>OX375879.1:55689074-58089074 GCA_947359465.1 Metellina segmentata
AGAAAACCTACAAAACACATTGCGACAGATGTTCTTCAAAAACTCCGTTGAGTTCGCTTAAAATCCAGTTTTAATGCGTGTGCTGATTTATCCGCGTTTATTTTAAAGCTTAGTGCATTCGTCAGACAAGACACAGAAAAGACTTATGAATGCAAAGAACGCTCCTCAAAACTTCCATCGAATTTGCTTAAAATCTAAACCTTTTATGAGTATGCTAATTTCCCGCTTGAATTTTAAAGCTTAATGTATCGATCCGACAATAGGTAGAAAAGTCTTATAGATCCATGCAAAGAAAGTTCTTAAAAACTCCACTTGAATTTGCTTTAAACCTTTTGACTACGGTTATAAATATAAAACTGACGTGATTCGTATAACTTCCAAAGTGCAACTGCTGTACCGGCCGTAGTATAAATTCTTTATTGGCGTGAATATTATAACTTTCAAGGTACAGCTGCTGTCCCCCCCCCTAGCCGTAGTCTAAATACTCTCTCTCTTTCTTGGCAAGATTCTTATAACTTTCAAAGTACAACTGCTGAACTAGCCGTAGTATAAATTCTTTATTGGAGTGATTCTTAGAACTTTCAAGGTACAACTGTTGTACTAGCAGTAGTCTAAAATCTTTCTTGGCGTGATTCCTATAACTTCCAAGGTACAACTGTGGTACCGGCAGTAGTCTAAAGGTTAATTCAAACCTCTTAAGGTAGGTGTACCGGTAATATACAAGAGAAATTTTCAACATTAGCGTGAACCACATCATTAGTTTTTTGATAGGGAATCTTTACAAATTGATTTAGTTGTCAGCAAAATATTTTTCTTATTCTGTTTGCTAGATATAGTTAATTCGTTACATTTTTTATAAAAAAATAAAAAGGTTCTGATAGCTGATATTGCATAATTAAAAGACACTTGAAATTTTAAAAATTCCAGTTTTAGACGCTCTTTTGTACCAGTAATAGACAGGGTCTATTTTATTGGAAAAACTATAGCAAAAACTTTAAAGAACTATAACGTAATCAGAAATTATTTGTTCTCCATCAGCACTCAGTGTTGAAGAAGTCCCTTGTTTCGGTGTAGTGGCGATTTCCTCTTAACTTTATACATTAAGGTTATTCGTAACACACCGCGTTTTTATAACAGCAGTCGCTATTGGGACAATATGATTGACATAACTAATAGTTTTCAACATATTTTCTTCAGGATGTTTCCAGATTTTTAATGACTTCGAACCCATGGTGCTCATCTGAAAATAAACAAATAAATAAATAGTTATAATTATACCTTTAATTGTCTGCAAAAAACAACCATTATGTAATTTATATAAACAGAACAGTAGAAAGAGAAAAAAAAAAGTAATTTTTATCCAGTATTAGACAGGCTGATGTATCAGAAATAGACACGCATGTCTATTACAAGTTACTTTGATAAGAATGAAATAAAACTTCCAAATTGATTCTTGATAAATTACTAAACCATCATAGAGGCATAGATTAAAGGAAAATGAAAGTAATGAAATGATTAAGTATTAGACATGAGTGTCTACTGTCTATTACTAGTTTATAGCTGAAATGTGGTTCTAATAATAGACAACCATGTTTCGGGAACAACAGATTGTTTGATAACCCCTTAATAAAACACAAGAAACAAATTATATACAGTTTTTATCTAAGGAATTACCAAGTGCTGTTTAATAAATTAAAATTATTCCAAATTATGAATAAAATTTCAAACACCTAAAGACAAGTGATAAAGAAATCTCACTTAGACAGACACCAAACCTAGCCCCATCAGAAAATCAACTGCCAAATGGCCATTCTGACATGATGTCCACTGTAGTTCAGGCATTACCATTCAGAATGTGTAAGCTGCAAACCTTGTACTTTCGCTCTGTAGAAAGCGTGTTAAGCTTATTTTTTGTTAATGAATTGAAAGTGTTTATTACTAGTACACACACCTTAAGTCTGTTATTTTTTCTAGTTTACTGAAACTAAATTCAGAATACAAATCTTTAGTGGAGAGAAAAAAATTTCGTCATATTGCGATGGATTGTGAAATGGCTATTACGATTAGCATTGCCTTTCTTTCGTTATGGGATAAACCTATGATACTATTTCTTTATGTAGATACATATGACAAGAAGCTCAATTAAAAGGATAGATTTTAGAAGGGCGTCTGACATTTTACCTTCAAAACGGTGAAATTCGTATAGAAAGTTAGTAAAAATATTAATTTTTTATAAAGCAACAGGATCAAAATTATAATTAATTGATACTTGATGGTTTCCTGAGCGACCTTACTTTCCTCGGTCGGAAGACTAAATTAAAGCTTGTCACTTTTTGATCACATGAAACTTAGAATAATCACAACTTACGAATGATATATTTCTTTCTTTGCAGACAGTTCCATAAGTTTCGTTTTTTTGTTGCTGAACAGCTATTTTCTGCTTTATCCGAGGTAATTACACCATAGCCTAGGGCATATGTGAGCTATTTCGAAAATCTACGCGTTAAACAAAATTCGAAACAGAGCCTATTGAACGGATGCTCAAAGCGCTAACCACTTGGCAAAGAATTTTGTCGACTATATTTTGATTCACCAAATTAGGTTATTACGGACGGCTCAATACTGAGCCTCTGCAAACATTCATGTCATGATCGAGATTTGGACCTATGATGTGTTTATCCGAAGTCAAAATTTTAACTACTCATCGCATTTTATGGCATAGGGCCATATTTGACCAAGTTGCTTCAAACAACGTTAAATAAATGGTAAAAAATAATAGTATTCTTAAAACGTAAAATCTAAGTAGACTTAGCATTGCAATTAAGAGGAACTTTAAAAGTGTTACAACAAATAGAATAGTAGTCACTTGACTCTTGTGGAAAAATTGACTTGGTTGGCCGATTTGGCATCTTATTGGCTCGTTTGCCAACATACCATCTTATGACAGGTAGATGTGTGAATGCGCCTTTTTTACAGAATGGTGTCAAAAATGGTGAAATCGCCGGTCTACTACTGTGTCGTGCGGCCAATCAGATGACGAATCAATGGATAGGCGTATTCTACCATCACGTAGACCAATCAGATGACGAATGTGCGTTTCCACCCTGCAGACAAAAGTTGTCTAAGGATCATGTTAGTACTAGTTTTAATCACATGTGATCCTAGACTAAAAAAATTTACTGATTCTACTTTATATTTCCTCAATGACATGCATAAGGAAAGTTTTATTGGCACATATGAGAGAAAATTACGCAGGGTATGCTACAGTAATCAAACAAGTAACATCTAACATGGCAGTGAAACATGATCCTGATGAATATTAGTGACAGTGTTAAACTGTACTAAATTGTTTATTGCGTTAAGTCTACTGCCTTTATCAGCTAATTTACATATTTAGGACAGTGTAAAATATTATTTATTTAATACTTTTTTGTGTATTTATTCATTTCCCCAGCATACTCAATCGGATATTTTCTATTCGGAATTAACTCCTAACCGTCTCCTAAAAGGGAGTGCAAGTTAAATCCGTCGTTGTCTAAAATATCCTCACGGTGATGTGTAGTGGATGTTTGGAGAGTGGAGTGCCAAGTCAGATGTGACCTCGTCATTTGACCGTGGTTCAAAATGACGTAGTGTTGTCCCTTGGGGGATTGATCCCGGACAGTCGGCAATAACCCGTTGAATTACTCCAGTGTGACGTCAATGAAAATAACCTCCGAGCCGTCTTCTAATAGCCCTGCCTACCCAGCATACTCAGTTATTAAGAAACCCGGTATTGACCCCAAGTAACGGGATATACTCACACTTCCAATCACGCCCATTAGCCACACCAACCACTCTCACAAGAGCGAGACTGGAATGAATCCAGAGCAATGAATACGTTGTTGCCGCAGTCCCTTTGGAGCGTCTCTTTCCGACGGAACACGGAAACCCGATGCGTCCCGCGTTCCGAAGGGTCAAATGGGGTGGATGTGGCATAAGTGAATGAGTGATGGCTTTTTAATGAACGTGACATGCGTGGAGGCGCCGCGTACCCGGCCATTTTCAGAAGTGAAGGGGTTTGGGACGGGGACGCCACAAGACGGATGCGTTGTTAATAACTGAGCTCCTTTTCAGCGAATTGTCACTTTTTTTTTCTTCTCGGTGACCGCAGAGATAAGGTACGTAAAGAGTAATCAAATGGATATTTGAGAAGGGAAATTTTGTTCTCTGTGCTTTATCTTTTGGTGCATTTGGTGGAACGTTGTTTCGTTTGTGTTGGTAGCGCTGTGGGAATTTCTCTCGGGCTTTGAATGAAGTGCGCCATTTGTTGGAATTGATCTCAGGGACGCCGCCTTCTCTCTAGACTCTTCGTAACCCTCTAAATGGTTTTGACGAAATATCTCGTCCATCGTGACCAATTTTGGTAATGACGAGATATATCGTCACCAAGGCACTACCAACTTTTTGATGACGGGATCAAGATCTTGTCAGTTTTTACTGATAACGAGGTATATAGTCCTTCAAGATCTTGTCAGTTTTTACTGATAACGAGGTATATCGTCCTTCAAGATGTGATCAGTTTTGCTACTGACGAGATATCTCGTTGAGATAATAACCAGCGGGGGGGGGTTAACCCACTGAGTAGTTCATATGTGTACATCCGTTCAGAACCAGTAGTTTTTACTATACTAGGGGGCCCGCCCCCTGCTCGCTAACGTTCGCCAACCCCCGGAGGATTGCTTCGCAATTCTCATTGGTTCGCTGCGCGAACCTATGATCGCTTCGCTCGCATCAATGAAGACACGTGTCCTAGCAGAAGGGATTGATTACAAAATAAGATATTCCAAAAAAATATTTTTCAAATCTAAATTTGTTGTATTACATAAAAGATATATACAGTACCTCTGGAATCAGAATTTAAATGAAAACTTTGAGCAAATTTTTACTCGCAATGTGGACGCTGCTTTGGAAATTGAATACCCAGCATGTTGTTTGTGTGTACATTTCCCCAGTACTCGAGCCACCCATACACTTTTTGACTGAGTTTGTTGTCGAAAGTTGTAGTGCATGCGTCTTGTTGTACTATAATTGTTAGCCTTGAAAAGGACCGTTTTTTAAATAGCCCTGAAAAGATCCTCCGCTTTCTTAGATTTCTATTACAAACCGCAACAGCTCGTCTAAAATTCATTTTTTTCAATAAAATTTCATCCGATAACACTATAGATTCAAATGAGTCGCGAGGCTCCTAGTAAACAAACAATCGCACAATGTTGCCAAAACGCGGTAACAAATAACGTCTTTTTTGCGTGCCACGTAAGAGAAATATATATATAGATGACTTTTTACCATTTTTGATCTCCCTAACAATCCAATATTTCCTAGAACTGTTTCAACCCATCGATGTGGCCATTTAGTTTCACATTGGCGGTGGTTTGCCAGCTCAGGTGTGACCTCGTCATCTGACCGTGCCTCAAAATTACATGGTGTTGCCCTAGGATCTTTCATTTCGGGTTTGATCCCGGACCGTCACCAATAACCCATTATGAGGTCAATTAAGATACCTATGTGGCTGTCTAGTCATATGTGTTGAAGGGGGAAGGGAATTCTACACTGCTTGGAAATCTTGGAAGTTCAGAGTTAACAATTTGCTGTAAGTTTAAAAAAGAATGGATCTTTTACCTTCACACAATAAGCTCTTCAGAAGCAAAATCGCCCTCATGGGGGCATGTAGTGAATGTTTGGAGAGTGAAGTCCCAGCTCAGATGTGACCTCATCATTTGACCGAGGTTCAAAATTACGAGGTACTGCTCTCGGATTATTTCCTTCGCGATTGATCCCAGGATGTCAACAGTAAACCTTTGTGTTGCTCTTTTGCTACGTTAATTCAACTATCTACCAACCTACAAACATTTTGAATTAGTTTCACTGGTGTGTATATGAGATTGGTAGAAACGTACGATAAGTTGGACTGCGAGCTTATAAGAGATGTGGGTTCCATTCATGTAAATTACCCGGTGTACATTTCTCTAGTTTCAATAAGACTTTCCTTGTATATATTAGTTACTGATTTGAAAGTGTGAGGTAGAAATGTGTATTTTTAATTTATTGAGAGAGAGAGAGAGAGTAGAGAACAATTAAATGGTTAAATATGAACTTTAAAGATTTTAGTTCGCACTTGCTATATATATATATATATATATATATATAATAAGACAGCTAAAATACCTGAAAATGTCTGTTGATGTTCCAGTTTAATAAGTAGTTTTCTTCTGGATGAAGATATAACGGGGTGAAAAGTTTGTCCATTGTGGAAAACCTGAAGCACTTGGAGAATCACAGACCTGAGCTGGGGTAAAATATTCAAAATATTGCACCTGCTCTTATCCTTTCAAGTTTTATACCTTTCCATACTCTATATCAATATAAACGATTACAGAAATGCATGGATTAAGATGATAAAATGAACATATAAACATTGAGAGCAGTTGTAAAAGTTACAAGAAAAGTTGATTATAATTCTAATGTTGTCGCACTCGCATGAATGACAGTTATATTTCTGGAGAGCTAAATTGAAACGAGACATGGGATGAATTAATATGCATAATGAAATGGCATCACAAAGCAATGTTCAAGATGTGATGATAATGGTATGTAAAACATATTCAGTCATCAATCACTTTAAGTCGGGGACACTTCTGATTGTTTATTGAAATTCTGATGCTGTCAAACGCGTATGAATGACAACTAAATTCTTGGAGTGCTGAATTAAAAACAGACATGGGATGAATTAATAAGTGTAATGAAATGCATCCCAAAGCGATGTTCGAGGTATGATAATGGTATGTAAAATAGTTTCAACAATCAATCACTTTAAGGCAGTGACATTTCAGAACATTTTGAATAGTTGCAACAAAAAATTGAATCCTATGAAACGGTCTTTACTTTTTAAGTCCATTGTTAATTATTACGTTTTGTGAGTTACACAATGTTTCAAAATGATTACGGTTGTATAGTCAATGCAGTTTTGATTTGAATAGACTTCTTTTCATGAGCGTTTCCTGGAGTTTTATCAATGAAAGATTCTGTGTTACATTTCGAAGTTCTTTGAAGTATCTGAACTTCATCGAATGTGATAATCATCGGTAAAAGGAATGATGAATTGCACATTATATAATATATTCATGGCCATCATAGTTTATTATATTATAGCTTATAGTTCATCATTTTATTTTTAGTATTGCAATTTCGTTGAAGATCGCTACATTGTTTATCGAATAAAAGACAAATATGCTAATTGCGTAGTGCATTTCTGAGAATGTCCCTTTATGAAACATTCCTCCTTGTTAAATAGAAAGGGTTTGCTCACCGCACTGGTAACCTGTAGACGACGCAAGTTCAATTCTTGTAACTACCCTGGATGTATTTCTCTTTTCCGTATCAGTAAAAGCATGTGCGTGTGTATGTATATCCATTTACTTCAAGGAAAAAATATTATTTGGCGCAGCTTCGGCAGATTTGTGCTGATGTACCATAATAAAACAACGAATCAACCTCTATGGCATATTCAATTTCGGGTTAGGTTCAACAATCCAAGCTATATAAAAGATGTTTTCTATTTTACAATGATCTTTTAGAAGTAGCCGATTCATGGCTTGACTCGTGACATGGTAATTTTTCTCAAATTTCAAGTCCACAAAAAATTAAACATAAATTAACTTTAGTTCCAAACATTACCATTATATATTACATTTATGTTCAACATCACTTATAAGCAAAAAACGAGTGCACTAACCCAATTTTACCTACACTAAAAAAAATCTACCAATACCAGTTCAAAACGGTTTTTACACGATCCTAACTTATGCACTTACTATTATTCATTTCTCTTTTTCAATCTTGGGTTCTAAATTTTTTCTCTATTCCATGCCAGAATACTAATGTTTCTGCTTTTTGCTGTTCGTTTTCTATGGTAAAAGGATTATTCTGTAAATCTCACAGAGCACGCCCATGCCATTTAATACCGCATTTTATTGAGATTTTTGCTAGGCCCCTTAGGGGATTTCTTTCTGTTTCCTTAAGTGTTTAGGGCCATCGTTTATGTACGTTTACGCTTATAATTCTAATCTCATTTGCAACAGTCTTGGCATGACTTTTGGCTACCTGTAAAGTAAGCCAAACGTGGGCTCCGGGAACGAATGAAATTCCTTATTTTGTTACGTAGTCGTTGAAGACGTACGGTTTAGGCAGACGTACGGAGTAACTGATAACACACATTCCGTTTGTTTTCAGTATTCTTGTAATTTTACGTATCTATTTTTGTTAATTTATTTGTTGGTCCTGTCTTTTCTTCTATTTTCGGTTGGGGGAGGGGGTCCACGGTAGCAAAGTTGGGAGGGTAACGGGTTAGCAACCGGAATATTGCGAGTTATAAGCTTGGTCCAACCTAAGACCGTCGTGTTCAGGGGGTCTGATGCACGCTAAATCTGCCGTGGCCTCAAATGGCCTCATGTTGGCGTGGTGTGGAAATTTGGAGAGTAGGGTGCCAGTTCAGGTGTGACCTAGTTATCTGACCATGATTCAGAATTACGTGGTGTTGTCTCTCCCTTCGTGTTTGATCTCGGACCGTCGCCAATAGCCGGTTGTGTCGCTCCGGTTCGACGTTGATTAAATACATATCTACACGAAGGGAAAGAGCCGAAAACAGCACCTCGTAATTTTGAACCACGGTCAGATGATGAGGCAACTCCTGAGCGGGCACCCCACTCGCCGACGTGAGAGCTTTTGAGGCCACGAGAGATTTAACATGCACCAGCCCTCCGCGTACACAACGGTCTTTGGTTGGCCCGTTTCGAACTTGCAGCCCTCTTGTCGCTTATACGGTACTCTTCCAACTAGGATACCGCTGCCCTCAAAATTGTGCTTATTACTGTAAACAAGTCATTTTTGGACCAAGAAGGCACTAAGGTCTGATAAGTGCAAGCCACGACATGTTAAATCTGTCGCGGCATCAAAGGCTTTCACGTTGGTTGAGGTGCACAAGACTTACAATTTCTTTGAAACTACGTTGTAGAATTTCGAAAAATGAATCATCGCGCGAAGTGTTGGATGAATCTAAGACAGTAAGATTTGATGATTACAAAACTAGCTTTACAGCTCGACTTCGTCCGAGAGTTTTTGTTGCTTCAGAGAAGTCACGCCTTTTTTCCTCAGTAGTTTCGTTCGTTCGTTTCTTCCGTTATTGCTTCCTCTTACAGTTGCTCGGCTCGTGACAGCTTTTGACGTTTTGTGTTGATTGATTTCTTCATTTGAGTAATGTTCTACATTCACTTTTACTTATATGGATTATAAGAGAATATTGACGAATTGAGCTGAAAATTAGTTTCCTTGACCTAGAAATTTCTGATGGAATAAGCTGTGCAAATGACGCCAGAAATCAGCGTCTGAGAGATTTTACTGCTTAGGACCGATTTTTCGTTTTGTATATAAGATTATCAGAATTACTCAGCGTTACTTGAATTGAATTGATCGTAATTATACTCAATATTATTCCTATGGTGATTTCGAATTGCTTTGAGCCCCTTTTACAATCCCAGGAAACGAGTCAATATATAGCCAACGTTTCCCGCAGGATTTTAAAAGATAAATATACCAAATTTGGTGCTAATTGGTCAAACCTGATCGCAATGATGCTCAATGTTATTCTGGAATAGAATTTAGGTGTTCCGAGTCCCTCTGCATACCCAAAACAAATCAAACAAGAGTTTATATATAGTTTATTTTACCCGAAGGATTCTAAAACATAAATGTACCAAATTTGGTGTAATTGATCAAAGTGATCGTAATGGTACTAAATGTCATTTCTATGGGGATTTTAATGGCCTGTTGTGTTGCTCCAGTGTAACTTTAATTAAAGTACTTACCTGCTTACGGTGATTTTGAATTGTTTCGGGCACCTTTTACAGACTCAGAATAAAACAAATGGGTATATATGGACTACGTTTCCCGCAGGATTTTAAACATTTGTTTTCTTCTAATGGCGGGCACATTTGACCGAAGTCATTGGCCACTACAAGGCCGGAAGTGATGGCCACTTGTGAAGGAGCACCCAGTGGGAGGGCCATCATTGCCCCTAACAATTACTTCGTAATTTTGAAACATGTTCAGATGACGAAGCAACACCTGAGCTGGTATACGCTTACAAACATCCATGCCCGAACCCGGATTCGAACCGGGGACCTTCCGATCTAGAGGCTAACACCTTAACCACCATACCGGTTGGTCGGCGGATTTTAAACATAAATACACCAAATTTGGTGGTAATTGTTCAAACAGTGATCGCAATGATGCTCAATGTTATTCTAAAAGAGATTTCTAAATGTTTTGAGCCCCCTCTGTACTTCTAAAACAAGTCAAACAAAGGTTAATATTTGGGATAAGTTACCCTCAAGGATTCTAAAACATAAGTAGACCGAATTTGGTGTGAATTGATCGAAGTGATCGTAACAATACTCAATGTTAATCCTATGGTTATTTCGTATTGTTTTGGGCCTCCTCTGCAGACCCAAGGCAAATCAAACGGGGTTAATGTATCGTCTTGTTGGCTTAAAGCAGAAGTTCATGAACTGACAAAAAATTATACAGCATAACCGATTGAAGACTGAATATTCGTTTTTAGGTAAAAATAGGTAAATTCATTTTCAAATAATATTGTTTCTTTTAAACCGAATATAACACGACACTTGATTTCCTCTCATCATCAAAATAATCATTTTTTTTTCTAAAAACGTCTCCCCAAAATGCCAGTAATGAGTTTGTGCTATGTGCCGACGGATATAGCCTGTTTTTCGTAGGATTCTACAGAATGAGTGTTACCAAATTTCATGTAGATCGGTCAAGCGGTGTAGATTTGTATGGAGTGTAGACGGACAGGTTCCAACTATGCTTTATATGTAATAGATAATTGGTATTCTGTTACGTTACCTTTGCGTTAGACATTTCAAAAATAAATCCACCCATCGACTTTTAAAAAAGAGGATACATTGGCGATACACTCGCCAATTGCCTAACCTAGCCTCGATAACCTAGCAACCCTGACCATCAGACAAGGTGCCTCTTCTTCCAGCAACTTCACCTTGTATCTGTCATCTGGGTAAAAGATTTAAGAAAGCGGTAGGCTACCGCACACTTAATGGAAGGCAGTAAAACTAGAGTTTAACAACTCAAAAAGGAGTGTTCCGTTCGAGAGAAAAAGTGCTTCACCCCCCTCCCTCACCCTAGGTTAGGGGGGAGGGCAAGTATGGGAAGCTAAGGTTAAGCTTTCACGTCTTGAGCGCCGCTACTGGATGCCTGAAGACCAAGTATCACATATTTTATGGCTCTGGTAGCGTGATATTTCATGGATCAGGTATTGTTGGACAGTGACGTGGCCTGAGGCGGATGCTTTGGAGACACCTTACTTTGGTTGCTTTTAAATGTTTTAACCCTACAGGTGGTTTCGACGAGATATCTCGTTCATCAAGATTTGACCAATTTTGCTAATGACGAGATAAACCTTTTTTTGTGATGACGAGACTTGATGTGGTCAGTGTTTTCATAGACTAGATAAATTTTTTATTTTGACAAGATACTGTCATTTTTTTGATGATGACAAGAGCAAGATGTGGTTGTTTTTTCTAATGATAAGATACCTCATCCTTTAAGATATGATCAGTTTTGCAAATGACGAAATAACCTCCAGGAGGGTTTAAATATTTTTCGAAAACTGTTTTTGTTGCATGTATAATTTTCTGTCCTGTCCATAGATATTCATTCAAGCAGGAATGAACAAATGGAGTGAACAAAATATCCAGCTACCGCACTTTTTCGGGGCCATTGTGGCTCTGTAGGTACACTCACTGCGCTAGCAACCTGCTAGTTGTAGGCGACGCAGGTTCGAGTTCTCTCTGGGTGCATTTCTCTCTTGTGTGTCACTTGATTTTGCCACTCTTGCGTTTTGCGCTGCATAACCATATTTGTCATTTGGGCTGTCTTTAAACGTTCTGATTTTGGGATTAAACATTTTTTCCCCTTCTGGTAAGGATTTTCTGTTTTTATGTATGGTTTTTGTTTATTGTTAAGTTTTTTGTTGTTTCTGTTCTCACTTTATTCTGTGTAAATTTTCAAATTTTTTCATCCTTTTGTTATTATGCATTTTTGCCTTTCACTTGCCTTTCCTCTTTCTGTGAACTCAAATGTTTTATGTATGTATTGTGGATTAATTCTCCCTTATCTGCGAATCTCCTCCTTAAGGCGGACTATACAACTAAAACCGCACAGATGGAACAATGTCCACCTACGGCGTCCAATTCAATCCAAATATGACCTTTGCGGCATTAAACAAAAAAAAACAAAAAAAAAAACCTGCCTTACTTTAAAACGTTTTTTTTTTAAACCCAAAGTGCCCTTTTGTCTTGATTGTGAAAATTTTATTTTTAAAATAGCATTGCATTATAGTTTAAAAGCCTTTTACCCTCCATCAGATGCGGAACTTGGAAAAACCTTAAAAAATTGTTGCTCAGTGGATATGCCCAGTACGATGTCAACCTGAGAGTTGTAGGAACGCCCGTTCGATTCCATCTGGATGTGTTTCTCTCTTGTGCGTCAGTAAAAGCTTTCCTAATGTATGTCCGTTTCTTGATATTATCTTGTCTTGTCTCTAACACAACGTGGTCAAACATGGCTCTTGCGACATAAAACCACACTAAACCAACCCAACCGCAAAATTTCTTGTTCTATGTGCAGAAAAAAGTTGCTTTACAATGAAACTTAAAAGCTTCATAAAAACCTTAAGCCCATGGTAGATCATACATATTTGAGAGAATAGACATAAAAAAGATTTCTATCTCAAAACCTTCTTTTGGGTAATTGGTAAATTTTAATTAACGTCGTACTAGAGCAACACAACGGATTGGCGACGGAACGGGATCAACTCCCCAAGGGAAAAATCCGATGACAACAACACGTAATTTTGAACCACAATACCTGAACTGGCACCCCACTCTCCAAACTCCACCAACTCAACGTGAGCTTTCTTTTGAGACTCCCTAGTCTTGTAAGCTGTGCTTTTCCTCTCAAGAAAGTGTGCCGACTTGGCTCACTGGGTTTTTGCCCACTGCCCTTGCGTATTAAAACCTAAACGACCCCTCAAGAATCCACTTACACATAAGAGGCAGGGACAAGAAAATTTTCAAAACAAATTGGTTTTCTGAATGAACAAATACAAACATTCTCCCGTGGAACCGTCAAAATAATGCCCAAGCCGATATCTGCGACGAGTTGTTGAAAGTACATATGTGGTCCAGTCAATTCCCGGTTGATAAGTGATGTTTAAATAGCCAGTGGGTCCCGGGGCAGAAACGTAAACAGACGTCCGAAATGATGCAGTAGCTCTGCCGGCCACCTCCATTTATTCCCAGGTCGCATTCTCCGTCAACAAAAGCTATCTCTCTCAAAGCGACTTCTGTGTGTCGGTCTTTCTCAAAAGATTCACTTCTGGAGCATTTAGGCATTCAGATCTGACAAGTGAGAAACTTCGCAACCGAGTTTTGAGATATTTATTCCTTTCACGGACCGGTTTTTGCTTGGGCAATTTTGTTGCTGCTATTTTTTTGTCTGGTTCATTCAGAGGGCAACCAGCTTAATTCTTCTTCTGCTTTCATCCATCCCCCGTTTTCTTTTGCTTTGCTACAGGTGGGGAGGGCAGCTTCTGACAGATAACAAAAATTCCCACTGGGTTACGAGAATGCGTTTTCTTTTTTGCTTTCTCCCTTGAGGAGTGTTTTATTAGCTTTGTCGGCTGTTAACTTTTGCAGTGAGAACTAATCTCTTTTATACCTTATATAAACCCAGGAGGGTTACAGAGTCGAAAAATACATAAACGCGGGATTCTCTACCCCGTGTGGTCCTGTTGTTCGCGTGTTTTTCCAACTGAAGGTTGAAGTGCGCTGGAGGGAAGAAAAAAAGTTCCAAACAAGTCAGCGTGGCGTAATCCAGGCAAGATAGTCAATTTGAACTTCGATGTTTGTAACAGTTACATGAATATTGCCGTATTAGTAAAACAAAACAGTCTTCAACTTGAATGAATATGTGCAACATGATACATATGTAACTTCACGGAATTAACTGTTCTCTTACTCTGTAAATTAAAGGCTTTTGACTGTTTTATTGCGTCGTAAGACCCTTACATAACACCTTCTAACAGCCTTTAGCCATTAACTATTGAAATAATCTTAACGGCTCTACGTGGAGTAATCCAGGCAAGAAGACAGTCAATTTGAACGTCGGAGTGTTTAAAGTTAGTTGAATATTGTCGTGTTAGTCAATTAACCAGCATTCCAAGTTCAATGAATATGTGATGCGTAGCATATTTAGCTGTATGTTCACTTAATTAGTTGTTCCCTAACTTCAAACTAAGGGCTTTTAACTGTTTTTCTGCGTTATAAGGCACTTGCATGACATCATTTAACAGCCGTTAACTTTAATCACTGAAAAAAGTCTAGACGGCTCAGAAAGGCAAAAAGGACAGTCAATTTGAACGTCGCTGTTCGTAACAGTTAAATGAATATTGAGGTGCTTGTCAAGGAACCAATATCTCCAAGGTTTCTTTATGAACATGTTATACGTGACCTATTAGGTACTCATTTGTTTTCTTATTTAACAGTTTTCCAACTCAGTGAACTAAGTTCTGAGCTATTTTATAGCTCTATACAGCTATTTTATAACACCGTAGCCATTAGCATAAACCATTGAAAAAAAAATCTAAACGGTTCAGCATGGCATACTCGAGGCAAGAAGACAATCAATTTGAACGGCGAAATTATAACAGTTATATGAATATTACCATGGTAATCAAGACCCCAATATCTGAAATTTTATCAATGAGTCCACGGTTGTCACAAACTGCGAATAAGATTAGTTGATGTGTAACACAGAAAGTAACTGGCATATTCACTTAATTAATTGTTTTCTAACTATCAGCTAATGTATCTTAGCTGTTTTCCATGATTATAAGGTATGAAATACTTACTTGACAACATTTGACAACCGTTAATTGTAAATGACCAAACTTAAGAGATACATTCTTGATTAACACGAATAATTATAGTGCGCTGCAAAGTAATTTTAAGCCCCTCAGCATGGCGTAACAGTCAATTTAATGCCATAGTACATAATATTTTATGACTACCTATACAGCGCTAAAATAATTCGAAACCATTCAAAATGGTGTTACACAGAGAAGAAAATAGTCAATTTGAATGTCATATGCTTAATGGTTTATGACAATCTATACAGCCCTAAGAAAACAGTCAATTTGAATGCCGTAGTGCTTAATGGTTTTATGACAAGTTATACAGCGCTAGAAAAATTCTAAGCCAATCAGAATGGCATATTTCAGCAAAGACCTCGGTCAGTTTGAACATCGCAATGCTTAACAGTCGTTGAATATTGCCGGGCTTGTCAAAAAAACAGTATCACAAAATTCGTTATTTTTTTTTAGTCGACGGTTTTTTGTGCTACGTACATACTGCGAATATGAATATGTGATAAATACCATACTAGACAAGTGTATGTTCACTTGTTCAAATGTTCTCTAACTTTGTCACAAAACAACTTTCTAGCGTTATCAGGTATTAAATACCTACATCATTTAACTCAAATTAGCATTAAATGAACAATTTTGGGGATACTGTTTTCTTGAACAGCAGGGAATACTGTCGGAATAGGGATTTTGAGTCAGTAAATATTAAATTTTCATCTCTACTTTGAACAATACTACGTCCCTTTACCTTATAATTGATCTCACATTCAGTTGAGATCAATCTTATTACAGCACCCAGCATTGCCGTCTTCGCAGTTAAAACCAACCAATAATCGATGTGTCCATTCCCCCCTTTACTTTTAGTAATCTTTTAAGATCAGGTATTCCATACCATGTTCCTCTCTTTTATAATTGAAACATTCCCTTGAAAATGTACAATACGTTCGTTTCATTCTCTACTTTTGTCAACCTTTAAAAATCAGTTACATACTAAGCCCCTTTGTCGTATAAGTGATCGTATATTTTCTTTAGCTCTATCTTACTACAACACCGTCTTCACTTAGTGAAACCCAACCAATTATCAATGTATTCATTCTTCTCTACTTTTGGAATTTTTTTAAAATCTGCTGTTCCATATTGTGCTTTTATATAATTGATTTAATATTTTCTTGAGATCAATCTTATCAGAGCACAATATTATGTCTTCATTTAGTAAAACCCAACCAATAATCAATGTATCCAATCCTCTCTACTTTTGGAAACCTTTTAAAAACAGTTCCATATTATGCCTGTTTATAATTGGGATCTCATATTTTCTTGAAATCAATTGTATCAGACCACAATACTTCGTCTTCACTTAGTAAAACACAACCAATAATCACTGTATTCATTCATCTCTACTTTTGGAAACCTTTTACAATCAGTTGTTCCACATTAGGTATGCACCTTTGTAATTGATGTCGTATTTTCTTGCTGTCAATCGTATCAGAGCACAATACTACGTCTTCCCTTAGTAAAACCCAACCAATAATCAATGTATTCATTCCTCTCTACTTTTGGAAACTTCTTAAAATCAGTTGTTCCATATTAGGTATGCCTCTTCGAAAATTATTCTCATATTTTCTTGGTGTCAATCGTATCAGATCACAATATTATGTCTTTACTTAGTAAAACCCTATCAATAATGCACGTGCAATTTCAGTCCAAAGAACTAGACATCGGAGAAAGAGTAATAGAATTCTAATCTTGTCAGTGTGCAATACGATAGTAATGTTTAACCGCTATTAGCTTCGCGGGGAGTTATTTTAAGTTCGTGTTCTGAATCCGAGTATCAACGCCTGCGATCTCCTAACTAGGGGCATTTGTATTCCGCTCTCATTGCAACTGGGGCTATTATCGTAAATACTGCAGAGGGAGCGATCTCCCCCATCGCTTTCCACTTTTCTTCTTTTTCTGTGTGGATAATCTTGAATTTTCTGGAGAACAGCCGTTTCAAAGGCCTTCCGCGTGAAATGTCTTACACGCGGTGTTGTGAACGGGCTCTTTATTGTTGGTACGAGCCATTTTTGACTAGGTGGAAATCTTGTGGAAGAATGGTTCTTTGTTGGAATTATTCTGAGCAATTTATGCGCCATTTTTTTTAGGGGGTGGGTGCTTTTAGGTTTTTATTCATTGATTAAGTAAAACCATGTTGCAAGAAATTCGTAATGCGTTGTTCGCATTTTAACTGATGGCGGAATAATATTTTTTAAAGATATTCTGGTGAGCTTTGCTACAGAAATTAATCTCCACCATGAAGTACTGGTTTGTTGACGCAGTTGTTCTCACCCAGCATAAAATTGGATATTTCCCTTCAGATTTGATTCCGGGTCGTTGCCAATAGCCCATTGTTTTGTCCCAGTGTGACGTTAGTTAACTACCTACCTATCCAACAAAAAATCTTAAAACAATCATACATTTCTTAATCATCGTATTTTTTCTTAACTCTCAACATTTCTATTGTTAATCCACCGTTCTACAAACTTGGGCTACCACGGCCTGATGTTTTAAAAACGAATAATAATTTGCTCTTTAAAACATTCTCTATCTTATTCTTAAATAGTACCAGTATTCTGGCTGAGAATCCAGTTTTCGAGACACAAAAATAATCGGGTATTCATGAAGAAAAACAAAAACACCGATTGTTTTCCGAAAGAGCCCTTCAAAGGATTGGCAAAAACTGTTATAAGCCAATCGGTTTGAACTCGTATAAAATTCACTTAAGTGAAACGTATGATTTAAAAAAGTTAATGTTTTTAAAACACATCTATTGCCTTGTTGAACACAACGCCCACTGAATGTCTCATTTATTTACACGCTATTGTATGAAGATTCAAAAGATACCAATTTGAAAGCAATAATTTTTGACCAACTACATAATACTCGTATAAAGGAATTACCTACAGGTTGAATAGATGTTGATCGATGAAATGAAGCACGAAATGTTATGGCTACAAAATGTATCCTTGAGTGCCAAAATATGTTGAAAGTATGTGTTTTGCTGCAGAGATTTACCAACATCAACGACTAAAGAATCAACCCCTTCTTCAAACATAATAAAGGGTAGTTTCTAGTACAAATATGTTCAACCTCCAAGCACTTGCAACTAATAAAATGTTTCAGATAAGGCTACGGCAGTTAAAGAACAGTCAGATGTGGCAGAAATAACTGAAGCCAATTGCACGAACGTTATTGATAAAAGCAAAATGCATAGAGCCAGAAGTATCATGAACTCAAAATTTATATTGAAGAGTATCAGAAGTTCATATGACAAGATTTGAAAGAGAAAAAAACAATTGTGTTATTTGGTTGTGTTTTTTTTAATTTTTGCTAAGCATTAAAAATTGCGGAAAGTAAGGAGCTATTTGGATATATTATGCTTTTCTGGTAGTGCGTGAGATTTTAAGACGAACAAGACTATTTTTCATGGATGTAGCGTTCTCGAATCTGTATTAGTATGTTTCTACTGGATTCTGCTTGATTCCTATTGTCAAAGATTCCGTTAATGAGAAGCGGTCCTATGAATACCATCCGTTGGAATATGCATCTTAAACTTAATGAAAAATGAATATGAATATTTTGTCCTAATCCTCTAGTTAACGTTCCAAGTGGTTTTCACGAGATATCTCTTCCATCAAGAATGCTGATTGAATTTCGAATGAAGGATATATTGCTGTTATTTGATATGGCAAGATCAAGAACAGGTCAGTTGTTCTGATGACGAAATATCTCGTCCATGAAGATCTAGTTAGTTTTCCTCGTGATGAGATATCTCGTCCATCAAAAATGCTGATTGAATTTTTTGAATGAAGAATATATTGCTGTTATTTGATATAAGATCAAGATCAGGTTAGTTATTTTGATATCGTACTATCTCTTCCATCAAGATCTAGTAAATTTTTCTCATGAGATATCTCATACATCAAGAATGCTGATTGAATTTCAAATGAAGAATATATTGCTGTAATTTTGATAGTGACAAGATCAAGATCAGGTCAGTTGTTCTGATGACGAGATATCTCGTCCATCAAGCTCTGGTCAGTTTTACGATTGAGATATATCGTAAGATTAAGCTCAAGATCGCGTTTTCTCCCAAACAAAATTAAAACAAGAGTGTTTATATAAATGTATTTGGCACAGCAAATATCAACGTAGCTATGAACGAAAAAATGTGCGCTCTGCTTTGCTACTTTGTTAAACATTTGTCAATTTATGAATGAGTGTACTCTAGGAATATCTGGTATCCGTATATGGTCTGCGCGCCGAGTAATCCCGACCATATGCGGCTGGGAAAACTTTTCCAAGGCCGTATCTGATCTGCAGGCCGGGTACACTTGTCCGGAGGGCCGTTTGCGGTCTGAGAGCCAGATAAAAATAGTTGGACGGTCGTATCTAGCCTGAGAGAACTTTTCAACCTACGTGTCTGAAGTTTGCGTATATGTCAGCGAACTGGTTAAGTTTACTTGGAGGGTCCGTTTGCGGGCCGTATCTGATCTGCAGGTCTGCAGTAAACCTCTTCGCTACCACTCATATATCTGCACATTCGGTTTGTTTTTCGTACATGACACCGATGAGAACAACAGCTGTTTCTCGAATAGCTGATCAGCAATGAAAAGATTTGATCAAGTTTAATAAACATATAAAAATATTCGCAGGGCCATATCTAGCCTGCAAGCCGCTTAAACATACATGTCTGGAAGGAGTGGTTAAATTTATTCGGAGGACCGTACGAGGCCTGCGGGTCTTATCTTATCTGACCTGAGGTAAAGCTTTTCGCTAAAATCGCGTTAGTCATATCGGCGTTAAGTCATATCGCACCCCGCCAAGAAAAGTGACACAACTCAAAAATGTAGAATTTGAGAAACACCAATTTAAAGAATATTATAAAACTAAAATTGAAATAGTATAAGGCTTCTCTTTTAAATTTTAGGTATTTATGGTTGTAACTTCTATTGCATTCTATAGAATAGTAATATAACACGATGGGTCACCTCATAGATATTTTTCAATGACATAACATCAAAATTGTTGACTTGTGTCACTTTTCTTGCTGGGGTGCGATATATCTTAACGCGTTCGGTTTTTTTGTAGATACTACGTGACACCAGCGAGGATAACTGCTACTTCTCAGATAGCTAATAATAAGTAATGAAAATATTTAATCTACTAGAAATAAACAGATAAAAATGAAGGTGAGTAATAAATATTAAAAGATAAGAGACTGTGCTGTGAGATGTATGTTTATTTCTCGGCGCTAATTTTTAATGAATTCGAGTTAATTTTTAATTGAATTCGACACATTTATGTGTACACAATTAGTAAGACGACTACTGATTTATGCGTCATTTCTCGTCACATGCGCATTCAATTCCAGCGTCACGTTTCAAAGTCATAGATAGGTTAGCATGCGCACTTCGACCCGCATCTGCTTCGACTGATTCCAAAACAGCGTTTCTTGCGTATTCAACACTGTCATCGCGCACGATATCGATAATACGATACGCGTTTTCCGTTTACCAGCTGACCTTCGGTAGAGTTCCAGATTTATTTTAATTCAGTCTAACGCCTGGAAAAAACAACTGTCACACCTTAATAAATTCAACAAACATGATTCGCGTGCCCGCGAACAGCATAAGCGCTAAATTTTCTCAATTGCTTAAATCTAGCGTAGCAAGCTGTCGTCATTCACACATTTCATGTCTCATTTCAATTCATTTAAAATAATAAATGTAGAACTCGTATTTGAAAGAATTTAATTATTTTGTTTAAGATTAACAATTATCCAAAAATACGTAAAGCCTTTCGTTTACTTTACCGTTTTAGTTCTTATTCCCAATAAAAAAAATGAATGGCGTGCAAGATGCTCTCCTAGCATTCTAGTAATATGCTAAACGTATTTTAATTTATACTTCAACTGCAACTTTAATAAAACAATAAATACATTTCGAATTCAGAAAAAATATCGTTTGCTATGCGTTTTTTCGTTAGATTGTTAGATTGATTTCGTTAAATTGTTCTAATGTTACTTGTTTTCGTACATATTTCTGTAAAATCCATCTAGAATATTCTATAAGTCTGGAGAATATTCCACCTAGAATATTATATGTGTGTCTTATTCCACCTAGAATATTTCATGTAGAACATTCCATCTAGAATATACTATGTGTCTGGAATATTACCTAGAATATTCTATGTGTATATTCCACCTAGAATATTTCATGTAGAACATTCCATCAGAATATTCCATGTAAAATTAAAATGTGATTATTAAATAAACGGACTACAACAACCATAACCACAGTCAGGTTATGAACGCTATTTCGGTATTATCTCATTCAACCCTTGTAATTGCGTAACCTCCTCGGCAATTTTCAACCTCAAAATTATTTTCACTCAGACTTTCTTTTCTGTGCTGACTTCTATCTTCCAGAATTCTCATTACCTTCAGCAATCAAATTGCTGAAGAACTTCATTAGAGTAACCGAGCTCTTCCCCTGTAGTTTTAGCACTAATATGCTCCTACGTAACTCAACTCAAACTTATTCAAACGAAGTGGCAAAATTGGTGAGTGAATCCCATAACGGTCGATTTTATATTATTTATATCTGCTGTTGACCATCTTCAATAAACAAACAACGTCATTTTCTGCCACGTATATAAGTGAAATATGTATGTAGCTTGTAGGTAGGTAGTTGGTTAACATCGCACTTGAGCTACACAACGGGTTATTTGTGGATTCTAGGTAAGTATTAACTTTACAGGAATCAAACATATTTTTTGGAAAATTAAGCCTAAATTTCATATAAATTCACAAGAAAACATTTCCTGAATCTACATACAAAACTGTTGAGTTTCTCAATACACACCTAGAGGTAGATAGATAGGTAGTTGAATTTTCATTGGACTTGAGCAGTGTAACGAACTATTGCTGGCGGTCAGGGATCGAAACTGAAGGAAAAAGGAAACTATTTTAATTTCTTAGAAATAGAGACCAAGCTCACAGTGAAGAAAATTTAATATACTTACTCGAATTTCCACTAATGTTCTGATGTTTAGAGGTCATATTTATTTCCGTTGTGATTACGACATACAAAAATGGGGCATGGTGGTTTAACATACAATAGAGCAACGCAACGAGCTATTAGTGACGGTCCGGGATCAATCTCGAAGGGAATGATCTGAGGACAATACCTTGAAATATTCAATCATAGTCAGATGATGACGTGAATTTTTGTTTGATCGCTAAAATCAAAGAATTTTACGATTCTCTAAACACAAAAAAAAATAGTTGTTACGAGTTCCTAAAATTTTGTGTGACCGTTGAAAAAGATTTATAGTACTCAACCACAAGTTCAGAGAATACAGATCCTTCATGTTGAGAGTTAAGTACATTATAGTTGGCGTACCTATTTGACTCGTTGAATCAATTTAATTTGATCCACTGGACTGTGAGATGAATCAATTCACGTTAGTCCAGGATTATGAGGATTTGCACGTATGAAATGATGTACCAATTAAATCATTCTGAACTAGATGGCATCTATTCATCGAGCTTGGAGCTAATAATTCCATTCAATCCTCTTAAAAACCTGTCGAATGTTAAACACTGCGTTTAAGCGCAGAATTAATAACTTGGTCATTCTGACTGAATATAACTAACGAAAGCAAAGCTTCGATATTGTGTTAAAAGTGTGGAGATGCAAATTAGTTAAAACTTACAATGCTCGTAAGAAGTAATTACATCAAACGTCAAACAAGTGACAAAAGATCAAATTGAATGACTTCATTATGATATTTTAATACTAAAATAAACAATTATTAAGTTATTTCGTATGACTGAATTCTTAATTTAATAGGGTTGGCGGGTAGCCCAGTTGGTAGAGTCACATATTAGCAACCGGAGGGTTGTGATTTCGAAACTCGATACAGCCATATACTGTCTTGTACGTGGGGTTGATACATGTTATATATCTCGTGGACTCAAATGTCATCAAGTTGGCGTGGTTAAGAAGTTGGGAGAGGTAGGATGCCAGTTCTACTGTTAACCTTGTCATTTGACAGTGGTTACACGAAGCTAGTGTAAACTATGCAGCATTGTCATCTGATCTTTCCCTTCGGAGTTGATTCCATCGCACCATCGGTTTAGGTGTTGACCTCTAGATTGGAAGGTTCCTGTTACGAATCCGGGTCAGTGCGTGGATATTTGTAAGCGTAAGGTGTAGAGGCGGCTGGTGCGCCTTAAATATGTCGTGGCCGAAAGTCCTCACGTTGGGTTGGTGTGGAAGTTTGGAGAGTGGGGTGCCAGCTCAGGTGTTAACTCGTCATCTGACCGTGTTTCAAAGTTACGTGGTGTTGTCTTAGGATCTTTCCCTTAGGGGATTAATCTCGGATCGTCGTCAATAACACGTTGCGTTGCTCTAGTACGACGTTAATTAAATTGACTTTATCTTACCTTACCGTCGCACTATCACTTTGTGTTGCGTAAATTGCACGTTCCAGTGTGACGATTAAAAATTCCTACTGTCTATCTAACATTAATGGGAAAGGATCATTTTTATTTAAGTGCATATAATTTCATCAACTGTTTGAAGTTTGCTACTCTTCAATTCTTGATGAAGAAGTCTTAATATCATTGCATTTTACATTGATTGATGTTTTGCATCGTTTGTACACAAGTACACAAGCCAGACAAAATGTACAAATACTCCCATATGATGATATAGGAATTACCTTAGACAGACCGTTTTAGCGCCGCTTGAGATTGATCTAATAAGCCACCAATTAACTATCATATAGCAATTTGGATATTATTCTTTGCAATTTTACTATCGAAATGCTGAAATCGTATTAAAAACAAGTCAAGTGACGTTTACGATCGGAAAACGTACAGGAAGCCCTTTCTACCGCATGGAAACGACCACCACATACGTAAATAGCTTGACAAAAGATCGCTCGCATAGTGGTCGTAGCGTTTTTCTGGCCCTTTGTAGGTCATGGATTCGTATCTTGATATGTAAGCGTATGAATGGTTGGTGATTGTCCTTATTAACCTGTACGCTGCGGCGTTTAGATTTTTTTCAATGGTCTCACAGAACGGCTTTTCTCCGGATTCTCCGAACCCCATACCTAATTACCAAACTTGAGCGATTGGGCTTTCCTTTCATAGTATCGTTTGGCGTGAGAAAGAAGACCTTCTGCTTTCCCCAGAGCGTTCACACCTCACTGTCGGCAGGGTCCAACAAACAAAAGAAAGTATCCTCTAGAAGGTCAGTCACTGTCAGTTTCTGTGTACCAGTTAGTGACTGATTATTAGTTATCAAACTATCGAATTGAGTTTTAAAATTCTTCCAAAGCTCAATTTGGCCAAAGAATTCAGGTAAGCTTACGTCTAGCAACTTAACACTAATGTTTGCATTTAATTTCTCATTACTTTGTCTTTGAGAATCAACAAGATTAGATTGAAATAATAGACGATTTAAGCTTACCTGCAATTCTAACTAGTCTTCCATCTCGTCGAACTACGATTCATGTTTCAATAGTTGATTGTCTTCTAAAATGGCATAATATTCCAATTTTAACTGTTCTATTGCCGATGTTATTTCCGACAAGCAATCAATTTTAATTTTCAGTTCAAAAGTATCCGATTGTGATCCTTTACTACTAGTAACAAAGCTTTTTAATTTAGTAAGTCTGGCTTTAATGTTGCCTCTAAGACGATTCAGTCTTATTAAATGCGAAACAAGACGTTTGTGGCCACTGTCAGATTGATATGATTCCGACATCTTCAAAACAAAAAAGTTTAAACCGACGATGCGAAAGAGACTGCGATTTTACTCCGGCTATACGCCAGGACTAAATATGTTGTGATTAAATGGTGATCGATGCCAGCGGTCACTTACAAGGTGTGATAACATCCACCGCTACCATGCCGCAACCAAGAAGGTCAGCAAGAACAGATACTGTATTAGCTGTAAAATGGTTTCACCCATATAAAAGAGGCTTTTACTGAAATTTGTAAACAGTGGAAATTGTAAAGAGTTCCTAATACAAGACGGCCAGCAAGAACAGATGCTGTATTAGCTGTAAAACTTGGTTTCACCCATATAAAGGAGGCTTACACTGAAATTTGTAAATCAGAAGATAAATGTTACCATAGTGGAGACGACTTCACTTCTGAAGAAAATGGACAAATATGAAACCGCCCTAATAACAGTTATCTGGAATACTATTTTACAAATAATAAATGCTGCTATTAAATCACTGCAATCAGTGGAATGCGAACTATTAAAAAAGTCTATCCTACTGAAGTCATTAGAAAAAATTTTCAATAATTTCAGAGACTTTGAAAAAGTTGAAAAAGAGGCATCCAAGTTATCAGGGCTATCATTTAATGTAGAAAATAGACAAACTCGCAGGCAACAAAAGAGAAAAATGTTTTTTAATGAAAACAAAGAAGTCAGACACATGAATTTACAAAAAGAGAATATTTCATAGCCAATTCATTTTATGTCATATGTGATAACATCAAGTCAGAATTTTCTCAAAGAACTCAGACGTATGAAGTTGTTAAAGAGTTTTTTCGAATATTTTTTGATGGGGAAGAAGAAAAAAAGAATAACAATAGAAGAAAAAAAAGAACACGATAAAAAAAATTTGAAGGACATTAACAAAAATGACATTGATGTTTGTACTTTTGAAGATGAATTTGACCATTTTTTAAAATGTCTAAAAGAAAACGAGGACACCACAAGAACCACACCAAGACATATATCAAACTACCAAAGAAATGTCTTGCACATTTCCGAATGTTTACATACTATTGAAAATTTTTATAACAATTCCTTTATCTAATGCGCCAGGATAAAGATCGCTTTCTGTTTTAAAGCGAGCAAAAAATTATTTAAGGAGTACTATCGGAGAAGATTAATTACTATATGGCCATTCTGTATATAGAGCAAGAAATTTAAACCGAATTGACACTGCTAAAATAACTGACGAATTGGCAAGTAATTAAGCAAGACGGAAGTCCATGTAATAATATGTTTTTTTAAAATAAATTTACTTAATGTGTTATGGTATGAAATTTTTTTGATTACATTTCTTTTTTGTTAATAACTTAATGAGAGTTTTCTTGGAACTCTTTTTTCGAACTTGAGTTTGAGGGTCCCGAAACTTTTACCATTTGGAGCCCCTTATTGGCTTGATCCGCCACTGATCAGGTATGGACAGCCTTTGTTTACACGATGTTATATCTCTGTGTTCAGATGGAAAAATGTTATGTAACGTTTTTAGTTTTTCGTGACAGCAATTTTAAGATTCAAGATTCAACATGTGGTTCTGTGGTTTTTGATTTATTACAATTTTCCCACCTTTGTTTTCTTATAAACTGAAAGAAAAAGACTTATGACATTTTGCCACCTTCTAAACATTAACAAAAAAACACACCAGGATGGGACTTAGTCAATTTTTTGGGAAAAGTGACATAACATTTTGCCATCTGAGCGCAGATTTAACTTCCGGATGTTTCTTCATGTTCTGATATCCTACGACAAAACAATTGCAAGGCTTTTTTGTAAATGTTAAGTTTTTATACATGCCTCTCAGTACTGTCACGACTTTAAAAAATGCATTGAACGTCAATAATGAGTCTACCACAATAAATCAGTGGCAATTTACTCTAAACTAATTTAATATGCAACTTCAGAGGCCAATACGATTTCATGTAGACCAGAAGAATGCTTAGTAGATGATTATTACATCAATAGTAATGTTTTTGTGTTAGAAATTTATTTTATGTATTGCTCTGATTTCTGAAATTTACATGGCTTACGTTTTCCTCCCTGAGTTTACTGCTCCAGTACATGTAAAATTTTCAATAAAAAGAATGATTTTATTGCAACTTGTGAAACACATATTCATATCTCTTGAAGGTCTTAATGTCCACTTTCATATAATTGTTCTGTAGGGCCCAAGAAAATTTCGAGCAAAGTGGAGAAATTCGAAAATTAAGGTAGCACAATTGAGTAAATTTACATAGAAATAAATTAAAAGAATAAAAAACACCGAAAAGCATTTTTTGTTCACTGTTTTAAAAATATTAATCAATCGACTGTAACGAAAAACGAGCAAAATGGATACTGTTCTCTTTTCTACCGAGGTACAGATATTTGAACAAAGAAACTTAAACACAGATGGGATCTGTTAGTTTTAACAGTACTACGTGAATAACCAAAGAGGATGCTGACGCTGAATTTTATGTAAGGACATAAGTTTATTTTCGCAACGTTATACAGAGGTGGATTTATTCACCATTTCATTTAATATTTTATGTATAAATATATCAGTTTTTTCAAATGGAAATTTTTATGCTTAGTTTACAAGAAAACAGTTCTCTTGACACTGAAGAGGATCTTCGAATTCCCAAAAACTAACTGTGTACTCTATAAAAACACTTCATCCATATTCTTTCGTTGTGTTTCATAAGAATGTGTTCCTATCTTGATTGTTTTGTTGAAACTTTTTCTTATTAGTCATTGGGGAACATCAAGGGGAAAAAAATTCCATCTCTCCGAGACAAGAATATCATAGAGAAATGTAGAAAGAAATATAAAAATGGTATTTATGTAACCGCATAGCTTACTCAGATAAAAATATTAAAAATGGAGTTTTTTCTGTGAAGGCTTTAAATTTTGGCAAAAGCTTTTTAAAGATATGACTTTAAAAATATCATGCCTCAAATACAGCCCCTTGATAATTTTTATTCTGAATATTAAAAATGAAATCCTTTTCTATTACATAAATAAAATTAGAAACTCATTTTTTTGCGTTGGTTTTTCTGTTGGTGATATTTTTACTGTTTTCTTCACTTGTAAAATATTCTTTGAACAAAAGAAATAAAAAAAAAATAGTAGTAATAAGCTTCTGTTGTAAAAAAGTAATTTTTTAAACAAAACGTGTTTCCTTTTTTTCTAACGAAATACATTTTTTACTAGTATGTGTGTTTGCCAGTTATAAATAGTTTTAAGCAATCACTTCAGTCATGTCATATTTTCTGACTAAAAGACTTATTGCATACAAACTTGTCAATATAGGTATCGTAAATTGTTTTAAAGTATTCATTCATCATATAATTGATAAAAAAATATCTCCAATTCATCTATATATATAATTCTCTTACGTGGCACGCCAAAAAGACGTTATTTGTTATCGCGTTTTGGCAACATTGTACAATTGCTTGTTTATCACGAAGCCTCGCACTTTAATAGAATTTATAGCGTTATCGAATGAAATTTTATTGAAAGAAAAATGAATTTTAATCGAGCTGTTGCAGTTAATAATAGAAATCAAAGAAAGCGGAGGATCTTTACAGGGCCATTTAAAAAAAGATCCTTTTCAGGGCCAACAATTATAGTTCAACTAGACGCTTGCACTACAACTTCCGACAACAAACTCTATGAAAAAGCGTGGGTGGCTCGAGTGTAGGGATAAATATACACAGAAACAACATGCTATGTATTCAATTTACAAATCAGCGCTCACATTTCGAGTCAAAATTTGCTCAAAGTTTTCTGTTTAATTCTGATTGTAGTGGTACTGTATATATCTTTTCTAAAAAACCACAAAAAATTTACGTTTGAAAAATATATATTTTTTTGGAATATCATATTTTGTAAACAATCCCTTCTGCTAGGACACATGTCTTCATTTATGCGAGCGAATCGAACATAGGTTCGCGCAGCGAAGCAATCCTCCGGGGGTTGGTGAGCGTTAGCGAGCACGATGCGGGCCCCTCTAGTTGACCATATTATTGAAATGAAAAACTTATTGCATTAATTATAAACTTGTCAGTACAAATATCATAAATTGTCTTAGGATTATATGTTTATTTCAGATCGTCGCAAATAGTCCATTGTATTATTAACTACCTTACCTCTGCCTAATAAACGTTCCCTTTCCTTCCAGGTCGTTTGGACTGTAATGGAAGCCACCACAACCAACCACCGAAGGCCAACCCCATTCCAGAGAAGTTCCACCTAGCGCCTGATGCTCAAGATCGCCCCTCAATCATGCAACGAAGAACCAAGAAGTCCTCTCGCTAGGGCTTCAGCCTCTGTCGCCTGCCATGTTGGTAGTGTGTGGGAACAACCCGAACGACGGTTTGATTCCCGCAGACGATAGGAGTGGCATGGGGGCCGACAATGTGTCGTCGGTGTCCTTGCCCGTCAGGTGTGCCGGCTGTGGGGGTGGTATATCGGACAGGTACTACCTGCTGGCGGTGGACAGGCAGTGGCATGTGTCCTGTCTCACGTGCTGCCAGTGCAAAGTGCAGCTGGACTCAGAGTTGACCTGCTTCTCCAGAGATGGGCACATCTACTGCAAGGAGGATTATTACAGGTAATGCACCGTATAATTTCAATTACATTTCCCCAATCGGTGGACCATCTTCTTTAGATATGCATGGACTTTCTGAATTTGAGGTAAAGGTCTATTTATTTCCCATGGGGTTTACTGTCTATAGTTACGATACCAAAATACCCAATCAACTTTTCTCATCTCCACTCTTTCTTTAACAATTACTTCTCATTGTCTTGTGTTTGGCATCGATTGACTAAATATGGCCCTTGCTTCATAATACTCAGAACTAACTAAACAGTTTTTATTCGAATGAGCTAGCTATTTTCGGTATATTTAGCACTTCTGTTTATCAACAGCGAGAACTCCCTTCAGTCACGAAAGCCGCGTTACACCGGAGTTGCAATATTTTCCCTTTCCAAACATCGAAGCTATTCCGAGAAATGGCACTAATTTTATCGTCAAGATCTCGTGTTGGGGCGGCCAGTTTGCAACTCCAATTTTGTTTTCCACCAGAAGTCTGTAAATATCAAAGGATTGCAACTTTTGGAGGATATGTTCTTCTTTAGATATGCATGGACTTTCTGAATTTGAGGTAAAGGTCTATTTCTTTCCCATGGGGTTTACTGTCTATATGGACATTTTTCCGAGACGAAATTTGGGATGAAAATGCTACCCTAATTCGTCCCCTTTCTGTACTGCTTAACAATCACAGCTCCCCTCTGTCCTTCGGCACCGCGTCTTTTGTTCGCTCATTGCGACAGTTTGCCATCATCGCTTGCCTTGACCACATCTCCCGCCATACTGTCAGTGAGTGATTGACCTATTGGATTAGAATGGCTTGATAAATGATGATCCCTTCTCTGCAAGGGGTGAGAAAGGTGCTTTACCGACAAAGTCTACAAAGCATTTACACCGGAGTGGGTCGAAAAAGGGTCAAAAGGGGGGTGAGCAAAAGCGAACGTAAAACGTTCTTGCCACAAAAAGGGGTAGAAAAATATTTTCAACTCCGGTGTAAACTCGGCTTAGGTCTGAACTATCCTTAATCTGAACCTCATCCCATTTCTACGAATACTCGAAGAAAACGTTCAAGTCTGTCACACTGATGGACTTTATGACAAATTGGAGGGTGTGTGGGGTACTTTAAATTATGTCGCACTAACAAGAAATTGGCGACGGTCCTGGATGAAAACCAGAGAAAGATCCGAGGACAAATACCACGTGAATTTTGAATTACGGACAGGTGACGTTAATACATGAACTGGCACTCCACTCTCCAAGTGTCCACGCCAGCGGAGGCATTTGACGCTAGATTTAAAGTGCTACAGCCTCAAGTACACGACAGTTTTTGGTTGGATCGAGTTTCAAATTCGCAAACCTCCGGTTGTTAATCTGCTACTCTTCCAACCTGGACCACCACAGCCCCCTTTGACAAATTGGAAATTACTGTTATGATTTTTGCTTGCGGCTGTTTTCGTGTCCGTAGAGGCTATCAGTGAAAGGGAATGTCATATTGTCATTTAAGACTCACTTAAGCCAATTATATAAAATAATTAATTATATAATTATTAAACAACATAATTATTAAATAATATAATTATGAAGCCAATTAATCAAAATATTTGCCTCAGCTGCTGTCTGTCTACAACGAAAACCACTCGAGAAGTCTAGGCTTTTTCCTTAGAAATGGACCTTTTTCCATAGGAATACTCGAAATAATGCATTCAAATTTGTCACACTGGTGTACCTTATGAAAAATAGAGATCAAAACTAAGTCCAATCAAAGACCGTCGTGTACGTTGATGCTGGTACACGTTAAATCTGTATTAGCCTCAAATGCTGGCATGGTGCGGAAATTTGGAGAGTGAGGTGCCAGCTCAGGTGTCTACCTCGTCATCTGACCGTGGTTTGCTATTCGATGTGTCCAAAAGGTTGCGAGATGTTCAGAATTACAAACTGGTTGAAAATTACGATAATTATCCTCAGACTTTTCCCTTCAGGATTGATCCTGGACCGTCGCCAATAGCTCACTTGTTGCTCCAGTGCGACTTTAATTAAATAAAATTGTTTAGCTATCACATTTTATTTTATTTTTGCATTCGTTGTCTTGTCACAATATTGCCCCGAGTTCTTCATGTCTATAATCTTCATTTCCCACTAAGGTTACCTGTTAGCGATTTCATATTGATGGGCATTTGTCCGTCAACTGATTAATGAACAACTCGTCAAACTGTGCCATCCAGTCCACAGTGTGTCTGTTACACTCAGGTAGACTTTTCACACCAAACCATCATGATGTTTCAATTTCAGAAACTGATCGGAAAGTAATGATGTTTCATTCTCCTGTAAACTAGAAGGCTGATCATCCTCAGGCGAGACAGAAATGCCATTTTCAAGAGAACACTCGATACGTAACACAAATTAATAAAAAAACTTGACAACTCAAAGCTATGTTTCGGAGTCGCGATACAACTTGTTCTTAATGATTTCGAATTCTTTTCTGGCTGTGAAGACAGCTGCCTTTATGACAAGAGGCTTCCACTAGATAAAGATCAGAAACTGTTTGATTAATGCTTCGTACAATGAAAATAGCAACTGTGTCCCTGGTTTCCATTTTTCTTTTTTCCCCCTATGTATCCATTCAAATCTTCCATAACTTACCGCTTGTTCCTGTGAGAAGTTTCCGAGCAGACAAAAAAATTAATTCCTGGTTTATTAATCGCAACATTAACCGCATGTCCTTGTCATGCGCGGAGTGATATATGTGACTCAATAACCCGAAGCTACGTCCTGATTTTGGTTTATTGAGCTCCTACGGTGATTTGTTTGAGCATACTGGAAAGAGTAAATAAAAACTATCTGTTAATGATACTTTTTGCGTTTGTCGTGTTCTTGAATTACGCGTTTAATTAAATGTGATTTGTGTTGTGTATCAGTACATTATGTGACGCTAGTGTCTTGTTAGTTTTGTAATGTTTTCTTTATTATTTCTTTACATGTAGAGAGTGAGTGAATGGCAAGATCTGCTTCGTAAATTAAACGATTGTTACAACCTAGATGTTATTGTGTACGTTTCTTATTATGACCACGTCCTTTAATTTTTAAATTCAACTATATTAGTTCTGAAGTATACACGTAACATATTTTGTTTTCTGGGAAAAGAAAATCGCAAAGACAAATTATTTTCTATCGAGACCAGGTGTCTCTTATCCGTTTGAAAAGTTTTTGTTTTGGATTAGATAGCAAAGTATGAACTGCATAATACGTCATCGTCTTAGAAGATAGTTGAATTGGTGGCGCATCGTAGCAACAACGAACTGACGAATTCAACCAAAGACCGTCGCGTGCAAAGAGGGCTGGTGCACGTTAAATCTGTCATGGCCTTAAATGTCCTCACGGTGGAGTGGTGTGAACTTTTGGAGAGTGGGTTGTCAGCTCAGATTTGTTCTCGTTTGACAGTGGTTCAAAATTACGTGGTGTTGTCATAGGATCTTTCTCTTTGGTTTTGATCCAGGACTGTCACCAATAGCCCGCTGTATTGCTCCAGTGCGACGTTAATTAACTGCCTACCTACCAGCCTCATTGAGTACTTAAGTTTTAAAAAGTTGGTAGTTTTAAAACGAGTTGCACTTCTATTAAAACCATAAAAGTTTTACGTGTCACAAGAAAATCCTCAAAAATATCAAGAAATAGCCTACTTGTAGTCTGTTTTTGAGGCTCCAGTAAGTTTAGAAATGAAGAAACTATAATGTATTATACAGAATTCCAAAAGTAAATGGTCCTTTAGAATGTGGGGTCTAAATGACACTAGTATGCCCTCTCTTTTTAAAAGCCCTGGTCATAAGCTGAGAAAATGGCTAAAGGTGACTACAGCCACGTACTCACCATTAAAGGTTAACATGCATTGTAACCAAATTCGCTAAATTGGACACCTATCGAAGGTGACTCACAAACAGCCTTAATTCTCGAAGCTATCGAACCGGTTGTCAGTTTTAGGGACGGACACAAAGGGGACGACTAATGTCATCAGGTAATAGACAACATCAAGTAATCGACACACAAAGAAAGTTTTACTGACACAATATTGAGAAATACACCCAGGGAGAAATTAAACCTGCGCCGCCTACAACTCGCAGGTCGCTTGCGCAGAGGGTTAACCCACTCTCTCTCTGAGTGGAAGCAGTCCTCTCCGTACTGAGTTACTTAAAACCCACACAATAGGGAAAGCCTCGAATGAGAAAACGAAAGAAGAACCAGGCATATGGGAGGCGCGCTAGGTGCGCCAGGTTATCTGAGGCGTGGTCGGAGTCCCCCGACAGCCTACACAGCCCCCACCCCAGCATAAGGTGTCCGTCCCAGCTCACAGTAATCATTCAACACGGGGCAGTCGTGCTCACCCGCTGGATTCATCAAGGGTTAACCCACTGATCCACGACGGTTCCATGCAAACTAGGGATGCCGTAAGTTGTGCTGTTGGTTTAAATGGTATACATGCATCTTATCAGCCGACCAACCGGTATAGTGGTTAAGGTATTAGCCTCTACATCGGATGGTTCCTTGTTCAAATCCGGTTCAGTGCATGGTGTTCTGTAAGCGTAAGGTGTAGAGGCGGCTGGTGCACCTTAAATATGTCGTGGCCGAAAGTCGTTGGGTTGGTGTGGAAGTTTGGAGAGTAGGGTGCCAGCTCAGATGTTTCCTCGTCATCTGACCGTGTTTCGAAATTACGTGGCGATGCACCGAATGGCTTAGGCTGGGACGGTGGTAACTAGTTGCATATGCATCTTATTAGCCGACCAACTGGTATAGTGGTTAAGGTGTTAGCCTCTAGATCGGAAGGTTCCTTATTCGAATCCGGGTCAGGTCATGGATATCTGGAAGCGTATGTGTAGAGGAGGCTGGCGCACCATAAATCTGTCGTGGCCGAAAGTCCTCGTTGGTGTGGAAGTTTGGAGAGTGGGGTGCCAGCTCAGATGTTGCCTCCTCATCTGACCGTGTTTTAAAATTACGTGGCGATACACCGAATGGCTTAGGCTGGGACGGTGGTAACTAGTAGTTGAATGTGTATCTTATTATCTGAGTAAGTTGGTTTAGAGTCCCAATGTAACTGTTAGATCTTTTATGCACCCACAGGATGTTCTCCGTCAAGCGATGCACCCGGTGCCACCTCTCCATCTCGCCCAACGAGCTGGTGATGCGGGCTCGGGAGCACGTCTACCACCTGCACTGCTTCACTTGCGCCACGTGCAACAAGCCCCTGACCAAGGGCGACTACTTCGGACTGAAGGAGGACATCATCTACTGCCGGACTCACTACGAGATGCTGCTGCAGTACGAGAGGCCCTACCTGTGCTCGCAGCAGTGTCTGAAGGAGGAGAACTGCGACAAGCCCGAAGTGGGCGGCAGGTGCCTGCTCGACAGGTGCCAGGACTTCGGGGGGCAGATGCCCAACCTGCAACTGCCCTGTGGCATGGAACTGTTGCCGAGTTTCCAGCAACCGAGGACCAACGGCGGCGAGGACACTTCCCTTCGGACGGTGGCGGCCGTTGTCAAGCCACCCGGTCAGAAAGGAAGGCCCAGGAAGCAGAAGAACTTTTTGTCTTCCTCGCTTTTGTTGCCGCACAGAGGTAAGAGTCCATTGTCTTAGCGTCTGGTTGTACTTATTCTTCAAGTTCCTTCGCTCCACCTAATTAGAGTATCCATCAATTAAGTCCCCAAAGGAGGTCTTGACAAACTCAATGAGGACTCGCTTTCCAGATAGGGTGGGGAGACTAAACTTAGGCAACAGTAGCCAGTTGTGGCGACTTGGCGTGCGTCCCTTAATAGGATCTGCCGCATTGCCGATGGATCTTCGCGAGCTAAAGGTCCATTGTCTTAGGTTTGGTTGTGCTTATTCTTCAAGACCCCCCGCTCCAACTAATTAAAGTGTCTAGCAATAAAATCCTCAAAGGAGTTCCAGCAGTGGGTCTTGACAATCTCAAAGAGGACTCGCTTTCTATAATGTGTGAAAAATAAACTTAGGCATGACCAGCCAGTCGTGGCAACTTGGTGTACTTTCCCCAATAAGATCTGCAATGATTCTACACTCATGGTTCGTCAGTCACCTAACGGTGTGAGTAGCAACCGGTCTTAACCCTCCTGTTGGTTGCTTCGGCGAGGTGTCCCCTTCATTAGAAAATGTGACCAGATACTTATGGGCGAAATCATTAGAAGAAAACTGACTAGATCTTGATCTAGTCATTATAAAAAAAGATAGGTGATGTATATCTTGATGACACGATATCTTGTCATTAGTAAAATTGATCATATCTCGATGGACGAGATATCACGTCAAAACCACCAAGAGTGTTAAGGACGCTTGGTGACTTCGTCCCCTACTTTTAAAGGTGCCCTTCAGGTCGTACTTATTCTGTACTAGATGTAGGATATCGGTCTTTTTTTACGGAGGTCGGGTAGAAAATTGTCTACCTCTACCTTCATCTTGCGAGTTTGTAACTTTTGTATGGCTTACAGAGTTGGATTTTAATGTTTCCATATGCCTAATTTCGGTGGCCTTCAATTGTTCAGACTTACGTAAACCTACATGGCAAACTAAGATTCAGATGCGTGAGTCGTTTCCCTAGTCCTGACAGCTGGACAACGCGTCAACTTGTCAAATTTACCTAAGTGGCTCATCACGCAGGGACACTTCCAACTATCTTTTCCCCTTTTGAATAGAGTCCTTAGTAATGCACCATATGGTAGTACTGACGTACGAGTAAAGAAGGCAATATATCTGTTTGCTCCTAGGGTTAATCCTTTCAGAGAGGTGGGAAGCCTGGAGTCTGACAACCTCTATAAAGATCAAAGCTTCATCCCTATGAAATACCAATCTGGGTACATTAAAATGACATATTTTTTACCTTTCAAACGGTAAGGTATATTCATTCATGTTGACCTCATTCAACTGCATCCTAATGTTTTGACAAAAGGAGCAATATGTCCCCAAGTGGGTAATTCACCCATCTGGAGACAACATCTGTATGGGGACCTGTTTTCCAAACACACATTTAAAAATTTCTAAATTAACTTTGAGTATCGAAGCACCTTAATAGCTAATAATATAGCTGAGGCGCGTTCAGCCGAATAATATTTTTGTCGCTTATGATTCATTTTACAGGAAGAGCAATTAACACTTAATAATGTTTCTGATGTCAGTGTTATATGGCTGCGTACCCCACACATAGACCGTTATTTAATTCACCCTCTAGCAGTAACTGGAGGAGCGTATTTGCCAATAGTCTGTTGCTCGATACTCGAGCTGGGCAATTTCTGCTATTAAATCCTCACCCACAACACCATCCAGTAGTTCCCTTAGGAAATTATGAATCATTGTCTAATATTACATACCATTATTCCATTCAAATCTTACTTTCAAAAAATTTACAGACTGATATTTGGGCAAAAACGTCAATTGATTCAAAAAAGGGATTTTCTTGGACTGAAGAGGCTAAAGTGTAGGTACATAAATATTACGTATGTATTAAATCTAAGTAAAAATACTCTATCATTTGATGTTATAATGTCAAAGAGAGAGCTAGATAAAAAATGAGGCATACAATGTCCTTCATCCCCTAAAAAAAGTATGTCTCTAAAAAATATATTTTAGCATAATGTCCTTCATAGGGGCATAAATTGTCAAAGTGCTGAGTATAAAAGAATCCGTTGTCTTGTTACGTTAGGAAATATAAATTTGAGTTAACATACAGATATTTATATAGTAGCGTCAGCTATTTGATACTTTTATCAATGCCTGCAACAATAGTCTAAACAAAAAGATCAGATTTAGAAATATTGCCGTTTCGACGGGTACGGCAGTTAGTCATCATCCATATGTCTAGGGAAAACAATTCATTTCACGATACATTTCTTCTTGTTCTTATTTGCCCCCTTTTCAACAGTACAAATTAAATATATTGTTTTCATAAAAGATCATTGAAAACTTTTATAAAATTTAGTTTTACCTAACTGACAAAATAGTAAATTTTTGGGAAATTTTAAATAACATTTTTTTTCTTATCCGGACCAAAATAAGATCAGTTTCACTGATTCCTACCTGCGAAGTCCCAAAGATGTTTCGGACCATCAGGGATGTCCTTCAATGACCCTCCGAAACACTACACAACGCGGTCAGGACTGGCCATTCTGCTACCCTGACAGTCACGAAAGTCAGAGTAGATCTTTCCCCTGTCACGTATTTCATTGCTTTGGTGTAAACCAGATCTAAATCTTGAAAATGATGCCTGTTCTTTTCATAATTCGAAGTTGACTATTTCTCGAGGTCATTGTTCTCTATATCAATGGTGTCATGGTGTCTCATCCCTGACTTTTGTCTATTTTACCAAGGAATCTACATTTTTTAAGTCCGTTTCTCTACTGAAAATTGACGTTTTAGCTACCCCTTGAGCAACACCCAGTATCCTACAATTTTACTGACACATAAGAAAGAAATACACCAAGATTAAGTTATAGGAATCAGACCCTACCGGCTTGTGGTTTACGCACGGATTAATTGAAGCAAGTACGAGTATTATTACTCAAGTGATTTCAGTCGCAGTATCCCGATTGGAAGAGTGACGGACCAGAAACAGGTGGGTTGCGAGTTCGAATCCAACCAAAGACAGTCGTAAACAAAGTAAGCTGGAGCACGTTTTATCTGTCGCGTCTCAACGTTGGGTTGGCGTGGAAGTTTGGAGAGTAGGGTGCCAGCTCAGGTGTTGCTTCGTCATCTGACCGTGGTTCAAAATTACGAGGTGTTGTCCTCGAATCTTTCCCTTAAGGGACTGATTCCGGACCGTCGTCAATAGCCCGCTGTGTTGCTCTAGTACGACGTTAACTGAAATTACCAATTACTGTCGCGTCTCAAATGTCCTCACGTTGGCGTGGTGTGGAAGTTGGAAGAGTGGGGGTGCCTGCTCAGGTGTGTGGCCTGGTCTTTTGACCGTGGTTCGTTGTCTTCGGAGGTTGTTCTGGACCGTCGCTAATAGCCCGTTATGTTCCCCCAGTGTGATGTTAATTAAATACCAACCAACCAATCGAATAATGTGAGTCACATACGCGACGTTCTGGGAATTAAATTGCGCCATCTCGTATATATTGTGTCATCCGGAAAGTTCTGCGCGTTTTTAAAGATAAATTTCAACGAAGCAGTATAAAAACATAAAAATTTTTATTGAATCACATAAGCACAATTTTGTTTTATGACTTTTTGCCATCTTTCCTGCAGCTGGAAAATTATTATTATTTTTTAAATCATTAGGCTTATTTGTAAAGAAGTTGTCGAGGTGCTATTTGACAGTCCTGCTTTTTTCCGAATTTATTGTCTGATTTTGTGGCAACAATTCATAATAAACAATTCCTTTGCAGTCCCATCCTACAGAAAGCTGTGCACAGAGGATGGTCGTCCAGACGGGTATCATCTTCGAAGCTGAAATTTCCACTCTTAAATTTAACAAACCACCTTCGAACTGTGGCCTCAAAAACATCACTGTCCATACGCAGCACACATTTTACGAGAGATGACTAGTATTTTTTCCTTAAAATAACAGAGCATAATAAGACGAAAATGAACTTTCTGGTTCTCCATTCTTAGCACTGCAGTGAAACAAAAATTATGCCACAACACATGCTATGATTATGCAGTGTAAGCAGAAAAGACGGAATTTAAACTTCTTCAATCAAGGTCACTCCTTATCAGCGGTATAAAAATAATAATAACAAAGCTAGATTTGATTTGAAAACGCGCATAACTTTCCGGATGTCCCATTAAATTGCTGCCGAGTTTAAAACATACGCTGACTAGACGGAAAATGACGAAACCTACTAGAAAGATTTTATTTGAAACGACAAAGATGACGTTTTTTTTTTAGTTTTGTTTCGGGCTCCTTTCTCTTTTTGTTTCATCTTTCATGTGGAATCAGACAAGCGACGTAGACGAATTCACGGTCTTGTGCAAACGGGGCTCACCCTGCAGGATCATCTGGCAAGGGGATGTAGCCCGGAATGAATCATTGGTTGGGTTCGTTGGGGGACGACTCCCGTTTTATGCAGACGACAAATTAGCCTTCCGTGATCTCTCCTGGAGAAAGCGGGAGGGTTGAGGGGTGGGGTGGCGGCGGCAGCAGGAAAAGACGGCTCAAGGAAAACACGGAGAGCAAATCCGGGGGACCCTCTTCAGAATTAGTTGTCATCTTTTCCCGGAGTCTCGAATCCGATTACAACCTGCCGTTTGCCTCCAGGAATTAAATTTTATCTCAGCTCCTAAATCTCCCAAATCCGGGAGCGACGTTTTCTCCGGTAGCCGTAATTGGGGCTGGAGTATTATTCCTTTCTCCTTCTGCGTCAGCCCTTTTTCCGAACGTTCGAACGTTCTTTTTTTTATTTCTTTCGCCGCTGCTGTTGTTCGTCGCTCTATTCTTACCTCCATTCCTTCTCGTTCCTGACGTTCTTTGTTCTGTATTATATTCTTTCGGAACAGCTTGCTGCCTTAGGAGGGAAAAAATGACGCATGTTTATGTGTGCCGTCGCCGTTGATTTTTTGTGGAGAAAGAGGATTAGTGGGGCCGAGGAGTCAAGTGGCATAAGGTTCTCTGCCTCCTTCTTGTCTTCGTTCGGTCGAGGATCTAGACTCAACACATCTCGGGATAACAATCTTCGTAAATCCGTTTTAATGAATTTAGCGTTTTGAAGGCGTGGGCTATGAATCTTTTACTATGTCCAGAAGTATATTAGCATTCAAACCTTTAATTTAAAGGTAATCACCCCCTTCTCACGTTCCTTTTTATGTACATTTTGTTCAAGAATAATTTGTTTTCGTTTTTTCCTTGGGGAAAAGTTGACAGTGTACTTTCAAAATTACCAAAAATCTATATATTATTTTTAACTTAGAATTTTTTTTATAAAATTCCGTGGTTACAGAGCGAATTTTTAATGTCGATTATCTTTGACGGAGTTGCATACACAACAACATAAAACAAGTGAATATGAATCTCGTTAGTCCACACAAATTTTTCTCCGATTTTGATTTTTACGACATTTTTTGAATTTGAAATTGTTCCTTGCGCGTCTGTTTTTTTTATTTTTATTTTGTTTCAAAATGTTGTTTAACTCCAAGTTTTTATCTAAAAAAGTTATTAAAGTACAGTTATTTTTTACCTTACAATTGGGCGATTCGCTTACCCAAAGAAGTTACTTTGTATTTATATGTAAACAAACTACTATACGATTTGAAATTTTGATAATATATAGACAACTAATGCTCAATCTCCTATGAGTATTTGCTAATTGATCAAACGTTTTCACCACGTTCAATGCAGTAACTTCCCGAATGACTAGCTGTTGTTGGACCAAGCTTTATATATATTGGCTTTTTATAGATGCAAATTTTAAACAATCAGATGATAGCTGCAAAAGTTTGGTTTCAAAGTCCACTGATCGCTTAAAAGGGGGAGAGAATTGAGAGATCTCGTGAATGAGTAATTTTTAACTGAAGTATTTTACTGTGGTTTAATTTTAGAACATTTTTTAAATAATTTTTATCAAAGAAATGGTTGAACTTTTCTTTAGTTTATACCGTTTTAATTTTTTAAACTTTTTATTGGGATGCTATAACATTAAATAAAGAAGCTTAAGTCTTGCTCTTTTGATGGTAGAGGTTAATTAAATATATATATATATATATATATATATATATATATATATATATATATATATATATATATATATATATATAGCATTGTATTTTTCTTTAAATGGTTAGCCCACAGTTTCGTAAGGAAAATGAATATAAATCTAGACATAATTCTTATTTTATAGAAAATGAGAGACTAAGACAAAAATAACTATGAGACAAGGCTGCAATATCTTAAAGTTTGAAAATATTGAAGTTTTTGTTTGAAAAAACAAATAATTAATGCATCTACTTTTGGAGGAAACATAACATAGAGATTTGCACTTCTCTGAAGAATGAAAGTACTAACTTTCTTCTCTGTTCTTAATAATCTTTTTTTAACAAAATAAATCAGTATCTATGTCCATAATAATGTTTTTAAAACAAAATTCTGCAATTTATTTACCGTAGTGGTCACATATAACGCATTTTCAACTTTTTTATTTCTTCAAAAGATTAGCGGAAACCAGTTTCACACTAATCTCTAGAGAATTTATCTACCAAAATTTTCTTCCAAACTGAAACACAGTTTCTACAATAAACGTACACTACTGTTAGTATTACATAGTTGTCAGAATAATTTTTGTTGATTATTTTTTCTGTTACGGATATAGAAAAACTATTACTTTCAATTTTAGTTAATTTTGTTTTTCGTATGGCTCTTCATGTCTCAAACAGAATCTAGCTTGGCTTGCCACTACACTATCATTTTTTGTTGCTAATTAAACCTTATCTACGATTTCTAGTTAAATAGTATTAAAGATTATTTTTAGGATAAATTTATTTTATTAGCTTTATTGTAGTGTCAAGCTCAATAAAGTTCAAAAGAATGTAGTTTTAAATTGTAAAATAATCAGAAATGAATTACTATTTGGGTTTCGTTTCCTTATAGATGCTAAAATTAAAAACACAGTTTCTTTTTTTGCCCCCAGTTTTCTTTAAATCATCAACTCTTCCATGCTAATCCTCTCTACATTAAACGTTTTACTGTAAAAGTTTTTTTTCAGCAAGTATACTTCCCGCGTCGTGAAAAGTAGTTTACAGTCCGCACTACATTATTTTAATTTTCTTTAAACCTTTTTACACAAAATGCGGTTTTCCATTGTTACGGTATTTTGATAGTTGTGTTTTCAAGATGACTGAGAAATACGTTCATAAAATAACAAAGGTTATGAGAAATCATAATTGCTTGACACAACCTACTCTTTAAGCGATATTAAACGACAAAAACTTTCTTGTCTTTTTAAAAAGTTTTTGCTCTTTGTGTGTGTGTTGTAAATTACTCCTTATTTAAAATAAAAATGACTAACAACTTATTTTATATATCCTAATAAATAAAATGCAGCAACCTATTAATCACTCTGGTAACTTTGGTTTATTTAACAAACTTTTAATAGATTGGTTTATGGCTCTGCTGTTATTTTTCCCAGCGCGAACCAAAGCGTCGTTCTGATTCTAAAATAATGCTTCAATTGTTATTTTACTGAAACAAGTTTTCAATTATCTAAGCTCTTGAAACTTCATTTACGAAAGACTGTATTTCATTTACCTCTAAATTTGTCTTCATTTTTTAAAATTAGAACCGAAACGAAAACGTTCTTTATTTTCAAAGTACACTCTTCTTGAATGTTTTAATTGTTCCTTTACTTAAACAATGAGCTGCGATTAAAAATTTTAAAAGTTTTTTCGATTTACTGATTTATAAAAGTATTTAAGAACTGCAAAGCTTTCAAGTTTTTGAAATGTATTTACATTGAAAGGTTCCTTAAAAGGAGATATTTTGCGGTTTGAAATTTAATTTCGAATTATAGAAAAAAAAATTATGAAATAACTTATTTGAAACTGAAGATAATATGTGTGAGATATAACTTCAAAAGAAAGTAAATATAAATATTTATAGATATAATCTAATTTTGTGCATCATGTAAGATGACTTTACACCAAATATTCAATATTCTAATAAAGTTAGACATCGTATAGATGCTAGTTGGAAAATAACTTTAACTATAAGTATTTATAAAATCATATGACGTTTTTTAAATATATGATGCATTTTTTTTTTTACAAAAATGTCAATGATTGTATGCTGAACTTGCATTTACCATCACTTTCTTCTTCGTCCCCAGCATATATTTTCAATTATAAGAATTATTTTAGCTTCTCATAAAAGGAATATGCAACCATATCTGCACAGTCCGGTTCCTAGTACCAGATAAGATATTGGGTGTCTGAATTAATTTAGATTACAAACGACTGCAACGGTTTAGATCTCGGGTACCAGTACCAGTTTAGATCTCGGGTGTTTGAGCTAGTTCAGAATTCAAACTTTTGCGCCAGTTTAGATCGTAGCCGTCGGATCTAATTTAGAACGACTGTACTGGTTTAGATCTCGGGTACCAGTACCAGTTTAGGTCACGGGTTCTTGAACTGGTTCATAATTCAAACTCATGCACCAGCTTAAACCGTTGGCGTTGGAACTAATTTAGATTTAGAACAACTGCACTTGTTTTGATCTCAGGTACCGGTACCAGTTTAGATCTCGGGTGTTTGAGCTAGTTCAAAATTCAAACTCATGCACCAGCATAAACCGTTGGCGTTGGAACTAATTTAGATTTAGAACGACTGCACTGGTTTTGATCTCAGGTACCGGTACTAGTTTAGATCTCGGGTACCAGTACCAGTTTAGATCTTGGGTGTTTGAGCTAGTTCAGAATTCAAACTCATGCATTGGTTTAAATCATAGGCGTCGGAACTAATTTAGATTTAGGACGACTGCACTGGTTTCGATCTCAGTTACCGGTACCAGTTTAGATCTCGGGTACCAGTACCAGTTTAGATGTCGGGCATGTGAGATAGTTTAGAATTCAAACGACTGTATCAGTTTAGATACTTGAAAGTCGGGACCAGCTAATTCTTGGGTGGGTGTATATGCCAGTTTAAATCTCGGGCGTCTGAACTAGGTTAGATTTCGATCCGTACTAGTTTAGATCACGTGCATCTATGCAGTAGGAAGTGATTATCCGAAGTATTGTGGACATAGGCCACCTCGTATAACTAGAACGCTTACAAACATCCATACACTGACCCGGATTCAAACGTGACATGAGTACTTTCGGCCACGACAAATTTAAAGTGCACCAGCCGTCTCTACACCATACGCTTACAAACATCCATATACTGACCCGGATACCAAACCAGGAACCTTCTCCGATCTAGAGGCTGACACCTTAACCACGGTTGGTCTACCGATTCCAGGAAAACAACGCAAAACTCCCCACTCCCGAAACAAATGCGACATAGACCACAATTCCTCCTCCCGGCCACTCCAGCAAACCAGGAGTCTTTTGTTCCCTCCTCCGCTACCTGCGCTTCATCTCGCGCTTCTTCCTCTGTTTTGTCATGCCGAAAGCCCCTCTTGCGGATCAATCACTGCCGGGACAAAAGACGCTTTTTCATTGGCCACCGCTTGGCGCTTCGCCGTTATTTTTACCGTCTCCTTTTGTTTATTTTCGATCCTCCGCGAAAGACGGGGAAGAGCAGAAAGGAGCACAAAGGGATGCGGAGGAGGGGATGGGATATATCATTTCAGGGGCGTACACTCGCTTCCGGAGGTGTGGGAGGAGTCTGGAATCTGTGCAAATCAATGCTTTTTATCGACTTTTCAACTTTGGTGTGAGGGTTGTTATCTTTTTTGGTATCATCCGGGCCGAGAGCGTTTTTTGTGCGGTCGTCTCACGAGAATCTAATTTGGGAGGATTAAGCCGAGATGCGATCGTTGGTGATTTGATTACGTGTACAAAGGTTTTAATTTGGGGATGACGATTTTAAGGGCTTTGTGTTTTCAGAGGGGAAGCGAGACTTGTGCAGCAAGTGTGTGTTAACTCGAGTCTGTATCATGGTGTCACAATATTTGATTATTTCCCTTTCTTCTATGTAGACTAATGTGAAGAATGGCGTCTTCTACAGGGTGCTTTTCTTTGAATTTATTTGTACGCAAAGTAAACCATAAATTACATTTACTTATTTATATTAACAGCGTTTACGTGACTAGTGTAATGTCCGTCGCAACAAGCTCGAGATCAGAGGCCAACACCACAGAAAATCTCGAAACATCTATATCGGGGTGGTCTAATCACCGTCCAGATAGTTTTTAGGGGTGTACGCCTGAGGTTGAATCGTCTCCCAGTGCATACTAGCGACCCAGAAGATATGTTGGAGAGCTCGAGCTGAGTAGAGGTGTTTGTTTGGGGTGTTAGTTACTGACAGCCGATGAGTAGATCCCATTTCTGCATGACTTGCAGCGACCACGACCAAGAAATACAGATACCTGACTGTATGTAATGTAGATACTATATGTTTAACGTAAATAAAACGTTAATTACTTGTAATTTAGTCTGTGGTGTTGTGTTGTATTCATTGGTACACCACTTCCATAACGTTACACTGCCAAGGATCCTGACGACGTCCTTTCTCGTCGGTGTCCACAACTTAAGTCCCTTTTTCTCATCCCCATTGTTCTCTTCTTTTCTTCCTTACTTGGATAATCGTCTAAGGTTACCCCTGCAAACATCCCCTGGGGACCAATGGTTCCTTCCGGGCAATATTTCTCTATGTCTGGCAGGAGAACCTCTCTTATGGTTTGAAATTTACTGACCAATTAACCACAAAATATCTCATTACCGGTTTCAGTTTTTAATTTTTTTTAACAGGAGGCGAGGCCGCAGTGGCTCATTAGGTTTGACCATAGAGCTTGAATCTTGGGACACCGTGGGTGTATTTCTGTATTCTGTATCAATAAATCTTTCCTTGTGTGTGTATGTCATTCACGTGACGTTATGTCTTGTGTTTGGCGCATGTTCACCAAATTTCGCACTCGAGCCGTCAAACCCATACAACCAATCTTTCCAGGAAGCACAGAGTGGGCATGATTATAGAACTTAAATCAGGTACTGATTCCGTACTATAACGTTCAATGAAAAAAAAATTCAAATGTGTAAGGGGATGCGTAAAATAATATCAATGTGTATTGCTAATTGTAACTTCCTCTCCAATGATATACTACACAGCGGTTTTGGTTTGTCAATTTATAATAAGTTTTTTGCCACAAGAGCAAAGTCTGTAAGGAATTCTAATATCAGTAAAGTACCATGAAAAGAAATGTCAATTAGTTGATCACATATTCAAGTTGATAGCGTTTGAACTTGGACAAAAAAGATTGGAAAAAGGCAAGTTTCGGTTTGTCAGTTTATGATAAATTGTTTCCCGAACGAGCAGTCTGTAAGGAATTTCGATATCACTAAAGTGCCATAAGGAGAAATGTCAGTGAGGTGATCACATATTCAGAATGATAGGTAGTTTTGAATTTAGAAAAGGGCAAGTTTTGGTTTGTCAATATATCATAAGTTTTGGCCGCAAGAGCAAAGTTTGTAAGGAATTCCAATGTCAGTAAAGTACCTTAAGTAGAAACGTTAGTGAGATGATTACATATTCAGGATGATATGTAGTTTTGAATTTGGAAAAAGACAAGTTTCGGTTTGTCAATCTATGATAAACTTTTTCCAGAACGAGCAGTCTGTAAGGAATTCCGGTGTCAGTAAATTGCCATAAGGAGAAATGTCAGTAAGGTGATCACATATTTAGGTTGATCGATAGAGTATTGAACTTGGACAAGACGAGATTGGAAAAAGGCAAGTTTCGGTTTGTCCATCTATGATAAGATTTTTGCCGCACGAGCCAAGTCTGTAAGGAATTACAATGACAGTAAAGTGTCACAAGGAGAAATGTCGGTAAGGTAGCCAAATGAACTTCCCAAAAAGATTTATAACTTGAAAATGTTAGTTGAAATAAATTTAGAAAATTAAGAATTATAAATAAGTTACGTTTATATGTAGAAATTTCCGCTTGCTATTTAACCCTTGACCTCATAACAAAAAATTGCCATCTCAATTAGATTTCTTTCGGCATCTCCTCTCATACTGCGGGCCCTTGGTGCTATTAACGAGTTATAAGCTAATTCCTGAAATAAGATAAAAAAAGAAGCAAATAAAACTAAAATAACAATGAAATATCATACTTTGAAAACTGGTTTTTAATGAAAATTTTCAGTAACGGTAATTCTCTCTCTAACATACAAAAACCGGTTGATATTGGTACTTTATTATATTTTTTAAACATTAGTCTACCGAAGTTAGCAACAATATTGGGAATTATATTTACTCTTAAGAACATTGCATAGGATTTTTAGATTTTTTGTAGCCTAATGTTTACATTAGCAAGCCAAATGTCGAATAAAGCACTTAATTATTATTCTTTAAAAAGTGGTAAAAAAGAACGATATTTTCTTTCCACACACGTACATTCTTTCTTATCTTCACTACAAATGTCCTCAAAATCGCCTCCTACGCTTGCACAAATCGCACTTGTGTGCGACTATTTGTGTAAATATCCTTAACATGCTTATAATATTAAGTCTAGAAATATTCCTTAAATTTTATTTTAAGTTTTCACTTGTTTTGGAAATTTACATTGGTTTGATGTAAATGTTTGGAGAGTGAGATACCAGCTCAGATGTTGATCTCGTCGTATGGCCGTGGTTCAAATTTACGAGTCTGTCGCCATTAGCCCGTTCTGTTGCTCCAGTGTGACTTTTAAATCAACAACCTACCTGTTTTGGACATTTAAGGGCCTAATATTTCATAAACACCGATGTCAATTCTATGTTATTAATAACCGATACAAATATTTGAAAAAAGGATGAACGCGATACGTATTGCTATCACTTTCTCAATGTTCATGCACTTTAGTTTTCATCGAAGCTACTATTAGCGCTTTATATTGACTAATAATTTTTCCTTGTCTGCCTTAATATGAAGGTAGTCGTGGATCTATAAAGGCTGATAAATAATTTAAAAGTGAAGCACCATCCAAAAGACAAGATTCGGATCATAAACTACCCAAACTATAATTTTATAAGTGACGCGCCAAAAAGCATAGATACTGCTCTGGATAAAACCTTCAACGGCTTAACTGAATATCGTAATCCGACTCCAAGCTTAACAAAATGCGCTCAATTGAACTCAACATTTTAACATCCACGCTTACATCGGCCTGTGCAGTATTCACACGGAAAGTATTCCCTTGCTGTTTCATCATCAAGTTTAGGAATCCAATCATGCCCGCGCGTTAGACATACGGCATTATCCGCCATCGCCGGCACTTCGTTTTGTTGGGCCCAGTCGAAAGCTGCACCATCCTCCACACTGTTGACGCGTCGACTTCGTTCAACAATATTTAATCTGATTACAACGGGGATCCACTGCTTGTAAGCTCATTCGTTGCCGGATCCGGAGCGTCGTTATACAACGACGCTGTTGCACGCTCACGCCCGTCGTAATTTCCGCTGACCCTATCGGAAAGTTTTAAATTGAGAGAGAGGGAATTAATAAGGGTGTGCTAAGGCACCCGTGTGATCAGTCACGGAATGAATGGTGTTGATGTGATAGGCAGGGAATGATCTGCGTTTAAAGTTGTCGCCGGTCCTTTTGGAGATTGATAGTCGGGTCGAATTGTTGCGCACAGCGGGGATAAAGGATTGATTGAGGGAACAAAATGTTTATCGTATGTGGCGCGTATATTTTGGATAAGCTTCGTGTGATCCTTAATTTGTTTTGTTCTTTATTGGTGCTCAAATAATTGTAGAATGTAGATTGAACTATCATATGGCAAGTATATAGAGAAAAACAGAACAGAAAAATGGAGTAATTAAAATATTTATCGCACGGGGCTCGTATATTTTATGTAAGCTTCGTGTGACAACTTTCGTAAACAAAATGTTTATCGCATGTGGCGCGTATATTTTGGATAAGCTTCGTGTGCTATTTAATTTGATTTGTTCCTTATTGGTGCTCAAATAATTGTAGAATGTAGATTGAACTATCATATGGCAAGCATATAGAGAGAAGCAGAACTTAAAAAGGGAGTAATTAAAATATTTATCTTACGGAATACGTATATTTTAGGTAAGCTTCGTGTGACAACCTTCGTAAACAAAATGTTTATCGTATGTGGCGCGTATATTTTGGATAAGCTTCGTGTGATCCTTAATTTGTTTTGTTCCTTATTGGTGCTCAAATAATTGTAGAATGTAGATTGAACTATCATATAGCAAGCATATAGAGAGAAGCAGAACATAAAAATGGAGTAATTAAAATATTTATCGTACGGGATACGTATATTTTAGGTTAGCTTCGTGTGACAACCTTCGTAAACAAAATGTTTATCGTATGTGGCCCGTATATTTTGGATAAGCTTCGTGTGATCCTTAATTTGTTTTGTTCCTTATTGGTGCTCAAATAATTGTAGAATGTAGATTGAACTATCATATGGCAAGCATATAGAGAGAAGCAGAACATAAAAATGGAGTAATTAACATATTTATCGTACGGGGCACGTATATTTTATGTAAGCTTCGTGTGATCTTTAATTTCTTTTGTTTCCTCATTGGTGCTCAAGATATTGTAGAATACAAATTGAACTGTATCACCGTTATATGCACGTATATAGAGAGAAGCTGAATAGAAAAATGGAGTAAATAAAAATGTATTGTATGTGGCACTCATATTTTGGATAAACATCGTCAGATCCTTGATTTATTTTGTTCTTTATTGGTGTTAAAACTACTGTAGAACATGCGTTATCAAATTATTGTAGAATATAGTTTGGATTATCCACGTTATCTCTCTATATTAAAAAAAAGTTACCGCCGCCGCCGAAGAATTGAAATTTTTGTTGTTTAGCTCCATTCTTAGACGGTTTCCCGAGAAAGTACTGATCGGAAAAATATGAAATTAACATGCTTTGTTCTTCATCGTATTCCCTGGATAATTATTAAGATTTTTTTCCGATGCGGCTATTAGTTTAGGTTTTATTAAGTGTTAAAGTTGAAGAAGTGAAATTTCTTCCGCGAGTGAGCAAAACACATTCAAAATTTCAGTCTTTAGTCGTGAGTTTTTTTTTTTAAGAGTACCTCTCAACGTAAATTTTTGCAGCTCGTCGAGTTTTTTTTGAAATTTAAATTTGGTTCTTGATAATATTTTTTTGAAATTCGGGAAAAATCGGGACATTTTTGTTACTTTTTTTTTAAACTGCCGTATCTATATCTAATTACTATTAGTTTTTAATTTTTAAAATATCGCTGTATACCTCAGAATATACTCTTTCTTACGGTACTATTATTTTTGAAATCGGTTAATAATTAAATTGGATGCGATCAAATGTTCGTGATACAAAATTCGGAATCTTCGGATATTTTCGCTACTTTTTGTTAAAACCATTATGTCTACGGCAAAAACCATTATTTTTTAAATTTGAGAACATCACTGAATACACTACATTACACTCTTTCTTATGGTACAATTATTTTTCAAATTGGTTAATAAACAAAATCGATGCAATTAAAAGTAGGTCATACAATTTTCGGAACTTTCAGATCGTAACTTCCGATACAAAACTAAAATGGTCATATCTATATAGTATTACTGTTAGTTTTTAATTTTAAAAATATTGCAGTATACCTCACAATGTACTCTTTCTTACGGTACAATTATTTTTAAAATTGGTTCATAAATAAATTCGATGCAATCAAAAGTTGGTGACACAAATTTCGTATTTTTCAGTTCGCATAGCTGGTTACGCAAACAGCAGTGGGTTGCAATTTCTACTATCGGGTTTGCCAGATATCAAATTTATCGTAGCAACAATTGCCATAAAAACGATTTCTTTTTATTTGGCGAGGGAAAGGGCTCGCTTTTTTCCCTCTGTTCTCAAGACAGTTTACCGACAAAGTACAATCGTAAAGTTTTGATATTAACACTGTTTACTTAAAATTGTACAGGGAACAAGATACAGAAGATTTTTTACTGAGGCGGCTATTAGTTTAGGGTGCATAAAGTGTTAAAGCAAAAAAAAGTGAAATCAATTGCGAAAGAAGTATTGGTTTGAGAAAGCAAATCAAACGGGATTGCGTAGCAATCCCCGGGGTCGGCGAGCGTAAGCGAGCAGGGCGCGAAGCCCTCGCTGTGACGTCATGTACCGGAAAGTGAAATCAGCATAATACGAATTATTCAGATAGTTTCACTCTGTGAAAGGAATGTTGGTTTGCGAAGCAAACCAAATGACATCTGTGAAAGGAGTGTTGGTTTGCGAAGCAAACCAAATGGGATTGCGCAGCAATCCCCGGGGGTTGGCGAGCGTAAGCGAGCAGGGGGCGGAGCCCCCTAGTATCATTATATCATCAGCAAATATGAAGAGAAACCGAGTAAAATGTGGCAAATTATCAATAATTGATGAAATAAAATATTTATTGAATGCGGCTCGCCTACACACACACACTTTTGATGAGCTTCGTGTGATTCTTAATTTATTGAGTTCCTTATTGGTGCTCAAATTATAGTAGAATGTAAATTGAACTATCGTCGTTATATACAAATACAAAAGCACGTGTATAAAGATAAACATAACAGAAAAATGGGGTAAATTAAGGATTAAGTTTGTAATAGTAGAATTATATGATGTATCGTGACTTCATTTATTAGATCCAATTGTACAGAGGTCGTAAAAGTATGTAACTGAATACACTCTGTAAGGCTTCAAATTCACTCTACAAAAACTTAACCGTCAGAAAAATTAATAAAAATATATACGAGAAAGAGAGCTAAATAAAATAATGTTACAGATGTGGAGGGTGTAACATATACTAGGTACAGTTACGTTGTATTCGATAAAATTAGGGTTAAGTCTCTCAAAATTCTTTCAACTATATATATATATATATATATAATATGGAAATTCTAATATTTATGGTGTAATGAAGGGGTATAATTAAAACGGGAATTTACTTTAAAAAATATTTTAATCTACAGCTACTGAATTATTTTTTAACCCTGAGACAGTTTTCCAATGTAAATTCAGAACTATGCAAATAAAAAATAAAATGTGTTTAATGGTTTTATTTTTTTTGCATAAGAATTATTAAATAAATAGTTTTAGAATAATTATCCCAGTCGTTGAACAACAGTATGCGTTACTAATCAAAATTTTGAAAATTCTGTTTTACATTTGAAACTTTTCTAAGAAATCGATGAATTATGCGTTTTTATGTTTGTGAGAATATTTCTGTTTCTCTTGCACTAAGTAAACTCTTGTGGTCTAAGTACTAAAAAAATACCAAATTTAAGTTTGATATAAAACAGTTCTTTCAAATAACTAATTGTACTGAAGGAAATTGTTCCCGTAAATTTTCTCGTCATCTGAACGTGGTTCAAAATTACGTGGTGTTGTTCTCGAATCTTTCCATCCGGAGTTGTTCCGGACAGTCACCAATAGCCAGTTGTGTTGTTCCAGTTTGACGTTAATTAAAAATACCATTAACTGTGAATTTTCAGGGCTCAATTTTTTATATCTCAAGTTTTAATAATATTTTTCTAGTTTTAAAGCGACAGTTAAACGAAAGTTAAGACAAATAGTTGTTAGTTCAAAATGAATGGTGCATCTTTTTTGATTAGACTATCCCTATCCAAAAATGTGAACATTATATAGTTGAGTAACAAACAAATTTGACTTAATCTAATTTTTTACTGTCATAGAGGGTAGCTCTTTGACTTTACGTTACACTGGAGCAACACAGCGGACTATTGGCGACGGTCCGGGATCGATTCCGAAGGGAAAGAAAGATACCACTTTAAGATGACTACATATGAGGCCACGACAGGTTTTACGTACCCTATATACTCACAATCGAATTTTGTACTCGAAGCCCTTCAATTTTCTAATTAATCCACGATTTAACCAACTGGTCTACGGCAGCCTCTGTAAAAAACAGGGACAGAGGAACGACTGGAAGCCAATCTCTACTAACATATTTGACACAATCTTGACATCGTTTTCCAATCTGCTATTCTCCTTGTTGCAGGTCCTTCAGTTTGCAGTTCGGAGGATCATTGTTCGCTGTCCAGTGATCACCAGTCCCCGCTGCCACACAATTCGAACAGCCTTGCCGGTGTAGGTAGTGATAGCAGCACTTCGAGCGAGCACATGACAAGGCCAAAACGAATGCGCACATCCTTTAAGCATCACCAACTCCGAGCGATGAAATCCTACTTCTCTATTAACCACAACCCCGATGCCAAAGATCTCAAGCAACTTTCACAGAAGACAGGATTGTCCAAAAGAGTCCTTCAGGTAAAGTCTGTTTTAACAAGTATTTCGCCAGTATATAACTTGTCCACGATCTGGGTTTAATTTAATGCGGACGAGATATCTTGTCTAAGCTCTGGTTAATTTTTAATAAGAACGAGATATTTTGTTTACAAGATCTGGTTAATTTTTAATAAGAACGAGATATTTTGTTTACAATATCTGATTATTTTTTAATAAGAACGAGATATTTTGTTTACAAGATCTGGTTAATTTTGCTAAGGACGATATATCTTGTCTAATCTCTGTCTAATTTTAATAGGAGAGATAGATCGTGTTTTCAGGATCTGGTTAATTTTGCTAAGGACGAGATATCTTGTTCAAGATCTGGTTCATCTTGGTAAAGACGAGATATCTTGTCCAAAATCTGGTTAATTTTGCTAAGGACGAGATATCTTATCAAAGCTCTGCTTAATGTTAATAAGAACGATAGATCTTGTTTTCAGGATCTGGTTAATTTTGCTAAGGACGAGATATCTTGTTCAATATCTGGTTCATCTTGGTAAAGACGAGATATCTTGTCCAAAATCTGGTTAATTTTGCTAAGGACGAGATATCTTGTCAAAGCTCTGCTTAATTTTAATAAGAACGATAGATGTTGTTTTCAGAATCTGGTTAATTTTACTAAGGACGAGATATCTTGTTCAAAATCTGGTTAATCTTGGTAAGGACGAGATATCTCGTCCACTATCTGGTTAATTTTGCGAAGAACGAGATTTCTCGTCTAGACAAATCCCCCTATCTCCATGGGAATTAAGATCCAAGTAGGATAAACAAATTGTCTCTTACCCAGAACTTGTGAGAGTTTTGAACACGTTTTTGCGCCTTATGGCTACTACAAGACACTTTTCGACGCGAATATATACCACCAGGAGGTTTAAAAGGATTCATAAGACTTTGAAAGTTATTCTTTTATTCTGACTCCTAAATTGTCGTTCCAATTCAAGCATTTTCATGATAGATAACGAATAGTTTATTAGAGGGAGCTTAATCAATTACCAAATCCTTGTTTGATCCAAGGACATCCCTGTTACAGAATTTGAGAAGGTGTAAAATTGTACTTCATAGTTGTTTTATTTTATATGCAATTGCATATTCATACAGGTTGTTCCGAAAATATCTTACCAAATTGTAAAGGGTGGTAGAGGAGCCCAAAACAAACAGTTTTGTTAAAGAATGTGCATCCGGAATTACCTTATTTAGGTGTAGTCAGATTTTCAGTGCATCGCTACACGAATTCGGAGCTAGCTGTTTAAAATCCTATCCTGGAATGACTCCTAACGTCATAGAAACGATGCTATTGACTGACCTCGGCGCTCTCTACCACTTAAATGCGGCATTTCAGAACATATTCTTTGACATGTCTGTTTATTTTGAACCCTTCTACCACCTTTAACAATTTTGCCAGATATTTTCGAAACCCAGTATTTTTACTGTTATATATATTTACAGATGCGCACCTACAATTTTTTTTTGAGAGGGATAAGAAAGTGTCCATTGTTGGGGCACCGATGTAGTTATTTTAAGGAGTAAGTCCCCCCCCCCACACCCGCATAGGGTAAAAGAGTGGGTAAGGAAAATTATAAAATACTCTGGTTTGTGCATGCGAAAATACAAATAAATAAATTTGATTGATCGGAAAATTTGAAAAAGTCATTAAAAGTTATCAGCAGTGTCGTAACGACTTAGATCCTTACACCATGCAATCGTTACACGAAAAAATACACGAATTCGGAGCTTGCCATTGAAAATCTTAGAGTGGAATGACTCCTTATCGAGAGATGATGTTATTGACTGACCTCAGCGCCCTCTACCACCCAAACGTGGCATTACAGGACACACATTCTTTGACATTACTGTTTATTTTGGCCCCTCCTACCACCCTTAACAATTTTACCAGATATTTTCGAAACACCCAGTATTTTTACTGTTATATATTTATAGATGCGCCCTGTTATACAGGGTGGTCCCGAATTCATGGTACAAACTTTAATGGTAGGTACAGGACATTGTAACAATGATTTATTGTATAGGAATGTATAGTCGCAAGTGACGCGGTGAGGCGAAAACAGGTAAAATTACGGCCGAAAGGAAAAACAAAGATTTTATTGAAAGCGTTGTTGACAAGTGTCATGTTTACAGTAATTGTTCAAAATTGCGTCCACCAGTATCGATACATGCTTGACAGCGTCGGTGGAGCGATTGGCGTACACGTTCAAAGATGCCTGGTATTTCACGCACACCTGCAGCAGCTACAGATCTGAGTCAACTGGAGTCTCATAAACAAGATGCTTTAGATGTCCCCATAAAAAGTAATCGAGGCTCGATAAATCGGGAGATCGGGGTGGCCAAGGGACTGGTCCACCACGCCCAATCCATCGAGTACCAAACGTGGCATTCAGGTAATTCCGTACATCAATGCTGAAGTGTGCTGGCGCCCCATCGTGCTGAAACCACATGCGGTTACGAATGGCGATCGGAACATCATGCAGCAGTTGTGGTAACACTTCTTTCAGAAAAATAAGATAGCTTCCGCAGCTCTGCCGTTACCATTTGCACGGCCGTACATGTAATGCATGTCTGCTTTTTCTGCATACGTAAAGTCACCCATCGTCTACGGCAGCACAATTGTGAATGGCGCTTTTCCCTACTGCGATGCATCATGTTCAACAGCGGCTAGACATCTACTGCCCTCTACCGGCAATGATACCAACCGATCACTCCATTTCTCTTTCCTTTTATTTCCCCTGTTTACGCCTCACCGCGTCACTTGCGACTATACATTCCTATACAATAAATCATTGTTACAATGTCCTGTACCTACCATTAAAGTTTGTACCATGAATTCGGGACCACCCTGTATATATTTATAGATAGACCTAGAATCTGTCTTTGAGAGGAATAAGAAAGTGCCCATTATTGTGATACTGTTGTAGTTATTTTAGGGAGTAAGATCGAAACTTTGTTACCTATCTGATTCATGTCCTCCCGCGTAAGTGTAAACGAGTGAGTAATATGTGTGAAAATTATAAAACACTCTGGTTTGTGCATGTTAAAATTACAAATAAATAAATTTGATTGCAAAATTGGAAAAAGTTATTAAAAGTTACCCGCGGTGTGGTAATGACTTAGATCCTACAGACTTTTCCAGGGTTAAGGTCATATTGTTTTCTCTACGTTTATTAACAGAATCTTAAAACCCCAAGATCATCTGCACACATCCGGTTTTTCAACGTGCGGTGTCACTGCCGCAACGCAATTGCAGTCTGAGATACATTAGGTCCAATGGAGTAGTGCACACATGCCTCAGGCGCCGCTGCGGCGACGTACGTCCAACTTGCGTGCAATTTATACCGCCGTTCCCCACGGCGCCGCAGCTCGCCACACACGCTTCTCCGGTCTGAATTACCTTGTTTTCTCAAATAAATGGAATATAAATAATAATAAATAAGTGGTTTGTATCCAGTAACGTCCATTTTGTTTCAAAATATACCTTTTCACACCTAGTAAGCGAAATCAACACGTTTTCTTCGATCGAATATTTATCGAAAATGGCGCGAAATGAGTACTTGCGTCGTTTCACGATTATGTGCATAGTTGGGTTTCGGTGCCGCAGCGGCGCCGCACGTTTAAAACCCTGAAATGTGCTACTTGTCTAATTGTATATGCGACCCGTTTCTTTCCACATTTATAAAATCGCATTTCTCGAATCGATTGTTCTTTTAAAGTAACAAAACATCTGTCGTGTCTTCCTTCCAGGTTTGGTTCCAAAACGCTCGAGCCAAGTGGCGGCGCAACCTACTCCGGCAACAAAGCCAAGGTCCAGAAATCGCACAAGACTGCAAACCTCTGTCCGAGCTCGCTTCGCAGCCGCAGTTCTGCGACCCCTTCAGACTGGGCTCCTCTCTCATGGACATTCAGCCCACGCCCATCACGCAAGAAGAACAGAACATACAGACATTCACGAATCTGCTCTGAATTCGAAGGACTCTTCATTCACGCGTTTGGCTGCCTCGAGGAGACCCCCGTCGCTCGTGCCAGGTCAGCCCCTTCTGAAGTTTGGGAGAAGAGAAACTTTTTTCTATCTTACCCCACGAAAGGGAGAGATAGAATGCTGGAGTGATATACACAAATTGAGTTGCTCAAATGCAAGCTGTTATACGCACGGACTGCCCAAGAAAGGATAACCGATTTTTAATCGCGTCTGTTTTTAACCCTCCGAAGGGTGGTGGTGCATGTTAAATATGTCGCGGAGTTCCAGCTCAGGTGTTGACCTCGTTATCTGGCAATGACTTCAAATATTACGTGCTGTTGTCCACAATTTACAATGACTTCACCCTATACTGTTGTGTAAGGAGTAGTCATTGGAAATTATGTACCAAAGCCCAAAGATAGGGAAGTACCAGTACCGGCTTAGATGACGGGGCTCCTCACGAAATAAAAAAGTGGCTAGTTATCCGACCGTTATTCAAAATTACGTGGTGGTGTCCTTCGGTCTGGGGGGTTTGATCCCGGACTGTCTTCAATAGCCCGTTGTATTGCTACAGTGCGACGTTGATTAAATACCTACCTACCAATTGGTTTCGACGAGACATATCAGATCAATTTTGCTGATGAAGAGATATCTTGTCGCCAAGATATCGCTGGTTTTATCATGATGATGGTCTGGTCGGTTTTCTTCTAATAACGAGTTATCTCGTCCATCGAGATTTGACTCATTTTGCCAACGACGAGATGGTAGTTGGGTATTTAACAAACGTCGCCACTGGAGCAACACAACGGGCAACCCGAAAGGAAAAATCTGAGGACGACCCCACGTAATTTTGAACGACGGTCAGATGACGAGGTAGCACCTGAGCTGGCTGATGACGAGGTATCTCGTTGTTAAGATATTGCAGATTCTTTTTATGATGACGAGATCAAAGTTTGCTCAGTTTTCTTCTAATGACGAGATATCTCGTCCATGATCTGGTCAATTTTACTGATGACGAGACCCTCGTTGAGGCATCCACCTGGAGGGTTAAAGAGTGCCAAAATTTTGTACAAAATAAAATTGGACTGTCATGAAAAACCACCAAAAAATTTCTAAATAATTTAAAAAATTAATTTATCGAACATACCGTCAGTGACACTAATCTACAAGATAATTTTTCCGTTAATATGTCTTTGACGTTTCAAAAAAAAATTTTATTCAAAGGTGTGGAAACAGGAAAAAAATTAGTTATGAATTGTCGTAACATGAAAAATCGACAGGGTCTAGAAAATACAGTTAGATGAAAAGAGTCAAAAGTGCAGGTTGGATACCAATATGATTCTAAATTAATTTTTTAATACTATAATCAAACTTTTCAAGGTAAAATTGTGTCCGATATTACAGTAATACTAAAAACCAAATTAGCATATATTAAAACCCTCTAAAATTATCCACCAGCTATACTATTTTAATATTCAGGTTTTAATATATTAATCACCCAACGGATGGATTTGAATTGAACGCGTGTTAAAAAAATTCTGATTAAAATTAATCTGCAAAAACTTATATGCATATTATACAATTTTCGAAGAATGAAAAGTTTATGTCAATAAACCATTACAGCTTTGAACAAGATTATGAAATTTTGATAACTGATCTGAAAATATATCACAATTTACTTGTTTAATACTTTTCGTATACGCATGATAATTCGATTTTGTGTCCTTTTCATTATTTTCATCATAATGAAATAATTTTTCTAGAATGCAAGTTTAAGGATTAATTATGTGGTTTCATTTTTATTTTTGGGAAAAAAGTATCTTGTAATTATTCCTTGCTGCTTAAATTATATTTAAAAAAGAACGTTAAAAATTAACATTGAATAAATCTGTTTTCATTTTTATACTTTAGTGCCAACGAAAATCTTTTTTAATTGATTCAGAAGCCCGTTGAAAATTTAGACTCAGAAAGTGAGGATTCATCATCTGTTTTATACCCTAAGCATTTCTTGAAACGCTCTCTAGAACCGTTCATCATCAATATTATCTATTAATAGAGTAACGTAAAAATAAAGTGTTAGGATTAAAACAAGAAAATTATACTGCCTTCTCTACGAAAAGATAAAAAATAAATTTTTCATTTGGGCTATCTCTAAAAAGCCACTTCAGCAATAAATTAGATCACTTAGAATAAAATAATCATGGTAGTAATTCTACTAATTTTGATCGTCATCTGATCGTGGTTCAAAATTACGAGATGTTGTCCTCTACGTACTCTACCCTCGTCCCCCCAAAACACCACAATTTGTTTAGGAATTTTCGTTGGAAGGACAAGGAAACGGAGAAAACGAGGTATAAAAATATCATACAGTATAACATTTCGACATATAAGTGCTCAAATGGAACATAAGGCATCAATAGGCAAAAATTCAAATTGTAAAACGAGGTGTTATCCTCGGATCTTTCCTTTCGTTATTGATCTCGGATATTTCCTTTCGTTATTGATCTCGGACCTTCGCCAATTGCCCATTGTGTTGGTTCAATACGACGTTCATTCAACTACCCTACGCTCATTCATTTCAAATGTACTCTGATAGTTATTTGTAAATTTAAAGGTGCGGAAGAATAAACTACTGTTTCAATTTGATTATCACTTCCGGATTCTATTTCTGAAATCAGTCGTTATCGATATAACATGCATGTAAAGCGTTTTCTTAACTGAAGAGTAGTATTTGATTTCTTTTGTCACAAAATAGTTTATTTCAAGGTAATGTTGGAGTAATAAAGTATTATACAAAATTTAAATAAGTATAAAACTAACGAATACAATAGTAGTCTTTCTATACATATGTTTGCAAAGAGAAGATTGCAAAATGCTGCATTATTGAGATTCCATAAAATATTTTACAGGTAATTTATTCTATTTAAATTCAGAATCGGTACACAATATACCATGCCTCGTCATGCATATGAATAAGGTATAATGCACCTGGGAGTTTTGTCATACATTGACTTATCTGTGTATGCCATTGACTTATTTATATCTAAACGATCTGTAAGTATTGGATTTTAAAAATATGGAAATGAAAAGAAGAGAAAGTCGTATCTAATTTTATGAGATACATTTTATAATGTGCTTGGTGATATGCATTTCGAGGAACATGAATGTATGCTTTATTAAGTAAGAGACACACAAGTTAAGTATATTTTCCATAGATGCACCTGTAAGTTAGGCTAAAGTATGCTTCCAGACATTTTAGGGGTGGGGGCAGTAAAAAATGCATTTGTTTACACATTTTTTTTTTTTACTAAAAATAATTTTGTTAAGTTGTTGCGAGACTTGCACGTTGCTTCATAACAAACTTATATAGTAACATCAAAAGTCACAAAAGATGAAAATTAAAATTAATAAAAGAATCATAAAAAGAAACAATCCAGCTCAAAGTTTAGATTTCTTACTTGCTTTCAACAGATTGACTTTTATATACTTTCAACAGATTGACTTTTATATACTTTCAACAAATATATTCTATTTTGAAAAAGTCGTTCTTCTAAAATGAGACCACACAGAAACGGCAAGAATTCAAAACTCAGAAAAAAGTATCACTTTTCAAATCATGTTAAAGTTATCTAATTTGAAATATTAATTATAATAATAGTTTTGTAGTTTAATTTTTTAAATGAACGTGGTTTCCTTGTTTCATTCTTTACTTATGTTAGTTTGTAGAAATTGTGATCTAAAATGGAGTTCTAAGTTTCGACTTTACATGAATATAAAATGTCACATTGAAATAATGCTGTTTAATCTGTCTAAGTATTTTTGTGAATATTGAGTTTAATTTGGTTTGTAAAATTTTGTATTAGTGAAATATTCAAATTGTATTTATATGAATGTACTATCTGTGATGTGATGGTTTTAAAAGTTAACACAATCTCAAACCTTTTGTCACAAGGATTCACTTGCTTAGAAATTCTATCCATCATATTTATTTGATTTTGTTATAGAAATTGGTTTTTAAGGAATCGCAATGAAAGTGTAAGATTTGAAATCATCGGTTGAATCAGTATTCGAAATATTTAGTCTTCATTATATAAACTTCAGAATTATTGATCTGAACTCTTAATACATTTTCATATTCATCTTTGCATATACAAATTCTGTACATCTTTGTGTTCTCCGTCAATTTTTTTTCAAAAATATATTTCCTCGGATTTGAATGGGTGACTAAAATTTGAAAAAGTAACACCAATATATGATATGATTATTTTATTTTACGAATAATTTTCTATCCCCTCTTGAATTCCTAAAAATATTTGGAAAGTATTAATGAAATGTCAAATGGAAAAATTACTTTTATGTTCCTGATTTTTCATGGTATCATCTGGAATCTTAAAATACCCCATTTCCTCAGTATTTTTTAGTTAAGAAAAAATGTGCTTTATTTGAAATGAGAATTAGCTTGTTACTTAACAAGCCTCCATCGTTTAAATAGAACTCTCAGATAGGACTGAGTTCGAGTTAGCTGGCAGTTCAAATTATTGTTATGATATAAATATATTTTACTTTTATGTTAAAATCTAAAAGGGCTTTCCTATTTTTTTGTTTTGTAAAATGTGTAATATTTGTTTGACAATCTGCTGATTAGCAAAGCAGTGCTGTAAGTTTTATGTACATTTTTTACAATCTGGGCTGTTCTTTATACACAAGCCTTGTTTGACGAGGTGTCCCGATGCGGACACTGTATTTTCGTATTTTGTCTTTGTTTTGTTCGACCTTTCTGTGTTTGATGTGTTTTTTTTACAATTCTAAAAATCTGTTTTAGGTTGGAGAAGCCTCTTTTCCCATATGTTATTTTAAAACCGAGGAAGATTAATATGTGAGTGTAAAATGGCACTGGAAAATAAATCCGAATGGAAATGAATATTCTGTTTTTTTTTGTGTTCATTTAAAAAAATCATGATTGGTTGCCTTGAACGTAACATACAAACTGAGATGTTTAGTTTGAATAGATTAAATCCGAAAAGCATGACGTATTTATCTTTGAAGGTTCAACGGTTTCGTATTTTATATTAAACATGTTCCTATTATTTTTGTATTTTAAACAAAACATGTTCCTATTATTTTCGTATTATAAACTTTAGCATGATCCTATTATTTTCGTATTTTAAACTATAACCATGCTCTTATTATTTTCGCATTATAAACAACAACATGTTCCTACTGTTTGTCGTAATACGGATATGTATGAAAAAACAGTTTTATTTATCTGTCTTTCATGGGTTTGGAGAGTGGGGTGCCAGCCAGCTCAGTTGTTGACCTCTTCATCTGATCGTGGTTCAAAATTACAATGTGTTGTCATAGTTTGGAATTGAGTCAGGACCATCGTAAATAGCCCGTTGTGTTGCTTCAGTGCTACGTTAATTCAACTACCTTCTTTCACGTTATTGGAGGTGTAATAGATAAAACAAAGTGTGAGACAGATACATCAAGTGACGCTAATCATAAACGAAATATATGGAATAATACTTTCATTATATTGAAGCTTATAGTGAAATTGAAATCAGTAGTTGGTAAAAAGAAATGTATTATGAGGAAATATAGCAAACCTTTCCATACTTTTAACACCTTACCTTTATAGACATTAATTGAAGACATAATTTGAAGTAAATAAAAATACATCATTATGAAAAACTGAGTAAATTTAAATTAATTCCAAATGAGGTGAAGAAAAAAAATACTCCGAAGATCTACTGGTTTCTGACAGAACAATTGCCATGAAGAAACTGGATCTCTGATTTTCTCCCTGCAATAGTAATTCTTATTTTTTTTTTTAATTTGTCTATTTTTTCATAATAAAGTCAAAAGGTACTCCACTATCATCACACGACGTTTTCAGTTTCTTCAAGGCTGGCGTTTTAGCCATTTTCCTCCTAGGACCTTCCGACAATGATCTCATTCAAAACATTAGTCGACAACAACTGTCGTAATTTTTCTTCCTTATAAAGAATATAGCACGTTTTTAAAGCATAGTAAAAGATGAAAACCTTATCGATACTAGTAGTTCAAACCTTGAAAGGGGATTTCATAAAAAGGAATAATAAAGATGAGAGAAAATAAGATTATAAGAGTGGTCTATAGAGACATTATCCTGTCTTATATAGGACAATAGCAGGATTTTAGTCATGGAAATGGCTGTATCTTCGGTATTAATCAAAAATCATTTTTTTAAACTAAAACCATCTATCCTTCGAGTAGCTTATATCCCAAATTTTTGAAGTACATCATTTTCATTACATATAAAAACCACTACGAAGCAGTCACGTATGAGAGATCTCTGGTCACATTGAGACGTGCTATACGTGAGAGCTTGATATTATTATTTTCGTATAAAACAAATGAGATATAACCCAAAATTTGAGAAAGGCTTTCTTGAAGGGCTTCATGACTAAAACCTGAGTGCTTGTTCTATACAGTGAAGTGCCCCTTAGTTAGTTGAGTGAAACAAAACATCCAACATCTTCACGAAAAAAAAACTAAAGTAAAAGTACAAAATTTTACACTTGAGTGCTTACTTTTTTTTAAGTAACTTCTTCAAATAAATGATGGTGCGCTTTCATAAATGGGTTGATCGGATTTTATGATGCAAGAGCCATATTTACTCAAGCTACTCCAAACAACGTCAGGTAAATAAGCGACACAGAAAAACTTAACTGAGACAAAAAAGATAGAAATTTGCTCAGGAAGGAATCATATTTTCCCCAACAACTCGCACGCTCCTAGCGCTCTGGTTATACCCACTGAGCCAAAGCGACCCAATTTGGTAAGGGACAAAAAAAATTATCTTGAGTAGGTGACACAACCCTTAGTTTTGACGTAAATACTGGCTTTAGACATAATAAGTTTGAACGATTGGTAGTGTTAATATTCAACAATTTATAGTTTGAACGATTAAAGTGCAGTTTGATATTAAATGTTTCTGAGAGATTGTTCTTCAATATTAGTTGTAGTGTAGTTCGAATGATACTACTTGCACAGACCTCACTCTACGGATTTCACACTGTTCCAGATCTCGCCCAGCATCGTAGAAATCCGACATATTGAGGCAGTGCGTCTGTGCACTCGATCCGAAGGTCATGTCAGGTACGAACAACTTTTGTTCACACGATTTTATATTTACCTTATAGAAGTTTCTTCTGGTTCTGAAAAATCATAAGACATAAGAAATGTAAAGCTAGACTTTTCATGCATGCTTCCCAGTACTGTTACGGTTTTAAAGACGTATTCACGTCGAAATCCAACGGACGAATATTTCTTGATTGAAAAGGCAAAAATATCTTAATCCTTATACACGATCGGTTGATGTCGAATAACAACGCTTATGCTTCAAGTTGGAAGAGTAACGGATTAGGGTTGTGAGTTCAAATCCGTCTGTACCAAGGCAGATGGCGCATGGTATATCTGACATATATCTCAAATGCCCTCACGTTGTTGTGTAGAATTTTGGAAAGTGGGGTGTCAGCTCAAGTGTGACCTCGTCATCTGACCGTGGTTCAAAATTATGTGCTGTTGCCTTTGGGAATTAATCCCGGACCGTTGTCAATAGCCCGTTGTGTTGCTCCAGTGTGACGTTAATTAAGATACTAACTTACCTAAGACACCACTTACGCGGTCCTGAGTTACACTGGCCCAGCAACGTAGAATTTCGACACATTGCACACCCCCTCCCGCTTTCAGGGCACCTTTGCGCACTTGGTCCGAAGGTTATATCAGGTACTTACATCCTTTCTACACGACGCTACATTTATCTTCTGGGTGTTACTTCTAGTTCTGATATCACAAGACAAAACAGTTGTGACGATTGACGCTTCATTCATGCCCTAGTACTGTTCGGATTTTAAAGACGTATTCACGTCAAAAAATAACGGATCAAAAGGCGAATGTATCAAAATCCCATGCACGATTTCTGAAGATAATTTTCGGCTGGTTTTGCATTTTTTAAGGCCAGGGAGGAGGACTCAAACCCCCCGTAAGCGCGCTCCCGAAAAAAAGTCTTCATTAAATCATTCTCGGCGTATCATTAATAATTTCGCTTCGGAAAAGACGTTAAGAAAACTCTGCCTTCCCCCTCGAGACGAATAAAAATAACATTTTGGACTCGAGGCCAGAGATCGGACGCACTTTCTAATGATGACGGGGACGGAGGTGTCTGGTAAACGGAAGGCGTTGTGATTAATGAAGACGCTTTCTTATCTGTCACTGTCGCCTCTGCCAGAAGAGAGCGCGCAACTTACTTCCTCTTTTTCGCACACAATTAGCCGTGTAGCCCCGAGTGGAGAGAGGGCCATTTTTCCCCTCCTCAATGAGTTCATTATCAGCTTGTCACTTTGTGTATATTGCTTTCAATACGAAGTCTACCGACGATGGTGTGATTTACTAAGTTACGTGCCAGCCGCGGAAATAATGATTCACTCTCGCGTCTCCGCCTTCAAGTTCTTTGATAAGTCGGTTCTGGTAATGGAAGGGTTCCCCCGCCTGTGCGTGAAGACGCGGGAGTGTTTGTGGTGTGGTGTTATGGGCAGTTATATCGTGACTGCGGTTGGAAGTTTGTCAAGTTTATATCCGCTCACTCTTGGATGTAGTATTCACATAGACGTGGAAAAAAGTAGACCTACAGTTGAAATTGAGAAGAGCTTCGAAATGTGCGACTAACATGTCCACTAGCATTCACGTATATTACCTCACTCGTGGATTTGTTGTTCACATAGACGTGAAATATAAGTCTATAGACAGTTGCTTTTCAAATAGGGTGATCAACAATCAACATGTCGACTAGTATATTACCTACCTAGACGTGAAATATAAGTCGATTGACAGTTGCTAGTTTAAAAGGGTGATCGAATTTGTAATCTTTCGGTTGCTATTCCATCAGTCTACCCACTGGTATAGAAGACAAACAAAACAAGGCGGACACAAAACTAATGTATCTATAACAAAATCTAACTCATAATTTAGTTCTTACTTGAAATAATAGAACACGCTATATGTACATTATTTTATTTACACAGAGGCTTCACAGATTTAATTAAAACTACGATCAATGAAAATAAGAGGTTTTATACCAAATGTGATCAAACCAATCGATGTAACTATGAATCTGCTAAGAAAAGCTCAGTTCCAATAATACTCCGAGTAAAACACTCAGTACCTAAAAGCACCATGTATTTACTAAAAACAATTGTGTGTTTCAACACAAGAAATAATTTTAATTTAAGTACCGCGAAAATTATTTTGGGATAAGAATGACCTAACCAGCAATGCTGGTATATGTAAAATAATCTAAGTAAAAACTCCAACTACAAACATGCTCAATTGATACTTCATCTCCAAAACTGCAGCATTGTGTTGCTCTTGTGCGACGTTAATTAAAAAAAATTACCAATTACCAAAACTGCGGAGTTGAGATTGATTAAAGTATGATATACGATATGGATATTTACAGTTTGAGCATGAAACTTGCTCAAAAATGCAGGTAGAGAAGTACAAAACAATTTATTCAATGAGTCACGTTGTTTAAGTTGCATGTTTGGAATTTTATGAAAATCAATCAACTTCTTATGGGATACTTGCATAAACATACAAACACATAAACGTAAAACAGGAAGACAGACCAGACAGATGTTTCTTAGTTCATTCACTAAGTTACTGAAGTATACAAAATTTCATGAATAATATCCGGAATCGAAACGCTTATCTTAAATCAAAATGGCGCAAAACGAATAGATAACTTGAAATGAAACGATAACATTTAACATACAAACACTCCATTTATATATATATATATATATATATATATATATATATATATATATATATATATATATATATATATATATATATATATATATAGTTAGATTGCATGATCCGAAACAGTTATTCACTTCTAAACATTCTAACGATACTTGCACTATTGCGTATACTAGTGTTATATTGAGGCTTTCAAAGACAAAGAAATCATCCCATGAAGGGAAGAAAGGATGTGTGCACAGTAAGAGGAAAATAATAGTTGGATAAAATAAATACTACTAGGGGGCCCGCCCCCTGCTCGCTAAAGCTCGCCAACCCCCGGACGATTGCTTTGCAATCCTCATTGGTTCGCTGAGCGAACCTATGCTCGCTTCGCTCGCATCAATGAAGACATGTGTCCTAGCAGAAAGGATTGTTTTCAAAATATGATACTCCAAAAAAATATTTTTCAAATCTAAATTTGCTGTATTACAGAAAATATAAACAGTACCCTAGAATCAGAATTCAAATGAAAACTTTGAGCAAATTTTGAGTCGAAATGTGAGCGCTGCTTTGGAAATTGAATACCCAGTATGTTGTTTGTGTACATTTCCAGCACTCTCGAGTAACCCACACTTTTTCATTGAGTTTGTCGTGGAAAGTTATAGTGCAAGCGTCTTGTTGAACTATAATTGTTGGCCCTGAAAAGGACCGTTTTTTAAATGGCACTGAAATTATCCTCCGCTTTCTTTGATTTCTAATTCTAAACTGCAACAGCTCGACTAAAGGTCTTTTTTTTTTCAATAAAATTTCATCCGATAACGCTATAAATTCAAATCGTGGTAAAAAAACAAACGTACAATGTTGCCAAAATGCGATAACAAATAACGTCTTTTTTGCGTGCCACGTAAGAGAATTATATATATAGATTGTTTCACTGGATGGTAATTCTGCTCAGATATAGAACGAGCGTATCAATTTGCCAAAATAACAAACAATACCATCCTTAAAAAAACGCACTAATCATTCAAACATTTTCTTTCGAGAACAGCCTTCATATTTTCTGAATCCTTAATTTGAAAATATTGTTGGATAATTTTTTTTAAAATTAGGTGGTGGTGGTGGGGGGGGGTTTACTGAACAGCGATGAATGGCTGGCGAAAAGGAAAGGAACATCCAATAGGAGTTGGAAATTACTCAAGATTGTTTTGATTGGTTTGCTCGTGAAAAATAAGAGAGGTGGGAACGAAAGCTGTGCAACAATATCCAATAAAACAAATCTAATGAGGCACAGAAGATAAACAGAACCACCTTATCTCAGCATAGCACACTGCACTGGAAATTGGCTTGTTTTCTTATTGAACTCTTTATATAAAAGAAAAGAACGCTGGATCAAATTTGTGACGGAAAAATAACCCTGTTGGAAACTAGAAATCCATTAGAATACTGAGAAACACCATTTAAAAAACGAGAATATTTACCAAAAACTATAAGCAAGCTCAAACGCGCGATTACACAGAACAGGCCCCACACTTAGAGTAGTAATTGGGATAGTAGTTGTATAGGGGCCGGTATATAGGACTAGGGGGTTGAGAAATGTAAAAAGCTTTTTTGGACCCACCAGTCTAAAAGTTATGAACCATATATTTAGAATCAAGTCGGATCGTAAGACCTCAACACAGATTTTACTTCTTTTTGGAGCTATGAATTCAGTTTTCTGCTCAGAATATTAGTTCTCTTATTGTCTTTACGCGCAATTCGCATTCCAAACTCGCGTCTTCCAATTTTTACAAAATGCAAATTACAATAAATTTGAATACATTTTTTTAACTAGGACAACGTATCCAAAGACGATTCACCGGAATACTTGGTTTTTACTTCTACTCAACAGATTTGTATGAGCGTTTTTCTTTATATATATATATATATATATATATATATATATATCCTTTTGCGAGCTATAGAAGTATAGAAATTAATTCGTGTCAGCAAACCTGCGAATAATTAGAGCATTAAAATTATCTGAACCTTTAAAAGACTTTAATTGAATCTAGGGCCTTTAAACGAATTCATCCGTCAATTCACTGTAGGCCACGGCAGCCCAGTTGGTAGAGTAGCAGATTAGCAACATTCGTACAAGTTTGAGACACGATCCAACCAAAGACCGTTGGGTGCGTGGAATCTGTGTGTTGCCTCTAAAGTCCACACGTTGGAATTAGATGGAAGTTTGGAGAGTGGGCCAACTGAGGTGTTGGCCTCTTTATTTGACCGTGGGTCAAAGATACAAGGTGTTGTCCAGGGTTTTTTCCCTTCGGAATTGATCCCGGACCCTCACCAATAGCCCTTTGTGTTGCTCCAGTGCAACGTACATTCAAGTACATATCTGCTCGCCACTTCACTATAGTCTAAGCATGCAAAGAAAAATTAGAGAACATTTTAAACAGTTGGTGCACGTTAAGCACTGAGTACTTGGTATTAATATTTATATCCTACTAGGAGCCTGTCAATACTAATGTTGCGACAGATGTGGCGTATAATACTGTCACTTACAATGATTCTAGGTAATAAACAAGCCGACAAGTTGATAAAGAAGCCTTATTAAAGACAGATTTCAGGATCGAAAATGCAACAAAATAAATCAAGTAATCGCACATTTGCACAGATAAATAAACAATTATAGGAAACATAAGTCCTATATCAATCATAATGATAATGAAAGTAGTAATCTTGAGATCACACGGAATTGAAATTGTAACACCTTGGGATTGGTATAGAACCTGCCTGTGTCGATAACTTAAATAACGTTGCTAAATGGAGCGAAAATATATTTAATAACTTTTAATTTGTCCTCAATAATTTCTAATTTATCCTTAATAATTTTTAATTTATCCTAAATAATTTTAAATTATTTTTAATAAAAATTTTAACTTCAATTTTTTGTTGTTTTTAATAAATTTTGCCACCAGAGAACCTTCTTACAAAGATTGGCACTTCACAGGTGTTTTTTGTGTTTGCCAAACAACAAATTGAAATACATCCTCTGGTTAGTAAATATTTTAGATTTCTCAATTTTGATTCTAGTATTTTCACTGATTATAATAAAATTTTTTTGGAGGTTGGTAAAGTTAGTTAAAAATATGCTCTACTCAATGATCATACGATTTTAATGTAAACATAACCTGATATTGATTTCTAGACTGTTTTATTTGTAAAGGCAACCAGTTATACCTTGGGACAAAATAAATGTTGTACCTTGGGATGTCCCAAGGTACAACATTTATTTTGTCCCTTGATACAACAGTCTCGGCTAACAAATACAGTACTACCCAAAGTTACGCGATAGGTGAGACCGACGAAAAACCGCGTTAAGTCGAATTCGTGTACATCGGGGTACAACTTTATACATAAATACGTATAAATTATATTTAATTGGGACTAAGGACAAATAAAAACAGTAGCTTAGAAGAAAAATATTTAATAAAATTTCAGAGTTTTATATATATACGTATATTAAAAACAAAATATAAAAAAATTAATGTGTTACGTAAAAAAGTTATTTCGATGTCCTCATATAATCTAAACAATTCATCTGACAACACAATGCCTTCTTTTTTTCACACGGAATTTCTGAGTTGCTGGCTAATAATTTTTTTTATTCCTTGCTTTGTATCTGTAACGCGTTTTTCGTTGGAGTCTGTTTTCTTAAATTTTTAGGTCCTTTCATCTGCCCATGCCGCGCAGATGGTCTTCGATAGCCATACCATTGGTTTTGAGTGCAGGTGATTTGTAACTGATTCCCTAAAAATTCTGGTGACACCGAGAGATAAGTTAGAGAGCTCGAGCGCTGAGCAGTGGTGTTTGTTTTGTGGTGATCATTTATGGGGCTACAGTCTTTGAATATTTGACTGTTTTGCAGCGCCCAAGACACTGGTATGCAAATCTCTATTGTAATATAGTCTAAATATAAATTATTTTTTTTTGTAAAATTAACGCAAGCTATCTGTAAATTAGACTGTTTCGTTGTGTTGACAGGCTTGAAAAAAAAGAAGGAAGAATTCTGAACAGAACGACAGAAAAATGTGTTGGAAGTTAGCAGTTAATTTCAATGCCTATTATGTTCAATAATTTTACTTAACTCAATTTAGAATTTGTTGCTTAAGTTTAGTTTAATTTAAAGGGTTTATATTCTTGATTTCTAACATTGCATTATTAAAAAGAGGGTAATGTAATTTTCAGAATCATTATTTACTATTATAAATGTTGAAATTAAGTAATTGTTAGTAATTACAGAATTTAGTATGTGTCGAATAGATTTATCTTGTAGTCTACTTAAATCTAAAAGTAGCATGCATTCCAAGGTATAACATGTATCCCAAGGTGTAACATGTACCCCTAGGTACAACATATATCCCAAGGTACAACACGTATCCCAAGGTACAACACATATATCCCAAGGTACAACAACATATGTCCCAAGGTACAACAACATGCATCCAAGGTACAACACCACGTTGAACTTTTGGACATTTGCATAGATCAACAAAACAATTTATGAAACAGTTAGTGTTCGAAGTACAGATAAATAAAAAATGGGAAATTCTTCCAAAAGTAATGAATGTAAATAGTTGCTGGTAAAAACAAACTGCAGGTACATTGTAGCTTCAGGAAAAATATTTGTTTAAAACTGTCTCAAGGTACGACACCTTCCCCTACATTTTAAGGTATACTGCGATAGTTTCAAATTTAAAAACTAATAGTTATAAGCTATAGATATGACAGATTTTAGAAAAAGTAACAAAAATGTGTCCCGTTTTTTCCCGAATTTCGAAAAATTATTATCAGGAACCAAATTAAATTTCTAAAAAGAATCGGCAAGTTGCAAAAATTCACGTTTAGAGGTACTCACGAAAAATCACTACAGAAGACTGAAAATTTGTACGTCTTTTGCTCACTTGCGTAAGAAATTTCGCGTTTAGAGGTACTCACGAAAAATCACTACAGAAGACTGAAAATTTGTACGTCTTTTGCTCACTTGCGTAAGAAATTTCGCTTTTTCAATTTTGGCACTAGAAAACCCTAAACTAAAAGCCGCATCGGACAAAATCTTTACAATTGTCCAGTGAACACGATGAAGGACAAACCATGTTAATTTCGTAATTTTCTGATCCATACTTTCTCGGGAAATATATAACAATCAATGTTTTATTCAGAAGGTGATTCGGAAACAGCCGAATATACACTGTATGGACAAAAGTATTTGGACACTGCATGTTTTTCAGAAAAAGTGCTTTATTATGCTATTTAGTAACGGGTAGGGGACCTCCTTTTGCTTGTATCATAGCTACAACACGTCGACGTATGCTTTCCACAAGTTCTCTGTAGGGTCTGGGCAAGAATCTTGTAAGGCTGTGAGAAGAGATTGATGTGAAGATGGGCTTGCGTGGCGGTGTCATACTTGTCACACCAATTTGTCCTACATGTGCTCGATCGGATTGAGATCGATTCTCGAACAGGCCAGTCAAACAAATTCAATTCATTTTATGGAAACCAGTTTAGCACACGTTATGCAGTATGACATGGAGCTCGATCCTGTTGGAAGAAACAGCCATCATCGCATAGTGTAGGCAAGGCGGAATTATCCAGAACGTCGAGGTACACGTCAGCGTTCATGGTACTAGGTACATAAAGCAATGGGCCGAGTCCTAGTCCCAACCAGGAAAAACAACCCCACACTAAGATGGATCCTCCTCCAAATTTTTGCTGTGTCCAAATACTTTTGTCAATATAGTGTATCATTCTCCCCGGGGATTGGCTACCAAAATTCTAAGCCTTCTGGCGAGTTCTATCCCCGAGGGTCTTGAATATAGTGTATCTCGTCATCAAGATATTGCCGTTTTTTACAATAACGTGATTAAGATGTGCTGTTTTGTTCAATAGTGACGAGATCAAGATTGCGCCGTTTTTTTTTTCAATGACGACGAGATCAGGATAGTGCCGTTGTTTACAATAATGACGAGATCAAGATATTGCTGGTTTTTTTTTTCAATAATAACGTGGTTACGATATTGCTGTTGTTTTCAACAATGGTGCGACCAAGATATTGCCGTTTTTTACAATAATAACGTGATTAAGATATTGCTGTTTTTATTAATAATGACGAGATCAAGATATTGCTGTTTTTTTTCAATAATAACGTGATTAAGATATTGCCGTTTTTTACAATAATAACGTGATTAAGATATTGCTGTTGTTTTCAACAATAGTGAGACCAATATATTGCCGTTTTTTATAATAATAACGTGATTAATATATTGCTGTTTTTATTAATAATGACGAGGTCAAGATATTGTTGTTGTTTTCAACAATGTCGAGACCAAGATATTGCCGTTTTTTACAATAATAACGTGACTAAAATATTTCCGTTTTTCACAAAAATAACACGATTAAAATGTTGCTGTTTGTTTCAATAATGACGAGATCAAGATATTGCCTTTTTTACCAATAATGACGAGATCAAGATGGGTTTAATTTTCTTCTAATGACGAGATATCTCGTCCGTCAAGATCTGGTCACTTTAGCTATTGACCTTGTCGAGACAACCCCCAGGGGGTTTCGAAAGGTTTACAAGATTTCATGGTGCACGTGGTCTAACCTGGTACAGTCTTGTATCAAAAGTGATCATAATAGAGCGACAAACCAATCTAAATACTTGTAATCTGGACAAAAAAGTTCAAATATAGGGAGCCCAATAGAATTAGAATAAAACAGTTGCAACCATAAAAAATGCATGAAGGATGGTAAAAGGAAGGGTGCGAATACGAAGTATCTATTTCGGCATTCCTTTCCACACTCGAATCAAAGGCCCCCATTGTGACTCGGGGCGGAACTCCCCGCAACGCGATATTTTAGAATGTGTGAAGCTTCGTTTGGAATCAGTGACTGGAAACGTCTTGGGTGGTGGACGGGTGAACACGCTCTTTTATGCACTTTTTCACACTGAAAAAAAATGTGTGTGTGTGTGTGTGTGTGTGTGTGTGTGGCTTCTACAGTTTTCTCTACTCATGCAATTTCTGAGAATAGTGCCTTAAAACGGCGATAAATGGTGTCTAAGGTGAAATTTCATTGAGGGCTGTATACTTCCCTTTGCTTCTATATAATTTTATAAACAGCCCATTATCTCCCCGAGTGTTAAAAGTTTTCCGAGAAGTGTTATTTTTTTGTATTGCCTTTCTCCCACAATAAACATAACGAAATAACTACATATATTGGTGGAAAGGCTCCCATTACTATACGGCAAGAAAGCAAAAACTGGTTAGAACTCTGGTGGGGTTGGTTTTGTTTTATGGAGCAGGGCCATAGATGGCCATGCAGCGCCAGACACAAGATATACAACATCAAGTAATAGACCTACACACAAGGAAAGATTTTACTGACACAGAATGAAGAAATAGACCCATGCAGGAGTAGAACCTTCGAGGAATCGCATCTAAACCCCAAGAATTCGCAGTTTGCTAGAGCAGTAGGTAAACCAACTGAATCCCGAAAGCCCCGAACTCATGCAGGGTATGTAGGTATTTAATTAATGTCGCTCTGTAGCAACACAACGCGTTGTTGGCGAAGGTCCGGGATCAGCCCCTGAAAGGGAATCTAGGGAAAGAACAGAGGACACCACCACATAATTTGGAACCACGGTCAGATGACGATAACTCATGCATGGAAACTGCAGGTTCTTCGACTTATGTATTCGTGTGAAACCTTCAGAGGTTATATATAAACTAACGCTTAACACATTCGCTGCTCGTCACGTTTGGATGTATTGAGAGTTATTGCCCCGCAGTAGAAAAGGGTTTTTCCCAGAAGCCGATTAACATTTTATAACAAATGCTAGCCACTGCGTGGTCAACACGGCTATGCCCGTGACAGTTTTTTTCGTGGGGTCAAGTGTGACCAATGCTCGCTAAGTCCCGGAGATTGCTACGAATTGCCATTTGGTTTGCGAAAATGTGAATTCGTAGCCTATTGGATAACATCCATAACGACGTTGTCCGCGTGCTTCGCAAACCAAATGGGAATTTGTAGCTTATTGGATAACAGCCCTTGGTGGCCTCGTCAACGTCAAATGAGGCCAAATTTATATTGCGAAGAGGTCCAATCGGCGTGACGTCACAAAATCTTGCTAAAATGTAAATATTTAATTAAAAAATTATGTATTAAAAGAAAATTAAATGTATAAGGTATCTTATCTAGTGTAAAATTTTCCGCAGGTTTCAAATCCGTTGAAATTTGTACTCTATCTTTAACGTTCTAGAAGATAGAAAAAAGAACTGCATAACTCCAGTTAAAACTTTTTATTTGTTTTGTTGTTCGGCTGAAAGCGTTCAAAAGGAAACGCGGAAAAAATAAAGTTATAATCTGCCATCTCTTTATGGTGTTGTCATTGTAAGAAAAACAGTAATAATTAAATTCATTTTAAAATGTTTTAGATTGAATTTTAAAATTCGGGCTTCGTACAAAAATTGCAAAATTGTTGGACTACCTGTGTGCCAAATCCTATTACTGCAAGTGCCATAGCTTTGTCAGGACTTTGATCACAGAAAACAGACAAGCAATTTGTTTTATAATACATAGTAGAGATGATTGAAAAGTGGGCTAATACCACGTCAATACCAGGATAGATTGGCTATACCTCAGCCAGCAAATTTGTAATTTCATCATCTGTTAGAGGCTTATAGAAACCACATACCTTTAAAACTATCTTCTAACCTTTACTCCACGCGAAAACCACGCCAACACCTAGCATATAATGCCAATTGAAGCGGAGAATAAATGTTGAGACGCAGCTCTTCCCGCGCGAACGCGTGACTGACTACTGAAACATCAGTCCACATACGCGCTGTCGCGTGATTGGCACGGTAGCGTTGACGCCACATCACGCACTGCCTCAAGATCGGCGAAATCTGGTCAATTTTGCCAATGACTAGATATTAGGATGGTTACTACAAGGCAGTTTTCAACGCGATGTTCTACTAGGATGGTTAATACAAGGCAGTTTTCGACGCGAAGATGATCTACTAGGATGGTTACTACAAGGCAGTTTTCGACGTGAAGATGATCTACTAGGATGGTTAATACAAGGCAGTTTCAACGCGAAGATGATCTACTAGGATGGTTACTACAAGGCAGTTTTCGACGCGAAGATGATCTACTAGGATGGTTACTACAAGGCAGTTTTCGACGCGAAGATGATCTACTAGGATGGTTACTACAAGGCAGTTTTCGACGCGAAGATGATCTACTAGGATGGTTACTACAAGGCAGTTTTCGACGCGAAGAAGATCTACTAGGATGGTTACTGCAAGGCAGTTTTCGACGCGAAGATGATCTACTAGGGTAGTTACAACAAGGCAGTTTTCGAAGCGAAAATGATCTACTAGAATGGTTAAACAATTAATTTTCTTTTTATATCTGTAGATTAGTTGTGGCATTGATTTAAATTACTCTGGCCAGAATTCGAAATTGTTTTATTTTCGCCCTGTTACTTATTTTGGATGTTTCTTAAAGATTTCGAGCTGTTGAATTAAAATAAATCACTAATTTTTGGTCATCATTTTTATGGAGTGAAGGAATTATGCGCATACTAGGAACTTAGGATACCATTTATTGAAACGTACCTTTATTCATTTTTGAACATAGAAACTCTTTTAGATGTCAGACTTCTATTTGATCATAATTACCTAGATTTTACCCAAACAGAATTTTAAAACGTTGGTTTTTACACGTTGGTGTCTTTCCTTTCAGAAGAACCGTTAAGATCGATTGCTTCTGTCTTATTATAAAATTTATTGCTAGCTCTCTTCCCTGACTTCGCTGAAACTTTTGCTGCTTATGACTAACCAATTTGTGTCTCTCTTTCCAGTTTCGTTGCGTCGATGGACAGCTTTCAGAACTCGGCCCGTTTAACGTGCTCGTGTTTTTCTTCTTCTGATTGTTCAGCTGGTGACAGCTTTTGACATTTCTTATTGATTCGAGTTGGATTAAAAATCGGTATCTTGTGTAATTTTCTAGATTAAATTTTATTTCTTTGGTTCCAATGGAACAACGTAGCGAGCTGAAAATAATTGTGTTGACCTAGGAACTTTAGACAAAATAGGCTATGGAAATTTCCTGAAGCTTGAGGTAAGCGTTCAAGGATTTTTGCTGCTTCAGATAAACAGATTTCTGCTTCATAGTTATTGTAATTTATCAACTTCGTGTAGTTGATTTCCTCGATAAATTTCAATTAACCTGTGTTAAAAAAAATTCTTAAATTACAATGCTTTTCGCTTTAAGTGCTCAGTGTGCCATTAAAAAAAACCAATTTTTTCTTTAAAATATAGGGGTGCAGAATTTTTGAGAAAGATATCGCAGTAAAAGAAATCCAAATTTTAAATTACCCTTAAGTTTTATTGAGAAAGATTTCATGACATGGTAGGGTGTTTTGATACAATATTTTTCGATTTGTGTGATATGTGATGTACCAGCTGTGATTATCAACAGATGGTTGAACAACGCATTGATCCCAAGTGCTGAAAGGCCTATATGTATACCACAAAACCCTTGTAACCCTTAAAGAATCTAAAGAATTTTGTCCTCGCATCATTTTTGTGTATTTACTCCTATGTATTCATAATTGTTAGACTCTTCACCCCAAGACTGAAGAATTTGTTCTTAGAGTTATTCTCGTCTGTTCAAAAGATCTGTGCAGGAAGCTTAGCATTCCTTACTTTTTTAGCTAAAATTTTGCCTTTCACTAGAGAAGAAAAACAAACTTCATGAACTCGTCTATTCTTTCAGCTAAAGTTTGTAATATAAATTCAATAAAAATTGGTATCAACATAAAAATATTATTCATTTCAGAATTTATTATTATAAACATGCTGTTCGATTCTAGAAGCTTTGTGCAAGCTATCATAAAGCTAAGCTCTAAAAGTATTCATATATCTAAATCTGTAAACAATAAGTCTATTAGATAAAAGTCTTATGTTTTGTATTTACTATGGCCCATTTCTGAAATTCCCGAAAAAATGACGTATAGAGTACCAAATTTCAACATTTTTTTATCCAATGACACACATAAACAAATTACTAAAATTCTACAGCGCACCAAAATGTACTTTATATTTTTTTCTAAATGACAAACAAACAGTGCAATTTTGATCGATAAAAAAAAAAAAAAAAAAAAAAAACTGCAATTACTTACCCTTTATGCTCAAAAATGGCTTCGCTAAACATCATTTTGAAATTATCTATGGAACTTTATAATAAAAGAAATAATATTCAATTGTTTACACGGATGTTAATTAGAATTAATTGTGAACACAATTGTTAAAAGTTTAAACCTAAAGAATTGAAATGAATTAAATCTTGCAAAATTTCAGCCGTTTTACATCACCCTTAAGGACAGCAACCCTTACCAATTAATAAATTATCACCCTTAAGCCGCAAGAACAGCAACATCTATGCTATTTTTGCGGCAGCGGTGAAAGGGTCACGCAAATGATCATATGACACGTCATTAGAAATGTTTTGCATTTGTCTACAAAATAAGCTCTCATTCAGTGTGATTGGGCAATTATGTCCAGAGGTACAGGAGATTTAGAATCTAAAATCATGTCAAATTGTCCAATTTTAAATTGAAATTTATATATATACATACAAAACTATTACATCATACTATGATTGACCTAAAAACCAGAAAGTCACTCAGTGTCATATAATATACCATCAGAAAGGTTATACTTTTTTTCTGTAAAATAAACTCTTTTTCACCTCGATTAGACAAACAGGTTAATACATTTTTTATATTTATGGGTACTGATTGCATATTTCTATTTACTTCGATTAACAATAATAATAATAATAAAATAATTAATAATAATAATAATAATAAAATAATTAATAATAATAATAATAATAAAATAATTAATAATAATAATAATAATAAAATAATTAATAATAATAATAATAAAATAATTAATAATAATACGAATAATTAATAATAATAATACGAATAATTAATAATAATAATACGAATAATTAATAATAATAATACGAATAATTAATAATAATAATAATACGAATAATTAATAATAATGCGTGTCCCACCATTAAACTTTCAGAAAGCCAAGATAAGTAGATTACCTTTAATGTATATTTTTTAGAAAAATAAAAAATGCACTTTTTTTGTAAGGTCAAAGGTAGATTTGCAAGAGTACGAAATTGAAAAGGTCGCGTAAAAGGTCACATGGCACGTTAATATAAAGGTTTTGCATTTGTCTACAAAATAAGCTCTCATTCAGTGTGATTGGGCAATTATGTCCAGAGGTACAAGAGATTTAGAGTCATGAAAATTTGTCCAATTTTTTCAATTTAAATACTATACAAAACTATTATAAGTTGGAAGCTTAAAATATCCAGAATTTCTTATGTATAACAGGGTAACAAATTAGCCGATTTAAAAAAAAAATCGGAGGAGATCAGGTTTAAAATCATCTTTTTCTGTGCGGTTTAACATGGAATGACCCGTATGTGCTTTTTGATTAAAATACAAATATATTTTCTTTTAAATTTCTCGAACGAATTATTCGTTTTCTTAAAATCTTTTTCATCAACAAACACTCTTCTAGTATAAACTGTGCAGAGGTTATACAGCTTTTTAGATCACAGTGCCATACATATTACAATACACACAGCAATACATATTTTCTCTCTGCAAAGCAGAAAAAGGCGTCGAATCCATAATTGCAAAAGGCAAAGCCCAGCTTTGAAGTACGAAGTTAATTGTACTATAAAAAAAAGACGAACACGAAGTTAAAAACGGTTCGCTGATTCTATTATTTTTTTCGAAAGCAAAAATCCTTTCACTTCACTGCTCCGGCAAAATAATCATGCTTATCATTCTTGCACGAAAGACCATTTCACTTTTTCATCACTTTAATTTAAAAAAAAAAAAGCTCCCATAACACGACAGAACAAAAATTACAGCACTAAAAAACGCCCCGGAAAACTGCAGCGCCATTTTTTCTTCTCCAAATTTAATTCCTCTCCCGAATCTCATCATTTTGTAAATTAAGGTCCCAAAACTTCCAAGAGCTTAGATTTAATCTCTATTTAATAAGAAACGCAGCAGCACAGCGGGCGAAAAAGGTAGTAATAACTATAACAATAACCTCACCTACGCAGACTTCTCCTTCTCCCTAGTTATAACATTTAGAAAATTAAAGATTGAGCAAGCCGAAAAGGGATAGCTTTAAAGCAGCCATAAAAGTAATTACGTCTTATTATTTTGCATAAATTCGGAAACGCCGCTCTCTTGCGGAGTGTGTAAGAAAGAAGCACTACGTTTTTTCCAGACAAAAATAATGATGATATTTTCGTTCGGGAGTGTGTGACAACGCATTCAAATAAGGGGTTGTCGAGGGGGTTCGCGCTGTGCCAATGGGAGTGGAGCAAATGAATCGAAAGGGAAAGTTTTGCTTGTTAAATTTCGATCGATGAAAGTTTGTAAAAAGAGACTGAGGGAAGTAGAGGATTGGTAAAAGTAAGGGAATAAGTAAATATTGCGTTTTATAACATCTTTTTCTGAATCCGCGATTTTCCCATGTATTTATTTCAATCGGAAAAATATGAATCGCATCGCGAGAATACCATAGCTGTCGTGTTTGTACAAACCCTCTAAATTAATATATCTTCCTCCTATTTCTCTTCGGTTCGAAGAGTAACGGATTATCAACGGAAGGGTTGCGAGTACGAATCCACCAAACACCATCGTGTACAAAGGGGGCTGGTACACGTTACATCTGTCGTGACCTCAAATATCCTCACGTTGGATTGGTGTGGAAGTTTGGAGAGTGGGGTGCCAGCTCAGGTGTAGACTCGTCATGTTGTGTGTTTCAAAATAACGTGGTGCTGTCTTCGGATCTTTCAATTGGAGACTGATCCCGGTCGTCGTCAATAGCCCGTTGTGTCGCTCCAGTACGACGTAAATTAAATACCTAAAAACATATTTATCTTTCTCTTGTATTGCGTTTTACAACAACTTTTCCTGATTCCGGGTATATTCAATGTATTTATTTCAGTTGGGAAAATAAGAATCGCATCGTGAGTATTCCATAGCTGTTGTATTTGCACAAAAACTCTAAATTAATTGAATATATCTTTCTCTTTTGACAACACCACGTCAACCAATTACGTATATTGCCTGCTAATGAAGAAGACAAGCGAACCTACATTAAATAATGTATTGTTTTGTGCTACGAAAGCGATGTCAATACCAAAACATGATATGTGTGATCTTTTCGTAAGCTTGTCTTCTGGAAATAACGGAATTTCATTAAACTACATAAAGTATGATATGCACAACCATCTAAAAGTACACTACTGTAGGAAAGAATAAAATTTTTGATGTTTACAAACAAAGCAGATGGAAGACGAAGAATTTACTTCCTCTAATCTAAATACTCTCGCATGTAACATATCGGGGTTATCTTAAAGTGTACCTTACTGCCATTCTGAAGACGCTTGACGTTTAATCTAATTGGCAGTGAACAATAATTTATCATACATCAATTTGGAATTCATTCTTTGGAATTCCACTGGCGATGAGCTGAAACACGAGCCAATTGATGTTGCGCCCAGATTAGCTACAGGAACATATTCCACTACAAAAACTACTACAACACTGCAGCTACCAATATTTTTAGCTTGACAGAAAAACACCTCTCATACTTCTTGGAACACCCACTTGAAAAATTATTTGTAGTAGCTAAGCTAAAAGTACTCACATTTAAAGTAGAGGCTTTCAAACTGTCTTAAGTTTGACTGCACCCTATAAGTCTGTGTTCCGGGAGATACCTACTAAGCGTCCTTTAAAATACCTTATTTATAAGGTAGTTAAAAAAAATAACCCCGGAAAGTAGTGTGTTACAGTTTGGTACCAGTGAAAATGGGTTCAGAAATTTACGATTTCCTGCTATGAATATAAATTTTTTTCAAGTCTAATTGCCGATTTCGCTTTGTAAGAGAGTGAAGGAAGACTTCCAGATATCGACCCAACAAAAATTGGCTTTTACTACCCCAATAACATAAAACAATGTACTAAAATGTAGATAGTTAATTGCGATGTACTGGAGCAACACATCGTGCTATTGGTGACGATTCGGGATCAATCCCGAAGGCAAAGATTCAAGAGTAATGTCTCATAGTTTTGAACAGCGGTCAGGCGATGAATTTACTACACTGAAACTCAAATTTTAAAGACAATTAATTCTGGCTTTCCCGGGTTTGCGTCACACTGGAGGAGCACAACGAGCTATTGGCGATGGTCCGGGATCAGTTCTGAAGGAGATCCGAGGACAGCACTTCGTTATTTTGAACCATGGTCAGAAGACGAAGTCAACACCTTATCTGGATTCCCACTCTCCAAAAACTTTCACAACACTCCAATATGAGGATATATCGCGCGCTCACTCCTTTCAACTACGTCGTATCTAAAAAAACGTGAATTTTCAGGATGGTAATTTTAAAGTTTAAAAGTACTAGAATAAAATACATTAAAAATAAATATTACTTCTGCTCTCTGATGGCTAAATATTGACCGGTGAGATATGACGATCTTACAGGGATTTACTACTCTTTCAGTGCTTTCTGAAAGCATGCATAACTAAAAATCGCCTATTTTTGAGACATGGCGTTGTTGAAACGAATGAGCGGTATGGGATCCAATGAAATGTAACGTGCACCTGCTTCAAAGAACAGGACGACCTTTGGTTGGATGGAGTTTCAAACTCGCCATCCTCAGGTTAGTTTTTCAGATTCCAATAATCGAAGAAGACAAGTATATGTGAACTGGGTTTGTACTGAAAGCTTCAGGAAATATTCAATTATAAAAACTGAGAAAGTTGCAAAGCCAGTTTACAATTTTTTACTGGTGATCATTTAACCATTCTTTCAACTGGTACTTTATAAATACGAATTAACGTCATTAAAAGAAGTATACAAAATACTGTTAAGTATTTTTTTTACTAATTTTATTGAATTGGAGGTATGAAATATACATATCGATGCTTCACAAATACATTTCTTTTAGACAAGCAATGAGAAATACGATACAGCAATCAATCGATATATAACTAAGCAAATAGACATAAGCAATATTAAATAGTTAACACCGTCCCAGCCAAAGCCATTCGGTGTGAATTTGGGTTGTGACAGCAACCCATATCCTTGAAATAGAACTCGCTATTCATTTGTATCCATTTGGTAAAGTATGAGCACCAGTATTTTCCTTATAATTTCTTTCTGTCCTTCACTGGATCTTTTATTTGTCCAGAGTAGTTTTTTGTCTATGCTGAGATATCCCTTAGAAAACTTTCCGTTCCTGATAGTCTGAAAGTTTTTATAGTGGTAAACTACGTGGTCTACACTTTGGATGTCTTCCTAATAACATAATAATAATACACAGTCCTGTCACAATTAATGTGACCACCACCTACTTTCGACGTCAACGTGAAATAACCAATCACAAAAGGCAGGTGGCAGCACATTGCACTGTTGAGCAACTGACCGCCCAGATGAACCAAGGGGCAACCAAGAGTGTATCCTCAACAACGGTTCAGCGAACGTTGCTGTGCATGGGCCTCCGCAGCAGACGCCTGGTTAATGCACCTATGCTGACTGCTGTTCATCGGTGACGAAGGGTGGAATTTGCACACCAGTACCCCAACTGGACGTCCACAGTGTGGCGACAGGTGGCTTTTCACGATGAATCACGTTTTATGCTCCATCGGACATATGGACGTTAGCGTATACGGCGTGAAACGTCTGAAAGCAAACACCCTGCAACAATTGCCGGAAGGATCCAGGCTGGAGGAGGGAGGTAATCTGGCCACGGCACTGGAGTCGGCATAACTCAACATCCCAGTGAACACCTTCAGAAACCTAATTGACTCTCTTCCTGCACGTCTCGCAGCGGTCCGCTCTGCCAAAAGTTGTTATTCTGGCTTTTGACAGGTGGTCACATTAATGTGACTGGACTGTGTATAATAAACATAAGCAATAAGGAAACTTTAGGGCAGATGCTAATAGCAGGTTTGCAGAATAATAAAGAGATAATTTTCTGAAGACAACCCAATCGACCGACCTGAAAACACGGATTGCTGATTTCCAGCTCACCCCCCGTGCTTTGAAATTCCAGAACCTCGCATTCAATTAAGGACACAGAGTCAAACCGTCCTCCAGCATAACGGCGGGGGACGGAGATGAAGTTAAAAGAGGTATCCCCTCAAGTGGGTTTTCCTGCCTCTCACTTTCTCTCTCTCTCTCTCTCTCATTGAGACAAGGCCCATTCCTTGCCCTCCCCATCGACTCTCTCCTCGACCCCGTCCAAACACGAGCCGACCCTCAAGACTAATTATTCGGCAGGCCCGGTTCCCTTTCTCCGGTTCGTTATGCCTTTTGAACAGTCGCGGAATTGATCAGACTTGGTCCACTTGCGTATTCATAATTATCCCTTTCTTCGTTCGTTTCGCAGGATTTTTGTCTCCGTCTTTGTTGATCTGGTTTGAAGTTTGACGTGGAACCCGAGCGTTTCGGGAAAGAAACTCGAGTTTTGAATCAGGTGTGGTAATTAGCGATGCTGAAATAACAACAAAACTAAGTCCAGCATATTTGGGAATAATTCAATTTTGTCGGAATTGAGTTGATAATGGCGTTTAAAGTTTTATTTGACAATGTCCTATTTCATACATTAAGTAATTTCAATGCTTTAAAATAGACCTGATATAAACTATAATGTCAAATGCCGTTGAAATCTTTGAAATATTTAAACGTGTGTATTTTATTCCTCCATAAATAAGGCCGACCAACCGGTATAGTGGTTAAGGTGTAAGCCTCTAGATCGGAAGGTTCCTGGTTCGAATCCGGGTTCGGGCATGGATGTTTGTAAACGTATGGTGTAGAGGCGGCTGGTGGACCTTAAATCTGTCGTGGCCGAAAGTCCTCACGTTGGGTTGGCGTGGAAGTTTGGAGAGTGGGGTGCCAGCTCAGGTGTTGCTTCGTCATCTGACCGTGGTTCAAAATTACGAGGTGTTGTCCTCGAATTTTTCTCTTAAGGGACTGATTCCGGACCGTCGTCAATAGCCCGTTGTGTTGCTCTAGTACGACGTTAACTAAAATTACCATTACCATCCTCCATAAATAAGGCCGACCAACCGGTATAGTGGTTAAGGTGTAAGCCTCTAGATCGGAAGGTTCCTGGTTCGAATCCGGGTTCGGGCATGGATGTTTGTAAACGTATGGTGTAGAGGCGGCTGGTGCACCTTAAATCTGTCGTGGCCGAAAGTCCTCACGTTGGGTTGACGTGGAAGTTTGGAGAGTGGGGTGCCAGCTCAGGTGTTGCTTCGTCATCTGACCGTGGTTCAAAATTACGAGGTGTTGTCCTCGGATCTTTCCCTCAAGGGACTGATCCCGGACCGTCGTCAATAGCCCGTTGTGTTGCTCTAGTACGACGTTAACTAAAATTACCATTACCATAAATAAAATGTAGAACTTTATAGACTGCCGACTAACCGGTATAGTGATTAAGGTGTTAGCCTCTAGATCGGAAGGTCCCCGTTTCGAATCCAGGTTCGGGCATGGATGTCTGTAAGCGTATACCAGCTCAGGTGTTGCTTCGTCATCTGAACATGGTTCAAAATTACGAAGTTAGGGGCAATGATGGTCCTCCCACTGGGTGCTCCTTCGTAATTGGTAATTGGTAATTTTAGTTAACGTCGTACTAGAGAAACACAACGGGCTATTGACGACGGTCCGGGATCAGTCCCTTAAGGGAAAGATCCGAGGACAACACCTCGTAATTTTGAACCACGGTCAGATGACGAAGCAACACCTGAGCTGGCACCCCACTCTCCAAACTTCCACGCCAACCCAACGTGAGGACTTTCGGCCACGACAGATTTAAGGTGCACCAGCCGCCTCTACACCATACGTTTACAAACATCCATGCCCGAACCCGGATTCGAACCAGGAACCTTCCGATCTAGAGGCTAACACCTTAACCACTATACCGGTTGGTCGGCAGGGTGCTCCTTCACAAGTGGCCATCACTTCCGGCCTTGTAGTGGCTAATGACTTAGGTCAAATGTGCCCGCCATTAGAAAAAAAAAAAACTTAATAGACTTATCTAATGGTTTACTTTAACGGAAAATTGACTTTATAGGTTCTTTTATCTAGTGCAGTGCTGCTCTACCAATCGTGCTCTACCACCTACCAATTTGCTGCTCTACCAACCGCGGTAGCCTAGCTGATAGAGGGGCGGATTACCATTACCATCCTAACTAGCAACTGGAGGTTACGTGTCGACCGCTTGACATGTAACCAGTTTTGTTCTGATCACAATAGAATATTTTCTAAGATTCTTTCGGGCTGCCATGGCCCAGTTGGAAGAGCAACGAATTACCACATCAGGGGGGTTGACAGTTCGAAGTACTGTTCAGTCAAAGACATTCTTGTATACGGGGGGTATCGCACGTTAAATCTATCGTGGTCTCAAATATCACGTTGGCATGGTGGGGAAGATTAGAGAGTTGGGTGTGATCTCAGGTGTGTTGTACTTGTCATCTGAAAGGTGGTTTAAAGTTACGAGGTGATGTTCTCGAATCTTTGTCTTTGGGATTGACCCCGGACCATCGCGACTAACTCAATGCGCTCCAGTGCGATCTTAATTCAAATACCTGCCTACGCAGGGCAATGAGTTTTTGTATTGGGCTGCTACAGGAATATCACAGGTGCGCCTTTTGAATGGCGAAAAGTCTTAGATTTGTTTCGCATTTATAAAATTTCAGCGATTTAATTTTGAGCTTTTACAAGTGTGTTCACAAATAATTTCAAGTAAAACCCTTGTAAATAACAGACAACCCCCATGAGGGTTAAGGAACTAGTGTGTCACACACGGGAATCCTGGATTGTAGTACGACAATTTTCATATTCGTCTTTGCTAAAAAAAAAAAAATGTTCTGTCATTATAATCAGGGGCCGTCGTGACTCAGTGAGTACGCTCACCGTGATAGCAACCTGCTAGTTGTAGGCAGCGTAGGTTCGTTTCTTGTCAAGTGTACTCCTCCCTGGGTGTTTTTCTCTCTTCTGATTCAGTAAAACTTTCACTGTGAATGTATGTGTATTAATTGATTTTGTATGCCTTGTGTCTGGTGCAGCATGGCTCCTCTCTCTTGCGCCATAAAACCCCAAAGAACCAAACCAAACCACCTGTCATAATAATCAGCTAATCACTCTTCACCTCCCAAACACCACTTCCATCGCCAGTTAAGGTTCGCATCTCAATAAAATAGGGCGAAACCAGCAGGGCGGCTAGAGAAATCCGCAGCCCCCCTCCCACAAAAGAAGTATTGAGATAAGGAGCATAATTTGCCCTGGCTGGCGGTGTCAGGGGCGTCGAAAAAACAGCCCCGCCCCCGCCGTAACAAGCATTCTCGGTCCTCCGACAATCCGGGGGCCCCGCTGTGCGGCACACCAATTCATTAGGCGGCAAATAAACCCTCTCTGCTGGGAAAAAGGGGCTCGATACCCGACCCTCATCCGACGATGGCAGCCGGAAATCCGAGAGGATTAGAAGGCCTCGGTCAAACGGCCCATATGTCCGGCACGTGCCGCGACGTGCGCAACGGCATATGCCGTGCCGTGACGTCACGGCGTGGATCAGTGGATACGATTTGGCGTTTTTCGGGAAATTCGGCAGCTAAATCTTACTGAACATAGGCTTAGTTCAACTCTATGGTCTGAAACGCCAGTTTTGACCTTCGGGAATGCTTCCTGTGATTCTTTCAACCCATAGATGTAGTTGTACAGTCTTTAGAGGTTCACACATATGTATCCACTTTGCAATCTAGTCTTCCGTGCATGACTTTGAATCAATTTCGACCTTCTTCACTCCATAGATATGATTATTTACTCATTATGCACACTACCCTACAATAATGGACCGGACGCTAGCGAATTAGCATAAAATCCGACTATTTGTTTGGGGGTGTTTTTCCTGGTATGACCTGGGACCTTTGCGAGTTGTTACTGGTCAATGGAACGTCAACGACTACATAAACATTTTGGACAGTCGGGTTCTTCCGACGCTCTGGTAATTTTATGGAATGGACGGATATTACTTTTAGGACGAAAACGCTCCATGTCATGTTGCAGACTCTGTCAAGCAGTGATATCGATATATGGATGTAAAACGTCTTCTTTGGCCTGCACAGAGTCTCGACCTAAACCCCATACAACATTTGTGGGACGAGTTAGAGCGACGCTTACGGACCAAGGAACCCTGTCCGAAATCTACAGCTGAGCTGGCGACATTCTTGCAGCAGGAATGAACACAAATACCCATAGCCGTGTATCAAAACCTTGTTGCCCAGAAGGGTTGCTAGTGTAATTGCAGCACGTGGGGGACCACCCCCTATTAAAGCATGCATTATTACCCTTATACCATCACATCTTGCTGTCCGGTCTATTATTGTAGGGTAGTGTATGTTGTAAGTGTTGGTGGTTGGTTTTAGGGTTTTATGACACAAGGGCTGTATTTGGCCGTGCTGCCCCAAATACAACAAGCAATAGACAAACACAATGAAGGTTTTATTCACACAAAAGAGAGACATACAACCTGTGAGGAAGCGTATTGTGAGGGAAAAGCAATACTACACCCACTTAAATCTTGTGGTTTTCAGGATTAATGATAGGGCCAAACCCTTTCAAACACAGACCTTCTAAAATGACATAGACGGAGTGTGATCGCTCAACTTGAAGCTTCTTATTCCGATCTCTCTCTGTTACAATATCTGTCACGTTAGAGTGGAAAAAACATGAATTCTAATGTGGGACAAATTATTGATTAGTTTAAGTTATGCGCGGGAAAATTAAACAACAAGTATGCGCTTCGATAGTCAATCATTCCAAGTGTATTCGTAAGCCTACGCGATTTACCTTTCCGAGCGACAGCGACTTTACTATTTCATTAGAAGGTCGAAGGTGGATCAGGACATGCGACTGGTGTTTTTTGGGGGGAATTTTGTAGCTAAATGTTTGAAATATTATATGCAAAAGAGTATATCTAAGCAATTTTGTTATTGAAATGGAGAATTGTTTTTTAAACCTCTGAGGGGTAAATACACAAAATGTTGAGAAATCTGAGAAAAAAGTTAGAAATAGAGAGATGATAAAATTATAGAGGGAAGGAAAACAAAAAGAAAAAAAGAGAGCAAGAAGAGAGGGAAATTCAACAAGAAAGGAGGTGAAATTTTAAGGAAAATAAAGATTTTGTGAGTGGAACATATTCTAAAAGTTGAGGAAGAAATAGGAATAAAGAAAAGAAGAGTAGTTCAAAAAATCGCTGAACAGAATGGGAACATAACATGCTATTAGTTTACATCAAATTTTAGAACAGAGTGATAGAAGATGATTTTGAAAGCTATTTGAAATGAGGTTCCATTTCCTTATGTCACTACATCACAAAACCTTACAAGTTTGAAGTCCGTCGTGATTCAGTGGGTATACCCACTGCGCCAGCAACCTCAAAGTTGTACGCAGTGCAGGTTTGATTCCTGTCAGGTGCATTACCCCGTGGGTGTATTTCTCTTCTGAGTCAGTAAAACTTTCACTGTGTTTATGTCTATTACTTGATGTTGCATGTCCGTTGCAGCATGGATATATACATATCAGCGATGCGACATCGAAGTTTCATAAAAAAAAACATCAACGATGTTCTTGTAACATCGATGTTTAGACTTGTCGATGTTTTTACGTTGTCGATGTTTCATTTTTAAATGAAAAAGTACCATTGTAAAAATTTTAAAAATAAACAAATAGAATAATTTTCATAATCAGTAAATTGAACATACTTTAGATCAAAGTGACCAAGGGTGAAGGGTCTGAAAAATAGGGATTCGATGTCGATGTTTTATAAAAACATTGTTGTATTTAATATTGATTTATTGGAGCCAATGTTTGGTTGACAGCGATGTTTTTACGTTGTCGATGTTTTATTTTTGAATGAAAAAAGCACCATAGTAAAAATTAAGAAAAGTAACAGTGCAACTAAGTGTATTTGTCAGTGATGACTACATCTATCCCATCAGAAAGAGTTTTTTCCCTAACTGGTGAAAAAAGAAGTCTGCTCAAAGTGGAAAAAGTTAGCAAAACTCTTTTTTTTTTACAAACTGTAAATAAGAAATATATTTGGGCCTATAATAATTACATGCCCCAATATTTTCATTTACAGTAACTAAAAAATGAGTTTGTTCTGTCCCCTCCCCCATAAGTTTATAAAAAATTAAAAATAACTAACAATATTTATTGTTATGTACCAACCTAATTATACTTATAGTTAGTAGTACCTATTCCAAATTGTTGTGTATATTATTCTCTTTTGTATTTTTGACTTTGTCTAGACAGTTAAAAAAAAAGCCATATTTATAAATTAACAAATATGGCAAAGGACAAATTAACCCCCCCCCCCCTCCCGGCGAACATGAACATTTATGCTTGAAGTTGCTAAACCAGTTTTAAGGAATGGGGAAAAAAAGTTTAAATACACTAATGTTTAAAAACATCGATGGTTTATGGGCGATGTATTATCAACATCGATGTTTTGTTGTCGATGTCGCATCCCTAACACATATATGTGACCCTTACACCACAAAACTCCAATAAAACCAAACCAAACCAAACCTCGCACGTTTGAAGATACCTGTATTCTAATCGTACGCTTGGTTCATTGCGCTCTTTGGCAGATATCTGTCTAGATTGCTTATAGCGTCACTTATATAGTTCTATTTACACCAACCGAAATATGAGATTACGCTCGAAATCAAAACACTTCCGAAAGCAGTCCACCGATCTGGTAGTGCACGACCACCAATTCAGTAATTGAAAGGTGTCAAAACTCTAGTGCTCGTGTAATCTCTAAACTCTCAAATACAATATCCCTATTTCCTCTCTTCACTGCGGCCACCTCCCACGGCATTCACAGTCAAGGATTTCGCACCAACAATCGGATCAGAGAGCTTTTTGAGAACACTTCCACTTCACTTCTGTAACAGAAAATACAAACCGGGACAAAAACTCGCGATAAAAGCCCCCCTCGCTTTCCGACAGGCAGCGTAGGTGCGAATGTCTGTGAAGCGGAAAATAATCGCCATAAAGCCGCCACAACACCGCTTTTATCCAAGCGCACACTCCCACTGCTTCTGCACTATAAAGAGGGAAAGTCCTGAATGGGCCCTAGGGGGGGGGACCCCTTTCTGAGGGGGTGTCCCACTGAAAACGTGCCTGCTTTGCGACTTCTTTCTCCCCAGAAAGAAAAAAAAATTCATCGGGTTTGGGCTTCTACCCCCATTTCACAGAAAGTTTTTGATACAATAGTTGTAGAAATGTTTTTATGGGTATTTTTTGCTCGTTCACAGCAGTGCGCTACGCAAAGGTTCCCCTGTGGTCTATTGTGGAGGGCTTTTTCAATAATAGAGTGACTACTTAGTCACATCCGAGCGAACATTAAAAGCTGGAGCGAACCGAGTGCTTACAGGAGATCAAGACTTTATGGGTTTTCATGGACCTCGGTGGCGTGACCCGTCGTTTGTCAATTCGTGGGATTTTTTGACTCGTGTCTGAGCACTGCTTTTAAATTGACAGCTAATTGTTGGACTTTAAAGTAGGTTAGAGTTTGATTCCGTATATAAAGGAGGGGGTGACACAGGTGAAGAACTTTCGGGTGCTGGGGTTCGTGGATGAAATGTGGATAGGTAGGGGTATGAACTAATTCTAATTTTTCAGTTTTTCAATCAGAATTTCCCTTTGAAAGATATGTTTCCTACCTGTGTGTATTTCTCTCTTCGGTGTCTGTAAAACTTTCTTTATGTGCAAAATTGATTACTTGATTGAGTATGTGACATTATCATTCAAGCCAGACACAAGACATACTGTATGTCTTGCGTCTGGCATAGCATGGGGAAACATGACCCCTTGCGTTATAAAAACCCAATCAACCATACAATAGAAGGATGTGAGCAGATCAGCCCAGACTAGGATTTGGAGGAGTGATGACATTGAAAATCACAGACGGGTTTGTCAAGATTCAGAAGGGGCCTTACTAAACACTTTCAAACTTCAAAATGGGAATAAAATATTTTCTATTTTCTTAAATGCACAGACTTCCCCGGCTTATATACTTCAGTGTGTTTGTTTGGATTCCCATAACCTTCTTGCGTTTTTTTAAGCGCAATTTTATATTAGCGTAAGTACTGAAATCATGTATACATAGCATCAGAATGGACAAATCTTAATTTACTAACACATATTTACGACTACAGAAATTAGCTTATTTAAATCAACAAGAATTTAACGTAATTCCGAAGTCGGCGCGTCCGAAGTATGCGAGACAGAAAGCTAGAATGAATCTTGAATCTAAAGCTCAAAACGAACGTTCCTTCTTTTTGTACTTACTTTTTGCATAAGTTCGGTGCTCAGAAGAACTTTCGAAGCTCCGATCGGAAAGTCAGAACACAAAGAACAGTTAACATTGGTGGTCAATTTGGAGGCCATGCCAAAGAATCGTGCATATGACGTCACCGCATTTTTTTTTTTACTTAGCAGGTTTTGAGCTGTTACCTGAATGTAGTTTTGCCTCAACAAGCTTTTTGAAAAAATCCTTTCATGGTTTTGGGCTTTTTAAAGACGAATGGTTTCTTAGACTTGATCTAGTATGTGCTATACCAAGAGGAATAACAAGATAAAATGTTAATTTTAGTTAACTTCGTACTAGAGCAACACCAGGGGCTATGGACGACGGTCCGGGATCAGTCCAAGGAATAACAAGAATAACAGTGATTTCACCGTCGCCATAAATTTACTCACTAATTCAAAGAAGCGCAATATATATTCTGTTCTTCCCCACATTTTTGGTCAGCGGCAGCCCTAGGACGGTGCGAGCAGTGCAAACGCACCGGGCGCTGCCTTTTGGGGGCGCTGAAATCAAATACTGCACGGCGAAAACTATAGTTATTTGTACATTCAGCACAATGTATAAATTATTCCGACCTAATACAGAAATTTTTCATGGCTAAATCGAGAAAGGTGCCCATGAAGTAAATTGAACTTTTTTATGTTATTGAGAGCTGCTGTTTAATTAAAATCTACTTAGCGAATAAAGGTTGTTTTTAAACCAAAACACTTATAATTCCTACCTAAAAACGAAATATAGCCTAAATGCCTCTTAATTTATCGGTTAACCGACTGCATAGAAGGTGCTCTGAAATGTATGGTGTGGGGGTACAACTAGGAGATCTTGCACCACCTAGACAATATTCTAGGGTCGTCATTGTTATTGATATCCCGCAAAGCACCATGAACTGTCTTTACATTTTAAAGTCGGCTCTGGAAGCTGACGCAAGACTTTTCTGAGAGTAGTTAGGAACTTCCCAATTTGTGTATGTTCCCCAATCCCAGTAACTTACCACATATGTAATGTAGAAAAAATGAGAGTTGAATGAATGATCAATGAGGGCTATGTAAACCTGATCCTGAATGCTTAAAATGTCTCAAATAATTTCCGTTGTCACATTTTACATACACTAGGGCAATTAAGACCTCAATCAACTTCGCTTTCAAATCCGACATTTTTTAGGCTCAAAAATATCGCAACATTTTAAAAACTGAAAAAGATTACATAAAGAAATATGAAAATTGTTATTTGCCAAAAAATTATGAACTTGCAAACTCACCCTCTATTATAATTAAAAAACGAATTTCTCCCATTCTGACAGTTGGTAGCAAGTATTATGAGTACATCGATTGTTTAAAATTGTTGTAAACATCAAAATTTGAAACAATTTAAAAAAAAAAAAAAAAAAAGCAGTAAATATTGCACTTTTTTTGCGTAAAATGAAATATATACAAACGTAATGACATTAGAAAGTCCTTTTTTAAGTTGCAATTAATGATTTGACTTTAATAATTGGTATATTCCTCTCTTAGATTGCGCCTAAACTAAAACCACTCATTTATCTAAATAGTGCCGAACTTCGCACGGTATAATAGTGAAACACGTCTCTGTAAGTCCCATGTGGTCTAGTGGTTAGGATTCCTGGCTTTCACCCAGGCGGCCCGGGTTCGATTCCCGGCGTGGGAAGAATGTTTTTGGTAACCTGTGCAGCCAGCTCCTGAAAGTTTAAACGCAAACGTGGATAAAAAAAAAGAAAAAGGTGTTTCTTTTGATTAAAATATATAATGTTCAATCTGTCTTGGCAACTCAGTTCATTTTTTATGTATATATTCAGAATTTTTCTATCAGTTTTATTTCAGACCTTCCATTTTTACCTCTGGGCCATTAGAGTATTGTATATCTGATACAGCTCCTGGGTTAACAGAAATTTAAGTCCTTTTTTAAGTTGCAATTAATGATTTGACTTTAATAATTGGTATATTCCTCTCTTAGATTGCGCATAAACTAAAACCACTCATTTATCTAAATAGTGCCGAACTTCGTACGGTATAATAGTGAAATACGTTTGTGTAAGTCCCATGTGGTCTAGTGGTTAGGATTCCTGGCTTTCACCCAGGCGGCCCGGGTTCGATTCCCGGCGTGGGAAGAATGTTTTTGGTAACCTGTGCAGCCAGCTCCTGAAAGTGTAAACGCAAACGTGGTTAAAAAAAAAAAAAAGGTGTTTCTTTTGATTATAAAATATATAATGTTCAATCTGTCTTGCAACTCGGTTAATTTTTTACGTATATGTTCAGAATTTTTCTATCAGTTTTATTTCAGACCTTCCATTTTTACCTCTGGGCCATTAGAGTATTGTATATCTGATACAGCTCCTGGATTAACAGAAATTGGTCGCTGTGCGACTTGAAATTTTTTTGTGGTCTATCTTGACAAAGGGAATTAATACGAACATTAGAATTTAGATACAATGCTCATCAAGAGTCTGTTTAGAGTAGAATGAGGCTTGAAATTGTAGGCTACAGTATGAAATACAACAGCCCATGAACTATGTATAATGTATATATTATCAGAGGTGGGGCATTAAGCGGTAAGGGACTAAGCGGTCGCGTAGGGCCCCGGAATACCAAAGGGTCCCGAAGGAGCCCCGAGGTCTTAAAATGTCTATTCATTAGGGTTCGAGGAAAGTTGTGACAGCGTTTTGAAAGTTGTGACAGCGAAAGTTGTACAGCAAGAGCAGATGCTGTATTAGCTAAAAAAACTTGGTTTCACCTATATAAAAGAGTCTTTAACTGAAATTTGTAATTCAGAAGAAGAAATATTCAGAAGAAAAGTTGCCATAGTAGAGACGACTTAACTTCTGAAGAAATGGACAAATATGAAACAAAAACTATGACGGACAGCTCGTAGACAATAAAAGAGAAAAATGTTTATTGATGAAAACAAAGAAGTCGGAATTTACAATAAGAGAAAATTTCACAGTCAATTAATTTTATGTCATATTATGTGATAACACTTAAGTCAGAATTTTCACAAAGAACTCAGTTGTATGAAGTTGTTATGGAGCCTTTTCAAATATTTTTTATTGGGATTTGTCAATAGAAGAAAAAAAAAAGATAAATAGTTGAAGGATATTTACAAAAATGACATTGATGTGTGTACTTTTGAAGATGAATTTGACCATTATTTAATCTTTCTAAAAGAAAACGAGGATAACATAAAAACCTCACCAGACATATAACGAGCTGCCAAAGAAATGTCTTGCACATATATGGAGGTTGAAATATTATTGAAAAATGTTTTTAACAGTTCCCTTATCTAATGAGTCATTAGAAAGATAGTTTTCTGTTTTAAAGCGTGAAAAAATTATTTAAGGAGTACTATGGGAGAAAAAAGATTAATTAATACGACCACGTATGTAGAGCAAAATTTTTTTAAAAGATTGACACTGTTAAAATAATTGATAAATTTGCAGGAAGACGGAAATTTATGTAAAATATATGTTTTTTCAATAAATTTATTCAGTGTGTTATGGTATGATATTTTTGACTACTTTTCTTTTTATTTTATAACTTAATGAAAGTTTTCTTAAATTTTTTTAAAATTTTATTTTAGTTTGAGTGCTTTGAAAATTTTACCGCTTGGACCCCCACTTGAATTGATCCGTCACTGTTATTATGAGAAATAAAAATCCTCGATACCTGTCGAAGGCCAAATTTACAACAAAATCTTAATATACCTATTACATCTTAAATACGGTACTAAAGGCCCAGAAGCAAGAATAGAATGTTTGAAATGGAACTGATAGTAAAATGCTGAATTTAATCTTTCGCTTAAGTTTCAAGCTTTTTACAAACGTTTTTTCCAATGGCAGAATCACAAAGAGACTACTGGAGGCAAAAATACAATAAAAGTGAAATATGATACAAATAATTAGTTAAGAGCAGTACAGAAACAGTCTAATAACCTACTAATATAAATTATTTAGATATAATTATGGTCAGTAGTGGCCAATATATATTGGTTGGGCTTGTCATTCGACGGAACCGTCATTTTTTTTTTGCTACAAAAAATACCCAACTTCATAATTTCCAATTAAGTGAGCAAATATCAATAAGGCTCTTCGAATATTTCTTACACTTCCTGTTCCACTAGTGTAGCAAAGTATATCCAATATTACCTTAAGGATCTCGGCCTTAATGGTTACCCAATCTTCTCATAATTTCGACTGAGTCAATTATGAAATATATCAACTATGTTTTTTAAATCAATTAATTTAATGAGTATAAAGACAGGGGGAAAAAATTAAAGAGTGTGTAGCTTTAATATCAAGTATTAACTTTCGCTTACAGGCCTATGACTTTTCAAACCTACCAAAAACATTCTTCCCACGCCGGGAATCGAACCCGGGCCGCCTGGGTGAAAGCCAGGAATCCTAACCACTAGACCACGTGGGACTTACGTGAAATGGTTCGTATACTATACATTACATATAAAGGATTTATAAATTTGCATCACTTGTTCTGACTGTGGTATTTTTTAGATAAGCCCGTTGCCTTGGCAATATCTGGCGGAGAAATATAACAAATGTTAAGTGCAATTCACTGATTGCAATTTCAAAAAGTCTTTTTAATATTTGTGGGTTTGTATGTTTTTGAAGTTGCGCAAAGTCTGTAATTTTAACCGCTATGTTTCCGTGATGTCAAATTGTTTCAAGTTTGATGTTTATAACAATTTAACTATTCAGAATACTAAATTACCAATCCCCAGATTGAAAAAAAGCTATTTTTAAATAATAATAGAGGATTCACAATTTTTGCCACAAAATTTTCAAAATTACTTACGAAGCAATTATTTTTAGAAGTTTTTAAAACGTAGCGATATTTTTTGAACCATAGGAAAATCTCGAATTTGAAATCGGATGTGGATTGTGTAACAAACGAAATGATTTGTGAATCACTTGAAAGATTAGGTACAGTTTTACATAGTCCTCATAATCCACCTGACCAAATTTTTTAATCTGTGTAAACAATATTGAATAAATAAAATTACACATTCTTTAATAGGCGTTATGTATTAATATTTAAATATAAAAATACAAAAATTCCCTCAATAAAATACATTAAATATTTTCTAAATCAGATTAATTCAACCAAAGATCGTCGTGTACAAAGGGGCTGGTGCACGTTAAATCTGCCTTGCCTCAAATGTCCCCATGTTGGCGTGGTGTGGATTTTGAAATATATTTGAACAACAACATATGAATACTTGTTTTAATTTAACGTAACCCATCTTATTTTAAAGAGATTTTTAAACTTTAAAGGTCATTTTAAAATAAGAAAGTGCCGTACATAAAAATGCTCTGTTTTGTATATTTTATTTAATTTTATGAAACAAATTTCTTCAACCAAAGACGTAAGGAAAGTTGATAAAAATTTACATATACCGCCAAGAAATTACCCATATCAAGTGATACTTTACAGAAAATACAAATAATTCATTAAAATTTAAATCCTAAATAATATAGCTGCAATATTAAAAACACACAAATATAAACAGGAACGAAATTCTGGTAATTTTAAAATAAGAAATTACACACCTTACTTAAAAAGCTTGTTTAATACATTTTATTTATTTTTGTGAAACAAAATTCTACAAATCATTACGCATTTACTCAAATATATAAGGAAACTTAGACGAAATATACATATACCGCCAAGAAATCACCCATGTCTAATATTTTGCAGGAAATAAATAAGTAATAAATCTCACTCCTAAATAATATATCTGCAATTGGTAATAATTGGGAACACACGAATACAAACAGAAACAAAAGTCCAATCCTTGAAAAAATGCAGAATTTTCTGGAAAAAAAAAAGGTGTTGATAAGGTTATGGAGAACCTGACCCCGAAGGAGTCTCAATCTCCAGTATTGACAGCATAGCACGTGATGCATGGAACATTGATTCTGGCATTCAGATACCGAGAAGCAAAATTATGCTTTTATGATCAATGAGTTTTTCGTTTGGGCTTTTCGTGTTCGCTTACAGAATGTGAGTTATGTAAAATTAAATCCTACTTTAAATATTCTTTCTTCATCAATCAAATATTTATAAATTATTTACACCATGGGAAGAAATAAAAAGTCAGTTGAAACATAAATATTATAATTTTTTTTTTTGGAAACAATTGTTTTTCGAGCAATACTGGTAAAACAATATTATCGAAAAACGTGATTTTCGATCAACACTGGTAAAATCAATCTGAGCTGCGTATAACAATCGTTTTATACTCAGTGTTATTTCTACGGCGGTTTTAAAATTGTTTTGGGCCCTTTCTATACTAAGGAAAAATATAACGGGGGATAAGAGTTAGCCTAATGTTTCCGCAGGGTCCAAAAGTATAAGTGTATCCCATTTGATGTGGATTGGTCAAACGGTGTAGATTCGTATTTCGAACAGGCAGACAGACTTCAACGCTGCTTTATATATGAGGCTATCAGAGCAAGAGAGGCCTAACCCACAAAAGCCCAAAGATGACAAATTTTTTTTTTTTTTTGGCATCTACATAAACTCTTTTGGCATTTGATGCGTTTTCAAAATATATTTTAAAACTAGCAGTCGATAAATGGTTGTACTTGGCCTATCTGAAGGGTGCGTGAAGTTCATTGAGAGGAATGCAACACTGACCTAGGTCACTGACGACTGGACCGCACTCTTCACGGGATTGAAACTGATTGTTCCTGTGCGTTCCTGTTCCCGCTACGTAACCATACAGTTTGACAGTTCTATATCGTATTTTCTTGCACTATTACTTTATAAGGAAAATAGCTATAACATCCAAAATTAAAACTACACTCATTGATATAACTTGTAATAATCCTTTTTATCCTTTTTTACTCGTAAATTTGAAAATGTATACTTGGAATGGATCTGTTGCTTCCAGGGGCCCCAGGAAATCGACTCTTGCCTGATTCATTACATTAAACATCTTGTTCAAACCAAGCAATTAATTACGTTTTCGGACCTATGTCGAGAGTGCAAAAAAGGAACACAAAGCTCTCTTTGATGTACAATAATTATATTACTGCAAGTCCCGACTTAAATGTCTCTCAAACTGTTCACGAATTTCTGTGTGGTCGATATTTCTACCTGTTCTGTGACTAAAATTTCGGAATGGTAGAAAAGGTAAAAAATTATCACCCCAATATTTACGTTTCCAATGATTGGGAAGAAGTGATAAGAAGTGCACGAAAGAAAAAACCTCTATAAGCTCTTACAATGAAGAAGCACTTTTTTCAGTTCAAAGCGTTTGGAAAACAACCTAACGAGAATACTGATTTAGAAGACCAAAGAAAAGGTGGAAAGGTTTAAAATCCAGTGGCTAAGGTTTGAGAGCTCCGAACCTTTTTGCGTTGGTTGGTTGGTGTCGTGTCCAATCGAAGTCGAGTCAAATTACTCCATGTGCCGAAATCACGGCCCTTGCAATGTCCATAATAACCTTTTTGCGTGAAATACAAATATACAAACCAGGACGGTATACCCTATAATGAGCTGGACCTACAAAATAGAACATCGCGAGACTTCAACACTTTAGAAATGTTGTACCCAAATGGAAATTGTATGAGTGTGAAAGAAAAAGGACCATCATTATTATAAAGATGAACAGGACAAAAATTAAATTTACAACACATTAATTTTTTTATCCAAGTATAATGACCTGGTAAAAAATATCGCCCGCTCAACTAAATCCAAAGAAAACTGGCTAAAAAACCCCTTCAGCAAAATACTTTTTACCGACCCGCCACATAACGGTATAGTCAGAGATCTCCTCTGCATCGTACCACATTACAAAATCCGTGATTAAGCAAATTTACGAGACGCAATCCCCCCTTCGTCTCCCAAAGAAATCGGAATCGGCCGAATTTATGTCCTGTAATCAAGCGGAATAACGAAGAAGATAGGGTTCGGACACTGGGGACATGCACAAAAGGGGAGCTCGGCCATCTAATGAGATACAAGGGGAAATACAACACCTTTGCCCGCAGAAGCGGACTCCAGGGATTTAATTAGTTATGTTCCACTGGATAATGGCAGGGAATCCGGAATGTGACTATAGATCATGAAGTCAATAGCTCACGGAACAAGCTGTACGGTCGGGTCTTAAAAGCCTTGTAATTGGAACACATTGTTGGAAGCGTGGTTCTAATCTTTGTAGGTATCTGGGAATGCATCACCCCCACCCCCCTGGATTGAGTGGGTTTGGTTACATGGGAAGGTTTTTTAATGATGGGTTTGTGTTCTCTGCAGGTGGAAACGTATCGTTCAGACGTATCTGCTGAATGGATGTTAATGAAATATAAGTAGGTAACTAATGGCAGTTTAAGTTGGGTCATAACTCATTTAAAAATCAGATTTGAAGTTTGATATTGTTCCTTTACTGGTCTCGTAGTTTTACGGGCTTGCAATAAACGATTTATCATTGGAATTTTCCACAGTTTAAGTTATTTGTGTGTGTGTAGAAATAAATGAATATCGAAATAATTTCGTGGATGTTAAAGTTTGGTTAGTTCTATTCTATTTGATTATCCTATTTTGCGTATGAATTAGTTAATTTTGTAGGGATTTGAAGTTTGATTCATAAGGAAATGCAAGACTATTTTCGGCCATCTTTTAAAATCTAGTGTTCCATATTACGAGACTTTATCTTACATTCTTTGAAATTTTGCAAAATGTGCAATTTTTGACAAATTTTAATGTACAGTTTTTACTACATGTGCCAGGTTGTATTCCAGACGCTCAAGCTGAATTTTCTTTGGGAATGATGGAGAAAGTGGTTATTATCACGGTACTAGTGAAGTCATTTTTTAGAGGGTGAGAAGTTAATGGACGGGACTTCCACCCGTTTAAGAAAAAGAAGGGGTGATTATGAATATTTTAGAATAGTTAAAACTTTATTGTATTGTACTTGCAATTTATTTACAAAATTTAAAGATAAAATGGACAGGAAAATCAATTACTATTGAAAATTCTTTGACTACTGAGAACCATTTTCCTTTTAAAGGGGTCCAAAACACAAAAATCGTCAAATTTTTGAAAAAAAAAATTTCTATATTAAAAACATTCTCTGTGTCTTTCTGCTTACAATGACGTCTGAATCATGTTTCTATCTTAATTAGAACGAGAGATAGAATTAATTTTGTGGTTCGTTGTTTTGAAAAATCTAACACTCAGACAGCTGTTTTCATAGTAACAACATCTGTGAATGACGTTATTTAAGGCTACGGAGACTTTTAAACTATGCAGAAAAAAGGTAGTGCTTGCAAAAATCAAACTAAACCAAAGATTTAAGAGGACAGAAGGAGTTAGATACTCATCTGGATGCTCTTAAAGGGTATTTAAACATTTTATTAATTGTAAATCTGTCTTTAAAACTTTAAATGCGTTTTTCTCCATGATGCAATTTTTCAAGATTTCCTGTATTCAAATTGTTATAAGTCAAGAACCGATAAAGTTTAAGGGTTGAAATTTAGAATACATCTTTTTCAAACATTATACTTTAATCTTGATTCAGCAAATTTGAAACAAATATTTACTTCTAAAAATATAACTTTAAAAAAAAGTACCTTAAAATTTTTAGAAGTTTCATTCAAATATTTTTTATTTTTTACTGAATTAATATTTTTAAATTTGCTGAATTAGCATTAAAGTTTATAAATCTGTGAATAATTTACTGGAAGAATTTTGAAAATTGACCAAGAATATTTTAAGTTTTAGCAATTTGAACAAACCCTTCTTTTTTCAAAAAATTTTAATTTGAAATTTAAAAAAAAATTTGAAAAACTTTTGTGTTGTGATTTTATTATTTAGATTTGTTTTCAGTAAAAAAAAATTCTAAATTCTAAATGAATTAATAAAAAAAAAATTCTGAAAAATTTCGTTCCTAAAATTTTCTTTATGAGCATAGATTTTTATACACTTCTTTCAATCGCGTATTAAAAATTTCGATCTGAAAATTACAATGGTGGAATTAATAAAATATTTTCCCATTCACAAAAAAATATTAAAAAAGAAAAATCTGCTCCTTGGAAGGGGGTTGGCTGCTGGACATCCATGTTGACTGTTGGACACCTATCTGGGCTTCATCTACCTCCTAGGAAACTACTGCCATATAACCCTGTATTCCTTTAAAAAATCCCTCCCTGTCCTACTTAGAGATGTAGAACTAATAAATGTAAGTCCAAAGTCATGCCTGTCGTGTCGCCAGACTGTCCACGGAAATCACCGCTGACATCTGCAGTCATCGCTGTCTTTGGACTCTGTGCCCTTTGACATGGAACCCGACTAGGAGGTCAGCAACTCCAAGGGGTATCTTGGAACCGAACCAGAAGGTCAGCACCTTCAAGGGGTATCTTGTAACCCATTCTTTGATCCCACTTTGTGGGCTACCGCCGTCTCCGCGGAGGGTGCAGAAGCATTTCTTTTGGCTAAAGCCGACTTCTGGGGCTTTTAGCACTTTATTACGAAAGAAATAAAGTCGTTTCCGAATTCCAGGGGGTCAAGGGGAGCTCCTTTCAAGGAAACGTCAAAGTACTCACCCGATGAACTCAATGGTGAAAAGGAGAACGTTTCGTTGGTATTGCGGAAGCTATTCACGTACTTGTAACTAAATCCTAAATGAACTTCTATTGTCGGCTATGGTCTGTTATTAAACGCCTTTCAATTTACAGATACCTTTACCAAATCGTAAATTGTTTGTATTAAAAATCATCTGACTGTTGTTTAATACTATGAGGTGTTGTCCTCTGAACTTTCACTTCAGGATGGATACAGGAGTATCGTCGATAACCCGTTGTGCTGCTCCAGTGCAGTCAATTCAATTACGTAACTACTTAGTAGTAAAAAGTTGTATTTTAACTGAAGTTGATAATTTACATTGATTTCAGTTCGATTAATTGATACAAAATTTTTTTTTAAGATTGTCGTTTTATTATTATATTTTTATTTTATTAAAAAAAATTCTCAATAAAATCAAAGCTTATCGTCTCATTTAGGTCGGTTGATTAGTCAACCAGGAGTAAAATCGAACAATGAACAGATAATTTAGTTAAGAATAATTGTGGCTTAGTTATTTGTTGAATAAAGTGGTAAATATTTTGTAAATAATTTTCAGAATAAAGCTCTTCCTTGAAAATTCATATGTATTAGCAGAAAAAGGAAAATGTGTTCTGGAGTGAGCTGAGTTTCTGGGCAAGTTCTGCAGTTTTGGTAACACTTGTTTCCACCTCAATTTATTTTTATTAACTTTTTGATAAATCAAATGAGTTCCAACTAGGGATGCGACATCGATGTTTTTTTTAAAACATCAATGTATTGGGGTCGATGTTTTGGTAAAAAAGTTTAAATACACTGAATTTTAAAAACATCGATGGTTTGGGGGCGAGGTATTATCAACATCGATGTTTTGCTGTCGATGTAGCATCACAAGTTGCTAAACCAGTTTTAAGAAATGGGGAAAAAGTTTTAAATATACTGAATTTTAAAAACATCGATGTTTTTGGGTCGATGTATTATCAACATCGATGTTTTAATTTTGAATATCGATGTTTCAAAACATCGATGTTTTGCTATCGATGTCGCATCCCTAGTTCCAACTGGAAGTAATTTTTCTTCACTGATGGTTTATGTTTACACTGAAAAACTCTCATAAAGAGCTATACGAAATAAACCCATCCATCAAAAGTAAAAAATAAAACAGATTTGTATCGACTGCGATGAACGAAATACAAAACCTTTGCAGATTTTCTCAACAACTCTCAATTTTTATGTATTTACAATCCGGAGTAAACCCGTACACATTTCTCAACCCTCAACGAATAAACTAAGGAGGCTTACTTAGTGGAGTAAACCTATACAAGTCTCTTAAACTCAACGAATTAAATCAAGGAATCGTGTATTTAACCTTACTAAGATGAGTAAATACGTACACGTTTCTCAACCCTCAAGGCATTAAAAGTAAGGAATCGTGTATTTAGCTTTGCTATCTAGAGCAGGCCTCGAAATAGATTTTTTAATACAGCTTTTAAATTAGGTGCACAAGGTGCACTGTGTACACCTAGTGGGAAAAAAATTAGGTGCACAATTATATTTTCATGTGCACAGTGCACATGTGCACCCGGGTATTTCGAGCCCTGATCTAGAGTAAATCTAAACAACATTCTCAACAAATTAAATCAAGGAATCATACATTTAACCTTGCTATCTCGAGTAAACCTGTATAAGTATCTCAACTATCAACGAATTAAATTAAGGAATGGCGTTTTTAACCATGCTATCTGGAGTAAACTTGTACATGTATCTCAGCCCTTAACGAATTAAGTAAGGAACATGTATCCAACCTTTTTTAGCTGAGTATACCTGTACAAGTTTTTCAACCCTCAACAAATTAAATAAAGGAGTCATGATTTTAACTTTGTTATGTGGAGTAAACCTTTACAAGTTTCTCAACCATCAACGAATTAAATTAAGGAATCGCGTATTTAATCATGCTATCTGGAGTAAGCTTGTACATGTCTCTCTCAGCCCTTAACGAATTAAGTAAGGAATCGTGTATTTAATATTTCTATCTGAAGTAAACCTGTACAAGTTTCCTCAACCCTCAACGAATTAAATTATGAAATCGTGTATTTAACCATGCTACCTGGAATAAACCTGAACAAGTAACTCGAAAGCGCAACGAATCGTATTCTGCCACTTTCTCTGACGTATCCCGCCATCCTTCCTACCTTAACGAATAGCAACAAGTGCCGTCACAGTCGGCACAAACGCTCCCGAAATTTCCGTTCACACGCTCCCACCACCCGGAATCTAAAAATTTGGAGGCGCCAGTGGTCGAAGATCGCGACTAATTTATGATCCTGGGTCCTCGGATCCTTCCATCCTCCCATTAAGAGATCTAAAATACGATCTCGGCAGTGACATACCCCCGAAAACATAACTTCTCCCTCCCTTCGGTATATAACCGGTGACGGATAAATGCCCCCTCCCCCAATCCCGTGCCTTTTTTTTCCCAGCCGAGTGGGGTACGCGGGAGATATACTGCCCGGGTAACGTGAGGAAGGTCTTGTTCGGACGGCGGGAATACTTCGTAGGGGGTCGGGTTCTCTTTGTGGATTGCCCGGCACCGACTGGCTTTGTCCGAGGCGGTTTCGATTTGAATGTTGCCGAGTGTTAAATCAATGTTTGGCTATTCGTGCTTGTTGGGCGTGTAAACACAAACAAAAATCTCTTGGCGACTGGTTTGGCGTGTTTGACTGATATCATATGGTTGACTGCCAATGCTTGTTGAAAAATGTTTTTGAGCTTCAGTTTCTGAGTCACCTTTCTTTTAAAATGAATGGTAACGAATAATAAATAGCTTCACCTTTTACCATTATTTGTACGGAATAATTTGCTTTGCTTATCTTTCACCATGATTGATAACGAATAATTTACTTCACCTATCTTTCACCAAGATTGTTAAAGAATTATAAGAGGCCCAGTGTTAAATCTCTCGGCTTTTTTCTAGACTTAGTTAATACATCTAAGTGTAATATAAGAAGCTTGACCTATCTTCCACCATGAGTGGTAATGAATAATTTCCATCAGCTTTCTTTGAACGTGACTGGGTAACGAACAATTTACTTCACAATTCATTCACATGAATTGTAACGATTACTTTGCCTCACCGTCGTGTATGTGGGGGCAGGTGCAGGAAAAAAATGTCGTTGTCTTAAATGTCCTCACGTTGAAAGTTTGGTGTTTGGACCCAGTTCAAACGTGACCTCGTCATCAGACCGTGGTTCAAACTGACGAGTTGTTGCACTCGGATATTATCCTTCATGACTGATACTGGACCGTCGCCAATACCCCGTTGTGAGGCCCCAGGGAGACGTTAATTCATACACTCCTATAACTAATATTAAAATATTATCATGTATCTATCCCTCTAATACTAAAAAAAAATATTTTTCTAGACTGAGTAAGGTATTTTAATTAATGTCGTACTGGAGCAACACAATGGGCTATTGACGACGATCCCCCATCTGAAGGATCCAAAGACAACACCACGCAATTTTGAACCACAGTCACATGACGAGGCAACACCTGAGTCGTTACCCCACTCTCCAAACTTCCACACCAAGCAAAAGTGAGGAAATTTGAAGCCACGACAGATTTAGGCCCGGTGCACACATCCGGTTTTTCAACGAGCGGCGCCGCAACGAAAGTGCGGTATGAGATACATTAAATCCAATGGAGTAGTGCACACATGCTACCGGCGCCGCTGCTGCCACGCACGACCAACTTGTGTGCAATTTGTACCGCAGTTCCCCACGGCACCGCAGCACGCCGCAAACGCTTCTCCGTTCTGAAGTACCTTGTTTTCATATATAAATAATAATTAATAAAGGGTAATCCAGTAACGTCTTTTTGTTACAAAATATACTTTTTTTATACCAAGTAAGCGAAACAAACACGTTTTCTTCGATAGAATATTTATCGCAAATGTCGCGAAGTGAGAATATGCATCATTTCACGGTTATGTGTTCATAGTTGGGCTTCGGTGCCGCAACGCCGCCGCACGTTGAAAAACCGGATGTGGGCACCGGGCCTTAATGTGGACCAGCCCACTTTGTACACGACGGTATTTGTTGGATTCCGTTACTCTTCCAGCCGAACTACAGCGGCCACTTTCAAGACTGAATAAACCTTTGCATAAGAACATAACATAAATCGAAGTGACTATTATTCCAGGGGAAAAAACGCCCAATTTACCAAACTACAGATCTTTATAACAACAGCAAAACCTTCCCTTCTGTGGAAAGGATTCTGCCCTCCGGAGGCTGGTGACCCTCCTCTTCTAATGAGGCCCGGACGTGTCACATCGTCTTCAGACAAATCTCTACCTGAGGACACAGAGGAAGACCTCTTTGTACACGACGGTATTTGTTGGATTCCGTTACTCTTCCAGCCGAACTACAGCGGCCACTTTCAAGACTGAATAAACCTTTGCATAAGAACATAACATAAATCGAAGTGACTATTATTCCATGGGAAAAAACGCCCAATTCACCAAACTACAGATCTTTATAACAACAGCAAAACCTTCCCTTCTGTGGAAAGGATTCTGCCCTCCGGAGGCTGGTGACCCTCCTCTTCTAATGAGGCCCGGACGTGTCACATCGTCTTCAGACAAATCTCTACCTGAGGACACAGAGGAAGACCGCTTTGTACACGACGGTATTTGTTGGATTCCGTTACTCTTCCAGCCGAACTACAGCGGCCACTTTCAAGACTGAATAAACCTTTGCATAAGAACATAACATAAATCGAAGTGACTATTATTCCAGGGGAAAAAACGCCCAATTCACCAAACTACAGATCTTTATAACAACAGCAAAACCTTCCCTTCTGTGGAAAGGATTCTGCCCTCCGGAGGCTGGTGACCCTCCTCTTCTAATGAGGCCCGGACGTGTCACATCGTCTTCAGACAAATCTCTACCTGAGGACACAGAGGAAGACCTCTTTGTACACGACGGTATTTGTTGGATTCCGTTACTCTTCCAGCCGAACTACAGCGGCCACTTTCAAGACTGAATAAACCTTTGCATAAGAACATAACATAAATCGAAGTGACTATTATTCCAGGGGAAAAAACGCCCAATTTACCAAACTACAGATCTTTATAACAACAGCAAAACCTTCCCTTCTGTGGAAAGGATTCTGCCCTCCGGAGGCTGGTGACCCTCCTCTTCTAATGAGGCCCGGACGTGTCACATCGTCTTCAGACAAATCTCTACCTGAGGACACAGAGGAAGACCTCTTTGTACACGACGGTATTTGTTGGATTCCGTTACTCTTCCAGCCGAACTACAGCGGCCACTTTCAAGACTGAATAAACCTTTGCATAAGAACATAACATAAATCGAAGTGACTATTATTCCATGGGAAAAAACGCCCAATTCACCAAACTACAGATCTTTATAACAACAGCAAAACCTTCCCTTCTGTGGAAAGGATTCTGCCCTCCGGAGGCTGGTGACCCTCCTCTTCTAATGAGGCCCGGACGTGTCACATCGTCTTCAGACAAATCTCTACCTGAGGACACAGAGGAAGACCGCTTTGTACACGACGGTATTTGTTGGATTCCGTTACTCTTCCAGCCGAACTACAGCGGCCACTTTCAAGACTGAATAAACCTTTGCATAAGAACATAACATAAATCGAAGTGACTATTATTCCAGGGGAAAAAACGCCCAATTCACCAAACTACAGATCTTTATAACAACAGCAAAACCTTCCCTTCTGTGGAAAGGATTCTGCCCTCCGGAGGCTGGTGACCCTCCTCTTCTAATGAGGCCCGGACGTGTCACATCGTCTTCAGACAAATCTCTACCTGAGGACACAGAGGAAGACCTCTTTGTACACGACGGTATTTGTTGGATTCCGTTACTCTTCCAGCCGAACTACAGCGGCCACTTTCAAGACTGAATAAACCTTTGCATAAGAACATAACATAAATCGAAGTGACTATTATTCCATGGGAAAAAACGCCCAATTCACCAAACTACAGATCTTTATAACAACAGCAAAACCTTCCCTTCTGTGGAAAGGATTCTGCCCTCCGGAGGCTGGTGACCCTCCTCTTCTAATGAGGCCCGGACGTGTCACATCGTCTTCAGACAAATCTCTACCTGAGGACACAGAGGAAGACCTCTTTGTACACGACGGTATTTGTTGGATTCCGTTACTCTTCCAGCCGAACTACAGCGGCCACTTTCAAGACTGAATAAACCTTTGCATAAGAACATAACATAAATCGAAGTGACTATTATTCCAGGGGAAAAAACGCCCAATTCACCAAACTACAGATCTTTATAACAACAGCAAAACCTTCCCTTCTGTGGAAAGGATTCTGCCCTCCGGAGGCTGGTGACCCTCCTCTTCTAATGAGGCCCGGACGTGTCACATCGTCTTCAGACAAATCTCTACCTGAGGACACAGAGGAAGACCTCTTTGTACACGACGGTATTTGTTGGATTCCGTTACTCTTCCAGCCGAACTACAGCGGCCACTTTCAAGACTGAATAAACCTTTGCATAAGAACATAACATAAATCGAAGTGACTATTATTCCATGGGAAAAAACGCCCAATTCACCAAACTACAGATCTTTATAACAACAGCAAAACCTTCCCTTCTGTGGAAAGGATTCTGCCCTCCGGAGGCTGGTGACCCTCCTCTTCTAATGAGGCCCGGACGTGTCACATCGTCTTCAGACAAATCTCTACCTGAGGACACAGAGGAAGACCGCTTTGTACACGACGGTATTTGTTGGATTCCGTTACTCTTCCAGCCGAACTACAGCGGCCACTTTCAAGACTGAATAAACCTTTGCATAAGAACATAACATAAATCGAAGTGACTATTATTCCAGGGGAAAAAACGCCCAATTCACCAAACTACAGATCTTTATAACAACAGCAAAACCTTCCCTTCTGTGGAAAGGATTCTGCCCTCCGGAGGCTGGTGACCCTCCTCTTCTAATGAGGCCCGGACGTGTCACATCGTCTTCAGACAAATCTCTACCTGAGGACACAGAGGAAGACCTCTTTGTACACGACGGTATTTGTTGGATTCCGTTACTCTTCCAGCCGAACTACAGCGGCCACTTTCAAGACTGAATAAACCTTTGCATAAGAACATAACATAAATCGAAGTGACTATTATTCCATGGGAAAAAACGCCCAATTCACCAAACTACAGATCTTTATAACAACAGCAAAACCTTCCCTTCTGTGGAAAGGATTCTGCCCTCCGGAGGCTGGTGACCCTCCTCTTCTAATGAGGCCCGGACGTGTCACATCGTCTTCAGACAAATCTCTACCTGAGGACACAGAGGAAGACCTCTTTGTACACGACGGTATTTGTTGGATTCCGTTACTCTTCCAGCCGAACTACAGCGGCCACTTTCAAGACTGAATAAACCTTTGCATAAGAACATAACATAAATCGAAGTGACTATTATTCCAGGGGAAAAAACGCCCAATTCACCAAACTACAGATCTTTATAACAACAGCAAAACCTTCCCTTCTGTGGAAAGGATTCTGCCCTCCGGAGGCTGGTGACCCTCCTCTTCTAATGAGGCCCGGACGTGTCACATCGTCTTCAGACAAATCTCTACCTGAGGACACAGAGGAAGACCGCCTTTATCAGATGGCAGGAAGCTAGAACTTGTCACCGCTTAATCGACCGTGGGTGAAATCGAAAAGGCAGCCTCCACTGGGGCTTATGCAGTACATGAGCATCGGGAAACCCATGCTAAGTGAAAGCGAAAGACGTGGGGGGATTCATTGTTGGAGAATGAGAATGTGGGTGATTCTGAAGAAGGCAATGAAAGGTGGTTTTGTCCCTGTTTAAATTACACAATAACTTTTAATTTTATACCTTTTTTCGCAGGTTGCACGCTGCCTAATTTGATCAGAATTTTATAATCTTCGAAACGATGGCAGTGCTGGTACTCATATTTGATTCCTCATATAAATCTATGAATATAAGCATCGATAAGCCCATTTCATAACTTTACTGAAATTAAATTTATCAAAAATTTAGTTGAGGATTTCGTGTAATTTTTTACTACCAATACATGTGTGGCAAAAGAGTGCATCCCTCAGTTAAATACTTAGTTTCACCACAGTTAGTTTCTGAATGTCTATTGGAATTGAATCCAATTCACTTGTTTAAAGCCAATTCGGTGGTTTTTTTTTACATTTTAGCCTATTTCAGCGTTTATTCGTATATTTTATTTGTGCTTTCAAAAATCTCACTGCCGTCTGTAATAAGACTGCTGAAGAATTTTATTAGAGCGTTGGATTCTTCAATGTAGGGTTTGCAATAGCTCTAGCACAAGGCATACATATTTAAACTAAATGGCATGATTTCGGAATGCCCCATAATGTTAGATTTTATATCTTTTACATATGTTCGATGCTCTGTTCGCCAATACGCAAATATTGTCGCTTTTAGTTCCACGTATTTAAGTGAAAAGTATACATAAGACTTTTGCTAATAGCATCTAAGCTAAAGATTCTTAGTTGCTAATTTTTTTGATGATAGGTCGTTACTCTAATTTCATACCTATTTTAAATTCACTTTATAATGAATATAAGTATCGATATGTACATTGCCCCATATGCAAATAAAAAAAACTTAAAAAAAAAAAAAAAAACGATAGTTTGTTTTCATTCTTCAAATGCACACACAAATGTTAACTTTTGTTTCCAACTAGCCCTGCGTAGCCAGCACGGTGTTGCCCGTGACAGTTCTCTCAGTGGGGTCAGGTGGGCAATGTTTGCTAACCCCCTGTGATTGCTACGAATTCCTATTTGGTTTGCTTCGCAAACTAACACCACGGGCAATGTAGATCCAATCCCCACTTCTCGCTAACGCTCGCCCACCCCGATGATTGCTACGCATTCCAATTTAATCCAATCGTCGTGACGTCACAATTTCTTACCGAAATATCAAAGACATTCAATTGAAAAGTTATTTTTTAAAAGAAAATCAAATGCATAAGGTATGGATCTAATGTAAAATTTTCCACAGTTTTCAAATCCAATGAAAATTTTACTTTATATATGAGACAGAAAAAAGAACTAGATAAGTCCAGTTAAAACTTTATTTGTTTTGTTCGTCCGCTAAAATCACCGCGGAAAATCAAACGGAAAAAATAAATTTAGAACCTGTCATCTTTTTATACTGTTGCCATTCTAAGAAAAACAATAATAATTAAATTCCAATAAATTAATTTTAAAATGTTCTAGATTAAATTTCAAAATTCAGGCGCGATAGAAAAATAGCAAAAAATTTGTACTACATGTGTGCCAAATCTCATTATTGTAAGTGCCATAGATTCGTCAGGACAGTCCACACACACACACACACACACACACACACACACACACACACACACACACACACACACACACACACACACACACACACACACTTTTATAATAGTAGACATAAAGTGCTTGGTAAAAAAATTCACATTTCAATCATGTCACCAAAATTAGCTTCTGACGGTCCACTTCAATTGCATCTCATTCGTTTCTTCAAAGACGATTAAAATAATTTGTGCCTTCCATATTTCTCTCATTACCTTATGTAATTAGACTGCTGAAATATTTGCGGCGGAATCTTCCTTGCTGCAAAATTGGCGAATGAATCCTGTAACCATTTGATTTTACATCGTTATCGACTTGTTGCCGTTTACCGATGCAAAAAAAAAATGTCCATATCATTGACCGTTACGTTAATGAAATATAAGGATTGTATGTAAAAAAAAAACATGAAGATTTTCTAATTGCAACCTCAGAAATATAAATGAATCCTTCCAATAATCTCTGACATTAAGCATTTTGAAAATAAATGACGATATCTAGTGCTTCGGATTTTGAAGTGAAGTATTGTTGTTGCTTTAATCTTGCGTTTGATTTCTATAAATTTCTCTGTCTCTCTCGAAAACCCGTTTTGTTCTTTCTTTTTCTCCACTTCTTGACAGTTTTTTTTTTTTTTTTTGGCGTGGAAATTTGGAGAGTGGGGTGCTAGCTCAGGCGTTGCTTCGTCACCTGACCGTGGTTCAAAATTACGAGGTGTTGTCCTCGAATCTTTCCCTTAAGGGACTGATTCCGGACCGTCGTCAATAGCCCGTTGTGTTGCTCTAGTACGACGTTAACTAAAATTACCATTACTATCTTGACAGTTTTTAGATAAAATTTATTAATTATTTTTAAACTAGTAAATTTATTTTTCAAATAATTAAAATTAATTTTAAATTGGTTTGGATTTTTTTATTCAAGCTTAACAGAAACTACATTTCTACTTATTTCTAAATAATGTTGAAAAAATTATTGTGATTAAAAATTTCGTTATTGAATTTTCCTGAAAAACAAGTGAACAAAATATTCTGGCCGAGACATCAGAGAAATAAAAAGAGCGAACTGTCGCTTTTATTATTCCTTTATTTGTCCTTAAACTTTTATCCTTATTTGTTGAAATAATAATGATGACGTGTTAATTGCTAGTAGAAAGATACTCTTATTTTAGAAGAAAAAGATAAAAAATTAGCCTACTTCGCTTTTTCATTTACTGCAACTGATATACAGAGAAAATAATTTCACTATGAAATTAATTTTTGAAGTTGTTTTTTTTGGACATTATAAGAATCAATTAACTATTTCCGTCGTTTTAAATAAATTGTTCAGTTTTACTGAAAATCTAACTTTGACTACCAACAAATTATAAAACGCTTGAAAGTATTCCTGACTTTACACTTTAAAAAATCGTTAGTCTTTTTTTCGACGTAGAAACGCATACTATATTTCATTTTCAAGTTTCGAGGATAAATCAACAGACGATCATTCTACAACACTTAACTCTCTTGAGTGTTATTACTACAAGCCCTAGATGGCGCTACTGTCAACGAGGCATCGGTTGAACATAAAATTAGCATCGATACTATAACACATTTATCGAGATATTTTTTAAAATAAGAAACTGTGAGCATGAGATTAAACATCGACTGACTGGAAAATATCTGAGAACCAAATTTTTGCAGACAAAAATAATCATGCTTTCTTTTGAGGCACTCTTTCATTATTCGAGTATCGGATATTTATATCAAAATTCGAAGTAATTATTTAGTTCGGAAATTTTTCATCCACTTTTCTTTTGTCCATTATTCAGTGTCTTAAGATATCTAAATCAAAACGTAAGAAATCAACCTATAAGATCTCCTAAGAATTTTTCATAATAAATTACTTGCAGACCTCAGATAGTATTAAAAAAATATGGTGGCCCAGTTTTCTCTTTTGCGGATTATCTCCTCAATCAGATTACCCTAATACCACTTGCGCGCTTCGTCTAGTTGGTTTACTTTTTTTCTCTCCTGTCGACATCGGTTTTACATTATTATCTGGGAAACTTGGATTTAAGATAGTGAAACTCATTTAATAACATCTTAGTTGAACAGTTTTTTTTTTTTTTTTTTTTGGGGGGGGGGGGTGTTTCTCAAGCTCATAGGCATAGAAAAGGCATTTGAAAATGATTTATTTGCCTTTTGTAAAAAATTAAACTATTTGAATCTCGGATTCTATCTGCCTTGAATTGCATATTAAATTAATGGTTTTTCTTTTACAATTAAAATTTTAGACTTTAATATTTGAAGCGGGTGTAAAGAAATGCATCAAATGGTTATAGTGTGGAATTATTTGCCTCCAATTTATTGACATATTAACTCGTATCCAAGTGTCGCATCAAAGGCAATATCCATATTCTATGCCTAAATTAGCAGCAATACACAAATACAAATATAAATACAAATATTGACGACCAGCTACTGGCTCAAGCCCAACAAGGCTGGTCCTTTGTTTATGAATTCCCCAATTCCCACTGACTATCCAATTGTACTTTAAATTCGTACACTCCCTTTGAATTAACTATATTTTCTGGCAACGTGTTTCATTTGTCTATTACCCTATTAAAGTAGAAGTTTTTCCCTAAATCCCGATTAAAATGTGTCTTATTCAATTTATACCCATGGCCCCCTGTTCTGTTATCCCTGTTGAAATTTAAGCCCACTGAGTCCCCTTGTTTTACAAAATTGAAAAGCTGAATCAAATCCCCCCTCCATCTTTCTTCTTTCCAGTGTATACATGTTTAGCTTACTTAAACGTTCATTATAGTCGAAATTTGCTATCACCTTTATTATTTTTGTAGCTCTGTGCTGAACCCTTTCAATTAATTCTATATCCTTTCTCATATATGGAGCCCAGAATTGTACAGCATATTCTAAATGTGGTCTTACTAAGCCCTTATATAATGGCAAGATTATATTCTTATCCCTTGAAGTTACAGTCTTTTTAATATACCCCAATAACCTATTAGCCTTTTTACCAGCAGCTGAACATTGGTGACCCATTTTAAAATCCCTGTGAATTATCACCCCAAGATCCTTGACTGTTTCTCCCTCCTTTACTTTAACTCCCTGCATACAGTACTCGGCTCCACTGTTCCTGTAACCCATATGCAGAACTTGACATTTCACTATATTAATGACATGCCCCATTTTACAGCCCATTCGGATATCAAACCACTCCCTTTGAATGAACTATATTTTCTAGCAACGTGTTTCATTTGTCTATTACCCTATTAAAGTAGTAGTTTTTCCTTAAATCCCGATTAAAATGTGTCTTATTCAATTTATACCCATGGCCCCTTGTTCTGTTATCCCTATTGAAATTTGAGCCCTCTGTGTCCCCTTGTTTTACCAACTTGAAAAGCTGAATCAAAATCAATCTTCACGAAATAACAGCGAGGCGTATTTTCTTAGATTTTGAGAACATACCTTTTTCTTGTGGATAAAAGATGTTCAAAAACTATAAAATGGTTTAAATAGTTATGAAATAAATAGCTAAAATAATTCCAACTATGCATATGAAATAAAAATAATAAAGATGTAATGTAAAGTTTTTCATTTTCTAAAACATTAATAAGACAATTTGCCTTTACTAAAAAATTTATTTTTAAAAATATTTCTTTCACTTTTAGTTGGCAGATCTACCATGAAATCTGGAAATTTACTTCAAAGTTTGGTGATATAACTCACACAAATATCGTTGCTACAATTTCGCATAAGAATCCTACAGCTTTCCTCAATAACACCCCAGTTCAAATGACCCGATATTTGGAATAAGACTTTGCATATCAATTAAATAATAAGCTTTACTGTATAAAAATTTTAATGCTGATCATGGAAACAAAACAAAATAAAATTCTACGTATATACAGTTTATGTTACTTACAGAAAACAAGCGTTTAAATAGGGGCTTCATCCCCTGCTATCTCTGCTCACCAACCGTCAACGATTGCTGAGCCATTGCCAATGGTTCCATGAGCGAGCCATGCTGTTTTCGCACGTGCTATGCCCAGCACCAAAACATTTGACAAATATTTTTCTGAGATAAAAAGTATATTTTTAAGATAGATAATTTATGTATAGAAAAACGTATTAATTAGACACTCAGGATTTCCAGGTACTAAGAATATATCTAGTAAAAGGTATGGCTAGATATACCAGGTAATTGGTAATTTTTAACTAACGTCATACTAGAGCAACACAACGGGCTATTGACGATGGTCCGGGATCAATCCCCTAAGGGAAAGGTCCGAGGACAACACCTCGTAATTTTGAACCACGGTCAGATGACGAACTAGATATACCAGGAGAAACCTGTGGAGGCAAATGCCAATACATTTTATTCCTTGTAATATTACACAAAAATTTTAATTGGCTATAAATTAAACCAAATTAATTAAAGTATCCGAACAATCTAAACAGCTTTCAACTAAAGATTCACTTGGTAGTTCGATGTGTTTTTGTTCGCTATAAATGTAGTACTTAACAGTGTAACTTAAAAATTTATTTTTGAATTACGAAATCCCAAATGGTTTGTCGTATTTTGGTTTAAATCAGGTGAAACAGTTTAGTTTCAAATCTGCAGAGGATAAAGTTTCACCATAGACAGACTTCATTCGCTACCTGATTTACACGATGCTTGATCTAGTCGTTGCCTAAACAACAAATTTAAATTATACCGTTTTTTTATTTATTGTATTCAATTTTTGATTTAAGGTTCAAAGTCTAAATTGAGCGCCAGCTCAGGTGTTGCTTCATCTGACCGTGGTTCAATATTACGAGGTGTTGTCCTCGGATCTTTGCCTTAAGGGATTGATCACGGACAGTGGTCAATAGCCCGTTGTGTTGCTCTTGTACGACGTTAATTAAAAATTACCAATACCAATTCAAATAATTCCATCTTTTTATTTCTTTCTGAAACAAGAATGCCGTTGCAATCATTGGAGGAACGTCTAACATACACAAACCCTTCTCTGGTAACATGCCTTCAGTATGTCAAATGCTGTTCAAAAATAAAAAAATTACTAAATTACCATAGGACGCGAGGCCACGACCGATTCAATTATGCATCAACTCCCACATAAACAACGATCTTTGGTTGTATTAAGTTTCAAACTCGCGAAAAAAAAAAGATTATATTGTAATAAAAAAAAATGTCAGACAATTATAGTTTCAAACCATAAATATTTCTTTTCTCAAACTTGTTTTAAAGTTGTCAGGTCATGGTAGGGGTTATAAGTACACCCCCCCCCCACTTTTACCCATTTGCCTATGTTACTGATCAACACACTGATGGAAATGTTAGAGCTTCTGCTGATTTGACAAGATCTCATCCATCGGTAACGTATCGATGTCATCCCATATTTCCATTACTACCCCCATTAGCATAGTGTGACACGTGTTGATCCATAACAGAGCTCCTTATCGCATGCACAGTTGATTTTCGCTTGTAGTTGGAAGAGGCAGCTGACCGCTTCTGGTCTCCGAGTCCGCATATCTTCACGTACTTATCTCCCATCTCCTCCCCAAAACGTGGATACACGGAAGAAAGCCATTGATGATCGAAGACGATGCACTTTTCGGGTATCGGGTTACCACTTCTATCAGAGATGTGGGCACCAGATAAAAAGAGAACCTGAATTCAGAAGAATTGTTATAACTATCAATGTTTTAGTCAGAAGGCGACTAGGAAACAGCAGAATATACACTATATGGACAAAAGTATTTGGACACTGCATGTTTTTCAGAAAAGGTGTTTTATTATGCTATTTAGAAACAGGTAGGGATCCTATTTTTGCTTGTATTACAGCTGCAACACGTAGTGTCAAACCTTCCACAAGTCATCTGTAAGTGTGGGCAGGAATAGCTCACCGTGCTTCTTTCAAGAATTGAGAAGAGATTGTGTGAAGTTGGGCGTGCGTGGCAGTGTCATACTTGTCGCTCCAGTTTGGATTGAGATCTGAGCTCTGAAGACACCAAGCAAATTCACAGCATTTTCAGGAAACAAATCCAGCACGCGTTTAGGAGTATGACATGGAGCTCGATCCTGTTGGAAAAAACAACTATCGTCGCCGTAGTATTGCCATAGTGTAGGCAAGGCCAAATTATCCAGAACCTCGAAGTACACGTCAGCGTTTATGGCACCAGGTACATAAAGGAATTCGCCGAGTCATAACCAGGAAAAACAACTTCACACTCATATGGATCCTCCTCCGATTTTCTGCAGTGTCCAAATACTCTTGTTCGTATACTGTGTATAGTGATAAATAGAGTGTAAATATTGAAAAATCTCCGAAACAAAGACTAATTATGGTTTAATTCTCCAAGTGGTATCGACAGCATATCTCGTTCATCAATATCAGACCAATTTTGCTAATGACGAGTTGTCTCGTCATCAAGATATTACTGATTTTTTGATGATGATGAGATCAAGATCTGGTCAGGTTTTTTTTTTCAAATGGTGGAATATTTCGTCCATCAAGATCTGGTCTTTTTTTGTACATGACGAGATACATCGTCGAGACAACCAACGGGAGGATTAAAAACTTTTAAAAGAGAGTCAATATCCATTTTGATGGATCAAGATGTCCAACATCATCGGGGCAGTACTTTCCAGGCAGCGTAAAAAGGCAAGGAAGTACCAGCGACATTTTCTAGTGCGTCACACACTCTAGAGGTGAGGGTATCACACACAGATTAAGCGGGGACCTGAATTCAGAAGAATTTCATAACTATCAATGTTTAATTCACAAAATGGGCAGGGAATGCAAACAGCAAACATTGAAAAACCTTAAAAAAAGACTAATGATGATTTAAAAGCGTATCAATATAGCCATTTAGGTGAAGCAAGGCGTCCACCACATTAGGAAGGTAGGTATGTATTTTAATTAACGTCACACTGGTATAACACAACGGGCTATTGGCGATGGTCCACGATCAACCCCAAAGGGAAAGATCCAAGAACAGGTAGTTATGATACAGGGTCAGACGGCGCACAGGTCACGGTCACTCACACATGAGCTGGCACCCCACTCTCTAAACTTCCACACCCCGCCAACGTGAGCACATTTGAGGCCCCGACGTATTTATCGTGCACCAGCTGTTTTTGTACACGACGGTCTTTGGTTGGATTCAAACTCGCAACCCTCCGGTTCCTAATTCGTTACTCTCCGACCGGACTACCGCTGCCCCACCACATTAGGACAGAAATAAGTCAGACGTAGGAATTTCAATTAACGTCGCACTGAAACAACACAATGAAGTCAAAGGAACAACTAATGTCGCACTGGAATAACTAACTCTTTGACCAAGTCTACCCAGGCTGCATGCAAAGGCGGATAAGTACCACCATCATTCATTGGTGTGCTCGACAATGTTAAATTCGGTATGCTTTCTCTGACATTGAACCCGAAAATTAATCTCAAAGATTGAACGGGTGAAGAGGTAAACACCCTGGTTAGTTACAGGAATAAAACCTGCTTGTAACTCTCAGACCGCAAGCAAAGTTAGAGAAACTATATGAGCTACGGTGATGGTCCCCCAAGGAAAACCTAAATTATTTAAAGTCTGTAGCTGTTGAAATTTATAAAAATACTCCTGGATTTTTCTTTTTTCTAAGTTTGGAGAGTGTGACATTGTCATCTGACCGTGTTTCCAGATTACGTAGTGTTGTCCTCGAATTTTTCCATTAGGGGATTGATCACGGACCGTGGTCAATAGCTCGTTGTGTTGCTCTAGTACGACGTTAGTCAAAAATTACCGAAATTACCAATTACCTGAGCTGACACCTTACTCCCCTAACGTCCACACCATGCCAACCTTCCGAAAGGAAGTTCAACATACTTTAAGCACCATATAGTATCTTCACTGTTTGCTCATCCGCAAACATGATGAAAAATTTACAAATCAGTGTCCACATCGCGCAAGAAAGCCCTTCCTGTTATATAATAACACGTCGATACAGAAGTTGGATCGCTCTGCATCATTGACCAACCCACTATTTTCATCGATCTCCGCTCAACCACGTACATGACTGTCTTTGGTTGGAGTCGAACTCGCAACCCTCCACTTACCAATCCGTTACTTTCCAACCGGGCTATACCTATATAGGCAACAGACTACCTTTCTAACGACAAGAAATGCAATATTCTTCACGCAAAAAGCGCAATATTCTTCACGAAAGAAGCGAATGGAAGTACCAAGCAATATTATCACTGTTTGCTCATCTCTAAAGCCCGGTGCACACATCCGGTTTTTCAACGTGCGGCGCCGATGAGGCACCGAAGCCCAACTATGCACACATAACCGTGAAATCACGCACTAACTCCTTTCGCGAAATTTGGGATAAATATTCTATCGAAGAAAACATGTTCATATCGCTTACTTGGTGTAAAAAAGTATATTTTAAAACAAAATAGACGTTACTGGATACAACAATTTATTAATTATTATTGATATTCCATTTATTCATGAAAGCAAGGTACTTCAGACCGGAGACGCATGTGCGGAAAGCTGCGGTACAAATTGCACGCAGGTTGGACGTGCGTCGCCGGAATTTGTGCACTACTCCATTGGATCTAATTTATCTCAGACCGCACTTGCGTAGCCGCACGTTGAAAAACCGGATGTGTGCACCGGGCCTAAACGTGATAAAAAACAAACAAATCCGCAGCAAACATTTCACAAGAAAGCCCGTCAGTGCAACCTAATATGCTGCTGCTGCAGAAGGTCGGTCCCGCTGCATCATCGGCAGTCCAAATATTTCCATCGATCTCCGCTCATCACGGAGAGCAGATAGGCAGGAGATTACCTTTCAAAGCCTGTCCATCCAACTGTCCTCAGCGAGACTTTCTCAAAAAGAAAGAACGCGGGCGTCTGAAAAGAAAAGCGTGCGCTTTTGACGGCATCACGCAACTTTCTTTGATGCTGCCACCTCCTTGCGTGAGCACCGGACGCTTGAAGGAGAGGAATTAGAAAGGAACGACAGAAGGGAAAAAATAATGATAAATACGGGGGAGGGAGGAAGCGTCCCTTATCAAGGATGGTATCATCCATCATGTGGTGGCAAGGACTCGGAGATTTTTTCTTTTCCTTAGCGATTTTTTTTCCTTTCCCAGAGTCGAAAAGACAATAGATACTTTTTGATCTAGTCTGAGTCTTTACGGTTAGATGGTGGCAAATGTCAAGCTTACCACATTGAACCTATCAATGGAAGGCCCCGGTAGCTCGGTGAAAAGAATACCTGATTTGGAATTGCTCGGTTGGGAAAATATTCAACTAGGATACCACCGTCCGAGCTTAAGCCATTTGGTGTATCACCACGTAATTTTGAACCACGGTAAGATCTGAGCATCTGAGCTGGTAACCCACTCTTCAAACTCACCAACGGGGACTTTCGGTCACGATATATTTAAGGTGCACCAGCCGCCTCTACGCCATACGCTTAGAAATATCCATTCCATGACCCGAACCAGGAACCTTCCTATCTAGAGGTTAACACCTTAACCTCCATACCGGTTATTCGGCTGGTTGGTAGAATAGCTAACCCGGTGGTTGCGAGTTCGAAACACGATCCAACCAGACCGTTGTGTACGTGGAAGGTTGTGCTCGTTAAACCTGTCAAATACAATCATGTTAGTATGGTGTAGAAGTTAGAAGAGGTGGGGTGCCAGCTCAAATATATTGGCGTCGCTATCTGAACCTGGTTCAAAATGACGAGGTGTTGTCCTCGAAATCTTTCCCTTCGGGATGGTAGCAGCGGAAGCCCAGTTGGGGCCTTAGGGTATAATTGGCATAATTAATAATAATTAAGTTGGGTATAATTGGCAATATGAGGGGTGCTAATTCGAGACTAGGTCCAACCAAAGACCGTCATGCACGCAGGGGCTGGTGCACGTTAAAACTATTCAATGTCCTTACCTTAGACGTTAATGCAGTATAGAAGTTAGGAGAATGGTATGGTAGATCAGGTGTTGACCTCATCATCCGACTGTGGTTCAAAATTACGAGGCGTGCCATTGGGGATTGATACTGAGCCATCGCCAATAACCCGTTGTGTTACTCCAGTGCTCCATTACTCACCTACCTTGAGTCTACGGTTAGATGTTGTTGGCAAATTTTAAGGCTACCACACTTAACTTATCAAAGGAGGGCGGGTAGCTCGATTGGAAGAGTAGCGGAGACTAGAAACCAATCGGTGGGTTGCGAGTTTGAAACTCAATCTTCCAAAGACTGTCGTGTACGTGGGGACTAGTGTAGGTTAAATCTGTTGAATGTCTCCACGTTGGTGTGGTGTAAGAAGTTGGGAGTTTGGGATGCCAGCTCAGATGTTGATCTTGTCATTTGTTATTGGTTCAAAATTGTGAGAGAGTCTGGGACGCAAAGGAGTCTGGAAGCAAATGAGTCTATGATCAAAGGAGTCTTGGACGATTAAGGGTTTGATTGAAATGAAAGTCTGAAATCACATTAAATGCTTCCGACTTATACTCCATAGGCTCCACGCGATGTATGTTCCAACAGGCTTACTTTAAAATATCACACCATGAAAGTAAAATATTTAAGGGGACCAGTGCACAAAATCTTTCAAAACTTCGATTTTCTTTTATAAATTTAAATTAATGTTTATACAATTCTGTTTAATATGATTATTTATGCAGACACGTTTAGTAGAAGTATTTAAATAATTTTTGAAAAATACCTGTACGTTTTGAAGTAAGGTTAATATTTTAAACTTTTATGTTGATGTTTTAATGTTGTATGTATTAAACTCAAAATGTATATTTTTTCTATAAAAGGAACATTTTTTAAAATCTATTCAAGCAAATATAAAGGAATTGATTTACGAGTATAACATACCCTATAACAGGGCTCGAAATACCCGGGTGCACAGGTGCACTGTGCACATGGAAATAAAATTGTGGACCTAATTTTTTCCCGTCAGGTGCACTGAGTAACGTTAAAATAAAGGGGGGGGGAGAATCGTGTTTTGTGTTATTTTGATGTTTCAACAAAATATTAGTATCCATCTCTCTCACACTAAAGGAACGAAATTAATTCGAAATTTTTTCTAAGTGACGGGCGCTACAGCCGGAGAAGGGAGAATTTAGATCACTTGACCCGCGAACGATAGGCATTCTGCATTTCTGTAAACACCTCATGTTTCAAAAATGTTTAAAGTCGTAGGAATTCCTGATAATTATATCTTTATATTCAGATTTTATCGGCTTAAAAAATATAGTGTACTTGTTTATTTTTTATGTGTTTACCCACCAACGTCTGATGATGACAGAATATTTGTAAGTAATAATCCCGCAGATAAAAAAAAATTGTTTAAATATTTTTATTTACTATCTACTACTAACCTCTCTAAACATACCCAATTAATAAAGTAGTTTACATTACAATAATGCTCTGACATTACGTTTTTTTAAATGTGCACCTAAAATATAATCTGTGCAACTAATTAAAAAACTTAGGTGCACAAGGTGAACCTGTATTAAAAAATCTATTTCGAGGCCTACCCTATAACATATATTAACACAGGCATTTTTCATCTATACACTCAGAAAAGTTCATTTTGTTTAATAAAAAAAATAAAAAACGGTCTTTTTCAAAAAAAAAAAAAAAAAAAATCGGAGTTGAAAAATCTTAAATATTTTTTGAATGATAGTAGTTGTTTTAAAATTAAAATTAAGTTCATATTGTTCAAAGTATGAATAATCCCACGCAAATCGAAAATCTAGGGTTTTTGAAATAATTTGTCTTTAATGACTACAGTTTTCGATACTGTACACTTAGCTCAGTCGTGTGATGCACCATTTTATTTTTAAAATGAAGTTGTACACTTGGAATAGACTTCTCCACGTTGCTGTTTCAAAACAAGGTTATACAAAGCACGCCATATTATTTGCAAGTATGAGTTTACTTGTTTAAAATGTATTCAACAGAGTGCACACACAATGAAACTTTGATTAACCGTCAGGGTTGGGACCGGGACCATGACGGTTAATCGAATAGACGTATGATAAATATCTATATTAAATTTACACCCACAGAAAACAGCGAAATGAAACTAAATTTAGCGGGTTAAGGCCCGGTGCATATATCCGGTTTTTCAACGTGCGGCGGCGCTGCTGCAACGCAAGTGCAGTCTGTGATACATTAGATCCAATGGAGCACACATGCCTCCGGCGCAGCTGCGTTGACGCACGTCCAACTTACGTGCAATTTGTACCGCAGTTCCCCACAGCGCCGCAGCTCGCCGCACATGCGTCTCCGGTCTGACTATTTTATTTCAAAATCTACTTTCTTTACAAGTAAGCGAAATAAACACGTTTGTTCGATAGAATATTTATCGCAAATGGCTTGAAATGAGAATTTGCGTCATTTCACGGTTATGTGTGAGTAGTTGGGCTTCAATGCCCCAACGGCACCACACAAGGAAAAACCAGATGTGTGCACCGGGCCTAAAGTTCTAAAGGTATTTCTGATTCATTTTCTATCTCGAATAATTGCCACAAATAACTAAAAACAGAATAAAATTTGAAAATGCAAAATTAAATGCGAGGCAAAGAAAAGCCAGAAAATACTATTATTGCACGTGGTCAACGAACACGAGTTCCTTTTTCCTTGAACACGCGCTACACTTTTTTAAGCATATTTTTCAATTCAGGGGGATTCATAATAGAAACCACTTACATGTTTAGAATGATAATGATTGTGTTTCTTGTCTATTGAAGTGCAATTTTCGTAATTTTATTTGAATCATGGAAAAGAAATTAAAATTTTAATGAGTTAAATCGTTTTTAAAGGAAACCTTTGTCAAAATTTAAAAACACTTGAATAAATTTGATGAGTTGCCAGTCTTGGTTCAAAGGGTTTTGTGTTGTAATTTTACTTTCTATGAAACGAAATTCTACGACCACGTATGTTAAACCAAGGACGTTTGAGGATATATTTCCGTCATGAAAATGAATACGCGTCCATAGTAATATTGGACCGTAAAAAAAATTCTATCTTGCTCAAGTGCAAAATTTAATATTTTTTTCTCTTTATATCCTCTGTCCCAAATATTCGGCAATTATTTATATTTTGAAAAGAACATAAGAGAAGTTGAAGAATTTAGAAGCTTTTTCAACACTACTGGTAAAACAATCCAAGCAATCGCTATGATAATATACATTCCAGCTTCTTCTTAACTACCAAATTATGGTTGATTTAAGAAATTACTTACACTATATGGACAAAAGTATTTGAACACTGCAGAAATTCGGATGAGGGCCCATACCCGTTACTAGGTCGAATAATAGGTACAGCTACACTCTAGGTTTATGAGCGGTGGCAACAGTCTTGGCGATTTTCTAAATTCACCAAAGTAGGAAATATTTCAAAAAAAAAATTTTCGTTCAAAAATATTTTTCTTTTTACAACGGAAATTGAAAGTTTGAAAACACATTTGAGAATGTTATAAAAAGTATATATTTTTTTAAACTTTCGCAAAGAGTAGTAAGCTTAAAAACATTTCAGAACACATTTGTGAACCAGCTGAAAAACTAAGCTGCGAATGTTGTGTAAGATTACACTGAAACTTAATTATTACATTAAATACAGTAGTCTGTTTGAAAAGAAAAATATTTTCAAAAGAAAAAAGCAAGAAATAATACTTCCTGATACATCAGAACTGTTCCGAGAAAGAAATTACTAAACAAGAATATTCCACAAATGGCAAGAAACAATACATTTCAGAACTCTGCAGTGAAAAAAAATTTTAATAAAGTAAAAATTCCACAACTGTAGAAATACAAATAAATAAACCAATGGCATCAAACAAAAAAAACTTAAAAGGACTAACGCAATCAAAGGATATTTTAAAATCAAAATAACCAATGGAAGCAAAGAAAAACTTTCAAACGAACCAATGAAATCAAACGACTTTAACAGATTTTGGAAGAACTTTTCAGAATATTAAAAAGGAAAATTGAAAGTTACCATTTGTCGAGGTTGCCATGAAAACCACAATAACCGTAAATACATATGGGTCGCCTTAATCTACAGTAACTCGCTACTAGAAGTGCTCCAAAAAAATCGGCAAGACCGTTGACACCGCTCATAAACGTAGAGTGTAGCTGTACCGAATAATAAAGCACTTGAAAAACATACATTGTTACATACATTAAATACTTTTATCCACATCGTGTAAATTTTCTCGCATGAAACTTGCCTAAAAATGTTAGCAAAGGGAATTCAAATAATGTATTCACGAAATTTAAATATGTTGTATAAAATGTTTAAAATTTTTTATTAAAATGTATTGAATAAAATTTATGTGATACTTGCACAAACATAAAAACAGTCATTAGACGGGGATATAGACGGAGGGGGGCCATACAAATTTAGTCATTAAATAAATATAAGCACTCACAATCTGCTACGTTCCGTGGTTGAATGGAAGTTTCCCTCTGAGGACAGAAAAATTACCTTTTAAAACATTTCTCACAATTAAGATAGCGGAGTTGAAAGTGACCTAATGATTCGACACCTGAGCCTTAACATATCATTCGATTTGATATTTGGTACACTTACGCAGAGTTTTACCCTCTTAGCATCACGAGTTTTCCGCTGATTCGAGTTTTCAAATATTTTGCTTTCTGAGTAGTGAAGTGTTGCTTTTTCCTCCCACTATATGAACCGCGGTAGCTCAGTCAGAAGAGCAACGGATTAGCAACCGGAGGGTTGCTAGTTCGAAACTCGGTCCAGTTTAAGACCGCCATGTACACGGGGGCTAGTGGATTTTAAATCTGCCGTTGCCTCAAATGTTCTCACGTTTACGTGGTGTGGAGGTTTGGAGAGAGGGAAGCCAGCTCAGGTGTTCTCGTAATCTGACCGTGACTCGAAATGACGAGGCACTGTCCTCGGATAGTTTCTTTCGGGAATGATCCCGGACCGTCGCCAATAACCTGCTGTGTTGCTTTAGTGTGACGTTCTCAGAGTGCAGGAAGACATCTAAAGATCTCTGGAATGTCCCTCCAGTACATGACTGGTACTCGAGATCGTCCTGGAGGCGCCCTACTCTTTGGGGGCCATAGAACTCAGCAGACTTATATTTCACGTTTTGCCAGTGGACTCTTGAGGAGTCTCTCCTACGAACAGGGCCAAAAGGTTTTCAGGACTTGTAGCCAGTTCGGAGCTGATCAGGCTTCGCCAGCTCATATTTTAAAATGTATTGACTTTACAATGGACGAGGTGTTTTCGGAACCTCTACTTTTCTTGGACTTTTTGCGGGTTTATGGACTCGTGGACTTGGTCTAATTTAAGGGGGTCCGGGACACATTGAAAAAAAAATTTATTAATTAATTTAGAACTTAGAATTTTTTTGTTCTGATTACCCATCTAACTAATAAGCGAAATCACAACACAAAATTTTTCCAGAAGTTCTTTAAAAATTTGTAATTAAAATGTTTTGAAAAAAAGAGGGGTCATTTTTTAAATTCATAAAGCTCAAAATATTCTTGATCAATTTTCAAAATTCTTGCAGAAAATTATTCACAAATTTATTAACTTTAAATTTGATTCAGCAATTTAAGTTTTTTTAATTTAATAAAAAATAAAAAATATTTGAATGAAAATTTTTAAAAATTTTAAACTACTTTAAAAAAAAATCATATTTTTAAAAGTAAATATTTGTTTCAAATTTGCTGAAACTAAATTAAAGTATAATGTTTGAAAAAGATATATTCCAAATTTCAACCCTTAAACTTTATCGGTTTTCGAATTATATAGCAATTTGAATACAGAAAATCTTTAAAAAATGTATCATGGAGAAAAACGGATTTAAAGTTTTAAGGACAGATGTAGTTGCCATGACAACAACTGTCAAGAGTGTTAGAATTTCCAAACAACACACCACAAAAATTATTATATCTGTACTTCTAATTAAGATAGAAACATGATTTAGGTGTCATTTTAAGCACACAAAGGATTTCTTTAAATAATAATAAAAAAAATTCGAAAATTTGACGATTTTTGTGTCCCGGACCCCCTTAAAGAGACCATGTCGAGGATTAGTAACCACAACAACAATTACAACAGTGTGACGTTGATTAACTTCATACTTTCCACAACACACAAAATAACTAAATACCTCATCTACTTGTGAGAAACCACGGAAAACATTTATAGATCGACCCTCATAGTGGTTGGTCTAGACGAGAGGTCTCTCGTCATTTGCAAAACTGACCATATCTGGATCTCATCATCATAAAAAAAAAATCGGTAATATCTTGACAACGAGAAATCGCGACATTAGCAAAATTGGTCAGATCTTGATGGACAAGATGGTTCCTCGAAAACCTTTCCAGGGTTAAGAAGGTCAAAACTAGTGAGAACTCAAGCAGGGAAGACTACCGGCTGCAGAACGGATACATGAGTGAGATCCCCTTCAGAGTGTTCAACCAACTCTTATTCAGTGAAAATCAAAATGTCACTTCAGACTGACGACTGATTTTTAATTTTTGTGACGTTGTTAAAGGTAAAATTTCCTCATCTGTATTATACGAAACAAAGCGACTCTAACCAGAAGTGTGGTCATCCTGTAGAAGATGGATATCAATGAGAGATGTCGCGGAAAGTATTTCCAGCATCGACCCCGGCGTGAGTGATCGGGATTGGTGAAAAGTGGCTAACGGAGAACAAACAGGTTGCTCAAAAGCTTGTCTCTGTTGGCCCAGGGACTTAAACGAGATGCTAATCCTGATGGATCACCCCCTGCTTGTCACGGAATCTATTCATTCTTTTTGACTTCCCTCTGCCCGAGCATATGCGCTCTCTGCGACGATGACGGGCTAACCCATGGGCCCCGGAGGAAAACTAGGAACATCAATCCACATGACTTCCGCTTTTTAAACGAAACATAAAAGATTTTTTCGCTAAAAGACTCGTTGGGGACAAAGCATGCTAAATTAACATTTTGTTTCGTTCTGCCCTTTTTGAGGTGGCTTTCAGACTTTTGTTAATGGTGTTCCGTAAAATTTGGACCTCTGCAACAGCACTAGTGCAGCCTTGGACATAACTTCCGCTTTTGTAATATAAAAAGAAATACGCCAGAAGCAGGTGAAACGGGAGTATTTTATTCTGTTGAACGTCAGATTTGTATCTTTTTTATGTTTTTACCATTGCTGTGTAGTTTTGTATTTTAGTTGAGATTCCATGATGTATCTATATATATAAAACACTAACGTACGTGGACCCGAAATCGACGTTATTTGTGTATCGTCGAATGGCAACAATCAACGTAAATAAAATAACCCAGATATTTTGAATTCTTGCTGTTTTCAAATAGCCGAGGACAATTTCTATGCAAAATAAGGAATTAAATTGTAATATTTATGTTTGAACTGACTTTTTATTTCTTCCTTTGATGTAAAAGTAATTTAAACGTAATTTTGCTACCCGGTATCTGGCCACGTCGAAATTAATGTTTACATTTTTAATTTGATTTAGAATTCCGTGTTTGGGTATTTGAGTTGACTGCGAGATGTTGCGGACATATTTGGGTATTCCCAAGTATTATAAATATGTGTTCTTTTTGTTAATAAATTATTATTGTATTTGTCAATATCGTTGAAAGTCTTTTGTCGCATTATTTTATTTCACAATATATTCAGAAAGTCGAAATTCAACACGTTTGAATAGATACGTACAAGTTTTTTTTTTTTTTCAGAATTTTGCATTTTTTCAAGGATTGGAATTTTATTTTTGTTTGCATTATGTGTTCCGGTATATTACCTATTGCAGAAATATTATTTAGGAGTTATATTTTAATGATATGTCTATTTCCTGCAAAATATCACTAGACATGGGTAATTTTGTAGCGGTATATGTATATTTCGACCAACTTTATTTAAATATTTGATTGAATACGCAATGATTTGAAGAATTGTTTCATAAAAATAAATAATGTATACAAATCAAAACATGTTTAATTACGGTGTGTAAAAATAAAAAAAAGCACTATTACACACCGCCGAGCGCTAGCCGGCGCAGCCCGGCTAGTTTTTTGAGTTCCACTAGATTTCTAACGATAATCTAGTAAAGAAAAAAAATGGTAGAAAAAGGTTGAAAATCTTTGACATGCCGATTGCCGATTATACATTATTATTATTACACATTAAGGATATTACACTTACTGTATTTTAGATATTTAGTATTATAGCTAAGAAGATTCGAAATAAATTAAAATGCTTAGGTTTATTTTCAAATGTGTAAAAGTCTAGTCGATATAGTCTAGTCGATGTAGTCTTATATTTGCTACACGATGCACACAAGCTTCGAATTAAAGTCTGGAACTAATTTAAATTTTAGTTTTAAAATAATTGAAAAATTCACCATACAAAAAATAATTATCCGTGTCGCAATGCTTACGTTAAAATATTTATATTAAAAGAAAAACACCAAGACAAGGTTAGTTGGATAATAAATTTAGAGTTCCTAATTTTATTTTATTAGAATTCGTATTTACTTATCTCGGATCACTTTGAGATAAAAAGATATTTTGAATCTAACAAAATCTGAGACTTTTTTTTCTGGGGTGTGCTTGAATTATAGCATTTTTCTTCGCAATTTGACTTCGACTTTTTTGAAAGGAATTCTCGTTTCCAAAATGTGAAGTGGTGAATTTTTTGAGACATTTAAACATTTTTTTATTTGTTTGATTAATTTCTATTTTATGCTTCCATAAATACTGTTTAAAATGCATGGACTCTTCAATTTTTTTCGAATCACTGGCGTATCGTGATATTTTAAAAGATAGCATCAGAAAATAAAAAAGAACGAAATTTTTCATCACGATTTTAGAAAATGAAATTAAGATTTACTTTCAAAGGAAATCTAAAATCCGAAGAACAAAATTTAATCATTGCACTGCTAAGTATAAGAAAAAGTAATTAGACGGTATAAAGATTAACTGAGATTTTTCTAACTTGTAATTACATAGCTCGCGCCAAAAATAAAAATCCTTTTGGCCTCTGAAACAATATAAAAAATAACGCAGTTTCACCGTTTTTTGTGCCTCGCTTTTTTAATCATCAGCCTTAAGTTTTTTTTAATCTAAATTCATAATGCTAGTGTTTTTTTCCTTTTAGAAAGACGTCCTACACGCTGATGACTTTTTTGAACTTATCTATACTGCGTAACGGCAGCGTTTAATTTTTCGTCAGATTATAAAGTTTTTAATTCCATACGCAGGTTTGCTTTTATACTGCCCTTTTTTAATTTGTTCAGAAGTAATTCGAGGTAATTTCGGCGTAAAAATTACTTTTTGATCTCTCGCGGTTGCTTGAAAAAGCCATTATGCATCAAAGGCAAAGCTGTACTGGCTGTTACTCTAGATGCGTACATAAAAGTGCGATGTGGATTCTTATTTATTTTTTGCTTTTGTAAGGACCGTCGGATATTTTGTAGTAAAAGTAGCGAGGCTGTATTTCCCAAATTAAGAAGTAGTGTGCATAAAAACTTGCTTTTTTCGGGAAATTTAAGAGATATTTCTGTAGAGTTCAAATGAATCGACAAGTGTTTTAACTTACAGTCGCATTCCCTGTACTCATAAAAACGATAAGGGTATTTGGTTGGGTTACCTTTTGTGGCGAAAGGGGCATATTTAACCAAGCTGCACCTAAGAAACGTCACGTAAATTGATATACACACAAGGTAGTTGAATTTACATCGCAAAAAGCAACACAACGGGATATTGGCGAAGGTTCGGGATCAATCACGAAGGGAAAGATACAAGAATACCTCATAATTTAAATCACGGTCAAACGATGAGGTCAATACCTGAACTAGCACTCCACTCTTCATACTTCCACATCAAGCCAACATGAAGAACATTTGAGGGCTAGTCCCAATGCTCACGATCGTCATCGGTCGGACCGTGGTTCAAAATTAAGTGAGATTGTCCTCGGATCTTTTCCTTCGGGTTTGCTCTCGGATTGTTGCCGACCAACCTGTATAGTGGTTAAGGTGTTAGCCTCTAGATCGGAAGGTTCCTGGTTCGAATCCGGGCCCGGGCATGGATGTTTGTAAGCGTATGGTGTATAGGCGGCTGGTGCACCTTAAATCTGTCGTGGCCGAAAGTCCTCACGTTGGGTTGGCGTGGAAGTTTGGAGAGTGGGGTGCCAGCTCAGGTGTTGCTTCGTCATCTGACCGTGGTTCAAAATTACGAGGTGTTGTCCTCGGATCTTTCCCTTAAGGGACTGATCCCGGACCGTCGTCAATAGCCCGTTGTGTTGCTCTAGTACGACGTTAACTAAAATTACCAAATTACCTCGGATTGTTGTCAATTGCCCATTATGTTGCTCCAGTGCGACTGTAGTTGTACGTCGACTAGTTTTTCTAGTTTAGTTTTTCTAGACTGGTTTTTTAAAGCTCTAGAGAGAGAGAGAGAGAGAGAGAGAGAGAGAGAGAGTACGTCGACTACCTATTCCTTGTACACGACTTTCTTTTCCTGAATCAAGTCTCAAACTCTACTCTTCGGTTGCTAATCTATGACTCTACCAAGTGGGCTACCTCGTCCCCCATATATGCAGGGAGAATTTTTACTGACACGTAGAAAACAAGCACACTCAGGGAGGATTCCAACCGGCTGGCTTCCTACAATTCTCAGATTGCTAGCACAGTGGGCTATCCAAAGCGCCACTGTGACCTTTAGTTATGGAAACAGTAGTAAAAATGCTAATTTTAATTTACCACTGGCTATCTCAATATATAAAACACTAACGTTTGTACGTGGACCTAAAATCGACGTTATTTGTTTATCGTCGAATGGCAACAATCAGCGTAAATAAAAGAACTCAGATTTTTTGAATTCTTGCTATTTTAAATAGCCGAGGTCAATTTCTATACAAAATGGAGTTTCAGTTTAAAACTGCACGAAAAAGAACTCACAGTGCGAATGAAACAGTTGAGTAGTCGTTTGAACGGAGAGCTACAAGAAATGCTGAAGATAGAGATCGCCGAGCGAATGAAAGGGCTGAGCAATGTTATGAACGGAGAGCTACAAGAAATGCTGAAGATAGAGATCGTCGAGCGAATGAAAGGGCTGAGCAATGTTATGAACGGAGAGCTACAAGAAATGCTGAAGATAGAGATCGTCGAGCGAATGAAAGGGCTGAGCAATGTTATGAACGGAGAGCTACAAGAAATGCTGAAGATAGAGACCGTCGAGCGAATGAAAGGGCTGAGCAATGTTATGAACGGAGAGCTACAAGAAATGCTGAAGATAGAGATCGCCGAGCGAATGAAAGGGCTGAGCAATGTTATGAATGGAAAGCTGGACGAAGGCTAAGTTATCAATATGCTTCAATCGAAAATCTTTCTGACGTTCAAGAACACAACTGCGGGAATTTGACAGAAATGCGCACTTTTTGCCATGGCCTTTATAGGAAATATGATTTTCATACAAATAAAAAATTTACGAAATGTTGTCGCGATGGGATTAGTATGAAATTAGAATTAACCGTTTCAAATGCATAAAAGAAAGCTAATTGCAAATGTGAAACTCTTTACATGTCTCAAGAGAGAAGCACGTGATATGTCTCTAAAGACCACTTCAACAAGTGATTTCACTTTTTTTTTACTTTAACACTTAATACACTCTAAACCAATAGCCGCATCAGTAAAAAACTTTCTGCATCTTGTTCCCTGTACAATTTTAAGTAAACGGTGTTAATCTCCTAACTTTACGATCTGTACTTCGTACTTTCTCGGTAAACCGTCTGAGAACAGAGTGAAAAAAGAGAGCCTTTTTCCACGCCAAATAAAAATAAATCGTTTTTATGGCAATTGTTGCTACAATGAATTTGATATCTGGCAAACCCGATAGTCAAAAATACAACCCTCATCTGCGTGAGGAACCTGCTCCACGAAATAAAAAATACGAAATTTGTGTGACCAACTTTTGATTGCATCGAATTTATTTGTGAACAATTTAAAAAATAATTATACCGTAAGAAAGAGTGCAATCTGAGGTATACTTCGATGTTTTCAAAATTAAAAAACCCAATAGTAATAAGATATAGATATGACAGTTTTAGTTTTGTATCGGAAATTACGATCTGAAAGTTCCGAGAAAATTGTATGACCAACTTTTGATTGCATCGACTTTATTTAATTACCAATTAAAAAAATAATTGTACTATAAGAAAGAGTATAATGCAATGTATTCAGTGATATTCTGAAATTTAAAAAATAATAGTATTAACAAAAGTCGTTTTAACAAAAAGTAGCGAAAATATCCAAAGATTCCGAATTAAGTATGACCAACTTTTGATCTAATCGAATTTATTTATTAACCAATTTCAAAAATAATTGTACCATAAGAAAGAGTATATTCTGAGGTATACTGCGATATTTCAAAATTAAAAACTAATAGTAATAAGTTATAGGTATGACAGTTTAAAAAAAAATAACAAAAATGTCCCGATTTTTCCCGATTAAAAAAAAATATTATCAAGAACCAAATTGAAATTTCTAAAAAAACTCGACGAACTGCAAAAATTTACATTGAGAGGTACTCTTTAAAAAAACTCACGGCTGAAGACTGAAAAATTGTATGTGTTTTGCTCACTCGCGGAAGAAATTTCGCCTTTCCAACTTTGACACTTAATAAACCCTAAACTAATAACCTCATTGGAAAAAGATCTTTACAATTGTCCAGGGAACATGATGAAGAACAAACCACGTTAATTTCATATTTTTCTGATCCCTACTTTCTCGAGAAACCATATAATAATCGAGCTAAACAACACAGTTTTCAATCCTGCGACAGCGGTGTCGGCGGAAACTTTTTTAATATAGAGATAACTTACGATATTCTGCAATGCAAAGCACGCTCCTTGCCACCCCTGTTTTTTCTTTTCTAGCTACGGAACAACCTCCCTTCACCGCCCAAATTACCACAAACACTTTATAAGTAACACATCTATGTCAATGATAAAATATTTAACTTCAAAAGTTATCGACAGAATTACAAATTCTGAAAGTATGCCTTGGTTTTAAATAAGGTAAGAGTGAATTAATTTTGATGCTTTATTATAAATATGTAATACATGTTTAGCCGATTATTGTGTTTCACATCTGCTTTTTATTTGACTGTAGTTTTCAAAATTCGGACAAAATGCCTGCAGAACAATTGCAATTGCTTGGAGTTGGGTTGCAGAACACTGAATATAATTCTGCACCTGGGTATTTCAATAAAACTTTCCTTGTGTGCTTTTGTTCATTACTTGACATCGTCTTCCTTGTGTCCGACACCGCATGGCCAAGTATGGTCCTTGCACCTTAGATACACAACCAACAAAATCAAGTAGTTGTTTTTCAGTACAATAGTTTCATCAAAGTATTAGCCATTGATTGGCGAACCGATTGAACGACAATACTATGTTTCAGACATTACCATCAGGCAAGTCTGCTGGTTAGGGTTGATAGCGTTTTTCCAATTCATTGCTAAAGTGACTTTTTAGGAAAACCCGAAATGAAAAATCAGTTTTTTAACTTTTCGTATGAATAAACAATATATGTCCTTGTTTTTATCTCAACACTTGTTTTTTTTTGTTTGTTACTCGATCAGATGACGAGGTCACACCTGAGCTTCACTCTCCAAACATCCACACCACGCCAACACGAGGACATTTTAGGACACGAAAGATTTAACGTGCACCAGCTCCCTTTGTACCGACGGTCTTTAGTAGGATTCGAACTCGCAGCCCTCCGGTTGCTAATCAGTTGCTCCTCCAACCGAAGCTAATAAAGCTTTGGAGAAGGGGATAAAACAACGTTCAGCAATCCTTTAATAAGCCATTATAGCTCAGTTGGAAGAGTAGCGGGTTTATAACTTGAGGCTAAAACTCGATTCAACCATAGACCGGCTTTTACACGGGGGTACGTTAAATCTGTCTTTGCTTCAAATGTAATCACGGTAGCGTGGTGAGGGAAAGTGTGTTGCCAGCTCAGGCGTTTACGTCGTCATCTGAACGCGGTTCAGAATTACGAGATGTTGTCTTTAGACTTTTCCCTAATTGATTAATCCCAGACCATCGTGTATACCCCGTTGTGTTGCTCTAGCGTGACGTTAATTTAACTACCATCATCAATATATCGCTCACCATGATTGGATTCTCGAAACTTTTCTCAAGCTAGCGATTCTTACAATCATCACCTGCTTGTTAACTGTGGACATATCGATATTCGGTGTCCACAGTTTCGTTGTCAGTACAAGTGACATCGGTTGATTAGATATGCACTCTATAACAAAAAAAAATTGACGCACCAGGAAGGAGTTGCCCGATGGAGACAAAAATTGGTGGATAGGAAAATTATGTACAGAATAGAAAATGATTAAAATTTCAGAACAATTGAATGATTTATTTCAGAGTTACAGTAACGAGCTCAATAAGGTGTTGACCCGCCTCTAGCCTGGATGCAAGCTGCCACACGGCGTGGCATAGACCGATAAAGCTCTCGGATGGTCTTCTGCGGTATTTCTTGCCAAATTTGCTCCAATTGTCGGACTACGTCATCAACATTCCCTTCCGGATGCAGTCGCCTTCCTATCATATCCCAGACATGCTCGATGGGAGAGAGATCTGGTCTGGGCGTCTCCAAACACGTCTTCGATGATCGTCAGGACACAGTTGGAAGCGGGATTCGTCGCTAAAAACTATACGTCCCCAGTCAGCATCATTCCAGCCTGATCGAGCCAAGCACCACTGTAATCTGGCTCGTCAGCGTGCAGGCGTAAGTGGCAGGTGGCGTAACGGTCGGTATGAGCGTAGATTTCGCTCTCTCAACCGTCTGTGAATGGTCATGGTGGACACTCGTGTGTGGGTCGCACGACTGATGGTTGATAGCGATGAATCAGGCGCCGTGACAGCTGATCTGACAATCACTCTGTCCTCGCGATCTGTTGTAGCCCTACGTCGACCGCTACCATCATGACGCTGAAATCTGCCATTGTCCACCCACCATCCTGCGTTGTCCACTCACCCACCAATGCGGCGATTAGACTCACACGACGAGGATTCTACGATTTGCTCAACCTGCCTCTTTCAATCCAATAATACGACCTATTTCAAACTCTGAAAGTTGCTCGTAATGAGCTCGAATCCTGCGGCGAGTCATTTTTTCAGTCGTGGAAAGGTATCCTAAATCGCAATGCAGCAGAAATTTTTAACGACAGTTCAAGAACAACTCCTTCTCATTCATTGGACACCAAATTTTAATCATTTGCATATTTTGTCAAAACATTTTTGCATACGAAATTTCAAAGCAATCGGATGATTCCTTCTTGGTGCGTAGATTTTTTTGTTATAGAGTGTAATTGAAGAAAAATACTATGGGTAAATGTATAAAATAAATAAGTAGGTAGGTATTTCAATTAACGTCGCACTGCAGTCACACAACGGGCTAATGGCGACGGTCCGGCATCAATCCTCAAGGGAAAGTCCGAGGAAAACATGTACTAGTTTTAAACCACGGTCAGGTGACGACACAATACTTGAGCTAGTACCCCACTCTCCAAACTTCTATACCATGCCAACGTGAGGACATGTGGACGACAGATTTAACGTGCTCCAGCCCCCTTTGTACACGACGGTCTTTGGTTGGATTCGAACTCGCAACCCTCCGAATGCTAATCCGTTACTTTTCCAACCGTGCTGTACCTATATAGGCAACAACCGACTATCTTTCTAACGACAAGAAGTGCAATACTCTTCACGAACGAAATGCAATATTCTTTACGAAAGAAGTGCAATATTCCAATCGCTCTAAGATGGCCCGTATAAAGTAAGTACATTTCGGCACGCATTTATGAAATTGAAATAATAAACGAATTTGATACCAATAATTTTTGAGTCCAGTCCTCCAATGATACAATTTTCATAATTGAGAACTTGTATTATGTGGTAACAGAGAGGGGAGCTTAGATTATAGAATTGCCATTACTAATTACCTAAATTATATTAACTATGTAAATTAATAATATTACATAGTTAAATGAAGAATTATTTCTTTTCTAAATTGTCGTCTGGGACACCAAATACACTAAGAGGGAATTCCAGGAAAGAGAATCCTGATAAACGCATTCCAAGAAACTTATCTAAACAACCCCCGACATTTCAAGAAGCTTATCGAGAGATCCTAAATAATTAGTTAACGCTCTAATTGCCTGCGAATGAAAGACAAGGGATAAAAGAACGTGTATGCTTAACATTGTTTACAGTAAATTAAGCACTATCGTTGCATTAATGCTTCCCAGTGAAAGATAGTTATAAAAAGAGAATAACTTTTGTTATTATCTTTTGCTAGGCCTTTTTTAGTTCTGTATGCGATGCAAATCTTTCAATTAAAAAAAATCAATGATTACCGATACATTTATTTAAGATCAATAATGCTAAAATATTTCATCAACTATGCAATTCTGTGTTTATTTCGTAAAAATTGGCGTTGTTAAAGGGATCATTAATACGTGTTTAATATTGCACAAAAAATAAGATGTGGAATGAAAAGTGAAAACATGCAGAATGATTGAAAACGAAATCGTAAAATTAGATGAATGAGATGTTTATTAAAAAAGAAAAAATTAATTTTACATGAACATAATTCATTAAAGTTCCTTCAATTTAATTTGAATTCAGCATTCTATGTATTTCCTTCGACATATTTGTATCAAGCAATTTTAAAGAACAAGTTTGATTTACTTGATTATTTTGAATTACTATGGCATTTGAGGCTTCAAAATTGGGAATGATGTGCTTCTGTTAACTTAACTCAAAAATAAAGCTATTTTTTATTTAAAAAAAACAATATTTCATTTTAAGCCCTATAAAAAAATAATCCATATTTTATTGACGATGCTGCCATTTGCTGACCGCTCAAATGAATTTATAATTGAAATTCTTTTTTTTAATAGAAAACATTCATATGTTGGTACCAATTTTAAAATAGTTTTTGGACAAATTTTAGTGTCTACAAAATTTGAATCAGATATGAGCGAATCGTATACGAACTATGACATGGTGATAAAGCCTTTATATAAACATTATATTAAAAACCTATTTGGTAGAATAGCAAGTAGTCCATTTGCAATCATCCATTTGTTAATGCCAATCCAATGATAATTTCTGTGCAATGAGCCTAATAAAGTAAAAAAGCAGATTTTGGACACATAATTTGTTTGGAGAACAATCGTTTTAATTTCTAACTGTTAGTCTTGGACGATGACGAATACATAGTCATCCACCGAAAGGGCAACAGACCAACATTAAACAAATTCATTTCACCATTCAAATTCATTTCACCATTAAACAAATTCAGAGCCGTTTCTGAATGGTGTGGAAAAATTCAAGGGCGTTGGAAACACAGGCATATTGTGCCTTTAATTTTAAATAACGTCTCTCATCAATAACTTTATTAATTCTATGTATGTTATGTTTTTTTTGTGTGTTTGTAATAAGCTCTTAAACCTGTATATTTTGTTCTGAATTTACATTAATACATTCTATGACCTTCGCCGATAGTACCAAGTCTTTCTCACAGTGCACCAAATAAATTTCCAACAATGTACCAAATATGTTTCCCACAATGCACCAAATAAATTTCCCACAATGCAACAAATAAAAGCCAGTCCCTCTAAAAAGCTTACTACTTTGTATCAATATCATTAGCCAAGAAATATTTTCCAACTCCTATTACAGTAGCTGAAAACCATTTTTTAACAGACTCCATTATTTTGTGTAGAGCTTATCTAACATTATAAAATAAGCACCAATGAAACAAACATTAGGAAATATTCTAAATGCACTCATCATAAGTAGGGATACTCACATCATCAGCAGTGATACTCACATCATAAGCAGTGATACTTACATCATAATCAGTGATACTCACATCATAAGCAGTGATACTCACATCATAATCAGTGATACTCACATCATAAGCAGTGATACTCACATCATAAGCAGTGATACTCACATCATAAGCAGGATAGGGAGCACAAGGGGCACGAACCCTTCCCAAAATGGATTTTGGACATAAAAAGCTACCAAACACAGAACTTTATAACAGAGAAAATCGAAATTTCTCAGAAGACATGTAAAATATAATAAATAAACCATTTTGGCTAGTCAATAATTTTATAAAGGGTCAACAACCCAATTCAGTTCAGCAGTACTCGTCCTCATGATGGTACGTATTTAACATTCTAAGTATGGATATTTAGGAATAATAAAGTAATTGCTAGAGTTTAGATTTTGATATAAAACTTTTGCACATTTCTACAGAACATTCCTTCCTTAAATTTCAGTCTATACTCACGAGTAGTTATCTATGTAGTTATCCATGTGGTTGTGGACTCTGAAATTGAGGATTTAAATTTTTGCATAACCACCAAAATAAATGCTACGTTTTGTTTCTTCTCCAGGTGTTTGGCGACTTTGTCAGCATAACAAAGTTGCAGTGAACTCATGCAAATACCATAATCGTTTGATAAAGATCCAACGCAGCTTTTGTCAAACGTCGTATGCGATGTTTCGAGAGAAGAATTTCCCAACACAATGTTCCGGAAAACGGCGAAGCTCCGGAAAAATGTGCGTGGGCTGAAAACGTATAAATAAAGAAAGAAGGGGACATCGAGACAATGGAACCCAAAGTGAAGAGAGAAAATATCAGAGGTTTCTCTTTTCGGGGGCATCTTTCTGGTCGACCCCCCACGCACTTCCACGCTCGGTACAAATAAATCGAGGGCTCCACAGGTTGACTTCCTGCCGTTGCCGTTTGGGAGGAAGCGTGTTCGCGTTTTCCCTCGCTTTTTTCTGAGATCCCAGCCCCCTGTTCCATGTAGCGGGTGGTGTGTCTCTCTGAAAGGCGGTGGGAAAGCGAAGTCAAAGGAAAGCGGGCCGGAATTCTTCGCACCCGGGCTGTTTGGAACGTTTACACAGATGCGTCATTTGCATGAAAATCGCTGGAATGCCAGTCATCTTGGCCCTGGGCATTTTTCTGTCGCAGATTTGAACCGTTTGGTTTTGCATGTTCTGGAGAAAATAAATGGGCGTTCCAGCGAGGAGAGTAGGTTTTGCTTACAAGCAGGCCGACAAGCTGCAGGTAGGAATTTCATTCCCTAAGTATGTAGTCCTTTGGGGCAATTCTTCTTTGGGTGTGTATGGACCCGTGGTTCTATAGTGATCTCTTCTTTCCCCATGGGGTTTGGAGTCTTTAGTAAACAAAGGGATCATGCCCTTGGGAAATCCACAAACTCTCTTTTTCTACTTTCCATTCCATTGTCCTGTTCCCAAGTTATCCCTCTTTCACGACATTTTGTACATGACACTGTCATGTGTTTGGCTCAGCTTGGCCAAATATGACATTATATATATATATATATATATATATATATATATATATATATATATATATATATATATATACACACACACACAGGGTTTTGAAAATATTTGGCTAAATTATAAAGGGTGATATCGAATCCCAAAATAAGCATTTTCAAAGGGTTGTGTCCAGATATGGCACGTTTAGGTAATAAAGGGCGCTGTCTATTTAGGTCAATTGATGAAATCGTTTCTGTGTTTTTCAGCGGCATTTATTGCCTTTGAAAATCCGAGCCGCAATCACACAAACAACACTCTCTACCCCTAAACGAGCTTTTCTCATTCTTTGAAAAAAATGTTTATTTTGAGCCCATCCTTACGGTTTGGACGCATATTTTTGAAACATCTTGTATATAATGCACAAATGGCGCATCAATCTTATGTAAGAATAAGGGTGTTCAACATATTTATATTGTGCTCTTGGAATCTAAATCTATGGAAGAAGAATATGTATAGAAACCTAACGAAGATTTTTAAATCTCCGCATATGTGCTTGAATAACCAGACCATGTTTACTAGGCAAATAGTTACCATGTTTTTGATGCACACTGCGTATGTTACACATTTTTCATTTTCCATGTGTGTTTTTCTCTTCCAAAGGTTTTTAAGTAAATGTTTGGGTTTGTTTCTTGGAATTTTTTAATAAATGATATTTTAAGTGTGCTCTAGATCAAACTTGAAGAGTCATTGCTGATATGTTTTGCGGGGACGGAAGGATATTTGGCTCTACCTAACGCGATTGATGCTCCTGTTTAAATAAAGGGACGCGTCTTGCCCAAACACTATTTTGCTCTGATGTAGGAGCATACGAGTAAATCTGTATTTAATTCAAATTTGGTTTCTTAGATTACATACGTTAAAATATGAAAAGAATGTCCAGTGTTTGATATAGAGTAGTTCGCTATATTTTAAGTAACAATACTGAATATAGATATTGAATAATTAGAAATGCTATAAAGTATATTTTTCGTTATAACTAAAAATGTAAATTAAGGTAGCCGATCAATCAGTTCAGCTTCCTTCAATTGCAAAAGTATCTCCAAAAGCGTGTTCATCATTCTTGATGCAAAACAAATATTTTTATCCGATTCTCCGATTCAAATTAGACATAAAAATATAATCCTTCACAAGTCACATCGGTGACTTCATGAGCAACGATGAGAGTATTTCTATTTTAAAAAATTAGTCTGTGTCATCTATTGTCAAATTTTCCAATGGTAATACATTATATCTGTTTTGTGTTTTCTTAAATACTTACAGACATTACCTTTCTAGAGAAGAACCACTGGCATAATCATTGATGTGGTTATATTTTAGAATTTGTAATCATGCTTTACTGAATGCAATCCAGAATATCTTTCAACAAACAGCAAATCAATGATTTAAGTATAATGAATCAAACACTTTAAAAATAGGTGTATCCAATTGCACATCTCAGACGCAGAGATAAAACAAACCCTACTTGTCATCTAAACATGATTCCGAAAACCACCATACAAATTGCCGGCAGGAGCAAGAAAGAGAAGCGTACAAAAATAATAAAAATTACTTAAAAAAAACTTAGCCAATGTCACCTCCTGACACAAGGTAAGGTAGTACTTTGTACTTGTTCTTCATTACCTATAGACATTATTTTTTTTTTAATCAAGCCATTGCTGTATGAAAATCGTTGATCTAGCAACTATAGGAAGGGTTTAACGATAGACCTATCTCTACGGGGTGCACTATGGGTAGCACAAAGTGATATACATGAGAGCAGAGCAATTTCACATTTTGTTAGTTTAGACTTTGCCACAAACCATGATTGCCTTGCTGAAGCTCTACCTAAGTTTAGTATTGCTATTAGAATCTTGTGCTTTGTGCGCATAGTGCACAGATGCGTGCAACAAACTTGCTAACCTGTGCATCTCTAACCGAAACAACTATCAACGGACGTTAATGGCAGGTAAAGGACTTTTGGGCTATACGACCGCTTCTCTTTTTGAATTTTTGTTGCATTTTACCCTTGATGTATTTTATGCTTTAATTATTATTTTTATTTGTATTCACTTTCGACATAAAGATTTGTGTCTGCAAATATCTGCTTTGTTGGAGACAAAAAAAAAGTAACCATATAATTCACAATCTCGATCTACAGATCGTCAGTTTTTGCGTTTTGCTCAATAAAACAAAACAAACTAACTTGGTTTTACTAGAACCAGCATAAAATGTCATGCAACTAAAAATCAATCAATGAATTAGATATAATGGACTGAACACTAAAAATAATAGTCTTACAACAGCTTCTATAATGCATACAGATTATTTAGATCTTATATTTAATTAGAAATAAAAAAAAAGTTACCATAAGATTCGGAACTATCTACAGATTGTTCATTTTTTTGGGTCTTGCTCAAGAAAACGCAAGAAACCAACCTCGAGGATAGGTAGCGGAATTTAACTCACTCTGGAGCAACACAAGGGCCATTGGCGAAGTTCCGGGATCAATTCCGAATGGATCAAGGACAATGCCTCGTAATTTTAACCTCGGTCATCGTCGAGGTCAACACCCGAGCTGCCACCTCACTCTCCAAACCCACACCACGCCAAGAACATTTGAGGTGACAGATTTAACGTGAACCAGCCCCAACTCACACGATGGTCTTGGTCTGGACCTAGTTTCGAACTCGCAACCCTCCAGTTGCTAATCCATCGCTCTTCCAACTAGGAGCCGCGCCCCCTCGATTATCTGAAACCAGTACAAAAAGTCATTCAACAAACAACGAATCAATGAATAAAATATAATTTGCCCAGAACACTCACTTAAAAATAGGAGTCTTTTCTAACCGACCCAATACATAGCAATTATGTAAATCTCATACCTCATCCATCATACATTTGGCACCCAAGCACGATTCCCCATACCGTCCCACAGAACACCCTACCGGCAAAAAAGAAGCGCCAAAACCACCGCCACCCCCTTCCAAAAAGTGTGGGTGGGGAAACGATGAAGAAGAGTCTGCTACATGGGCGAATGCTCTTGCAGCTGTCTCTCAGCTTCGGTCCACGATCCTTTATTGAATATGACAGATGCTAGCTGATACCTGGCACAGCCGCAGGTGGGACTAGGCACGCATCGTCTGCGATACCTCTGCGCCCACCCCGCAAGTATCAAATCAAATCCCCCCTCTATCTGTTCTGTAGGGTCTCACGGAAAATTAAGTTCCATTGTTTAGGTGGACTTGAAACGGCCCTATCGGTTTCCCAGTGTCATGTTGAGGTTCTGTTGTGTTGGTGAAGTTCAGCGTGGATGATGCATTCGGATTGGGAGTGATGGTTTAGGGGAGACGCTGTGCGGCAAGAGGAGATACTGGTATCCGTGCCGGTCGTAGGCTTTCGATGAGTAAACCCTGCAAACCCGAATCTGCAGCAGGGAAGGAGACACTTGGCTGACTCGAATGTAAACATTGAAACCAGTTTGGTATGGTACGTCAGTGGTGAGTTAGTGAGTTAGTTACTCTTGCGTGGTATTGAAGGAGTTTGTTAGATGGATTAAGCCACGCAATTACGAAGATTAACAGAGTGGGGTGCCAGCTCAGGTATTGCTTCGTCATCTGACCGTGGTTCAAAATTACGAGGTGTTGTCCTCGGATCTTTCCCTTAAAAGGACTGATCCCGGACCGTCGTCAATAGCCCGTTGTGTTGCTCTAGTACGACGTTAACTAAAATTACCATTACCCGGACCGTCGTCAATAGCCCGTTGTGTTGTTCTAGTACGACTTTAACTAAAATTACCATTACCATTACAGTTTTTGACAATCGCGTAAACGAGATTTTATTTTGGTAGGTATTGAATTTACGTTGTAATCAAATAAAAAAGGGCTATTGGAAACGGTCCGGGATCAAACCCGAAAGGGTTCCCAGATCGAACCCCAAATCCGAGAACAACTCATAATTTTGCACCACTGTCGGATGACGAAGTCAACACCAGATCTGGCACACCACGCCAGTGAGGACATTTGAGGCCACAATAGATTTAATTTGCACCAGTCCCCGTGTACACGGTATTTGGCTGAACCTAGTTTCGAACTCGTAACCCAACGGTTTGTAATCCGCTACTCTTCCAATCGGGCTACCACATACACACATAAATGGTTTCACATAATTTTTCACATAAATGGTAATTTTTTGTTTACGTCGTACTAGAGCAACACAACGGGCTATTGACGACGGTCCGGGAGCAGTCCCTTAAGGGAAAGATCCGAGGACAACACCTCGTAATTTTGAACCACGGTCAGATGACGAAGCAACACCTGAGCTGGCACCCCACTCTCCAAACTTCCACGCCAACCCAACGTGAGGACTTTCGGCCACGACAGATTTAAGGTGCACCAGCCGCCTCTACACCATACGTTAACAAACATCCATGCCCGGACCCGGATTCGAACCAGGAACCTTCCGATCTAGAGGCTAACACCTTAACCACTATACCGGTTGGTCGGCTCACATAAATGGTGAATGGGTGTTTGTAAACTTGTAGATGCTGATGGTTGGTTGGTTGCATCGAGTTTTAATGGCGCTAGGGATATATTTGGCCATGCTGCGCTAAACGCAAGATTTACAAAGTCAAGTAATGAACAAACACACACACAATGAAAGTTTTACAGAAAGAAAAACACACACTACAACTCACAGGTGCTGTTGGCTGTATGAATTTTTCTTAAGGTTAAAAGTAGCATGGGTAAAACACGAAAAGTAAGTAGGTAGTTAATTAACATAGTATTGGAGTAAAAGAACCGGCTGTAGGCGACGGTTTGGGACCAATAAGAAGGGACGATCTAAGGTAATTTGGTAATTTTTAATCAACGTCGTACTAAAGCAACACAACGAGCCATAGACGACGGTCCGGGATCAATCCCCTAAGGCAGGCCTCGAAATATATTTTTTAATACAGGTGCACAAGGTGCACCTAAGTTTTTAAATTAGGTGCACAGGTGCGCCTAGCAGGAAAAAATTAGGTGCACAATTATATTTTCATGTGCACAGTGCACCTGTGCACCCGGGTATTTCGAGCCCTGCCCTAAGGGAAAGGTTCGAGGACAACACTACGTAATTTTAAACGACGTTCAGATGACGAGGCAGCACCTGAGCTGGCAACCCACTCTCCAAACTTCCACGCCAACCCAACAGGAAGATCCAAGAACAACGCCTCGTAATTTTTAAAAACGGTCAGGTGACGAAGCAACACCTGAGATGGCACCCCACTCTACAAACTTCTACACCAACCCAACGTGAGGACTTTCGGCCACGACAGATTTAAGGTGCACCAGCCGCCTCTACACCATACGCTTACAAACATCCATGCCCGGACCCGGTTATGGTAATTGTAATTTTTAGTTAACGTCGTACTAGAGCAGCACAACGGGCTATTGACGACGGTCCGGGACCAGTCCCTTATGAGAAAGATCCGAGGACAACACCTCGTAGTTTTGAACCACGGTCAGATGACGAAGCAACACCTGAGCTGGCACCCCACTCTCCACAAACCTCCACGCCAACCCAACGTGAGGACTTTCGGCCACGACAGATTTAAGGTGCACCAGCCGCCTCTACACCATACGCTTACAAACATCCTTGCCTGGACCCGGATCCGAATCTGGAACCTTCCAATCTAGAGGCTAACACCTTAACCACTATACCGGTTAGTCGGCGGTGAAGCAGTGGGATTGATTGCCTAAATGCTCAAGGCGCTTTTGCATGACTGGCATACCAAATCTGGACTGTACAGCCTTCGAACAGAAACTTTTTGATAGCACCTGATAGTTTAATTGTCTTTTCGAAATACAATAAGCAAACGATGCAGTTTTAATTTGATATTTGTTCCATTACCTGCTTTACATTTGATTCGAAAATTCTTACACAAAACCTGATATGTTTTGAAAAACCATTTCTGCCTGCGACCGAAATTGGGAGAGAGATCAAGGTGTTACTGACCCAGAGTGGTCAGAACCTTCACTTTCAGAACGCCAATTTCTCACATCGTGACCCACATATTTTGGACTAATGAATGGTTACAGGTATTTTAATAGGTTAGCATTATCTTCCTCTATACTTAATTTAATATTACCACCTAAGGCGTGAAATTTTTCTCGATGATTTTCCCAACGACAATTATTGCAATTGGCATCTACTGTCAAGGGTGACATTTTTGGTGAAATTGCAGAAATAATCATTTTTGATTTCTGCTTTAATTGAAAACGGAAAATGAAAACGATTGTTACAGTATCTCATCGAATGCTTTATCAACGTTTGATTGAGAATAAATGGTTAACAGTTCAGAGGAGTTTGTGTGAAAGAGATGTTTGAAATTCCTTATAATAATTTTCTAATTAGATATGGTGCAACTGTAAAAATATGCGTCCATGATGCATTTGATATTGAAATCTAATCATACTTATTAAAGTAATCAGCACCTTTATTGATTATACAGTAAGCTGTGGACTAGATTGAAACTGGTTAATTTGTCGCTATACAAGGTTGCGTTACTTTTACTGTTCTAGTTCTACTACTTTAATCTTACTTTTTACTACTCTAGACGTAGAAGATTGATAGGTATTTTAGTTAGCGTCATACTGGGGGGAGGGGGAGAGCAACTCAACGGAATGACGGTCCGGAATCAATCCCCCAAGGGAAAAATCCGACGATAACAGCACGTAATTTTGAACCACGGTCAGATAACAAAGGTTTAAAAGAAAAGATTGATCCCGGACCGTTGTGTTGCTCTAGAACGACGTTAATTAAATTTACCTTACCTCTTCAGTGTCACTGATATTTTCATCGTGTGTGTGTATGTCTATTACTTGATATTGTGTTTGAATTTTATTCAATTTAAAACAATTTTTTTCACAATGCCCGTGCCACAAAATGATTTTTTAAGAAAAAAAATATTCATTTAAAAAAATTAATTTTTAATATTTTTAAATTGTTTTGTCATCCTTCCCTTATGGGCCGACCAACCGGTATAGTGGTTAAAGTGTTAGCCTCTAGATCGGAAGGTTCCTGGTTCGAATCCGGGTCCGGGCATGGATGTTTGTAAGCGTATGGTGTAGAGGCGGCTGGTGCACCTTAAATCTGTCGTAGCCGAAAGTCCTCACGTTGGGTTGGCGTGGAAGTTTGGAGAGTGGGGTGCCAGCTCAGGTGTTGCTTCATCTGACCGTGGTTCAAAATTACGAGGTGTTGTCCTCGGATCTTTCCCTTAAGGGACTGATCCCGGACCGTCGTCAATAGCCCGTTGTGTTGCTCTAGTACGACGTTAACTAAAAATTACCATTAATTACCTTCCCTTATGGAAAGGAGGCCGCGGTAGACCGGTTAGAAGAGTTACAATTAGCGACCGAAGGGTTACAAGTTCGAATCCAACCAAAGATCATCATGTACAAAGCGGGCTGTTGCACGCTAAATCTGTCGTGACCTCGCATGTCTTCACATTAGTATGGCGTAGAAGTTCTGAGAATAGGGTTCCATCTTAGGCGTTGTTTCTTCATCTGACCGTGGCCCGTCGTCAATAGCCCGTTGTGTTGATCCAGTGTGACGTTAATTAATATATCTACTTACCTCATCTGTCCGTGGTTCAAAATTACGTTGCATTGTCATCGAATTTTTTCCTTTGGGATTGATCAAGGACTGTCGCATCAGACAGTTGTGTTGCTGCAGTACGCCACTAATCAACTACCTACTTAACCCAAATGCCAAAATATCATTCTAAATGCTTTTGTATCCGAGTTCTTTGGTATCCGAATACTATTGTATCTGAATACGTAGGAAAAGAATCGAGTACAACGAATACTTTTGTAACTGAATACTTAGGAAAAGAATCGAGTACAACGAATACTTTTGTATCTGAATACATAGTAAAAGAATTGAGTACAACGAATACTTTTGTATCTGAATAGATAGTAAAAGAATTGAATACAACGAATACTTTTGTATTTGAATACTTAGGAAAATAATCGAGTACAACGAATACTTTTAAGTATCGAGTACAACGAATACCTTTAAGTATCGAGTACAATGAATACTTTTAAGTATCGAGTACAACGAATACTTTTAACTATCGAGTACAACGAATACTTTTCAGTATCAACGAATACTTTTAAGTATCGAGTACAACGAATACTTTTAAGAATCTAGTACAACGAATACTTTTAAGTATCGAGTACAACGAATAGCGTGCAATGAGCGTGCAGATAGGCGCTGTGAAACGAAGCACAAAGAAGAAGAAGGTACTCTCTCTTCGAAGGTACTACCGACCAACCGGTATAGTGGTTAAGGTGTTAGCCTCTAGATCGGAAGGTTCCTGGTTCGAATCAGGGTCCGGGCATGGATGTTTGTAAGTGTATGGTATAGAGGCGGCTGGTGCACCTTAAATATGTCGTGCTTGAAAGTCCTCACGTTGGGTTGGTGTGAAAGTTTGGAGAGTGGGGTGCCAGCTCAGGTGTTGCTTCGTCATCTGACCGTGGTTCAAAATTACGAGGTGTTGTCCTCGGATCTTTCCCTGAAGGGACTGATCCCGGACCGTAGTCAATAGCCCGTTGTGTTGCTCTAGTACGACGTTAACTAAAAAAAATTACCAATTACCTTCGAAGGTACTTTTTTTAGAAGGTACTCTCTCTTGGAAGGTACTTTTTTAGAAGGTACTCTCTCTTGGAAGGTACTTTTTTAGAAGGTACTCTCTCTTCGCCGGCTGCTGTGGTTAAACGTCGTAGGTCGTGTCTCTCGGCTTACGACATGGGGGACCCCCTTTCGTCTCGTTTTTTCTTCCATGGGTGATGTATCAAAATTGATCTAAATTACAACTAAAGTGGTGGAGTGGTAGCATCCGCAACGTTAGGCCGCCAAAGCGATTGTTTACGCCAAATCAAGATGGCGGTCGATGTAAGCAATTCCAAGATGGCCGCCATATACAACGTGAACCTTTGCATACAGTGCATAAATAATAATAATAATTTGTTTAAAAATTAAGAAAAAAGCAATATAAATTTCACTTGAAAATTTTCTAATATTTCAGTCTGGTTTTCTCCGAACATGTACGCAATTTTGCGTCAATTTCATCCTAGTTTTGTCACTTAAAAAAAAATATTAAATAAAAATAAATAAAAAAATTATAATTAAAAAATAATAATAATAATAATAAAAAAAAACGTGATTTTTTTAAAACGTCCGGATTTTCATCAATTTTGAATTAGAAACTTTGCAATGCATAGAAAATTCAAAACAAGAAATCTTTTTTTAATAAGGTAGTTCTTTTCTGTGATCATAATCCACACAAAGGTTTTTGATGAGAAACCAAAAATCTAAAAATTCTTCTGCTATCCTAAAGTGTGAAAAAATATTTTTTCACAATTTTTCTAGCAATAAGCATTATGTGAGCAACTCAATGGGGATATTCCAGGTTATAGAGCCATATATGGAAAAGCAAGACAAATATTTTTATTGTAACGACTTTACAAGAGGAAATTGTTTTTTAGAGAAGTCAAAGCGTATTGCGCTTAAGGTTTCAATGTGTTTAAACCAGTATACCGGGAGAAATTTGTTTGTAGATAAGTCACAGCGTATAACGCGCGATCCCCGCCTGCCGGCTACCTCGCCGCCCCTCCGGGGCCGGCGAGGACCTTTTACCGTTGGCTTCCATGCGTATAAGTCACCGTATTGGGTGCCCACCCAAGCATAGTCCAGTGTTTGTAATATAACCAAAAGCTAAACAAAAATCAAACTTACCCTCATAGCCGGGTCCTTGAAATTCTGACAATGGTTAACAGTCATATGCTCGAATCGATAACCCTTGAACTCTTTGTCCTTCGGGTATTGATACCAGCATTTGACTTCCAATAGTCAGAAATTTTTGTAGTTCCTTGCAAAATTCAGCTCTGAATTACCTCAGCCTAAACTTTCTGGTTCCTATTTTTCACCTCAACCATAAAACATTTATCCGTCCCTCGTTCAAGTCCTCCAAACACCCATTTACCCTCCAATTTCTTACTCCTGTTATACTTTCTTTTGCCAAATTTTTGTCCTATCTTTCTACAATTCCACTTCTACCTATCACCAGCATCCTTTCTCAATGTTAAAATCATATCATTCTCACATGAAAGACATTTCACCTTCTTCCCAATCAAGCTACTACATGTTTGCAAAAAAAAAAAAACATTTTCTAACGTTCAATAACACTATCCACTGCTATATCAAATCAACTAAGGGGAAATGAGCAACCAAAAGGGGAAAAAAATTCTAAATTCCAATCTGCAATTTCAAAAATCAAATTTAATCCAAATTTTTTTTCGAAATTTTAATTTAAATTTAAATAAAGTGACAAATTTAAAAAATTGTAACTTACAATCTGCTTTCCAAACTTATCCTAAAAATTTTGAAAATTAATAAAACAAGTCGATTTTATAAATCAATAGCAAAATTCATATGCATCCAACAATTTCAAAGACTGTCTAAATTTTAATTCCGTTCTACATTAAAAATAAAAGTGGAAAAGCGTATTTTCTTCCTTAACCAATCATGAGACCCGTTTATTATCGTCAGGAGAAAATATCTAGGGTTGCCTTAAAACTAAGAAAAACGCGAAAACGGGAAGGTTACCACAATTGGCAATACATCGCTCGAAAGTTGTAACGTATCGGATGCTACATACCATCCACTAAAGTTAGTTAAGTTTTTCCGTTGGCCACAACCATTTTCATGGCTCTTATTTTGACGATCCGCTTATTTACTTACTTTCGAATAACCAACTATCCGTAATCATTCGAAGCACTGCATATTCCCAAGCTAATTCGTTTATCTTTTTCTCTTGGTCTGGTTGCAATCAAATTATGATTGTCGACACTATGTCGCCACAACCACGAGTTGATTTCTTTAAGAAATACTCAGTAGTGTATAAGTTACTGTAAATGTTTATTGTTACTATTATAATAAATCAACTGGATGATTTGTTATTTAAAATGTTTGAACTGTTCTTATTTCACATCTAATGACTAGTGTCAGAAATGACTTACTCCTTACTGAAATGCATGTTTATAAATATTTAGTAGTGTTTTGGGATATCGATGTTTCGGACCCATCTAATGTGCTCAGGGTTAAGTGATCTTTATCCAAAAACGCAATGATTTTACGATACAGCCACTAATCCGATTTTAACGACCTAGTTCTGTTCCCTTCATCCGAACATTATTCCTCTATAATTAAATCTCTTTATATTAAAAAAAAGTTACCGCCGCCGCAGGATTGAAAACTCTGCTGTTTAGCTCGATTCTTAGACGGTTTCCCTAAAAATTTCGGATCAGAAAAATATGAAATTAGCATTGTTTGTTCTTCATCGTGTTCCCTGGAGAACTGTAAAGATCTTTTACCGATGCGGTTATTAGTTTAGGGTTTATTAAGTGTCAAAGTTCAAAAAGCGAAATTTCTTCCGCGAGTGAGCAAAATACATACACATTTTCAGTCTTAAGCTGTGAGTTATTTTTAAAGAGTACCTCTCAACGTAAATTTTTGCAGCTCGTCGAGATTTTTTAGAAATTTCAATTTGGTTCTTGATAATATATTTTTGAAATTCGGGACATTTTCGTTATTTTTTTTAAAACTGTCATATCTATATCTTATTACTATTTGTTTTTAATTTTGAAAATATCGCAGTATACCTCAGAATGTACTCTTTCTTACGGTACAATTATTTTTGAAATTAGTTAATAAATAAATTCGATGCGATCAAAAGTTGGTCGCACAAAATTTGGAATCTGGATATTTTCGCTACTTTTTGTTAAAAGCGTCATATCTACAGCTTAATACAATTATTTTTTAAATTTGAGAACATCCATGAATACCTTACATTGTACTCTTTCTTATAATACAGTTATTTTTTTAAAAATTGATTAATAAATAAAGTCTGGGTTGGCGAGCGGAGCAGGGGGAGGAGCCCCCTAGTTTAAAAAAAGGACCCAACACTTTTAAGTATCGAGCACAACGAATACTTTTGAATTCGAATACTCTCTCATCACTAAATATTTTAACACAAGGGGTTATCCCAAAAGCATACAATTCTTGCTGTTGGGTATTTTTGATTAACGTCGTACTAGAGCAGCAAACGCATTAGCTAAAAGATCCCATGATCAGCAGTATAACGATTAAGATTTCTTTTGAGAGCCAAATTTCTTTTCAAGAACCATGTGTTTAGGAGTCAGCATATAAACTAGCTACTAACATCAAGTAAAACCAGAGATATAATAATAATAATCTTATTTGGTGACAAAAAATTTATTTTGCGTTAATATAAATCTGACCAAACACGCATGTAAAGTGAACAATGACCTTGAGTTTCCTAGGAATGTTTAGATAAGTCAGGTTTGTACGCACAAGCACATGATTCCGGGTTTTCGTCAGTAAGAAGGTTTCAGAATTTATTTTTAATAAGGTTTATGCTTGAAAAAGATTGTTCGCATGGAGATGTAGAGTCAAAGAGTGAAAGAACAGCAAATGCTAGTTTTTAAAACTGATAATATGAATCAGGAATACTATTCAGTGTGTTGAAAATTATCATGTCTTTCTTCTCCAGGTCTTTCAAAGAACTGTGAACTAAGATCACATTTATTTTTCTCCAAATTTTTGCATATCAACATTAAGGTGTTCAAATTTGGAGCTCCATTATACTTTGTTTTTTAACTCCAGCAGTCGTATTTCAAAAACGCCAAGAGTGGGGTGCCAGCTCATGTGTTGCTTCGTTATCTGACCGTGGTTCAAAATTACGAGGTGTCCTCGGTTCTTTCCTTTAAGGGATTCATCCCGGACCGTCGTCAATAGCCCGCTGTGTTGCTCTAGTACGACGTTAACTAAAATTACAAAAAAAATACCATTCAAAAGCGCCAATGTCAATATTAAAAGGTCCGAAAGTCCTCACGTTGGGTTGGCGTGGAAGTTTGGAGAGTGGGGTGCCAGCTCAGGTGTTGCTTCGTCATCTGACCGTGGTTCAAAATTACGAGGTGTTGTCCTCGAATCTTTCCCTTAAGGGACTGATCCCGGACCGTCGTCAATAGCCCGTTGTGTTGCTCTAAAATGACGTTAACTAAAATTACCATTACCATTACCAATATTAAAAGGAGAATAATTCAATTCTGTTGCGTCAGCACTAAGAGCATTTTTAACAAAGGCTAACGTCGCTATGCTATTTCTGAATTCCTGAAACCTCCGTAGGAAAGTTTCCCTCATATTCAAGCCGACCAACTGGTATAGTGGTTAAGGTGTTAGCCTCTAGATCGGAAGGTTCCTGGTTCGAATCCGGGTCCGGGCATGGATGTTTGTAAGCGTATGGTGTAGAGGCGGCTGGTGCACCTTAAATCTGTCATGGCCGAAAGTCCTCACGTTGGGTTGGCTTGGAAGTTTGTAGAGTGGGGTGCCAGCTCAGATGTTGCTTCGTCATCTGACCGTGGTTCAAAATTACGAGGTGTTGTCCTCGGATCTTTCCCTTAAGGGACTGATCCCGGACTGTCGTCAATAGCCCGTTGTGTTGCTCTAGTACGACGTTAATTAAAAAAAAATTACCAAAATCAAAATTGTTGTTCTGAAATAGTAATAGATTGTTGGCAGAGCCGCACTCATGTGGCTAAAGAGCCGCGGATTACCGACCACTATACTAGAGCAAGACAACGGGCTATTGATGACGGTCCGGGATCAATTCCAAATTGAGAGAATAGAGGACAACACGTAATTTTGAGCCACGGTCAGATGACGAGGCACCACCTGCTCATCCACCCTCATAAAATTACTGGAGACCAACAGATTCTGTGGCCGTAGGTTGGTTCGGGGATTTTATGGCAAAAGGGCCGTATCAGAGACTAGGCCGTGGTGTACCATATTCACGTCAATAAGGAGTGCAGCGATTTCCCCATTGGATTCGAATTACCCCTCAGAAGCGTCGAGCGAGTCGAGCGGAAGTCCAGCGCGGAAGCCGTTGTCAGCGGATGTCCCCTTCCGAGTGAGCATGAGCGCACAACAAAACGGGGCGTCCGCTCGAGTGAGTGAAAGCGCACGTGTGCCGGACGCCTACGTAAAACGCACCGGCCGCAAGGGCAGGTAAGCGGAAAGTTGGGATCCCTCGCGGCGATTCCACATTGCGCACGCAAAAAGAGTTAAGGCCACTTGGGAATTAACTTCGCACTGAGGGCTTATGGGCAACGGACATAGATCGATCCCTTGGGGAAAGTTCTCGAAATATTTAACTCCAGATGACGAGGTCAAAACCTCGCACTCCTCACGCCAACGTGATGCCATTTGCTGCCACGACCGATATAACGTACACTTACACACTACCCTACAATAATGGACCGGACACCAGCGGATTTGCGTAAAATCCGGCTACCTGCTTGGGGGTGTTTTTGGTAGAATGGCATGGGACCTCTGCCTGTTTTACCTGGCCAATTGAACGCCGACGCCGACAGGAACCTTTTGGACAGTCGGGTTCCTCCTACGCTCTGGCAATTTCATGGAGTGGACGATTGTTACTTCCAGGACAACAACACCATTTCACGTCGCAGCCTCTGTCAAGCAGTGGTATCGAGATATGGATGTAAAACGTCTTCCCTGGCCTGCCCCCGACCCAAACCCCATAGAACATTTGTGGAACGAGTGAGAGCGACGCTTACGGACCAGGGAACCACGTCCGAAATCTAGAGCTCTGCTGGCGACATTCTTGCAGCAGCATGGACACAAATACCCATAGGCGTGTATCGAAACCTTGTTGAAACTTGAAAGTATGCCCAGAAGGGTTGCTAGTGCAATTTCAGCACATAGGGGTGCATCTACAACATTTAAGCATGTATTATCTCACCATCACATCTTGCTGTCCTGTCCATTATTGAAGGGTAGTGTATATCTATGGTTAAGAGTGTACCAAGACCCCATGTACACGATATTTTGGGTTGGATCGAGTTACAAGCGGGCCACCTTCCGGTTTCAAATATAACGGTCTTCCAACTGGGTCACCACTACCCACAACTAAGTATTTAAATTAATATCCCACTGGAGCAATAAAATGGGGTATTGGCTAAGGTCCGGGAGTAATTCCAAAAGAAAAGATTCGAGAGTGACGCCACATAATTTCAACCACGGTCAGATGACGAGGGCACACACGAGCTGGTAAGCCACTCTCCAAATTTCCACACCACGCCAATTGGAAGGAAATTTGAGTGCACGACAGATTGAACGTACACCAGCCCCACTTGTACACGACGGCCTTTGGGTGTATTCAAACTCGCAACCCTCCGGCTGCAAATCCGTTACTCTTCCAACAGGGTTACCACGGCCTACATAAGAAATGAATACTCGAAGGTTTAGTGACAGCTAGAAACGAACTTGTAGTACCTGCGTATACAGGTTTCTAACATAATTGGCAAACCCACTGAGGCATCCCGAATAGCTGATATACAGTTTTCCCTGTGGCACTAAGGCCCGGTGCACACATCCGGTTCTTCAAATGCGTTTATTACGCTTGGTGTAAAAAAAGTATATTTTGAAACAAATTAGACGTTACTGGATACAACCAATTATTAATTATTATTTATATTCAATTTGTTTATGAAAACAAGGTACTTCAGAACGGAGACTCGTGTACGGCAACCGTGCGGCGCCGTGGTAACTGCGGTACAAATTGCACGCAAATTGGACGTGCGTCGCCGCAGCGGCGCCTGAGCATGTGTGCACTACTCCATTGGATCTAATGTATATCAGACCGCACTTGCGTTGCGGCAGCGGCGCCGCACGTTGAAAAACCGGATGTGTGCACCGGGCCTAAGTAGGCAGCTAGACACGTTTTAGAAAGAGTGGTTAGGTAGTAGATTCAATGATACGCCGTACTGGTGAAACACAACAGCCTATTTACAATCCTGAAGTGAAAGAGGCGAGGACAACACCGTTTTTCAAAAGAATGAGAGCCGCGGCTGCCAGGTTGAAAGAGTAACAGATTAGCAACCGAACGGTTGCGAGTTCGAATCCAACAAACACCGTCGTTTACAAGGGGAGGGGCTGGCGCACGTTATATCTGTCATGGCCTTAAATGTACTCACGTTGTCATGGTGAGGAAGTTGGAGAGTGGGTTACGAGTTCGTCATTTGACCGTGCTTCAAAAAACCACGTGGTGTTGTCCTCGGATCTTTCCTTGGGGGATTGATCCCGAAATGTCGTCGACAGCCCGGTGCGTTGCTCCAGTACAACGTTGATTAAAATACCAAACCATCAAAATAATTAGACGTTTGTCGTCCTTTCTCACCCTAGGGATTGATCCCGAACCGTTGCCAATAGCCCGTTTTGTTGCTCCAGTGTGAGGTTACTTAACCACCTACCGAGGACAACACCTCGTATCTTTGAACCACGGTCAGGGAACGAGGTCAACCCCTGAACATACACACATTGCCAATTTTGAGGACATGGGAAGCTACGACGGATTTAATGTTCACCAGCCCATACACGGCAGTAGAAGGGAAAGGCGGTTTTTGGACCAAGCGGTGCCGCGGTTCCGGAAGTGACGTCAGTGGGGTTCCGGAAGTGACGTCATATATAGAGTGGAGTGGAGTTGTAGACCTCCTTCTGCCGGAAATGACGTCATATTGATCGAGTAGAGTGGAGTTGTGTTTCCTGCTGACGGAAGTGACGTCATACTAATCGAGTGTAGTTTAGTTGTTTTCGATTGCTGCTGCTGACGTCATCATGCTAGAGTTGAGTTTAGTTGTTTTATTATAGGTGTTTTTCGGATCTGGCAATAGGAATATTTAACTTTTATGGAATGGCAACGACTGACGAAATGCATATGATGACCTAAGTGCGGTGCCTTGTATACGTAGGGAAACTGTCAGTACCCGTGGAGCCATCTGGCGAGCACTTTTAAAATTAAAAGAGAAATTTAAAAAAAATATATTTATGTATAAAAATTACTTTTTTAGGACTTAAACGCGTGACAAAAGATACTCGTCTCCGAGTATTTGATCAACTAATCCACTTGACCACGAATATCTACCTATCTTTGCTATATAAATATAATAATTTTTGCACAAAATAATCAGTCATGGAAGAGGTGAAGAAAGTATTCAACGATGTTGCTCATCCTGCTGGATTGGGAAATGTTCAAACCTTAAAGAAATTTTTTAAGAATGTTCCTTCTAAAGACATAAGGTCTATGCTTCAAAAGGAACGTGCTTATACTTTACATAAACCAATTAGAAAAGTATTTCCTCGTAACCGAGTTTACGTTTCAGGTACACAAGTGCAGTACCAAGCAGATCTAGTTGACTTACGAAGTCTCTCCAAATTCAACCAAGGATATTGCTATTTGTTAACTGTGATTGACGTATTTTCCAAATATGCTTGGGCTTTACCTTTGAAAGATAAAACTGGTAAAAGTATAGTGGATGCTTTTAAGGTTATATTTGAGGAACGCAAGCCTTTAAAACTGCAAAGTGATCGCGGTTCAGAATTTTTGAATACACGTTTTCAGTCCTTTTTAAAATCTCAGGGAGTTCACTTCTTTTCTACATTCAATGAGACAAAAGCAAGCGTTGTTGAGCGTTATAATCGCACACTTAAAACACGTATGTGGCGATATTTTACTCATGCAAACACTTTCAATTACATTACGGTTTTGAAAAAGTTGGTTCACAGCTACAACAATACCGTTCACTCGAGCATAGGTAGAAAACCATCCAGCGTAAATATTGATAATGAAAATGAAGTCCGTAAAAAACTGTATGGGGATGCACCTCAAATGCGCAAGAAACCTATTTTCAATTTCAAAGTGGGAGATATTGTAAGAGTTTCAAAGCAGAAAATAACGTTCGAAAAAGGATATGAAAGTAATTGGTCAGAAGAATTATTTGTAATATGCGAATTAGTGCCTAACCCTATACCCGTGTATAAAATAAAAGATTTGTTACATGAAGACATTCAAGGAACATTTTATGCTGAAGAATTACAACAAGTAGTGAACAGTGACAAATTTCCAGTGGATAAAGTTCTGAAGAAGAGGAAAAGGAAAAACGCGCTAGAGTACTACGTAAAGTTTAAGGGATATTCGGAAAAATTCAACGATTGGATACCGTCCAGAAATTTGTTTTCCCTATAAAAGCACGTGTGTGAGTAAGAAGCGATCATTTGTATAAAGAAAAATGAGTTTCTACGTAACTCTTCCTAGTGACGGAAGCATCGATTTCTTCACTGATAATGCTCTATCTCATTACATAACAAGACTTCCAAAGAATTTTGAACTGTCTGGAGAATGGGAATGTGGAATAGTTGAGTTGATCTATCCGAAAATGTGGAATAATATTATCCAAGGCAACAACGAATATGAGTATGATTTAGGTTCGGGTGGAAAAATGAACTACAGCATTCCATGCGGATATTATGAAACACCGCAAGATATTATAAACGCTTTTGAAAAACGCATTCATATACAAATGACTTATAATAAACATAGTAAAAAAGTGAAACTACAATTGATCAAGGGTTCAAAGTTGAAGCTGTCTGACGGATTAGCACAGAGTTTGGGTTTTGAACCCCATAAAGTAATTGGGGAGAATAGTGTTTCTGAAACCTTAAGTATTGAGAGTTCTTATGTAGCTGATCCCAATGTTGACTTGCATTTTCTGTACGTGTATACCGATATAATTGAGCCTCAAGTGGTCGGCGGTGTCGTCGCTCCCCTATTGCGCATCGTTACAGTTCGAGGTAAGGACGGTCAGATGGTTCACGAACAATTCGATAGACCTCATTACTATTCGATATCTCGTAAAAATTTTCAGACCATTGAAATAGTTATAAGGACTCACACGGGACAATATGTGTCATTTGAACGTGGGAAAGTGATCGTGAAACTACACTTTAGATTGAAGCATTTATGAACCATGTATCAACCCTATCATTGCTGCACTCGTTCTTACGAGGAATACTATTCGAATCAAGCTGGAAATGGAATGTCCTATTACAAAGGCGTTTCTTTTCAAAGAGGTAGTGGGATCGGAGGTATTTTTCGAAGCATGTATCGAATGATTGTACCATTATTCAAATCTGGTGCAAAGGCTTTGGGAAAACAAGCCTTAAGGACTGGCGTTGATATAGCCAACGACTATGTACAAGGAAAAAATCTAAAGATGTCAGCAAAAGATAGAGTAAAGGAAGCAGCAGGCTTTCTGACTGATAAAACGGCGGCCAAGGTGAAATCATTGGTTGGCGGACATAAAAGGAAACGACCAGCTAAGAAACGCTTCATTCGGAAGAAAACTCGCAAGCAAAGCACGACAGATATTTTTGACCTCCCTTGACATGGCTTTAATACGCAACGATTCCTATCCATCAGTAAAAAGCGAGCTTGATTTATTTTTAACTCCTCCAACACAAACATCTATAGAAAAAGGACAATGGCAGGAATACTATCCAATTGCAAATATACAAGATGATTCGCCCATAGAATTTAATATTTCTGGTAGTGCTGAGGAATACATCGATTTATCCGCCACCCAACTTTATTTGAAAGTACGCATTTTAAAAAACGGTTCCGAGTTACCCGATGCTGAATTAGTGGGTCCTATAAATTTATTCATGCATTCTTTGTTTTCGCAAGTGGATGTGAGTTTGAATGATCGACTCATTTCATCGTCAAGTAATACGTACCCATACAGAGCTTACATCGAAACTTTACTCAACTACGGTTCAGATTATAAGAAAAGTTTTCTAACCTCAGAATGTTTTTACAAAGACACTGCTGATCACATTGGTGAAAATGACCCATCGAAAGGAAATGAAGGATTAAAGAAAAGAGCTGCAATGATTGCCAAGAGTAAAGTAATGGATATGATTGGAAACTTACATTGCGATATATTCCACCAGGATAGACTTTTGCTAAATTTGGTTGATTTGAAGATTAGATTGATTCGAAGCAAGCCTGAATTCTGTCTGATGGCTTTGCAGAAAGCCAATTACAGCATCAGTATTGATCACGCTTCTATTTTTATAAGAAAACAAAAATTGTCTTCAGGAGTTTTGTTAGGACACGCAAAGGCTCTTGAGAAATCAAACGCTAAATATCCCTTTGACAGAATTTTATGCAAAATGTATGCAGTTTCAGGTGGAAGTTATAGTTTCCAACAAGATAATGTTTTCCTAGGTGCCATGCCGAATAAGCTAATCATCGCCACCATCGATAATGAAGCTCTTAATGGAAGTCTGGAAAAAAATCCTCTGGAATTTAAACACTTCGATTTAAATTTTATCGGCGTTTACGTAGATGGAAATCCAATCGCTTTTAAACCCATCACACCCGATTTTTCAAGCGGACACTATATAAGAGCGTACAACAGCCTACTCTTAGGAAGTGGAAAATTAATATCAGATAAGGGAATATACATCAACAGAGATGAATTTGCGAAAGGATATTCACTGTATTCCTTCGACTTGACCCCGGATCTTTGCAGCGGAGACCATCTCAACTTAATACAACAAGGAAATTTGCGAATAGAACTCAAATTCGCATCAGCTTTACCAAAGACTATATCAGTGTTAGTCTATGCCGAATTTCAAAGCATTATAGAAATAACAAAGACGCGTAATGTCTTATGTGATTTTTCAATATGAATTCCATCCAAATAAATGAAATTCTAAGCCGAGATACTTACACAAGACATAATTTCATCGGTGTGTTTGCCTGTGATAACATCCCTTCGCGATTCAAGCAGTTCCCAGTAGCAATGGTTATTAACACCGACCCTATTTACGAAGCTGGTACTCACTGGTTAGCAGCATTTTTGAAATCCCCTCGACAGGCAGAATTCTTTGATTCCTTTGGACGTCCACCTCGACTTTTCAACACATACATACGTAACTTTTTTAAACGTTTTTCCAGTGTCACCCACAATGATTTCCCTCTGCAAAACTTTAGAACCGCTGTTTGCGGGCAATACTGCATTTGCTATGTTAAGCACAGAAGTAGACAGAAATCCTTAAAAAAATTGTTATCCATGTTTGGTTACGATACAATGAATAATGATATTATTGTGTATAATCATGTTAAAAAGCATCATAGTGTAAATGTGAAAATGTTTCAATAAAAAATTATATAAATAGCTTATTTGATTTAGTGTTCTTCATTTGTAGTCATGAATCCCTTAGTGTTACGACACCCCTTTACAGCTCTAGTTTCGGGTCCAACTTCATGTGGAAAGTCATACTTTCTAAAAAACCTCCTCGATCATCATACCGAAGTCATTCATCCCATTATCGACAAAATTGTGTGGTTTTACGGTATCTATCAAGATTTGTATGATAAGATATCAAATGTAATCTTCGTCGAGGGATTTCCAGATAATTTCAAAGACTATTTGGATGGGAATACGCTATTTATTATTGATGATCTAATGGTGGAGTGTGGAAATGATAAACGTTTAACAAATATGTATACTAAAGGCTCCCACCATCTCAATTTATCAATAATTACAGTCACCCAAAATATTTTTCATAAAGGTAAAGAATTTAGAGAAGTATCGCTGAACAGTCATTATATGTTTTTATTTAAATCTCGTAGAGATGTCAGTCAAATAACACATCTTGGAAGGCAACTGTATCCACGAAACACAAAGTTTTTCATGGAAGCTTTTGAAGATGCAACCAAAGAGCCGTTTAGTTATTTATTGATTGATTTAAAACCAGATACCGAAGAGAGCATGCGCTTGCGAGCCAATATTTTGCCAGGAGAATCAACGTACGTTTATCAACCTCGAAACTAATTTTGTAGGGTTTAGTTTTAGTCATGTCACCGAATAAGAAGGACGTTCAGAAACTACTCGCTATCAGTGTGAGTAAACCTGAAATACGAAAATCCTTAATAAAGAGAATACCGAATTCAACTTTGAAATGCATCTGTGAATATTGCTTAAATCTTATAAAAGGAAATGTGCCATTGAAAGCAGTTCAAAAGACGTGTTTCCGTCGATATAAAACAACCTTCCGAAAATTGGCCGACAAGAAGACCCCCTTATACGCGAAACGTAAACTTTTGATACAAAAAGGAGGGTTCTTAAATTTGCTTATTCCAGCCGCATTAAGTATTTTAACAACTTTAATTCGCAAGTAATGGAGTACACCAAAAAGTTTGTTCTAGTACCTCACGATCAACTCTCAAAACATGCTCCAACGGAAGAAAACCTAACTGATCTAGACAGAGAGATGTCAGAAATACTGAAAAGCAAACAATCGGACGATGAAAAAGTCAAGCTTTATTACCAAGTTCTTCAAAAACGAATTCAAGTCGAGGCGCATAATCCATCTTTTAAGAAACCTGCTGAAATAACCTACGCTCACTCATCCAGTGACAAATCCGAAGAAATTCAAAGTTTTCAGAAAGCAGACGAAGAAAAAGCTATCAAAAAAGAACCTTCTAATGACATTCTGGATAAGCTCATCTTAAGTTCTGCACCTGGAAGGAAGAAGACTATAACAAAAAACATTTTATCGTTCTTAAAACAACATAAGAACGTCATTAATTGGAATGAGAGAGGTGAAATCATTCACAATGGCGAGCTAATTCCTCACTCAAATATTATAGATTTGATTCAATCTGTTTTAAATGATGCATCTAACAAAGAAGAAATAAATGGTTTTTCTCATTTTCTAAATGCTATTCACGAAATAAATATCCCAATAACCTTTCTTAAAACTAAGCGTAGTGCAACAACGAATAATAAAATTCGGTCATGGATATCTTATTAAGAATGAAGAAACAATAATGAAATGTATATCATGAATATCTTATAATAAAATGTGGTTTTATTTTCCTAACTGGACTCTTCACTATTTGTTGTGTACTTGTGTATCTTATCTCGACTTTTCTTTGATACATTCGTTATCACTGCATAGATAAAATAATCCTATTCTCAGATCCCCAAAAAGAAAAACACTATTGTTTCATGTGATACTGATATCAACACCTCAACCCCACGTGCCAGCATTGCTCGGACAAGTCTTAAACTGAAATCTCAACCACACGTGACAGCATTGCTCAGACAATCTGATTTCAAGTGACCAGTTCTCATTTTTGAGCTTGTTCAGTCGAGTCTTATACAGAAGTGAATTCTCCTGGCTACTTTTTTGTCTCAGCAGTGTCACCAATATTTTCATTCTTTTGTATTCATCTGCTTCAAATTGCTCAGTTTGTAACTTATTTTACATTCATACGTATTTACGTATAGGATTTAAACAGCGTTAAAATGTTTTCGTGTGAACTTTGTGGAGTTGCTTTCACGGCTAAGAAGAGTCTATTTCGGCATAACAGGGCAAAGCACAGCGAAACACCTTCATTCAAATGTGATATTTGTGAGTCGGTATTTAATCGCAAGGACATTCTACAACGTCATCGAAAGATTCACAACAAGCCTGCCCCAGATCTGCAGAAGAAGCGTAAGCATTCCAAATCATCAAACAGCGATTTGCATTCCGATCAGCCTACAACAAAGAGACTTCATTTGGGGGCAGGTGCCATGAGAAAAAGTGAACGTGCTTTTGACGGTGTGCTGGACACATACCGAATAGACAACTCTCTTGGGTTCTTGGACATTCAGAGATTCCTGAGTTCGGTAGAAGTGGAGGTATGCAATCGACTGACGGATATTTTACTGCAACGTGAACTCAAAGTCAATTTCCGCTTGTTTTGTCGATACGAGAAAACTGTGGACGGCGGATATATTGAAGAAGTAAAATACTTCAAAACAAAAGCCGCTGTAGTGCTCCGAACCACAGAATTGGCAAATTTTTATGACCGTGCTGCAGACAAGTTGTGTCGAGAAGCGTCAGAATTTGAGCAAAAAGAATCTGGATGGCGGCTGATAGAAATTTTGTATTTGGAACTGCGAATAAATACTTACAATCCTTTAAGAGCCACATCATACGTACCATTACCTGCAGCCATACAGCAAAAGCATGCAGTGATAAATGTTCAAAACAATGATCTAATGTGCTTCAAATGGGCCGTTTTGTCAGCCCTGCATCCAGTTGAAGCACATGTTAATAGACGAGCCAACTACGAGGAGCATGCTGATTCGTTAAACTTTGATGGAATATCATTTCCGGTGAGTCTCTCGGATATTCCAAAATTTGAAAAGCGCAATAATATTTCTATAAATGTCTTTTCCTACAATGAACGATTTAAAATTTATCCTCTGTGTATAAGCAAAGAAAATTATGCTACTCATATTGACCTGCTCTACATAAAAAGTAATGAGAATACCCACTACGCGTGGATTAAAGATCTTTCGCGTTTGGTGTCAACGCAAATTTCACATCATAAAAATAGAAAGCATATCTGCCGTCGCTGCCTCATTGCTTTCGGGTCGCCAGAACTTTTGTCAAAGCATCAATTGCTGTGCTCCGAGCATGATGCTGTGCGGGTGAGAATGCCTCCAGAAGACAGCTTTATTCAGTTTAAAAACATTAAACATCAACAGAAAATTCCATTCATAATTGTTGCAGATTTTGAAGCGTTAACTGAAAAAATCGATGGGTGTCAACCAGATCCTAGTGCTTCATTCACTTTTGCTTATCAAAAGCATAAACCCATCTCCTTTTGTTATTATGTTTTATATTTATATGGACCTTATAAACCACCTGTGGTGTACCGAGGTGCAAATGCGTCCAAAAAATTCATGGAGTTACTTATGGCTGAAGCGCAAGAAATAGAAAAAAAATATGAAACCAACGTACCCATGGAATATCTTACTGCTGAGCGAAGGCATGAGCATTTCATTCAAACAATTTGTTATCTCTGTGGTTGTGCATTTTCGAATCAAAATCCAAAGGTACATGACCATGATCACATAACCGGAGCATACCGGGGGGCTGCGTGTAATACCTGCAACTTGAAACTTAAAAGGCCTAGTTTTATCCCAGTTTTCATTCACAACTTGTCCGGATACGATTCACATTTCATCGTAAAAGAACTTGGTGTGGATGAAAAAAAGATTAACATAATTGCTGAAAACGAGGAAAAATATATTTCTTTCAGCAAGCAAGTGGGGAAAATGGAATTGCGCTTCCTCGATTCCTACCGTTTTATGCCAAGTAGTTTGGAAACGTTAGCTTCCAACTTGCCCAGCAATGAATTTCATTTTATGAAAACATTTTACCCCTCACCCCAAGTGTACTTGTTACTACGGAAAGGCGTCTATCCTTATGATTATATGGATGATATTTCCAAATTTAAGGAGACGTCTCTTCCGCGCAAGGATGCTTTCTACAGTCTGCTTAATGAGAGTGATATAAGCGATGAAGATTACCAGCATGCTCAACACGTATGGAAGGAATTTAACGTGAAAGATATGGGCGAGTACACCGACTTGTATGTGAAAACAGATGTCTTGTTACTCGCTGATGTTCTTCAAGCCTTCCGAAAAAAATGCTTTCATACGTATGGTTTGGATATGGCCTGGTATTTCACTGCTCCCGGCCTCTCTTTCGACGCAATGCTGAAGTTCACAAATGTGAAAATTGAGCTCCTTACGGATTATGAAAAATTGCTTTTTATTGAAAAAGGGATAAGAGGTGGTATGTCCCAATGCAGTCATCGATATGCTCGCTCCAACAACAAATATATGTCCGAGTATGATGCTGGAGAACCCGACACATATCTGCTCTACTTGGATGCAAATAATCTATATGGTTGGGCCATGAGCCAGCCACTTCCACTCAACACTTTCGAATGGGTGGATTATACATCCGATATATTAAATACATCCAACGAAGACGAATTCGGCTTCATTTTAGAAGTTGATCTTGACTATCCCCATGAACTGCATGAAAATCACAATGATTATCCATTAGCTCCTTCCAGTCAAGTTCCTCCGGGCTGCAAGGAAAAACGGCTTCTCCTCACATTAGAAGACAAGAAAAATTATATTGTTCATTACAGAAATTTGAAGTTTTATATTCAGAATGGACTAAAGCTCAGTAAAATACACAGAGTGCTTCGTTTCAAACAATTGCCATTTTTAAAGCCCTATATAGAACATAATACCAATCTAAGAACAGCTGCCGCAAATGCCTTCGAAAAGGATTTTTATAAATTGATGAATAATAGTGTTTTCGGAAAATGCATGGAGGATGTGAGGAGAAGAAAAGATATCCGCTTATGTTGCAGCACGAGGCAAGCTGAAAAATTGATTGCGAAGCCGAATTTTGTTGATCGAACCATTTTTACTCCCCAACTGGCGGCAATTCACCTCCGAAAATCGGAGATTACATTTAATAAACCAATTACCATTGGAATGGCTATTTTGGATAATTCAAAAATACTCATGTATGACTTTTTCTACAACCACATGAAAGTAAAATATGGAGCAAACGTCCGTCTGATGTATACCGACACAGATTCTTTAATTCTCAAAGTAGAAACACATGATGTGTATGAGGATATGAAGGATTCTCTTCATCTATACGATACATCGGATTATCCTCAAAACAATGTGTTTGAGTTGCCCCTACTCAACAAAAAGAAATTAGGGCTCATGAAGGATGAATGCGGAGGCCGTATCATGATCGAATTTGCAGCACTCCGCAGTAAAGTATACAGCTACAGAGTGGAAGGAGGAAACCCCATAAAAAAATTAAAAGGCGTAAGAAAACCGGCCTTGAAAAATCGGATAACCTTCGAGGATTATAAGAATTGTGTATTTGAGTGCAAAGAACGATACACAACCATGCAAAGCATTCGAAGTATGGGACACGAGATCTTTACTTCAAAGATGAATAAACTCGCACTATCTCCTAGTGATGAAAAAAGATTTGTCTCTGAGGACGGTATTTCAACATACGCTTGGGGACATCACGAACTGCAAGTAGTAAGCTCATCTTAGTTAAATATTGTAAATAATATTATCAATTAACTATTTAACTGTGTTATGAAACTGCGCGTAGCTATTTTTTAATATTTTTCAACTTTGTAGTTAGTTAAACATATTTTTTTTAATGTTACATTTTAAACTGGTTTCGATTGAAGAATAAACATTCAAGTAATGTAGTAAAGCCAAATTTCTTTTAAAAAAAACCAGAATTTATGTATTCTGAAAATTAGATTGAAAGGGGGAAAAAAAAAAGCCTGTATAAAAAATATTTTAGAATACTAATTTTGGTGTTTGAGTTATCCATGAAGATATATAGTACAGTTATGGCTAATGAGAGAGATAAGTATATATCACGCCTTCATGCACATTGTCACTCAGTATGGTTATTGTTTTTGGAATAGAATGATCTCTCAGAGCACTATGGCATGTGATCGAATTTTTAATCACAAAGTTACGAAATTGTTTGGGTTTCTTGTAATTTTTGGATTTATCATATACATTGTTTATGCAAATGAAAACATTTCTGTATGTTTTGACGAAGGCATTAATATTACTGATCATATAAATGTGATGCTATGTAATAGAACTTGGAAAATGAAAATTGGTCGGAAAATTGCTGTTGTTTATAATAGGAGGAATTTAACTTCTGTGTCCTGACTTTTTATACGTTGATGTAAGAGAATCTGTTTGAGAGGTTGTGTTACAAACTATTTATGAAGATTTGTCTCTTGTTTGAGTGTTAAACTGTTCTATTTGAAACTAAATCTAAACCTAGTTGAAAGATGCAAAGTATCATTTGAAAAGCGTATGGTCAAAAAGAATTTAGCCTCATAAATGTAACTTTTCCTTTAAAGTATATGGTGAAATAAAATTTGTTATTTGGATTTTTGTTGTGTTTCATTTTATTTTTATTTTTAATCTTCTACTTTCTTTCTGAAATAGTTTCTATTGTATTGTTTAAAATGACTATATTTCTAAAATGAAATTTAAGAAAACTTAGTAATGCAATTCTTGTGTTAATTTGTGCTAAAAAATTAGACAAATACATTTTTATTTTGAAGTAATTGATGTGATTAATGATTACTTTTAATAGAATTTTTTCATGAGAAATGGTCTTTTTAAGAAAGAGAATAAAATCGTGTTTCTAATATATTTTCGAGTAAGACATTTTTTGTTAAAAAGAGTTTCTATTTCCAGTAATTAAGTTAATTTTAGTTATTATTCTTCAAATGACATAATTTTTTAATGGTAATTTCTTTCAAATCTCTCACAGCAATTTATTATTGTAAAGAATAATTTTGATAACACACAAATGAAAAAGCATCAACATTTATTTAAAGCACATAAGATGTTAATTTTGTTAGAGAATACATTGTACTTATTTTACAGACCTTTCACATACATCTCTCTAACAGTATTAAAAACATCAGTTGTATTCAAGCAATCAAAAAAGTCACCCTCAAATACAATATAAAAGAAGTTTACAATTCCATGGTTTTCTTTCACAAAGTTAAAAGCAAAATCTTTCCAGTTTACAGAATATAACGCAGGAGTAAAGAATTCGCAAAAGCGTTCATCAGCGCTCATGTTCATGCATGTATGTACAGATTGATTGATAATTTCATTTTTACAACTTAAGCAGTCCAAAAGAACAGTAATGTTAAGCGCTATAATATTCTTCAGACACTTACACAGTGAAGTTGTAACTTCTCTCCAGCCCTCAGGGTTATCAGGATCACCGTAGTAAGGTTTGTAAACCTCACTGGGAAAGTTCTTTTGCACTTCCTTTTTCACAAAATACTGTAGGGAATATTTCAAAAGCGATATTTTCAGCATATATGATACACTCTCATAGTGTTCACACAGTTTAAAGTACTGCTCAGAATTCAGAAAAACAGAGTTGGGTAAGAATTGTAGTGAATGGTCTCTTTTCTGAAATATTCTTTGTAAAACCAAGTCCATTTTTCCGTTATCACACACTTTCGAAAGACAGACTTCTTTCTGTATTACTTTAACGTCGGAGTCAGAAGCATGTGCGAAAAAGTTGCTAACCTTTCTCATCAGAATATTCCATGTGTTTGGATATAGGGAGATACCTTCCTTCGTTGGTAGCAAAACTCCATTTTCATCCAAAGCAAATTTTCGTACATGCACTCGAGTAGAGCCGATGAAGTTATTAATCACCACAAATGAATAGTTTCCAATAGGGAACATGTTGTCTGGAATAGTTTGCATGGTTAATTTTGAGACATCCGATGAAATAGTTTGATCAACACCACGAATTCTTTTGCATATTTCAGGTTGATTGCTAAAGCGTTTCATTTTTGTTTCCTTTTAAGACTTAACGTTTCTCAAGAAGAAATTTCTAGTAACCACGACAGCAACTTTTCACCAAGGGAAAGAAGATTTTATCACACGAAATCCAAATTAAAACGCTGTTATAGCTGCCGTTGTTGCCAAAAAGCAAGTACAAATCTTAGACAGCCAATGAAAATATTCCTAGCAGGACAAATACAACTCAAACCAACTTCTTTCCACCTTATGATAGCACAGCGTCATTGAGAACATGATCAGACTTGTGTGAATGAGTCCTTTCACGTATAAGAAGTCTGACGTCACACAAGACACCGCAATTTGTTCAACCATCCAGACTGTGACGTCACTCACGTCACCGCACTTTGGTCATCATATGCATTTCGTCAGTCGTTGCCATTCCATAAAAGTTAAATATTCCTATTGCCAGATCCGAAAAACACCTATAATAAAACAACTAAACTCAACTCTAGCATGATGACGTCAGCAGCAGCAATCGAAAACAACTAAACTACACTCGATTAGTATGACGTCACTTCCGTCAGCAGGAAACACAACTCCACTCTACTCGATCAATATGACGTCATTTCCGGCAGAAGGAGGTCTACAACTCCACTCCACTCTATATATGACGTCACTTCCGGAACCCCACTGACGTCACTTCCGGAACCGCGGCACCGCTTGGTCCAAAAACCGCCTTTCCCTTCTACTCACGGCGGTCTTTGTTTGGTATGGGTTTCGATCACGCAACCCTCCATTTGCTATCAGTGACTCTACCAACTGGGCTACCGCTTTCCCTACTTTTGAAAGGTGTAATGGTAATTTTAGTTAACGTCGTACTAGAGCAACACAGCGGGCTATAAACGACGGTCCGGAATCAGTCCCTTAAGGGAAAGATTCGAGGACAACACCTCGTAATTTTGAACCACGGTCAGATGACGAAGCAATACCCGAGCTGGCACCCCACTCTCCGAACTTTCATGCCAACCCAACGTGAGGACTTTCGGCCACGACAGATTTAAGGTCCACCAGCCGCCTCTGCACCATACGCTTACAAACTTCCATTCCCGGACCCGGATTCGAACCAGGAACCTTCCTATCTAGAGGCTAACACCTTAACCACTATACCAGTTGGTCGGCACTTTTGTAAGGAAGTCAGTTCCAAGAGATTCGTACTTTACAGTTAGGTAAAAGTTCCGAAGAGAACTTTTCTTACTACATTATTTTGAGTGGTGTAATTCGAAATTTTTTTAAAAAGAGATATCCTTATATCACATATTGCTGGGGAAATATAAATCACTATTGAGTTTTGATTATGTGTGTTTCATTTCCGACGATATTTCAGCTGAAATATTTCAACTTATTTCTTACAAACTGAATGAATAGTGCATTTTTTTAATTTTAAAAATGCTTCTACCTTAATTAGTAATTTCAAATATTGAATAATAGTATACCGGCATTTTTTTGTGAATGATTGTTTATCCCAGAACCATGCTTCGGTCACAACATTGAAATTTTTATCATCTGTAAAAAGAAAAATCAATGTGGTAATTTTAACCAGTTTTCTAATGTCGAATTTTAGAAGAGAATTCGACCTTCACTCTGAAATGTGTATTTTCAAAATTTCATCCCTTTATACACTGATCGTATGATACGATGTTTAGTCTAGTCATTAGAGATTAGTCAGTATTGTGCATGCAATTTCCTTCATTCCATGAATTTCTAAACAATATGCTGGTCCCAAGGACAATAACAACAAACGGTACTATTCTTAATATGGAGAACTGGATAAAGGAAGGTGTTTTGAAACAAGAAAAGTTTGTATCCCAAATTATCTGAGCCTGATGATTTTAAATCATTCGCTCGTAGATGGTTCGCGAGTAGAAAAAGTGAAAATCTAATTTTTACCCAAGGAAAATAACGTTATTTAATAGCTGGTGTATGAAAATGATGGGGAAACAGTGTCGAGTTTGGAAAAAACTAAACGCAGTAAACCAGAATTACACTGTTCTGAGAAACGAATTCCATCAAACACAAAAGCAATTTTTTCTCGCATTTTACAAGACGAAACAAACAATTCCCAGAATATTTCCATCGCAATGACGTTTCTCCTTGCTTTGTTTGATGGAGAAGGAAGAAAAAAAACAATACAAAAAAACGTTGGAAGGGGAAAATCAAAAAGAACAACGGAGCGTGTATAAGTAAACACAACAAACCTGCCACCGTTTTGCCTGGAGGTTGCGTAATAGTAACCGCGCCCACGCAAGTCACACCTCCCGATCGAATTGGCTGCCGGCTCGCGGAGGCGGAGCCTCGTCTCTGAGCCGAGCGCTGCTCCTCCGATTTCCCCAAAGGCCCTCGTTGGACCCAACGGTGAGGAACACGGCGTTCACATCCCGCCATCTCCGCTGTTTTTTTGGAACCGCTTCGGCGACACGTTAAAAAACGCTCACGTGTTCGGATTGCGCTTGATGCGTTTGTCAGTGCTGTTGAAGCATCATTGTTTCCGATCGCCGTTCACATTACAACATCGACAAGGAGAGTTACGCTGTACATTGTTCGTCATTTCGTACGTAAATAGAAGCCGTGCATCGCATTCAGTTAGCCGGTGCTCTGTGTCCCAAGTGATCAAGAAGCCACCGCTTCAAGATTTAGTCCCCCATCCAGTTTGTACTTTGATGATATTGACGAATATCAAGCAGTTGGATCTGAATGAGCAGCAACTACACAACCTGAACAGTGAGCCACTGATTGCATTTGTTGACAGTTAGGTGTGAACTTATAGTGTTTATTCAACTGTTCAACAAACTTGAGTCATTGATTTACACCAATCGGACCTCCACCTCATCATAATCCAGGCCAGATTGATGAACTATTTCAGACCAACAGTTCCGAGTTAAGCGTGGACCACCAAAGAGGACATCGTCCTACATCCTGAACATCGAAGTCACTGATTGCAGAACTGAGCTCCCTATCTCAGGATCAGGCAGATCCGTATTCTGAGAGAAACCTGCAGATTTGATGGACTAACACAGGTGTGACTTCCTAAGATTGCAGATCCAATTGTCCGATACATTACAACAGATTGGTGGACTGTTTCCCAGTTCGGTGTGAACCACCGGAAAAGTGCTTGCTCTACCGTCCTCCCCTTCTATACCAGCAGCTATTGGGCCCTTACCATCCGCCACCCTGGTACCCTACCAGAGGAACCCCCTCCGCGAGTGCAAGGTACAGTCTCCGGATGTACAACGCATGGTGAGCGGCGGCCAGCTCGTGGACGGTCGGCAGGGGACCATGCCGGTCATCTCCCCCGGGGACTACATCACCCCACCGCCACCCAGCAACTGCGCGGGTTGCGGGGGTCAGATCGCCGATCGCTACTACCTGTACGCGGCCGAAAGACAATGGCACGCAACCTGCCTCATGTGTTTTCGATGCAAGGCACCGTTGGACCAGGAGACGAGCTGCTACTTCAGAGACGGACACATCTACTGCAAGGAAGACTACTTCAGGTGAGCCATTGCCTTTACAGTGAATCGCTTATTGCGTTTAATTGTGTCTTTGCTATACGTGCTTGTGTTAATCCCCAGGCTTAGACTGTCAGACTGAAATCCCATTGTGATCGATCAGCTTGTCGATTATGCCTCTTAATATAACGTTATGCGGAGTACCCGGATAACGAATTGGGTTTATAAACAAGGTCAAGACCTAGGTCCGTTGCTGAAGGTTCCACCCTGGGTGTATTCCTGTCTTATGTGTCAGTTAAACTTTCCTTGTGTATGTCCCCTGTGAGGTATATTTATCCCTGTGTGTATATCTCTCTTATGTCAGTAAAATTATAAAGTCAGGGACGGACACATCTACTGCAAGGAAGACTACTTCAGGTGAGCCCTAGCGTTTATTGTGAATCGCTTCTTGCGTTTCACTGTGTATTTGCTATATGTGCTTGTGTTGATCCCCCAGACTGAAATCCCACTGTGATAGATATAGTAAATCGATCAGCTTGTTGATTATGTCTCTTAATATAACGTTATGCTGAGTACCAGGATCACGAATTTTGTTTAAAAACAAGGTCAAGACCTAGGTCCGTTGCTGAAGGTTCCACCCTGGGTGTATTCCTGTCTTATGTGTCAGTTAAACTTTCCTTGTGTATGTCCCCTGTGAGGTATATTTATCCCTGTGTGTATATCTCTCTTATGTCAGTAAAATTATAAAGTCAGGGACGGACACATCTACTGCAAGGAAATTACTTCAGGTGAGCCCTCGCCTTTACAGTGAATCGCTTCTTGCGTTTCACTGTGTATTTGCTATATGTGCTTGTGTTGATCCCCAGGCTTAGACTGTCAGACTGAAATCCCATTGTGATAGATATAGTACATCGATCAGCCTGTCGATTATGTCTCTATATAACGTTATGCGGAGTACACGGATAGCGAATTTTGTTTAAAAACAAGGTCAAGACCTAGGTCCGTTGCTGAAGGTTCCACCCTGGGTGTATTCATGTCTTGTGTGTCAGTTACATTTTCCTTGTGTATGTCGCCTGTGAGGTATATTTATCCCTGTGTCTATATCTCTTTATGTCAGTAAAATTATAATGTACGTCTATTATTTGATATTGTGTGTCTGGTGCGGCATGGCCATATATGGCCCTTGCGGCATAGAATTCCAAAACCAACCTTGTATATGCCCATTACTTGATAACGTGTGTCTGTCATAGAGTTGCCAGATATGGCCCGTGCGCTATAGAAATTCAACCTAAACAAACCGTTCGTAAGGGGTTTTTACATTTGGGACGTGAAATAAGAGGGCGGCAAACTAAAAAGAAACGTTCAGTTAAATAAAATTAAAAACGGCTATTTAGTGAAAAGGCTAACGTTTTCAAAATTTTATGTGCTATACCATACGTAGTCTGAAAGTAGGCAATCATGATAGTAATATTTTTAGACTTGCTTTATGTTGTGAATATTGTATGAATCTGTATTTTTTTATCTTAAGTTTTATTCTATTCATAGTACTTGGTTCTCACTGTTTAACCTTTTGACTACGGCTATAGATGTAACAAGCACGATTCTTATAACTTTCATAGAACAACTGCTGTAACGGCCGTAGTCTAAATTCTTTCTTGGCGCGGCTCTTATAACTTTCAAGGTATAACTGATATAATGGCCTTTGTCTAAATTCTTTCTCGGCGAGATCATGGTACAACTGCTGTACCGGCCCTAGTCTAAAGGTTAACATGCAATCGAGTAAAGTAACTCGGAACTAGTAACAGTTCAGATTTAATTTCGAGAGAGACCAAGACTCGAATATAAAAATACTGGGATTTGAAGTCTTGAAATGTGTTTTGTACTATTCCACCCAGACTCTAAGCATGTATAGCTCAAAATTCTGAAATAACTGTCTTAAGATTCCACGGCTCTTCTGTTTATGTAATAGTCAAGCATAGTTACTTGAAACTTATGTCCAGATTGTTTTGAAAGTAGTTTAAGGCCCGTATATAAAATATAGGGATCAAAGTTGTTAAAACAAGTTTCTAGTTCTCACTTGATGCAATAAAATCCTAAATATCTAGAAATTATAAACCCTTTGCAGTGCATGCTTTATGTATGGCTCGTACATGAAATTTCTGAGACAGTTTAAAAAATTAATTCAGTGTGTAGTAACTTATTCGAAAGTGAACTAATTCTTTGATATTTTGTGTATAAAAATGTTTTGAGTTCTAATGTAAGAGAGAGAGCTGGACTTTGTTCTTATGAATTAAAAATTCATAAAAATGCAATACACAAACTTTGATTGCAGTTTTCAATGGTTCTGAGTTGAATAACGAAATAAAGCAAGCAATAACGCAAACTCTTAAATTAAATCAATCTTTCTGCTTTTAATATTTCTAATCTCATTTGTTACATAGTGATCACTATGAGTTGTATTTGTAAAATAGTATTTCCATTACTATACTAAACCAGTTTTGCAAAGTTAATTTGTTTATTTAATTTTAAAACGCGCAACCTTTTAAACAATAATCAAGTTTTCAAATAGCATCATAATCATTCAACATATCACTCTTAGGCTGCAGTGGTACAGCTCAAAAATATAGTTTTTGAAGTATGCATATCAAACTAAATTATTTCAATCAGTAAACTAAACTTCAATACTGGATCGCTAATGTCAAGTGTCTTACAAGTAGTACAAGTTTATGGGAATAAAAACTTTGTTTCCATCTCAAAATGGGGATTTTGTCCTGTGTGCCTGTTGCGCACCTATCCCTTTTGTGACACTTATAAGTATGCACCACACCACCTACTTTCCACACCAAAATGAAACACCAACAGAGAAACAATATCTTTGTTAGTGCTTTTAAATGGGGATTTATGATTGTCATATGTGTGCCAAAGTGCCCGTCTAGTAAAACATTCAATTCAGTAACATATATAAGATTTAATTTCAAATGACATGTTTACCTCAAAAGTTAATATAGTTTGAGGCTTCTAGATTTGAGTGATTTATTTAAGTATTAAAATTATGTTTTAGTGACACAGGATATTGGCTTTAAAATCACGCTAATATTTCTAGGGAATGTGTAGGTTTCTGCAAATGCCGTGTTGTTTTTTCGGGTGTTTTATCCTGATTAAATACTGTAGAAATCGATGCATTGACATGCAATTGAGGCATACTAATTCGAGTTGAAATTTCATTTCTTTGTGACCTTTTGTGTGTGACCATTAACTTGACAGAAAAAAGGTCATGGCCAGATCGATTTCAGTGACTTCCCCTTGGTGTATTTCTCTTGTCAGTAAAACGTTCTTTGTGTGTTTGTTCATTACTTGCCATTCATTGCCTGTGTTGTGTCTGGTGCAGCAGTTCCCAATATGGCCCTTATGGCAGTTTGTTAAAAACGTATTAAAAAACTGTTGCTGCTGCGATTAACATACACGCAACAGTTTTTTAAAAAGCAACACCCGTATAGCTTTTTAAAATACCCAATTTTTACTTTCTTCATTTGCTCTTTGCAAGCCGAAACGCGAACTCTGGAGAGGTACAAAAAATTCAAACCAGTCCTCGACTTTCGCTAAGCGTTTTTGACGTTTGAAGGTTGAAGTACTTCAAAATCGTTCTAAAAATTTATTTCAAAAGTCTCCCGAAGAGGAGTGAATATAAATTAAAGCAACACCTCTCTGCTGTGCTCACGTTCAGACTAAATATATCCTCAAACTAGCCAAAAGAGAAACAGCTTTACCGAGTTTAAAAAAAATCGTTAGATAAATAACACTTCTGATTTACTCCTTCCAGCCCTTCTCCTTTTTTTAGTTTCCGAGATGAATTTTTATTTACTTTCGTTGACTTGCAAATCGTACATGGATGTATCAATAATTTTATAATTGAAGACAACCTTTATTGAAACAGTATCTTTCTTATGCCTGTCCCCTTTTCCGTTCAGTCCTCCCACACCAACGGTTCGATTCCTGTATTTCTATCTTTGGTGTCAGTAAAACTTTCCTTGTGTATTGCTTACATTGATATTCTAGCTGCTTTGTATTTTGCAAAGCTTGGTCTAATATCCCTGAAATCTTGGGTGCGTCCATGGTGAAAGAAATGCAAGAATGGTATTGTGCTGCTCCGGTGAGTAGACACATGATCTTGGTTAAGTCCATTTGCACACGGGTAGTTAAACTCGCAGGGGACAGGGAGTAATACACAAAATCATGTAAGACTGTCACCATGGGTAATTATTTGTTTCGCCAAACCGTAATCACTGCTTTGGCTTCCGGCATGGAGCCAATCGCAAAATAGACAACGTCGATCAAATGAACAAACACACAATAAAAGTTTCGCTGGTGTAAAATAGAGAAATACACTCAGGATAAGTTACGATAATCGAAACACTCACAACACCAACCTATAGTGGACAACAACAACCTAGAGTGGAACTTTATAGTGCCGAACAAGTCAGACGTCTGGCATACAAAAAGATGTTAAAATATTCAACACTTGGTTTAATCTTTTGAAACCTGCATCGCCATGCACACAAGAATGGATTTATAAACGAGAAGATTTGATGTATACATTATATATAATGCTACAGGTGTGTTTATCTACGAGAAGATGTGAATAAGTAGTACATGTTTCTAGGAGTAAATAAGTATCTAGTGTTCTGTAGTGTGAAGAATAACCTATCTCAAGAAAAGTGTCAAGTCAAAGAATAAAAATTGTGATGTTATGTCACTGAAATATATGTATGAGGTTCCCCCAGCGTGTAATATTACTATTCTATAGTATATAATAGAAGTTACCACCATAAATACTGACCTAAAATTTAAAAGAAGCTATACTATTTCAATTTAAGTTTTATAGGATCCTTTTTAAGTTCATGTTTCTCAAATTCTACAATTTTGAGTTGCGTCACTTTTTTTTTGCCGGGGGCGATATGTTGCTTTTTGCGAGAATCTATCATTGACAGAAGTGGTATAAATAATATAATGATCTTTAGAGGCAAGTTTGAGCTTTTTATATTGACTAAAGCGCGCGGTTGGTTTGGGTTTTATAATAGACAATCATAGTCACAATAATGGACAGAATATAACCCAATAAAAGATAGATGAAGTACTTAAAACTTAGTAATCCAACCAATAATTATGAGGTAAATGGTATGCATTGAATATGAAACATTTGAAATGCATTTAACATGAAAATAAATATAATAAAAAGTAGAAATGTGTTTGTGAAATAGAATTGACTATCGACGCGGAAGTTTTGTTGAAAACGTAGTTTCAATTTCCAGACAAATTTTCGTATCATGAAAACGGTTTTAATTTCCATAAGATGAATTGGGAAATTACTTACATTTCTCTAGATATAGTTGCCTGTGTATATTTAACAACTCAGAAATAAATCACATTGGTACTATTTAATTTGGTAATGTATTTTCCGTTCATATTTGTAATACATTGAAGGAACTTTTATCCGTATGCACCAGTCCCTAATTTGCTTGCGTATAAAAAATATGTCCTTAGAAAGACAAACCAAATCATACTTTCAAAAATCCGTCACGACTTACATGACATGGTTGACACTTTAATTTCTTGAACACCACCGCTGTAAGATAGTTTTACAATGTCAGTTTTCGTGTTTACATCGTAGTTAAAAATGCGTTGAAAGTATTGAAATATGTTTTTAATGTTAAATAAATGTATAATTCTAAAATGGTTAGCATTTTGTCAGCATGCTTTTCACATTTATTACAATATGTATTACATCCTTACTCTTACCTTATATAGATTAGTATAACGGATTCACACACGCATAATTTTCTAGTTTCATTTATATTTAATTGACACAGTTTTGTGTATCCATTTCTATACTGCGAAAGAATTTATCTAGGAGGAAAACATGCTTTCACGAATCTCTTCAGTACATAATCTACTTATACGTATAGCAAAATAATGATTCATGGATTGTACATAAGCTTCCATCTAGCGTGCGTGTGTGTGAACAACTTCAATTCATTAGTTCCGATTGTTGGCTCCCTTATGTACGTGGATGATCGGATTTATTTTAATGTTCCATATGATCTTGCAAAAAAGAATACTTAAAAGTCTTTAAAATACAGAAATGAATTTTTTCCTGAATAAGTTTATTCTGGAAACTACTTATTAATAGTTTGCTTGGTCGTAGCCTGGCCAGTATAGCCCTTGCGCCAGAAAACCAACCAAACAATATTGTAGGTTCCCTGCCAGTACCACATTAGATGTCGGGTTCTACCATCAGTTGGGATGATCGATTCACTGAAATTAAAATGTACCACAAATACTTAACGTTTAGCTTGCAAAAATGTAATGCCTTTTCTCTCTGAGAAGGTTTTTAAGTTCAGCCAAATACAGAGGGAGCTTATGTATTGGTAACCTCATCCATAATGTATGGCGCTATTTAGTGTGCAACGCGAATGAAATTTCGGCATGTCGCTTGGATTGAAAACTAACTCCGAACATCGCAAAAACCTCCCACGCACAAGCAACGTCTAGTTAGAAGCAATAAAAGCTTTGCTCAAAGCTTTAAGCTGTTGGGCAACTGCTCATTTTTATTTAGTTCAAAAGCAAACTTTTAAATATTGAATATCCGAGGAAACGAATTCGTGTTTCTCAAAAACAAGTAGTCTAATTTCTTTGAGCATGCACTGTAAAACCTCCAGTGCAGTATATATATATTTTACTCTTAACTATGAATAATATGTATAGAAAATCGCAAGGAATTTTCATCTTGGAATACATTAGCTGCCTGTTTCATGGTAGTTAGGTATTTTAATTAACATCGCGCTGGAGCAACACAACGATCTATTGGCGACGATCCGGGATTAAACGCGAAGGAAAAAATCCGTGGACAGCACCACGTAATTTTGAACCACGGTCTGATGAATGGAACAACACCTGAGCTGGCATCTCACTCGCCAAAATTACACTCCACGTCAACGTGAAGACAGTTGAGGTCACGACAGTTTTAACATACACCAGCCCCCTTTGTATACGACTGTCTTTGGTTGGATTCGAACTCGCAACCTGGTTGCTGATCTGTCGCTCTTCCAACAGGATTACTGTGGCCCAATCAAATGTTTCATGGTGGTATCATCGTGGTTTTCAGGCCTTGAATGATTTGTAGATCTTGAAATTCCCAATGTATGTTACCCGCTGCATATGAAGCATTTCTAGGAAATCACAAATAATATTTTCTGATTATTAGGCCGTAAGAAGCGTTCGATGCCATCCATTGACGTGCCATTCGACGTCAGGTTTATAAATATTCACATGTTTGCACATCACTTCACGAAAATCGTGAATGCCCTTCTTTATTTATGTATGTGTCCATATATAGCCGTGTGGAACGTCGAAATGTGTTCCGTTCTCGTGGACGAACTGCAACAGCTGAACCCACGGCAATGAAATATTTATGGCCCCTCATTTATTGACATACGTAAATATGGCAGAATGTCTCGTGAGATGGCTGAGATATTGTTGATTGACATTTTTCCTGTAAAAAGTGTGCTCGGAAGCTGTGTTTCTGGCTTGGTTTTCCCCTTCGATTTCAATGAATGGTTTTACTGGTTTGTATCACCTTGTGTTTGGTGGAGGTTGTCCGTCTCGGGACTATGGGAAATCCAACCGATGAATAAATGGTACTACACTGAGAATATTGAAGCCGGAATTAAAAATCAAGCATAAATTGAGCGTTGATGGTCACCACTCTATCAGCTTCCAAAGATTTCCACTTGGGCGCAATTTAAAATTTATTATTTATTTATTGCTTTTATTATTTATTTGTTACTTTCCAATGGCAAAGGGTTAGATACAGATGAAAGAAAGACACTACAACACACAAAGCATAAAAATGGGAAAAATCGAAGATTTCGGTTTTTGAATTGGTTTTTAATCTATTAACTTCGTCATGTGATTATCATGTATACAATTATAAAATCCCGAAAAAACTGACTTAACGAAGTACATTGAAGCAAAAATATCTGACTACTGTACGATAGGATCCTAGAAATGTGATTTTTTGTTTGTATTTTTTTTTAATTATTATTTTTTATCTTTTTAAAAATAAAAGTTGTTACCTATGCCCGTTTTAAACTTTAACATTGCTCACTGCGATGCGTAAAATGTTCTTGTTCAAACGCGAAAAATATTATTTCTGTAGGAAAAGTAAATATAAGTAATCATGGACCTGGTGTGCTTATAAACAAAGTTTGCTATTCTTCAATAATAACTGACTTTTAAAGCAGGAAACTGTACTTTAAATTATAGTTCGGAATAAAAATTTAGCATTAGGGTTGATTTTCTCAGGACTCGAGAGCCATATTTGGCCATGTTTCTTTTGGGAAGTGTGTGCCCATCTCGGCGATATCGCCAGCAGATACCAAGCACGATAATTGCTTTCAATCTACTGTTCCGTGTGTAGGGGTGGAAGTGGTCCAACAAGACCTCAGTCACCCACCTGTGGCTTTATTTACTCCCTAGGTTAAAAACTGTAACTCCTGTAATAACTTTACGAAATTATTGTAAACCTGTTTCCTTTTTTTTAAAAACAATTTAATATTTAAGGAGATGCTTATCGAAAGAATCTTAACCCTCCAAGTAGTTTCGACGAGATATCTCTTCCTTCAAGGTCTGACCAACTTTACTAACGACGAGATATCTCGTCTATCAAGGTCTGACCAACTTTGTTAACGACGAGATATCTCGTCCATCAAGGTCTGACCAACTTTGCTAACGACGAGATATCTCGTCCATCAAGGTCTGACCAACTTTACTAACGACGAGATATCTCGTCTATCAAGGTCTGACCAACTTTGCTAACTACGAGATCCTGTCGCTATACTGCTAATTTTTTTTAATGATGGTGAGATCAAGCTCAGGTTAATTTTTTTCTAGTGACGAGATATCTCGTCCATCAAGATCTGATCAAGTTTCTTCTAACGACAATATATCTCGTGCATCAAAATCTGGTAAGTTTGGCTAATGATACATTACCTTGTCGAGACAAGCACTAGAAGAGCCGACCAACCGGTATAGTGGTTAAGGTGTTAGCCTCTAGATCGGAAGGTTCCTGTTTCGAATCCGGGTCCGGGCATGGATGTTTGTAAACGTATGGTGTAGAGGCGGCTGGTGCACCTTAAATCTGTCGTGGCCGAAAGTCCTCACGTTGGGTTGGCGTGGAAGTTTGGAGAGTGGGGTGCCAGCTCAAGTGTTGCTTCGTCATCTGACCGTGGTTCAAAATTACGAGGTGTTGTCCTCGAACCTTTCCCTTAAGGGACTGATTCCGGACCGTCGTCAATAGCCCGTTGTGTTGCTCTAGTACGACGTTAACTAAAATTACCATTACCATTACCAAGCACTAGAAGGATGAAGGGAATCATTCAAATCTAGAAGCCTTATTTGAAAGAAATAAATGAACTGGAAATGTACTTGAGGATGAAAATCAGGTATACAATGGTTACCACTGCAAACAGAAGCTGGTAAAAAAGCATGTATTGTAATTGCAGTTTAATACCCATTCATCCGTTCGCCTTCCAGAACTGGAAACGTCTAATTACCGTACGGCAAGAGCGATGCTGATGCTCTTTTATGCGATTTTAATGCCCAAGGAAAGCGAAGTAAAAATATAAATATCCACCGCCGCAGCAACAATAGCGCAGGGTGGATTCCGAACTCAGAAACCTTTGTTTTTGTTTGCTTCGTATTGCTCCAGGGGTGGAAAGACGAAGGACTCGGCCAGCCTTGCCCCAGATTAAGCCGGTCGTAAATGTCAAACCCAGAATATATCCTTTTGGTAGGGGGTTGGCATCTGCGGGGAGGAGTAGAGTTTTCCTACTGCCCAAATTTCTCGTTTTTGGTTTTCTTTTGCTTTTCATGGCTATGAATTTTCTCTCACTCTACCCGCCATCATCTTGTGTCCAGTCAGAGGTTGATCAAATGGCTCTCTCGCACGCGAGATGGGAGTAAGGAATTCGTGCCTACCAGATTAGAGGGATTTGTGCGACCCGTGGTTCAAGCGCGTGGCTTTCTTTCTTCGAACAGCATTTGACATACTGAAGGCATGTTAGCAGAGAAGGGTTTGGCTTTATTAGACGTTCCTTTAATGACTGCAAAGGCAGTGTTTCAGAAAGAAATAAAAAGATGAAATTATTTGAATTGGTATTGGTAGTTTTTAATTAATGTTAGACTAGAGTTACACAACGGGCTATTGACGACGGTCCGGGATCAATCCCTTAAGGCAAAGATCCGAAGACAACACCTCGTAATTTTGAGTCACGGTCAGGTGACGAAGCAACACCTGAGCTGGCACCGCACTCTCCAAACCTCCACACCAATCCAACGTGAGGACTTTAGGCCACGACATATTTAAGGTGCACCAGCCGCCTCTACACCATACGCTTACAAACATCCATGCACTGACCATTCGAACCAGGAACCTTCCAATTCAGAGGCTAACACCGTAGCCACTTATTTGGATTGATTTGTTATGAAACAATGTAATAAATTAACCTCCCTAGTGTTGCCTAGACGATGCACCAATTGGAACACTATTGTATCTAGCCATAAGAAGAACTGACCGGATCTTGTTGGACAAATATCTCGCCATTAGAAGAAAAAATTGACCCGATATAAATCTCGTCATAAAAGAAATCGACAATATCTTGACGAGATTTCTTACCGAAACCACTTGGAAGATTAAAAATTTTTACCGCGGATTTGCTAATTTTTAACTATTAAGTGATTAGATTTTTCCTAATTCCATCCAGTTTTAGAACTTCCTCACCTAAAAAAACATATTCTAGAAGGTTCGTGTTAGAATGATGTTAAAAAAATTCACTTTCCTTACATTGAAATGATGCTTATGAAAGAGATGATTAGTCTGATTACGCTTCATTGTACTTTTATTCAATTCACTCCAAGCAATGCCTGGCTATTCTGCTAGACAATTCACATTACCAATAATCCGTTCATCGCAACTTCGCATACACCTGCTCATTCTAAGCAAGACTGCAATGCAAGATCTCCAACGAATCATATACATCACCAAGAGCCTGGCGGCATGTTTCATTCAAGGACTAGCAGGGCTGGATGGAGTGTCAAATAAACTATGCTTTGCGTCTGGCACTTAACGTACCATACTGTCAATACTGCATGATTGCAGCTAAACAGGGAGAGAATTTATGGGACTTCTTGGAGAGAGTGTTTCGCTTTCCCCTCTGGCAGCGTTAATGAACCATCTGAAGTTGGGATGTTGGCGATAGAGCCATTGTAGAGTACCATACGTACTTACCTTCCGGGATATCCTCGGGCATAAGGGTCGGGCGATTCTATTTTTACTTTCTTTTTGCATTGTGCAATAGACGCCGAGTCTCGAATTTCGTCGCTGTAGGTAAAGTACCGGCCTAGGGAGGAATGGGCTACCAACTTCGAAATTTGCCTTTGTTACATCAGAAATCGAGATTGCTCACGACAGTTGAGAGGGTCGGATTCATCCATTGGTCTCTCTGGGTGTGGGACCAGAGCTGCATTTCTAAACCGGCAGCCTGGGTGGCACATGTAGGATTCAGCCTTGAAACGGAAAACAAAATAAATTTATGTATTAGTTTGAAATCTGTGCTCAAAGTACAAAATTACAGACCAGATCAGGATCTTTATCTTCGGTATTGATCCTGGAACGTTGCAAACATCCCGTTGTGTTGTTCCAGTGCAACGTTAATTAGCTACCTATTCTAAAACTCCTGCGCAGGGGCCATTGTACCCTGGTTGATAGTGTTACGAATTAGCAACCTTCATTAGCCTGTGAGTTGTAGGCCAAGCAAGTTCGATTCCTGTCAAGTTTGAGGAAAGTATTTTTCTAACCCTGAGTGTATTTTTCTGTTGTGTGTCAGTAGAGCTTTCCTTGTGTGTATGTCCATAGCGGAGGTCGTCTATCTTGTGCTTGGCGCAGCTAAATATGGTCAATCCAACCATTCCATAGGAAGCGAATAAATGCCATCCTATTGCTAATCTGATGCTCTTTCAAACTGCCCTTCCGCGACACTTATGATGAAATAGGATGCATTTAGCGACGATGAAGCCAAAGTTGAATTGCCTACCTCCCATGGTTATCCAATTTGGTAACGGATACTAGAAATATATACAACTAGTGAGAGTACCTATTCCCCTTTCAAATAACATTACGACCATCTGACGGGTGTAAAAATCGTAGCGATTGCGCATGCGTCAATTTATTCCGGTCCCGACTTCTGTTGCAACCCTTTCTTTACGAATGGTTTGTTTGGCGAAGACAAGGATAATTTCACCCCGCGCCAAGCCAAGCATCTGTCGTTGACATTCTAGAATGGATGAACAGAATAAATGCGATTCTTGTGACAAAAAAGGTACTTTAAAACAAAGTGCCTACGTTAACTCATAATTACCAATTACTATCCTAAAATTATTTTAAAATTCCAATTTTGAATTGTGTAACACTGTACATGTAGTTACACATTTAAAGTAGAAGAACATTTTTTCCCCTGAAAAGCTTTAAAATCTAGCTAATAGAACTAGAGGAAATATGTATATCACAAAAATAATTTATTTTTCAGAAACTCATAATGTGTGTGTTTGGCATTTAAATAAACTTTCAAATTATAAACTTACACAAATTAACTTTTCGTAGAAAGATAGTATAGAATAGATAGTACTTAATACTTATTTACTGGTCGTTAATAAGCCGTACTTATACTAAACTATAAAAATAGGATACTAAACTGGCCGTACTTATTACTTAACATCTGGCAGCAAACTAAAAAAATCCTCGTATTTTAAGCGATAAATTGCCAAATTTGGCATACCTTTCCTCCGAACCAAACATGCAGTTAAAAATTTCCGAACTCCATACGCATGCGCAATTGCTATGATTTTTACACCCGTGAGATGGTCGCATAACATTAAGATGATGGTAATGGTAATTTTTAATTAACGTCGTACTAGAGCAACACAACAGGCTATTGACGACGGTCCGGGAACACCACGCAATTTTGAACCACGGTCAGATGACGAAACATTAAGATGAAACTGGATGTATATCGCATTCATTTCACGACAGAGAAGTCAAAGGCGAAATGCGTCGTACTCCCACGACCTTTCAATCTAGTAATTGAGACTAGGAAAAATCTTCAACTAGAGAGAATACCAATCCCTATTCCCATTTCAAATAACGTATTAAGACTTACAAATCGGTGTCCGAAAAAATTTCCCACCGCAGACTCCTCAGATCGCGACGAGCGGCACGCAAGAATCGAATGACGTAATCCTATTTTTAACTGCAACCTTAACTCAGATATGGCGCCATTAAAAAAGACAGTGGTGCGTTATCAAACCCAGGAACGAAACAAAACGTTCCTTTTCCCGACAATCGGGGCGGCGTTATTACGATTACGATTATTACGAATCGGTTACTGTCGGCGCCCCTTTCATCTCGATTTAATTCGTCACGGATTATCTCCGAAAGCGTAGCTAGGAATTCGCACCAGACAAAGAGGGGGATATTTGCATGCTCATAGACTTCTTGCGTGGTGGTAGATCGTTTGGTGTTTGGGGGCTTTCCAGCTTATGGACGGCTTTCTCACCCCCCGCATTTCTTCGCCGCCCCCCCCCTCTTTCTAAATTGCCGCAAAGCGAACGATCGTAAAATGCCCCATGAATTCTTAGCCGCAGTGTTTTCCTTTGTAGAACAATGTTTAGTTTTTTCCTAATGGAGTTCGGGGATTGTGTTGTATGGAATCAACAGGTGGGAATCGAACCTGAGAGGGGGAACGCCTTTCGGGTTGATTTCCGAAAGTAGTGTTCTCGGAAGATACTTTCGATTTTTTTTTAACGTGGGGTCGATGCCAACGTTAGGGGGAATCGTTGACTTTGCCGAAACGAGTAAGGAGTGTATATTTAAACTGATTTGTTAACCTTAAAACTGCTATTTTTCTAAGCTAAAATCTTTGCCTACACGATTTTGAATTTAGAATACAAGACATACCAAAACTGCCTTAACTCTCCGGCGAGATATCTCGACCATCGAGATCTGATAAATTTTGCAAATGAAAAGATATCTCGTAATCGTGGTCTTGTTGACGAGATGTCTCATCATGCAGATATTGTAGATTTTTCGACGAGAGCTGTTCTATTTTCTCCTTGCAACGAGATATTTCGTCATTAAAATACTGTCGCTTTTCCAACGAGATAAAGATCTGATGTTTGTTTTTCTAATAACGAGATATCTCGTCCATTTCGTTTTGCTGATGAAAAGATATCTCTCATCGAGACAACCACTAGAAAGTTTAGTTGGTATTAGAAGTCTTTTCAAGAGGCTAAACTGGACTTTTCGTGACCAGGGACAAACAAGTGCCAGACAAGGATTACAAGACATGAGGTCAACTTGTAGGGAAATGTATAGCAACAGGTATCAGAAATATGAAGCCCAGTTTAGCAAAAACATGGACTACGAATTATTTTAGTAAAATACTGTATTGGAGGTTTTGGTATCACAGACTTACAAAAAGAAAATATTTACACCTTTAGTCTGATATAAAAGAATATGCTAACCTCTTCATTAGTTAACTGTTATTTTATAGTACAGTTCTCAAACCTGTTTCAGGCACATACTTGAGAAAGGTCACATTTAAATATTCTGCAACAAAGGAAGCGAGTGTATGAATAGAGTTGCTGTTTTTGCTCTATTCACGTGTTACCGCTTCGTCTTTGTGTTATTTTAATTGCAAATACAGTTTCCATTTCAATACGATTTCCAGAGTAGGTTTCTATTTATTAGACTTTTGTTTATTCTCTTCCTGTTTGAATTTTGTAATTAGACGCCATTTATTATAAATATTTGTCTGTATTCCTCGAAGTGGTTTTTAAAATAATGATCAGTTTTGCCTTTGGTGCTTGGTTGGTATGACTAGAATGAGTTTGCTTATGTGATCCAAAAAAAAACAACAGGCCTATAGTTGTAAATTCAAGGATGCTAAAGTTTTTTTTTTTTTTTTTGTAACGAAAACGGGCACCAAACATATCGGCCCTGCCCCCCCCCCTCCTCCAAAAAATAGTTAGTGAAACATAAATCCAGAAGTGTGAGAAGCACAATAAATACTGCGTAAACACGCGCGCAGTATTATGTGAGAGAAAAGCATTTGGGTCCTATGCAAAGTCCATTCCACATAATAACATTGAACAGATGGTTGCGACATGACAAATTCTCTCGGGTTAGACCGGAAAATGGCGTGGGCTTTAGAGTACCCTACAGGTATAATGAGACTTTAAACAAATTGACTTGGGTCAGTCTCTTTCTGAATAGGTGTGAACGGTCGTTAGGAGAGGGACTGTCGTACACAAAAACATGAATGGTGATACAGGTTGTTCTTCTCTCCCTAACCCATTATCTCTGCTATCGCTTACGAACCCCAACGACAATTTCGAACCTGAATCCCCTCTAAGGATGCCATTTAATGGAAGCATTTTGTTTACGTTCCACCCTATCACCTTATAAAGTAGACTTGTCCAAATCCTTGTGACTTGTCTACTTTTTCGTGGGAGCCGTGTTACCACTTTATATAAAAAATAGATAAGCGAATTTATATACAGACCTGTCACCTTATAAAAAAAAAACCAAACATTCAATCCACTCACCTTATATATATATAGATCAGATCAACAAAATTATAGAGACCTATCACCTTATATAAAGAGCAGATAAACTAACTTATATACAGAATTATCACATTATATAAAACTATAAAAACTCAAAACATCCAATCTAATTACCATATATAAAGTAAGCACATCAGCGAACTTATATACAACAAATAAAATTATATTAAGAGCAGATCAGCGAACTTATATACAAAATATCACCTTATAAAATGAGCAGATCAGCGAACCCATATACAACTTATCACCTTATTTAAAGAGCAGATCAGCGAACTTTTATTCAGCAAATCAAGTTATAAGAGCAGATCAGCGAACTTATATACAAAATATCACCTTATAAAATGAGCAGATCAGTGAACCCATATACAACTTATCACCTTATTTAAAGAGCAGATCAGCGAACTTTTATTCAGCAAATCAAGTTATAAGAGCAGATCAGCGAACTTGTATACAAAATATCACCTTATATAAAGAGCAGATAAGCGAACTCGTAAACAACTTATCACCTTATTTAAAGAGCAGATCAGCGAACTTTTATTCAACAAATCAAGTTATAAGAGCAGATCAGCGAACTTATATACAAAATATCACCTTATATAAAGAGCAGATAAGCGAACTCGTAAACAACTTATCACCTTATTTAAAGAGCAGATCAGCGAACTTTTATTCAACAAATCAAGTTATAAGAGCAGATCAGCGAACTTATATACAAAATATCACCTTATATAAAGAGCAGATCAGCGAACTCGTATACAATTTATCACCTTATTTAAAGAGCAGATCATCGAACTTATATACAACTTATCACCTAATGTAAAGAGCAGATGAGCGACCTTATATACAACCTATCACCTTATATAAAGAGCAGATCAGCGACCTTATGTACTACTTATCACCTTATATATCAAGAGCAGATCAGCGTTCTTATATACGTCTTACCATCTTATATAAAGAGCAGATCAGTGAACTTGTATATAAAGAACTTTGGTAATTGGTAATTTTAGTTAACGTCGGGGGGGTACTAGAGCAACACAACGGGCTATTGACGACGGTCCGGGATCAGTCCCTTAAGGGAAAGATCCGAGGACAACACTTCGTAATTTTGAACCACGGTCAGATGACGAAGCAACACCTGAGCTGGCACCCCACTCTCCAAACTTCCACGCCAACCCAACGTGAGGACTTTCGGCCACGACAGATTTAAGGTGCACCAGCCGCCTCTACACCATACGTTTACAAACATCCGGACCCGGATTCGAACCAGGAACCTTCCGATCTAGAGGCTAACACCTTAACCACTATACCGGTTGGTCGGCTATATATAAAGAACAGACTCGTCTGCCTTCTCGTTGAAGTCGGACTACAGCTAAAAGGCTAGTCTAGCCGTCAACGCGTTTCCCATGCATAGATAATCCTGTGCATTTGCTAGTTCAATTGAGAGGTAAATGAATCTCTTTTTCGGATTCCAAGCGAGCGAACGATATCCACAGTGGTTATTCTTCCGTCTTTCACGGTAGAACTACTTCCTGTTTCGAAGTCGCCGGAAATAACACTCCGGATATCCGAGAGTAATGCGTGCACATTATGCACTTCACTTTTCGTCGGCGTACAGATCCCCTCTTCTGGTTTCAGAAATGCATCACAAACTTACATTTTAATGTAAATGATTTATTTTCACAACTTGGTGATCAGCTATATAAATATCTTATCACCTTATATAAAGAGAGATAAGCTACGGCCTGCCTTTGAATTGGAAGAAAAAAAACAAGCCAAACTATGTAGTTTAAATAACTTGATGCCTACTAAATAAGCGATGGTTTTTGATAACATTAATTCATGGAAATAACAGCGTTTCGAATGTCCTGTGAAAATAGTCGTCATTTGTTTTCATTTAATATACTGATTAACTATTAGCAAAATATATATTTTTAAATAGATACGAGTTAGATTTTTAAACTAAGCAGGGGGCTAAAATGATTGTTGTTTCTAAGAAACTACCATGATCTATATTTTTAAACAATTTTAATAGTCAACTAAGATGTGAATACCCCATTTCAGTGCAAATTTTTCTCGAGTACCTATTAGTCTTGAGTTATATTTTTAGCCTCCATAACTTATTCCATGGAAGACCTATTTGCTTTTATACATCGCATCTTTTAACATACTTTTTACGTCACCTAAACCACTTCATATCATCTGTTCTACTAACACAAGTTTCAAAATTGACTTTCACGATTGCCTAAATTATTTTAATTTGTATCTGTTTGAATCAAGAACTTTGTTTGAGTAAGCTTGTCTATTTTCGTACCTTGTGCCAGAAAATCCAAACCAACTGTATTTGAATTAGTGTGGCATATATGTATGAACTGAGTAGGAATTTTTCATTTCATTTCCATCTGGATTATTAATTGTACGACCAACCTTGTACACAGAAAACTATATTTCTCTTACGGGGCACATGAAAAAGTCGTTATTTGTTATCGCATTTTGGTAACACTGTACGATTGTTTGTTTACCACGAAACCCCGCACCTCAATTGAATTTATAGCATTATTGGATGAAATATTATTAAAAAAAAAAAAAAACACCGAATATTAGTCGAGCTGTTGCAGCGTACAAACAACATGCTGGGTATTTGATTTCCAAAGCAGCCCACACATTTCGAGTTAAAATTTGCTTCTGGGTATTTTCATTTGAATTCCAAATTGTTCGAGTTCTGATTCGAGAAGTACTGTATAACCTTCTTTCTGTAGTACAACAAATTTATTCTTGAAAAATATTTTTTGACATTATATTTTGTAAATAATCCCTTCTGCTAGGACACATGTCTTCATCCTTGCGAGCGAAGCGATCAAGGTTCTCACAGCGAATCAATATGGATTGTAAAGCAATCCTCCGAGGGTTGGCGGGGACCCTAGTAGTCGTAGGACATACGGAGCACATTTCCTTATTTATCGGAAAGAGTTTATTTTCTTTTTGTATAGGAAGCACGTTTTAATTGCTATGTGAAATAAACTCTTTAATACCACTTTATTTTTCCATTGAAAGCCATATCAGCCGACTCGGAGCAGCAACAGGCCACCAGGGCACATCTAGAGGTGTGTGCGGGATTCACTGACCGGAACAGGGTCCATCAACACTCTTGAGTTCCACGAGCCTGTCTTTAGTAACCACAGGGGTGGCACAACCGAAATACCCAAGTGAACATTTTTACCTTTCATCGCCATTTATTCCCTTACCCCTTTTCACGACATGCTTTATTTGGCGATGGTCTGTCTTCTGTTTGGCGCAACTAAGCGAAATATTGCCAATTGAGCCTAAACTTGAAACCAATCAATCAGTAGCTTCTCGGGAATTTCCGGGTGGGCCTGTCCTTGATTTTGTATATATAGAAAACAGTTAATTTTTTATTGCTTTCCATCGCTAATTAGCAAAGTAGCTTTGTTTTTTTTCCTTAGTTCCTTTCATTAATTTGCTGGGATGGCTATGTATGAAAACAATGAAATGTCAATTTTATATTTCAGTGTAGTAATTCGTTTTGTTCAGGTCCCTACACTGTCATTTTGGGGCCCGTTTCCAATTTAAAAGCCCAGCCCTAGTGGAAAGACAAACACACACTTTGCCGAAATGTGTAAATTTTTCTCTTTGTCTTCATACACTAGATGTGCACCTTTATTCAGTGACGCAATGCCCACGGAAACTTGGTGCTGGTAAAAAAATATTTTTTTTTTTTTTTTTTTTGGTGATAGAAATAAAAATCGATAAAACCCAAGGCAAAAACGGCGGTTTCTTAAACGTAACATCTGAGTGAGACGTCGTATTTTAATTTAGCCGCCTTGATTTTTATCGCTAGAAGTCAAACAAGGAATACAGACGTCCGATTGGTTGAGTCGTCATCTGACCGTGGTTCAAAATTCGAGGTGTTGTCCTCGGATCTTTCCCTCAGGGAATGGATCCCGGACCGACGTCAATAGCGCGTTGTGTTGCTCTAGTACGACGTTAATTAAAAATTAACCTATTGGTTGAGCTAACGGTTTCTTACCATGTGTGGACCTTGTGGGTATTATTATAATAATGCCACGAATAACATTAAATGAGTGTTAATCTACGAGACATTCCACGATATAATTATTGACAGTTAAAGGAGCATGATGGCACGTTAGTTCAGCTCAAAGTTCGGGAATCGGGAAAAAGTTTGAGTTCGCAATTTGGAAGTAGGTTCCGGTTCGCACTTTACCTGGCGAAGGAGGCTGACACATGTGTTTGTTGTACGCAATGTATACATTCAATACACTCTCCCTCATTATTTCGTTTAAAAGTGACCTCCAGCCGTGACGTCATCAGATTTATTGGGTCGACATCTCAAAGAAATTTAACAAACTTCTCAAACGACCCTCATGTTATTTGGAAGCGAAATGCTGATTTATCATTATAGTAATCTCATGTGTTTCTAAAGAAAGTGTGAAGAATCAATTTCTGTGGTAGGTGAATGTCTGAATGAAAAGGGATATACAAGGCGAGAAAAATCTCATGTATTCGCCTTGACATCAAGATACTGAAAAAAATTAAGCATAAATAAAATTTTTGCTTATCACGCATGTAAAATACGCTTAGATATCTCACCCAAGTTACAATACTGCTATAACTGAAAAAAGAAAAAGTGGAAACCCCCACACAAATAATTTAAATTTTTACAAGCATAAAATTTTTAAATTCCATCGAATGTTTTTATTTTTTTATGCTTTTTAAATTACATCACTTCATCAAAACTTTTTAAGCTATAGTTTATTATTTTTATGTTCATGTCAAGTGTAATCTCTTACTTTCGTGTGATTCAGGGTTTAAATGTTACTTTTTTGTGCTAAATATTAACCCACGTAATTTGATTCTACTTCTATTGCTGGATTGACTTAATTTGTATTTTACTGGGTAGAATTTTGCCTCGGCTTGTCCGCTATCGTACCACTACCAAAAAATGTATAGGTTTTTTTTGTAGAAAGATTGAATGCACACAAACATTTTTGCATACTACAAAACTGTTTTCTAATGGAATCTACAGTAGTGTCAGATTTACATATTTAGTCCTACGCATATAAAACGAGAAATTAATTTATTGTTGTAGTGGTATTGGAAGCCAAGGTATAATAGGTCTGAAAACAGTCAACGAATCATTACATGTAAAGTTCATTTAACCACGGACAGAGTTTAGTCAGAAAATCAGGAATTCGAAATTTCTGCAGTGCGTGTGTTGCTTACTCAATGTTCGCTGGCTGAGCAAAGAAATGGGAAGAATGTACTGAGGAAGGGTTAAACACTTTTACCAGAAACTGGGGTAAGTGCAATATCAATGCTACTTAGGGAGGTTTCGTTTACTAGCCTTGACTTAACCCTTTGAGCCCCCCTTTTCAAAACGCGACGGAGGGTGGATTTCTATACACAAGACACACAGCAGGAGATTCAACGAAATGAAACGGGTGTCCTGATAATAAACACAGAATGAAGGGAACAGTTTCGTAAAGGAATCTGGAACAGGTTGTTGGGGAACAGTCCAACCCTCTCGCCTGTCCCACCTGGGTTTGTAGTAGCTTTTGTAGTGGTATATGCGCTTGAATCTGTCAGTTCCCAGGCTTTCGTATGGGCGGGTCCTAAGTTGATGAATAGGAAGCTCTTCATGGGTGGTGCTCTCTTCTTTCTCTGCCCTGTCCCATCCCAGCATGCAGAATGTCAACAATGCAGAGGTGGCGGGGACAGCATCATGTATTAACCGTGTCCTTTTCGCTGCTCGGTGACAACTAGCACTTTACCTGGATCGCTTCTGAAACACGGCCTACGCTGAGAGGAATGATAAATAGCACTAACACAATAAAATGTAAAGTTAAGTTATCGGAGAAAAGAAAAGATATTTTCTCGCTTTACAACACTTTGAATGACCGTTGAGCCTGGAATGTCCAGAAGAATGGCAAGGACTAACATGTTAAACTACTGACCATGTAATGGAGATGCATTGAAGGTTAAGGGTGTGAATGTCGCGATGTAGCCTAAGGGTGAATTCTGGAACCAAAGTTGTCGGTTTTTGCTTAAATTTTTTTTTTCGTGTGAAATACTGGCCGGTTTTGACGAGAACGCAGTCGACCATAGGTTGATCGATTTCTGAAAAGGCGCGACAGCTATTGAGGTAGGTAGTTGAATTTATGCGCCGTTGCGACAACGCAGCGGTCCGGCATCGTTCTCGGAAAGAAAGGTCCAAGAATGACACCTGTCACTTTTGAAACATGGTCAGGTGACGTAGTCAACACCTGAGCAGGCACCCCACTCTGTAAACGTCCATTCCATGGCAACGTGAGGGCATTTGTGGTCTGCATGCATGTTGTTTCTGGTCAATTGAACGGGCCAAATATGGTCTGTGAGGTTCTCCTACCGTCATACTGGAGAATGTTCATTGTAAGAAGCCATTGGATCCCCGAGGGACGAATGCGGGGGTGTCCTTGAAAGGTCATTTGGGCTAGGATTAAGAAAAAGAGCTGCAAGTGTGAATTGACCGTGCGAGGGTTCTTTCACGGACTTAATGCACGATATTAAGCTGCAAATATACTTATTAACCTTTACGCTGCGGCGCTTAGATATATTCAATCGTATGCAAGAACGGCTCTTTCGCCAGCATGTCCGACCCCCTTTCCTAATTACCTAACTTGAGCGATAGAGCCTTGAGTGGTATATACGACTGACGCTTTCCTTTCATAGTATTGTGTGGCGTATATCACTAGAGCGATCTTCCGCATTTTCCAAAAAGCGTTCACACCTCACGGTCAACAAGATAGGGTACCGAACAAAAAAAAGGGATTCTCTAGAAGGTCAGTCGCTGACAGCTCGTAAATGGTGATCGATGCCAGCGGTCACTTAAAAGGGGGATTACATCCACCGTACGCAGATCTATAAAATACCGCTGGTGTAAACGATATTTTTGTGGTAACAATTCTCTATATGCCGTAGCGTAAAGGTTAATGTTATGTAAATAAAGCCTTTTACTCGGGTACCCATAAACAAGCGTCAGTCTGTTTGGTATATATTGAGGAGAAAAGAGTTCTAGAAGGTCAGTCGCTGACAGCTCGTAAATGGTGATCGATGCCAGCGGTCACTTAAAAGGGGGATTACACCCACCGTACGCAGATCTATAACATACCACTGGTGTAAACGAAATTTTAGTGGTAACAATTCTCTATATGCCGTAGCGTAAAGGTTAATGTTATGTAAATAAAGCCTTTTACTCGGGTACCCATAAAGAAGCGTCAGTCTGTTTGGTATATATTGAGGAGAAAAGACTCAACATATGCGTTGTTATATGACCCTTGCGCCATGAACCACTCAAAACAATATCCCGATGATATCGCCAGATATCATATTGGAGCAGTGTGAACTCATCCGCGGGAGAACTTCCCACTTGCGAAACATCCACAATCGACAACAATCCATACAACTCTATCACAACCACACCAACTCACCGTTGCATTTGCATGACAGCCCGAATCCCTCAAGAAAAGCAAGAAGATTGGCGGTCGAAGACGACGCACAAAAGGGGTTTCGAAACGACGAGCGTCTTGTTCCTTTCTGGAATACAGGAAAGGCCATAACGGACATTATAACAATCTCTTCGTCTCGGGTTTCATCCGATTACCGGCTTTCCTTTTTGTTGGCGTCTTTTGTTCTTCCGAGTATCCCATTGCACTGAGCAAGAGAAGGAAAGGGCCCGCTTGTGGTTGTCGAAGCTTGACTCCCTGCCACACGACGCACGGGCCGCTGTTTTTCACGCTCGCTTACCACCGAGATGAATTGCATAAACACCGTGCTAGCTCACGCGTACACGTGATGTCACGCGATTTCTGCGGCTTGATGGTATCAGCAATGCGATACCTTTAGCCTTGCTCTGCCGTTGCAGCCGTGAACGTCGAAATTTTGGGTTTTCTTGCGGAGGAAAATTGGGCTTTGTGTTTGTTTCTTATTTCGGGTCAAATTTAGAACAATTTCACGATGTCCTTCCTGCGGATGTGTGGTTTTAATCCTCAATTGGATACCCAGTTGGATTAGCAATTAGTGGGTTCGAGACTAAGTTCAACTAACGATCGTTGTGTGTACGGGGCTGGTGCTTGTTAAATCTGTCGTGGGCTCAAATGTCCTGTCGTTGGTGTGGGTGTTTGGTGAGTGGGGTGACAGCTCAGATGTTCAATTTGCCATCTGACCGTGATTTAAAATCACGCGGTGTTGTATGTCGGATCTTTTCCTTCTGGAACATCGCCAATTGCCCGCTGCGTAGTTCCATGTGACGAAAATTAACTACTTGCCTACCTTGCAGAGGAAAATTATTCATTGTGTTTTTTTCTTATCATGGATCAGAATTAGATAAGTTCCGCGAGGTTCTTCCTACCTTTTTTCATCTTATCTTAACATCTTTTTTCTGGTCATGGACAGTTTTACCATCTTTTTTTACCACAGCACATGTTTTTATCTGATTTGTTAGTTACCCTTCACATTAATCGCTTTTTCCCTTTATATATTCCTCTGGCTTTTTATGTCATATATAATGCGTCATATTTGAATTCGGTTCTTTTAAGCTTTAGATTGCTTAGATTTAGTATGGGTATTCATATCAATTAAAAATTTTTTTCATATACTTTAATGTTGCTTCATGTCAGCATGTTTTAATACATTCCAATTTTTCATATTTTTGACAAAATTTTATTGCGTTTCTTATGCGTGTTCTTGCATAATTTTAGACTCCTTTTAATTATTCTTTTGAATGCTATTGAATATTATTTCATCTTGCGTTTTAACGCAACGTGTTCTCTATCGGATCAACTGCTCCAGACATAATGCCTGCCCATGTCTGTTGCCGTATATAAGGACCTTGAAATATTTTCACGAGGATACTTGAAGAAATGTTTTAAATTCGTTTCATTGGCGTACTTGATGGCAAGTTGAAAATATATTAACTAAGACTTCTTATCGCCCAGAAAATCTCTGCTATTAAGCTGTCTTTTTCCGCCACCACCATTCGAAAAAAACAAGATACAATTGAAACATCTGGAGAGAAATAAATTAAAACGCCCTTACTCGAAATGAACGAGCCCTATTTCCATAGCGACCACCACCGTGACTCGGTGTCGGGAGCAGTTCTCGAAGACAGACAGTACGTGGCCAGGACTAACGATGCTGACATGACAGTGAGTGTAGTAAACAGTTTGTCCTGTCAATCATATTTCATTGATTTGGTGTGATCAGTTCTAAATATTGAATGTGGTGCCTGTTCTTTGCATAACTTAAAGTTGGCTACTTCTTCAGATCTCTGTATTCTATATCAACGGTGTTGGGGTGTTCAATTCCAATTTTTTTGCAGTGCAAAATTAATACTTTTAAATATTAATTTTAAGTTAAAAACTTATATTTATTCCTATCGTTTAAATGTGCATGTAGAATTTCAACTTTTTATTCAATAGATTCTATTATATAAATTTTAATCTGAATTTTTAATTCTTGCTAAAAGATGGTTAGTTGGGTTTACAATGGAGCAATGTCCTATTTCCTGCGCACAGGTAATGATGTATTGCTTCATTGGACTCAGAATAGACAAGGTGCACACAGTATAGACAGGTTCAAGCAAATGGACATGCATACACATGGAGTTTTATTGCCACAGAAGAAAAGAATACACTCAGGGGAGAATCATGCGTCGCCTACAACTGGCAGGTTGCTAACTGCAACGGAAACAAATGCTTCCACATCTTTAGTTTAGTTCAGAAAGCGGTAGACAGTGATAACGAGTTGACAAAGAGAGAAACATCGATGGCGATAACCATTCATGCTTCTGACGCGTTTTCACATCCGTTCAAAAAACGGCTGACCCGAGGTCAACTGCATTCTTGTTGGAGTTGGAGCCGTTCATTTGCGTGCCTTCGGGTTCTGAAGGCTTCGTTTGCTAGAAGAAAGTAATCCGCCTGGGGTTCTTGCTAAAAGAAATGCCAGATTTTTCAAGATGATCTCGATAATCTAAACAATCTCATGCGTCGAAGCGGTACCATTGATAACAAGTTGACGGGGAATCTCGAGAAACATCAATGGCGATCACTGCTACGTTCAGCTGAACTTTCCCATGGATCGAAAAATCGACATTGCCTACTGTCTAATAGTTTGAGTAGGCTTATAGGCTATCTCCGGGCTGTGAAGGTCGCTTTTAGTTGAATAAAGTAATACCCCTGCGGATCTAACTAAAAGAAATTCCATAATTCGGCAATTCTATGATCCAAGAACTCTAAGCAGAGCAATCCCATTTTCTCTGTTTTGAGACTTAAAAAGAGCATAAGTAAAATTCTCTGTCACTTTCCTTTCTAAAGTAGGAACACAAACACACCGTGAAGAGCCTATAGCTGCCGGTTTTGTACGAATCTACCCATACATACAGCAGGTGTTTCATTGAAAACACATCCAACAAGACCAGCCCTTTAGTTCTGCCGTCCAAAAAGTACCTTCTACCGTCCAATAGGAAAGGAAACTGAATAGTGTATTCAGATTAGACGACATTCGGAGAAAATGTTGACAGTACTGTGATCTATTGGGTTGGGGTATTTGCGGCTTAGGGCCGTTGCAAAATGTTCCCTCCTGTTGCAGTTGTTTACCACCGCAGAGGGGACTGCCATTGAACAAAATAACATTGCGGAAGATAAGTTCGGCCCACTCTTACTTGCAGTTGAGTAGTAATTTCTATAAACCTTCGGGGTGCAAATCGGTGACCCACTTTTAAAAACTTTCAGGCTATTGAATTTCAAGCTTTAAAGAATACTAAAATTATTATGTGATTTTTCCGCTGTTCGAGAAGTAATTTTATCTTCCCGTATCACGACTCATTTAAATAATCAGAAATTCTTATGATCTTGAATATTTTATTCAATTGTTTTTCATCGTGGATATTTCGGTGACATCACTATGTTGATCGGAACCTTTCAAATGTAGAGTGAGTAGACGTAAAACAAAAACGCCAAATTTCGTACACAATAACAATTCGCTTGCTGTGTTTATAGTTTCAAAAGAAGTGACGGCCCAATTTGCTTACATTGGTCGGCAGTTTGGCCAAGCTGCGCCAAACACAAGACAGACAACTTCAAGCGAAAAATGTCGAGATAGGGATAAAAAATAAGTATTAGAGAAGTGGGATGAAAGAAGCATGACACCCGTGATTACTAAAGACAGTGATTTCCATGGAATAAAAAACATTACAAGGATACCTAGGGTCTGTGAAGCCCTAGTTATCCTTGCAATGTGTGCATCCATTTCAAGGGAGAAACTTCAACGACATATCTCCAGTCCCGTAAATGGTCATTGTAGAGTCACAAAGTTAGATACGTTCACTGCTAGAGGATTAGGGAGGAAATTAAATGAGATGCAGTTCGTAAAAGTGCTAGGGAAGATTAAGGACGGTATCGAGAACTTCTTTTTGAGGTCTGTGAAGCCCGTGCGTACAAAAAGATGTGCCCATGAGGGTGTCAATAATTTTGAAATAGCCGCTCTGTCATGAAGTTTACATTGCGAAAGCGAAATTACTGCCCAGGGTTATTTACTTTGCACTGGGAATACGAAGCCAAATCTAGTGATTAGCAAAACTAGGCGCATCCATTTGAAGGGAGAAACTTCTAAGAAATATCTATACTCCCCGCTAATGGTCATCGTAGAGTCACAAAGCTAGAAATGTTCCCCTGCTAGAGGATTAGGGTGGAAATGAGATAGCCCGCCATATCCCGTCCGTTCCCTCACCTCAAAAAGAAGATCTCGACACCGTTCTTAATCTTCCCTGACACTTTTACGAACCATCCCCCTCTTCATCCCATTGTCGCGTAAACCTTACAAACGCTCAACTCTTTTGTGATTTTCCTGTATTACACGCCCCTACTTTCGCTACTGGTATTCCACTCTTTTTATCTTCTGTAGGGATCGCTCCGTTGAAATGTCGTTCTGTAAAATACAGTGCCTCTCCATGGGAGGTGTAGTTACTTTCCCTGGGAAGAGTTGCAATAACGGCCCGGGTGACGACGTTCATGTCCATCTCTGTTCAGGAAATGGACTCTTAATGCAGATAAAGTGATGGGGCTTCCTTAATCAGACAATGAGAGGGTCGTCGAATGTTATCTGCCCTTTTCCAAATATGGGGAATCGCTTTGGGTTGTAAACGAGGGTAGGGGGTGTAGAATTTTTATCGTTTCCAAGGGAGTGGTTTCCCATAGTGTAGTGCTTTTTTATTGCAGGAAGCTATTTTTCGACTATGGCGTCTACGCAATGAGATAACTGGGTATGAGTTAGCAAGATTGCGCTATAGCCGATAGCTGTTTGGGGAGTGTTGTGACTTGGCATCTTTTGAAGGGCGCAACTGAATTGAGATGGTGGCAGCGTTTGGAAATGAAGACATTTAACCTTGTGGAAGTGTTCGGATTTGTGGATTCTTTAGAGTACAGAAATCTTAGGAATACTGATTATGTCTAGGATTGAAAAATGGAGCCTCTGTAACCCTATTGTGCTATTCTTGTAAAAATATCGTTTCGTACACATAATTTTTTTTCAAATAGGCCTTGATAAGAGGCTAGGAGTTCTTCAAATTTCAATCCTATTTTCTGTCCTATACCATCCATTTTTTGTCCTATACCTTCAATTTTCTCTTATAATATATTCCATAGTACTTTTCATCATTGTAGTGCAGTGTAATTTGCAGTGTAGCCATGGCATTAGCGGTCCACCTCTTAACCTTGAGTTCGTGAGTTCAAATCCACCTGTTGCGTTTTTCTAGTGAGTTCGGTGATGGTTTAGAAACTCCTAAAACCTAAGAAGAAAATATTTGAAGGAAAATAACTTCAAACTTAATAATGATAAAGTTTCATGAAAATTTATACAAATTTAGTATTATTTTATTTACACAAACAGCTTTTAACTTTTATACTTTTTGAGCGATAATTACTTACATTGTGATTTAAATATTCACCATCCTTTATTTTGCTTATTTTTATACATAAAATGGCAACCCAATTATTCGTGTGTCATGACCAAAAAAGTCTTTAAAAATAGCTATTGTTATAACTTCAATTGTAAACTTGTTAGAAATCTTTTCGTTGAACACTTTTTGTATGTTAATTTATTAAAACACAGCTATAATTATATGGATTGCTAATAGGCTATTAACTTTTAAATTATTTTCATTGTAATTAAATTAAAAAGAATTAGGAATCATTAAATTCAATTATACTTTGTATTTAAGCATGGAAGCATTCTTGTGAAGTGTTTAGAACTCGATAGAATTTGTAGGAAAACCAAAGACCACCCGGAATTGAAAAGCATTAGCAAATCGGGAGGTAGAAACGCTTCTGAATCGCGTTTTTTCCTTGACAAAACATGCATTAAAATGTTCGTAGCACTTAAACTTTAAGGACCTAACTTTTCATGATACGGCATATTTGTGAGAAAAAAAAAGATGCATATAAACGTACGCTTTAAATCACGAAATCATTAACATCAGGCAGTTTTTAAACAATTTACTAAAACAAACAAAAGACAAGAATTTAAATTTATAAATCTGCTAGTGCAAATTTCAACGTAGCTATACCTGAAATCATGCTAGACTCCGATTTGCTACTTTTAAAAATATTTTCTTATGAATTGGTATGAATCCGCTATAAATATCTGGTATCCGCATTTGTCTTGCGGGCCCGGTAAACATATTTAGAGTGCCGTATTTGGCTAGCGGGGCGAGTAAATCCTTTCGAACTGCCATATCTGACCGATGGGTTGTATAAGCTTTATTAGAGTGCCTTACCTCGTCTGTGGACCTGATAAAAACATTTCGTGGGCCGTATCTGGTCACCAGATCAATCTATTCGCTAGAATTTATATTCATTTTATGGGTACGGTTGTTGCTGTTTAAACCTTATCCTAACAAGAACAACAGTTATTTCACAAATATCCGAGAAACTAGCTAGCTTAAATAAAGTGAGTCAAAATATAGTTTGTAAAATTTATTAACCCATCACACTTGTGGCTGAAGTGGTTGTATCTGGAAAACCGAGTTAAGTCGGTACAAAAAATGTTGACTTAAGGTTTCAGTATATTTTTTTTCTGTATGTCTTTTTTTTTTTTTTTTTTTTTTTTTTTTTTTTTGGCAAGTAACACGATTCTTTTTCAAGCAGCTAGTAAAAATGGAATGGATAACAAGCGGTAACTTATGCACAAGCAAGAAGCACTTTATTTAAACAAGTGTCACGTTAAGTAACTACATAATGCTATTCATACAAGCATGGACCAAGTTGACATTAACTTTCGGAATTGCTTTACATCCTTGTGCGCTATGCGGTTATATTTTTTTTGGTATGCGTAATTTATTTTTGTTTATTGGATTTTTAACATTTGTACCACTTGTTGGATTTATGGGAAGAACATTTTTTAATCTTACCGTACATTATATAAGAAATGGTTCGTTTCGTTCTCTGTTTTTATTCTTTGCGTGTTTGCGGATAGTAAGTAAAACTGTAACGCCTTTAATTATTGACTATACCCACTGTAAAGCTTCCTTAGGGCACATCTCCTTTAGGTGTGTTCGGGCTTCACGGTCCCGAGGTACCCCATTAATATTTTCTTTTCCTTTGAGGTTTATTGTCTTTGCTAAACAAGGGGTCGTGCTGTTCGCCCTAGCGTTTTTTTCTGCGTTCATCCCAATACTCCGTTCCCCAATCCCTCCTTTTCCCCCTTTCACGACATTGTTTATTTGACGATGCATTTTGTTTGGCCAAATATTTATGGCCCTTGCGCCATAAAACTCCGCCAAAAAATCAATTAACCCACAGTGAAGCCGAATCAAATCAGTACGTGGGACACTGGTTTTGATATGTCTCTATATCAATCTATGTTGTTTTTATTTTAATCGACAGGATTATATGAAAAGTGGTAAAAATTTTTTAATTTTGTTAAATTATGACTTAACCTTAAAGGTGCTTATACATTTTCGAGCCGAACCGTTCGCGAGCCGCGCGTGATCCGTCCGTTGAAATTATTTTCACAACGAGCTTCCAGCGATCCATGGGAAAGGAAGGGAACCAACCGCGAACCACCGGACAGTCATTTGTCACCCACCGGTGATGACGACGGAGCCTGGAGGCTCGCGAGCATAAAGAAAAGCAACGAACTAACTCAGAACACCGTCCAAATCTGAACCGAGAACGCCTTTGTGTTCGTCGAAAAAGCGACAGGAAACGGATCGCCACGAACGGTTCTCGAGCCGTTCAATTGGCACCCAAAACCCCGTTCAAATCATGAGAACTAGAGGCTCGCAAATGTATACGCGGCTTTAGACTTCGGCAGTTGTACCATGAACGCGCCAAGAAAGAATTTAGACTTCGGTTAGAAAAGCAGTTGTACCTTGAAAGTTATAAAAATCGTGCCAAGAAAAAATCGTATAAAAATATCTATAGCCGTAGACAAAAGGTTAAGTATTGAAATTAGCTAAAACGCTATTAATAAATTATTCAAATTTGCCAAATTTATGAGCTTTCAGGGGAACTAAGGAAAGCATTCAGTAATGAGATTATTTTCTCCTGTAAACACTTCTCTTTTTGTGCGCTGTTGAAATATGATTGGACGCCGTAGGCGGACACTGTTTCACCTGTGCGGCTTTCAGCTGTATAGTCCGCCTTACGGAGGAGATTCTGGGATAAGGGAGAGCTAAGCAATCCACAATATATACATACACATTTAAGTACACAGAAGGGGAAAGTCAATTGAAGGGTAAAATATGAAGGCACAAAAATACAAAATGACAAAAGAAGAGGATGACAAAGTTTGAAAAATTAACACAGAACAAAATGAGAAAAGAAAAAAAAAATCATTTCCAGAAGGGAAAAAAAAAAAATAATAATAACATTATTGAAATATACAAAAGTCAGAACGTTAAATACAGATGTCAGACAGCCGAAATGACCTATAAAAGTTTCGAAAGGAAACCAAAGTTATTTTGAGAACTTTCGACTTAAACTTCTCAGCTCTCACAGATATAATCAATGTTGGATAGACGAATACAAATTTTTAACTAAAAATATTTTTTAGAGTTATGGCAATAGAGTGCAGATGATTGGCAAAGTTTCCCAGTTGACCGCCTCATGAAGTTATCGCGAGGATTACGTCCGAGTCATTTAATTCTATTCCCACTCTAGTTAAATTAATTATTTTTTTTAAATCTTTAAAACTTTTTTTTAGAAAACCTTATTAAATTACTACTTCTTGTGTAAAAGATACTTTTTTAATGAATCAAAAATGATTTAATTCTCTTTGATGGCTTTGATTCTTTGCCGTGATTTTATTATTTGTTGCGTTTAATAATTGTACTATTTTTTGTTATCTTTGGGTTCTGGTATCTGTCTCAAGTACAATGTGCGATACAAATCTGATGACACATTTAATAACACACCTTGAAGTCACCTAAGCTCAGTGGGTTCGTCCACGACGTTAGAAACCTGTGAGCTGTCGGCAGTGAAGGATTAATTCCAATCAGATTCAATTCTTCCTTAGGTGTATTTCTCCCTTTTGTGTAAATAACCCGGAATGTTGTGTGCTGCTCCAGTGGGATGTTAATTAAAATACCTACTTACCACTTGTACCTGTAAAACTTTCATTGGGTGTGTTTGTTCATTACTTAAACGTCACCTTGTGTTTGGCGCAGCTTGGCCAGATATGGCTTTTGAGCCGTAAAATCCCAATGCAACTAACCGTAATAAACCTTATAAATGAGATCGCGTTAAAAGAAAAGTTGTAGTAAGCTATAAGGTGTAAGGAAGATGGATGTACAGCAATATATTTAAGCTGTGACGTAAGTCAATATATTCACTGCAATAAAACACCATTTTCTCGTTTAGAAGTGTCATATAGTTAATGGAAAGCACTGAGGTTATTATATTAGTGAATATTTTAATAGGAAATTCTGAAGATCAGAGAAAAGCAATGTGTTTGTTCCCACTTAATTCAGCGGCATTAAATTTTTATAGCCACTTTCCGTTTTATGTGATGGTGCAGGCAAACATCGGAAAGATCACCTAATGAGAAGCATATACACTTAGATTAGAGCGAATTCGTGGTTGGTGAGGGACGACCATTTACGTGCTGCATTCAAGGAGTCTTAGTCGCTGTTTTGTAACCAAGCAACGTAGAGGTGGTTGTATACTAAACTGAAGATGTGATATTGAAAAGGAAAACCTGGTTACATTGAATTCCCTATTTTTTTTATCACTTACCCAAGTTAGCAACTTATAAATATCAACTACACTGTTGGTTTCATACCCTGACAAATATCCGCCATACATTTCTATCGAAAGCTAAGAAAATACTTTTATTTACACTATGATTCGAATAAATTGATCAGTTACAGTGCTTCAATATTTTACTTTTAATATTAAAAAATGCTAAATTCAATGTTCAGACTTTCAGGTATTGTTATGTTACACGCGAAAGCTAGATCTTAAATATTGAGTACATGGTATTTTAAACACTTGGTTCGCCTCTTAAAGGTCATTTTTTGGGTCACGGGATAATTAGATCGAGATTTACTAAGCTTAACAAGTTTAAAGCCTTAATTGCATATGTGTTGAAATTGGATCTGCAATCTACTAAACTAGCAATACCTTCGCTGGTAAATATTTAAAAACACCAACTGACGCTAATTTTAGCGATTGGTATTCAAATATGCTGATGTCTAAAAATACATTTACATGCAATCACGGATTTCTCAGAAACTATTCTATAATTTTATGAATTTGTGTGGAATGAGACATAGCACATAAATAGAAAGGAAGAAAATTAAGAACACTGCATGATATAAAACTGTAGCATGATACAATAAAAAAAAATAGCAATAGTATGTGACAAGGAGAGTTCAGAAAAAAATTAAGGCTTATGAATTTAATATGGAATGTAAACGAACCAGACCTGTACTGTACACACATCAAAACGTGATTTAATGCTGGAAATAATGTATAATGTTGCTAACCACAGTTTGGGGAATTAAATTTCACTCATACAGCAATGCGGTCTTCAGGGAATTTATATCTCTAGGAGAAGGACGTCTCAGTGCAACTGCTTTAACAAGGTAGTCCCATAAGTTCTCTATCGGGTTCAGATCAGGAGATTTTGCTGATTCGCTCAATAGCTTCATTTTCAAGGAATTAGTCAACGAGGTTTGCTCTATGTGGACAAGCATTTACATTCAAAATAAAAAAATTAGATTCTTATGCCCCTCTGAAAAGTTTTACATAACGTTCTAAGACCTCATTCCGGTATCTCTGACAGCCACAATTCCTCTGTTGAAATCGTGTAGGGACGTACGTCCATCCATCATTATTACTCCTCACATCTACACCACCAAAACGGTCGCATTGCATAATGTTCGTGTAAGTTTACGATGCATTACAAAGGTTCAATAATAGGTATGGATAAGCATGAGGTTTCCTTAGGAACGGCATTTGTCCAATTTTATTTTTGAATATCAGAAACCTGAAGCAGAAATGAGCCTTAAGGGGAGTTAGTGCTGAATTCAAAAGAACGAAGCCCCATTCACCGTCGGAGCTCTACTGGGAAATGTGTACAAACAATCGTGAGTCGTCAGTTACACGGACATCCGAATTTCTCTGTAAATTTCTCATGCCATGTTACCCACAGCTCTCTTCGATCCTCCATCTGTACCAACAACGACCGAAAAAAGTAAAAAGGAAGACGGCACCAACCGAGCCGGTCGCACGCTGCCTCATCAACAGAAGGCTAAGGCTGTTCATACTCATTTGTCTCTGACTCATTACCTGCCATGATGCCGGCGGTCCAGACTCCGAAAGAGCCATCCTTCAAACTCTTCCTATGTTGAATCATCTGCTTTTCGTGACTGCCAGTATATCTCCGGTCCTCCGCAGTGACAGCCGAGTTTGGACACCTTGCGACGCCTGGCATCAACTGTACAAAAAGGAAACTGGCATCCATGCGCGCGTGGACGTGCGGACAGACAGCTGGTCACACCGTGCTCTGGTCTCTGGCAGTGACTAGCTCGAAGAGAGATCCAAAAGCAGAAACCGTTAAGGCGGTGGATGGATTATAGGGAGTTGCTATCTGCGTAATAATACGTGCGTTTATCCGTCGTCGTCAACTGTCACCAAATATGTATTTATAGAGCTCTTAAATCCGGTCGTAAAATTTATATGTGGTTTGGTTTTTTTTTTTTTGTCGTGCGGTGAAAGAGACTATTGTCTCAAACGGAGGAGAAAGACTTTTTGGACCTGTTGCAAATGAGGTTGTTGCCGCCGTTTGTCCAAAACAAATTTTCTATTTAAAATTATGTTAAGGTTTGCTACTAAAATAATTAGTGAGCAAACTATAATATTAAATACGTAAAAAAAGTACTGTTCCCAGTATTAATTTTTTTGGTTTAAATTTTTATTGAATATGGATTAAAAACTAGCAAAAGGCTGAAGGTTTTTGTAAATGGGTTTCCAGTAGTTCGAGGAAGCAAGAAAACGCGCTCCTTAATTTTTCTCTTCATATTTTTATCGACATTATTTTCTCCAAACATTTGTATAATCATTATTTTATCAAGAAATTTGTGTAGACATTTTTCTCCCGACATTTATAAAAGAATTTTAGTGATTTGTCTTTTTGCTCTCTTAATAATAATATGAATAATAATAATTCGTACACATAAATCTACATAAAAGGAATGAGATTGACTGGGTAAATAGACAAGGGCCACATTTGGCCATGCTGCGTCAAACACAAGCACAGCGTCTATTAATGAGCATACAAACACATAGCACAAAGTTTAACTGACACAAAAGAGAGAAATACACTCAAGAGTGTAATCGATCCTGCTCCGCCTACAACTCATAGGTTGCTTGCACAGTGGGCAAACCCACTGAGCCACGACGGTCCCACATGAAGGAAGGATTGACTTTTAAACGTTGCATCTGAAGATGGAGTGGTGTATGGAGTATGTATTCACTTCGCACGCATAACACTGGAATATATTTCTCGAACAAGGATAAAATTGCGTTTGAAATACTAAACATCTTTTCAAGAAGGACTACAAAACGTTTAAATATAAATTCTGAAATACCATCCCGGTCTGATCGCATATTCTGCAAGTTTAGAATCGTTTTCGTCACATATTTAGCACTCCTAATGGCTGACTTTGACCGTGGCTCAAAATTCTGTGATTCTGAAAATTTGACCACGTCTCGACGAGGTCTCATGTTCTGCGTTTAGAATCTTTTTCGTTACCTATTTTACCCTACTGATGGCTGTCCAGTCCCTTCTCTGATTCTCATAATTTAGCCATGTCAAGACGAGGTGTCTCGTATTGTGCAAGTTTAGAATCTTTTTCGTCATCTATTTAGCCCTCCTGATGGCTGTCTTTGATCGTGGCTCAAAATTCTGTGATTCACAAAATTGGACCACGAATCGACGAGGTCACTCTTGTTCTGCAAGTTTAGAATCTTTTTCGTCACCTATTTAATCCTACTGATCGCTGTCTTTGACAATCCCTTCTATGATTCTCAAAATTTAACCTTGTCTCGACGAGGTGTCTCATATCCTGCATGATTAGAATTTTTTTGTCACCCATTTAGCCCTCCTGATGGCTGTTTTTGACCGTGGCTCAAAATTTCGTGGTATTGTCACCAGACCTTTCCTTTCGGATTTGATCCCAGACCATCTAAAATAGCCCGTTGTGTTGCTCCAGTATGGCGTAAATTAAATTCTTACCTACCTGATGGCTGTCTCGACGAGGTGTCTCATTAGCAAAAATCAAATCTTGATGGACGATATATCGTCGTTAGAAGAAAACGGACCAGATCTTGATCTCGTCATCATATAAAATCGGCACTATCTTGATCACGAGATATATCGTCAAAATCTCAGTAATATATTGATGACGAAATACATCGTAGTAAATTCTCGTGTTGGGTTAAACCAAATTAAATAGTACTACAGATAACTGGTAGATATCAAAGATTAGCACAGTTAACGCACTAAAAGGTAAGCGTGCGTCTTCATCAAGATTATATGCTTATGGGAGAAGCTTAGAGGATTATTCGGATTAACGTCACAGGCGCATACCATATAAGGTGTGAGTGGAGAAATCGAAATAAATGTCCGTTTGAGGATTCTTCCTCCGATATGAATCTTTGGCTAGCTATGTAATCTTTGACGATTATTATATGCTCTTAAAGAGTAACTGGTATTTTAATTACTGTATTAAATCAAATACATAAAAACATGCAACTAATTTTTTGGATGTTTAATGAAACTTAAAACTGGGTGTGGTAACTTTTTCTGAGAGTAAGAATGGTACGTTTTAGCCTTTTTACAAGTTCCACGTGGTTTCATAGATATTACCTATGGTGTAGCGAAGATGATTTAAGGATTTCTATTAATTGGCTCAGTGCATGAATAGCTAGGTCTAAAATGTATAATAAAAACTTTGGAATGTAGGTTTAAAAATAATATAAAATACCAATAATAAAGTATTTCCACCCCCCTTCAGCGTCAGGGCTGTTCATGGTGTGCTGGGTGTCCACTTGCACGTAATAAAGGAGGGAGGGGTTATGATTGACAGATAGTTAGTTGAAGTCGTCTCCAGCTTTAAACTTCGTGGTGATTGTTTTGACAAAGTATCTTGTCATTAGCAAAAATGACTAGATATCTCGACGAATACACGATCAGAAGATAACTGACCAGATCTATATAGATAAGATATCCAGAAGAGATATCTTATCATTGGTCAAATAATGTGGACGAGATGACTCGTCACTGGTCAAATATTGATGAACGAGATATCTCGTCGAAATCACTTGGGATAAGTAAACATGCCCAACAGTGTCTTCCGATATTGTTAATTTTGTACTTGTTTCATCTTTATGGATTCTTCCTGCGAAACCCTTTCGATCTGTATATCTTAATTTGCTTTACCATACTCAGAAAGCACTCATCTCAAAGGTACAGATATTTCACCAGTCTCGAATCCTTCCTGAAACTATTTTCGAATTAAAAAGCTATCAAAACACGCTGAAGCAAATTGCATCATAGAAAATCGATGTTTCGCGCATCACAGGTAAAAAACCATGTCTGAATCCGTCAATAGTCTGAAAACAATATAAACTATTAAATGCAATGCTCATTTCACTTAGCGGTATGTAATGAACTAGAAGAAAAGAGACTGGGCCATCGATGTTATTTCTGAATTTTGTTAGACAGTGTCAAAGGTATAATTTTTTAATATTAATAACATACATTCGTAACAAGGCTTTAATGGAGCTGATGTAATTACATAACCACTATTGTTTAATTTTCTTTCACATTACATTTGAATATTTACTTGGAATGCCTCTTTTTAGATCTTGAGAGCTGATACAAAGCAGCCATAACGTGTTATGAATCGAAAAGGCAAATTTAACACTTTAATATTTAAAAATCCTACAAATATAAGAGAGAATAACTCATGATACAATAAATTATTCTACTAAAAGGAAGTTAAAATCCATTATAATTTAAATTGCGACCTATGCGATTATTTGTTTAACCTACGGAGAAATGGAGAATGTATTTTTCTTCTTTTTCGATTCCATTTATCAAGTATGACTTGTTTAGAAAAGGCGAAATTACTGAAACTGATATTACGTCTAGTATTTATACACATATACAAATAAAAACTAGACGTATGTAGTCATGTCGGAGACAAGAGTGTAGAAAAGTATTCCTTTCACAATCATCTGTCTGAAGAGCAGAAAACATTTCCTCTTATATCAGTTACCTACAGTGGAAAAAAATTCAAGGCTGTGTATCCAGTACAAATGGAAGCGTGTTTGTAATGATATGTTGCATTTATATGTAATCATAATCTTCTGTAAGACGCTCCTTTGACAAAATTACTGCTCTGCACAGTTAAAATTTAAGAGGAAAAGAAAATTTGTTAGGGAAGAAACAAGATTTGCAAAAATGTCACTCAGATTAGTCGATTGCAGCAGTTAAGGCTGTCATACATGTGATTTTAAGGAATTTCAATGTAGAAACTAATAATGTGTGTGGAATAAAATGTATATTACTAACATATGCAAGTAAAATATATCTCGGAACGTTCCAGAAAATTATTTTCCCCAAATTTAAATACATAACATTGCTAAATAATCTCTCTATATTAAAAAAAAGTTACCGCCGCCGCAGGATTGAAAACTCTGCTGTTTAGCTCGATTCTTAGACGGTTTCCCTAAAAAGTTCGGATCAGAAAAATATGAAATTAACATTGTTTGTTCTTCATCGTGTTCCCTGGAGAACTGTAAAGATCTTTTACCGATGCGGTTATTAGTTTAGGGTTTATTAAGTGTCAAAGTTTGAAAAGCGAAATTTCTTCCGCGAGTGAGCAAAACACATACAAATTTTCAGTCTTAAGCCGTGAGTTTTTTTTAATGAGTATCTAAAGAGTATCACACATCTCAAAGTAAATTTTTGCAGCTCGTCGAGTTTTTTTAGAAATTTCAATTTGGTTCTTGATAATATTTTTTTGAAATTCGGGAAAAATCGGGACATTTTTGTTATTTTTTTTTAAACTGTCATATCTATATCTTTTCACTATTCGTTTTTAATTTTAAAAATATCGCAGCATACCTCAGAGTGTACTCTTTCTTACGGCATAGTTATTTTTTAAATTGGTTTATAAATAAGTTCGATGCGATCGAAAGTTGGTTGTTGGCGAGCGTAAACGAGCTGGGGGCGGAGTCCCCTAGTGAACCTAAAAGTTTGCACACCAATATGAATTTGGGTTATTCTAATCATTTTTAATCGTCAAGTAACAACGGTAACCTAGTCATTATAAATTTTGCATCTCTAATTACTTCAACACACAGGCAAAATGAAGCTGTTGCCAGTTGCATAAATTGTAAAACATTTCAGATCATTTAACATGATCCTCTAAGACAATACTTATGCAAATTAATATAATACGAAAATACACTTCAATACAATGTTAAATATAAAAGCGTATGGGACGATTAACGCGAATCTAAGACTAAAACACGATTGTTTATTGTGAATAATCAACAATTAATTTACAGTTTGAAAGCAAATAATTGAATTATCTACAATTAAAGTGAAGTTTGATATTAATCGGGAAGAATAATTTCATTCATTAAAGGCATGATTCTACAATCAAGGTGTCTTTCGAATGACACCACTTATACGCAGTCTTCACACTCCGTGCAATCCAAAGGTACCCTGGCCCAATACTCGCCCAGCACCGTAGAACTTCAGTATATTGTGGACCTCCTCCTCGCGCTAAGCGCGCCTTTGCTCTAGGTTTAAGGGTAATGTCAGATACGGATATCCTTTGTCTCGCGAAGCTATATTTATCTTCTGGATGTTTTCCCCTGGTCGTTCCGATTTTAAAGATGCATCCACGTCTGAACAGAAAGTAAAACAGTATGGGATGTATTTTACCGAGAAAATATTTTACTTTCACTATAATTTAACTTAATAAATATTAATTACAATAATCTTTATGGCAAAATCAATGCTATAGTTCTTTTAAGAAACAAACTACAATTATGGAAACTAAATTCCTATATATCCTATTTTACATAATACCTTTTAGGTATAACTCGCTTGTCTAACTGCCCTACATTCTTGATTTGTATATATACACTACCCTACAATAATGGACCGGACGCCAGTGGATTTTCATAAAATCCGACTACTTGTTTGGGGTGTTTTTCGTGGTATGTTGTTCCTGGTAAATTGAACGCCGACGCCTACATGAACATTTTGGACAATCTGGTTCTTCCCACGCTCTGACAATTTTATGGAATGGACGAATCTTCTATACTCCTTGTTGTCTAGGTCTAAACGTTAGTTCTGTATGTTTTGTAGACAATAATTTCTGAATTGGTCTTTAACAAGCGACAAAAATTAAAAATCAGATTTAATACTACTTAATATATTCGATCGGGAACTTAGGTATTTGGAATGATACTCTTTCTTTTCTGACCAGACAAAATAAAAAGTATCGCACGTGTCTGACATTGACATAGCACGATGAGTGTCAACCAAAATTACGTGAATTCGGGATAGAACTCGTCCTAGCACCTCTAAAATTTAACCAATCAAGCTTCAGATAAATCTGCATACTCACCATATCATGAAATTTATCCTTACGATAACGGAAGTACAGGGGAAATAACGTATTGCCATCGCTGTGTTTTATCTTTCCAACACTATGACTTACACATATGAGGATTGACAATATCAAGTCCTACCTCTATCGTACTATCGAGATGATGTCATTTTAAATAGATGATTGTCACTATTGAGTCCTTAAGGCATACATCTTGCATAGATGAGCATAGCTGTCACTATTGAGTCCGAGGTTTACATAGCGCATAGATGAGCATGTTTGTCACTACTGAGCTCGTAAGGATTACATCCTGCATAGAGGGCCAGCTTTTGTCATTCATCTTGTCTAGATGAGCATGGGTCCATAAAGTTTACATCCTGCATAGACGGCCTGCTTTTTTGTCACTTTTGAGCCCATACGTTTTACATCCTGCATAGATGTTCCTATAAGCTCGTAAGGATTATATCATGAACAAATTCAAATTTTAATTGCACCCATAATTGAGATCATTAGTTTTCCTTTGCGTTCCCTTTTCATTTCTAAACTCATTCACTATTGAGTCCTTAAGGTATACATCTTACATAGATGAGCATAGCTATCACTATTGAGTCCAAGGTTTACATATTGCACAGATGAGCATGTTTGTCACTACTGAGGGCGTAAGGATTACATCCTGCATAGAGGGCCAGCTTTTGTCATTCATCTTGTCTAGATGAGCATGGGTCCATAAAGTTTACATCCTGCATAGATGGCCTGCTTTTGTCACTTTTGAGCTCATACGTTTTACATTCTGCATAGGTATTCCTATAAGTTCGTAAGGATTATATCCTGAACAAATTCAAATTTAATTGCACCCATAATTGAGACCATTAATTTTCCTTTGCGTTCCCTTTTCATTTCTAAACTCCAATGCTTGAATCGCACTGTCTTCAAGAAACAGAACCCACCCAAAAGCAGCGGCGTTCTTTCATTTCCCTGCCTCCAGCACCGGTACAAAGCTTCAGCAGAGTCTTTCCCACGTCAACTGCGAAAAATCAGAGAGAGTCGCACAGAAAGCGGCAATAACTCACCTAATTGGTGGCGTGACGTTGGCGTTGTAGCAGTCGGCTATGGCCACTGCCATCCGAACTTGGCAGTAAATTAATTAGGCGATGAATTAGGAGCAGAAATCTTTGTTCTCCAAATAGAAATTGACGACTAATTGTGCGAAAGCCGATTTTCGGAGGTCGTTAAGTCGACGCGTTCTGAAGAATTTCGGTATTATGGGGGTTGAGGGGAGGTTTCTCAGGATAAAGTGAGTCACGTGATGCTTCTCAGAGGGAGGCGAGAATCTATCTAAATTTGTGAGATGAGGAGTTATGATGACTTATCGGGCTAAGAGATGCGTCGTCTTGCCTTGAAGTAAACAAGAGTGGAATTTTACCAAAGTTGAAGCACTTCCCTGTCAACATTGTCTGAAAAGTATTGATTTTTATCGAGGTTGGCTTATGCCAGATGTGTACAATTAGCGATCCATCACGAGGCATAGTATACGGTACTTTAAAATAGTGGTGGAGCTTCAGATGCGCTTTAAAGTTAAATAAACCTTTTTGTATTTGAAATCATGAAAACGGAGAGTGTGATCGCGTAAACGGCGATTCAATAGATAGTATTGCACCGTTTTTTTTAAATAGCACTTAAATGATTAAGACAGTCCAGACTTATATAAATTCATTAAAACTGCTCTGAATTCAGTGTTAAACTCAGCAACGATCAAGAATATATCTGCGATCAAGAAACGCAGATATTTTTTATCGATAAATGTTAGCGTCAGAGGACCAGCCACTGAAAAAAAATTTCAAATTTCATTCTCGTAAACAAGCATGTTAAAAAACACAGATGTTATCAATTTTTGATAAATCTTTTTGATGTAACTGATTATATCTTTATTCTTAATTTGTGACGAGACAATTTTTTATGTGTGGTTTTATATGTTAACGCGAGCAAGGTGTTTTGTCAAAATTTCTAACTAGAAATCGCTTTCTGATAGATCAAACCCAATCTTACTGTGTCAAACAAATTCTGCTTTTAGGTTTGCATTTGACAAACTTCATGTTGGAAAAAATTGTTTCGGAAATGTGTGTAGTGTTAAATATAAAGCATAAATTCAGCATCTGTTCGCTCAAAAGTGGGTATTGTTCTTGTGTAAGTAGATTCCATCTATAGAATGCTGTTGTGTTGGAATACAAATATTGACGACCAGCTACAGGCTCAAGCCCAACAAGGCTGGTCTTTTGTTTATGAACTCCCCAATTCCCACTGACTATCCAATTGTATCTTAAATTCGTACACTCCCTTTGAATTAACTATATTCTCTGGCAACGCGTTCCAACTGTCCAACTATTACCCTATTAAAATAGTAGTTTTTACTTAAATCCCGATTAAAATGTGTCTTATTCAATTTATACCCATGGCCCCTTGTTCTGTTATCCCAATTGAAATTTAAGCCCTCTGTGTCCCCTTGTTTTACCAACTTGAAAAGCTGAATCAAACTCCCCCTCCTTCTTCTTCTTTCCTTTCCTTCTCTTAATAATCATTACAATTCTGATGGCTAACTATCCCTGGTGCATTTGGATAGTTATTATGAAACTCCATTGAGTGAAAGCAATATTTCAGAATCTTGAAATTACAATGATTCTAAAATCAGCTTTTCAATAGGATCATCGGCACCCATCATATCGTTGATCCTTGATTTTCAAGATTGAATTAAGATTTTTTAATAGAATAAAATACGAGTAATTCTCTGACCTTAGGAAACATTGATGAAACGAATTCGTTCAGCGATCAGGAAATTTGGCCATAAGGGATCTATGCATTATTATAGTTGTTTTTCACCTATTAAACTTACTAACACTTAGACTAAGAAAGTTACAATTTACCTTCCATTTCATGTCAAATCAGGGTAACTTTAAAAGATAAATTAAAAAAAAAAGGAATATTTGAATATAACTAGAAATTGTAACGAATTTTTAATAATCGATGAATGAAGAACTTTAATTCCCTCGTGCTATTTCACTTAAGTTTGACATACGTTCCTTTTTTTTCTTCTGAAAAAGAAATATTTTCAAAGAAAAGTAAATCGCAACGTTTTGACTTTCATTTCTGTTGAGTCTGACAAGTACCCTCTTTATGTGAAATGCAAACTTACTTTTTCTACTAAAGGAGACGTCTGTTCTAAAAATCACAATATTTCTAATCGTCGTTATTTTTCTTGGTTTGAAATGAAAGGAATTCAAAACGTACACAATGAAAATAGTTGTTTCACAATCTAACTGAATTCTGTTTGCTTTTTTCTGATGTAGCTGTTATTTTATTAAACCACGCATTTCATAATGCACTTATTTTTTTCCTTTTCATGTATTATACATAAATTTCTCGAAAAGCCATAGTTTCAAATTATTCTTTTGGAAGTATAAATCCTTCATTTGAAGATTAAGTAACGTATTTTCTTCTTTTCCCATTTGAGTTCATAGCTTTATATTTGAATTTCATTGCTGATGTTTTAAGACGATTCATTTGAAGAATAATTTTATCAAATTCATAGAAAAACAATCTCAATTTATTTCGAAACAATTATTTTTATGGTAATAGCAAATGTGTTCATTAAATCGGTAAGTATTTTTAAGGAGATTATACAAAGAGGATGTCATTATTTTAATTCATATATGGCAACATCAATGCAATGAACAAGTTTTGTAGGGAATTTCAGTACTGTGTGTTTAAAAAAAATAATTAATCCAAACTGAATTTTAAAAATAACGCAATAATATTGTTTTGTTTAATGATCAGGAATTTAGATCAATGTAAATATGACCGTCATTAAAATATTTAAAAAATTAAGGCTTTCCAGCTGTTGACTGCATAAAATATTTTCGATGTTGGAGAGGAATATACACTTCATATGCTCTTAAAGTAGTACAGGGAATTCATTGACATAAGAAATTATTACTTTTGATCTTATTTTAAGTATTTATAGGTGTTATAATTGATATTGTTATTGTTTAAATTTGGTCATAAGAATTATATTTTAAACTGGTCCTTCACTTCAAAAAAATTTCCAGTATACACTCTTACTGCATACTTTTGAAAAAAAAAATGTGAGCTATCATTTTGGAAAAAAGATTCCTTGGAATCTCTGGGTGCTTTATATACTCTTGTCCCTCTATATTTTACCTTTAATTGCCACTGTTTTATTTTTAAAACACGTTACTTGGATTTTATTTCGGAATTTGAATTCTGTACCTAAATTTTTTTCTGGGATTTTTAACGATTTTTGTGTAAAAGCTCGTTTTGTATATTTACACGAACGCATATACGTGTTCAAATGTTACTGACACAATTGAGTGATTATTTCTTATTATTCATAATAATCTCAATTAAAAATTAATGAAAGATGATGGGAAAATATATAATATCATAATGAAATAATAAAAGGCAAAGCAATTTACTAAAAAATACCGATTGATAATTTGTTATATAATTTTTGAATGAGCAACGTAGCATAATATTTCTGTAAGTTATAGTTTGCGCAATCCTTTTGTGAATATTCTAACTTTTCTATGCATATTTCCACATGAATTTTCAAATACGATTTGTAGCCTACAGTCTTTAATTTTAGTAATCTGCATGAAAATTAATCCTCTTATTCTGACACCATTCTTTTAGTTGATCGCATTTGAAATAAATATATCTTGTTTTCTCAGTTTTCAGTATTGAAAAGTTTGGTACTTTTTAACGTGTTAAAAGAATATAAGACTGGCAAGTTATAGTAATAAATCTGCACAAACCTGAAGTTATAGTTTTTTATTTGTGAATGATATGCTGTCTCAAAAATATGACTTTAGCTCCTCTCTTGTAGAGTTTTTAACATGTAGTTTTTTATGATGCGTAACATTTGTATTAAAAAGGTGACATCTAAGGCCTTCTGTATTGTATTAACACAGATGATCAATAAAAGATAAATTTAAATAGGGTGTTAAAATGGTTTAGGGTGTGAAAATAATGGTAATACACATAAATAAGCATCAATCGCGCTGAAAATCTACAACAAAACTAAAAATGTATAAAAGTTCAAATAAGCCTGATTTTATCATTTTAACCTGTATTGTCTGTTTTAAATTAAGTGTATATATATATTTTTTGAAACTGTATATTTTTCTGCTTTCTTTTAATTTTTATCGGATATTTTAGATAAAACACAAAAAATACTTTAAAGTAAAAATAAATTTCCAATCCTTAATTCTCCTGATAGATTTAAAATTTTCCCCCAGAAGATGGAATATATGGCGCGAAATTCCCCAGTGTATTCGATCCGCTTAGTATTTTGAGAGGCAGAATTAATTATAGACCCTAACTTGAAATGAATTTTTTGTTCAATTTGAGGGATTTTAAGCCTGTTGTATTAAAAAAGTACTTTTTTCGACTCGTTTAAGCTTTTATGAATACTTACAGTGCATCAATTTTGATACATTATCGATATTCCATTAAATAATTTTATTTTCAGTTTTTCTTGTACATTTTTGTACTGTCATCGTTGGTTTACAAGTGAAACACTAGTACGGTACACAAGTGAACAACTAACTACAAATTAAAAAAAACAGTTCTTAAGAAAGGAAGGGGAAACAATTCTACTCACTTGGCTAAACTCACGGAAGAAGAAATCTAAACTTCATGCAGAGAAAAATGGCTTAATAGACACTTCGCTTGCCTAAAGATAACCACACTTTGATTTAGAGAAAGCTAAAAAAAAAAAAAAACCTCAATGTCGTGAAAATTTTGACTAAGTGTGTTTTACTTGTCGTCCTAAAGACGACAGCTCGAAATTGCATGAATTAGAATGTATCACGTCACACTTTACAAGTATAACTTGCACAGTGTTTTGTGTTATACATAACCTGTACCCATGAAGCCAAAAATTAATTTTGTGTTTGAAATTAAAAAATAATGCAATGAAGGGTTGACTCAGAATCAATAGTTTCGTGTATTTGCGTATTCAACTAAGAAGTCAGGCACTAAAGGGTCAATCTGTTCATCGGTTAAGGTGCGAAATTAACAGACGAGTATTTGTGTTTTTAACTAAGAAGTCAGGCACTAAAGGGTCAATATGCTGATCGGTTAAGGTGCGGAATTAACAGACGAGTATTTGCGTTTTTAACTAAGAAGTCAGGCACTAAAGGGTCAATATGCTGATCGGTTAAGGGGCGGTATTAACAGACAAGAATTTGTGTTTTGAACTAAGAAGTCAGGCAATAAAGGGTCAATATGCTGATCGGTTAAGGTGCGGAATTAACAGACGAGTATTTGTTTTTTGATTTAAGAAATCAGGCACTAAGGGGTAAATGTGCTGATCGGTTAAGGTGCGAAATTAACAGACGAGACAGTATTTGTGTTTTTAACTAAGAAGTCAATCACTAAAGGGTCAATATGCTGATCGGTTAAGGTGCGGAATTAACAGATGAGTATTTGTGTTTTTAACTAAGAAGTCAGGCACTAAAGGGTCAATGTGTGCTGATCGCTTAAGGTGCAGAATTAACAGGCGTGTATTTGCGTACTAAACTAAGCAGTCAGGCTCTAAAGGGTTAATGTGCTGACTTTCGTGTTAAAACGACACGAAAATTTACATTGTTTTGTCTTTTATTTACCTTTGCAAGTAAAAACTACTTCAAATTCGAGGAACTAACGCATGATTTGACGTCTCTTTTAGACTGATGGCCGTGCGGAACTGCTCCCGTTGCCAAAACGGCATCTTCGCCTCTGAGCTGGTGATGCGGGCGAAGGACCACGTTTTCCACCTGCACTGCTTCACGTGCGCCTGGTGCAACACCGCCCTCACCCAGGGCGACCTCTTCGGGCTGCGCGGGAACCTCGTCTACTGCCGCATGCACTACGAGATGCTCGCCCACGACCCGTACCCGTCCCCTGCCGACGAGCACCCGGCATCTCTGCACCCACACCACCCGGACGAAGCCATGATGCCGGAGAGGCACTACCTGGGATACGGTTCCTTCCCCGCCGAGTCCGGACCCGTCAACCCCACCGGAAGGAAAGGGCGGCCCAGGAAGAAGAAGAACGGGGACCTGTCGGGGGAGGCGATCGCCAGGCACAACGCAGGTAATTAATCAGATCGTTTGACCGCGCCGGTTATCGTCTGAGCGGGGTGAATAACTCCCAGCGCGTGTTTTGCTGTTTAAAGTGATTGTCTTTTTTGTGAGTGGCGCGTTAATCTGCGAGATTCGTAAACAAGGAATCTTTAAATAAGATTGATGGTTTATTTTATTTACTGTTTATAGTCGGCATGTATGAAAAATAACGTTTTATGGGGCTATTAAATAGATAAACTGTTTATGATATCGAAATCGATACTTGTACTTTGATTTCGATCCTACGAAAAGTACTTATCGACTCAATGACCTTCCTAAACATAAATCAGATACTCAATTATTTTCAAAAAATTCAAAGAAAATAATATATTTGAACCTTTTCGTTCAAGTTTTCGATGTTAAAATATTTAATAAAATTATATAAATTTGAATTATTGCGCGCCTATGACTATAAAGAGTTCACAAGAAGAAATTACTTTGGACTTTATATTTATGTAATGTTTTTGTTAGTTAATATGACTTTATTAGTATGAATAATATTTAACATGTTCGGTGGTTTTAAATGTAGAAGTTTCAATACTTATTAAATAAAGAATTAAATTCCTAACTTTTTCATTAATTTGCAGGATGCATAGAAATAGATGTTGTTGTAGATTTTAATTTTTAAAAGTACTAATATAAAATAAATACTTTTACTCATAGTTATAACTGTATGGAGAATTCACTTTGCTTCCTTTAAAATGAATGGTCTGACTGAAAGTTAATTTTAATGTACACAAATATTTTATACAAACTGACACATTACTTAGATTTTCTTTCTCTTATAATATGTTACTTATTTTTTCATTAATGAGAGTTACGTATGATGCCATTTTGTTCGATTAAATAACGTTATAAACCTTTGGATGTCATCTGTTTCAGATCGTTTTGTTGAATTTTCAATACTTATTGTTCGGTGAACTATTAGTTTATAGGAATCTTAATAATTTTCGGCTTATGAATATTTAATAACCTGTTGTGTAAATTGAAGTACCTAAATCTTATAAATATATCTACGGAGAGAATACTACAATCATAATGCATGAAATGATATCAATTTAACACAGAATAATACTCAACGAATAGTTGATGAATAGCTTAGAATATATTCTGAATAGCTTCTTCCCTTAAAACTGAAACCCTTTGAAAAGTATATTTTATTTAATAGAATTTCTTTATGGTAGATTTAAAATATTTTTAAACGTTTCATTACCATTTCAAAAGTACTCTAATTTTTGTGAAACAAAAATAAATTTTTACAGAATAATAATATGCTTTTTAAAAATATTTATAGGACAATCTCCAGCATTGCTAAACCAATATAGTTATGTTTAAAAAAACGAAAGCTTTTCAAATTAGAGAATTAATTGACTAACCTTTTGCTCTAACAAAACCATTGCTTTAAGAATGTTAAAATTTTTTAAACCAATAACTTTTAGCAATTCTTGGCAAGCTAGACTGAAATATAATTATTTTACATAAAAAGAATTTCAACTTATTGGCAATCGCACGCAAAATGTCTTAAAATGTTATGAACATTTAGCTGACAAATGTATTTATGAGAAACGCGCAATTTCAGATAATACGCGCGACAAAAGACTATAAACAATCTAAATTTTCTTTAAATTTAATTCTTTACATCGGGGATTCAAGATGTAATAACAAAAAATTAACTATAAACTTTAGTTCATGAAGTTAATTTCTTTCGTTCATTTCGTTTCTACTGTACCTTTCCATTTAAAAAACTTACTGTAACTCTCCACTTACAAACTTACTGTAACAAAGTCTACTGTAATTTACAAAAAGACTCCTGTCTTTTACCTTATAAAAGCTTAGATTACTGTAAATACTGATCAATTTAGCCCTCGGGTATTTCTTTGTTCTAAAACGAAAAAATGACTTAACCGTGTGTGCTACAAGCTGATTACTTCAGGTTCCTATAGCAACAGGCTATTCCGTCAGCCGCAGTACTAGTTAAGACCCCACCTTCAATAGATCGAGATATAATATTTGCCGCTATGTTGCAGCAGTACTGTTTCATAACCTTGCTGAATACACGTGTTCTGTTTATGTCAAATGTATCTTTGTGCAAGAAATCCAGTACATGTTTTAGTTTAGGTAAGCACCAAATATTAAAGCCAATATTATCCTGATTAAGAATAAGTAATAGATTTTTGTTGAACTATCAGGATTTTTTGGTTATATGCAGATTTCGAAAACTTAATATGCCACACCACTTATTTTTAAATAGCGCAAATATACTTATGCGGAACGCCCTAGTATCTGGCCGAGTAGAATTCACAAATTCATGGAAATGATATGAAAAGCTTCTGTATTAGAAGTAAAAATCATATTCCATTTAAAGCATCAGTCGATATTTTTTTTTAAATAAAAACATTTTCGCGTTTTGAGGTTCCAATTAATTTTACCGTGTGATTCACCCCCCCCCCCCTCGTTTTCGATTGATTCAAAAATTATCATAATTTTGACAATCTCTTAAAATCGGGCGTTTATTATTATGTACCGTATCCCACTTAAATGTTACTGAGAGAGCGCTACCGAAATCTGAATTCGGATAATTTTATACTGAGAAATGCAAAAATCATTTCCCTCTGCTTTTTTATTTTCCATTCGTCATAAACATTTCATCTTAAAATAATTTAATTTAAACTAGAGAACCTCAATAACTCGTCACCAAAGTATCAATATACCCTTTAGTAGCCTAGTCACGATTGAATCTGTGTCAATATGTACGTATATAACAGTATCGATCCGATCATGAACGCTTTCAATTTAGCACGATTTTCCTAACAATATAAAGCTAATTCGTAGATAAAAATAGTAAGTTACGTAAATTATCTAAAAGTTACATTTAAACTTTTTTCTGTTTTATTTGAAGAGTGGCCCAGATATTCTATTAATGTAACAAAGTTTATACGGATATTTTACTTTCATAAGAGTAAAACTCAGTATTCCAAGTAATCTGCTTTGGACATTATGTCTCCCTTCTGCGGTTTTGACCTTGTGCTTGAGACACGTGTACTAGGAACACGTGCAGTGTTTATCAGGAATAAAAATTAGTGGTCTACGTATTACCCACGTATTTGTATTGGGATTATAGGATTCCTTCAATGCGCATAGCCACAGAATGCAGTGTTAGTGGACTTAACTGCATTGCATTGTTCTACGAAAGTCCTTTTCTGTCAAGACATTTGTACATGGCGCTAGCGTTTTTGTGGTGGAACTTGCTTCCTGTACGTATTCTGGAAGTGACGTCATGCCTTATTTATCGAATACGATTTTGGCACATTCGTAATAGAAACTCGAAAGATTCAATTCTGAATTGACATGATAGTCAATCGGTCAATTCCAATCATATTAAAAACCTGTCATAACGGTAACAAACTACATTTTAAGGTACCCTTAATATTCTAGGCCAGAGCATTTGTGTACTATGAAGTAAAATATGTCTTTCGTCTACTTTGCTTACTGAAAATTCCTCTAAAAGAAGTTTAATTTTACGACGCTCATTTTTTAAATATTTGGTAAAGCTACAGGAGCTAATATAATTTACTCGTCAAACTTCATTTACTTATTGCTTACCGTACTTAAGTGGCACATCTTTCGCTTCCAGAGGGACGGTATATTTCAAGTGTACATTTAATCTTTTTCGGTTCCTCACCACCAATAAATTTGCAGACTTGGCGTTGCACTAAACTAATATGCTGCTAGTACTATTGCTTTGCATTTGATTTCAGCAAGTTCATTTAATAGATTTTTTTGGTGTACCCCTAATAATAAATGAACATCTTCATATAACGAACTAACTTATTTTACACACTGCGGATGTAATGAATTATTTAAAAAGGACAGTTTTTAAAGCCTTATCCGAAAATGGATAATAACTAACCCACAAGAAATTCGTACCCAGATCATACCGTAACATTTTATAAAATTTTTGTTTGGTGTCCTTATTTAGTATGGATTTAGATGAATGTGATTTACGGTTTCTTGATGGAAAAGATGAACTTTTCTGGATTCTTTCATACTCTCGATTAGAACTAAATAGTTTTGTCCGAAAATTAACACTTAAATTTTAATTCCCAAATAAATCTTTGAATAGGAATCTCACTGTACATATTGGTAAAAACAGAGGTATATGTGTATATACGTGACGTTTTTCTGTAAAGCTAAATGTACTGTGTGCTGGTGCTTTGACATGCTTCGAGAAAGCAGTTTGTCCATGTGGGTTACGTATTCTACAAATTAACTTAAAACATCGTCAAAATGGCGAAACATCGAATAAGTTCTTTCAGGGAAATAACCTAAATATTTGAATTACTGAAAAAAATTTGTTTTTGCTAGTTTATGTTTAAGCTGAAAAATTTTTCTTATGTACTTTTTGATATGCGTGTTATTGAGATAGACCGCAAAAATGTCTGAACCTTACATATGATAGGATTAGATTTTCCCTTGCCGTATATGATTCCTAACTTTTCAAGTGGATTCAATGACCCATTTCGTCTAAGATCTGGTCAATTTTGCTAATGACGATTAAGATCCAAGTAGAAAAGTAAATTGTCTTTCGCCTGGAAGTAGTGACACGAACAAGTTTTTGTATCAGGCTGACCACCACAGAATAATTTTCGACGCGAAGATTAACAAAATATAGGGTTACGCAAAGAAAATGGTGAGTGTTTATTAACAAATGGAGGAAAGAATTTCCCAGAGTTCGTCTGATTAAAACTCAAATAAAAAATTTAACTTAGAATCACCGAAATTAAATCAGAACGTCCTCATAAATAATGCATTTAAGTCACTGAAAACAAAGCGATTGTGTTCAATTGTTGGCAGGATTCAAAATGGTATTAATGACATCACTGATGCAAACTGGAGAAAAATTGAAAGCAAACCTTAAAAAGCCAAAGGCACGGCTGAACGTTTACTTGGAAATCGTACATGAAAGAGCACAAAGTAAAACGGTCTATCAAAACGAGGCTTATAAAAGGAATCACGTAAACAGATTTTGAAAATAACACTTTTTTTCAGTCCCGAATTCTCTCCTTTCACTACGCAGTACGTGGATACCGTGTCTTCTTCCACTCGCTTCTTTTCAAACCTGGAAGTTTTAAAAATAATTATTCACAGCGGCGTTTTTAATTAAGGTATTAAAGAAAAATTGCTAATGAAATAAATGAATGGCGATTTCTCTATGACGTTTAATTTAACGAAACTGTCACAACAGCCTTTACTAATTTGTTTCCCTTTTTTTTGCTTGCGCGCAGTTCTTAATTAGATTTTAGTGATTCGAGCTGTAAGAATCATTTCTTTCATCCTATTCACTTATTAAGTGTTTGATCCTTTCATTACTTTCGGGAACGTAGTTCATCTTTTATAGTTTTCTTTTTCAATCCTTTCTTTTCACTCCTTGTTTTCCCTCCTTGTTGCAGGAGTATCAAAGTAAAACATGCAGGTAGCAAAGGATTTTGTGGATGACAAAAGTGAATGCTTAATACTGCGACAAATTTCTCTTCCCAATCATCCCAAAACAATTTTTTGGATTGCCTAGGCTTAAACTTTAGTTTAAAAATGAAAACAGCTCAAAATGTCGGAGGTATCGTATCGACTTTGCTAGACGACATCTGTCTACTTTGTGATTTTTAAACGTGAATCACCAGCACACAAAACCAACAGCAAAATAATCATTACTAATATTTAATCACTCATGTGGTTAAATGATTAAAACTAACAGAGTATGATCTGCTAAGTTGAGTGGATCTTCTAGATACTGCAACTTTTTAAAATTTAGAATTTATAATCTTACCAAACGGTTTGCGAAGTTAGCAGTTTTAAATTGAGTCTTTGTTCTTTAGGGGATCTTGCAATTGAATTATGAATCACTGCATGAATAAGTAACAGAATTTGTCGTTTAGTAAACAATGGAAAATCACATCGAAGAAAGAAGTGAAGAACTTTTTGCGTAACAGACCTAAGAATTGATGTATTTCAGTATACTTTAATTTATGAAACCTCTAGGCTTGAAAAGTTAAAGGACTCCGCCTAACATACTGATAAACCTCAGAGTGAAAATTCTATGGTTTACCACTATGTATAGCTAGTATCGGCATGTATTTTATGGTTAATGTAAAAAATATTCAAGATAATAAAAGATATTAGTGAATGAGTGCGTTAAAACTTGAAGGTTTAAGACGACATAATCTCTTAAATCATGGATAAATCATACGAATTTTTAAAACTTGGAATGTGTTAGCCTGAATAATTTCTAGTGACTTATCATTATGTTGCCGGATGACAGTAACTGAACTATTCTGATCATGCTGATCAAAATTAGTTGCAATTCCAAACTGATCTTGATTAAATTTGAAATACGCTGTGAGTGTCAAGTTCGAAATGTGATGTAGTACCTTTAGTGCTGATTTTCATCCACATTATTATTGAATGTAATCGGAAATTTTTATGAAGTGACATTGACTAAAGCAACGGAATATCTCCAGGTATGTCTCCCATCGACCCTACGGGTTGTAATCTTCACCTGTCCCACCTCGATGGTACTAACAGTTCTCAGTCCTCTCCTCCTCTGTCCAGTAATGGAGGCCAGAGGACGAAGAGAATGCGGACGTCCTTCAAACACCATCAGCTGAGGACAATGAAGTCCTACTTCGCCATCAACCAAAATCCCGATGCCAAGGACCTGAAGCAGTTGGCACAGAAAACTGGCTTGTCCAAAAGGGTGCTCCAGGTAAGATCGAATTATATGTTCAAAATCAGTATAACTAAACTTGTGTTGATCCATATTTTCCAAAGTTTATTTTATTACCATTTTACGGAAAAATATTTATTGGAGCAGGTCGGCAAAGAACTGATATTTGGAGTACATTCAAAACAATCCACATATATGTTTAATTACAGCACGCAGAATGGACTGCAAGCATTTTATATATGTTTACTTCCGTTTACCACCGTCAAATTTACCTGCGAGTTGTATTCTTACTAGTTGTCTTCTTATTTCTCTCTTTTTCCTGTGTGAGTGAAGCTTTTTGTATACTGCCATGCCGTTTTTGGTCTTTGGCATAGAGATGTTAAATATAACCCTTGTGTTAAAAAAAATCCATACCAACCATCACCTAAGATGTCACTACAATATCAATAGACCCCTTACAAACGACCTAAATTAATATAATCTCAAGAAATTCCCAGCACCTATTCCACTTTTACCTACTAATTTCTAATCTTCAAGTTCTTGTAGCTTTCCTTGAGTGTATTTCTCTCTATGTTTACACGTGAGTCAGTAACATCTTTCTTGAGTGTGCATGTCCATTAATTGACATTGTCGATCTTATGTTTGTAAAATCTGGGCCAAATATGAACCTTGCGCTAAAAAAACACAACTCAACCTCCACCCCACAAAATTTGCAACTTCAATATCTATACGTCCCATACAAACGACTTAAATTTAGTAAAATATCAAGAAATTCCCACCAATTGATCATTTTTACCAACACCCAGTCCTTCATTTAACTTCCCAGATTCAACTGCAAGTATATGAGCCATCGTAATTGAATCCAATGACGTTTCTTATGATCCCAACGTGCTCGAATAGTTGGGATCATAAACCCTTACAAATGATTTACATTTAGTAAATTATAAAGAAATTACCACCAGTTATTCATATTTTCCAACAGATTTCAACTCTGTCTTCCATTTAACTTTCCAGAGCCAACTATACGAGTCATCGTAATTGAATCCATTGACGTTTCTTATGATCCCAACGTGCTCGAATTGTACGTCGGGATCAAATCCCATAAAATGACTTAAATTTTGTAAATTATCAAGAAATTCAGACCAGTTAATCCTATTTACCAACAAATTTCAACCCAGTCTTCATATGACTTCCCTGATCCAACCATTCAAGACATCGGAATTGAATGCAGTGACGTATCGTATGATCCAAACGTGCTTGAGTAGCCTCAAATTTTGAAACCGGAGGGTAACGAGAAGTTAGACAGAAGCGGAAGACATTATTTGGATGTTTTCCAAATGGCTTCTAGGCTTGGAAATTATGAGGGCTCTCTTTTTCCTCCTTTCGCTCCCTGGAACAGTGATCGTATTTTAGGACGTCTTCTCGGTGACACTGATGTCATAGGGTCTTCTTGTTAGCGAGGTTGATACTCTCGTTTGATTATAAAAAGTGGGAGGGAGGAAGCGAAGGTTATCGAGTTACGGGTCGTGTTTCCGGGAACAAGAGGAGTTGGGTATCTGAGTTTGCGCTCGGGATCCACTCGTTATTCGTTAGCTGGAAATGATAATGCGGTGAGCGAAGGAAAGATTTGTGGACTTCGAATCGAGATTTCATGACATCTTATACCCACGTTGGGTTGGTGTGGAAGTTTGGAGAGTGGGGTGCCATCTCAGATGTTGCCTCGTCATCTGACCGTGGTTCAAAATTACGTGGCGATACGCCGAACGCCTTAGGCTTGTACAGTGGTTACTAGTTGAATAACATCTTATACCAAGAGAGTTACTCTTGTTGGTTGGTGGTTGACTCAACAAGGTATCTCGTCATCAGGAAAACTGATCAGGTCTTTATGGACGAGATATATCGTCCGTTGTCTCTTCTCGTCATTTTAAATAAATTAACCAGATCTTGATCTCGTCTAGGTAAAAAAAAAATATCATCGTGAAAATCAACTTTTGAATTGCTCCTACTGTCCGTTTGTTTTTGACTTCGTACTGGACATGATTGACTACCTACAAAGGCACTTACACCGTATTGAAATAAGATCTTCGCGTACTGGATGAAATGACCACCACCTCATGGACTGGTTTTGATATATATTTTGTTACTTCAGACGTATATAGAGCTGTTCGTCAGCTGATGGAACTTTTTTGGAGCATTACCACTTCAATTAAAACACAACCTCGTATATATTTTGTTACTTCAGACGTATATTGAGCTGTTCGTCAGCTGATGGGAGGGGTGTAGGATTAAAAAGACTTAAAGTTGGGACAACTTGTAGTCTGAAGCTAATAGACCGTTGTGTTGCTCCAGCGCAACGTTTACTCACCACCTCTTAGTTTTGACCGACAGTGCTAGAAAATAAAGCAACCCAACAAATACTTATTCCGCGGAGCTCCGAGTACATGGTAACTTTTTTGGAGCATTACCACTTCAATTAAAACACAACCTCGTACATCTCCCTCCTCTGAAAAACGAATGGTTTTTAATTAGTCAAAAGCTGAAGGTGTCTTCCTCATCCCCGACATCCAAGTGCGAAATTTCCACCAGGATTATGAAGCTAATCAGCTAACTCTTAGTATCTTGCTACGTAGAGGCATATTTCACCTTTGGGAAAGAAATGGATGGTGTCAGTTTGTAGAAAAAAGTCTCTTGGACGGCATCCAAACGGTTTCCAACATAGCGTTATGTTTGGTGGGCCACGCAGTTGGTGGAGCATTTCGATCGTATATTAAATCTCCCCTATCTTTTCGTCTGCGATAATGGGGATCGGAGATAGTTGGCGACGCTAACTCTCTCTCTCTCGCCCCAGCATGATGAAATGCGACTGATATCTTTCCAACTTTATGGATTTATAATTCTTTACACGAACCATAAATAACATCTTACAACATTCGTTACATCCACCGATAAAGAGGGTATATTTTATACATACTAGGAACTTTACCCAAAACCTAGAAATTACTCTTCTGCCCCTTGAGTTTAATTGGATATTAAAAGTATGTGTCCATATCATCTCAATGCAAGAAATAGGTAACGTAATATTTTGTTTTTGAGATGTATGGAAAAACAGTTTTTTTCCACACCCAATAGTAATCAGGTTTCTACGGGCATCACAACTCCGAGGGATCTATTTCCACCCTTTAATGTTTCCTCCGCTTTTCTTCCTCTCTCATAGTGTTGTCTGTCTCCCTAATCTGTTTTGTGTTTGGAGCAGTTTGACCAAATATGACCCTTGTGGCATTGACAGACAGCAACCACCTACTCAACACCCCACGGACTGTTTCATATTTTGCAAAATGTTTCCTTCGCCGATAGCTGAAGTGGTCAAAAATTTGTTTTTGGCATTAAATTTTGCATGGTCTCAGTTGTGCTATGATGTTTTCAGAAAAACTTAAAACGCCCATTTATGGCATTACCTTGTTCGTGTATTCAGATGACAAAGCAGAGGGGCGTTTCCAAATTTTGTAAAAAATGAGTTATTCGAAAATAAACTGAACATTTTCCAAATCGTAAAAACACCCTACTGTAAAAATTTCATACCTATTGATTACATTCATCAATAAAAAAAAAAGCAAGTACTCAAACACACAATAAGTTCTAATATCTATGGAAACATGGTGTTGCGGAATGATATGAAAATACGACTAGAATCGCCAGTGTATTTTACATGATTTTGAAAACTGGTCCTTGTAACACTGAATCTATTAACTCCTCTATTCAGATACTATACAACCGTGAATTCAGTAAAATTATTGGATTGCTTTCCGTTCAGCAATGCACATCAAGTAGAACCCTCTTTTAGAGTGAATGTAGAGATTATCCTTGGTGTTTGTATTGCTTTCCATTTTCATAAACAGTTTTAACAAACTCCACTCATTCCTTTATAGCGTTTAGATCGTGCAAAACCATCGATCTTCTAATGAAATGCTTCTTGAAAACAATTTAATTAGATGGTAGTTGTGCAAAACAGATAATTACAAGGACTTCATTATCTAATGATCATTCTCACGTGCTATTTACAGCGCGAATTGGTGCGTTATTCTGTTGGATGTTATAAAATGAGTGTGATATTTTAATCTGTTCAGCAAAAGGCTGGAAATAATCCTTTTGTGGATATTGGTAGTGTTATTGATAATTATCAATCTACCAGTTATAAGCACAAAATTCAACTCATGCTGTCTGAAACCATTCAAATATAAGTATCCTCTAACTTGTCCTATATTTGTGAGCAATGTAGCCGTAGCCTTAAAATTTTCATCGCCTTTTCGGTAGTCAGGCAACGTTGCAATTTCCGCTTCACTCTGTTGACTTTTCAGTATTTTTGTCAAACTTTGACTGCTTGGCTTTCGATACGGACAGGTATGGAACTTTTATCAGTCTTCACAGTACCGTCAACTGGGGTGACTTTGCTCGACTTTAAAATTGAAATTAATTTTCATTCTACCCGTTGATTAAAAGTCGAAAATAAAATTTGTATGTTTGGTTTATGGTCCGTAGATATGACTTATATAGTTGTTTTATAATGGATCACCCCTCCTTTCCATGAAAAAATAAAAACAAAGTAAACAAAATCACTTTGCTCACCACCTGATTTGTGTACATAACAAGGCTGTGAGTGGATTTCGAGCCAATGTGACCCCAAAGGGTGTCAAGAGAACCACAATGACAACAAAAATAATGCAAAACAATGAAATTTTATTGTATATATATATTTAAAACGGAAGACAATTAAAGAGGAAAATTTAAAGCGAAAACCAACTATGCAAGAATTCTGCAGACATAGCATGGTAAGCAATACAATATCAAGATAAAATGAAATTTGCATTCAATAAAGCGGAAATTTTTTTAATGAAGAAACTGTTCAGCTCTTTGCATTTTTTTTTAGTCTGCTTTTTTTAATCTTTACATTTTTTACTGTCCGTGTTTAGTGGGTATAATTGTTTACCTGTAAGAGATAGATGCAGCTTTAGCACATCCTCTGTCAGTATGTTTGTATTGTTACTGTTATTATTTCTTAACTATGTGAAGTGTATTTGCCTTTTTGGCCTTGTGTCCCATGACATTTTTCTAATTTGTTTTTCTATTTGGTTCTTTATGGTGTTTGGGGTGTGTCTGACCAATTTTTAGCGTATTGTTGCTTATACGTAGAAAACACCAATTTGTGTTATCTGGGTCCCTGATGACGCCCTGATCCACCAACTCTTCTTCATTTTATTTCTTCTTGTGTTCTGTGGCGACATGTGTTTTTCTCTTCATATTATATGTATGATCGCGCTCTAAAAATGAGAGAACTACGATATGAAGACTGCGCGTCTCATATATAACATTAAGAAAATAAAACAAGCATATAATACATGTATGTTTAAGCTTATACTATGTATATATAGGCTTGTTTTATTTTCTCTATGAGTGGTTCCCATCGCATACAACATTTATGTATCTTACCTTCTTTTAAACGAATGGTTTTTGCGTTTTAGGTATGGCACCAAAACGCTCGAGCAAAGGGGAGAAGGATGAACATCAAGAAAGAAGACGCGGCCAGATAAACACGTAGTCCTCATATTGTAATTCTCTCATTTTGAAAGCGTAATCTATATAGTATTATATGCCACAGACTAGATGTGGAATAATACGAATGATGGTATTTAACAAAATTAGGAGCTACTTCTAAGCTCTGGAAGAATTTATAAGAGGTGTCTCCCTTTTTATGTCGTCGACAATTTTTTATACCTCCAGCTCAGACAGGAACATACTCGAAAACTGTTCAAACGTAACGAACTGTAGAAAATTATGCTCTCTAGAGTGTTGTTCAAGGAGAAATGTAACCTTCATGTAAAAAACCTTAGAAAGCGGACTTCCACAGTCTAAATATCTCTTCATTCTTGTTTAGAAAAACTAAATAACAATTTAAAAATTTGACTTGGTGTATGTATTTCACTTGGCTTACAAGTAAAATACATACACCAAGTCTAATTTTTAAGATGCTATTTAGTTTTTCTAAACCAGAATGTGTGTATATATATATATATATATATATTACCCTACAATAATGCACCAGACTGCCAAATGTGATTGTATAAGGGAACATGCTTTAATAGGGGAAGGTCCCCACGTGCTGCAATTACCCTAGCAACCCTTCTGGGCATACTTTCAACAAGTTTTTGAAACACAGCTATGGGTATTTGTGTCCTATCCTGCTGCAAGAATATCGTCAGCTCAGCTGTAGATTTCGGACGTAGAGCGACGCTTACTGACCAAGGAACTATCTCGTCTCATAAAAGTTTTATGGGGTTTAGGTCGGGACTCTGAGCAGGTCAGTGAAGATGTTTTACATCCATATCTTGATACCACTGCTTGACAGAGTCTGCAACGTGACTTGGACCGTTGTCATCCTGGAAGTAAAATTCGTCCATTCCATAAAATTGCCAGAGCGTAAGAAGAAACTGATTGTCCAAAATGTTCATGTAGGCGTCGGCATTCAATTTAACAGGGACAACATGCAAAGATCCCAGGCAATACTACGAAAGACACGCCAAAAAAAGTAGTCAGATTTTATGCAAATCAGCTGGTGTCTGGTCCATTATTGTAGGGTAGTGTATGTATGTGTGTGTATATATATATACGCATACGTGTTAAAACATTCCTGCAACTGTATTGCTATATAATTATCCCGTACATCAATGTCCCAAGGTGTACATATTCTTTAAGTGTATACGGGCATGACAACCTCAAGGCCCATGAGTGATCTGTCCTCCCTTTTACTTTTTTTACCATGTTGTTTTCCTGTGTTTAGAGCAACTAGACCAAATATGGCTCCTGTTCCATAAAACCTCCAAACCAATCAACCCGTACGTCGTTTTATGTAGTTTCATACCCTCTCCGATTATTATAACCCTCCTGATGGTTGTGTAGTATTCACCCAGTAGATGGCGCTCCTCTCTGCCGTAGAGCTGCAACCTCATACCGATCTCAACAGCTGTCTCGACGATGTATCTCGTCACTCTAACCACATCTTGATTGACGAGATATCTGGTAACCAGAAGAAGACCGATCAGGTCTCGACCATAAAAGAACCTCCAGTACCTCGACAAGATATCTCGTCATCAGCAAAATAGGTCAGGTTGTTTTGAAGGACGAGATATCTTGCCGAAACCACCAGGAAGGTTAAGAAATGTTTGCATGAAAATATCATCGATGTTTGTTTTATTTCCTGAGTGATTCCCATCGCATTCAACACTTATGTACCTTACCTGCTTTTAAGCGAATGTTTTTTGCGTTCCAGGTATGGTTCCAAAACGCTCGAGCAAAATGGCGACGGAACAACATCAAGCAAGAAGCCATGCCCGGTCTGATGGGCAGCGACCAGTCCCCCAACTCACAGATGCACCAGAGCAACCCACTTCTCAGCCCTGGCTCTTACTCCGATACAAGTCCGGTCCATTCCTGTGGAGGGGTGCCCTCAGATGGGTCCACTCAGGTTGGGCCAGGAGCTTCTATGGACTTTGACAGCAGCAACCCCCTCACTCCCTTAGTCAGCCATCACGGACTCAATTCGGGGTCGGTGCACAATGGTGAATCGGTCTTACACATGACATCATTCCCCGAGATATACTGAAGGAGACTTCGAAAGTATCCGATACCGAAGACAATCAACCGATGCTACTTGACTCAAGCGTCTCGACCTGTTGGTGTGAAGTGATGCTGGCCACTACTCACGATATCGTATTGATTGGCCCGGCTTGGCCCCTGCGCCAAGCGAATCCAACCAAACACATGATATCATTTGTAGTGTATCCATGTGTTCCACCGAAATGTCGCAGAATCTGAATCTCATCATGAACTCCCCATCAATGTTGAGGTTTGGAAGGTTCGTTTTGTGAGGGATCTTCTTAGTTTTGTACATTGCTGTGGATGTTTACGTTTTTAATGCGACCTTTTTAAACACAAGTCATTCCATCTCACGTGGTACATTTTTATTTTATTGCAGGTTTTTCATTTGTGCTTATATTATGGACTACTGTTCTGAGTAGTGCGATTTTGTTGTAGTGTTCATTAAAGCGATACGATTTCTGTTGCACTGAAGCGGTGTTTTGATAGTACGAAGCGTTGGTACGTGGGTTAATTGTATTGCATGTTAAATTTGACGAAAAAATGATTCAATGGATTTTGAATTCATTTTGGATTGCTTTGTGTAAAAACTCCAAGCTCGCTCAGAAAATGCATCAATCTGTCCATATAAGCCTTTCATCTCTGTACAGTTTAATGAAAATGAAATGCGATGTGAATAAAAAATTGATTGTATTTTCTTGTAATTCTGTGATGTTATTTTTCTAAAATGGGTATGTACACAATTCTTTTGGATCCCATACACTTTTATTGCGATGCCATCTGAACTCATGTTCAAAATATCTGTACTGGTAGTTTATTTATAACATGAACTGCAATCTGATCAGAAAATAATTAGTTTTGCATTCCTACACTCTTCTACTGACCTCACTTCCAATCTGACATTTTAAATATGACTTCATCTTCATTTTAAATAGGGCGTCTATCTGAAATTGATTATTTACCTTTCATTTCTTTTCATCCGTTAAGAAGACTTTAAAAGAGACTAGGTAGTATTTTTCATTTTGAATAAAATATGCATATTTTTAGTTAGTCGAAACGTGTTTATGATAGAAAATATGTCAGCATCTATATATATAATTCTCTTACGTGGCACTCAAAAAAGACGTTATTTGTTATCGCGTTTTGGCAACACTACGATTGTTTGTTTACCACGAAGCCTCGCGCCTCAATTGAATGTATTGCGTTATCGGATAGTTTTATTTAAAAAAAAATCAATACTAGTCGAATCTGTTGCAGCTTACAAACGACATGTTGAGTATTCGATTTCCAAAGCAGCTCTCACATTTCGAGTCAAAATTTGCTCAAAGCTGTCATTTGAATTCCAAAAAGTTCTAGTTCTGATTCCAGAGGTACTGTATAATTTTTTTGTAGTACAACAAATTTATATTTTCAAATAAATTTTTTTGGAATATCATATTTTGTAAACAATGTCTTCATTGATGAGAGCGAAGCGAACCAATGAGGATTACGAAGCAATCCTCCGGGGGTTAGCGAGAAGGGGGCGGGCCCCCTAGTTTAATAATATAACTAAAAAAAATTTGGTGATGTATCATTTCATCAATGGATAGTTTACTGTGCAATCAAGCACAATGCAAATTTACTCATATTATATTTAGTTTAAGTACTTCGTTGGCCGAGTGAACATTATGTACCAGTTTCCAACAAATGCAAGCACCATTTAAAAATACGTAGCACTGCATCGAAACCACAATACGTACATCAATAAAGTGACGTGAGCCTTGAAATGATCGCACGTCATGCCTACGTGAAAGAAAATGAAAGTGTATTAATATCAAATATGAAAAAAAAATGCTGAATTTTTTTTTTATCGAGGTGCAATTTTTTATGGAAGTGCAACGTCATTTTAGTAAAGGGAAATAAGATTATCAAAAAAGATAAAAGGCCTTGTTTTGATTTTATATGTAAAAAAGACGAAGTAAGCACATTTTCAACTTCAGTTTGTTGTCACAGTATCTATAAATAACTACATTCTCGCTGTGTCTCTCGCATAGTCTTATTTTTATCTCTCATCAATTAGTTACCAACAATTAATGGATTTTGGTCTCAAAAGTAATCTATTTCTCTAAAGTACGCGTCATAGAAATCGGCTTCATTTGAACAGTGGTAATGGCAACAGAGGAATCTGAGTAATAAAAAAATCGAACCTTGATGGATTCATTTGTCAACTAGGCTACTTAGTTAAAACATGATTTGAGCTGAAGATCCGCATATATACGTTTTTCAGAAAAAATGCTTTATTATTCTATTTAGTAACAGGTAGGCCCTCCTTTTGTTTGTATTACAGTTGCAACACGTCGAGGCATACTTTCCATAAGACCTCTGTAAGTATGGGCAGGAATAACTCACCGTGCGTCTTTCAAGGCCTGAGAAGAAATTGTGTGAAGATTGGCGTGCGTGGCTGTGTCGTACTCGTCGCTCTAGTTAGTCCCACAATATATATATATTATATATATGTATATGTAAAATATGGTACTTGGAGTCAATCAGGTGATAACGATTCCAGTAGTCCTGAGTTACAATGTGGCCCATTCTGACTAGGGTTTAGCAGAAAAAATGGCAACTGCTGCATTTTTGAAGTGATCGTAAAGATAGTTTTAGACGACAAAACAATAATGAATCTCCTCTGAACAAATAAATAAGATACAATTGAAGCAGACGTTCAAACGTTAATTGTGGTAACTGACCGGAGGTGGGGTGTTGGAACTAAGAATTAACACCAGTAATAATGGAATACTTTTGTTCCATTTGAGATATGAAACATGCATATTGATGCGTATATAGTACATAATTGATTTAAAGGTAACAAATGTGAGTAATGACACTCAATTACACAGATATGAACAACTAAGAAACCAGCGCGGATCTATTTGAAATAAAAGGCATTTCTTTTTAAATTTCAGGATTCTGTGAAATTACCGTCCATTCCTAGATGCGCTAAAATTATCAGAAAATCCTTTTATTATTTTGCCATTGAAAGGGACACAGCTTTATTACTCATACTTGTAACTAAAAGCAATACTTAAACCATTCAAGTCTAGAACAAAAGCTCAATGTTTCTAATAAGGAATTAACGCCATCTTTAGAGTTAAAAGTATCAGCGCACATAATGGTAATTTTGACTTTTGTGATAAAAAACATTTGAATGTGCATATAAGGGCATGATTCATTTGTTCAAGGAAAGATGCTGAGTAATACAAGAAAGATTATATCCTAATATAAATTTCGAGTAACAAAACGATTATTTTTAAACATACTGTTAGAATTCTTGTTAAAAGTATTGAACGATTATATAAACAGTTTGATTTTAGTTAAATCTAGGTGAAAAATTTTGTAAACACACACACAAATGCTTATAGTTTCTCAAATGAACTATAATTTTGTTCTGTTATTAATATTATCTACATTAGTTTAGGGTAGCTTTGGTACAGTTCTGACTTTTAGATTATTTGATGGAAGGAAGGAAATATCTTTTAAAAGGTCGTTCACTTTTGAGGCTAACACAAAAATATGACGACAGAAAAATTCAGCAATTGCTAATAGAAATTTCACACTAGAAATACCATTGGATCTACAAGAGATTTAGGAATAGCAAAAAGTCAAGATGGGCCTTATAAAAAACAAATATTTTTTTTAATGCACTCATCAATTATTTAGTACAACATAGAGAAATTTGAAATAGATTTTTGAAATTTTTTCTTCCATTCATGCAACTTAAAACCCCAAAAATATTTTGTTAACAAAACAATTCTTCGAGATTTAAAAAATGCGGATTCTCAAGTAGAAATTCGCATTCCCGGTTCTCAACACAACCTTAAACTTTTAAATGATCGTACAACCGTCGTCATCTACACTCACTTATATGTGAGTGCTTTTTAGAACTCCAATACACTTTGAACGACTCCAAAAAAATAAAAGACGCGACTTCAAACAAAAGGGAAACTCTTAACTTCATCGGTGATACTACAGAAACAGACAGCTTCTACCGTGGTTAATTTGTCAAGACTCCTTCTGAAGGAAGGTTGCTAAGTGCCAACGAAACTTGGCAACGTTGCCAGTGTCTGTCTCGAAGCTCTCGCACCTTTCTCGCCATTTTTTTTACTTCAGGCCGAATTTATGGCAGTGACAGACGCTCACTCACCAAATAATTTAGAAACAATGAGAGAAAAAAGCCTGCGAGAGTTGCAGTTGGAGTTCCTTTCTTATGACAGCCGCTCAGTTGGATTTTAAACAAAGGACCTGACTGTGCGTGTAAGCTCTTGCGAAATGCGGAGAACTAGAACAATACGATTTTTTGAAACTAAATTTCCCCGTTTATGCGTGATTTTTTTTTTATTAAGGCCATGCCTTAACTTTTATGTAGTGGGGTTTTTAATATCACTTGATCTTAATCTACGAGGCGGTGTTTCTTGAGGAAACAATTTTTTAATTAAATCAGCGTTTGTAAGATAAGCACTTCAACCTCCAAGTGGTTTCGACGAGATATCTCGTCTATCAAGATCTGAACAAATTTGCTAATGACGAAATAGCTAGTCATCGGCAATGTTGGCGTTTTATTATGATGACGAGATCAAAGTCTGGCCAGTTTTCATTCAATGACGACATCCAGTTTTCATCCACCTTTCCCAAACGTTGTGCGAACTTGTCAACCAAAATAGTTTTACAATAGCTAATAAAGCAAAGAGAAAATCTCTCAGTTGGGCTGTCAAATGAGGGCATTCAAAACATAATCCGTATATTACGTACGTAGTACAAAATACACTCATCAATATAAAATCAATCCCAGCGGGATTAATTCGACAAAGTTCATCCGACATCGAAATGTGCGCAATATATATATATATATATATATATATATATATATATATATATATATATATATATATATATATACATATACATATATATATATTATATATATATATATATATATATATATATATATATATATATATATATACATATACATATATATATACATATATATATATATATACATACATATACATATATATATACATATATATATATATACATATATATATACATATATATATACATATATATATATACATACATATATATGTATATAAATTCGAGTGTCATGTACACGACGGTCTTTGGTTGGATCGAGTTTCGAACTCGTATCCCTATGGTAGCTAATCCGTTACTCTCCCAACTGGGATACCCACGGCCACTTCTTACAAAAGAAACATTTCAATAAACTATAGTAGAACTCCAATTATCCGGATCAATTGGGACCAGACCCCATCCAGATAATAAAATATCCGGAAAAGTCACGAAAAAAAGTTATTTCTAAGTAAGAAAACGAATTTTGCTTTTGTATTCAATGTAATTTTAATGACTATGAAAAATTTTTTTTACATTTTGTACTTACATTCTGTATTAAAATGCATGATTGCTTGAACTTTTCGGTCGAAGTCAGTTGTTTTACTGTCTTTACTCGTTTCCATGTAGCCAAGTCTCACATACGCTTGACGGTGAGTAGCTGCTGATGGTGTCGCACTAAGGCTGCCTCTGCATCCATTTTAGCTCAAACACCTTACCAGCTGACGGTCTCAACGTCTGGTTAAGTATAATCTTCCGGGCCATCAATGAATTCTTCAGTCTAGCTTTGAATGAGTTTATCGTCACTGAGAATTTGGAATGCAGGTTCCGAAGAATCACATACCATCCACTCGCATACGTCCTCTACTCTGCACTCGGAACATTCAGGAATTTCGACTGGGATGTTTCTTATGTGCTGAATTGACACTTCGTGCTCTTCATTTTTATCATTCACCAATAAGAAACTTTTAATATGCAGAATTTGCTGATTTCCTTTTTTCTCAAAGTGATCCGGATAGCTGAAGTCTGGATAATTGGAGTTCTACCGTATTTTTAAATACTTTAAATAACCTCGCTTATGCTTAAATTATGCAAAGATCTCAAGAAACACCCCTGAAATAGGTATAGTACATTAAATTGAAAATTTGCATGAATTAGTGTGACCAAAGCTTACGGTGTAGCAGTTTTTTTCTTCTATAATGAAAAGCAATTTATATAATCTAACTATGACTTCCTCTTTTCTTTTGTAGATAGTGAGTTTTGGCATTCCGGAGTGAAGAGCTTATATAAATTTGAATTTGTACTTATGTTTATTTTTGTCTTGAAAGGTGCCGAGCTTCGCTGTGTGGCTCCAGAGCAATGATAATTCACCTATCTACCTACCTGCAATTATACCATCAAAAACTGAATAGTCAGTTTGAGCCGAAGGTGTGATAATCTCAAATCGAAAACGTCTACATTACTTTTCCAAATTCGTCAAAAGAGTTGTAATCTTTTTTTTTCAGATCGCATCGAAAAGAATCCAGGGCAATAAAAATAAAACAAGGCAAGCTTGTTTTGTAATGAAGGATTCTTCCCAAACATGTCCCAATGGCACGTCGAATTGCTTCAGTGAGACGTTAATTCAATAAACAAACCCAAACAATGCTAACTTGGACGATTGATAGATTGCAACTAAGTTAAAAACATTTTTTTCGAGCTCGATTTGATGATCTCGTAGGATTTTAAAACAATTCAGCTCAACGTTGTAAACTGTTTTGGAATTCCAGAATGCCCAAACGTCCCGCAAAACCTGTTTTTTTTTCCCTCCAATTTGCTGAGAGAAACATACCCATCTGTATTATGAAACTATTTTACCAACACTTTAACTTACACAAAATTGAGAAACAAGTTTATATTTTCATAAATGGTTTGTATTGATACTTGGTTTCTGATACAGTATTTTAATTAACCCTTTACTGTTGCAACACAACGGGTTATTGGTGACGGTACGAGATTTACCACTTGGTTTCTGGAGTCTAATGTTTAAACATTGAATGGCGAACTGTAAGCAATTAAAGTTTTTCGACAACTTGATTGGTTATAGTTGGGTTTTGCTTACACTTTACCAGTAATTGCGAAGAATGATATAAAATATTGCCAGGTTATTTAAAGATGGAAAGTTTGTTTTCATTTGAAAGACCTCTTATCAGCTGAGTAGTTTCAAATGGATGACTGGTGATCAAGACGCGTATGAGATTGAGCAGAAACTCAGCAGAAATCCGTACTAGAAACACTTTACAGTTAGCTTTGTAAAATATTTCTTTCCAATGATATACAAGTATGAAATACCCGTTTACTACATTGTTTCCATTAATTGTTTTGGACAATTTTATCATCGTAGGACACATCAGGGGGTAGCCAACTTCATGTCGAACTAGAGCATCACGAAGGGGTATAGACGACGGTCCGATATCAATCCCGAAGGGAAAGAAGTCAGGACACCTCTTGATTTTGATCCACGGTAAGAGTACCAGTTCAACAACAGAGCTAGCACTCCATTCTCCAAACTTCCACACCACGACAAATAAAGGACATATGGAAGAATTTATATTTATTTATTTATTTTTAGTTTCTGGTGTTACTAAATTTATGTATTGAAACACAGAAAAGTTGAAGTAGGTTTTAGGGTGCATTGAAATATATGTCACAAGATCGTACATACTTCAAAGAGATAAATTTAACAAAAAGTATTTGTTTCTGATGTAACTCAGCTTCTGTGTTGCGGTGCAAAAATTTGAAAGTAGGTATTAAAGAGCACTTAAAATATATTCACACGAGACAGTGTGAAGATCAAATGCATGTATTGTATTAGTATTGAAACACAGAAAATCTGAATGATAGAAAACAGTATAGTTAAAAATAAATCTAGGCATGGAAGTTTTAAATCTCCAAGTGGGTTTCGACGAGACATCTACTCAATAAAAATGACCAGATCAACGTCAGGACAGTTTTTTCTGAGAACGAGCCTCCCTTAAGCTAATCCTATAAGCATATATTCTTGACAAGGATGTGTGATTTTCTAATGATACCTTTTTGTGCGTTAACAGTTTCCAGACAAATCCCGGTGTTAATATAAAAATATTAATCCCAGTACTATTCAATTACGTTTTACCCCTCCAAGTGATGATTTTGTCCATCAATGGAACAAGTGGTCTCGACCATCACGAACTGACCATTCTTCCTAATGATGAGATATCTCGTCATCGAGATATTGACGATTTTTGCTATCTCGTCATCAGGATGTTGCCTGTTCTTTAATAATGACGAAATCAAGATCTGATCAGTTTTCTTCTCCGACTAGATATCTCGTCCATCAAGATCTGGCCAGTTTTCTTCTCCGACGAGATATCTCGTCCATCAAGATCTGGTCAGATTTCTTCTCCGACGAGATATCTCGTCCATCAAGATCTGGTCAGTTTTCTTCTCCGACGAGATATCTCGTCTATCAAGATCTGGTCAGTTTTCTTCACCGACGAGATATCTCGTCCATCAAGATCCTGTCAGTTTTCTTCACCAACGAGATAGCTCGTCCATCAAGACCTGGTCAGTTTTCTTCACCGACAAGATATCTCGTCCATCAAGATCTGGTCAGTTTTCTTCACCGACGAGATATCTCGTCCATCAAGATCCTGTCAGTTTTCTTCTCCGACGAGATATCTTGTCCATCAAGATCTGGTCAGTTTTCTTCACCAACGAGATAGCTCGTCCATCAAGACCTGGTCAGTTTTGTTCACCGACAAGATATCTCGTCCATCAAGATCTGGTCAGTTTTCTTCACCGACGAGATATCTCGTCCATCAAGATCCTGTCAGTTTTCTTCTCCGACGTGATATCTTGTCCATCAAGATCTGGTCAGTTTTCTTCACCAACGAGATATCTCGTCCATCAAGACCTGGTCAGTTTTCTTCTCCGACGAGCTATCTCGTCCATCAAGATCCTGTCAGTTTTGCTAATGGCAAGATAATTCGTCGAGACAACCTCCAAGATGGTTAATGGTTTAATTTGATCAACTTAACGGTCACAAGTACATGCCACGTGAGTTGCTGGGCCTGTTGCCTTCACGTGAACATTAATCATAACGTCGTAGATGAGAATGATGGTTCCTGCTACGAACACTATAAATTACCACACAAAAATGCGTTAAGCGTTGTCAAAACTTGCCATTCATTATGATTCAAAAAGCAAACTAGTTGAGGCAAGTTTGAGACCTTCAAGTGGGTTCAATGAAATATCTCGTCAATAAAGATCTAACCAATTTTACTTATGGCGAGATAGCCGGTCATCAGGATGTTGATGATTCTTTAAAGATGGCGAGATCAATATCTGGTCAGTTGTTTTCTTTAGGACGAAAGAGCTCGTCCATCAAGATCTGGTCAGTTTTGGTATTGGCAAGATACCTCATCAAGACAGGGGGCTTGAGGGTTAAAGGTTTAATTTTACCAACAATGTCACGATTCCCTGTCTTTCACTGCGTTGGTTACGAACACAGCTAGGTTACAAGAACAGTTGTTATTGTGTTCTAGTTGCTACTTGTTCTAGTGGACGAACATCGATGGATGGCAGTGCCTGAGTTCTGATACGATTAAGAACATGAAATATTGGGTACTAATCTGAAAAAGAACACGAATAAAGATGGAATTGTTTTACAATTCGGAAAAGTCAGACGTTTTTCGCACGGGACGATGCGGCGTGTATTTTGAAACTTTATGTTGTATTGTAAATAAAATGTCCATGTCCAAATTAGGTGAGCAGTGTCCCTCTGTTTTTGTCCACTCACTGACAGTCAAAATAGACATCACTCGATCAATCTGACAAGCGTAACGCTCACAAGTACGTCATACGTGATATGCTGGGCCTGTTGTCTTAATCATAACATCGGAGGTGGGACTAATAGTTCCACAATAAATTACCACACAGATGCGTTATTATGCACCTAAACGATGTCAAAACATGCCATTCATTCTTGCGTCACGAAGTATTGCATTCCCAGCATATATATTTTCCATTAGAATTATTAATAAAGACTTCTGCTTAGTGTTACGACTCAGTTTTTTTTTTTTTTGTATATCAACCACTGTTCATCACTCCCGCCATAGGCACCGCGGGGGCGACTGTAGATTCATGTCAGTCAGTGCGACCCTCAAGCCCCCTGCGGCATCTGGTTCTTCTACTCATCCAATTAGAAGCGGCATAAAATAAAACACAAACGCAGAAGTACCTACATGTGCATTTCTGTTAGCAGGAACTGTGGAGCTGGGATCGTGAAATTTACGACTACAAGTTGACACTTGTATGACGGAATGTATTACAAAAATGTCAGATGATTTCGATCAAGGAGGCAAGACAGCAGAATTTTAACCTTCAGTGCGTGGTATGATTGGGAAATTTACTAGATGCCATTAATGTTCCATTGAATAGCGGTTTTTTATTCCTGGTTGGGGTTTATATGCAGTGTATTAAGATACCATGGCATATTAAAAAAAACCGGATTTGACTTTAATAACAATTCCTAGAAAATTTTGTCAATTCATTAATAAACTTTCATTTGGAACAACGTTTTGTTAAAGAAAGAAGTTATCCTTTATTGCGAAAAGTGAAAACGAAAAACCCACTAAGGTAGAACTGTAATTTGATACTCCATAATTTGCAACTTCAGAATGAGTATTCAATTTTTAAATTCGAATGGAATTCCTTTGATATTTTCTATAATATTTTAGCAATAAAGAGCATTAAGATAAGTGTTTATTTTTGAAAAAGTTTGCATTGATTTTAATCCGTTATTTTCATACTATTTTTAAAATTACTCTTCATTAGTAGATTCAAAGTCGAAATTTAACCCGTTATTCCTTTTTCAAAATTCTACATTTTTCCAATGAATAAATCCCAATCCTATTAGTTAAGCTGTTGCTGCTGAAAGTATGTGTTCCGTTGCTTAAGTCATAAATATTTATTTATTAGTTAGATTTTAGCAAGTTAGGTTTCAGTATTTTGTGCACAATATCGGTTCATTTCTTGATAACCTATACACATTTCGACGAACTTTCTTTTAAAATCATATGGCTGTAGCTCATGTGGTTGTAGAGTTCTGTTTTACATATGAAACACAAATACTTTTTGCAGCACAAATACCTTTTTAAAGAAATTTGGTAGATGATCGTATTTTGACCTAGATTTCACTTTAAAAAAAATTAGAATATTAAAACTTGTATTTGTTTTTCATGTTTCAAATTAAGCTATTTGGTTTTATTGAAAGGGTGAACTCAATAGGCATCCGTATTCTTAACAGGTATGTGGTTACCAAATTATTGTTAGAAAATAGTCGTACTAGAACTTTTGAAAAGTTAAAAATTCTCTATCTTAGAGACAGAGGTCAAGGTTATAAAGCTTGCCTACTTTATGAGTTGATAGTATTTTTGCTCAACTTATTGTTAAATGCTTGTTGAAAATAGTGATTTAAAAAAAAAAAACGTTATCAAATCAAATTACCTCTTTTGAAAAATGGTAACTGGTTATCTTTGCACTGTCAATATTTAGTTTTAAAACGAGTTTAGTTATTTCACGTACAACTAAATAGAATTTTCATAGAAAAAAATATGTTTTGACTTTTTTTTAAAATTAATACCGGGAATGTATTAATTAATTTGCTACCCTTTCCTTTATAATGATGGAATTCGGAAATATAGTATCCCTGATACAAGAGTACTACAAGTCCAAAAGAATTGTTAAGAAAACTATGGTGCTAACTTTTCATCATACATTCGTTATTTTTACGATTTTAAGTAAGGAAATTAATAGATACGAATTTAAGAATATGCATTCATATAGCTTCCAAAAGCATAATTTACTTTGTTGTATTCACCTTAGCACCACTTTAGTAGTCTTATTCCAGACGTGCGATTATATATATATAGATATAGAATTTATAGGCATTTTTGCGTCCAAAGTAAACTTTATATAAGTGGAAATTGTGTAAAAAATATTTTCCATTCACTTAAATGATATGTGCATTTACTTTTGTGAAAGTTCTGAGAAATCTTTCAATGTAAAGTTAATGCATTCAGTCCAAGAAACACCGGATTATTCTGTTAGTGTCATACAAATGAAATTAAAACTAATTACTAATTAAGTGCTATGAATACCAGAAAATAGCTGTAACATTTAATATTGTGACTTTTGCAATTCTACTTTACAAAATTTATGCGATTAAAATATGTCTTAAAAGCTTAAACATTTCCAGCCGATTCCCTTTAATTCGCGTGTTGAGCACGCATAAAAAAGTTGTCTGTTTTTAGAGAACTACCCCATACAAGTAAGAAAATAGTCAACTTGAAGGAACGTGTTTCTCTAGCAAGTAAAATTATCACTCAACTATCAATCACGTAATTTTTATCCTTAAATTAAAAATTTTTTTTTAATTTTGATACACAAATTTACAGTTAGGCTACTTAATTTATTCAGTTTTACACCACCCAATTGTTATCCGGAAAGTAGCAAGTTCGAAACTCGATGCAACCGAAGATTGTCGTATACGTGGGGGGTGGTCCCGTTAAATCTGTTGTGATCTCAAATGTTCTCACATTGACATGGTGAGAAAGTTTGAAGAATAATGTACCAGTTCATAAGTTGTATTCGTCATAGGACCATGGTTCAAAATGACCAGGTGTTGTCTTCGGATATTTCCCATAGGATCGTCGCCAATAGCCAGTTGTATGGAACCAGTACGACGTTAGTTCAACTACCTACTTACCAAATGTTATCCATGGAGAACATAACTTATACAAAACTTTAACGTACATTGTAATTTTTTTTGCTCTTTATCTTCTTTCTTATTGTTTAAGAAGTAAACACTAAACAATTGCTAGAAATTACAGGTGATGAATTCCGATAAAAAAACCTTAGTCACATGTCAATGTCTTCTAGAAAAGATTACCTGATGTGAAAGACACCCAAGTACTCTAATTTTTATAGTTCTTTTGTTTTTGTATATAGTCATTTCTATTCACACGGATATTTGATAAGAAGCAGTACCGTTTCTAAATCGTGTGCAATAAAGTATGTCTGCACATGGGCAGGGAAAAAAGGGTTTATCAACTGAAAATCAGAACGTTCCGTAATAAAAGTATAGACATTCGCTAGACTGTTCCAACTACTAGGAATTAAAAGGAGGAAACTCAGAATACTGCTTCATTATGAGCAATATTGAGCAGGACACAGGCTTGATGGAAGATATGCAAGTGATCTCTATATATTTTTGGTCTATGCTCTAATAGGTTTGTCTTAGCGTTGATATGCATTACTTCACAAGCATTTTGCTTTTATTTTTTATTTGGAGAACGTTTATTGGAACATCGAATGCTTTTAGAAATGAGAGAGAGAAGAGGTGGCTTGCTAATTAGTCTTTTTCTGTAAAATAAATATGTTGTTCTTACTTATTACACGGCATAAACTGCTCCGTTTATTGACCCGTGAGACTTAAGGTTCTGAAGAACCAGATCAAGATGGTGAATTAGCTGGTTTGAGGGACAGCTGTAGGGAAAAAATGAGAAAAAGCTGAACGTAGATGGCGCTAGTGTTTTTGCGGCGGATACGTGCATGGAACGTGCTCCCTGTATCTATATACCCCATTGGATAACCGGAAGTAAATATCACGTCTTCTAGGGGTTTGTTTATTTGCACTGGGTTGGGGTTTGTGGTGCAAGAGTCGTAAATATGGCAAAGCTGCGCCAAATACGAAACAGCATCATTTAATGGACGCAAAGAAAAATTTACTGATACTGAAGAGGGAAATTCAAACTGGTTAAACCACCAACAACTCACAGATTGATACCGCAGCCCCATTTGTTTGAGTTAAAAAACCTCTATCCTATTTAAAATTTCGAGTATCGGAAGTATTGGAATATTATTAATTGTTGTAAGCTGCCGTTCACGCACTGTACTCCTTTAAAAGTACCCCAGTGGTGGAACTCTGGAGTCATTCTGAGTAGAAAAAAAGAACTTCTGTAATTACTCAAACGCAATAAATAAGCAAAGAAAAGTGTTTCAGCTCTCGAAGAATTCCGCTGGAGATGATGACAAAGCTAGGGACCGTGTCAGACGACGTTTCATATCTTGTCTGCCATCTGGGGTGAGATTCTTCATCAAGGACTGAGAGAGTTTCGCGAACGGAAAGCTTCTACATCATCGCTCTCTGGTAGATCCTCTGCAAAAGATAAAATGCAAGTTAGACACCTCGAACTGGCGATAACAGTTTTTTTTCCGCTGTTCTTTTTTTTATGCATCTCCTTTTGTCTGTGGGGAAGAACGGAAATGTGATGCACAGTTGCAAAATCAAGAGTTACATTTCAGATTTTTTTACTTGTAGGTCGTGTCATTGGAGATACATCTACACCCAAAGAGATTTTGAGGAAGATAGACAAGAATTTTCCAGTGTTAATGACAATTTGAAGCATTTTGTTATCTTGGAAACGTTAACAGAGATGTAAAATTTAACAACGGATGTGTATAACATGGAGGTACTGATATACCGAAACAGCCATTAGAAACACGTTTGGAGGTGACTGCTTTTCAAATTAAATTATTTACCTCTATAACAAAATATGTCGCCTTATTATTAAATCTCTGAGGTTCACAAGCACATATGTTTTGCAAAATACAGTTTTCCCTGCATGATTTCTTACCAGTTTTGATCTTCTTTATTTATAGAATCATACCTAGAATTCTTTCAACCAGTCACTGTGGTTATACAGGGGGTATTTCTAAAATATCTGGCCAAATTTTTGTTAGTATTGAATTGAAATATGATACTGAATATAAAAATAGTGTTTTAATATAAATCCCAATTTGGGATATCAAAACAACAATCCAGTAGTTCAAGCAAGGCAAGCGAAGAAATTACTTCCACATTCAGTTTTTACATTGTATTGCTGATAGATAAATCAACAGCTTTAAAGTGATACAAAATTTGCATACCAATCTGAAGTCGATTGAGTGATAAATTTGATAAAACAATTTAATTCGATTGACCGAAAAGGTTTATTATGCTACAATTGTAAGACAGTAGAGCAGCCGATAAATAAGTATTTTTTTGTCTAAGAATGTGTGTCTTCAAATGCCATGTTAACGTGCGCTGTTTAGGTCATTCGATACATGCCTTTGAAAATCCAATAATTTTACGAGGAGTGTTATTTTATTGGATTTTTATGACGATTTTAGAGCGCCAACTGTCTTAAAAAGAATTACGTTTGCTGAAAACAAAAAAGACACTTTTCCCCCATCTCCAAATTGATGCGGAAACTTAGAGTTGGGCGCCAGTTCAGATGTTCTCTGACCATAATTGAAAATGATCAGGCGTTAGTTCCTTCCTTTTGGTCCGGACCTTCTCCGGACCATTGCCAGTAGCCCGTTGTGTTGCTCCAGGGTGACGTAGATTCCATTACCTCCTTTCATAAACCCTCAAAGTTGTGGACATAAACCACGTACAGATATATCGATCATGACATTAGAGATTTCCATGTTTGCCGAGTACAGCTACGAGGAAAAAAAGATCGAACTATTCCTTTACGCATGGCTTACAGTAGATCAAATTGAATCCTGGCATTCCCAATCGTAAAGGTTACGCTACGCTACATATACCATTAGATTATAGGTTTCCTTGAAATTCTTCCTGGTTTGAATTTGGGTCAGTACATGGATGTTTGTAAGCGGATGTTCTAGAGGCGGCTGGCGCATCTTAAATCAGTCGTGACCGAAAGACCTAATGTTGGGTTCCTGTGGAAGTTTGGAGAGTGGGGTGCCAGCTCAGGTGTTGCCTCGTCATCTGACCATGGCTTAAAGTTACGTGGTGTTGTCCTCGAATATTTCCTCACGTTGGGTTCGTGTGGAAGTTTGGAGAGTGGGGTGCCAGCTCAGGTGTTGCTTCGTCATCTAACCGTGGTTCAAAATTACGAGGTGTGTCCTCGGATCTTTCCCTTAAGGGACTGATTCCGGACCGTCGTCAATACCCGTTGTGTTGCTCTAGTATGTACGTTAACTAAAATTACCAATTACCTCGAATATTTCCCTTAGTGGCTTGATCCCGGACCGTCGTCAATAGCCCGTTGTGTTGCTCCAGTACGCCGTTAATTAAAAAGTACAAATTTCTTGAATTACAGCACACATTTCGTTTATCTGAGGCACGTAATGGATCGATTAATCTGGTGTTTAAATTCAACTTTCGCTCAGTTTGGAAACCCGAGAGAAGTGGTTGTTTTTATTCGGTGTAACGCTTGAAAAACCGAGCGCGTAGGTAGGGCGTCCCCCAAAATAAAACGAAACAGAACTCCGAAGGAGGAACAATGAGTTCCCTTCATCTCGTCACTCAGCGGATAGAAAGGGAACACTCTCCAACTCTTCTCGGATAGTTACACTCAGTTAATTTTCCCGACCCGTATAATTAATGCATCGCGCTTCCAGCTTTTATAAATAGACTCCACCCCTCTCATACCCAGGGGGCGACGAAGAGAATGTCTGGAATCTTTCGCCTGTTAAGAGCCGAGTCGACGGAAGACATTCCATCTTCAGTTCCTCCCTATCTACTCCGGATTCAGGATGCGGACGGAAGCTTCTGGTGCTCAGTTTGGGACCGCTTCTTAAGTTCTTTGTCTACAGGCCAGCACCCATATATTCATTCATCTAAACCTAAGGGACGCGGTAGCTCGGTTGGAAGAGTAACGGATTAGAAACCGGAGGGCTCCGAGTTAGAATCGAACCAAAGACCGTCGTGTACAAAGGGGGCGGGTGCACGTTAAATCTGTCGTGGGGAAATTTGATGAGAGAGGTGCCAGATCCAGATGTGGCCTTCCGTTGTCTTGCTCCAGGGCGACACTAATTCAATTACCTACCTAATATTCTTAATTCGGGAGTCGCGGTAGTCCAGTTAATAGAGTAGCAAATTAGCAAATGTGAGGTTGCTAGTTCGAAACTAGATCCACTCGAAGACTGTCGTGCAGATGTGGTCTGATGCACATTAAAACTGTCGTGGCCTCAAATCTCCTCACTTTGGTGTTGTGGAAAAGTTTGATGAGAAGGGTGTCAGCTGCAGATGTGGCCTCGTCATCTGACCGTGGTTCAAAATTACGATGCAATGTCCTCGGTTTTGTACCTTTACCAATAGCCGTTGTCTTGCTCCAGTGCGACATTAATTCACTTACCTATATAATATTCTTAGTTCGGGAGCCGCGGTAGTCCAGTTAATAGAGTAGCGAATTAGTAACTGTGAGGTTGCTAGTTCGAAACTAGATCCTCCCGAAGACCGTCGTGCAGATGTGGTCAGATGCACATTAAAACTGTCGTGGCCTCAAATCTCCTCACTTTGGTGTTGTGAAAAAGTTAGATGAGAAGGGTGTCAACTCCAGATGTGGCCTCGTCATCTGACCGTGGTTCAAAATGACGTGGTGTTGTCCTCGGAGTATGTTCACTGACCGTCGCCTATAGCCCGTTTTGTTGTTCTAGTGCGATGTTATTTATGTACCTACCAGTGCTACCTAAAGCTACACTAAAGTTAGTCATTAATTAACGTCGCACTGCAGCAACACAACGACTATTGGCAACGGTCCGGGGCAATCTCCAAGGGACAGAAACGAAGACAACACCACGTAATGTTTAACCATGGACAGATGAACTGTTATAACTCTCCAAATTTTCAGATCACTCCAAAGTGAGGAAGTTTGAGGCCATGCCAGATTTAATGACCAGCAGCTCTTTTTGTGCACGACGGTCTTTGGTTGGTTACGAAATCACAACCCTCCATTTGCTAATCCATTATTCTTCCAACCGGGCTACCACTATACCTATTAGGAATTCATTCTTTGAGATATCTGTTCACGATGTACTGAAAACATATCAGGAAAACAATCGCTTCCAGAATACATACAGGAATCCCGTTAAGACACGAAAACATTACTGCTCTAGCTTAACAGAAAATGTCTCTTTAGAATGTCATAGGAAAATTTCTCTTACGTCCAGTTGCCTAGTGACTATGGGCATACCTTCAGCATTTAAAGCTAGTTACGGTAACAGTTACTTTGCGTATAAAGCCGCGTATTTGGAACATATTGTAAGTAATCACATACTTTTCCGCATTGGACTGACGTCACGGATCGGATTAATTCAGTATACTGCACACACTGCATTCGGAACATCGGCATTTCCTTTAGAAACTGACGAGAAAATGCCGGTCACTTCGAAATTCCCTTGGAGGCAATAATTCTGCCTTTGTATAAAAGGATTATCTACATAGAAAGATTACTTTTGACCTGAAAAAATAACAGTTTTTAAAAGAAAATTATGTTTTTGGTATCGATCAGATGTAAAGTTTTATCTTGAATCATCGCAAAGATAGAACTCTATCTTCAACCATCGCAAAAATAGAACTCTATCTTCAACCATCGCAAAGATAGAAACATATATTAGTGGAATAAGAACACGATTTAATGTATAATTAATGAAATATATAATTTAATGTAATTAGTATTTAATGTCAACATACGGTGCCCACACTACTCGGGAATTTCGAATGAGTCATCCGCATTGAACGGACGGAACGGATTTTATTCTGTCCCCGGTATTATCAATCCCAACGTCCAACACGAGATGGGAATAGAAGTGTGCAGTCTCATTTAAGCAATGTAAGTAATTCTAATATCGGATCCTTTTATACTAAACAAAAAACGGAAGTATTGCCTACAGGATATTTGACGAGACTGGCATTATCCCGTCAGTTTCTAAGTGAAATGCCGATGCTTCGTAAGCAGTGTGTGCAGTGCACTAAATTAATCCGATCTGTGCGATGCATGCCGTCCGTACGATGCGGACAAGTGTGCGCTAACCTTAACATGGAATCTAACCATCTTCAGATATGAACAATAGGACCTTACTCGCCGTGTAACAGTCGCAAGCAGTCAAATCTACGGGGACAGCTTAAAAGGCGAATCCACAGTGAAAGGGAAAATGCTCGATTTACAAGAAGCCCTCAAGATAATGCAATAATTTTTTGAAATTTTGTGCATGCTTAACTATCAGACAGAGCAGCGTTTAGTCAATACTGCGTAAAGTATTTTTAATAGAAAAAGATTTGTTCAGCTTACCCTATGTATTCTACATTACCTCTCGTATACTCTTACTTTCTGCGCAATTCAGATCTGCAAATTCCACTGTGACCATGGTCGTGCAGTCAACATTGAAACACCGTAGACATAGTGGGCAATGTGTGAACGTACTTTCACTAGACGTACTGTTAAAATCAGTGTGTACACGAATTAAGATGAAATGTAAACAGGAAAATTAGTTTCCTGTACTTCATTCAGATCTTTCAAAATAACCTTCAGAAAACGATTTTTATGATCTTATATTGCAGAATCTGGACAAAATCTGAGTAATATTTCATTAAAAATTTTAGCGTGACCTTGATAATGTGAAGAATTAATATTCAAAGAAGGAATAATAACCTTGATTTATTTTGATGGAAAAATCTGTTTAGGACTTTTTATGACTATGCAAAATTTCTGCACCCTCTTCGTAGAAGTTTGTCATTTTGTTTTGCAACCATTGAGATGATGAAGTTCAATATTGGAATATTTTATTTTATTTTAAGTGGTAAACACACCAACGCGTAACCAAAAATTTCTCCATAAGGAAGGATTGCAACCAATGTGCACTCTTATTTGCTTACAATATAATACCTTTCCCTTCCTCTATTTTTGAAATTTTCTGAGTATGTGAAGAAAGTAACAAGCCCTATTTTGCAAACTATTTATTGATAAACCTAAAAAAAAACTAAAAACGAGGTTCTATGCATTTATAATTATACATAAAAATTGTTATAATTTAAAAAGGATTGAGGTAAGAAAATATTTTATTCGAGCAATGGAAACGAGCTTCTTACAAATCTTTTTTTAAGCTATATAGTCCAAGAAGGAGGTATGATCCTCCTACACAGCCCTCTCGTTGCTATGCCACTGTGGGAAAGTAATTTTATAGCAGAAGCTCAAACTTTACTTTCTGGTAATCCAGAGAAGGCTAAACCAAATTACTTAAACCATAGTATCCTTGGATTGGATTGGATTTTGAGGGTTTATGGTGTAAGGTCCAAATGGTATCAGCGAAAACATACATTGACTTCCTCTGTCTTCCAGAATTCATAAATCAGAGTAAACAGTTTATTTATCTATTTCAGATTATTTTGGGAAATAAGTAAACATAATACCGTCTAATCGTTTTATTAACAGCCTATATTGAAAATGATTCCTGATGTCATTACTTATCAAGGATAATGCACAAGGTTAAACATTTCATCTTTTTTAAAAATAAAATTCTTATTTCATCTCATTACCTGATTAATGAATATAATCATTCACGTAGGATATTCTTCGAATTATTACATGAAGCTATATAAAGCTCTTATTTACTGAATAATAAAATGTCCTTTGTCAAACTAAAAGGAGCTCTTAATTTTTATCGCTCTTCCTGAAAGTAAAATTTGCTTAAAATCGATATATTCCCTTCAATTGAAATAACCCTAAAAAGACAATTGAATGTGTATAATTCATAAGTATAATTAAAACTTTGAATATGAACGAAAAATATCATTCACCCTTATTCCAAGTGTCGTTATTTGTTATCGTTAGTAATCCAGAATAGCACACACACGAAGTCAACCCCTTTAATCTTTTTTTTAAATAAAATACTTTTTTTATCTTATGACTTGATCAAAGTACGACCTCTGAGTACGATAGTCTGAGCACTTATTATGTCGCATCAAGTTAATTCGATTACTTGTTTGATAATAAAATGGCCCATCACTCACGAAAAGGAGCTCTTAATTTTGGTAACGTTTCCGAAGGAAAGTTTGTTTAAAATCCCAATGGGGGTTGTCCAAAACCCTTCAATTAAAATAACCTTAAAAAATAATTGAATGTTTTCTGAACCTAAGGATAATTCAGACTTAGAAAAATATCGAGAAAAGACCACTCCAAGATTACAACTCTGAACCACGCAACGGAAAAACTGATATTGCCTCCTTCCCACACATATCACTAAAAGAAAGGAACAATTTCCAATCGACACAAGTTTATCGTCCGCTTAGACAATAAAACATTTTACCAGTTCGTTTCACGCGATTCAATATAAAAACTTTTAACCCAAAACGTGAGTTTCACTTCTGGTAAAACCCATCAGAAATAAAAGGGGAATAAACGACAATGCTGGACCTCACGCGAGGCACCTAAATGGCAGCTTCCCGATGTTCACCAGTGCGCGTAAAGGTTAACTCGAGCCATGTAAAGAAATAAGGAGCCAGGAATATGATAAAAAAAAATAAGCAATAAGAAAGAAATGTGTTCAGATTTATGGCGTTATTGTGAGACTTGTTTTCTTTTTCCCTTTGGAGCGCACGTTGGGACGATCCCTGCTCTTTCGGTGGTTACGCTTTGTGGGAATGACCAGGTCAACATCTCTTCAAGTCGGGTATTGTAGGCTGGGATTATGACACTCGTAATGGAGCACGTTTTCTTCTTTATGTTCGTGCCTGTAATAGCCTTACGGAAATTATACATGATTCAGCATATTGGAATTCTTCTGAAAGTGTTTTGTCCAGTTTGTGGTAGGCTAGTTTTGTGGTCAGAAAAATGTATTAGACGCCAGTTACAGTTACAGTTATTTGGGAGCGCACATGCCTCCGCGTAACCCCGTATTGGAGTACATCAGATTTTGCAACAAGACCAGTAAAGGGCACCGAGGAGGAAAACAGAGAGGAACAGACCCTTGACGCTCAGCTCGAAAGATCCATTGCCGCCTTGATAGGCTTAGCCAGGACATAAATGTGGTCGATCGAAAGGAGTTGGTGGACAATTGTCCTTGGAGACTTGCTACGAACCCGAAGGTTCCTTCTTAAAAGCACTTATCCCACAAAACGGTTAATATTAATTCGAGTTCATTAGTGCCTTCAGAATATTAACCTGCGTTTGCCTCCACCAACAGAGCTACAGCGATACATCTTTGGGCTAAGATGTTTTGCCTAATTCCGCAGTGGTACAAGTACCTCATAGAATGCAATGCGTCCCTCTGCGGGCCTTCAGCAAAGACCTTCTCAAGCCAACAGACGCCACTCATGTAAAGGCTTCTTCCACTCCAGACGATTGTCTCGACGAGGTATCTAAACTAGCAAAACTTCAAGACCTTGATGGACGAGATGTCTCGTCAATCGAAGAAAACTGACTCGATCTTGATGCCGTCCTCATTAAAACATCGGCGATACCGTGATGACCAGGTGTTCAGATTACTAGTAAAATTTGTTAGATCTTTATGGACGAGTTAACTCGTCGAAACCACTTGGAGGGTTAAATTATCGGTTCCTAAAACATTTTACTTGTAAACATCAATTTAAGTCCAAAAATATAGTCCTCCGAAAGATTTTCAAAATGGGAATAAATCAATTATGTTTCTACGAAAACCACAATTGATTTAATGTCAAATAGAAAAAACATCGAAATATAAAAAACAGAACTGAAACTTTTTTTACAGTTGAAAGTCTTTGGGTAACATTGTGATAAGCAGTTTTACAGGCTAGCAAAAAATACCGAAATTATAATGTATTTATTTCATTACTCAAAAGGCCGTGTTATCTTAAACTTTTAAGTGCTATATACTCATTCAAATAATCATAAATTCTTTCGATCTTCCTGAATATATTTTTTCCGTTTACGAACATATTTTGACGGTTTGGACCGCTTTAATTTCAATTTATTCATCTCTCTTGCGTGTTTCCGAAACCAAAATAAATATACAATTTTTATTATGATTATGAAAATTATTAAATTACAATTATTATTTTATATTTATAATTATTTAATATGAAAATTTAAAAAGCATAATTAAAAATGCATCTGAATAAAATTTATAAACAGTCATTAGTCAACACACTTCTCCGAGCAGTTTCCTCAAACCTTTGTGCTAATTCCGAAAGGTGAATAATTCAGCCTCAACTTTATTGAAAATTCAGGTAGAAAGGCTTCTTAAGGAAATGTCACTAGTTAGGTTCGTCAAATTGTAATCATTACGTTAAAAAAACGAAGGTAGCTTTCGCGCGAATGGAGTAATAATCCAAGCCAATTCCTTAAAATCTCTATAGAAAATGTTATAAGTTCTACGAACAGATAAAGGATTAATCTTCTAACTGTATCAACTGCATTAAATTCTATCTTTTATATTATTTATCTTCATATTTAGCAAGTGCCTTATCATGACTTTCTTTAACTTCTTTTAATAACAAATATCAGTTAACTATGAAATTTGGTACTTGTTATGATATGAAGGTACATTGATTTCAGTAATTGCACTCCGTAATCCATACGTCCGTTCCGTCAAGGATGAATGAAGAAAATTTTCAAAATGGAGGAATTGTTTTTTCCTTAGTTCAGTGAAGAGTTGATTCCGGAGTAGTTTTGCTTAGTCATTCTATGGTCATTTTTTTTTGCTACACGAGGGCTAATTATACCGGAGCCTATAGCTAAAAGGGAATGAACCACTACGAGCATCAATGCGTATACTGGAATTAGGTATGAGAACCGAGAAAACAGCGCTAACCATTCAGCTAGAAGAGGAAACACGTAAATAAAGTTTTTCAAAACTAATTTTCTTATTAATGCAACAACTTTACCGAATGAAAAATTCCGGGACAACGACTTATAATTTTCAACCCCAGTCAGGTGACAAAAACAATGTTTGGAAACAATGACCTAAAAAAAAAACAATGCCGTACTTCTGCGCCCCGCCTCTGATTTGAAAACAGTTTCAATGGTAGAATTTTTAGCAGAATCGTAACAGAAACCTATTCATACATGACGTGATGAATAGGTAGGAGCATTGTTGTGACGAATCTGCCTGATAACCAATTGGATTCCAGCTGTGGCAGTTTGCTTCGTACAGCAACGTTCATCCTGCGAAGAAAATCGAAGCAGCACTCTTTATTAATTGTTTGACCTCGAGAATAGTACTCAGCGTGGACAACACCTTAACAATTATAAAACACAGTCAATGTGTTCTTGCTGAGACTTTGTCGGGCCTTCTTCGCGCTGGTATTCCATAAGGTAGACTTCGTAATCTTTAGAATAGTTTCTGGAAACGAATTTTCTAAATTTAACGCAAAATTTAATGCACATTTTCCTTGGTCATTGCGAATGAGACAATCTCACAAAACATACACTCACTCAAGGGCGTCTAGCATCCAACGAATTAGACCAGTGGGTTGGTAACTTCACGCACATTTTTTATCACGCATGTGAATGAATGCCCTTTCTCCTTGGCACGCCAAGTTACATCAATACCGCATAAACCGTTCTCGGTCTGTTAGCAATGGCTGAGTACTTTACGAAGAGACTTCATATGTATCAGCAGTGCAAAACTTAAATGTATATAAACTTATCAGGCCAGTTATATAAAAATCTAATCTGGTCTCAGGACGACACGCAGCCTAGATTCACAGGCAAGAAAGGAAAACGGTACGCATCTCCAAACGGACAACATACCCATTACCCTCTCGCTTCTTAACAGAAAAAGATGTTAGCACTTTCAAAAGGGGCACGAGCGCAGAGGAAAGCACGTTCATGTGACCTTGGAAACAGCTGATAAATAGTTCCGTTCGGGGAAGAGAGAAAAAACACCAGTGTTCTACTACAAATGTACTCATATGCAGAGATTAAAGATCAATCAAAATTAGTCGATTCACTAGTAGTCGTAGATATAAAAAAAAAGAATTTATAACTAAAATTTTGAAAGATAATTGTGTATTTAAAGATTCAATTTCAGGAGGTATTCAAATTTGTTCTTCCATGTGTTATTTCCTTTTGTTTAATAACGGTAAAGATTACACGTTATGTACGAAATGAAATATTTGAAACGGTGCTGATGAACAGATATTTTTGGGACAAATTACTTGTTACCCTGTGTGAAATTCTATTAAACTATTTTATCGAGCGCATTCTTTCATTTCTATAAAAATTTGTTCCAGTATTTCGGTACATGTATGAGGAAAATACATAGTATCAGCATTCAACAAGTATAAATTTAGCTAAAAAATTTCCAGTTTCATTTCCAAGGATTGGAAAGTTGCATAAAGTAACTCATTTTTCTATTTGAGATTTTAGGATTTGGAGGGACCGAAATTTTATTGCATTTAAAGTGTATCGAAATTACTGTTAATTAATGATGTTTTGTTGCTGTTTATCATAGTTCCATGAAGCAGGGCAAAACAATAAAAGTAAGTTCTATGTGCCTAAAAAGAATTAAATAGTTAAGACTGTAATTATAAAGTGGGTTATTTATAGGACATATAGTCTTCGTATTCATAGAAGGTCAATGGATAATTGGACTTCAGTAACAAAATGGATGAACTACGTTTATTTGATTACCGTATCACCATGAACTTGTGTGGTAGAAGCAAAACTAATTTGTGATGCTTAACAAATATAATTGATGAACACTACTTATCATTGTTCAGGAGGTCGAATGCCAACGAGTTTCTTGGACATCATGGAATTAGTTCTTCGAAATGTTCCTACTTTTGCATAGAAAATGGTAAATAAACTGATTTCTAAGAAGCTAAAGCCATTTTGAACATTAAAAAACACTTATTTTTCTAACGAAATAAGATTAAACCAAAAGTTAATATTTCAAAGAACCAGAGAATCGTAAACTTCTTTGGGGAGAATACATAAGAAAATTATTTCATCTGATTTCAGAGCTACTAAAAGCCTCCTTTAATGAGGCTGGTGATTTCTTTTTAGGTGGTATTAAGATTAGAAACTCGTAAAGCATCTTGTTTATATTATTCAGAATCCTCATTATAATCTGAAAACTTTTATGTAAGAAGCTCAAAAAATTATAAAAGAGCAAAACAGCAAAGAACATGTTTTTGTGGTACACAAAAGCGAGGATCTTGTTTTGAGATAAAAATTTCAAGAAATAAGACTAATGCACACACTAAATGCTAAAATAAAAATCCCCGAAAGAACAACTTTCAGGCGATTTCACAAACATCTGCCACCCAATTACACTTATTGTTATTATTACGCGTGATTTTGAAGTTCTCAGACACCAGTTATAATCACCACCCATCTAACATTAAGCGTCAGTGCTCAAGCAGTTGAAAACACCGTCCGTATGAGCGAGGAGGGTCAGCCTCACCTCCTTAGCGAAACGAGCTTACAAAGTAATTGGACAAGGACACTCGGGAAAATTCTATGAATCTCATTTTTTTTTTATCCAATCATATTTTGGAGAATCATCCACATTAAATCGACGAAGATCTTTGGAGATGCGAGGAAAAAAAGCCACGAAGTTTCCCACAGGTCATGTAATCAGCCAACCATATCCAGCGAGAAGATCTGTGGGTTCCATGTTTGTGTATCCAATGCTGTCCCCTCTTCTTTCTCATTAAGTAACACCCGAAGTTCTTTTTGTTTGGACCGGATTCTCGCAGATATTGTTCCCCGACTCCCACTACAATAGCGTCTGTTATTGTCTCCCGTCCATTTTATGGAGCTGAAATTGAAAAACAACATAGATAAATGAAAAGTCGTCGTTTTTTTCTCTCTCGCTCTTCCAGCCCATGGCCAATTACTGCCCAACACGCATCACTTCACTTCTTTTGTTGGGTATCTTTGAATGGTCACGTGCATTATACTAAATGAATTTAAGGAGCTTGTGATAAACGTGCATGGGAGAGGGACTTAAGCAGGCACATGACCTGAAACTTTGATCAAGAATCAGACAGGTGGTTCGTGTATTTGAATTGCGAGTATTCAAATCTTGAAGACAAACATGTATTGAGATGCAAACGATGTTAACATAATATTTCATGAAATTTTTTTCAGTCTTTTAAGAAGCCAAGGCACGCTGGAAAAATAAACCACCGATAAAATTTATAAATTTGTACTTTCTATTCTTCTAAAAAGAAGTTTTTTTTTATACAATAACAGCACGTAATGCACGTCACTTTTTGGCATCTATATCTTCACACCTCAAAGTGACCTTTTTGGTATCTATCATACACCTATAACATCACACCTCGTAGGTAGTCTTGTTAATCAGGAATGTATTCAAGGAGAAATAAATGTCAACAGGGTTTATGCCCTTCTCAAAAATATTTAAAGATAAAAATTCAAAAAATTTTAATCCTTCTAGAAATATTGCTAAATGACAGTCAAAAGTATACGGTATAGTATAGTAAAGTATACGGTAAAAATTTCAACATTAATCGAAGGCTTGTTAATCACTTATAAAATACTAACTTTTCTACTCGGCTTCCTTCGGAAGTTTTGTTGCTTCAGTCAAATAAAGTCGCACCTGTTTCATTGCGCCGTGGAACATATTTTTGAGTTTTGTCTGCTTTGTGCGCTCTTATTTGATCCTCTTCCTATTGCTTGGTGGCTCGTGACAGCTTCAATGTTAGTGTTAGTTTGAATTTGATTACAAATTAGTCTTTTTATGATTTTTACTCAGTTTTATACTATGGTTTAAGAGAAACAACATAACGAGCTGAAAATAGCTATTTTGGAATACGAATTCCAGACAGAATGTGCTGTACAAATTTGATTCCGCCAGAGCTCAGCATTCGAGGATAATTTTTGTTGCTTCGTATCAACGCCACAGATTTATGATTCATATGTAAGATACGTAGCAATGTCTGAAAGCTGCCTTAAAAATCCTTAAATACGATGATCGTTTGATATTGCGACAATTTTATCGAAATAGGGAACCCAGAGAAAGGAAGATTGTGCAGCCCCATTAGTTATTTTCTGAAGTGCGCTTGTTCGTAATCATTGTGAGCTTTGCAGATGACTTCAGTGAAATTGATCTATTCATTTACATCGATCTTTGTACAGATAACCAATTTTCGCAAAGAACAACAAACATAGACAGTCAATAATCGCATCCCAATCTGATTCTAATCATCCTTCGCGTTACCAAAAATGACCATAAATTGACAAACAAAACCCATTTGATTCCATTGAATGCTGATAACTGCAGATACCGTATCTGCTACAGCTCCCAACGAATATGTTTGGTTAATACCACTCTCTCTATGACGATTAATATTTCTTTCTTTTAAACATTATTTCAAAATTCATTTCCGAAAGATCTGTGTTGCATTTCTACCATAACCAATAGACTACATAGATTTGAAATGCGACTTCTGGTAAATCCATCTTTGATTATACGATTATTATACATGCAACATAGACATTTCCACTTCTGGAACTTAAAAAATGACAGACACGTTTGTATACCCACTACGCTAACAACCTGCACGTTGCAGGCAGCGTGTATTCAATTCCTGTAACACCCTGTATATCTTTTTTTTACTAGTAAAAATTTCATTGCATGTTTATGTCCATGACGATGTCTTCTGTCTTGTGCTTGGTGAAATATGTCTCTTGTGGCATTAAACCCATCAGAAACAAATAATTTATTTGAGTTTTTATAAGGAAAGTAGCAAATATTAAGCAGTCAGGTTTTCTTTTATTCCACTCCATTGTTATCTGGCTGATTTGATATAACAAAAACTTTCATTACTCACATGTAGACGGGTGAGTGGAGAGATTTGTGCACCCAGCTTACTCATTAATTTGCATTGTCGTGCTTCTTTTAATCTTGCATTCACTCTGTCAAGCGCTGTTTTACTACTGTCAATGTTGCTTTTCAGCATAAAATGTTGCTATGCTCGAAAGCAGGAATGCAGGGTTGAACTTCTATGTGGCGTATTAACATTCATAAGCGCTTAAAAAATGAGCCTGCTTACTGTTTTACGACTAGAGAAAACTATAACTATGCTACTATTTAAAAAAATTCTGCTCCAAAATAAAATTGGAAGCAGTTCCTCCTGATCTACATATGTGCTACGAGAGCGTTATGGAAGTTTATAAAATCTTACACAACATCCATTATAGAGAGTTACATTTGAAGTCAAATTTGAGAAATGCATCTGACTATATGAATAAATGGTTTTAAAAGCTTTCCTCTGAGAGGGATTTAAAAAAAACAGTATTCATCTCAAAGAACCACCTAAGTATGAAAGGGCTTCATATTTAAAAAGTATGGAGGATGCTTATAACTTGCTGAACAATTTTATTTTTTTAATAAACACCTAATGAATTATTTTTATGAAGGGGAAAATTCTAAGTTACAAGTTAAGTACGCAAACCTCTCAAATGTACATTCTATAACCAAAAAAAATCGACGCACCAAGAAGGAGTTGTCCGATTGCGATAAAAAATTGGAGGATGCGTAGAACATACGCTGAAAATAAGCGATTAAAATTTCGATTGATTGATTTCAGAGTTTGACCGTTACAAAGATAGTATGTCAATAAGGGGTTGGTCCATATCTATGGCCTGGATGTAAGCTGTCACCCGGCGCAGCATAGACTAAAAAAGTTCCCGGATGGTGTCCTGCTGAATTTTTTTCAAATTGTCTCCAACTGTCGGACAAAATAGTCAACATTCCGAGATGGTTGCAATCGCCTTCCCATAACGTTCCAAATAAGCTTTATGGGAGAGAGATCAAGAGACCTATCTGGCCAAGGAAGTGTTGGGAAAGCTTGAAGACAATTCATAGCAACACGTGTAGTGTGCGGCCGGGCATTATCTTGTTGAAAAGTAAATCCAGGGTGTCGCAAAAGGAACGGTAACGCAACCGGTCGTAGAATGTCATCTACGCACAGCTGTGCTGTAAGTGAGCCAGTAATAACTACCAAAGGTGTCCGGCTATCAAAGGAGATGGCACCCCAGACCATAACGCACTGTTGTAGACATGTGTGGCGTGCGGTAGTAAGGGCAGGATCGCCACTCTGCCCTGGACGTCTCCAGAAACGTCTGAGGTTGTTGTCAGGACACAGTTGGAAACGGGACTCGTCACTAAAGACTATATGTCTCCAGTCAGCGCCGTTCCAAGCTGATCGAGCCCGGCACAACTCCTGGATAACTTCTTCTTGGTACGTCGATTTTTTTTGTTATTGAATATAAAATGAGAGAAATACCAGTATACAATTCCATATCTAGTTTCAATGTAAATCATTTCTTCTTGGATCTTAGTTATTAGCTCTGGGTTCGAATCCCACTGTCAGCATACATATTTGTAGTGGTTCAGAATTCATGTTGAGTTGCATGGTCCCGTTTTGATTAGCCTTAGTGTGGTCACATAGCGACAAATCAAACCCTATGGAAGTAAATCTATCGAATCTATGAAGTGTAGAAATATAGGGGCTTTTGTTTGTTGAAACATGCTTCTTATTTAAGTACTGGTACCCAACTTAATGGGGGACACTGTAGCCCAGTTGGAAGAGTATGGATTAGCAACCAGCTTTGCGATCTTGAAACTGAAACCACCCAACCATGGTACATGTGAGGGTACATTACAACTGTCGTGGCCTCAATTATCCTTATGTGTTCGAGGTGAGGAAGTTTGGAAAGTGGGATGCCACCTTAAGTGTTGATCGTTGTTCAAGATTACGAAATGTTCTCTTCGGATTGATCCAGGAACGTCACCAAAAGTCAGTTGTGTTACTCCAGTGCGATGTAAATTGAACTGTCAACAAGCCACGGCTTGAAGATATCAGTATACGAAGTCAAATCATTGAGATTTGCACATATTTGTTTGGTGACTTCCTTTAACAGTAGTCGACATTCAGTTTAGAGTAAACAACATGTCATTTTGTTTCTTCAACTGCAGAAATATCTAAGTTGATCTCTGGATTTCCCCCAGACCGTTGCCAATACACTATTGTGTTGCTCCAATGCGTCGTAAATTCAACTACCTGTCTAATCATGTTTTTTTTTTTTTTTTTTTTGTCATCCTAGTTTTCAAATGCCAGATCACTGACTTCTTAGGTCCTACAAGGGGCAAACTGACGGTTATTTAAGAAGGATCGCTCATTAGGGTATAAGCCGCTGTTACTCGTAATAGGGACAATTAGCAGCTTCCACGCGTTTGCAAACTGCGATTCGAAACCGGGACCTACTTGGTAGCTGACAATTTTACTTGGTAATTTGTTTTTGAAACATTTTTTACTTCGGTTTTATGTTTCTGTACAATTAATGTAAAATTTTTGAAGTCCGATTTAATAAAACGCCAAGTAATAAACAATTTTTTTATGTTTGTACACGGTGATTAAAAAAAAAAATTTTTTCCAAATAAATGGAACTCAATAATGATTGTTTCTATCTGTTTTGGGTTTTCATTCACATTACAAAACATAAGCATGATGTACCTTGCGTCTTAATTAAAGTTTTGCTTTGAACAACTGGTTAGATTCCTACCTCGGTGTATCCTCCCTTCTTTCCTTTGTATCAGTAAAACTTTCCTTGCATGTATGTGCATGCTCAATAATTTGGCGTTGTCTGTTTTGTGCTTGGCACACCTTGGCCAGGTGCAAAGAAGCCCTTGAATCTAATCCAACCAACCAATCTCTTCAACTTCTACAATAACACTGGTAAACAAAGTTTTTGTCTCTTGGACGCTGAGTATTGTTTCTAATTTATTTTTCGATGCTGATTCTAAATCCGTCGTCGTAAATAGTCCACCAGGCACCAGTTTTTTCACGATTGCATTTTCCATTGCTGTGGTTAGCCTAACCAGCCTTAATACTATCTACTTGAAAAAATCCACACTTTTAGCCCAATAATGGATTTTATGGATGGTTCAGTATGAAAGACATACCTGGCACCTCTGTGGAGACTTAAAAGGCAACTGCCCTTCTACTCGGTCTTCAACTCTAGGATATACCAAATTCTGCTGTTTCTAGTGCGAGTGGAACAGCAGAGATAGACAAAACCATTATGTAAAAAAAAATGGCCACCAAGAAGACAGCTCGTTCCGGGAACCAAAAATGTCATCAGTCAGCCACTGGTGGATCCCCAGAAAGTCTACCTGCCACTTTTACACATTAAACTGGGATTGATAAAAAAATGTTCTTGAAATAATGTGTAGAAACGGCGATTTTTTTAGCTTTCTAAAAACAAATTTCCACTGGTCAATAACGCTAAATTTAGGGAAAGCATATTCGTTGGCCCTCAAATTCGAGAATTAATGAACGATCCTGAATTCCATGCCACCATAAATGGACAAGAAATACCTGCATGGGAGTCATTCAATACAGTTGTCCAGAACTTTCTAGGAAATAACAAGGTGGATAACTATAAGGATCTTACGGAGGAAATACTTCAGAACTATTAAGCTCTAGGTGGCAATATGTCACTGAATATACATTTTCTTCATTCACATTTAGAATTTTTCCCGGAAAACCTAGGTGACGAGAACGGTGAGCGATTCCACCAGGACATATCCATCACAGAATCGCGTTATCATGGCAAGTGGAGCCCAAACATGCTGGCCGATTACTATTGAACATTAAAGAGATATTCCTACTACATAATACAGAATAAAATCATATAAAAATACTTTTTGAACGGCCATTAATATTAGAATTCAAGCTATTTTAAAGCAATTTTATATTGTAAACAAATGTGAAAAATATAAGTTTTTCAAAATTTTAAACCCAGGTTACTCAAAACCTATGCCTGACACACAAATTTGGAAAACAGATTCAAAATCAGTGGGGAAAATACTGTAAGAATGACCCAATTTGACCAAAGAGACACGAAAAAAGGTTTTTTTTTGTTTACCAGTGTTTGCCAGTGTTTTGTTTACCAGCAACTTTGTGTTCTCTACGCCTGATGGATTTTGGAATGAAACTGTATTAGGAAAAATGATTTTGTTTCTCAAATAAAATTTGACACCTAGGAACATGAGCGCAACCTCATTTATTTTATAGAATCTCTACAACAAAAGGACGTACAATTTTTGTTGACTTATTACAATCATACTGATGTAATCATCCAAAAAATTTTATGTCTACTCGTTTTAAACCTATATCAAAAATCCCGGTTAATTGGAAATCGTGATAAGGTCGATAAACTCTTCCACTTGAAAAGAAAAGAGCACACGAACGGTCCGATTTATTAAATCAACCCTATCCTGGAACAAAGATATAGTTGTCAAATCTTTAACGGAAGCACAGACAATTTCCTGGTCAAGTACTTATCTAATTCACTAAACATTGACCTTTGCCGAAATAAAAGCCCTCCAATGATCACATTTGACAAACATGAATCGTGACCGCAAATCAGGGAATCTTCGGCAACTGGACTCTAATGAGCAGGCCTCGGCGCAGAGATCTCTTTCGGTAAGGGATGCGTACAGCAGAACAAAGGCATATGAAAGAAACCAATAATTCCCATTCTGCCATTAACCAATAATAAGGCACTCCTTCTTTAAAGCCATGCAGGCCCTTAACAAAAACCCTGAGACAAAGACGCGATTACTTCGGGCTTCTTGGAAAGCCACCTTTGTTACGGGTATTCGGAATTTCGTGTAAAGAAAACGTTTAACAAAAGAGCGTAAAGCCATTACCGATTGATCGTAAAATTATTTTCTCTAAAAGGGTACTCATTTCTTACGCTTGAAACGGCAGAGATTGATATCGGGTTTTGTTTTCCTTTTTAGAGCTTGACCTCGAAACTATAAAGCCATCCTTGACGATTAATAGACTATTTTTTTTATGTAAATGGACATTCACTTAAAAATATGAAAAACATTCATATTTCTTGAAGTCTAACATGGATGGGTGAGCATCTGGTCTACTCTAAAAAATCAACTGCGCCATAAAATTTCAGGGAACATTTGAATTTATAAGTTTTTTTTTTTAATTTTTTTATTTAATGGCGGGCACATATGAACTTAATCATTGGCCACTACAAGGCAGGAAGTGATGGTCACTTGTGAAGGAGCACCCAGTGGGAGGACCATCATTGCCCCTAACAAAAGACAGTACAATTTACATCCTTGCACTGACCAGGAACCTGGAACCTTCCTATCCCGAGGCCAACACCTTAACCACTAGACCAGTTGAACGACTTTAATAAGTAGAAGTCCGAATAACATGGTCAACGACAGAAAACACTTGATTTTGTAAAAAGTAAAATTTTAAGTTTTAGAGTTATAAGAAGCGATGCAAAATGCCCAAATGTATTATGCTATGAGCTCCCAGTCAATGCTTTGTGAGTTTAAATCCAATCAAAGAACGTTATGCAGGGGGGGGGTCTGGTGCATGTTAAATATGTCGTGGCCTTAAATGTACTGACATTGGCATGGTGTGGAAGTTTAGAGAGTTGTGTGCCAGCAAAAGTGTGGCCTCCTCATCTGACAGTGGTCGAAATACGTGGTGTTCTTCTTAGACCTTTCCGTTTGGGTTTGTTCCCGAACCGTCAACAGTGGCAAGTTTTGATACAACTTTGAGAAGTTAATTAAAATACCTACAAACCCAGTCAATGCATAAATTTCTGTTTTATAATCCATGCTTATTTAGAAAACTAGTCATTTCGTATTATTTTTAATTTTCTGGTCACATAATATTCTTTAATTTATTAGAATTCTTTCTGAAAATGTGTAGAAATGGCAGGAAATGTTTGGAATTTAAAGTGTGAACCTTTAAGAACGAACATGTTTTAAAAATCATGAGTTTATAATGTTCGCCAAAAATTTTGGTGTAGATGTATTTCCCATTCTATGCATTTATTTTTTTCAGCGGTAATATTATAAAATTATTTGATTTTAAATCTTAGTAGGACCTTTGTAATTGTAAAAATCATTGTTGAGAAGACATAAAGTTATTAAAAATGCTCCTCTAGAGTATTATGTATTATGTATTATTATGTATTATTTGCTGAATGATGATTGAAACAAAATAAAATCGTCATTAACTTTCAGAGTAAATTCAAAACAAACTACAGAATACATTAACTTTTTTGTTGAATTATTTGTTTGATTGTAATTAGATATTTATTATTTCTCCTTCTTTGATTTATGGTGTTTATGAACACGGACGCATATTTACAATTATGCTGAGTCAAATAACAAGATTTAATTGCATAGAAATTTGATTTCTAAGAGCTGACTACTATTGATGTTAAAGCAAGCTATCATTCCCAACTGGAAAGAGCACTTAGGTTTATAAACATGCCGATGTTACGGATATTTAAACATAATTTAATGGGGACCACTAGTGAAAATACTATCACAGAAATAAAAAAAATTCAAAATAGGCTATATTTGACAATTATTAGCTAAATTATGCGCTACTGTAAGCCTTTCATAATAGTTCCACATTTTTATTTCACATTTCAAAGTCACATTTAATTTAACCATTTACTTATGGATGTCTACAAATTCCCTATATATTTACTATAATACTATCTTTCTAGCCTGTCGGACTTTATTTTTAGTAGTATCGGCATAGAGAAGATTTGTTCTTTGAACATTTGAAATTTTTTTCTTTTACCTACATTACTTATTAAAAATCTCATCACTTAGAAGGATAACTATTCAATCTCACCTGAAGGAGAATTAATGTTTTTATTGCAAGCAACACATAAATATCGTACTAATGTTTGTTTACTTTGCTACAAACGTGTAGATTACCAGCTATAGAAATAAAATATAAATGATTTTCTGGTTTTCCAACTCTTATTCTTTTGTATAGAAAATATCAGATTTTTCATATAATTATAATGCACTATCATTGACCTCCCGGCCTTTGTCACTACAAGGGACGAACCAGCGATCTTGTAAAGGAACACCACTACTGCTAGCAATGACAATTACCACCATTCATGCTCTTTACAAACCGAAATTCGAACCCACGCCCTATTGGGTGTGCCAGACTTTTACAAATTTAAATTTTCATAATCACGTTTTCACTGTTATTGAGCAAATTTTCTTGAAGATTAAATTACTTTAAATGATTAATTAGTTGATCATATTGTTGCAATTAAATTATAGCAAAATGAATCACAAGTTTTCTTTACAATAGTTTCTTTTTCATGAGAGTTTCTAAACAATCAAATAGAGGATTCATGGTCATAGCATGGATGTTCGTAGTGGTTCGGAATCCTATTTAAGTCGTAGGTCATGGCCTAATAAGCTTTCGCATAATCGAAAATAATCTAATAGTGACATACGAAACGAGGTAATTTCAGAACATGCAATCAAAAAAGAGCTATTCCTTATAACTGAGGATCATTTTCCCTTTGGGATTGATCTCGGACAGTCTCCAATAGACCCTATCCCTAAAGCGACGTTGATTAAGTACCTACCTACCCCGGACTGAGTATTAGAAACGCACTCCCGGAATAAAACATCAAATCAAAAAAAGGCTCATTGGAAATAAAAATGAAAATATCATTCGTTAAGAAACGCGTTTAAATACGTCACACAAAAACAAACTTATTTCGAAATAAGAGATGTTACGAAACCCGAAGAAGGGGGGTTTCACGAAGCAGAACAAGAACGAAAGCGATTTCGTTCACGAGTCCAACACGGGTACTCCGATACCCGTTCCACCAAATCACGACGGATTTCTCTGCACCAATAAATACCATCCAAAAATCACCGCGGCAACTAAATCAAATCCTGAAGGAATATCCTTCCCCGTTGCACACACAGCACCTAATGGGCTTACAGCTATCCCAGAAGCTGGAAGCACGGATAAATACACATCACTTTCCCACCAAAACTCCTGAAGAGGCATTGCCAAATACTTTATGCGTTACATATCGAATTGACGGAAGGGTCTGTACCACATTTCAAAACGGCGCTCCAGACCTCAGGTTGGGGGTGGGCAGGTCCCCCATCCTTTCACTGGTGTCTCTCCCCCCCCCAGTGCGACGTCATTCTTGGACGGGATTTTCTGCCTCCTTTGAGCCGGGCGTCCTCTAATGAGGACCGAGAGCCCGGAGGTAGAGGCTGGATGAGGAGGTCGTAGTAAGGGTTGGATGTTGTTAACCCTCCTAATGATGGACTTAGTGTCGAGATCTGTCCCGAGGCTCGGGGTCCTGCTCAAGTCGGACTCCTCACTAATGAGGCCCCGAGTCCCTTGCCTGCCCCCTCCGCTCCAGACAGACCCTCCCCCGCATTGATCCCGCTGCATCAGATAGGGATGGGGGAGTGATTTGGAGAGAGAGAGAGAGGGATGGTGACTCGGAATGGTGCTGGCGATTATTTGGGAAGGAGCTTTAAACGGTGGGGCGAGGCGTTTCGAAGATGAGGGATTCTAGATGCGAAAAGGAGTGATTGCTGTTTGAGGATACGTTTGAAATGCGTAATTTCTTCCGAGATATAGTATTAAATGCATTTATTAATAATCTCTTGAGAGAGCAACTTTGGGTTCTGTATTTATTCATATTGTCCTGTGCAACTCCTGTTGCATGACTTCGAAGAAAGGACTTAAAGAACAGAACGTATAGGAGACATTTAAAAAATTGTACACGTTTACAATGTGCAGCATGTAAACACAAAATAAACATTGCATTGAACAATGCTGGGTTGTAATAAAAAATTACGATCGAGACATACCCACAGAGAAAAGAAGTCAAAACTCAGTTTTCAAAAGTTACAGTCATAAAATTACTAAAATGTACCAGATTGTGAACTGTATTTGTACAGTTGTTAAATTTATTTATCTATACTGTCTAACAGATTACTCCTGTTACATGACTGCGAAGAAAAGACCATAACAACAGAATATGAAACAGACAAATAATAAAAACTGTACAAGTTTACAATGTGAATCACCTAAACACAGAACAAAAACTGGGTAGAGCAATGCTGACTTGCAAAAGAAAAATCAGGATCGAGACATATCCACAGAGAAAAAAAAGCTTAAGTACAGTTTTCAAAATTTATAGTTAGAAAATTATTAAACTGTGCCAAATTGTCAAACAAAATATCCATAAGGTTGGGGGTAAACTATTGATTCTTCTGACAAAATTACTATTGGCTGATTTTTTAAATAATGTTTTCCAAAGACATGGCGAATTTTTAGCTTTTAGTCTTGCCCTTAGTTTTCCTATGGATATGTTTTGCTTGTGGCATTCTTACACCTGGTATGCGATTTATTTGAATTTCATCATCAAATGAGAGGATGGTGAGTTAAATTCTTACGAAATTCATGATTAATTAAGTTTTAAGCAAACGCATTTTTCTTGAAAATTTCATTTAACGGTACGTGGAATAAAGAAGCTTGTTTTAGAAATTAATGTCATTAGCGTTGATAAATTAAACATAATCGTTTAGAATTTAAAAAAAAAATCGATTTTAAGACATTCTAAAAAAAGAAAATCAATGCTTTCAACAATTGTTTCACATGTAAGTACAGCTTAAATTTGTGAAGTAAACAACCTCCTCGACCTTCTGTAACTTAAGATAAAAAAAGTTACATTTTCAAAATTCCTATCTGTGATATCATTCTAAGATCAGCAGTCTCATTTAAAAGTCCCTTTATTCCAAGAGACATTCAGTAGTAAATCGAATTCTGATGGTACTATTTTAAAACAGAGATTCAGCAGGTAAATGGAAACCACGATAGCTTTCGATAACACCCGTGAAACGTGAAAAACAAATGCAAATTTAATTGATTTTATTCATTATGTGCAATGAAAAACTACATCAAAATTTTGCAATATTTGAACTACAATCTATTACCTACCCGTTTTAATTTATGTTTTACCCATCTTATTTTAAAGTGATTTTTTCAACATTAATGGTCATTTTAAAATAAAAAATTACCTATACATTTACTTACTTATAAATTATTTGTTTTGAATATTTTATTTATTTTTATGAAATATCAATCTACGAATCATTACGTATTCAACCAGACTTAAAAAAAAGTTTGTCGAAATAATATACATATACCGCTAAGGAGTTAGTGCGTGCTCTGGAAATATCATTAGCCCGTGTCTAGTGATATTTTAGAGAGAATAAATGATGCAATAAAATTTAACTCCTTAAGACTATATATGGAATAGGGTAAATTACTGTATCACAAATACAAACAGAAACGAAATCCTGGTCATTTTAAAATAAGAAGCTATACGCCATATTTAAGAAGTTTGTTTTCTATATTGTACTTAATTTTATGAAACATAATTCTAAAAATAATTTCGTATTCAATAAAATATTTAAGAAAAGTTGGTCGAGATATACATACACCACCAATAAATTATCGATGCCTGATATTTTGCAGGAAATGTATAAAAATTAAAATCTAACTCCTAAATAATATATCTGCAATAGGTAATATAACGGACCACATAAAAGTAAAGAGGGAACAAAATTACGATCCTTAAAAAAATGTTGAAATCTGAAGAAAGAAGTTATCTGAGCAAACGTGTCGAATTTCGGCTTTCTGAATAAATTGTGAAATAGGTAGGTAGGTATTTTATTTAACGTCTAACTAGAGCAACACAACGGGCTATTGACGATGATCCAGGATCAATCTTCTATAGATTTATGAAATAGAACAAATCGACAAAAGAATTTTGAACAATATTGATAAAAATGATATTGGTTTAATTATAAAAGAAATACATATTTATTAAATTTGGAACCCCTCAACATCTCGCTGTCAGCTCAAATTCGCAAACACAGATTTCCAAATCAAATTTTAAAAAAGATGTTGATGAGGTCATGAAGAACCTGGACCCCAAGGTGCCTCAATCTCCAGCATTGACAAAACTAAAAAAATTAAACATTAATTCTGGAGTTGCCAGATACCGTGTAGCAAAATTGCGCTTTTATGATCAATGAGTTTTTTGCTTTGACTTTTCGTGTGTGTATCACAAATGTGACTTATATAAAATTGGATACTTCCAGTATTCTTTCTTCATCAGTCAAATACATCAGAGGAAGAAATAAAATGTCAGTTGAAACATTAATACTATAATTAATTTTGTTTTGAAAAAATTGTTTTTCGAGCATTATTGCTAAAACAATGTTATTGAAAAACTTGAATTTCGATTAACACTGGTAAAAAAAATCTGAGCTACGTACAGCAATCGTTTTATACTCAGTGTTATTTCTAGGACGATTTCGAATTGTTTTGGGCCCCTTCTGCACTTTTAGGATAAATAGAACGGGTGATAAGGCTTAGCTTATCGTTTCCACAGTGTTCCAAAGTATAAGTGTACCGAATTTGGTGTAGATTGGTCAGACTGTGTAAGTTTGTATAAAAAATACACAGACAGAAAGGCAGACGCTAATTCTGCTATAGATAGATGAATTACCTTTTTTTTTTCTCACAAAACAATTATCTGATACTCTTCATTTAGATTCGGTAAACGTATTTATAATACGAAAAGAAGCCCAGCAGCTTTCCGTCAGCGTGCTATACAAAGAAATATTCATGAAATTTGTTTGACCTAATTTAGATTCAGATATGGATAGATTTTCAATAAAGTTGTAAAGCAGCTTTTTCTTCCTCACCTGCTCCGATTTAATCAGCTCTCACTTGCTCTGCGTTCCGGTTCTTTTTTTTATACTTGTATTTAGCAACTCACCTAAGGTACAGGTGATTTTATTAGGGTTTTCCATATGTCAAATTACTTTCAGTCTGCTTATTATCATCAATTTAAACAACTGCTTCGTATAGGTTACAAAAACCGTTATCTGTGTATATTTAGGTCAATTGTTATGATTTATAAAGGGGGAAAGCAATTCTCGAGCACTCTCCAGTCTTGATGTTGTGTGAGGGATATCATCTCATAGAGGTGTTGACCTCGTCATATGACAGATGTGTTGACCTCGTCATAAGACAAAGGTGTTGACCTCGTCGTATGACAGATGTGTTGACCTCGTCATATGACAGAGGTGTTGACGTCATATGACCGAGGTGCAAAATTACGAGGTGTGGTCATGTGATCTTTCCCTTCGAGATTGATCCCTGCCCGTTGCCAATAGCCCGTTGTGACGTTAATTAACTACCTACCTACCCTTTATAGTCAAGTTGAAAGATAATATTAAGGTATTGGAAATTTGTAAGGCGTTTGCAATGTAAATACTCCCTAAAATTTATAACTAACATGATTATAGAGGTGAAATATAAATAGACTAATCATTGTTATTCAGAGGAGCTTCAAAAAGTGAGACCAACGGTGGACTGGTAGTACGTGACTGTAAGGTGAAATATTGACTGGTATGGCTGATTTAGCATCTTACTTCCTTGTTTGACGATATAACATCCATATTTGGCCATATTTGATCAAGCTGCACCAAAGAACGTCAGTAAACGAATATACACACCCAATGAAATCTTTACTGACCTAGAAGAGAGAAATACACCTGCCGAAGAATCGAACATGCACTGCCTACAACTCGCAGGTTGTAAGCACAGTGGACACATAGAAGTGAAATATAAGTAAAATGAGAATTGCAATTGAGTGGTGCTTCAAAAAGTGTGACCAACATGACGACTAGTAGAATGCGCTGTGAAATATTAACTTGGTTATTCGATTTGCCATCTCGTTTGTCAATACAACACCTTATATGAAAGGACAAATACATGAATGCGAAATTCTATAGAATGATGACAAAAATGGTCAAATCAACAGTCTACTCCTTTCTCTCGTGAACCAATCAGATGATGAATATCAATACATGTAACAATCAGACGATGGATGTTCGTTTTTACCCTGCAGACGAAAGTAGTCTAACGTCCGTATTCACAAGTCCGAGTTAAACCGTGGATCATCGATAATCCCCGGGTTATCGAAAAAACCGTATTCACGATGCCTGATCCGAGGTTTAAACCTAATCCGAGGTTTCGGTGTTACATTTTGATCCTCCGAAACCGACGGATTAATTCTCGGTTGTGAGTAGCGCATACGCAGTACTGTCTTTTTGCGAAGGAAGCGAGATATGCAGTAAACAAAACAAAATGGACGACACACTTCAATCTGTGCTAAATTACTTTATTATTGCGACGAAGCGCATTCAACTGATCTTGTACGAATCGGAACAAGAACGTGATTAGATTTTCAGATATGCCCAGATATGTTCTGGTTTGAACAATATTCTGAGTCGCCAGAGTAGAACCCAATGAGAAAGTGAACGGTATAATATGACCATGGCAAATGCAAATTCGTCGTGGAATAAAAATTATTTTGTTGATTTATTTCGAATGAAACGAAATTGACAGTGCAAGTTATTTTAGAAACAGTTTAAAAAGCTCGTTAAAGACTCGAGCTGAAATATGGAATGGGTAATTTTCTGAAGGTAAGAAAATGTTCTCCAACTACACAGTCCAGTCACATTAATGTGACCACCACCTACTTTCGACGTCAACGTGAAACAAGAAATCCCAAAAGGCAGGTGGAAACACATTGCAGTGGAGTGTATATAAAGGATGTCCTAGGGCATCGGAAAGCATTTCAATCGTTGGAGTAATGCAGAAACGTAGCGAATTTTTCCGACGTCCAAAAGGGCATGATTATTGGCTTTCGGGCCAAGGGTGGAAGCATTTCGGAAACGGCTAATTTTGTGAACTGTTCGCGTGCCGCCGTGGTAAAAGTATACCGTGCATGGCAAAATGGCACTATCCAAAATCAGCGGCGTGGCACATGTGGTGCACCACGGGCTATAGATGACAGAGACGAACGAAGGCTACGGAGATGCGTTCGGGCGAATAGACGTGCAACTGTTGAGCAACTGACCGCCCAGATGAACCAAGGGGCTACCAAGAGTGTATCGTCAACAACGGTTCAGCGAACGTTGCTGCGCATGGGCCTCCGCAGCAGACGCCTCGTTAATGCGCCTATGCTGACTGCTGTTCATCGGCGACGAAGGCTGGAATTTGCACGCCAGTACCTCAACTGGACGTCCACAGAGTGGCGACAGGTGGCTTTTTCCGATGAATCACGTTTTATGCTCCATCGAACAGATGGACGTTGGCGTATACGGCGTGAAACGTCTGAAAGCAAACACCCTGCAACAATTGCCGGAAGGATCCAGGCTGGAGGAGAGAGGTAATCTGGCCACGGCACTGGAGTCGGCATGACTCAACAATCCAGTGAACACCTTCAGAAACCTAATTGACTCTCTTCCTGCACGTCTCTCAGCGGTCCGCTCTGACAAAGGTGGTTATTTTGGCTTTTGACAGGTGGTCACATTAATGTGACTGGACTGTGTATTTGGTGTATCCATCTCACATGTATAATCAGGGTAGATTATAAGAAATAAAAGCTGAAATTTATTTTGAATCATTTTATAATAAACACAACTATGTGTTTGGCTAGAGCATGTTACCTAAAATGGACTTGGAACTAAAAAAATCAGGACATGAACAAGGCATTAGACAATATAATTTTATGCAATTAAACTTGAAACCCTCCTTCTGGTTGTCTCACCGATGTATTTCGTCTCTAGCAAAACTAACCAGACCTTGAGGGACGAGGTATCTCATCATTACGATAACTGTCAATATCCTGGTTTCATCATATAAAAAAATCACTACCTTGATGAGCAGATATCTTGTCGTTAGAAAAATTTGCCAAATCTAATACCAAGATATTTTGTCATTAGCACAATTCGTCCAATCGTGATGGACGAGGTATCTTATCGAAAGCACTTGGAGGATTAAACTAAATTCGTTATTAATCATGTTAAAAATGTTTATCAAATTTCATGATCAAAACACATTTCTGCAAAAAAGCACTTTAGTTTTAACAAGAAACTGTTGGAATTTGAACCCATATAATCCTATCTCTTCACGGTCTTGGTAGGCATCAAAAAGGTAAAGAGCTGAGAAAATTCACACAATAATGGATAGTCTAACGAAATTCTAAACTTTGGTTTCTATATAAAAAGTGATTTAAAATGAATAAATGTAAATTTGAAAACATATATACGTTTGCAGAGATATGCATATGATATATGATATAGGAAAAACAGTATAAATTATTTGTAAGAAATTGACAAGATAACTGGAAAGTATTCATCCACAAATTCACAAAGTGTTAAGAAAACAGGTTTTTGATTCACAAGCTGATTGCTACGCACTTCATTCTATATGTGAAAATTACCTTTTATGTTTACTATCATTAAAAAAGTGACGAGTTAAATGTATTTCACAACTTAAAATTCGCAAGCATACTTTAATAGTCTGATAATTTCAAATGAAATATTTTAAATTTAGAATTCCTAGTTTCTTTTATATTTAACATTAAAACAAATTAAATCCGTTTATGTAAATTATGTATATATAGCTGTGTAATTGTGGTTACTAAAGGCACTGTGCGAAAATAACTTTTTAGTAATTTTCTAAACTGATCTGTGTTAGAAAATAATTATATTCTAAAAAATACTGAGCACTCTAAAAATAGCTTCTGTTTGTAGCATATTAAGCATAAAACAAATTTGCAAACCATTGCCCAAAAGTGACATCCCGAAAGATTTTCTTTGAAAACATGATCATATAAAAGGAAAAAGTTATTATAATGCAAGTAAATACGAAACAAAAATGAAAAAGATGTTCTGAATTCGTAGAAAATTTTTTAATAATATTTGTGACTAACAAATTTGAAATTTGTTTTCCTAAGATTTTACTTAAAAACGTGGTATATAATACTACAATTCATTGCTCTCACATTAGGTCATTTATCTAATGTTTATGAAAAACAGCTAAAGTACATATTTTTGCTTACTCATTAATTTTCGATGTATATGAAATTTTATTTTTCAGATAGGACAAGCAAATTGGCTCAAGGTACTTAAGTACCATTTAGTAGTGATTGACGTTCTCAGGGTAACAAGTAAGGATTCACAAAACAAACAAAGACAATAAAATCACAAACAAAACAAATTTATCAACAAATACTAATCATAAAAGTGGTGCAATCTCATGAAGCTTCTCATCGCTTTAAAGAATAGAAATTGCTCTATTAAATGGGCATCAAAATACTTGCAAAAGTAATTGGGGATAAATTAAAAATAAAGAATAAAATAAAAAATAGATTTAATGCTTAAATATATCTGAAGAAAACGACCCTGTTCTCTTTGCAAAGGTACATTAAAAATAATTACTCTGTGGAGTACTACATAAAAAACATCCATTTATTTAAATTAATACATTAAAACATTTTAAAGAAGGAATTGTTATTCTACAACGTTCCAAAGCGCTTTAAGGTAAATATTATTTTTACACACGCGTATGAATCATCTTGAATGAAAAAATACATAAATTCAAATTTCCATACCAGTAACGTAATATATTACGTTCTACCCTTTAGAAATACTTATGTACTGGTAATAAATAGTAAAAGTGCAAATCTTCTAGAAAAACTAAAAATTATTTAATGTTGAATCGTAAATAATTAAAAGTTGGTTAAGATTAAATTATAATTGACATATTCTACAATATAACTGTGTATATCAGTATCCAGGCCTATTTGGTTTCTCGATAAAATTTGTTAATTTTTCAGTTCAGTTAAAAATCTTCAAATATGTCTTCATTTCGACTTTAATACAACATATAAGATGACTTAAATACGATCTGAAACAGAAAACTGTGTTGATTTCATTACGAACTTCTTCCACCTTCTTGAAATAGTATAATATAGTGTATAAAATGAGTAGGTCATAAAAGAATGACTAGTTTAAAAAAAATCACAAAACTAACTACTCTCAAGAAATCCAACCTTCATGCAAAAAAGTGTCGTAGAGGACTTCACCAGTTGAAATTTCACTGCATTCTGATCAAATTTTGCATAAACAACGAAATTTCTAATAGCAACCCTGTTTCGATATCTTAATCAGATTTTACATCGTCAAATTACTCTTAATATGTACTTTTATGAATTCAGTATCGTTATATCCGAAAATATTCAATGTTAAAGGTGTTTTCAATTTTAGGGATCATCTCCACGCAGGAAATCGCTATTTGTAGGACAATATCATTTGTAGTTATCAGTAACTGTTCATTTGCTGCTTGACTAAAAGATTACTAAGAACCATAACCCTCCTGATGGTTTGTCGTCGTTGGCAAAATTGATCAGATCCTGATGGACGAGAAATCTGGAAATAATGCTAATTAATATTTTCTTTTCAATTTTACCACCACCAACAATTTTTAACAGTTAATGAAAACTGTTAAATGTATTCACTAACTACTATTTTTAATACCGATTAAATACATTTCATAGTAGCAGTTATTAATAATTGTTGTCTTAAGCTAGCAATAACCTTTAAGACTTTTGGTAAAAACATAGTTTTGCTCATCTGTACTATTAGATTGATTATTGTTTAGCTGTACCACACATGGCAGGTAGATGGCAATGTCCGTCAGATTACATATATGATATTTCCAGACATTAAAAAAAATGTACACATTTCTCAGGTTTGTCATAATTTTTTCATCTTTTGGATCACTTTAGCGACAAAAATTTAAAAGTTCAGTGCAAAAACTAGAGAAAGAAACTGAAAGTTTGTATGGTAGTATTAAAAGTCCTTTGTATCAATTTATGTCAAAATATCTGGGTATCTTAATAGAAATCTAGTACAAAATATTGGAGCTACAGAAATATTATTTAGAATGATGTTTAAAAAAAAAACTTGGAAAAACTGATTTGACATTAGGAACTCCAAACTTTTTGCACACATAGTTCCATAACGGCTGTATCGAATGATATGAAACTATAAAACTTGGTAACTAAAGTTAAATGGGAAAAAAAATGCGATTTTTTTTAAGTCAATATTGTGGATTACTATTGAAAATTATGAAGTCGATGCTCAATTTAATATGAAGACGGCCCCTTACGCATATTTTATGCACAGGAATTTATAGAAGGCGTTATTCCCTGTCGAACGCCATCTTCTGTTTAAATCGTTTGAATGAAAGAAGGAGGTTTTGATTTTTTCCTCGAATGTATCTTCTAGCATCGAGTACGGTGCCAGATTCGCCGAGATCGAAAGTTGAAAGCAAAAAACTATTTACGTTTTCAGAAAAAAATATTAATACTGCTGTTGGTTGTAGAGAAATTTAGATTCTATTCCCTCCCCTGTTATTCAAGCAAGGGCGAAGCATGATTTATTCCAAGTTTAAAAAAAATAAACATGCTATTTGACATCTCACTTCCTTCCCTGAAAATTAACTTTTTCAAAAACGAAATGTCATCCCAGAACTGCCAGCCGTTTTTTTTTCCCTGCAGGAAAAACAGTTATGATTTTCCTCGCCCGTCATCTTTGTTTTCTTTAAATCAGAACCTCCCCTCAGTGATCCCCTCCTCCTCCTCCTCCTACTGGGGGAAGGGACAGGTGATTTTTCTTGAAACTTTCGGTGGATAACGACACATCAAACCGACCGCAGACACAGCAGATGAAATTGTGTGAATGATCCGAGCAGGTGACTCGTCGACTTTGTTGTCTCCTACGGAGGACGTACTGGCAGACGCCGGTTTCTCGAACGACTCTAATCATGGTTGTCCGATAGGGTTGCCAACCGTCCAGAATGAGCCGGGATGGTCCCAGAATTTAAATTGTTATCCAGAATACAGGTTGAATGTCGAATTGCCCAGGAAATTTCCAAGAAAGCTATCCACCCCATATCCCCTACACTCCAAAATAGGTATTTTTAGTCCACATAACTTCGTGTCCATCCATTGAACGTCCATTTCTCACTACTATCCAAATCCAATACTATATATGTCAGTCTGCTCAGAGCGGTACCATCGTGAAGAAATAGCATTACTTGCCTTTCACTTATATTGCAATGTATTTGAATTTTAATTTTAAAATTGGGGCTGGAGACAAACACAAATTTTCATATTCAAATTTCTTAAAATAGAATTAGGAACACTCTTGGTTCTGTATAAATAACTAAACTCAAACTATATCTCTATTTTGTATAACATTTCCATTTTTATTTTTTAATAGCTACAATGCAAAAAGATGTTAGGTTTAGATTTATTATTATTGCTATTTTTTATGAGAGGACTATATCAGGCTCTTATAATAATTAAAATAAAATAAAATAAACATAAAAATAGCTATTAATTTTTTTTACATATTTTTTGCACGTGAAAAATATTTCCTCGGAAAACCAGGTATGTTAAGTGATTTCTCAATGGAGAATACTGCGAAATTACATACAAATATATATTTCAGTTTGAGGCAATATGCCCCGGAATTGTTTCAGAAAAAGTTGGCTACCCTAGTGTCCGATTTCGTAAAACGCTTTGAAATTTTTAAATATTATTTTTATGAAAATAGATGCTTAAAAATAACTTTCTTTACCTGTGAGACGTACCAACGGTTTGACGAGACAACACCTTAGCAGGCACCCCACTCTCCACCAAAGATAGGGATTTAATTCGTTTATAAAGCCTATGTTGGTAGACAATTGAATTAAGTCGTTGTTACGAGCAACACAGCGGGCTATTAGCGACGGTCCGAGATCAATCCTAAAGATACGAGAACGACACCTTGTAACTTTGAATAGCCCGCTGTGTTGCTCCAGTGGGACGTCAATTAAATACCTAACCTACCTCGTAATTTGGAATCACGGTCAGTTGATCCAAAGCCTAAAATTAATAGATGGAGGTTTTATGGCGCAAGTGCCACATTAAGCCATGCTGCGCCCAAAACAATACAGACAACGTCACACAGAAGAGAAATATATATCCAGGTTGGAATTGAACCTGCTCCGCCTACAACTCCTAGGTTGTTAGCCAGTGGACATATTGGACATCGCTATTGAAAATTATGAAGTCGATGCTCAATTTAATATGAAGACAGCCCTTATGTGTATTTTATGCACATGAATTTATAGAAGACGCTATTCCCTGTCGAATGCCATCTTTGAATTTGCTCTTCTGTTTAAATCGTTTGAATAAAGAAGGAAGGTTCTGATTTTCCTAGCGAATGTATCCTCTATTAAGCCATGCGTTCCAAAAGCCCGTGAAAGCCAAGATGTGGTATTTCAATAAACATCGCATGAAATCTAAAGGATAAAGTTAACTACACAAAAGATATATATATATACCCTGGGAATGTAAGAGGAATAGAACTTGCGAATTCTCAAGTTGTATGCCCTGTGGGCGAAAATCAAAATCCCTTGGCATATTGGCCCCAGGATCTTAAATGGAAACAGACTCTTGCCCAACGATAAATGACACTATATGAGCCTCCCGATGGACGTTCCGTAACGAGCCTATCTGAATATTCGGATCCGTTACCGACCGCGTAACACTTCCGACACCCGTCACCGAGACAGAGATTGAATCAGCGGATATTAGCGATCGGACAGGCGATTAGGCGTGCGATTGTAATACCGAAACCTCCACCGGACTGAAACAACAGCACACCCAGGCTAAAAAAACGAAAAGAACAGAGCAAAACGTTCGAAAGGGGTCAAACGGCTCTTAACCTTGGCTCTTTGTTTCATCTCGCCAAACCGACAAAGAAACAATAACAATAAAAACCCGAAAAAACGAAACAATAAATCAATAACAGCTCCACGCCGTATCGTCTCTCTTCTTCCCAGGCCACCTCGTCTGTCCGTCCCAGGCTGGAGGGACAGCAGGGAGGGTGCAAAAGAGTTCCGACGGACAAGGTCTGAAACAAAGGACCGCATTATGGAGCCGAATGGCAATTGCAGAACTGATGCGGAACTCCTGTGGATAAGAGAACGCCTGTACATAAACACCTGTCGCGTCGCTGTATTGACGCCCAAGTTAACGAGCCGGCCCACCCCCACCTCTAGTACGCTCCACCAACAACAAAAAAAAGAAAAAACTTGTCAATTTACCGGCTCAGCAGACCGTAGCTGGAAATCGGTACGTTTCGTTAATAAATTTGTTGTGTTCCTATCTCTGCCTGGAGTGATAGCTATACGTGTCCCACCGAAAACCGATTGTTGCCACTCTTTTTTTTGTTTCGCGATAATTTTTTTTTACAAACGATTTTTTTTTGTCTCGTCCTAGCCTTAAATTTCGCTCTTTGTGATGGAGATGATTTCCTCTTTCTGCCGATCCCGGATTGTTATTAGTGTTATGGTGATCATTTTTTGAAGACGAGGTGTATAATCACCCGGGTGGAAGTCATTCGTGTTATTAAAAGAGGTTGCGTATAATTGACGTGTGATTACGCCGATGGGTTCAGTTGATTGAGTGAAATGCAGAAAAAAGGTCAAGGGTTGCTGCATCTAGATTGGTAGGTTTGATTAATTCACTACCAATCAAAATCGGAGGGTTTTCGGTTGAAGGTAAAGAGCCAACTCGGCTCAGTGGGTATGCCCACTGCGCTTGCAACCTGCGAGTTGTAAAACAGGTTATATTCTCGTACCTTACCATAGTTGTATTTTTCTCTTATTTTTCAGTAAATTCGTCCTTATGTGTCTTCGCTGTTTTGAGTTTGACGCAGCTTGCCAAATATGGTCCTTGCGCTCGCTATAAAACTCAACAAACCAAAGAGGACCAGTGCACAAAAATCTTTCAAAATTTCGATTTTTTTTAATAAATATAAATAACTGTTAAAACTATTCTGTTTAAAATTATATATTATTTATAAAGATACGTTAAGTAGAATTATTTTAAATAATTTTTTGAAAAATACCGGTAGGCTTCAAAGTAAGGTAGATTTTATGCTTCAATGTCTCAAAATATGTATTTTTTCCATAACTAGGGGGCTCCTCCAACTGCTCGCTTACGCTCGCCAACAATTGTACCGTAAGAAAGAGTATATTCTGAGGTATACTGCGATATTTCAAAATTAAAAACTAATAGTAATAGGTTATAGATATGACAGTTTTAAAAAAATAACAAAAATGTCCCGATTTTTCCCGAATTAAAAAAAAAATATTATCAAGAACCAAATTGAAATTTCAAAAAAAAAACTCGACGAGCTGCAAAAATTTACGTTCAGAGGTACTCTTAAAAAAAAACTCACGGCTGAAGACTGAAAATTTGTATGTGTTTTGCTCACTCGCGGAAGAAATTTAGTTTCTTCAATTTTGACACTTAATAAACCCTAAACTAATAACCGCATCGGAAAAAAATCTTAATAATTGTACAGGGAATACGATAAAGAACAAACCATGTTAATTTCGTTTTTTTCCGATCAGTACTTTCTCGGGAAATAGTCTAAGAATCGAGCTAAACAACACAGTTTTCAATCCTGCGGCGGCGGTAATTTTTTTTTAATATAGAGAGAAAGGAACATTTCTTCAAAATCTATTCAAGCAAATATAAAAAATGGGTTTACATGTGTAACATACACTATAACATATTTTAACACAGGCTATTTTTCTATCTGCTTAGGAAAGTTCATTTTGATAGTTGACTAGGATGAAAGTTCGTCAGTTTTCAAAAAACATTATAAGTTGAAGAAAAAAGAATCTTAACGCTTTGAATTTAAGTTTTTCAAAAATCCGTAAGTTAAAGAGTTTAAAAGTGTCTTCTTAACCTGTATAAAAAATTTCAATCAATACACATAAAAGATTCTGAGAAGATGTTCCTTAAAATTCGACCATTTTAACATTACGGAGACAGGACTGCACCGGTCCCCTTAAGACCGGAAAGAATCAAACAATAGTTTCTGACAAACACAACTTATTGACATTGTTGTTTATAACCACGATCATTATTTACTTTTAGAGCAGTGGTTCTCAAACTCTTTAAACTCGCAGCACATTTTGAAGTCCTACAAAAAACACACAAAATTCTAAGAAATAAGTTGCAAAAAGCAAAGGAATAAAGAAATAACTGGAAAACTACGTTGAACAGCTGCGCTTGCGCATCAGCTCAAGCCCTGTTTGAACAAGTTTGAACAAGCATAAAACCTTCTTGCTACTATTCTTCGCTGCACTGCTTTTTTCCCCGCTCTTCTTAACAGAATCATAATAATCTGCAGCAAAGAACATTTAATGCTGAAATGAAGGTATAATATACTATATTTAAAACACTATGTGACTATAAATTCATTTTTATATTCCCCACACACATATCTGTATGGGATTTCATAGGGCGCACCTAGGTATGTCACCGGGCGCACTAGTGTGCTGGGGCACACACTTTGAGAAGCATTGTTTTAGAGGGATAATCAGACACATACGATATTTTTTAAATTATGATCTGAACAATAGAATAACGCAAAATATGGCACAGATCATGTCTACATAAAAAAAAGTTCATATAAGATAAAAATTTAATTTTTCTATTGCTTTTGTGGAGGATGAAGTCCTTCCACCCCTACTGTGTGCCCCTCTGAAGCTTACTGCATTGTTTACTTCCAAAGATTAGAGATAATAGAGAAATACAAAAAGGGGCGCTTTCAAATATAGAGCCTTGTCTTACAATTCGTATGCCACTATCTTACTATCAAGATAGCTAGATACCAATCTATCTAGGCCAAACGTACCCGTTTGTTTCTAGTGGGCTAGTCTGAAACCTGTCACTCTTATTTCCGATTCAACAAAACAAACATAGATGTGTGAAAAGTTTTTCTGACAGACTATTGTGTGTTGGGTCCTCTTTTACTAGACGTCCATAGTGAAATAATCTATAATTGTAATGCATTTTAAAATGCTTTTGGGTGATTGATGAAAGGTGTTCATTTTCTTTGATGCTAAGTGATCCTCAAAATTCAGGTCTTAAATTTAGCGTGGTCTAAGCTAAAACATCGGTAATTCGTTATTTGTTGAGACGATTGTGTGCAGAATATCAGTAAGGACCTTAAAAAACTTTTTATCCATGGTGATAAATACGCATTTTTTCTCTGTACTGATGCTAGAAAACCAGTAACTCCAGGAAAATATTTTTCTTCTTCAAAAGACACCTTAAAATCAAGAAAATTGAAGGTCTTGCAAAAAAATAACATTGTATTGTATAATCAAAATGAAACACTGAATCAAAGTTTCAAGATACAAGTTTTTTAGTTTCTTAAACTAGAATATGTTGGTCTTTGGACGTGAAGTGTCCACTATGTCATTTTTCTTTTCCATGAAGATGAAGGTCAGATTTATTCTTCACTCACGCTTAGAGAGATATGCGTAGTGAGTTGCCGCCTCATTTTTTGTTTTTTTCGCTTTCTACGATGTTTGTTTTTTGACGGTGTGGCTCACTTGTAAGTCAACGATAAATGATTTCGTATAACATTTGAAATATAAAAAACAAAAACATACAATCTCCTGAAAAGTGCCAGCATCAAGTTGTTTAATGGGACTAAATAATACTCGTAAAAATATGCTTTATTTATACCTGATTCTTCGAAATAATTTATTTGAAGAATATTTCATTTCATTCGATTAACATCAGCACCATATATCCGTTTAAAATTTGTAACGTAATAGTTAAAGGGGCGTGGTAGCCCGGTTAGAAGAGCAACGGATTAGCAACTAAATTTGAGTTTGTAACTTGATCCAACCAAAGACCGTTATATACGGAGGGGGTGCATGTTAAATCTGACGTGGCCCAAATGTTCTCACGTTGGAGTGATGTGGAAATTTGTAGAGTGAGGTGCCATCTCTCGTGTTGATCTTGACATCAGACCGTGACTCAAAATTACGTTGTTCTGTCCTCGGATCTTACAATCGGGGTTGATTTCGGTCCGTAGCCAAAAGTCCGTTGTGTTGCTCCTGTGTGACTTTAAATCAAACCTACCTACCGTAAAGGTTAAAATAAAACGTTCTCCAGTAAAAAACTGCAAATAACCGTAAAGCGAGTAAAACGTATCTATCATCCATAATTCATAATTCTAACAGAAATCTTCACCGACCGAGAGATTCCTCGAAGGCACAGCCATCTCCAAGATCCATATTCGCGCTGTTACGGAACATTTAACTGCATACGGTCATGCATACCTCCATTCATCATAGCACACCCGTCAAATCGACTATCAAGTCACATTCGGGGGCTTATCACCTTGGAACCGGGTTTGACCGTGAAGTCACGGGAGTCGAAATATCTGCCTCCAGCACCCTTGAAACAAGAAAATGAAAACAAAAAGCTGAGGTGTCTGGCCGCCACATGTGTGTGTCGGGGAGTCAAAAAGACAGATCTATGTGTGTGTGTGTGTGTGTGTGTGTGTGTGTGTGTACCCGACTTCCCCTATACTTCAGAAATGTAAGTCGGGAAAAGTTTTGCCATACCGCAGCCCTCGTCATGTGCTAGTGACTTCTTGGAATTTTTCCATCGACTTGGGTACTCATAAGTGTCTCCGTAAGTCACCGCCTGACCCCCGTATCACCCCCTGCGTTCGAAAAAAAAAAAGGGTGCTCAGCCTCCCTTCTTTGCACATTACCGGCTGATGTTGGGAATACTGGGGGTTGGCTTCTTTGACTTAACGAGAAGTGTTGTTTTGGTCGTTTTCGGAAGCAGTGGAGATGAAGTCGTTGCATACTAAACACTCTCCCAACTACCTGTTTGTAACAGATGTGTAATGGATGTGAAAGTTAGCTAAAAAAAATTTGAGTGGAATAGGAACGAAATAAATTGGAACGATGGACGTAGGAAAGTCACAAAGTTGTCTCGACAGTCGGCTGGTGTACACCAAATCTGTCGTGGCTTCAAATATCCTCACGTTGGCGGGGTGTGGAAGAATGGAGAGTGGGGTACCAGCTCATGTGTTGACCTCGTCATCTGACCTTGGTTGCAAATTACGAGGTGTTTGTCTTTGTATCTTTCCCTTATGGATTGGTCCTATACTTTATATAGAGAAGCTATGCAATAAATTACTATAATATCACCTATTGATCCACCTAGCATTATAAAGTAATCTACTATACATAAATTACTACTCTGTTGTAGAATATTTACTACTACTACATACTTGTCAACTTTGAAAACTGTGCATCAGTAAAACTTTTCTACCGAGCGACCCTTGCCATAAAACACAACATAAATACATGAACTACTGTGTATTTGAAACATCCGTATATGTCACAATAACTAGTATTATTTTTATTTAAAAATGCGTAAGTAAATATTCATTTTTATCAACTGCAGAAACCTCGCAAAATAGTAGTATTTTAATACCAAACTGAACACATCTATTGTAAAAAAACATATTCACTTTATGCGTACCTAAACATTGCATGTGAAACGGTATGTTACATAGCATGTAAATTTGTGTCAGGATTACAGATCATGGGTGTTCATAAAGCTTATTTACAAGTAGATGAAAGGGGAAAAAATCAATGTTCTATTTACAAAGTTGTTTCATTTAGTGTTTTATCCGGAAGAGGGGGTTGCAGAAAAATTCAAAGAAGCTGTAGTAGCATTTTTGATCTTTAATAATTATGCACTGAATTTTTGCTCAAAACAAGGTTTGGAGTTTTGTGCCTTCCAACACCAACAAACTTTCCAACGTTTTGTTTGAAATGAGAGAACGTTATTCAGATCGGTTCTTTCTGACGATTCTCACACTCTGTATTGTAATGGGGGATGAGCAGAATAGAAAGCATAATTTTGGCCAATCTAGCGAATTTTAGAAGTCTATCAGCCCTTCTTATATTACCTACTTCAACCCACTGCAAATCAATACGGTCATATACTCCTATTATCACAGATAAATCTTACTAGCTGAAGGCAATAAAACTCTTTTTCCAACTCATCCGTTGCTTCGTCTTTGCACTCATCAAGTCCGATAGAAAATTTTAGTGGATGGTTGTAGAAAATGAAATATTTCGATTGCTCGATCGAAATATGTTTCGATTGTTCGATCGAAATATAAATAATCCGTAAAAAAAGGTATAGACACATCCGTAAATCAATAAAATTAAGTGGAAATCTGAAAAAATTACGGATAATCCGTAAAAGTTGCCAAGTATTCTTCTATATTATAGTAGACTAGCAAAATACCCGACCTTACTCGGTTTGAATTGGTTTACTCTAGATTGAAAAGATAATCAAAATATATAATGACTTACGTTTTTTGTAAAATAAAAATTTATTTTAACAACTTTCGCCATCTTTATATTTTCTACAACTTACTTTGGACACAAATCCTACACATGCATATCCATTCATGTAATACATTTCACATACATCGCACAATTGCTGTATGACAAAGCTACAAAATGGCGAAAGGTGATACTAAGGTTACTACTATAAAAGACGATTTATAGGAAGATTTGGAATTCCCTTTCTTAAGTTCTTTTCATGTTCAACTCAATATATTAAAATTACGATTTAAAGCGAGTGCTCTCGCACTCATAGTCAACAAAACAATATTTTTTTACTTGTGGCACTCTTGCCTCCGGTATGCGAGATTGTGAAATTTTGCAATCTTCTCCTGTCATTATTACAACGAATTTTTTAATGTTGGAAAAAGTTCCAGTTTGGATTAATAAACATTATTATTCAAAATTTTTTTGAAGAATAATTACTTTTTCAGCAGTACTGGTAAAGCAATCGAAGTAATCGTAATATTCAATAGGCATTCCAATTTTTCCAAAACTACCAAATTATGGTTGATTTAAGTATACTTAGTCAGGTGTTTTAGCATGAAACTCAACTAAATATAACAATAAAGAAATGTTTAATATTGCATTCACTAAACTAATACATAATGTATAAAATAAAATACAATGCAATCAAATATCTGGAATACAATTCATGTGATGTCTACACAAACACACAAACACAAAATCGAGCATAGAACAGAAAGACGGACAGACAGACTTTCGCAACCAATGCCACTCACTAAATGAAGATAAGTACTCACTGTATGCAAAGTTTCATGAAAATATCTTAAAACGCGTGGACGTGTATAGGGCACAACATACAGACAGACAGACACCAAACGAGAAAAAGGCGGATTCGGCATCAGAAGGGTCCAAAACGGATAGAAAACTTGAAATGGGTCGAAAATATTGAATGTACAAACAAACACTCCATTCTTATTTATATAGATTACTATAATGCTAAGTGAATCTATAGATGGTTGTAATGATTGACTATAAAGCTCTTTCTATACTCTATAGTGTAGTAGTACATTACAATAGAGTAGTAGTAGATTACTACAATAGTACATTACTATTAATATAGAATGGTAGTATATTACTTTGGAATAGTAGTTGATTACAATGGAGTAATAGTAGATTACTATAATGCTACGCTACAGAGTAAATAGTATTACAGTAACTTCATTAATATCTATAATTCTACTATATAGATTAGCTTAATATAAATTGTAGTAGATCACTATCATATTACCATACAGAGAGTAGTATTATAGTAATTAAATTCATTAATCTCTATAACACTACTCTGTAAAGTAGATTACCCGATTATGGATCTTTAAATACCATATATAGTATGTAGAGTAGTAGTTTTTGTATTACATTAGATCCTCCAAATTGCAGAGTTTATAATAATGTTTGAAATAGAACTACAATCACACAAAAAGAGAAGTTACTCAGCAGAGAAATTTTAATAGGGTTATTAAATGCGAAATTTCTCGGTTGTTACGGATCATTTTGTCAGGTTACATCAAGAGCTTTGAAAACAAACAGCAATATTCCAACGTGACCAAACAAGAGGATGTGAAAATAGGAAATATTAATCACATGTACCTCAAAAAATAAACGGACAGTGTTTTTAAATTAATAAGGGACTACCATTGAATCATACAAAATGTGATGAATTTGCAAGAGAACTCTAGCCAATTTTCCCACAGTTGCATGTGATGGTTGAAACTAGGGATAAGAGTGATTGATGTCTCATGCATACAAATTGCGAAAGATTTATATCAGGTGTAAATGTCCTACGTCGTGTTGCCACCAAACCAAACAAACGCCTTTAATTAGCGCAGATAAATTTGACGACTCAACCAGCATACCAAACGACTCGCGTATTATACACGTCGCTGGAGGATTTAATATCTATAGATAGCTCTATCTCCTTCCACAATCAAAACGAGCTCCCTCTTCACGCATAGCGAACCTCGTTATCTGGTCGAGGTATCTGAAACAATGTTCTCCAACCCGCTGTGGGAGAAAAACTCCTGAATTCCTCCAGAGGAAGTTTTGCCATCTCGATTTCGTATCGTGGAGTTAAACCGAGACCTTTGCTTTTCGGTTCACAGCGGCTATCTCCGACTAAGTGAAGAATCGTGTAACGGTTAGAGTCTCGGGAGATATGCACCTGAATCCCTTCCCCCCGTGGCTTTGACCACGATACTTAAGATGTCAAAACGCTGTCCTAATCTCAGATAAAGGCTGCAGATTAGATTGCGCACCTGTTGATAGATTCACTCTCGCGGGCAGTATTTTACTTCTCAAGAGGTGTTTTGGTATGTGGGTATTATAGTGGTGAGTGGTCATATCACCCACAAATACGTCGACGCTGCTCTTCAGGTGTCCTGTTTAATCAGACCACAGCGGTTGAATGAAAAAGTGGAAATTGACACTACCGGTTGCTTTCATCTAATGCTTGTCAGCTCGGTTCGTATTTATGTGTTTCGTAGATACCAAATGAAAATTTATAAAAAAAACACGTAAGACTGACTTCACACACACACAAATTAATTGTCGTGTGACCAACTTTTATTTTGTCAAAATCTACGCTGAATTCCTTCAAAAGTAAACCAAATTCTTAATACGAACGATTATTAATAAAATTTTTTGGCATTCTTCTGTAATTATTAAAATAGTTTACAGATTTTTAAATATATCTATTTTGGTTGGTTGGTAGGTTTTGAGATTTATGGTAGAAGGGCAGTTGCCCATAGCCTATTGTGTTATTTCAGTGCGTCTTTAATTCAATTACCTACCTACCTTTATTTACTTTGTTGATTTAAAAAGTAAATAAAAGTTTTTAAAAAGTACTGCATGATTATAAAAATTTCATGAATAAATTAAATTCATTTTGTTCTATATTTTAAATATATAACTTTTTGGATTTATAGAATAATAAACGTGTTTTATATTCGTGAAAACATTTATACATCAATCTGATAACTAAGGATTTAATATTTGAGAGTAATATTTTACCTTATCGACAAGTCTTCAAAATGCTAATTGTTATTAATAATTCATCTTATTACCGTCTTGATAGTAAAATATCACGGTAAAGATCAATAGATAAATACAAATAGATTACATATATCCCATCATTTTGTTCACAAATAAATGTTGCATACGTCTAACGAATATAACGTATGACATCTAATGTTACATACGCCTAATGTATACAATATGACGTCTAATGTTGCATACGTTTAATGTATATAATGTATGACGTCTAATGTATATAATATGACGTATAATGTTACATACGTTTAATGTATAAAATGTATGACGTCTAATGTACATAATGTATGACGTCTAATGTATATAATGTATGACGTTTAATGTTAGGTATGTCTAATGTATGTAATGTATGACGTTTAATGTTAGGTATGTCTAATGAAAAATTCAAATGACGACAGTGTGATAATGTGACTTTAACTGTTTAACGTCCAGTTCAAATAGGTATTTTTTATACGTCATTAACGCTAAATCCCTTTTCGCTCCCAAATTGAGAACTTGAACAAGTTTACTGCATTGTAAAACTTCAGAATCTGTTTAGATTCCTTAGCAGAAAATGTTAAAATCATATATGCATGATTGCATGTACTCGTTAACCATCAACTTCTTAAATTTTTTAAGTGCAATTTTGAATCTCCACGATTTTGTTGGGGAATATCGACATTCAATCTTTTCAGCCTTTTTGCGTATTCTTTTTTTAAATCTCATCATGTAATGCATATAAATTTAATTCGTATTTTTGTCTCGATACTTAATTTATCATTATTACCCTTTAATGTTACTACGTGTTTTTTAATTTTAAAATCTTGCGTCAAGCGCGGCTCATATATTTAGCACCATAAAATCCAATATTCAATCCTTGAGTTAGATCGTCGGCTTAGTTAAAAAAAATATAAATTATTATAATTTTGACAGTTAATCTTTTGAACAGGTTACAATGTGAGAATGTATACTTCTCATCATGAAATTAAATATTTAATGTCTCCAATAAAATGTCAATTAATGAGTGTCTGCTCTAAGTCGACATCTGATATGGTGCTACGAAACTATTAGCCGAAACAGTAATATTCAATCAGCTTTTAAAAGAGGCACTACAAAACTTTCACTGTTACATTCACCCCCAGTTACTATATCTAACCCTTGACTCGTGGAACCCTAGAGTTTCTTTGAATCGAGTTAATTAAACCCCCACTCTGAAGCTAATGATGAGGAATGGTTTGTTCATCCGGTCGGATTATGCAACGAACTGCTTAAACCTCCAACGTAACCCAACTCCCCCACATGCGGTACTTACTATAGTTAAAGTATAACTAACGGCTTTTCCCTCTCCTTGGATTATGAGTATCTTCCGCCTTCAGGTTAAAGTTCGGAAGACAGTTTTCCTTCCTGTCTGCCGAAAAGACGTCGCGTTTACAACTTATGAGACTTTTATTTGACATTTCTCTTGTCTGGGTCAACCGCCTAGAAATCGAATCCCGGGTTCGGTACTCCTTCCCCTTCCTGCAGTCATCCCCATATTGCGTGCGTCTAGAGTCGGGAGTCTTTCCTACCAATCCCAAGCCATCACGCACACAAGTTAAGTCCTTGATGGAACACTTTGACAGATTCCCCGTCGGCACTGAAGACCTTTAAACGTTGTCAATCACTGAGCAAACTCGGATGTTTTCGGTCTTATCTGGGGTTGACAGAACTCCGGGAACTTCAGAGCGGTTTTTTCTTGTGGTGACTGTGACTCTTCTGGGTTTCTTTTTTTTTCTTCTTTCTCAGTTCTTCCACCCCCGGTCGCATTCGTTCGAGGGCGTTTATCAGGAGAGTTCATAATTTGACTTGGATCTTAAACACAGCGATTATGTTACTCGTGCCGGAGATTTGGAGGCCTCCAAGACGAACATTCGAACGAAAGTGGGGTTGGCAAGATGCTGAAGGGTCGTTCTGGATTGGAGTTCGAGTTTCGTTCCGAGAAAGATTCTGGAGTGTTTCAGTGAAATACAAATGTGATTTCGGAAACAAAACCCAGAACTGTGTGGCCTGTTTATGGACAGAAATTGTCAAGTATCGTAAGTATGGCCATAAACAAGGTTTACCATCTTGGTGACATATCGGTAATGTCCAATTCAGTTTGTCCCGAGTACAAATTTTTTACCTATGAATTAGTTTTCATTCCTATTATTAAAGATAAGCAAGAAGATCAAGATAGTAATCCATTCATATTCTGATTGGTAGGCTACAGGGAGTCACATCAGACCCTGAACATCTTCAAGCTCTCTACTGGGATTGCAGAGACAAAATGATGAGCCAAGCCTTTACATTTGTATGCAGCAGCAACAACAACTCATTCATCCAAAATTTCTAAATTCTCTAGCCTTTTCCTAAAATTTTAAAATATGTAAAATATTAAAAAATTATGTTTAAAAATTTATTTGCCATTTCAACTGACAGTCAGGGCTGTTTCTGAGTGACGTGCAGAACATGCATATGCACCTAGTTAGGAATGAAAGAAGAGGCTCATTAACTTAAACAACTTAAAGGCACATTACTTAAATAACTCAAAGTAAAAAAATTCAGTTAATAATAATAAGCGCGAATTTGACTGATATTAGCGTTTCTGAATTAACATGTAAATTATTTATATTAAAACATGTGTCGGAAAATGAGACTAGTGAATCTATATGTGTGATCTTCAATAAGAGCGATTTATTTTAAATGATTTGTGTGTCCGGTTAACTTTATAATCCTGGATGTAGCGACATCTTTACTTCTATAAATTTTTAACTGACGCATATATCTGAAAAATTACTGTACACGTTTATAGTATTAAAAAAACCTGTCATTTTCAAATAGAGTGAATGGATTGACAGACCATTCATCAATTATTTTCTTACAATGTATTTTTTCAGTGCCATTGTTCCAAATTCTTATCTCGAACTCAACGGACATGCCTTCAAAAAAGTTTTCCAGATAAAGCATCAGTGACACTTTTATCGACACCATTGAATTGAATACATTTTCCATTGAATCAATCACTGAAATGTGTCATGTCCTCATGAACGAAGACAATTTGCATAATTGAAATGATGTTTAACAGTTAATTATTTTACAAATTAGGAAAGGTCAAATAATATTTTGATTGATTTTTTTCGATCCGATTTCGTGTGGCTATGCTTAAATGAAGAAAATTGAATTAAATCTATTGCAGAATAAAAAATTACATCCCTGTAAAATAACGTATTCCCCAAACCCTCTTAATTGCCCAATTAGTCCTCGTGTTGCTAAAAATAGAGTGACAAACCAAACCGAAACAATTCAAGGAATCGGTTGTAAGTCACGTTCGTAGAAGAGGACAACCACTTCACTGCTAACAACCATGTAAACGATCGATTCCGCAAAACACCACTTCCCAAGCCTTCAGAAATCGATTGGACAAGCACGAATACGTACTTTGTATCGAAGTGTGAATGGAAACCAATCACTGAGGCGATCAAAGGCATGCATGGACGAATCACAGTCGCAGAAAATGATCACCAAATGTTACTTCCCAGCTCGAGCAAGTTGACCTTAACCGTCACCTAGGAAAAAAATCCCCCAGAAGACGAGAAAGAACAAAAACCAAAAGAGGGAAACTACTTTTTCACCGACAAGGCTGGCTTGGACAGAGACAAAAAGGTCGGCCTGCTTGTCAAAGGGCGCCTCCCGTGTCAGCCAGCTCGCGGATAGATAAGTCCACTGACTGCCGAATGCTACCGTTTGTAACAGGAACGTGTCGGGAATGCATTGTTACAGGTATGTAGAAGAGGCAGGGACACGGGATGAGTTTTTCGAGAGTCACGCATGGAGCCGAGGTTAAAAGTTATGACGACTTCTTATCGATATCTCCGCAGACTTTTCTCGCTTGGAAAATTTATAATCGCCAGGCGGGGAGACTTTTCTTGTTTTTTAATGCAGGGCTTCGTCGGCTCCTTCGAAACGCTTTTTTTTTTGTGTGTGTGATTCTTTTCTTTTTTTCCGTTCTTGGTGGAAGATTAAGTTGTTATTCGGGAAGAGTGATAGTGGGTTTCGGCGATTGGATTCTCAAGTGAAGGAGTGTGCTCACATAAAAGTGATGAATGTTCTTTAGGCTTGATTCGGAGAAGAAAAAATATTTGATGAGTCTAGAGATAAAATCTTTTTGTCCATGCAGGTAAATTTTGTTAGGGGTTTTCTGTCAGCATCTGCAGTAAGTAAGTTATTAGTAATCACAGTTACATTAGTGTCGCAAAATATAAAATGAAAACATCACGTACTGTTCCTGCTTGAACTACCACAAAAAGAATTCAGAACGTTCTTTTATCGAAGAATGATCAGCTCTAACAAGGTATTTAAAAGTGTCTTAGATGAAATAATTACCATTGATTTCATAAATCTTATTGATTGATTGGATCATTTAGCGCAAGGGCCATATTTAACCAAGCTGTCCAAACAACGTCAAGTAAACGAACATACACACCCAACGAAAGCTTTACAAACACAGAAGAGAGAAGTACACCTACGGACGAATTGATCCTGAGCTGTCTACAACTCGCAAGTTGCAAGCGCAGTTGGCATAGAGGCGTGAAATACATATAAGAAGACCAATCATCGCTATTGAGTGGAGCTACAAAAAGTGTGCCCAACATGTCAACTAGTAGTCACGTGATTGCTCTGTGAAAAATTGACTTGCTTTGGCACCTAATCGCATTGTTTGGCGATTTTATATCAAATGACAGGGAAGATGTGTGAATTGTTGTGTCCCGGCAACCCAGTCATTTTTTGTTATAACAGTTTAAATGTTTAGCTGATATGCTAAATAGATTACTTTTGCTTACATGTGAACGATAAATTGTAAGAAATAATAAACTAAAACGAAAAACTACGAACTTTGTTGTTAAATTCAATTTTCTATTCAAGAAGCACGTTTCAGATGGAACGACTTTCCTCTAATCAAACAGTGGTTGAATTTTTTCTTTCTCTGACTTCAAATGCTGTTTACTAAACTTGTGTATATGAGCACTTAAAAATACTGGTATTTCCCCACATGTTATTTCATTAAGCTCAATCAAGATGAGCAATCTTTCAACCTTGAGAAGATTTTGTATAATCACTGATCCAATTAGAAACACAATACATTTCTTCCCTGTGGTACATATCGATATTCCCGTAAAATGATTCATGTACCCTGACTCATAATATTACTCGAAACTTTTTGCATTGTATGTCATCGGCATTTATTCAAGGTTAAACAGAATGAAACGTACGAAGATACATGTAAATTTAGAGCTATTTCTAAAAACTGTCAACAATTAATTTCTTGAATTCACTTACTATATTACGATGTTTACTGTTTACGCTGACGCAAGAGCTATTAGATATATCCCTTTCGACACTTGATACAAAATATTTTGTTGTCCCTAGTGTTTAAGATAGAAGGGGGAGGTGAGAAAGCCACAAACTGCTCGGTTTATTAGAGTAGGCAGCTAAAATCCCCATTACAACGAAGCAAATTATAATAGTGAAAAAAGTTTGCTGGTACACCTCAGATGACCATATAGGGAAATATTTTTTTCGATTTAAAAAAATATCTTAATGGAGGAACCAGCATTTAAAGTTTTCGAATTCTAGCGTTTTGGCAGTCCTTCAGAACAGTCGGAAGTCATTCCGTCCAAGAGTATTTTCACATACGTATAGTTAAAGTAATCTAAAAGAAATTGTAGAAACTCGTAAAATATTTTAGGAATTTCAATTAAAACATCTAAATTGAGACGAAACTTACCCTAATTTCTGTATTATCAATGACAATGTGCCGTTGGTTTTTCTTAAGACGACTTAGCATGACTAATACGTGTCTATAAAAGTATTTACCCGGTTTACCTTCAGGATATCTATTATTTGAGACGCAATATACAATTGAGACTTGTTTTGATGCTTTTGGATGCAATCCAGGTCTCACTGAAAAGGCTACTACGTATAGTTAAAGTACTGAACTGAAAGAGTACTCACTGAAAATCTACATACGTATAGTTAAAGTAATCTAAAAGAAAATGTAGAAACTCGTAAAATATTTTAGGAATTTCAATTGAAACATCTAAATTGAGACGAAACTTACCCTAATTTCTGTATTATCAATGACCATGTGCCGTTGGTTTTTCTTAAGACGACTTAGCATGACTAATACGTGCCTATAAAACTATTTACCCGGTTTACCTTCAGACTATCTATTATTTAAGACGCAATATACAACTGAGACTTGTTTTTATGCTTTTGGATGCAATCCCGGTCTCACTAAAAAGGCTAGATTTCGAGTCCCACACAACCATTTCTTCGCATTCACCTATTTAACCCCCTTATCGTATAGGTCTAATTTGGAGTTAATTTTGGTCATTAAAAACACATCTAAACTAGTGGATCGTATGTTCCCGCGGTTTGGTTATCCACAACATTCTACGAAAGCTTGATGTAATCTTTCTGCATTTTAACGTGACTGTGTAAGTATTGAAAAATGATTTTTAAAAGTAGTTACTATTCGTCAAAGATCGGAGATATATTGCTAGATAGGAGGATTAGTGAAAACAATTTTCATCCAATGAATAATTTCGAAGTGTTTTGTAAGTCTAGGATCTTTGCTATTCCTCCAGGTAGTTTTGAAAATCTTAATGGTCGTACTCGATTTCACTCTTGCCTGCAAAATTTGGTTCTGTCCGATGATACATATTATTTAATCATCACATAGTACTCTATATATAAGTCTAATTTTCTTGTTTTAATGATATTATTAGTCATTAATGTTATGTTCTCTGGATATCCTAAAAAGTAGTTTCTCTGGATCACAGAGTCGGAGATGGTTCTCAATGAGATAAGTTGGAACCTATTTATGTGCATCATTAAACCCTAGTATTCTGAACTATCATAACGTGGTACATGAGTCTTAAAATAAAACCAAACACACACCACAACTCAAAATCTAACATGTATGCTACAATATTTTACACATTTTGTGAATGGTTTATGGATTCTGCATACTATCACATCACAAAACCCTATTTGCTGTTGTGACCCGCCCGCATGTGCTGAGTTTTCTGTCTATATTTTGCAATATCATTACATAAAATGCTGTTTTTAATGACGAGGCAAATTTGATATTGATCTGTAATCAACTCTGGAGGAATTTAATGACGGTTAGAATGGAAGTGTTTAGAATTTCACAATGGGGAATGTCTCACAGTTATGAAGTTTATTTCAATAGGGTCTGAGTACTGAAAAGAGCCGTATGTTATCAAAATACAAAAACTGGGACTTAAAACATATCTCATGTGCGTGTAAGAGACACCAAAACCATACTAAATGTCAGCGCACTTTCTCTTCAGGTTTTCTGGTGATTCCTTCCATTGTGTTTCGCAGAGTGTATATACTTAAAAATGCGGAGTTTGTTCATTTAATACATTTTACGCTAGAAAGTCTTCGTACCTATATTTTATATAATTTAAGCTTGCGAAGAGTAAGAGGTTTATGAATTTGAATCGACGATATAACTCTCTCTCTCTCTCTCTGAACATATTATTTTAACAGAACGAAGAGAAACAACATAAAACGTTAATTTAATTTATCGTGAAATGAGTATTTGTATACTTTCTTTCCAATATTTGTGAAATGAGTATTTCTAGACTTTATTTCCAATATTTGTGAAATGAGTATTTGTATACTTTCTTTCCAATATTTGTGAAATAAGTATTTGTATACTTTATTTCCAATATTTGTGAAATTAGTATTTGTATACTTTATTTATAATATGAGTCCCACTATTTTCTAAATATACTTCATAAACAAATGGAATGGTTTATAAGGAACATCAGCTGTCAGTAATTTTAAAACTTGGCTAATACATTGTGGAGGCTTTTTCTGGTGAATCAAATTAGAGGACGGTAGTGTTTTTGCTTCCTTTATGTATTTCGTCGGTAGTTTTTTCGAATACGATTTCAGCACGGCCAATAGAAATTCTATAGTAATTTTGAATTGAAAAATGATAGGTTGAAAATGGTTAAAGCTAGTTTTGATTAAACGCCAACAGTCGCTAAAATGGCGATAAACTACAGTTTACGATAACCCCGATGTGCATCATTCTAGAACTTTTAGGTAACAGGAAGTGAAATCTTCGTTTACCGCTTGGTTTATTTGTTGTCACTGAAAATCCGTCAGACAACTACGTTTCATAGTGTAGTTTTTTTAGATACCGCATGTTCATCAAATACTTGTTGATTTTTAAAGATAGTTAAAATATCCTGAAGAAATTTGTTGTTCCATTTCCTTTTAGAAACCTTTTTCCTTTTCAATTTCACGCTTGATTAGTTCGTTCATCTTTATATTGCCAAATTTGAGATGAGTTGCTGTTCTGAGTTGTGAGATTTTTCAATCAATACTCAAGTAATAGCTGTACTTAAACAAGACCCTAAACTTGATTTTCTGTATAACTGAACATCCTTTCTTGTAAACCACACTCATAAATATACTCTCCAGGAGGAAATACAAGCATCAAACGCTTCAAAATGTGGTCATCTGAAGCAGCTGTCAACAATCTCTGAGACAGCAGAATAGCAGTATATAAAACGGGTTATAACTTTACCTGTGGCGAACGACCAGCTGCACTGGTGCAACTGTGACATCCGAAAAAAAACTTCAAATGTCCAGGAACTAAATTTTTTTTACCAACATATTTTCAAGAGGAAAAAAGAAATTTATCCACGATATATTATATCCACCTGGACAAGTTGTCCTTAAATCTGTCCTAGTAGGTCGACGCTCATGGTTCTGTTTACAATTAAACGAAACCTAGAGGGATTTCATGCAATACGTTTGTGATTTATTTTCACTAGCAGCTGGTATTGCAGCTAGCAAATGAAACTGTCTCTTTACACAAGACTTGCGAGGATACAAAACTTGACTGCAATTATAAGGCTGTAACGTGTAATTTACTTAGACAAAAAAATGAATAGCTTGATCTTCCTGTGTAAATATATATTGATTTATGTATTGATTGTTATTCGTAGTCTAGTCCAGTGTTAATAGATGCAAGGCCTTCGTGGGCCGTATTCCTCTTCTACTGTTCATCCATCAATTAAACATTAACAATCAAGCTCTATTTCGTGTATTTAAAAGACGAGCTTAAAACATTCTGCAAAGGTTTAATAAAACATTTAAATAAAATAATCAAATTCAAAGAAATCTGATTTGATTATGTTTATTGCATCTTTTAATGCTGAAACTTTATTAGATGCTGTTATTATATTCAAATTGGTATGTAGTTAGACTCAAACAATTGGGGTTTTATGGGTCAATGATTACATTTGGCCAAACTGCGCCAAACACAAGGCAGGTAGCATCAAGTAATGGATATTACAAGGAAACATAGCACAAACAAGGAAAGCTTTACTTAAGGCGGGTTTACATTCTACGATAAATCGTTACGATGTGATTGACAAATTTATTGTTCCAATAAATCGAAAGTGTGAGTATTGTTTACACGCTACGATAAATCGTAACAATTTCTTGTCAAATATTCGTTGTCGACCGCTATCGACCTCTAAATAAGCTTTAACCATGGAGGAAGTATTGTTGTTGTTATATATCGGTTGTTTAGCGAGAAAAGTGAAAAAGTCGCGAAGACCAACAACAAAGTGGAGCCGCCAGTGGTTACTAAAGAAAAGGGAATTCTCTCATGTGTGTGTAAAATGCAATGCATTAATTTTTTTCACAACAATGTTTCTGTCTGCCGACTGATCCAATTCCTTGTATTTTTTAAGGAGCTCTGTAAAAGCAAGGTCTTTTTTATTCCTGTCGGAGTATTCTTTGCTCTTGACGAACCACAAGCAGGTAAAACTCCGATAAAGTTCAATGAATTCACTCAAGAACTCTCGATGAGTTTGTTTAACTGCCATGATTTGAATAAAAACAACAGTTAATCAAAGAACGAACTATAAGACACAACCTTTCTGATGCAGATGCAAGTGCAAACTGAGTCAAATCGTAGCGAGAAATGGCTGCCACTTGTTTACACGTTCCAGCATATCGTTACGATTCGCAGAAATTGATGCCGGCCGGCATCAACCATCCAATCCAATTCCAATTAATCGCTACAATGTCCTGTTTACACCCAACGATAAATCGAAACAATTCGATCGTTACGATAAATTGCTACAATTTATCGTAGCGTGTAAACCGGCCTTTACGCAGAAGATAAATATTTGTCAGGGAGGTTACAAATCTGCGCTATCCACAACTCGGAGGTTGCTTGAGCAGTGGGAAAACACACTTAGCCACAGCTGCCCCGTGGACTCTACCGGGAATAAGATTCATTATTGTGTTAATAGGGTCTATAATAAGTTAAATAAAATGCCTTGTAAATTAATTAGCTCTTCTGCATTCAAATTGTATGTCTGTAAGCTGTTCAGATCTTTAATTTAATCTTGTTTCTTGAATTCTATTAACTGTGTGATTTTCATATATAATATGTTTTGTTTTTCTGTACCTTTGTATTGTAGTTTAGGCTAGGTCGTCTGTTTTTTGTGCCTTTGTATTGTAGTTTAGGCTAGGTCGTCTGTTTTTTGTGCCTTTGTATTGTAGTTTAGGCTAGGTCGTCTGTTTTTTGTGCCTTTGTATTGTAGTTTAGGCTAGGTCGTCTGTTTTTTGTGCCTTTGTATTGTAGTTTAGGCTAGGTCGTCTGTTTTTTGTGCCTTTGTATTGTAGTTTAGGCTAGGTCGTCTGTTTTTTGTGCCTTTGTATTGTAGTTTAGGCTAGGTCGTCTGTTTTTTGTGCCTTTGTATTGTAGTTTAGGCTAGGTCGTCTGTTTTTTGTGCCTTTGTATTGTAGTTTAGGCTAGGTCGTCTGTTTTTTGTGCCTTTGTATTGTAGTTTAGGCTAGGTCGTCTGTTTTTTGTGCCTTTGTATTGTAGTTTAGGCTAGGTCGTCTGTTTTTTGTGCCTTTGTATTGTAGTTTAGGCTAGGTCGTCTGTTTTTTGTGCCTTTGTATTGTAGTTTAGGCTAGGTCGTCTGTTTTTTGTGCCTTTGTATTGTAGTTTAGGCTAGGTCGTCTGTTTTTATTGCCTTTGTATTGTAGTTTAGGCTAGGTCGTCTGTTTTTTGTGCCTTTGTATTGTAGTTTAGGCTAGGTCGTCTGTTTTTATTGCCTTTGTATTGTAGTTTAGGCTAGGTCGTCTGTTTTTTGTGCCTTTGTATTGTAGTTTAGGCTAGGTCGTCTGTTTTTTGTGCCTTTGTATTGTAGTTTAGGCTAGGTCGTCTGTTTTTATTGCCTTTGTATTGTAGTTTAGGCTAGGTCGTCTGTTTTTTGTGCCTTTGTATTGTAGTTTAGGCTAGGTCGTCTGTTTTTATTGCCTTTGTATTGTAGTTTAGGCTAGGTCGTCTGTTTTTTGTGCCTTTGTATTGTAGTTTAGGCTAGGTCGTTTGTTTTTTGTGCCTTTGTATTGTAGTTTAGGCTAGGTCGTCTGTTTTTTGTGCCTTTGTATTGTAGTTTAGGCTAGGTCGTCTGTTTTTTGTGCCTTTGTATTGTAGTTTAGGCTAGGTCGTCTGTTTTTTGTGCCTTTGTATTGTAGTTTAGGCTAGGTCGTCTGTTTTTTGTGCCTTTGTATTGTAGTTTAGGCTAGGTCGTCTGTTTTTTGTGCCTTTGTATTGTAGTTTAGGCTAGGTCGTCTGTTTTTTGTGCCTTTGTATTGTAGTTTAGGCTAGGTCGTCTGTTTTTTGTGCCTTTGTATTGTAGTTTAGGCTAGGTCGTCTGTTTTTTGTGCCTTTGTATTGTAGTTTAGGCTAGGTCGTCTGTTTTTTGTGCCTTTGTATTGTAGTTTAGGCTAGGTCGTCTGTTTTTTGTGCCTTTGTATTGTAGTTTAGGCTAGGTCGTCTGTTTTTTGTGCCTTTGTATTGTAGTTTAGGCTAGGTCGTCTGTTTTTTGTGCCTTTGTATTGTAGTTTAGGCTAGGTCGTCTGTTTTTTGTGCCTTTGTATTGTAGTTTAGGCTAGGTCGTCTGTTTTTTGTGCCTTTGTATTGTAGTTTAGGCTAGGTCGTCTGTTTTTTGTGCCTTTGTATTGTAGTTTAGGCTAGGTCGTCTGTTTTTTGTGCCTTTGTATTGTAGTTTAGGCTAGGTCGTCTGTTTTTTGTGCCTTTGTATTGTAGTTTAGGCTAGGTCGTCTGTTTTCTGCGCATTTGCACACTGTCAGGTAAATTAAATTTTTTTTGTGCCACACTATAAATAGATCTTAACTCACTTTCTGTACAACTCAAACTCGAAGTTAGGTCTCAGAAATGTTTTTGACCGACGGATTGCTATATGGGAGTGAAAAGCAACGGATTTACGAGTTCAACGGACATTAATCTTGAGTTGTAAAATTCTGGAGCATCTGAGAGTCTCTCAAGTGTTACGGTCACTAAGAGCTTAAGAGATCGTAAATTTAATGCATTTCCTCGTGTCGACTTGTTCACGCCTGCATGGTGACGGACTAGGATTGATGTCGCTTGTTTTACAGAGAACATAATCTCGAGCTACTTGGATAAAATGGTAAACGGATTTGCCACTGTCGGAACGAATCATCCGGAATCAACGGCCTGGAAAAATTTCGTTCAACAGTGTTTATCCTGAATTATACTAGATAACATGCAGATTCACTTGTCAAAACTGTTACATACACGCGTTGCATGGCTATTATATGAAAGGTGTTACTTTTTTCCAATACATCTTACTGCTAAAATAGTATTGAAACTAAGATTTAAAAGAAACCACATTTCAAAGTGAAGCGGATAAAATATATCTTACATGGAAGAATATACTGTCACAAATCTGTCTCATTGTATATTGTAGTAGTTTCTTAATAACTCACTGTAATATAGTGTGAATTTGATTTTTTCCTCACGGTAATTTTACTTTCTTGAATTATGTTAGAATTTCTCAAGTTGGGATAGATGATAAATTATCAACTTTTTACTGGGTTATATTTAGCTGGTGGATGTTGAAGAATGCCACCAGCTGAGCTGTAGATTTCGGACGGGGCTCCCTGGTCCAAAGCGTCGCTCTAACTCGTCCCACAAATGTTCTATGGGGTTTAGGTAGGGACTCGGAGCAGGCCAGGGAAGACATTTTACCAATCCATATCTTTATACCACTGCTTGACAGAGACTGCAACATGACTGGAAGTAACATACATCCATTAAATACCATTGCCAGAATGTAGGAAGAAGCTGATTGTCCAAAATGTTCAGGTAGGCGTCGACGTTAAATTTACCAGGAACAACATGCAAAGGTCCCAGGCCATACCACGAGAAACACCCCCAAACAAGTAGTCGTATTTTATGCAAATCCGCTGGCGTCCGGTCCATTATTGTAGGTAAGTGTATGTGTATGTCCATTACTTGACGTTGTCCGTCATGTTTTAGGCGCAGCATGGCCAAATATGACCCTTGCGCAATAAAAGCCCAACCACCCTCTTTCCCTTAGCCAAAATGAGATGTATGTTCAGGAAATAATTCCAGGGGTCTCCCAACCCACTCTCTCAGTATGTTTTACTTGTATGACAAACCCCTTTTGTACGACTCATGTTAAGTCTTGCAACATAAAACGCCATCGTTTCCTTTTCTCAGTAATACATGCAAATCTATGATTGGTTGAAAAAAATACATTCCCTTCATTAAGGTAGTTGATTAACATAGCACTGGAGCAAAGGGCTATTGTTGATGGTCAGGTATCCATCCTACCCGAAGGAAAAGATTCAAGGACGACACCTCGAAATTTTGAACTACGGTTAGATGACGTGTACAACACCTCTCCAAAATTTCACACCACGCCAACATGACCCTTCATTGAAGAGTATTACTCGAGCTCTAGAGAATTTAATTATGACATCATATTCGTCCTCCAGTGGAAAAAGAAAAGCAATGACGCTTGAATTGTCGTCATCCATCGCAGGTTGTAACAATAAAAGATATGATGCCAAATAGGACGTCATCGTAAGAGAGGGATAACGTATCGACGTAGGTTTTATTTGTGTGACAAATGTATCGTCTTATGTATCGGTATTTTTACATTATATTTCAACAAATTATGTTTCGGGAAAGGCTTGAGCGCTATGGCCTCTCACTTCTCTTCAATAGGTTTCTCAGTCTAGACGAATGGAAAAGAAGTCAATTACAAAACATTTCCCCTTGTCTTGTCCCATCACTCTTTTAGAGTCACACAGCACATATGAGGCTATCATAGCAAGAGTGGCCTAACCCACCAACTTAACCGATTGAGATGAATGCGATTTTCTTGGCACCATGTTATATATGTTTTTATTTATCCACAATATGATTTGAGATTCTAAGAATTTGTTTCTCAGTGATCATTAATGAGGTATTTTGTAATTTTAGAGGACTTTTACCTGCACAATTAAAAAAAGGTCGTAATGAAAGATACTAATACAAATTTCGGAGTTTTGTGGGTTAGGCCACTCTTGCTCTAAAAGCCTCATACATGGGTTCGATGTATAACTCCGAAATCGATCAGATTCCTTTACATGCTAAATGAGCACTTTACGGACATATCCGACCATATTCAGACCTTTCTATGATATTTTACTACTTATGGGTTTAACAGAATTCTGATTTTTGATAGATAAAAGTTTATAATCTTGTACTGTACGGCACTGCCTTGAACTGTATAGCTAGTTCATTTGGGTTTCATGGCGCAAGGTCCAGAAATGGACAAGCAGAGCCAAACACATGACAGAATCTGACCCAGTAAAATATAGATAATTGTACTGCATAGCTGGTTCATTTGGGTTTCATGGTGCATGCTCCAAAAGTGGACAATCTCCGCCAAACACATGATAGAATGTGACCCAATAAAAGATAGATAATTGTACTGCATAGCTGGTTCATTTGGGTTTCATGGTGCATGATCCAAAAGTGGACAAGCTGCGCCAAACACATGATAGAATGTGACCCAATAAAAGATAGATAATTGTACTGCATAGCTGGTTCATTTGGGTTTCATGGTGCATGATCCAAAAGTGGACAAGCTGCGCCAAACACATGATAGAATGTGACCCAATAAAAGATAGATAATTGTACTGCATAGCTGGTTCATTTGGGTTTCATGGTGCATGGTCAAAAAGTGGACAAGCTACGCAAAACACATGACAGTATCTGACCCAGTAAAAGATAGATAATTGTATAGCATAGCATTGCCCAGAATATCTCGGAACCATCAACCCTTGCTTCCATGGAGGGAAGCTTCTACTCTAGACACCACTTTCTCAAGATCGGCCTCGAGGATCTTTGAGTTCTGGTGTCGCAGTGCGAGGACACGCAGTAGTGAGAAACGGAACCATCGCGAGAAGGAAGTCTGCGCAACAGCAAAAGGACCTAGGATTAAAATCTTTCCCTTCTTCCCACTGGAGTAGAACGGTTCCGAGGAGCTGCTCGCTAGCGTTACGTGATACTTTTTGGAGACGCAGAAAGTTGTTGTCGGAGACCCCGTGTCCACGGCGGCGAAACTGAGCCGGTGGGCCCGTGGCTGACCCCCCTTGACCTGCTACGCTCCGATGAGGGAGGCCTAAACTGATTCTCTATCACTCCGAGAACTTCCTGATTGACTATGGCTGGCCTGGCATTCTCTTGCTGCTTTTTACTTACCACGACGGTTTGTTGGCGGCCTTTTTTAGGAAATGCGTCTCGAATGTCTTTTTGTGTGTGAGGTTGTAACTTTTTCGGGCGTGTGAGCTTGTGCGTTACTGGTGTGTCAGTATCACTTAGTTCCTGTTTATACCGGGTTCGTTGTGAAGTATTCGCTTTCCAGAAAGCGAAATTTGCTATTCACTCGTTGTCATGGCCGTTCCTGGAGCAGGTATTACTAAAATGCGTGTTTCAAACAAGCCGCTTCTTCTTAAAAGCATTCAATTATCCTAAAGAACGTCATTCATCAAGCATGTATTGAGAAAATATTTTGGTAGGTAGGTATTTTAATTAACGTTGCACTGGCGAAATACCATTGGCGACGGCTCGGGATCTAACCCAAAGGGAAAGATCCAAGGTCAATACCACTTAATGAAAATAATGTGGATGACTAGAGACCTCTTTCCTAAAATGCAGCAATAGCCCGTTCTGTTGCTCTAGTACGACGTTAGTTAAAAATACCATATCCTACCAACCTAAAATGCAGCAATGTTAAACGATAACTTTAGATTTTGTTTTCAGGCTATCGACAAATTCAGACGTATTTTGCATGTACTATATGAAACGTACAATTGTTTCTGACGCAACTAACTTTATCATGCGTTTTCGATATAACTTTCTATTTCCAAAATCGTTTTGGGAAGGTAGGTATTTTTTATTAATGTCACGTGGGAGTAACACGACGAGCTGTTGGTGACGGTCCGGCATCAAACCCGAAGGAAAAGATCTGAGCAAAACACCACGTAATTTTGAACCCCGGTTAGATGACAAGGTCACACCTCAACTCGTTTCGGGAAGGATTCGAACTCGACGAGTTCACCCTCTTAAAATATCCTTATCCTTGATAAGTGCTTTTTGAATACATTAATGTCCACCCGTCAAAAAAAACGACTCTCCCGATCCCAATTGCTCAATTTACATCGCAGAACAAAACGGAAGGTAGCAATAGATAGGGATGAATGTTCTACAAATATCAATATTTAAAATTTGTCTAAGGGGCCGTCTTCATATTAAATCGGGTGCTTGCTCCGAAAATTTCAATACGAACCCCCATCTTTTATCACAAATTTGGATTCTTCACACAATTTCAGGCGGAAATAAAAAAAGTTAAAGGAATTCTCTATTACAATCGCAGTAAGAACTTACAAAGTCCGAATTAGTATAAAATTAACAACATCGGAAAATTTAACCATGTTTATTTATATTTGAAGGCATATTGCGACAGTCTTTCGATTGCCCTTATTTTTTCTGACTACTCGGGAATGGCCCTGATTGCTGTTTTTAAAAACAAAATAATTACAACTGTATTACCAATTTTGCAATAAGAAAATATTCCTACGTGTGCTGAGTTCTGCGAAAGTTCATATTATATAACATATAGAGTCGTACTTCCCCCTCCCCCTTTTACCACCTGTAGGCTAGGCTCAAATGTAGTCGTCAGATTACTACTAAAATCTTGTCAGTCCTTGATCTAATAACAAATCGTGTTCAACTGAAGCGTCACAGCAACAAACTGATTTCCAATAACTGTACAATTGAAGCATTTGTTTAACTAAATCAATTGCGTAGCCAAAAATCAATTTCTCCTAAACTTAACGAACACAACTTTTATGCAAAATGAAGATTTAGATTTAATACATTTGTATTTGCTCCCCAGACTGAATTTCAAAGTTAGTTAAAGCATGTGTATGTGAAGAGTGAAGCTTCGTAGTTGATCAGATTACAGAAATCAATTTTAAGTGTTTGTTTACAAAATGTTTATATGGATACTAAATAACAATTATTCAAAACCTGCATCTCGGAGAATTGATTGTTTAATATTTGTTGCAGATGGATTGATAGCAATATAAGGATACGCGGATATGTGGTGTGATTATGTAATGAGAAAAGGGATTTCATTATCTTTTATTTATTTGTGAATGGCTTGTTTAATAAACTAACGTTTAGGAATTGTTAACACTGTTGCAAAAGTATTCTATTCGTATAAAATGTTTAACCTATACGCTTCGGCGCTTAGATTTTTTCAATCGTCTCCAAGAACGCTATTTCGCCTGCATAAGTCCAACCCCCCTTACCTAATTACTAGGGCAACTTTTTTGTTGCACTAATAATGGGAAAAGTTGCATTTATCATTCCCTAAAGTTGCACTTATCATTCCCTAAAGTTGCATTTATGGAAATAAAGTTGCATTTATTTTTAATACACTGAATTCTAAAATAAATTATTCGTAAAAAATGAAAAAATGAAAAATATATTGACATTTTTAGTCAGGTACAACAGTATTATAGTACATACTGAAATACAGAAGAACGTTGAATGGCCGATCCTTGGCCACTAATTTCTATAACATTGAAAAACTGCGCTAGCCGCAGTCATGTAATGTGCTGTATGGGATAGCAGAAACGCAAAATACTTTCGCTCAACATTCAGAGATTTTAAAAGGTCATCTACCATGCGATCAACATATTGATGATCGACACTCATCTCGCAAACTCTACAGTCGATTACACAAGTTTTCTCTGGATTATCAAGAGTGCCAACCAATATGTTAAAAGTACTTCTTGGCATTTATTTCACTTTTGTCTGTTAGGACGAACACCTTCTTTCCGTGAACTTCTTGTTTGATCAGCCATATTTTGGCATTCGCAAGATCAGACACACGTGATCAAAGGGATGGTTCAAAGGGAAAAAATGGAACAGTAATTTCATATTAATTTATTTTAAGTCAAATTTTAAAAAGTTGCAGGTGGTTGCATTTATGCAAAAAGTTGCATCGATGCAAAAAGTTAGATTTATGTTGCGGTTATAACTCGCGTACAATACACCCCATGAAGGAGGAATTTTGGTTTTAGTACTTTACATGCAGCGTAGAAAGCGTGAAAAAAAGTTGCATTTGTTGCATAAAGTCACCCTATTAATTACCTAACTTGAGCGATAAAGCCTTGAGTGGTATTTATGATTGACGCTTTCCTTTCATAGTCTTCTGTGGCGTATATGACCAGAGGGACCTTCTGCTTTTTCCCCAAAGCGTTCACACCTCATGGTCGACAGGGTAGTGTACCGAACAATAAGAGGGATCGTCTAGAAGGTCAGTCGCTGGCAGCTCGTAAATGGGGATCCATGCCAGCGGTCACTTAAAAAGGGGATAACATTCACCGTACACAGATCTATACCATGCCGCTGGTGTTAACGAAACTGTGGTGGTAACAATTGTCTACCTGCAGCAGCGAAAAGGTTAATAGATTAATTCGTTTCATAAATGTAAGAGAATCTCTTAGGAGAGGCTCTAGTGTCCGTAAATATGACTATGTGCCACTGAGCTGTAAAAATCACAAATTTTCGCCATGGTCTTTAAATTTACCGCAGTAGAATGACGCTTTATTCAGCCTTTTTTAGAATTTTTGGTCTGTACAGCTGGAATTATGTCTGTTGGGTTCGTATGGATAGATATGTCTCACAACGGATTGACATTTGATGATAGTGTGGACTACACGAGAAGATTCAAAACTGTAGCTTATGCTTCCAAAGAATACCTATTTTACTCCTTACTCACTATGTTATAATGTGAACGGTATAAATATACTATATGGACAAAAGTATTTGGACACTGCAGAAATTCGGATGAGGATCCATCTTAGTGGTGGGGTTGTTTTTCCTGGTTGTCTCGGCCCATTGCTTTGTGTACCTGGTACCAAGACCACTGACGTGTACCTCGACGTTCTGGATAATTCGGCATTGTCTACACTATGGCAATACTACGGCGATGATGTTGTTTCTTCCAACAGGAACGAGCTCCGTGTCATACTGCAAAACGTGTGCTGATCTGGTTTCCTGAAAAGGAGTTCAATTTGCTTGACTGGCCTGCTCAGAGCCCCGATCTTAATCCGATTGAGCACTGTGGGACAAACTGGAGTTACCCCCCCCCATCTTCACAACAATTTCTTCTCACAGCCTTTGAAGAGTCACGGCGAGCTATTCCTGCCCATACTTACAGAGAACTTGTTTAAAGTATGCCTCGACGTGTTGCAGCTGTAATACAAATGAAAGGAGGGGCTCTACCCGTTTCTAAATAGAATAATAAAGCATTTTTTTTCTGAAAATCATGTTGTGTCCAAATACTTTTATCCATATAGTGTATGTGAAATGCTTAACTAAACGAATTAATTATGACTATTTAATTTTTAAAATTATTGAAGTCGTTGCTCAAGCAAACGTTGCTAAATACTGCACACGCTCATCTGTGATATTTACCAAGATCTTACACCTGCAGGCTTTCATACAGGAAGATAGGAATGTATCACTTGTTAGTTTTCTGTTCTAATCTAATGCTAAGAGCAGTGGCGGATCAAGACAAGTGGGGTCTCAAGCGATAAAATTTTCGGGGGCCTCAAACTCAAGATAGAAAAAAGTTTCAAGAAAACCCTCATTAAATTATTAGCAAAAAAAAAAAATTCCATACCATAACACATTAAATAAATTTATTAAAAACACATCTTTGTTACATAAATTTCTGTCTGGCTTTATTTTTGGCGAAATGTTCAATTATTTTGGCACTATAAATTCGGTTTTAAATGTTTTGCACTATATACAGAATGACCATATTAATTAATCTTTCTTCCCCCATAGTACTCCTTTATTAATTTTTTATACGCTTTAAAACAAAACACGATCTTTCTCCTGACATATCAAATAAGGGAATTGTTAAAAAAAATTAAAATAATGTTTCAACATTCCCAAATGTGCAAAACATTTTTTTGAAGGCACGATAGATGTCTGGTGTGGTTTTTATGGTGTCCTCGTCCCCCCCCCTTTTAGAAATATTAAAAAATTGTCACATTCATTTTCAAAAGCACAAACATCAATGTCATTATTGGAAATTATATATTTTAATAATTTTTTATCCAATTTGAGGTAAAGCCTCTTTTCTATGGGTGAAACCAAGTTTTATAGCTAATACATCATCTGCTCTTGCTGATCATCTTGTATAAGAAACTCTTTTCACTGCACTTAAAGAAGCACATTGTAAGGACGCAGTCACATGTTTCCTCGAACTTTATTGTAAAGACATTTTAAGACATCGGGGCCCCTTCGTATTCCCCCACGTTGCCGCTTATTCCGAGTACCGCTTAATCCGCCTCTGGCTAAGAGCAAAAAATATATAAAGTTTATCACTACCGAAATTTCTGACATGGCAATAACAACATTATATCAGTCAAGTATAACACTTTCCGATATTAAAGTCCCACACACAGAATTTACTCGGTGAACTCCGAGCAAATGCTATTACTCAAAAATAACTATTGGGAAAAGTCTTTTTCGGGACAGAACTAAATTCGTTTTCGAATGATACTTTTACGGTATCAATGTTTTGATAATGTAAAAAAAAAAAAAAAGAATTTTAATTGAGATAGCCTTCATGATTTTTCCATTGACGATTTTCTGCAAATTATAATGCCTTAATAAGTCTTGTATTTTGTATGGTCAAATTTTAACAATAATTGTTGTTGATAAGACTTAAAATTTGTGGTTAAATTCTAAGTATTATTAACTTTATGAAATTTTGTACAATTTTCATTAATAGCTTCTACCTTCATCTTTAGTTAAATTCTTCACTATTTTAAGAGTAACTGTGCAATCGTGCTTTTTTAAGCTTATATTTAGTTTTAAAAAATTAGTTAAAGGGATATTGTGGGAGAAGAGATAAAATAATATTTTTTAGACTTCAAACAAGGTGATTGCAGATATTCCACAGCTTATAAATTGCAGACGTAAACAAAGCTATTCACAGACAATCGAAAAGAATTAGCGTGGTTGCTCATGCTTCGGCAATCACGTTTAAGATACCGGAAGTTTGGGGGAAATGTACATACGAGAATAAGAACAAAATTACAGATATATTTTTTTTTTACTGAAAAGTTACAAAAACAATTACAGTTCAGAACTCTTGGTTACAACGCTTGCTTCCATTTGAGCCCTGAGTTCGTATACCCTGTCGAAAATTTAATTTATTTATTTATTAAAAAAAAGAAAGAACAAATAATTATTTTCATTAGTGTCTTTTTTGTTTTTGCTGAACTGCATTTGTTAAATCTTCAATTGAAGATTAGTACGCATCCGATGTGTGTCACTTAAAATGTCTCGGCGTGTCACCTTTGACACACGTGTCATAGGTTCGCTATCACAGGACTAGATGTACAGCTGAATGAAAGCAAATCTCTACCAATTTTATTCGCACATCGTTCATTTTAAATATAATTATGGCATCCCCAGTTGTAAATGTGGCGCAACGCCACAGTGTACGTTTAGTGAATTGAGCATACAAAATGACTCAAAATAAAATGCAATGTAGCTTAAAAATGTACATTAAAACCTGATCTTTTGAGTAACTACCTTCAGCGCATTTTATCTCATTTTCTCTACTTCGATTACTTTTTTTTCAAGCCTTTTTCTATCTTTACTACACAAACTGGATAAAAAACTGGATCTTGATTCAATGGATTCGTGATGCATACTTTCAAAAGTCTAACGTTCTTTTTTACTTTTCTTTTAATGTATGAAAAGCAATGCCAGAAATGACAGTATTTTTATTGTTAAATAACAAAATGCGTTCTAATAAATAAAGCACAAATATAATTTATTCAAACTACATGTAAAATAGATCGACACTTTTTTTAAATAATAATTTTAAGTATGCAATAAAATTAACAAAATCAATATGTATATTTAGTAAAATATTAGTAAAGCTATAGTTTTCTTTTTCTACCAAAATGTAACACAAAATTCAATTTTGTGTTTTTATTCTTTTATTTAATCGGGAAATGGTATTTTAATTTTTAACTGGGGATCCGTATAAATGCAAAATTTTATACGTAACATATTAGTGTGCATTTTAAATATTTCAGTAAACAAACTAATTTGAGTGTAAATGTTGCCTTTAATTATCATTTCATCTGTCTTTAAGTAAAAAATTTCCCATCTACAAAGATTGTCATCCCTGAGAATAACCTATAAAATCTATACATAGAGTGCAATTTATAGAACACCTCAATCGTAATGGTTAAAATATTAGAAAGTTGGAAGTTTTTACTTCGAGTCATTTTTGTCTTGTGTAGTAAAGATAGAAAAACGCTCGAAAAAAAGTAATCGAAATAGAGAAAATTAAATAAAATGCGTTGAAGGGGAAGTTACTCAAAATATCAGGTTTTAATGTACATTTTTAAGCCACATTGCATTTTATTTTGAGTCATTTTTCTGAGCTTTTAATTTAGTTTTATGAGAAACAAAACGTAGTATTATGAAGTAAGACACTAATTATTCAGTCATATAGTGCAATTTCACTTACGGTTGAGCTTAAACCTGTTTTTATTTTCTATAATTATGCGATTTGTTTTATTAAAATTTGCATGCTTCGCTGACAGCAGCTGCATTTTACTTTCAGTGCGTCATGCAATTTGCACACAGGACGCCACAGACTCCCTCTGTTTTGCTTATTATGTGCATTTAAAAATGCCGAACCCCACAATTTGAGTCGCACTAAATTCGAATCGAGTCGGAGAACGTGACTGCATTTGGCTCCACTCGTCTTTTGGAGACCTCCCACAAAGTCGCCCGTCCGAATTCTAGACACCAAAATCCCAGAAAAGAAATGTCTCAACAAATAAATAAGCACAAGGCTTCCGCTCGGCGCAAAAACACCAACAAAACATCCCTTCGGCCTCTGGAAAAGAGAAAGTAAGTTATTAGAAACCGTACACTGGGGAAGAAAAAGCAAGAAAGAAATTTAAGGAGGGGATAAGTGTGGAATCCTTTAAACTCTGCTAAGTCGGTGTCAAAGACGTAGTTAATGTGGAAACGCCGTGTAAAGGCTTGTTAAGCTCACAGCAAGACAGGAGGTTCTTGTTTGTTCAGTGTAACGACTTGAATCAACATATCTCATCGGAAAGAAAGGGAAACTGCGGTAAAGATAGTCATTTTACCTCAATGATTTTATTCTATTTATATTTCACTGACTTTGTCCAGTTCCAAAACTCTGTGTCACTGCTCTCTATTTTCGTTAAATGGAAGCTGATTAAACCGGGTCTTTAGAAAAGCGAGGGTGTAGGAAAGTGTAGAATCCTTTAAACTGCTAAGTCGGTGTCAAAGATGGTGGTCGGCTATTTTGAAAACGATGTGTAAAGGTTTGTTAAGCTCATCGGGACACAGGAGTTTCCTGTTTGTTTTGTGTAACAACTTGAGCCTAAATACCTCATCCAAAAGAAATTGAAAAGAAGCTCATTACAAGGTGCAGTAGCGGTATTAATTTTAAATCAGTGAACTTATTTCAAAAATGAATATTTTTCAATGACTTTGTCCACATTTTTAAAACTCTGGTTTGTCGCTCTACTCTCCATTTCCATTACATGGATACTGGTTAGACCCGGCCTCTAGAAAAGACTAAGTAATTTGTTAGAAACCATATACTGGAAAGAAAAGGAAGAAAGTTTAAAAAGAGGGGATAAAAAATGTGTATGTGTGGTCATTTAAAGTCAGCAAAGTTCGGTGTCAAAGTAAATTACTGCGAAAACGCCGTATAACGGCTTGTTAAAGGGGTCCGGGACATAAAAATCGTCAAATTTTCGAATTTTTTTTTTATTATTTTAAGAAATTCTCTGTGTTTTTCTGCTTAAAATGACTTCTAAATCATGTTTCTATCTTAATTAGAACTAGAGATATAATAATTTTTTTGGTGCGTTGTTTTGAAATTCTAACACTCTTGACAGTTGTTGTCATGGCAACAACATCTGTCTTTAAAACTTTAAATGCGTTTTTCTCCATGATACATTTTTCCAAGATTTCCTGTATTCAAATTACTATAAGTCGAAAACCAATAAAGTTTAAGGGTTGAAATTTGGAATATATATTTTTTAAACATTATACTTTAATTTTGATTGAGCAAATTTGAAACAAATATTTACTTTTAAAAATACGACTTTTTAAAAAACAAGTACCTTAAAATTTTTAGAAATTTTCATTCAAATATTTTTTATTTTTTATTAAATTAATATTCTTTAAATTGCTGAATAAAAATTAAAGTTTATAAATTTGTGAATAATTTACTGCAATAATTTTGAAAATTGATCAAGAATGTTTTGAGTTTTAGCAATTTCAAATGACCCCTCTTTTTTTCAAAAAATTTTAATTTAAAATTTTTAAAAAACTTTTGGAAATATTTTGTGCTGTGATTTCGCTTATTAGTTAGATGGGTAATCAGTACAAAAAAATTCTTAATTAATTAATAAAAAAAAATTTTGAATGTGTCCCGGACCCCCTTAAGCTCATCGAATGATAGGAGTTCCTTGTTTGTTTTGTGTAACGACTTGAACCAATATACCTCATGACAAATAAATTGAAAAATAAGTCTTAACATGTTTCAGATATTCATTTTACCTCAATGTTTCTTTTTTCATTTCTAAACATATACCTATGATTTCGTCCAGAATTCTTAAACTTTTTTACCACTCTACTCACCGTTTTCTTTACATGGTGGTTGACCTTAGGGGCGCGACTGGAGTCTTAGCTCCCGAAAGTGTTGGTTTCTCATTTCCATCTCTTTATTTTTATTGGGGGTTGTCATCTATCAATGTGTCTGTGCACTGCGCAAGCTATCTGGGAATCGTAGATGCCGCAGGTTCGATTCCTCACTGAGTGTTTTTCTCTCCCCTGTGTTAGTATAATTTTATTATGTGTATTGATCCACACTGGTCGTTGTCTGTCTTGTGTTTGTCTCAAATTTGACAAATATGTCTCTAGCGCCATAAAACTCAATGCAACCAAACAACCTTATTGCATCTCCTTATTTCTATCAACAAAAAATGTTGACCAAGCAACCTTATTTTTATATCTTCATTTTTATCCCACCACCAACATTTTATGTCCATATTTTATCAGTATTTTTGTTGCATTGCAAATCGAATATCAACTGAATAATTTTGGAATTATTTTTGGAATACTTTTGTAATACCTTGTAACTAAATTTTTTAATCATTTGCAAGTCTGACAAAGATGATTTTGCATTCCGAATTTCGTATTTAATGATGAATATTTCTTGGAGATTCGACTTCTCAGGACTCCAGAGTGTATTTTAAAAAATAATTTAACCCAGTGCCCTTCAAAGTATTAAAAGGCAACTTAATATTTGCCTTAAATCAAAACAATTGAATTAAAACTTATCCATCCATCAATGCAGCAAGCATTCATTTCGTCAAATTCTAAAGTTCGAAATTAATTTTTTATTCTTTTGAAAGTTCGAACCTTATTGCATCCTTCAAAAACTTTGCAACATTTTATATTCCTTTAAGGTCCGCGATTATTGCATGTCTAAGAGTTGACGTATTTTGGCTTTTCCGAGCACAGAGTAATATTATTAGTTTACATTTTAGGAAATGTATAGTACTGATGAATAAATAACCATTAGCAACTATCCAAATTTCGTATTTTGGTTTAATTAGCCCTCGTGTAGCATGAAATGGCCATAAAATGACCTTGTTTCTATAAAGTCACTTTTAAAATGTTACTTCATACTTTCATCTTTCGTAGAGAATGATTTAGTAGAGAGTGAACTAAGCCCCGTGATGTACTTCTTGCTAGAGAATGTTGCACGTTGTCTTATCAAGTTCTGCTACAATGCCTCTTTGTTGAGTGGTTTTACTAAAGATTTTAACATAAGAAACTATTAATTAATTTAATAACTGCTACTTTATTTTAGGAATATTAAAAAAAGCATTCGATGGGCATTTATACTTGGTTAGCAAAACGATTTTAAATTAAGAATCAACACTTCCTTGTCTTAGGTAAAAGTGCCTAAATTTTAAAAGTTCCGGCGTCTCTCTTGACAATTTCTGTGAAAGTTCCGTAAAATTCCCAAATTCAAAATGTAAGCACTTTTTTAAAAAAACTGGGAAACATAGTATCTGATTTTGGGAAATTTCTTGGAGGAAGTTACCTGAACAGTTTCAATTGTTTTGTTCCCACTGCTTTTTTTTTTTTTTTTCCTGGTGGGTTATAAAAATTTAAGATATTTAAGATTTTACTGTATAACAGAATTTATATTCAAGGTCATATCAACAAATACTTTAAAATTAAAAGGTAATTGGTAATAGTTAGTTAACGTCGTACTAGAGCAACACAACGGGCTATTGACGACGGTCCGGGATCAATCCCTTAAGGGAAAGATCCGAGGACAACACCTCGTAATTTTCAACTACGGTCAGATGACGAAGCAACACCTGAGCTGGCACCCCACTCTCCAAACTTCCACACCAACCCAACGTGAGGACTTTCGGCCACGACAGATTTAAGGTGCACCAGCCGCCTCTACATCATACGCATACAAATATCCATGCCCGGACCCGGATTCGAACCTGGAACCTTCCTATCTAGAGGCTAATACCTTAACCACTATACCGGTTGGTCGGCTGCATCTGACATGATGACAGATTTAACGTTCAAGCGCTCCCCTGTATACGATGACCTTTGCTGCATTTCAGGATGGCGAGATTCGTCCCATTTCGGACCTAATTTGATCACCAAAGATCGTCGTGTACAAAAGGAGCTGTGAATGTAAAATCTGTCGGGGCCTCAAATGTCCTCACATTGTCGCGGTGTCGAAGTTCGGAGAGTTGGGTGCCAGCTCAGGTGTTGACCTCGTCATCTGACCGTGGTTCAAAATTACGTGATGTCGTCCTCGGATCTTTGCATTAAGGGATTGATCCCGGACCGTCGTCAATAGCCTTTTGTGTTGGTCCTGTACGACGTTAATTAAAATACCTACCTACCTACCGATTCCAAATTACAAGGTAGGTTAGGTATTTAATTAAAGTTACACTGGAGCAACACAGCGGGCTATTCAAAGTTAAAGGTGCTACCCTCGTATCTTCTGGGTTGATCTCGGACCGTCGCCAATAGATCGCTATATTGCTCGCAACAACGACGTAATTCAACTACCAGCTAAATCTTTGTAAAGGAATTGACTACCAACATAAGCTTTGTGAACGAATGAAGACCCTATCTTTTGTGGAGAGCAGTGTGCCTGCTCAGGTGTTGCCTCGTCATCTGACCATTGTTCATATTTACGTGTTGTCGTCATCGGATCTTTCCCTTTGAAACTGACACGGTACCGTCGCCAACAGTCCGTTCTTTTGCTCCAGTACGATGGTAATTAAAATATCTACCGTGCCTACCTCGCTAGTTACGCAACTGTCCCCCATTTATCCCCCACAAAAAAAAAACGATGTTTAGCTTCAGTTGCCACGGACCACTTCAACTTAAATACCACGACGGAAGCCCGAAAAAAACTGCCCGTAACTTTTTACCTCCTCCCTTTTACAATTTATCATTCCACATCCCCTTTATTATCCTCAACAAGGCAAACTCGGACCATCTCATCTCGTCTTCATATTCGGCAGCAGATGTAAATGTATAACTGCAGCAAAGGACCGAGCAGGTGTCACAATTGTTTACGAGCGTGATGCTTTTGATAATTCGTTCCCGAAATGCTTATCTTCTCCCATCCCCAGGCGAATGAATTGTAACGGCGGCGGTGAAAAAAAAAAGAAACTTTTCTTCCGTATAATCACCTGCGAGGATCGATAAATTGATTTCGTGCCTTTGACAGCTCAGGAAAACGTTCCAAGTCGGCAGATAAGGGAGTGTCGGTCTTCCCCCGCCGCAGATGCGTTTTGCTCGAAAACCCGCTCGTTTGATGGATGGTTTCGGTTCTGATTCTTCGATCAGTGTTTTTTTTTACATGTCGTGGTTGAATTTTTATCAGATTCTCTGTTTTGTTCTAAAATTAATTTCAACTCTTTTGAAAAAGGTTTCTAAAATAGCTTCACTTTTTTTTAGAATGCTTTAATATTTAGCATAAGGTAATTATTTTAAAATAGAAATGCGAGTCCTTTACAATATTTACTGAACATATCGCACCCCGGCAAAAAAAGTGACACAACTCAAAATTGCAGAATTTGAGAAAAACATCAACTTAAAGGATACTATAAAACTTATATTGAAATAGTATAAGCTTCTTTTAAATTTTAGGTAAGTATTTAGATAGGTAACTTCTATTATATACCAAGAATAGTAATATAACACGCTGGGGCTCCTCATACATATTTTTTAATAACATAACATCAAAAAAAATTTTTTTTGACTCGTGTCACTTTTCTTGCCGGGGTGCGATAGGGTAGGATTGGTAATGGTAATGGTAATTTTAGTTAACGTCGTACTAGAGCAACACAACGGGCTATTGACGACGGTCCGGGATCAGTCCCTTAAGGGAAAGATCCGAGGACAACACCTCGTAATTTTGAACCACGGTCAGATGACGAAGCAACACCTGAGCTGGCACCCCACTCTCCAAACTTCCACGCCAACCCAACGTGAGGACTTTCGGCCACGACAGATTTAAGGTGCACCAGCCGCCTCTACACCATACGTTTACAAACATCCATGCCCGGACCCGGATTCGAACCAGGAACCTTCCGATCTAGAGGCTAACACCTTAACCACTATACCGGTTGGTCGGCAGGGTAGGATTGGAGCAGATATTCGTTGAATGACAGAAACTATTTTTTTTATTGTATAACTGCTTAAATATTTAAAATACGTTTTTATTATAAAACAAATATAAGCATTTTGATAGTGTTAAGTATATCACAGATTACAATAAGAGTATGTGTTTCTCATCATCATGAAAATAGATATTTAGTATTCCTGAAAAGTTAATGAGTCAGTTAATGTCAGTTAATGAGTTCCAACTTCCAGTTAGTTCTGAGTTCCAGTTAGTGAGAAGACAACGATGCGTTTATTGGGATTGCAGTATAAAAAGCACTTTATATCTCTTTTAATATTCTGGTTTGGTAACATGATTTGTTTGGTCTTCATTGTTTCTGAGTTATGTTCCACATCTAATCTATATATTGAATTATGCGTTTTTATTGGATTTCAATCATTCTTTACATTATTCTGTAGCTCTATATCTGTAACTGATACATATTTTATTAAATTTTTCGAGCTGCAATTTTGAAATTCATTCTACTCACTAAAAGAATGTCAACATTTTATAAACAATAGTTTTGTGTATTAAACATACTTATTTATCAATTCTTGAGTAAAGATAATCTTTTGTCTTGTCTGAAATTTTTGAACTCATGAATAAATTTGGTTTTGTCGGATCGAGTGTCTGTCAGTTGTTATTGCTACATAATACTATAATTTTATATTGAAATATTTAAACCACATCAATGGATTATTTGCTCTTTTTAATTTATATAGTTTTACTGTTGTACCAAGTTATTTATGTTTCGGTGCATCAAGTATATTTAATCTATTTACTTGTTTCGTTTCAACGGCGCTATATTTAACTTGTGAAAATTATCTTATGTTGAGGCGAAAAGACAAAAATGATTTAACTATGGAAGAGTAACATTAATCAAGCTCTCGTAGCTGATATGTTTTTATATATAGGTAATTATAGGTTAATGTTTGCTCACAAAGACTAACAGGCCGATTTTCTCTGGAGTAACATAAAACTTATTTTTGCTATTTTCGTTATTGAAGTCAAACAATCATATTGATCTCCTATTAAAAAAATTATAACAATATTCATATATCTTTTACATTTGAAGCAAAAAGGTTGAGTGGACTTTAAAAGTTGTGATGTAAGGTCCAAAACAAAACACTTGGGACCACCATGGTTCACTGGGTTTGGGTTTGCCCACTGTGCTAGGAGTCATACATGTGATGCTAGTTGGATTCCTGTAACTAGCTTGGGTGCATTTCTCTCTTCTGTATCAGTAACATTTTCTTGGCATGTGTTTGTCGCTAGCATGACCCTTTCGCCATTCAATCTGACCTAACAACGAAACTTGCTTGTGTTTACTTGACGGGACAAACATTGTTTGGCGTAGCACGTTAAATGCCTGCCGTAACATTGCATCGTCGGCAAGCGCTAAAAGTACAGATCTCCAAATCTCAATTTGTGTTTCTCCTAAATAAGCTTTCTTGACTATTTTTTTATGTGGTGCCTAAGAGACTGAGAGAGAGAGATTCTAAAATTCGTAGTCTAAACAACCTAAATTGAAGAACAAACTTTCAACACACTTTTTTTTTCGAATAGCGTCGAATTTTTAAACATATTTTTCGCGTAACAACGGTTTTGCAGATTCGTGACCTTGGCTTGATGCCAACGATATGTTTAAAAAAAAGCGTGCTTTTTCATTATTTTGTTTCAATTAACATCTTTTACTAACAGCATTCCGCATAACATCACTGTTCACATTAGGCAACAACACCGAAAGCATTCAATTTCACTTTAAAGCGGATCAGCTTCCTGCTAAGCTAATCGCAGCAACGGGTTGCTATTCACTACTAGGATAAAGTGAATTGACACTGATAAATCCGAATCCGCTATCGGGAGGCTTATTGGCTAATATTCACAAATCCTTCGGATTCATAATGGATAAAGGGCGAAGGGGGGAGTGATGCAAGGGTCGGGAAGACAGGAGCCGGTTCGAATTCGAGGAGACAGGAGTCAGAAGTTGGACAATGAGAAGACACGTGTTGAAGCGACGCCCGTATCTGGGATGAGAAATATGTGCTTCACGGTGCTATAGGGTTGCAGACACGTCTTTGTTATGAGGAGATGGCTGCCATGTTGGCGCGGAGATCTGAATGGTAGGGTGGACTGGAATAGGAATTAAGCAGACGCCTTAATGACTACAGTAGGGGCGGATGTGGAAGATTCCACTTGAACCGGTATGTTTGAGGGACGATAAAAAAAAAAAACATATTAGCACGGCTAAACCAAGATGGGCCCGAGAGACCTGTTCTGTTTTACCCCATTTTACCCTTCTACTCTTTATCTTTTACCCCTACCCCATTGTTTGGCGCAGCTTTGCCAAATATGAACCATTGCGATATAAAAAGTAAAATCAACCAGTCAAACAAACATGGCCAAAATATATATTTTCAGAACCTTGATAATTTGGGTTCATATGGACCGAGGTAAACTCAACACGAATAACCAGAAACTCGGATAATACTGACGTAATAACACAAAACAGGCCTATAAGAAGTGTGTAGGGAAAATTTACTTTTCTACATTTTACTACCAATGCTACTGAAAAGGATTCATTAAATTAGGATTAAGTTTTATCTATAACGGATTATATATGTTTTGGGATATTTTACAGTAAATTTAGGAGTGAGTTACGTCCTCAAACTTTCTTGAAAAGGTCTGTAACAGTCATCTCTGTTTCTCAGCAAAGTGTGCAAATTTGTGAACGAAGCTTTGTTTATAGCTTAAAAATCTCGGATTATACGGACATTTGGTTATAGGAGCTCGGAGGATCATTGCTTCTCTGTACCTAATTACACATTACGTAATCGGAACTTAGCTTTTATCACTGTCTTGGTTCGTCTTTAATTTAATTTTTCTTTATTGGTATTATTTGTTATAAATATGGGTGTGTTGTATTGAAACCATGATCTAAATAGGACAAACCAAATTTAAATTTTCAAGCAATTTGATCTATTAATAATTTTATCAAACAAAATCTACATGCTTCATATACTTTCTATCGCACACCAAAAATATCAAGCAAACGATTGGATCAGGACATTTCTAGGTCTTATGCGGTATGGTACATTCTCGGTTTATGTAGTCAGCTATGCGGTATGGTACATTCTCGGTTTATGTAGTCAGCTATCTCTTTATTCAAAGTAATCATACAGCTGGAGATTTTACACTCTACATTCACAATAATTTTAAATTCATATTTAACAAAGAAAAATTTCCAAGTTCCAGATTTATCACAACCAAATCTCATATACATTGATTACAAATGTATAACAAAAAAAATATTTTATTAAATTAAAATCAAATCAATCCAGTATTATTAATTTAAAGTGTATTTTAAAGTATGGAGCATTTATATAAAAAATTTCTCATTCTAAATTTTGGAAGCTTAGTCCACTTCATGTCAACAGCTTAACTTTCGTCGGATGCAATAATTTAAAAGTGAGTAGAGAATAAGAATATACATTTGTATAAAATTTGTGGAAAACGCTGAGAAATCCTCAAAATTAAAATCGTTATAGTATTTAGTAATGTGCATTTTTTTGCATGTGTTTAATTAGCAGTTATTAAAACAAATTATTACAAAAAGTGTTTATTCGTTTTATGTTTTGGGATAGTACGTTATAAAACGAACAATGAATTTTTTAATTCGATCAACTAAATGAAATATACTAAAGCTTTGACATGCATGGTGCAATCGAACTAATTATTTCAACACAGGTCTTTCTATTATTTGGCACAGTTGCCACATAACCAGTCCAAACCTGATCATTGATGTATTCGCACCTTGGCAGATACAGAAAATATGAAAACACGATTAGCTTATGCGCACGGAATATAGGGTCTTTCAACTAATTTATTAATTATTTCAACACAGGCCTTTCTGTTATTTGGCACAGTTGCCACATAACCAGTCCAAACCTGATCATTGATGCTTGATAAACAATTAAAAACTTTAAAAAACGAGTAGTTTTTGAGTAATGTGCCCCCAAACATGAAAAAGAATGTTCTGAGTAATAAGGTTGTCAACTTCGTAAGGACGTACGTTGGGGTAATAGTGCATCTACTGTATAAAATATTTAAAAGTACTTCCAATTAACGAATTTCTACAAATGAGGTATCGTTATAAAAAGGACAATTAAAATTTTCATAAACAGTAAAAATCTTAATTTTTTTTTTAATTTTTAGGTGCCGGACTTATTTAAGGCAGGCCACTCATTGGTACAACATAATACTGCGACACTAAACATGCGTACGGAGGTTTTCTGCACAGAAAACGGTGTGCTCATGCACTTCTCGAATGTTTTGTCGCTTGCTGTGCTCCAGCGTGTGGCCGGGCTTATTATTCTCTTCATCCGAAATATGGTCCTCGGGACTTTGAAACAAGACGCCTCATGAGAGCCTAGGGGGAAGCAGCCCATGGAAAAAGGCTATTAATTTATCTCGGGCGGACCGTTGGCCGGAGAAATGTAGCCATCTGTGACCGGATTGCCATGCCGCAGCGAACAAAGTACGAAATCCGGTTCGTGCCCGGAGTGAAAAATTCCCGGAGGTGCGAGTGCGGGTCGCGTGCACCCATCCGGACCCCCGCGCGCGTGGCCGACCCCACTGGCGGCACGTGCCACCATCTGCTCGCGGCACGGCATACTCGCGAAGGGGGTATGAGGGTACTCCATTCTGCGGGCACGGCTTTCAATTGTGCTCGCCACTCCACTGGTAAGACAACGGAGGACATGATGTCAAAAGGGCGGGATCGGGGATTACATGCATTGCGAACCGTGAGAACCACCCTAAAAGGTTATGCAGAAAAGGGACGTGTACGAGATTCAACTGGTTGGTGGATTGCGGATACAAATCTGGTTTGAAAATAGAGAAATGTCTGCTTGTAACAGACATTGATAGGACAGATGCAAGTTAACCTTCAGACTGCGGCCGGGTACAGCAGTTGTACCATGATCGTGCCAAGAAAGAATTTAGACTGCAGCTGGTACAGCAGTTGTACCTTGAAAGTTATGAGAATCACGCTTCTTATATCTATAGCCGTAGTTAAAAAGGTTAAATCTATCAAAAGTACTTCAGGGTTGCGGATTGTTGAACTATATTGTAATAGCAATTTTCTTTTTTGTGATAATAAAACTTCTCTCGTGTGTCTATGTCCTTTACCTGATGTTGTCTGTCTTGTATTTGACGCAGCATGGCCAATATTAATCTACAAAATTCAATCAGACAAAATTGTTCTAATGTTTTGCTCAAGAAAATTTACAACCCAATCGAGTATTAAATTGCTCGAAACTGCTATTTGTTCATTTATTTTACGTTCCATTTCAAAACCTTAAACTAAAGAATAATTATAAAAGATTCTTGAAATAGATGCTTCCAGATTGCACGACTCTGTTTATATTTTCTGTGTCAGAGCTAAGGGGTTCAGTCAAAATGTCAACTTCTCAGAATTTTAAGTTGAGTATTCCACTCTTGATCACAAATATTCAGGAAGAAAAGAAGCCTGTTATGATACAAATAATTGTAATTTATATTAGCTCATTAATTTAGTTTCGAATTTAAGCTAATTATATTATTTTTTTAATTAATGATGCACTTGACTCCTCTCCCTTGACTCCCCTTTGAAGTCAGACATCGTTTTCCCCGACACAAAAATGCACTACTTAAAATTTTTTGAATGTAATGCATTACAAGTAGTAGTTTGCAAAAAGAATACAGAAACAATCCGTAGGTGTTGTTTCGAACAATGAGTGACAGGGAAGCTCTCCATATGGGGCCCAGGAAGCTCAGACCCTTTCCAGTTCCTTAAAAAGTAATAATACCTATAGTTAATTTCATTGTTCATTATAAAATATCATTTGATTTATTCCTTCTTCAATCAGAAAATATATCCATAGTTTTTCCCATTTGAAAAAGTCTCATATAATTTATGTCTTTTATCCAAGTACTATTTTTTCAAGTGTCATATAATTTTGGGAATCAATATATACGCAACATAAGAGTCTATTAAATTGAATACTATGAAAGAAATCGTGGTGACAGAGATTTATATTCGTTATAGTTTTTTTTGTACTTGCTTTCTTATATTCAATCCATAAAATAATTTGCATAACTAATTGAAATTCGAAAAATAAAATATAACTTATCTTGAAATGCTAAACGTGCTGTTTATCAAATAATAATGAATGTTCTTAACATTATAAAAGCGAAAAAAGGAAAGTATGAGTTTTCTTAATGAAATAAGAAAGATTTGTGTGTGAGTTATATTACTCTATCTCTCTTTTGTAGGGTAATTTTTGCAAGTGAGCGCAAATTTCTTATTTATTCGTTCCCGTGGACTTTTTTCTTATTTTTATATTTCTAGATTGAGAATATAAATTCATTCTCTCTTGTTGTATTTTTAATCATAATTAATAAATTACTTAACAATTCATTAATTGAATCATTAAGATATGTAGAGATGGAATGTTTAGGATTTTATTTACTGGTATAACCATCTTCTCACATTCAACCATTATCTCATTAACGTTTCAAAAGGGGCAAGGAGAAAAAAAAATAAAGTTTCGAGAAACGAGATTCGAATATTTGTTCTTCCAGACGATAAATACAGCGTCGTGTAACCAAAGGATGTCCATATTTGACATGAACTTCGAACAGAGTCCACAGGCACACCGAACTCGGAGAAGCGGCCGCAATAGCTTCAGATTCTACGGTAATGGGCGAGTTTTGGGCCTGTGTAACTTTGGAGTGCTGAATGAGGTTAAGTGGTGTCATTCGAACCTACCAAACTAATACTACAATTCCAAGCTTTTAAAAAATGCAATTGTCTTTCAATATAAAAATCAAACTGCACTTTAATCGTTCAAACTTTAAACTAGTTGTTGAATATTCACAATAAACAGCTGTTCAAACATCCCATGCCAGCTTCATTCATTTCACAATCCAACATCAAGCGAAAGTATTTACGTTAAAACTATGGTTTGTGTGATTGACACAACCTACCGTATTTTTTGTTTGGATGATTGGACTGTTAAGAAATACAAGAGTTGGATACAATGCTCAGCAGTATTCGAGAAATATTAATTTTAAAAATACACTGAAAGTCGAAGGAAAATATTTGTCTCAAATGTACGACTACTTGATGACGGTTAAGCCAACTAGTGTCGAAGCTGAGAGGTCCTTCTCGGGCGCAGGTCATATTTGCAGTTCATTGAAAAGTAGGTTGGGGGACGACACAATTAATACAATTTGTTTCCTTAGATCGTTTTTTCAAACTCAAAAGTGATTTTCATTACCACATAACTTTGATTTAAGCAACTAAGAAGAATTAAGAGTTCCCTTTTTTGTTAAGTTGACCAAAAACTGCCAAAGATTAGATAAACGCGCGCGTAATTAAAAGGAAATACAGTTCAGCTCTTCATTTGGCATAGAAATTGAATCTCCAACTTCAGGTCCTCCGGACTGAGCTTCTGGCCCTTCTATTGACGCGTTCATTCGGCACTACCAAACTGAGGATGACTCCACCCTTTGCCTCCCGAAGTCTTGGATCCAAAAGCGTCGGAGGGCAAAAAGCGAGAAACCGAACCTCCCGTTCCATCAGTCGTGAAAATGGCACACACAAGTATCCTCGCCACTCCATTGCCGATGTGACACCGCTGTCAGCCTCGAAACGAAAGCGACGGGCCCGAACTGTAAGGGGCGCCCCGGACACCTGATCGTTTGCTACAGCACCTGTCACCAGCTCTCCCCGCGCATTTGGCAGGGATATCAAGACGAGCGGCCTCTGGCAGAACGAAGCGAACTGGGTGTTTTCGCTGAAGTGGCACATTTCTGAGTCGGAAGTTCCGGACTCGTTGAACTGGAGGTGCTCGCCGCTTGCTAACGATGTGGAACGAAATCGAATCGTTCTCCAAGCTTCAGAGAGAAGGGTTTCTTTTTTAATTGTTCTCTGTGGTATAGCTTTCGTTATTCAAGGCCTACTAAATGTAGAGATTCGTCGATACGTCGTTGCTAGTGTTAGTCGGCGCAAACGAGATTCTTGTATCCTTTGGAGTATTTCTATCTTCTGTGTCAGTAAAACTTTCATTTGTGTGTGTGCGTGTCCGTTTCTGACTTCTTGTGTTTGACGTAGTTTGACCAAATATGACCTTTGTCCTGAAAAAATCTATCCAACAACCTACATATGTCGAGCTTCTAGATGTTTTTCTTCTTAGTTTTTTGGGGAATATAAATTTTGGACTGTGGGTAAAAAAGTTGAAATTTTATTTATTTCCTGTGGTATAGATTTCGTTATTCAAGGCTTGATTAAATACAGAAACTTGTATTCGTCGTTGCTACTTGTACGGCGAAGGCTCGATTCCTGTAACCTACCCTGGGCGTACTTCTACCTTTTTGTGTGTCTGTATATCCATCACTTGACATCTCATGCACTGTGTTTGGCGTAGCTTGGCCTAATATGACCCTGGCGTAAGAAAAAAAAGACACCTAACAACCTCGATATGTCGTGTTTCCAAGATGCTTTGTCTTATTCTTTTCTGGTGAATAGATTGGTATTGATATTTTTAATTGAAGTCACACTGAAGCAACATAACGGGCTATTGATGACGGACAGGGATTAACTCCTAAAGAAAAAGATCCGAGAGCAACACCACGTAATTTAAAACCACGGTCAGGTGACTAGGCCACACCTGAGCTCTGGTAAATATAAAATTTGGATTGTGGGCACAAATTTTTCGAATTTGTAATTGCTCTCTGTATTATTATTTTCTGTATTAGAGGCCTTCTAAGTACAGAAACATCTCCATACATCGTTGCTAATTGCTAACCTGATTCATGTAACCTACTTTGGATGTTTTCCTACCCTCTGTATCAGTAAAATTTTATGAATGGCTAGTTCCATGCGTGACTCACACTACAAGTGAGCTAAACTTGAATCTTAAAGCTACCATAAAAAAATTATTATTACAATAAAATGAGATTTGCAACTTGTTTTACTTTAATAAAGGTTTAATTTATACATATTAGCTACTAAATTTCATTTATCTTACTGGGTATTCTCTGTACATGGGGAAACCCGAGCTGTGACCCACACTACATGAAAGGGAAGTGATACTTTGATTAAGTACAAAAACTCTTGTTTCTTCCTCTGTTGATCATCAAAAAATTTTGTTTTAAAATTATTGTAACTTCCAATAATTGTACTTTAATAGCACATTATTAATAGATTAATTAAATATATAATTAATTTATAACATGACATTTTGTTTGTGACTCACACTACATGGCAAATGTGACCCACGCTACACTTCACAAAAACATTTTTATTGACAGTTGAAACAGTAAGAAAACATACATTAGAAACATTTTTATTGATAATTGAAACACTAAGAAAACATACATTAGAAACATTTTTCTTAATCTTGCATAGTAAAATATAGAAAAGATATTATCCCATGTTTCATATATTATCACATATAATCACATATTATCCCAAGTCATTGAACTTAACATTTAAAAATGTATAGTGCGTTCGTTTATCAAATGCTGGCTCAGGGAGTGTATTTACTGAATGATCACTAAAATCAATTTCAGATATGTCCTCTGTTTTAGGCCAAGAAAATTTTAAAGTGTCTTTATCAAAGCGCAAAAAGTGAATTGTGAGTGTGATTGATATGAACGCACTTTCTTCCATGTGGATATAAACTCTACTTTTTATTCTGGGTATTGCCAAATTCTAAAACATAAACTTTGTGTCCACTTTTGAATACAGAAGTTTGACCTATATTAAATACATAATTTTTTAGAAAAAATGAATGAAAATCTAATTTCAAAATTCTGTGTTATGGTGTACTTTGGCATGGAATTAGCCGAATGTGTTTTCATGTCCATTAACATCTTATGCCTTCTGTTAAGCGCAGTCTTGAGAAATGTGGTTCAAAACCCAACATCCTCAATATGTCAAGCTTCTACGTGTTTTGCTCTTCCATTTTATCGTAAATATAAATTTCGAATTGTCTGTAAAAAAAATTTTCGAAGTTATAATTGTATACTGCTTGTTTATAACTTTCCTTATTGGAGGCCTACTAAGTACAGATACTACACGATATGTCTTTGTTAGTTGTAGGCGGCTCAGTGTGTGGATCAATTGCTGTACCTTTTCCTGTGTGTTTTTCTGTCTTCTGTGTCAGTAAAACTTTTTTTTTTTGCGTGCATTTCCTTTACTTGACATTTTTGCTTTGTTTTTGACGCAACTTAGTCAAATATGGTCCTTGCGCTATAAAATTCCAACCAACCAACTTCGATATGTTACGTTTCTAGGTGGAATTTTTGTGTGTGTGCAAAGAATTGCGAATTCTACATAAAATTTGATATTTTAAAATTTAAATTGATTTAATACACAAACGCGCGTACTTTCAAGTATCAGAAAACGTCTTTATTGAGGCTTGATTGATATTTGAAGAAAAGTAACTCGAACGGGGTTCCAAAACTTTTCAAGTAAATAAAAACTGATACATTAAAATAAATTCATAAAAATATGTTGTAAGTGAAGCTTGAATATGAATTTAACAAAACAAGGTAACAAATTATTAATACTTAAGACTGGGGTATAAGTTATCCATTATATAAAAATACTGTTTTTAACAAATAACCTTTTTTCGAATTTTTTCTAAAGCGAATTTTGCTTTCTTAAGTGTTAAATCCAGCAAATGGAGAGATCTTGATATACTTATATTACCACTGAAAGAACCACTAATTTAAAAAGGTATTTTTTATCTGTTTTGTACTTTATTCAAAAATTGAAGTGAGAGTGGTTGACGCATATTGTTTCCGTCTTTCACCTATAACATAAGGAGGCATTCCCTCTTGTAAGGATAGTTTTAGATCGACTCAAAAATACAAATTATTACATCACAATAAAGTAAAGATCGCGATGCCGCCTTCTTACTAAATTCCTGCATAGCTTGGACAATGGCACTCATTCAATCCCATTGTACAGCTCGCATCATCCGTGCATGTGGGACACTCGAAAGAGGAAGGGAAAAACGAGTCCCCCACCGAGTGAAAAGCAGATAAATGTGAACATCAGAGGCAAAAGAAATTCGCCAAACATAAAAGTCAACCAAAATGTTATTCTTAATCTGGGGGAAATCGGCCAACTCCTCGACCTGCAGCGCGGCACTTGGGGGTGGAGTGTTTGCTTTCTCTTCGGAACATGAAGTGCCCGCGCGTGTTAGAGAGAGAGTGCTTCAGTCACGTTCCCTCGGGCCACGTTTTGAAGAAGAGTTGTCATACTCCTGCTGCCTTTTGTAGGAGCGAAAGTGAAAATGTATTCCCGTCTAATGAGCAAAATGCGCTGCAAAAGGAGGGGGACAAAAATCATAGATTTTGAGTTCGTGGGTGCTGTGTCAAATTGAAGAGTTTGTTGTTCGAGTTTCTGATGCCGAGACAGTTTTGCTGGCAAATTCTTTTCGAAGAACAATCTTATAAGTGGAAAAGGATTGGATTCGATATTGGTAGCTGATTTGGGTTCTTGATGAGAAACAATGAGTTTCGAACCTCAAAACAATTTCAACGTAATAGTAAAAGTCTTTGCTTCTTAAGAATTGTACATCTTATCGAATTCCAAGTTCTTGATTCTTGAGACTTATACATCTTATCGATTCCCAAGTTCTTGCTTCTTAAGAATATTCTTCACTTTTCGAAGAACTATCTTCAAAGTGGAAATGGATTTGATTTTGATAACTGATTTGAGTTCTTAGCAAGAAACAAAGAATTTCGAACTTCTGAATAGTTTTATTATGTTTTCCGGTACTTCTAAGTCTGTACTTCTAACTTCTATTTTGAATGCTGTCACAAAGTACAAACGAATCAAAGAATACAGACAAGTATAAATGTATGGGATATTAAAACTATGACGTTGACAATAGGAAAAATAAATTAAAGATTGACCTGTTGAAATTAATTAGCCACCAGATGTACTGACACTGATTCCAATATTTCCCAAAACTCACTGATGAAAATTTGGTACGGATAGTTATTACGAGAACTATCATACACATATTGAATAAAAACTAAAGTGTAGCATAAAATTAGCTAATGCCAGAGTTGAAGACATGTATTCTTTTGAATGTGATTTCTTTTGAAGGAACATAAAACAAAAGCCTTGCGATTCAAAAGAACTATAGGTACTTTCATTTATCTCTCACTACCCTTAATTTACTAAAGAACAAAGACAAATTGAATCTTTCCTATCGAGTGTCTAAAAATTATATGCAACATTATGTTAGATTTGAAGTTTTTAAAGCAAAATAATGATAAGCCGTACTTCAAATCGTTCAGAATAATTTTTAAGGTTTTAAAAACTCCAAAATTAATCTGGTGTATTTACTATTCAAAAAGTATTATCTTAAAATTTCAAATATTAAGCACTCTTTCAAGCAACAAGAAACTATTTTGATTGTCTAGAATATTTTGTTTTTAATTTATTATAGTGAGGACAGTATATTTTTGTGGTTTAACACTTTACTAGGGGGCCCGCTTCCTGCTCGCTGACGCTCGCCAACCCCCGGAGGATTGTTTTGCAATCCTCATTGGTTGCCTCCCCGAACCTTATTCGCTTCGCTCGCATTAATGAAGACATGTGTCCTAGCAGAAGGGATTGTTTACAAAATATGATACTCTTAAAAAAATATATATTTTTCAAATATGAATTTGTAGTACTGCAGAAAAGTTAGTCAGTACCTCTGGAATCAGAACTCGAACAATTTGGAATTCAAATGAAAACTTTGAACAAATCTGAGCGCCGCTCACATTTTGAAGCTCACATTTGAAGATTGGCGCTCACATTTTGAAGATTTCGAAATGTGAGCGCCGCTTTGGAAATCGAATACCCAGCGTGTTGTTTTTATATATAAGCTACAACAGATCGACTAATATCTATATATTTTCAATAAAATTTCATCCGATAACGCTATAAATTCAATTAAGGCGCGAGGCTTCTTAGTAAACAAACAATCGTACAGTGTTGCCAAAACGCGATAAGAGAGAGAGAGAGAGAGATTACCTGGAGTCCTTTAATTGATTCATCTCCATAATTGATGGTTAAACTTTTATTTTCAACATTTACAACTCACAAGCATTTTGAAACAAGATTTAAATAGCTTTGATTAGTTTAAATAACAGTTAGCATATCTTTTATGGAATATCTAACGTGAAACCACAGCTTGAAAACACATAAAAGTAAATTGAAACGGTGTTTAAAAAAGGGACAGTGTGAAGAATGTGTCGTGAAGATATTTCCTTCAGCGTGTGACAACGTGTTTGCAGTTCCGACAGCAAAGTATTCCTTTCTTTAAGGACTGGGGTATCAACATCAACAAGCCAAGCCAACTGAAGCTGTCATTGTCACTCACGACGACGCGGAAACTAGTTCAATGATTCTTTTTATTTTATTTTTATTTTTGAATCCTTCTTGGAGTTAAAAACTGCCGAATATTTCCTTGCCTTGATTTAGTTGTTCGCATCCTTCTTTTCCCGTTTCGCTCAGCCTTCAGTGGTGACAACGGCGGGGCCTGGTGGCAGCTGAAATTCATGTTTTGCGAAACCCGATCTCCAACGTAATATGGCGGGTGAAAAAATATGCGCCAAAAAGTCGTCCGCCGTTTAACTTTTCTTTCCACGAATGACGATCCTGCAGCGTCGGAACAGAACTTTCTTTGTGCGTGAAATCTCGAATCAAACAAGTGATTTTTATGATGTATAAGGCATTCCGAACTCCACGACAACATAAAAGCATGAAACGAGGAAAAAAATTAGCGGATAAATCATAAATGTCGTGCCCAAACATTCATAAATCTGTTAGAAATTTCAGGTTTTGAAGCTCTAGAACTCGGACCTACTGTTTTATAGCTGTTTCTTACATCTGTTTATGACATCTGGAAATTTTTATGAAACAAAAAAAACAGCTGTTACGCTTTGTAAAAAAAAAGCGTTTTATGGATATTCCAAGACAAAAATCGGGAGAGTTTCAAGCAAAGAAATGCTCAGAAAATGAGCACCACGCTATCTTGTTTTAAAAAACCTCGAATAAAATAGTATGTTTCATATGTTAAACCATAAAGTGATTAAGATAGGACTGTTAGTAAAACCGCAAAAACATCATAAATTCTGGAACCAAAAATTAAAAATCAAATAAAAATAACAATGAATCCCCTTTGTTTTCTTTTCGATACACCCATGTTACGGGAAAACTAACATGATAATTTAAAATATCAAACCAATTCATGAAACTGATAAAACATTGCAACGTCAAAACTTGCAATCAGATAACATACCAATTAGCGAAATTTTTTGAATAATTTTAATATCAATCATAAACACTTTTAGGAAATGGAAAAGTTCAATAAGAAAACCAAACTAAATCAATTTTTGAATTGGTATTGATCGAGATAATAATATTATCAAAACTTAAAAATATCTATTTTTTCAAATTCATAAAATTCATTCTCAACTTTTATCTAAGAATGCCTACTTTCTCGAGATTTCTTTAATTTATTTCATACAACTTGTAGTTTAAATGTTTCCAAAACATAGTTTCCAAACACTCAAAATAATTCGAAAATCTCTCTCTCTCTCTCTCCTCCCTTCCTAGAAAAATAAAAACCTTAATCATTTTTCCATTTCAGCTGTGTCCCTCTCTGCACGTTACTGACAAAATCTTGTCTGGACACATCATGGCAGGACCTGCCCACAGAGAAGCTTGAGACCCTCCTAGATTTAAAAGAAATTTTTGTTCATATTTTTTAAGACCGAGGGAAACAGCACGACCAGGTCCGAACAGGCTCAAAAAGTGCAATGCTTTATCTTCTTTCCGAACATGACTACCTACTGTCCTTTCTGCGACTGGACGAAATCATGTCCCCCACATCAATCTCTGGGCTCCGTTGCCAGCTATTATGACGGGCCATGCTGCCAGATGAAATGACGGGCCCCTCCCCCTCCTCGCACATGTCCCTTTTACGCCGTTTATGTTTAAACAGACATTTTGAATTTTTTTAAAAAGAAGTTTTCATATTTTAATCTCAAAACATACTCCTTATAGGTTTATAAGAGTGACATATGCGATCATAGTTATAAGTAACAAACAGTTTTAATATCTGGGAAATCAAAATGTCATTTGTATGTATTGAAAAAATTCTAACTTTATAATACTTAATAGAAAAAGTATAAGTATGCCCCTTGAAAAAGAACACGAATAAATTATTTTACATTTTTCTTGGTTTCATCATGGAAAATGTTACATTTTAGGGATTTTTACATTGTAATTTGACGTGAAAAAGTTATTTTCAACATAGTCGCCAGTTTTATGAACTTTTTTAATCGCATTGTTTTGCTTCTTTACGAGTCCCCTTTGTTCCACGAGCCCAGTTGCCATGACAACGGCAGCACCGCCTATGTGGGGACACAAGACGAAAAGACTGGAGATGACCAGAAAGACTGCCCTAAAATTCCTGACAGTAGAATTTCAAATACTATTGATCGTATTTTTAAGCCTTTTTTTTTTCAACTCGGGGGCTTACAGAATTGAGGCTTACGGGCTGGACAAACCCGACGTACGTGATCTATTCTTTTCCCATGGGGATTTCTACCTCTGATAAATATCTGGGGTCACGATCCCACGATGTCCAAGCGATCTTCTTCTACTTTCTTCTCTCTATCCTTTATTTTCATAATTGCTGTCTGGTGTTTGACGCAGCTTGGTCAAATATGGCCCTTGCACCACGTAACTAGCCAGCCATGTTTTTACACTTCAAAGTATTGGACTAATTGGTCAATTGATGACCGAGAGACCGGAGACGAGCATAGGATAAGAAAAATGTCGCGCCTCACCTTAAAATGGGATGTGGTATTTCACTTTCATTTGCCCTCAAGGCATCCACTATTTCGAGGCGAGCACAACGTGTCACCTCGATCCCAACGCCCTCGTCTCACGCTGCTCGCATACGTCTCTGCCAATCAACACGCCTTCCAGACAAGGGGTGTTCGAAGACGGAATCCCGCAGGACTCGAACTCATTACTCTGTTTACGGCATCCGGAAGTGAGCCCGAGACCGAGAAAGGAGTTGCAAAAGAGGAAGAGCTCGGTACAGGAGGTCCTGATGCCGACGCTTCGTTATAAATGCAGATTTCCCGTGGAACTGCCTAGACACCGCTTCAGGTGGAATTCTTCGGAGCTTTGGGGAGGATACATATTCCTTTGAGAAGTGCTCTAATTGCCCACCGGAAAAGTTGGATTTATGCAGCGTATAATCCAGTCAATCACTCTACCTGGTTTTACGATGTGAAACCGAGTAAAAAGCAGACAGAATTCGTATAACATACAAGTACTTATAGTAGCGTAAAAGGATTCTCCCAGGAGATGCGGAATACGATTTATTTTCCACCCCCTTTATATATACACCCCCTAAACAGGAAAAAATCATTATATGTACTGAGATTGATAGACTACTCGAGCCAAAGGGCTTCGGAAAAGAAGATGCAAGAATATCTTACCAACGAGATGAATCTATTTACATAATATCTTATATGTACCTCTTTGAAAAGTAGATAAACTCTTACTGTACTGAGATTGATATGAACGGAGCATCAAAAATCATATGTTCGGAGATTGATAGACTAGAGATAGACTGAGATTGATAGAGCCAAAGGACTTCGGAAAAGAAGATGCAGGAATGTCTTACAAAGATATTAATATATTTACATAATCTCATAAGCATCTCTTTGAAAAGTAGATAAAATATTATTGTCTTCTTTTGCAACTCAGTGTCTAATAACAAGCAAATTCTGGTCTAAACGAATCGGTAACTTAGAAACACTTACATGAGAATTCTTCGTTTTGGATTACTGACTAAAAAATAAATTTTTTCCAAGTTTGACAACACAGTTATATTTTATTAAAAACTGATCCTTCTATGATTTAGAATTTTTAAGACACAAAATGCAGAAAAGAAATCCAAGAGAGTTCAGAGCTTGATTTTTAAAATCACAAAATAATTTTCGTTAAAAAAACACATGTTTGATCAAATTGTTTAAAAGTGACAAGTGTTTTCTAATAAGAAATTTCCTAAAATACTCAATTCCTCCCTGGGTGTGGATGTTTTCTCTCTTCTATGTTAGTAAAACTTTCATTGTGTTTGAGTCTATTACTTGATGTTGTTATGTGCCTTATGTATGAAGCAGCATGACCAAATATGACCTTTGCGCCATAAACACCTAAAACAAAGATACCAATCTAAAATACTCAAGACACATAACAGTATTAATGAAATGTAAATGATCTCAGACATTACTAAAACATGGCAAGTGAGAATAAAATAAATGAATTGAAATAACTGATAGGGACGATTATCTTTAGAGCCTTTTTTTCCTATTGGGTACCAGGTACAACATATCTATAAGCAAAATAGTGGAAATAAGTATTATTAAAGTTCAGCAAAACTTCTTTGATGCGACCCTTTCATTTATAATTTTTATCTTTGCGTTAGGTAATCATTATTAATCTTTAATAATCAGTTGAATCCGGCCAGATTTGTTTCTTCACGCAACTCATCAACTTCGGAACTAAATGCCACTACTAGCAAAGGTAATCGCACTAAACAAGTAGAAACTTACAAAAAACGAAAGAGAGGATTAAAAATTGGGTAGTAGTGGAAGTAGATCCTTTTAACCCTCCAAGTGTTTCAACGAGATATCTCGTCCAAGATCTGGTCATTTTTGCTAAGGATCAGATATCTTGTCGAGACTAAACTGCCCTGTTACTAAAATTAACAAGAAGATCCAAGTAGGAAAAACAAATTGTCCCTTTGCCAGAACTAATGACAGTTTGGAACAGGCTTTTGCTCCAGAGGCTGGACGCTACAAGACAAATTTCAGCGTGAAGGTAAACCACTAAGACATTAATGCGCCAATAACACTTTTAGATGTAACAGCGGGAATAGTTTTCTCGTTGCTCTCTAAAAAAATTTCCTTTACGTGGATTGGACGAGCACTCGAACATTTGAATTTCTTGATACAATAGAACCTCGGTTAACTGAACTAGGGTTAACCGAAACACGGGTTATCCGAAATCAACAACAACCCCCCCCAAAAAAACACGTACTATACTGCACATAATTTTAACTTTAATAAAGAACATAAGTGTACAGCCTACAAAGAGAGTTTTGAATTCGTTTGAACTTTAAAACATTTCAGAGTTACCATACATTCTGTGTGTGATTAGATACAAAATATATAGAAATAGATCTTCATGGCTTAACCGAAAAAATCGTTATCCGAAACTGCTCTCCTCTTTAGTTCCATTATCCGAAGTTGTACTGTACTAAGAAATGTCTCCAGTGCCCGTCATATGCTTTCTATCATTGAGCTTCCATGCTGTCCTTCTTGACTATGCAACAAAACTATTACTTAATCCATAGTGTTTCGAACATGATTGCATCAACTCGGACATACATCATGGATATAAGTTACACATAGGGCCCAGTGATTATTTGTCACATTTAAAACTGGAAAGGTTGGTGTTTATTAGAGTAATGTTGGGGTGGCTCATTTGGTTTGTACACGCAATAGAAACCTGTGAGTTGTAGGTGGAGCAGGTTCAATTCCTGTAACTTACCCTGAGTGTATTTTTCTCTTCTGCGACAGTATAACTTTCCTTGACAATATATCCTTTATTTGACGTCTTCTATCTTGTGTGTGACGCAGCTTAGCTAAATGTGATACTTGAGCCATGGAACACAACCAACCTTTTATAAAGTTATTTTCCCTGTTCGCTTATCAGCACTCTTTGCTTTATGAGAATCCCAGTAGTGTGGTGGACCACGGTAGCTCAGTTGCAACGGATTTGAAACCGGAGGGTTGCGAGTTTGAATCCAACACAAAGACCATCGTGTACAAAAGGGGCTGGTGTGTTAAATCTGTCATGACCTCACATGTCCTCACGTTGGCGTGGAGTGAAAATTTGGAGATTGGGGTACCAGCTCAGGTGTGACCTCTTCGTCTGACCGTGGTTCAAAATTACATGGTGTTGTCATCGTCTTTCTGCGTACTTAAATGTTTTATGTGTGTATTGTGGATTGCTAATCCCTCCCGTATCCCCGAATCTCCTCCATAAGGCGGACTATACAGCTGAAAGCCGCACATGTGAAACAGCGTCCACCTGCAAAGTCCAATCCAATCCAATCGGATCTTTCTTTTCGGGTTTGATCCCGGACCGTCACCGATAGCTCGTTGTGTCTCTCCAGTATGACGTTAATTAAAATAACTACCTTCCTACCCAGACCGTCATCAATAGTCCTTTGTGTTGCTCCAGTGCACGTTGATTAAAAATTCCTACCAACTTACCCTCAAAATTATTTCCGTCATATATACAATGCCCCCACGAGTTCTACAGCACTTCAAATAAAAAGGAGATAGTTGGGCAACGAAGTCGACCACCTCATTTCTCAAAGATTTAACCTTTTTAAACGCACTACCATAAAATTCACCGACGACTCAAACAGATTTGTGTTTCCGATTTCCAGCAACACTCGCCGGAAACGTCGGCCTCCTCTTTGATCTCCAAAGGCTTTTCCACCACAAGTACCGTGAACAGTACCGAGGGGAATCAGTACGGTCCTACCTTGAATTTCAAATGTCGGCACCCGTTGGGAGCGCATATTAATCGGAATGCTCGTTTTATGGCATCCTCCCTCCTCTGCGGGGAATTCGTCCTCACCGGTGGCTGCTTATTCTCCGGGAAAGATAATGATCCCGGCCTCCGTTTCCGCTCCAGCCCAAAAGCTCAGGTGGTTCGGCTTTTATTGGCGTCGCTTTTTTAACCGTAATCTGGTCAGAGCCTTTGATTCTCTCTCGTTAAAGTTGAATTATCTTGTGTTGGAAGAATAACGTTTGAGAGTGGCGCTTCGTTATCAGTCTGGAAACCCATTTTAGAAAACCTCGAAGTAAATGGTTAATTTTGTGTGGCTGTAATACGAGGTTAATTAACGTCTCACTGGAGCAACACAGCTGGCTATTGGTGAACACCGAATCTCAGTTTATAAATTTTTATTTGAACATTTAAGCGTTAAATGTCTACCATCATAATTTGTGCTCCTACTGTCAGTTTAAATGTATTGATGATTAGCAATTTGTAGAGATTTCAACTGACTTGATCTATAATGTAAATTAGGCCAGATACAACTTTATGGCAGTAGTTAATTAAAGTCGTGGAACAACACAACTGGTAATTGATGGAGGTCCGGTATCAATCGCGAAGGGAAATGTCCGAGGACAACGCATCATGATATTGCACCATGGTAAGATGATGAGACGTAATAGGTAATTGATAACTTTTGGCAATTTTTAATTAACGTCGTACTAGAGTAACACAACGGGCACGGGCTATTGACGATGGTCCAGGATCAATCCCCCGAGGGAAAGGTTCGAGGACAACACCGCGCAATTTTGATCAAGATGACAAGGCAACACCAGAGCTGGCATCCCATTCTCCAAACTTTACACCAACCCAACATGAGGTTACAACAGATTTAAGATGCACCAGCCGCCACTACGCCATACACTTACAAATATCCATGCACTGACACGGATTTGAACCAGGAACCTTCAGATCTGGAGGATAACACTCTGCAATAGGAAAATAAGTTTATTTGAATGTTGATAAGCTGATATTACTCCCCTAGAAGATAGTTACAACTAGAAAATATACACGATATGTGCATCATAATTTCTTGCCGAGTCTTATTGTGTTGAGGTTTCTGATTTTAATACACGCCATAGGTTTGAATTATCGGTAGGTAGGTATTTTAATTAACGTTGCACTGAAGAACCCAACGGGCTATTGGCGATGATCCGCGATGAATCTCGAAAGGAAAAATCCAACGCAAAAACACCACGCAATTTTGAACCATGGTCATATGACGAGGTAACACCTAAGCTCAAAAGTCATTGCGGTGTTGAAGGAAACGAAGCAGCAGATCATCTTGCCAGAAGTGCCACCAGTAATGCGTCCATCCACCTGCCTCCCCTCCCTCTGATGAGATCCCTCAAGCTTGCATTCAATAACAGCTGGCAAGAGAGATGGCTAAACTCCACCAAAGGAAGGAGAACATTCGGGATTTTCCCCAAGGTTAGCACGAAGCGCCTCATCTCCACCCCAGAGCTCTCACACCTTTACACAGCCCGTTCCTGCAATATTTATTTCGGATGAATATCAATTGTAGTGGCTTTGTATCTCTGAACCGGACCACAATGTTACCATCTGCCCTATCACATTTTATCTACTCATCAAGGAACCAGCAACTCAGTACTACGATGCCTGGCTGTTCACCCCTTGCTAAAAAGAAAAATCTTACAAATTATGCGATTTGTGGCTTCTAGGGCATTTGAACTCAAGCAAGCGGTTTAAATTCCCTTTTTTGATTACGACAGTTGCCTCTTAAACGTCATAATATTTTTTTTTACAGTAGCACCTACGTGTGCATTTTATAGCTCAAAATTTCTGCTTCACATCACACAAAAAAAATCCTTTTCTCATTTGGTCATCTTTTACCTTGTCGAAAATTTTGCAGTTCCGTAAGCCCTATCCTCCCACTGGTCGGTATCCCATGATGGAGTTAAGTTAAGTCACACTTGATCAGGCACCCCACTCTCCAAACTTCCACACTCCAAAATTCAGTTTGAAGCCATGGCATTCATTGAGGACATTTGAGGTCATGGCAGATTTAACATGCACCAACTCCTTTGTACACGATGGTTTTATGGTTGGATTCTAACTCGGGACCCTCCGGTATCTAATCCTTTACTCCTTCAACCGGGCTGCCGCGGCCTGCTCTGTAATACGAGGCAGGTAGTCTGATTAACCTCGCACTGGAGGAACACTACTGACTATTGGTGGTAATTGGTAATTTTTAGTTAACGTCGTACTAGAGCTACACAACGGGCTATTGACGACGGTCCGGGATCAGTCCCTTAAGGGAAAGATCCGAGGACAACACCTCGTCATTTTGAACCACGGTCAGATGACGAAGCAACACCTGAGTTGGCACCCCACTCTCCAAACTTCCACGCCAACCCAACGTGAGGACTTTCGACCACGACAGATTTTAGGTGCACCAGCCGCCTCTACACCATACGTTTACAAACATCCATGCCCGGACCCGGATTCGAACCAGGAACCTTCCGATCTAGAAGCTAACACCTTAACCACTATACCGGTTGGTCGACTGACTATTGGTGGAGGTCCGGGGTTATTCCAGAGGGCACCAATCAGACCATGGTCAGATGGTTTTGCACCATGGTCAGATGACGCTCTATAATAGTAACATAATATTATTTGAATACTGATAATCTGATAGCAATCCCCTAGAAAGGATATTTACGCACAACCAATAAGTATAAACAAGAGATGTGCATCATATTTTTTGCCGAGTCTTATTGCGTTGAGGCTTCTGATTTTAACACACGCCATCGATTTGAATCATCGGTAATGATTTGTTATCATGATGCAGTTGAAAAACGTCTTTTAAGTAACAATTTTAAAGTGTTTTTTCTTAGCGAAAAAAAGGGGGTGTCATGGTTTAGTGGACATCGCTGCGCTAACAAGGTGTTGTCTGCCAGTTGTAGGTGAAGAGTTTTGAACTGACGATAAGAATAGCGACTTGTAATGGTAACATGGGGAGGGATTCATTTTTGAAACTGAGTTCGTCATTTTAGAGAGGAAGGAAATTAGGTAGTTGAATTAGCCTGACGCTGCACAGACACATGGGTTGTTGGTGAGGATTCGGGATCAATCTCAAAGGGAAAGATCCGATGACAACAACTCGCAATTTTGAACCGCTGTGAGATGACGATTACAACCACTGATCGGGCACTCCACTCTCTTGACTTTGACACCACGCCAATTTCAGAACATTTGAGGTCACGACAGATTTAACACGCACCAGCTTCTCCTTGTACACGGTTTGATTTGATTCGAACGATTTCCCGGTTGGAAGAGTAATTTACTGCAACTCTCCGATTTCTAATCCCTTACTTTTCTAACTGGGCTACTTGACAAACAAGAATTCGACTAACTTCTGAGCGTGCCGAGATTTTTTGAGTCGTCTAGTCTTAACCTTTACCCCATATTGCACATAATAAGTAAATAAACACACTTACAATTCATGCAGGGTTGACTGCAGGTTGTACAAGGTATTTATTCTTGATACCCTCTCAGGGGGATAAACTATGGAGTTGTGAACCAATCAAGAGATCTATTTATTTCAATAATTTTGTTAATATGTAACCCCTATTTGGAGAGCCTCAGGCAATTAAATTTTTCAACGCTGTTTGAAAAGTTAATTTTTTTTATTTCATAAAATGCTTTAATGTATTTATGTATTCATTTAAGACTTAGACAATAAACGTATGCGCTGCTTTAAAATTTAAAACTGTATTATAGGTAATGTGGTTCTCCTATTCTAGCCTAGACAATCGGAGCATGCGCTGCTTGAAAAAGTTAAATAAGTGATTCATAAAATGTATCGGTGTTAAAATGTGTCACTCTCATTCGAACCTTGACAATCAATGATTGCGCTGCTTGAAAAATTTAAAAATCTATTTTATAAAATACAGTACAAAGTTCGAAATCCGAAATCCTCCGGACCTCGGCCATTCCGGATTATTTACATTTTTTGTCAAAAACACCTTAATCTAACTTACCCACGCGCGTGAATTTTGCGTTTGCAATAGTAAAATAGCAGATATATAAACAGGAATAATTTAAAAAAAATAAAAACATTTTCAATACAATGCAGCAAATTTTACTTGCAAATCTTCTAATTTTTCTGTGTGGTATTTACTCTGAACATGTCCGTTACTTCACGTTGTTTCATCAATAAGGTTCAGGTTTTCCTTGTTCTTTAAAAATTGTCGGAACGATGTAAAAAAGTGAAAGGAAAAAAAAAAAACACCAGTTAGCAAAACGTCCGGATTTTGGACAATTCCGGATTTGAGACTGTACTGTACCTCTATAATAAACAAAACAAACATTTAAATTTTATTCCGCCACTCAGATAATGTTAATACTAACACTGAATGTTTCGTCTACATATACTCTTGAGCCTCACCGAATCCTTATACGCCCCAAAGGGAATTCCAAGAAACCCTTTCCAGGAAGTACTGTTTTCGCAGCATCTTTGCACCCGTGGTAAGAAAGCGTGACGCGGCGTGTTTTCTAGTAACTGATAGTAAAGCGGCCCACTTGTGGATGACGAGGCACTGGAAAAAAAGACCCCGAAAGAGGAGCGCGTGAATGAGAGAGAGAAAAAGAACTAGATCGTATCACATAAAAGTTCCACTTTTTCAATGTGTATCTCCTCTGTTCTTGGAGAGACGTCGGTTTTGCATTGAAGATCAACCACCTGCTGTGGTCTCGCGTGTTTTTACAGGGAGCGGGATCTCTGGATACCCTTTTTTCCCCTTTTGGATCAGAGAAGACACGCCGACCTCAAGATTATCGCGGAAATTTTCGGATTATTTATAAGATAGAGAGGGTCTTGTGGGTGGAGGGTTGAAAAAGAAGAGGAAAAATACTTCTTAAACAGATCTATCTGTTTTAGATTATCCTATACGTTCCTACTTTATGAGTTGAGAAACTCTTCTTGTTTACTTTTGAAACTCAATAATCGATAACAAACAATTCCGGACAGTACGAAGTTTATAACTTAAGGAACCCTTACTTGGATAAGAACTTAAGTTATTTTATTAGTCAAACTTTGTTTTAATTAGTCAAACTTTGTGCGTCTTGAGACTAACCAGAAAATTAAATCTGTAACTAGTTTGACAATTCAACTCAATTTCGTTAAAGACCCATACTTCTGTAAATTTCTATTTCTGTGCTAGGATGGCAAAATGTTATAAGTCCCTTTTCCCAAAAAATTGAGTAAGTCCCATTCTGGAGTCTGGTTTGTAAATGTTTAGAAGGTGGCAAAATGTCTTAAATCTTTTTCTTTCAGTTTATGAGAAAACAAAGGTGGGAAGAAATCTAATGTCAAAAACCGCCGAACCACATGTTGAATCTTGAATCTTTAAATTGCTGTCACGAAAAATTAAAAAAATGACATAACAATTTGCCATATGAGCACAGATTTTAAGAAAGAAAGAAAATGTAGAAAAGAAATATAGAGAGCACTAGGGGCCCCGCCCCCTGCTCGCTAACGCTCGCCAACCCCAGGAGGATTGCTTCGCAATCCTCATTGGTTCCTTATGCTCGCTTCGCTCGCAACAATGAAGACATGTGTCCTAGCAGAAGAAATTGTTTACAAAATATGATATTCCACAAAAATATTTTTTCAAAGCTAAATTTTTTTTGCTGTTTTTCAGAAAAGATATATACAGTACCTATAGAAACAGAATTCAAATGAAAACTTTGAGCAAATTTTGACTCGAAATGTGATCGCTTATTTGGAAATTGAATACCCAGCATGTTGTTTGTGTGTACATTTACCCCTGCACTCGAGCCACCCACGCTTTTTCATTGAGTTTGTTGTCGAAAGTTGTAGTGCAAGCGTCTTGTTGAACTATAATTGTTGGCCTTGAAAAGGACCTTTTTTTTAATGGCCCTGAAAAGATCCTCCGCTTTCTTTGATTTCTATTATTAACTGCAACAGCTGAACTAAAATTCATTTTTTTTCAATAAAATTTCATTTGAAAACGCTATAAATTCAATTGAAGCGCGAGGCTACGTGATAAACAAACAATCGTACAATATTGCCAAAACGTGGTAACAAATAACGTCTTTTTTGCGTGCCACGTAAGAGAAATATATATAGATATTAGAGAGACGTCGGCTTTTGCATTGAAGACCAACCTCCTGCTGCGGTCTTGCGTGTTTTTATGGGGAGCAGGATCTCTGGATACCTTTTTTCCCATTTGAATCAGAGAAGACTGGCCTACCTCACGATTATTACGGAAATTTCCGGAATATTTATAAGACCCGGTGCACACATCCGCGTTTTCAACGTATGGCGCCGTTGCGGCATCGAAGCCTAACTATGCACACATAACCGTGGAATGACAGAAATTCACATTTCGCGCCATTTGGGATAAATATTCTATCGAAGAAAAAGTGTTTATTTCGCTTACTTGGTGTAAAAAAAAGTATATTTTGCAATACATTAGACGTTACTGGATACAACCATTTATTAATTATTATTTATAATCCATTTATGTATGAAAACAAGGTACTTCAGAACGGAGAAGTGTTTGCGGCGAGCTGCGGCGCCGTGGGGAACTGCTGTACAAATTGCACGCAAGTTGGACGTGCGCCGCCGCAGCGGCGTGTATGCACTACTCCATTGGATCTAATGTATCTCAGACCGCACTTGCATTGCGACAATAGCGCCGCACGTTGAAAAACCGGATGTGTGCACCGTGCCTAAGATATAGAGATGGTATTGTGGGTGATGTGCTAGAAAAAAGTCAAAAACATCTTTCATAAAGATCCTACTTTATGTATTGAGAAACTGATATTGTTTATTTTTTACAGCTCAACGATTAATAACAAACAAATTCCGAACAATATGAATCGATAACTCGTGAAACACTTGGATAAGAACAAACTTAAGTCAAACTTGAGACTAACCAGAAAAATAAATTTATACCTAGCATGACAACACATCTCGTTTTTTATTAAAGACTCATCCTCTATGAATTCCATTTTTTAGGGGGGAAAATGCTGGAAAGAGAAATATTGAAGAAAATGCAGAGCATTATATTAGAGAAACGCCTGTTTTGTATTGTAAACCAGCCACCTAGTGTGCTCTCGTGTGTTTCATAGGGAGGAGGTTCTATGGAGGCACTTTTTTTTTCTTCTGTTGGATTAAATAAGACACGCCTAACTCGCTGGTAGTCTCGGGTTATTTCTAAGAGATAGAGAGGGATTTGTGAGGGAGGGGGGAATGTTAGAAGAAGAAAGATTCTGAAAACTTTTTAGGAATGTGGAATGAAAAGGGTTGTAAAGAAAAAACGGATGGGGCAGTGAAAAGGTTGTGACATCGAAACCGTAAGCTTCTTATTTTAGGGGACAGTCGTTTGATGGAGGGCAATTGCGATGGGGACAATCCATACACGTTATCCGCCTGAAATCTCTGGTTGTACATCTATACCGATGGTTCAAATCTCAAAGTGAATGGGAAAGATGGTACTGGGTTTTCTTGTGAATTATTTTCTTATGTTTCCACAGTACAACTCAATACTGCCTTTAATGATGAGGTAGAGGGGATTATAGTTTCTTTGTGCGTCATTTAAGAAGTTTCCCTACTGCCTTTCCTAACCCTATAATTCTTTTAGATTCTAAAGCGGCCATTCAGGCTGTTGCAAATTTCATCAAAATCGCCGCTTCCAGAGCTGTCATTGAATGTTGATCCATTTTACTGTCCAAACGTTGCGAATTATAATTCAAAGCAATACTTCCCACTGTAGTAACTCAGGACTGTAGATGGAGAGAGGAACAGATGTCTCGCAGCTTTTTTCAGTACAGTATTTTTTACAGATCACTAGTCTTTTAACCTTAAAAGTGGAGATATCCATAAAACTGGACTTGGGAAAGAGTTCAGAATAATTCGGGGAGAGAATCCTCCAATCTACCTGATTGTCTCAGATAAAGTGCTGTAGCTGCTTTTACACAGCAAATGGATCATGATTGCCTTACAGTTCATTTGAATACATTTTTATTCCCTTATAATTCCAGGCTTAAATAACCAGATGTTTATATTTGTTATAAGTGCTAAATAACGAATTACTAGTGACTACTTTTCAATAATTTTGTGAAGGCATCTTTTGCAACTAAGATGTGGATCTAAATCAGGGGGGGGGGGATGCGTTAGCTCAGACTTAATCGAGATTGATGGCGGACCATACCATAAGTCACAGTGCATCTATGTAGCCCTTGTTCTTAACAACTTAACAAGCTTGCATCCTTGGTATATAGATTTAATTTTGTTACCATTGCAAAAACAGTATCATTCCAAAGAAGGATAGTTGCATGGTTATCTAATGTTGATAAACTGAAAATTATATGTTCCTCAGTTGATGATTGAATTTCTTAAATGACAATTCTATGAAGATCTTACAATTAATTGCGTTTACATCTCTTTCTTTGAAGACGATTTTGTTTCCTTAAGGTGTATGTATATACTAGAAATCACGAAAATCGACCAGAATATCAATATTTTTTTTATTAATTCAAAATATTTTCCTATTTATATAGCTTTTAAACGATGTCGAAGATCTTGCTAATATTCGAAATAGTTCTTTTGGTTACAAGGGTTTTCGTTAGTTACTGTCACCATGAACAGACATGTTTCCAAAACTTTAAACTCGATTTCTGAAGAACTTCGTCTTTGCAATAGGATGCTTTGTTCAAATGTGATTTCTAGGACAACTTTTTTGTTGCAGTAAAAATGGGAAAAGTTGCATTTATCGTTCCCTAAAGTTGTATTTATAAGTTGTAAAGTCAATATAAGTAATACGTTGTAATAAAGTTGCAATTATTTTTGATACACTAAAATCTAAAATAAATTATTCGTAAGAAATGGGGAAAAAATCCAAATTTATTGTCAATTTCAGTCGTGTAGAACAGTATTATAATGTATAATTAAATACAGAAGAACGTTGACGTCGTTAAATGGCCTATTCTTGTCCAGAAATTTCTTTAACATTGAAAAACTGCGCTCAACAGAGACTGATGTTGCCTAACATTATTGCAGTAGCAAATAATGACTTGGAGGAAAACCGTCTCGGGGAAAGTGTAGGCAATAACCGTCAGGTCCTTATTCTTTTCCAATCATTTTTTAAGATTCGTCTTAAGATTGCATGGATCTTCTTTAAAATCCATCGATCTGATATCTTCATTAGCTGCTACGATGTTTTACGCTTTCGATTTTAATTTTGCTGCTAGACGAATCAAACATTCGTAGCTGCTTTTGATTTTCAGCAAATGTTTTGGCTGATCTGGATGAACGAAGTTTTGCGTTCCAATCATCTGCATTGTTTTTATGTGTATATACATATTTAAATTTTAACTATGTGAATTAGTTATTTTATATTATTTAGTTTTAAGCTCTAAACTTTAAAAAGTTGCTGGTGGTTGCATTTATGCAAAAACTTGCATTTGTGTTGCAGTTATAACTCACTTACAATACACCCCATGTAGGAGGAATTTTGGTTTTAGTACGTTACATGCAGCGTAGGGACGTGTGAAAAAAAGTTGCTTTTGTTGCAAAATGTTGCCCTAGTGATTACTCCACAATGAATTCACCTATTATAACTTTTTTGCATCATTTTGATTTATAATATAGTGGATGTTTTGAACCTCAACAGAGTATTTACGCATAAAATAGATTTTTAACTGATTTTTAAAAATTGAAAAAATGTTGATTTTTTACGCTTTTTTGTTCAAATTATGTGAGGATAAATTCTGGTGAAATGTGCTTCATAAATCATGTTTCAACAGAAAATTTAGTAATTTATTATAAATTTTGTAAATAATTTAACCTTTAACTACTGTCATGGATCTCACAGACCCCGAGTCATTTTTGACAGGTCGTTTCCACCCCTTAAAGTGAATATTGGTCCCTGTCCTATTCAGTACCTTCCTACTACGTCCAACAGAAGCCACATTCCAAGACTGGTTTGGCTGCCTCAATTATTTCGTGTTTTACACTATTTGTATTTCCCGCGTGGTCCCTTAGACCCCTTCACAGCATTTGCGTTACTGTTCTTGTTGAATGAAATCGTCTATGCTAGAGTAGAGAATTTCGGCAGGGCCTAAAATGGCAACAAACTTTACTAAAAAACGACCTGTGTATCTAGCACAAAAAGAAATTCAGGATATTGTTGATAATGGCTCGGAAATAGAGTACGGGGACAGTGAAATTTCGGATAATATTATTGAAAGCGAACACGAAACGGATTCGGAAATTTAGGCAGATGAAGATGAAGACATTTCAAGTGCGTCTTCACAAGAATAAAATTTCTACGGAAAAAATAACTTCAAATGGTATGCCCGGGGGGGGGACCTAATCGTGCCGTTAAAACACCAAAACTCAACATAGTTTTACAGTTTCCAGGGTTAAACATCCTGCAAAATTATGTCCGAAAGCTGAGCCTGAAGAGACATGGAATCTACTTAACTTATATAGTAATATAAAATGTATTTAGTGTTACGAATTGAATTACCTAAATTTAAAATGTATAAATAATAATTATCTAAAGAATCTTTCATACCAACTTTATACGCACTTTAGTGAGCGAGGTCTGAGAGACCCTTTCACACTAGTTACGAGACGGTTTGTAACACAGCAGTTAAGGGTTAATTTAAATGATTTAAAATAATTTATTATAAATTTAGTAAATAAAAGTAATTTAGTAATTAATAATTTTTAGTCTTTAGATTTTTATTAGCTATCAGTCAATATGGAAATCTTTATACAGCTGAAGTGTGAGATTGTCAAGCGCAAAATGCGATGCTTATCATTTTTTACATATTCATACTTTACGAAACACATTTCAGTTGCGTTTTCTCACTGTTTCTTTTAATCCTATAAACCTTTTTTTTTTCTTCCAACAAGATATCTCTACTATTATAAAAGGAAGTGCATGTCTGTTTGTTTATCCGGTATGTGCAAGTTCCTGACGAATCTATGTTACTTACAATAATGGGACTGGGGCACACAGGTAGTCCGAATTTTTTACGACTTTTGTGCGAAGCCAAAATTTTAAAATTCAATCTAGAATATTTTAAAATTAATTTAACGGAATTTAATTATTAAAAAGATCACAGATTCTAAATTTATTTTTTCCACTTCCGTTTTATTTTGCGTAAGAACGCTTTCAACCGAAGAACAAAACTAATAAAAAGTTTGAACTGGTGTAAAACAGCTCTTTTTCTATCTCCTAGACTGTTAAACATTGAGTAAACATTTCAACGGATTAAAAATCTGCGGAAAGTTTCACATTGAATCGATACCTAAAATTATGATTTTCTTTAAATAAATAATTTTTAAATTGTAACTTTCATATTTTTTCCAATACGAACGCGGACGCGAGTAATGCCCTTCGTTTGATTCTAGATTAAGGAAATCACAGTTTTCATTCACTGCGCTCAAATGATTCCACAGCGAAAGAAAGCAAAACAAATTAAAAACATTTTGACTGGCATTGTTTAGTTCTTTTTTGTAAAATCATGATCGCTAAAGATAGATTACAAATTTCGACGGATTTGAAATCTGCGGAAATTTTAACACCAGATAGATACCTAAAACATTTTATTTTCTTTTAATAAATAATTTTTCAGTTAAATATTTATATTTTCGATTAGAATTGTGACGTCCCGCCGAATTCCCATTTCGTTTGCGAAGCAAACCAAAACCCAACAAAAGCAACAAGTACGGGCACGGTTAAATTTTATAAATTAATAGCCACGAATTTTATAAATTAATAGCCACGAAATTAAAAAAAACTCAAATTATTTATCAACATATTTTTATTTTCCATTTTCATCGAGCCATCTCTTTCTGAAGACGCGTGAAGCACTTCTACAAACAGAAAGTAAAATTTTCGAAAGGGTTCGAGCCCTTACCGAAATATTTTACTGTACAAAAAACACCGATCGAAAATACACACTTGAAGTGAATGAATCAGCGTAAATCGAGATTTTGTTTATCATATTGGTAAAATGCACGTAAATGTTCCTGAAAACAATCGAAAAATCATTAATAGAAATGTTCATTCAGCTTAGCGAACTTCTGATTGCTATGGAAAACCCGGAGAGAAGTTTAAGCCTTCTCCGAAAATTATTTTTTAGCAAACGTGCTAGCATTATTTTCACACATTTATTTTTACAAAAGCATTAATTTATTTTAAATAACTAGGGGGATCCGCCCCCTGTTCGCTATCGCATGTCAAACCCCCGATGATTGCTACGCAATCATATTAAGTTCGCTTTGCGAACTATACTTTTCAACAGTGAGGGAGAAGGGATTGCTTCACAAACTATCCCCAATAATTTCATTGCTGGATTTTTTAATTCAATATTTATAATTTGACGTGAAGGAGCATAATAGATCACAACAAAAAATGAAAATATATTTATTTTTTACTATTAATTTATTTACTGAATACTATTTATTTATTTACTGAATACTATTCATTTATTTACTGAATAAGTTAAATCGATCTCTGTCTTTTAACACTGTTAAGGAATCACACAATTATATTTTTACTAACTTTTTTTTACAGAAAAAAAATGTTTCTATTCACTATGTCATTGATATTATCCCGAATAATTTAGGTCATTAATATTCTCCAGCATAATTTATGTCATTAATATTATCTCGAATACTAGCCAGTTGAACTTATGTATTTCTTCAACTACCATTTCAGAGAAAATGATCGTCAGATTAATGTATATAGCGCCATCTATCGCAGTTCCATGAAGTTACACACGCAGAGAATTATTTAGTCTAAAAAAACGGGTCTTTATCGATAAAGAATTAGTTACACAATTTTCTTTAATTGGAAAATAATTGTATATTTGGTTCCATTTTGTGTAAAATATTGCCAAATTGGTTTCGAAAAGTTTCAATTGCCACCAAACATATCAGTAGTGGAGAGGGGGTTACTTTTCTGCTTTAAATAATTTTCATAAAGCCCTATATGTTCCAACTGTAGCTAATTTCGTTATTTTAATTATTTTTTACTTTAATAAATATTTTGGGAATCTTTAATTTTTAAAAATTGCACATGAGTTTTTCTGCAGTAAAAATCGTCTTTTTTCTTGTAAGTTGGCAAGTATATTTATTTTACGGTTTGAAATCTCTCAACTTATAGCTAACATTATAATGTAGGGAATACCGCGAAACTGCTATGCTTTGTTTGAGTTCATCGTATCTAAACATGATGCTACTAACCATTATTATTGACGACGATATCAATATACTATCAATTTACGTTTTTATTTTTCAGTAAAAGTTGTAGTTCTATTTTTTATCGGCAAGTAATGATTTCAAAAAATGAAAATAAAGGTTAGGTAGCGCACTTTATCTAAGTATGTGATTGTGTCAAAACAGCTTATATTCTCATGTGGTTGACTCAAAAGTTCCTTTATCCATTTCGCACCCCTACAAGAAAAGACACACAAGTCAAAAAATAAAAATTTTGATGTTATGTCATTGAAAAATATGTATGAGATGCCCCAGCGTGTTATATTACTATTCTATAGAATATAAACGAAGTTACTACCATAAATACTTACCAAAAATTTGAAAGAAGCCTATACTATTTCAATGTAAGTCTTATAGTATCCTTTAAGTTGATGTTTCTCAAATTCTGCAATTTTGAGTTGTCAATTTTCTTGGCGGGGTGCGATTTGGTTACAACAAAAGGTTCCATATACAAAATTAGAATCTACGTTACATCTCTTTTATGATTTTTACGTTTACTTTCTTTGTTCATTCTAATAAAATGAGTTAGTAAGAATAATTCAAAAGAGTTATGTAGCTATTTCCATTTTTTATTTATTTGCAACAGTTTTTTGCAAATACTGGGAAAATTACTGGGAGTGTATATTGAACCTTTTGCTGTGGCACGCCTCAATTTTCCAAAATGTGAATTCGATCCGTTCGAATGATTTCTATCGCATTGTAAACATTACTGATGCTGTCCAATTGTTACTGTTTATTCGAGGGGTCAGTACAAAATTTGAGGTGAATGAAGTATTAACTTCAATGAATAGTCCGCGTGGAACAACCACAGGCAAAGACATTGTGACGGTTCTTCCTTAGGTTGATTTCCTAATCCTCTGCCTTGTCGTCCTCCAAACAGTAACACTAGTACATGAGCATATTTCACTTATTTATTTACAAATTTCTTGACTATAGTATTTACAGGTTCCGTCTATAATACATGGTCGGGAATAATACCCTTCGATCTCCAGCGCAAAACAACGCGTCCTGCTTCCTCGCTGGTCTTCGTGCAAGTCCCTTCTATTTTCAACCCTCCCCAAACGGGTTCCTTTTCCAAAAACCCGAGGGGGACCCCCGTGGAGTTCGATTCTATGTCCATCGACCCGTCCCAAACCCGGTGAGGTTACGGGGAACTTCACACCTCCCCTCCGGTTTATAATTACGGGGCCACTTGGTCCCGAAATTGAAACCATAACAAAAAAAATACGATGACGAACGCCCCTCTCCTCGGGCAACGTCATCATTCCAAATCCAGATACCCAAAAAGGTGTATTGATGTTTGTGTCCCCAAGTCGGCAAGTATGCCTGAAATGAGTCTCTCATGCATGTGCTCAGAAACTTAAATTTTACAACTGTAATTATAACTTCTATGCTATCTTTGCACTTATGATAACAAAACAGTTTACTCAAAATACCAAAATGTTAACCCGTTTAATTAAAGAATACTAGCAATCCAAAACATATTCTTAAATACAGTTGTTTCGTGTAAACAAAACCAATTAAATTGCTAATTTATGTGATCCATTGATACAGTACAGCATACCTTTAGTGATCATAAAATCACTAGCATTGTTCTTCATACATTCTCGATAAAGCATCAGCATCGGCATTTAAAATACCTGGCTTATGAGCTATCGATACGTTGTACCGAGGTAAAGCCAATGCCCACCTCTGAAGTCTGGCGTTTTTGGGTACACCTTTTTGGGTATCTGGATTTGGAATGATGACGTTGCCCGAGGAGAGGGGCGTTCGTCATTGTATTTTTTTTGTTATGGTTTCAATTTCGGGACCAAGTGGCTAGTCATGTACTAGTGTTACTGTTTGGAGGACGACAAGGCAGAGGATTAGGAAATCAACCTAAGGAAGAACCGTCACAATGTCTTTGCCTGTGGTTGTTCCACGCGGACTATTCATTGAAGTTAATACTTCATTCACCTCAAATTTTGTACTGACCCCTCGAATAAACAGTAACAATTGGACAGCATCAGTAATGTTTACAATGCGATAGAAATCATTCGAACGGATCGAATTCACATTTTGGAAAATTGAGGCGTGCCACAGCAAAAGGTTCAATATACACTCCCAGTAATTTTCCCAGTATTTGCAAAAAACTGTTGCAAATAAATAAAAAATGGAAATAGCTACATAACTCTTTTGAATTATTCTTACTAACTCATTTTATTAGAATGAACAAAGAAAGTAAACGTAAAAATCATAAAAGAGATGTAACGTAGATTCTAATTTTGTATATGGAACCTTTTGTTGTAACCAAATCGCACCCCGCCAAGAAAATTGACAACTCAAAATTGCAGAATTTGAGAAACATCAACTTAAAGGATACTATAAGACTTACATTGAAATAGTATAGGCTTCTTTCAAATTTTTGGTAAGTATTTATGGTAGTAACTTCGTTTATATTCTATAGAATAGTAATATAACACGCTGGGGCATCTCATACATATTTTTCAATGACATAACATCAAAATTTTTATTTTTTGACTTGTGTGTCTTTTCTTGTAGGGGTGCGAAATGGATAAAGGAACTTTTGAGCCAACCACATGAGAATATAAGCTGTTTTGACACAATCACATACTTAGATAAAGTGCGCTACCTAACCTTTATTTTCATTTTTTGAAATCATTACTTGCCGATAAAAAATAGAACTACAACTCTTACTGAAAAATAAAAACGTAAATTTTAGAAAACAATTTCTGAAAACATGATACTTGCTCAGCAAGTCGCTCATCTACATGCCCTCCATAAAACTCATCCTCTGCTCATAGATCTTCTCAAGACAACATCTATAGATATATAAAACACTGACGTACGAACGTGGACCCTAAATCGACGTTATTTGTTAAGTATAAACGATTGCTGGTACGCAGCTCTGATTATTTTACCAGTATTGATCGAAAATCAATTTTTTTAAACGAATTAAAATATAATATTTATGTTTGAACGGACTTTTATTTCTTCCCTTGAGATAAGTAATTTATAAATACTTGATTGAAGAAAGAATATTTAAAACATTTAATTTTACATAGCTTACATTTTGTAATGGAACACGAAATGACCCAAAGAAAAACTCACAGATCACAAAAGCGTAATTTTGCTACTCGGTATCTGGCAACGGCAGAATTAATTTTAACTTTGATGCAGCTACAGTCTACGTTTATTAACGGTGGAAACGGCCTTGTCGATTTTTTTTTAGCAAACTTCTAAAGTCACCAAGGAATAAATTATTTCAAAATTCTTTTTTCTGCAAAAATATTTTTCTTTTTACAACGGAAAATGAAAGTTTGAAAACACATTTGAGAACGTTTTGAAAAGTATATTTTTAAAAAGCTTTCGAAAAGGTTGTAAGTTTAAACACATTTGTGAACCAGCAGAAAAATTAAGCTGAAATGTAAGAATACCCTGAAACTTATCAATTACACTAAATACAGTAGTCTGTTTGAAAAGAAAAATATTTTTTAAAGAAAAAAAGCAAGAAATAATACAACCTGATACGTCAGAACTGTTCCGGGAAGAAAAAAGTAAAAAACGAAAATTCCACAAATGGCAAAAAGCAAAACTCTTAAACGTTTCGTGAAAAATGTTATAATAGAATAAAAATTCCATAACTGTAGAAATACAAATAAATGAACCAATGGTATCATAGAAAAAAAATTTGAAAGGACCAATGCAATCAAAGGATATTTTAAAATCAAAATAACCAATGGAAGCAAAGAACAAATTTCAAACGAACCAATGAAATGAAACGACTTTAACGGATTTTGGAAGAACTTTCTAGAATATTCAAAATGAAAATTACCGTTTGCCGAGTTCGCCATGAAAACCACATTAACCATAAAGACAGATGGGTTGCCTTTATGTACCGTAACTCGCTAATAGAAGTGCGTCAAAACAAACGCCAAGGCCGTTTCCACCGCTCATAAACGTAGAGTGTAGCTGTACCTTAACTTTTTTAGTTTGATTTAGAACTCTGTGTTTGGGTATTTGAGTTCACTGCGAGATGTTGCGGTCATATTTGAGGTTTCCCAAGTTTTATAAATGTGTGTTCTTTTTGTTAATAAATCATTATTGTCTTTATCAATATCGTTGAAAAGTCTTTTGTCGAATTATTCTCTTTCACAATATTTACAAGAAGTCGAAATTCAACACGTTTGAATTGATACATATGTTTTTTTTCAGAATTCTGCATTTTTTGAAGGATTGGAATTTTGTTTCTGTTTGCATTTATGTGTGCCGGTATTATTACAGAAATATTATTTAGGAGTTAGATTTTAATGATTTGTCTTTTTCCTACAAAATATCACTAGACAGGTAATTTCGTAGCGGTATATGTATATTTCGATCTACTTTCCTTAAATATTTGATTGAATACGTAGGCATTATACGTAGGAATACGTAATTGTAGAATTGTTTCATAAACGTAATTAAACATGTTTTGATTTGTATATTTTATTTAAGGTGTGTAAAAAAAGCACTATTACAAATCGCCGAGAGTTTTTGCAGAAAAAGCATTTTGCCACTGTCCCAAGTTGCGTCAAAGTGCTTCCCCCTACCAAAAGATTTTTAATGTCATCAATCTTGGCTGTTTTCAACGTGACTCCCAATGGTATTTCATCTAGCATTGCAATCGATCTTATTTTAACGCCCTTTTTAACAGTCAATTTACCATTGGTTAAGTCACTGTTGCAAGATATTTTTGGGAGACCTCTTTTTGCAACTTTAACCAAAAATACAAATGGACACTGTGGAAGCTCACTGCAACAATTCCACGAATAAACGAAAGCCGTTATTTGTGCTAAAGGTGGTCCAACGAAATATTAAGGTATGCTACTTTTTTTTGGACACATAGTGTACTTTAGAATGCGTAAAACATATGCTCTTCCTTTCCTGTCTTCACCCCAATCTGTAGCCATGAAAATTGGCACACAGGTAGTCCTAAAAGTGTCCCACGAAGCCTCAATTTTAAAATCTAAAGTTTGCTTTCCTGCAATATATGGACCTGAACTAGGAAACACATTCTACAGGGTTTGTATAGTTGAGTTAACGCAGAGAAATGTCGCGGTCATATTTTAGCAGTCGCGGTAGGAAACACGTTCTACAGGGTTTATGTATTCGAGTTAAAACAGGGAAATGTAGCGGTCATATTTTAGCAGTCGCGGTAGGAAACACGTTCTACAGGGTTTATGTATTCGAGTTAAAGCAGGGAAATGTAGCGGTCATATTTTAGCAGTCGCGGTAGGAAACACGTTCTACAGGGTTTATGTATTCGAGTTAAAGCAGGGAAATGTAGCGGTCATATTTTAGCAGTCGCGGTAGGAAACACGTTCTACAGGGTTTATGTATTCGAGTTAAAGCAGGGAAATGTAGCGGTCATATTTTAGCAGTCGCGGTAGGAAACACGTTCTACAGGGTTTATGTATTCGAGTTAAAGCAGGGAAATGTAGCGGTCATATTTTAGCAGTCGCGGTAGGAAACACGTTCTACAGGGTTTATGTATTCGAGTTAAAGCAGGGAAATGTAGCGGTCATATTTTAGCTGTCGCGATCATATTTGGAACCCGAGCAACGCCGTGTTATTTAGTTAGTAAAATGTAAAAGAAATTAATGCTGTAACCCGATTTTGAACTGGCTGTAATGATTGTTTAACTAAAAATTTCTACCGCTTAACAACTGTGCACAGTTCATACTGCTCACTTTGCACCAGACCCGATAAATTAAACCAATCTGTCACACACAAATTCGTACTGTGAACCCTAGCCGGATGTATCTTTTAAGTAAACACTGGGAGTCTAGAAGACAGCTAACTATTTCTCTTACTAGTACTGCCATTTGTTATGAATTTTAGGCATTGTTTTTCGTGGGGATAGCATAGTTTGTTTTCAGCCTGCCATTGAAAATAAACTTTTTTCGAAGGTTTCTGTTACTGAGCTAGACATACTAATCGTCGAATAAATGGAACGATTCAACTGTTGAAGAAAACTTTACTAAGAAGTTTTTTTCTGAAAAATGCTCTTTATAAATGATCATCTTGCATTACAAAAAGAACTTATCGGTGAAAGATAAACAAAAAGCAAATATCTATACTCTCATTGCGATCAATCGTAGTTAACTCTATAGTGCAATATTTGTTTTTCTACAAGAAATATAGAATTTAGAGTAATAACGAAAAAACTTTAAGTTCAATAATTAACATGAGACTTGCGATTTCTTAAATGAATCATTTGAAAAAACTAACAAAGTCTCTAAACACAAATTGGAAATTTCTGACACTCTGAATTTACCAAATAAATAATTATAACTAAGCGAAAAACACTTATCTGCTAACCCCTCATTGGGTAGCCTAAATCGTCTCTTCATTCTCTTTTGGGATAAGTTATTAGTTTTATGGAGAAAAAACCAGATCACCGTTTATGAATGGCAATTTGACAATGGTCGATGTGAACATCCACTTTAAAATTTTGTATGATGATCACCCTTTACGTGTCTATTTTAAATTAACCTTAATATAACTATCTAACTCACTAAACTTTTATCAGTTACTATAAAAGACATGGGTTTTACAGAAAACAATGGAGTAACTCGTAAATCAACTAAATAATACAAAATTTGCTTAAATATTTCAAAACAAGACATATAGTACATGTGAATTACACCATTATTTCTATTACCTAAAACAAGCAATTTACATAGTTTTTAATGGCTACATTTTTATTTATCGAGGGAAAATTAATGGAAGTTTAAAAAATTTCTATATCAGTGCGACTTTTTTCAATTTAGTACTCTCAGATTATGAACTTTCATTTTAAAATAGTAATAATAAAATCAAATACAGTTATTGATATAAAGACTATTACATGCATATATCACATCAATCAAAAAAATTAATAGGTCCATACAAATGAATAAAATTTGTCATATCGTTGGAAAATTTATATAATGACGTAATATAAAAGCGGAATCGGGTACGCTTAATAACATACAATAAATAAATAAATCAGATTAATTATAAACGCGTGAGGAAATTGTAGGAAATACATGATAAGAACTGAAAGAGATTAGTTATTTAAAACTATATATGAAAACGATACAATATAGTATTTTATGAATTTGCATCTAATTTTAAATTAATCTCATTATAATGTAAACTGATAAGATATTCGACCATCTAGTCGTATATCCATTTTCTGGTATAATGCGCATCCGAACATAAAAAACAGCTTCAAATTGTCGAAGTTTACGATTTCGTATTCTCTTTTCTCGGAAAAAGTTTAACGGATGCTGATCGCTCGATTTTTACATTTTTCCTGACCAAAATTACTGTTACTGAGCTCTTTAACAATACGAATTTATTGTCAACAGCATTGTTTGAAAACTTCATTTTTTGTGCAATAATAGTCATCTTTATTAAGAATGCTTTATCACTATTTATGCAAATGGGGTTAGATGATAAAAATACTCAATCTGAGATAATTAAACTTAAGGGCAAACATGATTAGAATAAAAGAGCATATTCAAAAAATTGTATGCTTAGAATTTCGTCGAAAATTTTCAAAGTTCCATTAGAACTTCACATGACTCGGCAAAATTTAAGGGGCAACTAAAACTTCCCCTAAAATATCGTTACAACCGCGCCAAAGGCACGAAACTGCATTTTTGGCCATTTTCATTTAACTGCATTTTTATAATCACAATTTGGTGTTTTATGCTATGCCAAAGGTACATACTTTGATTCTTATAGGAAATGCAGATTTTCAGAATGTCTACCACGAATCTGGTAGATTCGTTATTTTGGCATTTTGAGCAAAGTATGAATGTTTCACGAATCTGTCAGTTGAATTTTCTTACCTGCTCGCCTCTTGTCTGTTGAATTACTTGAGCATAACAAACATTTCTTTCGTCCATATAATGTCAGACTCCTTTAGGGTTGCCAACTTTTTCTGAGATAATTCCGGAACATATTGCGCAAAACTGAAATATTGATATTGTCATTCAAAGTGCAAAAGGTTGTATGTCTAAAAGCCTCATTTTTCAGGAGAGCAAAAAAAAAAAAAAAAAAAAACCCGAATTATTTCCTTATTATTTGATTTCATTGTTATATACTTTGAGATTTGTTATTAGTCTATTGGATCATCTGATGGCATAAGAGATTTTGCCACCTGATGGAAATCAAAAAATGCCACATATAGCAATAATAAAAGAAAAAATAGAATTTTCAACGCACTACCTTTTGTATTTGAGTGACTTTTCGAGTATTGACTTGGGATTGTTGGGGAACGGACTTGATAGACACGAAGTCATGTAAAATAGAAATAATTATTTTGAGGGTCGGTGAGATATTGGTCGATAGCTTTATCTGAAATTCCGGTACAGTTTAACATAACAGGAATTCTGGACTGCAACTTCAATTCCAGGACGATCCTGACCAATACGGGACGATTGGCCACCCTAGACTCCTTTGGAAAGAACAAAAATTCATTAGTGATGGTAGTATGCAAAAAAAAAAAAAAAAAGACGCATTTTTAAAACAACGACTGATTTGAAAATCCTGCGTCTTACTTTTTTCGATGTTGAGCTCAGGGAAATGGAGTGTAACTCCATCCATTCAAGCGTAGAAAAAAAAATACAGACATTTGTCATTTTACGTTCCCGAAGATTGGGATCAAATTGTTCGAGGAACTCAAACAAACCGAGCATCTTTTCTTGTCCATAACATAACATTCGAAGATTTCTTTGAATTTCTCAACTTCTTCGAATTTTGTTATTCCGTGGAAAAAGGTACGAAGCTTAGAAGGGGAGTTGGAAGGTATTTTGTAAGACTGATTGCATAGGAAGGCGAAACAGAGAATCCATCGAGGTTGATTACCTGCAACAACAGAAAACTTCGGAAGCCAAGTTTAAAAACTTGAAGATGTGAAAGGATATTAAAAACCTAAGGAGTATCATAGCTTCTTACATTCAGTGAAATCATCTACAGTTCGTGATTAACAGCCTGGTGTACTCCTTAGCGAGAACACGAAATATAAAGTGGACGAACCAGATAATATTTTAATGTTAATTTAATGCTTTATTTTTCATTTTTTTTACTTTTCAATCCTTGCCATTTTAATACCTTTCATTATGATTATTTTTTATAATAGCATTTTTTGAATGATTTATTTTTCAGTTTGTGAAATATTAGTTAAAAGCCTTCTTTTTAATTCCAACACCATAAGAACAAAGTTCATTTTAATCAGCAGGCTCCATGCCAAAAACACGAATATGCTGTAGCGACTCTAAATATAATTGAAATAGACAATTACTTCCGGTGGTGAAAGAGAAGGTCTCCAAAATGGCAATCTCTCATGAGAACAATAATCTTTTAAGTCGTAACTTTATTTTCCCCGAAGGATCAAAACTTCGAACGCGTTCTTCTATAAAGGTCAAGTTTGCAGTTTCGTGCTTTTGACGTGGTGGTAATGATATGTTTGCACATGAAAGTTTTGAAATTAAATTGCAGAGTACAAAAATTATTAACTTCAGCAAAAGTGCTAAGAACAAAGCAAATGAGTTAATTTAAATATAGGATAAATGATGCAATTTTAAAAATTAAGTGTCAAACAACTCCTATACTTAACATATCTACGCGAAACTTATAGTTTGCAAACTAAAATGAGTATTTTTGAGTCTGCCCCTTATATAGATATCGAAAGTTTTTATTACGTTGTTTCGGCAAGATATACTAAAAGAAAGTAAATACTTTTCTAAAATGCCAGAAACGAGTTGCACCTATTCTTTAGAAAAAGGAAGCAAAAGGTATAAATACTCACATAGCTTAAATAACATATCAGAAAAAGAAAATGGAGTGAATTAAAAAAAAATTATCTTTTAAAAAATGTATTTTAGGAGATGAAATGTATGTAAGGATAACTCTCGATCCCTAGTTTAATCACTTTCAACGAACATAAAATTAATTATAATTATAGCCTTTGAAATAAAAATCTGAACGAGAAATCATATCTCACGTTTTAACTATGAAAAATTACGAAAATCCTAAAAAAAAGTAATAAAAGCATGTTTCCTCATCGGAAAAGTGTTTGGCGCTTGTACGAGAAAACAGAATCGCGTCCATATTTCTTACAAAATCATGTTTTGGAAAATAAATTTAAAAAAATGTGAAAAACAACACCAGTAGTATCGAATTCAAGGTAGGTTCAAAAGTGAAATCATATCATAGATGCCGACTGAGACTCTTGTAAGTACAGCCTCCTGACTAAGTTATGACGATTAAAACAAGGATGTATGGAAATCTTCAGTTTCTAGTGTGAATTTCTGTAATTTAAACCTCTCGACCGAGTATTATGCAAGCCTCTGGAAATAACATTAGAACAGTGAGAACAGACAGGACTGCTCACTTGCCTTCCTCAACCAGTTCCTATGCTCAATTTAAAGTTCCAAATGAATCGATATGGTCCTTGCGCCATAAAACCCAACAAACCAACTAACCACAAATTGAAATCCTGGAAATTTTAATTTTAAATCAATTTGAGATGATTTCATAACACGTTTTCACTTTCGCGTGGTGTGAAAGAGATGTTGATCTCGGCACCTAATCGAGGTTGAGAATTACAATGTGTTATCCTATAATCTTTCCATGGGGATTAAGCCCGAACCGTCACCCATAGTACTCTGAGTTGCTCCAGAGGGACGCAAATACAACTACCTACCTACCCTAAACACATGCTTTCATAACACAACTTTAAATTTGAGCCGAGAGAGTCAATGAGTCTTGAAATTGTATTTCTTAAAATTTCCTCCTTACAGTTCTTTAAAAAGCTGGAATATTTTATTTTCGAGGTTGGAAAACAGTTCCTCTATTAAGAAAATCGGTTTCTCAGACAAAATATCTACAAGTAATTTGCTGTCCAAGGAGTGAATATCAATTTTAATTACACTTTTTTTAAACTCGAAGGGGCCAATTTCTGGCCTACATCACTTTTGTTCTTCAGTTTCCTCAAAACAATTCCATTTCCGATAAATTTTTTGGAGCAACTAGATCTTTTAGCTCTACATTCTTTAAAGGCATCATTTCACTAGTATTCTCATTTTTTGTGTGAAAATCTTATGAATTTTCACAAAAAAGATTATGGTTAATAAGCGAGTCATGTGTAAATTTAACTTTTGGCATTCCCAAAAGCAAATTAAACTTAATTTAAATACACCCATAGTCATCATCATCTATTGTTGGAAGAAGCTTTTGGCACATGTTCTTGTTCTGATTTTACGACCACGTGAAATTGCTTCATAACAATGTATTATTTTACAGAAAAATAGTTCTTGAACAGAATTAGTTAGGTTAATGGAATAATAGGCGATCTGTGTTATAATGCTGGTTCTCGGAAGTTTATTGTTTGTAAAGTATCAAAGTGCATCTAATTAACCTGGAAAGGGACTTGTACAATGGAAACTTGAGACACAATGTTGTTTTCTCCTCGCAGTTTCATTGTAAGGAAACTCTTATACAGACCTGACGCAACGTGGCTATCACGTTGCAGCAGGCAGCATTCGGTATTTTTCATTGTAATATAAGACATAAAATAAGCTAAAGGTTAAACACCAAACGTGATTTTCCATTCTTTGAAGATCATGTTCAATTTTATCAAACATTATTCGGGGACTTTTCAAAGAAAAAAATGTCCCACGTTTGTGAGTCAGTATTCACTGAATAATCTTTCAGAGTGTAATAACTGATTTAAATAAAAATTTGCAAATGGATGCTTTAATTAAAATGATTTTAGCAAGGCTTTTAACTCTCAGTGGATAGAGATTTGATGATATACAAATTAAAACTGGTTTGTGTGGGTCTTTATTGAATTTCTTCATTCTAAGTTAACTGTTGTATTCTAATATGTGTTCTCACAGTTTTAACGATTCTGCAAGAATTCCTCAAAATTCAAATATAGAACTTATTTTATATTTATTGCTTAGTAATGATATTCGTGAAAGATCTTTTTTTCTTCAGGTGTTAAGCGTTGGCTAGTGATTTAACCATGCATACAATTACTTTTGTTTGAGAAGCCGACACACTGGCATACTGGTATCAGCGTTTGCTTACCCTCCAGAAGGTCTTGGATTCGAATCCGGGATTGATTGGAATTCGGATTGTCTCTGTTAGGAGTAATGGCAGCTTACCATTGGATACACCTTCATAATAGTCATCAATACACCCCTTTTAGTTCCGAAGTTCGAGGGGTTAGTGGTCGGGGATAAGAAATATTCTTTAATTACTGAAGACTAAACTTTGATTAATTTCAGCCTTGGGGTTAAATATTACATCATACAAAATGCACAAGAATATTTCATTTTGATTTTAACCGTATAGAGAAATTATATTGAGAATATACATTAAATTATTAAAGATCCACTGTTAATCATTATTAAGTAAAGTAATTTTTTATATTTTACTTTGATTTTAAGAAAAATTGAAAAGAAATTATATTGAGTTGATTGAAAAGAAATTATATTGAGTTGATTGAAAAGAAATTATATTAAGATTATACATTAGATCATTAATTAACCGTTATTAAGGAAAGGTAATATTGCATATTTCGGAATAGTATAATTCTGGATAAAAACATAAGATTTGTTATAAAATATCATACAGCAAAACATCTAATTAAAATAATTTTTTCCTAAAAATATACTCTCTCTACTTTTATTATTTAATGTTTATGTTAGATCAAAAATGGAATATTATTCTATAATTTAGAACCCATGTCACATTACAGATAATGAAAGAGTACAGAATAAATTTTTGAATGTATTTATTTTAAAAATAATTATTCTTCAGGACTGATAATACTTTTGAATTAATAGAACATTTGGATTTATTACTTTTAAGTCCCGTAGAGATAGGGCATCTTTAAAAAATACGCTTGTATTTTTTTTGTCATCTACAAAAAAATATATACATTATACCAGAATTGTTCAATCTCTTAAAACCATACGTTTCATTTTTGCTGTAAGTAGATTTTATATTGCATAATATTCTTTCTCGTACGTTGATATATTTTTTTATTATTTCAACACAATATAGTAACATTTATCGATTTTTTTCTTTATTAAACTGTGTGAGATTTTCTCTGCTTTGTTTTTTGGATTGGATATTGATTGCTTTTCTGCAATTGGATATTTTTCTATGGAAAATCTGACTTCAAAATAAATAAATATTATCTTTCTTTTATATAGCATTTTCACGCTGTCTTCTATAAAATTAATAAACATATTTTTTTAACATGTTCATTAATTTTATTTTAGAAAACCATATAACGATACCTTTAAGCTATTATACGTTTAGTTTTACGTTTATTCCAAATTTTCTCTCTCTTTTACTACATCTCTTTCTCTACATTTACCTCAGTGAAAACATGAACAGATACCTATTACATTTTTCCGTAGAAAAACTATTCTTATTGTAGACAAAACAAGTAGAGTAGAAGAAATATATTTATTCATAACAAATGTAAACTATAGGTAAAATCTAAAACATACTACGTGTTTGGAACATATAAATGACCAATTTTGTAGATTTTTTACAGAATACAGTGGGACAAAAACCCCAGAACGTGGTCAAAATAGGGGTTTAAAAAGTTCATATAATAGGATTATTAAGCTACTATTTTAAATTAGCACGAGTGACATTTTTAAAACTTCATAACTAAAATGATTACCTGCAATTAATTACGCAAGTGTTGTTCGAACTTGACCTTCATTATCACCTTTTATTTTCTCTGTCTAAGGTAGTGAAATCTTACACGTTTCTGTTTCAGTGCAAATGATCTAACAAAGCTCTGCTTTGACTCAATAGGATAAGCTATGTTCTTTAACGTATCACTAATGTTTTCGCTATCACAATTTTCAGTTTACAAACTTATCGAATAAGAAAAGCCCTACAGTTTTCTTATTTATTTTATTAAGTGAAATTTTTAATTTGAAATATCGTTTCACTTCTACATACTTTCAGACTAGTTTTTATGAGGTTTACTACATGTCTAAAAGTATCATAAAAACTTAGCTGCTATCGTATGCAATTCTTTTCAGCTGTGGAACTTAATACTTTGAAATGCATCTATTGAACTTTTGTCTGATACGTTAAGGGGTAGTTCTGTTGGTAGAGTCACGGATAAGTAACAGGAGTTGGAAATTCGATCCAATCAAAGATCATTCTGTACGACAGGGGCAAATTGAATCCTATTGTGGCCTTAAATGTCCAAACTTTAGTTTGGTGTTAAAGTTTAGGGAGTGGTAGTCCAGCACAGGTGTTGATCATCTTACCGTATTATAATAATAGTTTTGTAGTTTATTTAAATGAATGTGGTTTCCTTGTTTCATTCCTTACTTATGTTAGTTTGTAGAAATTCTGATCTAAAATGAAGTTCTAAGTTTGAAATTTACACGAATATAAAATGTCACATTGAAACAATGCTGTTTAATCTGTCTAATAAGTATTTTTGCTAATATTGAATTTAATTTGGTTTGTAAAATTTTGTATTAGTGAAACATTCAAATGCTACTTATATGAATGTACTATCTGTGATGTGATGGTTTTAAAAGTTAACACATTCTCAAACCTTTTATTTTCATAAGGATTCACCTGCTTAAAATTCTATCCATCATATTTATTTGGTTTTGTTATAGAAGTTGATTTTTAAAGAATCGCAATGAAAGTGTAAGATTTGAAATCATCGGTTGAATCAGTATTTGAAGCATTTAGTTTTCATTATATGAACTTCAGAATTATTGATCTGAACTCTTAATACATTTTCATATTCATCTTTGCATATACAAATTCTGTACATCTTTGTGTTCTCCATCAATTTTTTTTTCAAAAATAAATTTTGCTCGGATTTGAATGGGTGACTAAAATTTGAAAAAGTAACACCTATATATGATATGATTACAGAAGCTGTTCACACATTTTTTAGACAATGTATATTGTATTCACAAAACTAAATTACATAAAATTCTTATGTTTTGAATGTTCTGTTTGATAGCCCTTATTCTGAACTATCTTTCGACACCGTAATTTCCAGGATAATAATGCCTTTTGAAGTGTCAGAAGAGGTATTCTATCCCATTCCTCCTGAACAGCTTTCCAGAGTCCTGTAAGGGTTGTGGGACGACGTTGGGATAATGCAGATTTTAATAGTCTGAAAGCACAAAAATCCATAGGTGATACATCGGGAGATTTAGTAGGGATATCAGTGAAGGGTATGGTCTTGATACCGGTTTTTTGTTGCATTTCTTTTAGGAAACTTACAGTGGATTTTGATGTGTGACTGCTAGCTTTGTCTTGATGGAGTTCCACAGATTGATGGCACTGTGGGTAAAGCGATGGTATTTCATTCAGAAAAATTGGCGATAAAATATGTTCCTGATACTATTTGGAGTTAATCTTGACATTTCTTTCCACTCTCTTTATTTTTAACTTGCCATTATATGAAAAAAACCAGCAACAATCATGAATTCCTTAGAAAAACTTTCTTTCGATTCTGTGAACCATGTACTTAAATTTTTTACTCCCCTTTTATGATAATAAATGGCTCTTTTTTTGCTGAAATCATTTAAATACACCCATGATTTATCTATTGTGACAATTTTTTTTTCATTTTTCTTTGGATAAGTGTTTTTCATATAGAATTCGACAGCGTGTCCTACGTTCAGCGATATGCTTTGGTTTTTTCGCTTTCTTAAGATTTAAATCAACGTTTATCATTTTGTTTACAGTGGACACCGAGCATTTTAATGATTTTGCAACTGTCCTTTGACTAGGGGGAATTTTTAACATTAAACAATGTACCTTTGCAATAGTCGAAGATGTCCGTTCCTTCCTTGGATACTTGTTTGGAATTTTTGTCCCACTTGAGGCTCCAATTTGACGTTTTTTTCCTTTCTTGTTGACGATATTACCTATCGACGCTTTAGATATCACAAAACCATGACTCTCACATCGTTTTTGGATGACGGAATATGAATATTTCTCTTCGGAAAGAGCATAAATATGCTTCGTTAAAAACGCCATTTTGAATAAAAACAAACCTCTCAAGCCGCAGACGATAATTTTGACTTTTAAAAACATAGTACAACTGCAATTATTTCTTTTGCAGCAGACGATTTTTTTATTACCGTTAACCAAAATCGTCTAAAAAATGTGCGAACAGCCTCTTTATAAGGGAATAGCTAAAAAAACAATGCATTATCAAAAGTTTAAAACTTGCTTCCTTTGGGGCGATGTTTACATCGCCAAGGTAGCATTTAAATGTCGTCTGCCGCAATCGTTCGAAAATTGGAAATATACATCAATTGATAGATCATTCCAGGGAGAACAAAAATCATAGGATTTTTATATGGATACATTCGGTATAAATGAAAAAAGCCCACTCAACTGCGAAATTGATGAGATGGATTGCACAACGCGCTAACTTAGACTGCGGGAAACACCATGTGGTTAAAAAAAAAAGCTATTTACTTGAAACGTCTTCAAATTTATACTGGCATAACACTAACATAATAATGATTAAACTTTCCACGAAATGGAACATTAAAAAGCTATATTTTCTTATATGTAAATTTAACTTACACACGTTTTTCTCGTACACACAAAAGTTCCCATGTTAAGTCTACGAGAGCTTGAAAAATCCGCCTCCGGCGATAGAAAAGGTCTCTAAGCCAATCAGAAAATGTTTCCATTTTGTCGCCAATCTGAATATATAGGCACTCTAGTTCATAATTTTTTTTGTGTGCCTAGGGCACATGACAGATGAATCTCAGAAGTTTAGTAGACAGGGAGTTAATTACGTCGCACTGAAGCAATACAACGAGCTATTGGGGACGATCAAGGATCAATTCAGAAGAAGTTTGGTGCATTTTCTTCTTATCATTGGGACAAAACGACATAGATCGACAGGAACTCGGGGACAGTTGTGGATCAAGTCAATTGAGGGCCCCAAGCGGTAACAATTTCGGGGCCCTCAAACACAAGTTAGGAAAAAAAAATCCCCAGAAACTCTCATTAAGTTATTCACAAAAAAGAAAAGTAATCAAAACTGTCATACCATAACACATTAAATAAATTCATTAAAAAACATATTTTTTTCATAAATTTCAGTCTTGAGTTATTTTTTTCCAAATTCATCAATTATTTTGACAGTTCCGTTTAAAATTTCTCGCTCTAAATAGAGAATGGTCAAATTATTTAATCTTTCTTCTCCCATAGTACTCTTTAAATAATCTCTCTTAAATAGCTCTTGGAACAAAAATCGCACTTGGGCTGAGTTATTTAATACATTCTTTCAAACCTGAGTACTTCCTTGACATATTCGAAGTATTATCAAATGATTGTCCTCGACAGTTTTCAATATCTACTTCTAATTTTGTTAGGGTTTGCAAAACTTCATGTTCGAAATTGGAAGACGGGTGTTTATCTATAGGAATTAAATTCCACAAATATTTCCTTTATATTATCAACGGCCAGCACGGCGTTGGTCGTGACAGTTCTTTTCGTGGGGGTCAGGTGTGACCACTGCTCGCTAACCACGGTGATTGGAACGAATTCCAGTTGATTTGCAAACCAAACCAAATGGGAATTTGTAACCTATTGGATAACAGCCATCGTGGCGTTGCCCGTGTGGTGTTGGTTTGCTTTGCAAACCTAATTATGAACTATGGTTTAACCAACACCGCGTGTAACGCAGTGATGTCCTCGTCATTGTCAAATGCGGCCAAATTCCAATTGCGAAGAGATTCAATCGGTGTGAAGTCATAATCTCATGCGAAAATATAAATATTTAATTGAAAAATTATTTATTAAAAGAAAATCAAATGCAAGGTATCGATCTGGTGTAAAATTTTCCTCACATTTCGAATCCGTTGAAATTCTTAATCTATCTTTAACGATCCCGATTTTACAAAAAAGAACTAAACAATGCCAATCAAAATGTTTTTTATTTGTTTTGCTGACCGCAGGAAATGAAATCTGTGATTTCTCGAATCGCGAATCAAACGAAGGTCATTCTGCGCAACGGCATTCCTATTGGAAAAAATATAAAAATTTCAATTTAAAAATTATTTATTTCAAGAAAATCATATTTTTAAGTATTGATCTGCAGAGTCGGATTAAGCGGTACGCGGACTAAGCGGCCGCATAGGGCCGCGGAAAACGAAGGGGCCCCCGAGGTCTTAAAATGTCTTTTTATTAGTATTCGAGGAAAGATATGACAGCGTCTTTACAATGTGCTTCTATAAGTGCAGTGAAAAGAGTTTCTAATATGATCAACAAGAGGGCAGATGCTGTATTAGCTATAAAACTTCGTTTTACCCATAGAAAAGAGGATTAAACTGGAAGTTGGATATAAAAATATATAATTTACAAAAATGACATTGATGTTTGTACTTTTGAAGATGAATTTGACAATTTTTTAATGTTTCTAAAAGAAAACGAGGACACCATAAAACCCACACCAGACATCTATCGAGCCTTCAAATAAATGTTTTACACATTTGCGAATGTTGAAACATTATTAAAAATTTTTTTTAACAGTTCCTTTTTCTGATGGGCGTCAGAAGAAAGATCGTTTTTTGTTTTAAAGCGTGTAAAAAATTAATAAAGGAGCAGTATGGGAAAAGAAAGATTAATTAATATAGGCATTCTGTTTTTTGAGCAAAAAAAATAATTGACGAATTCGCAAAAAATAAACCAAGACAGAAATTTATGTAAAAAATAAGCTTTTTTTAATAAATTTATTCAATTTGTTATGGTATGGAATTTTTTATTTTCTTTTTGTTAATAACTCAATAAGAGTTTTCTTGAAACTTTTTTCTTCCTTGAGTTTGAGGTCAACGAAAATTTTACCGCTTTGTGCCCCCACTTGACTTGGTCCGCCACTGTTGATCTGATGTGAAATTTTCAGCAGATTTCAAATCCGTTGAAATTTTTACTCTATCTTTAACGATCTAGAAGATAGAAAAAAAAGAACTAGGTTAAAACTTTATCTTTTTTTTAGTCTGTTGACAAATTGTTCTTCTGCAAAATCGATTGGAAGCGGAAAAAAATTAATTTAGAATGTGCGATCTTTGATGCTGTTGCCATTCCAAAAAAAATATTAATAATTAAATTTCCGTTAAATTTATTTAAAAATGTACTAGATTAAATTTTAAAATTCAGCACGACCCCAAAGTTGCAAAAAATTTGGACTCCCTGTGTGCCAAATCCCTATTACTATTAGTGCCATAGTTTCTTCAGGACTTTGATAACAGAAGGAAGGAAGGAAAACTGTCAAACACTTACATTTATAATAGTAGATATATAATTCTTTTCAACACATCTCTCTAGTAACATACTTTTTTTCCTGTAATAGTTGAGTATAAGTTCTATTGAATTTTGGTGATCTTTTATACATGGTATACACATGGCGCTGACGTATGATATTCTTTTGAAATTTCAATGTCCTATTTAATAACAATAAGAAATTTAGCAAACCATTTTTAATTTTGACTTTGATTTTGAGTTAAATTTGCAACGGTAGCAGTATACACTCTTGCTTGTTTCTGAAAATATCAGTTCATTTCTCTTTTCTATAATCCCCTTTAATTTCTTTCTGTAAAAATGATCTTTAGAAAGTACTCTATAATACACTTCGTCTCTGTCCTTTTATACAATGATTTCAAATTCTCTATATTCCGATATTTTATGGTTTGTTACTAAGAATATCGACAGTAAAATTATCTATTAGTTGGTCATAAAGGTGGATCATTTATTACTTCGATGCGTCTTTCTGGACTATCTCTATCTTCTGCGTTTTCGCGTTCCCTTTTTTCAGGTCACAACTTTTTTTCGAGCCCTAATGAAAAGACATTTTAAGACCTCGGGGCCCTACGCGGTCGCTTATTCCGCTTACCGCTTAATCTGCCTCTGCTCGGGGATGGACCTTTTTTCTGAACAAAATTCGGACAAGCTAGGACATTAAATCTATTAAAAAAAAAAAAACTGATTCCTTAAATATGAGGCAGTAAAATGTTTTTATTTTTAGTAAAAAGATAAAAATAACCGGTGGTCATTCTTTTGTAGCTCTCTTAGAGCTACAAGACAAGAGATGAAAACAAGCAATTCTTCCAAGTAATAATATTTATTACAGCATGCCAAGAACGAACATATTGACTACAACAGAACTGCTGCTCAACTGCTTTTTTTAAATCAGAATTATAAGCAGAACAACAATCTTTCGTTTGCATGAATTTATATTCTTTTTAATTGGTATTGCCAGGTTTTGATGTAGAGCCTTTAAGAAAAGAAAGATTATACTCAGCATTCACAGATGCTTCTAAGTTACATTGACCGCTACATCACTCTCTTCCCAGTAACTAAGTTACGATGAAGAGAAGAGCAGGAATAAGAACAATTTACAGTTATATACAAATTATTAAAGTATCTAAAGAAAATCTTATTTTACAATAATCCAAATATCCTTTTTAAAACATCTTGAAATATAACAATATATGTATATACAATATATGATATGGATAAAAGAAATAATAATATATAGTTTAAATTAACAATAATTTGTACATTCAGTCTCTAAAACGAACAGGTCGTTGAATCTTTCTTCCAACGTGGGAAAATTTTTGTTCTAGAGGTTTATCTTTGGTAAGTATCCGCTTGCACAGGTACTGGTGGTTCTGGAAGCTTTTCATCGGTGGCCAAAATGTAAGCAGGTTTAAGCCGGTCAATAGAAATGTTAACTTCTTTACCTTTTATACAGACTAGGAAGTATTTCTCAGTTTTCAGAATAACTTTGAAGGGTGATTCATATGCAGGCTCAAATGGCTTCTTGACTCTGTTCTTATGAACACATGGGAACACGTTTTGAGATCCTTATGTATAAATGCTTTGAATTTATTTCTGTGCCTTGTAGTTTTAGGTTTGAACGACTGCATCTGCTCTTGTAATTTGTGCAGAAACGTCTCTGGCGTCGTAGAAATAGTCGGATCATCAAAAAATTCTCCAGGGAGTTTTATGGTTTTTCCATAAACCATTTGTGAAATTGAATGTTCAGAATCCTCTTTTATAGCTGCTCTGAGGCCCAAAAGTATAGTTGGAATAGATTCTGTCCATCGAAGAGTATTGTGTGACCGTATAGCTGCTTTCAGTGTCCTATGAAGTCTTTCGATTTTGCCATTACACTGTGGATGTTGAAAACAATACTTATTAGGAAAGGCAATTAATCTACCTTACCTTCTTTTTCACTTGTCTTGCTTCAACTTCTACTTTAACCCGGGTCGTTGAATGAGAATAACTTCTGTTTTATACTTTACAGCAATCTATACTCACAAATTAGCAATGAAAGCAAAAGGCCTTTTTATATTTACAAACTTAAAACATTTATTGCTATCAATAAGTATTTACACAAGAATATGTACATGTTTAAGCATTATAATGTTGGCAAGCATCAGCTCTCGTGAAATAACACAATCTGCCGCCAAAAGGGAGTTCAAAAACAAAGGTTAGTTTTCGCAGCAGTGCCGCCACCTACAGTCAGCAAAATAATTAAGTCTAGTTCGCAGTTGTTCGCGACAGTGGATGATATGCAGTTGTGTGTTTTAGTTTCATTCCACAAATAGCTGCCAAAGTTCTAAAAAGTTCGGATGTAAATTGCAAACCTCGGTCTGTGATGACTTCGTAAGGTACTCCAAATCGGGTTATCCAACCTTCGTAAAATGATCTTGCCACGGTTTCGGAGGTTATATCACGTAAAGGGATAACCTCCATCCAACTAGTAAAGCGATCTATGCAAGTTAAACAGTAAACAAAGTCATTAGATGGTGAGTAAGGTCCAATGATATCAATATGAACTGTGCTAAATCGTTCATCCGGTTCTTTGTAGGTTCCTAATGGTGAGTTAGTGTGCCTCGTAATTTTGTTTTTCTGGCAACCGATGCATGTTTGCGACCATTTTCTTACGTCTTTCCGAATGTTTGTCCAAATAAATCTTGATGTCATTTGTTTCACTGTTGCTTTGATACCTGGATGGGCTAAACCATGGATTTTATCAAATATTATCCTTCTAAATATTAGAGGTAAAAAGGGTCTAATGGTTGAAGTTGAGGTATCACACCAGAGAAGTTTATCTGACGGAAGTGGATATTGCTTAAAAACGAATAAAGTATTATTGCGTAATTTGTTAAGCTCTTCACAGTCAATTTGTTTATCTGCAATTGCATCATAATCTAACCCGATTACGGATTCTATCCTAGACATCGAGTCTGCAACAACGTTTTCATGTCCACTGATGTAAGTATTTCTGTTGAATACTGTGATATATATTGAAGATGTCTCAGTTGTCTGGGCGAAGCCTTTTCGTTTCTCTGATTAAAGGCAAATATAATTGGCTTATGATCGGTGTATATAATAAAATTCTGTCCTTCTAACATATGTTTAAACTGCTTAATTGAGAGATAGATTCCTAAAAGTTCCCTATTGTATGTGATGTACCGTGTTTGTGTTTCGTTGAGTTTTTTTGAAAAAAAATGCGATCGGTTTCCAATTTCCTTCTTCAAACTGCTGCAAAACAGATCCTACAGCGAAATCTGAGGCATCTGTAAATAAAGCTAAAGGCAAATCAGGATTAGGAAATGTTAATAATGCGGCATTCGCTAAATTTTGTTTGCATTTTTCAAACACTTCTTTAGTTTCTTCGGTCCACGGAACTTTTCTCGCGTCTTTTTTTCTTGCTCCACGTAAATAATCGTTTAGTGGTGCTTGAGTATTAGCAGCGTCTTTTAAGTAACGACGATAAAAGTTAATCATGCCGAGAAAAGTGCGCAATTGATGAATTGTTTCAGGCAATTTATAATCTAAAATTGATTGAACTTTAGTGGGAAGTGGGCGTGAACCTTCTGGTGTAATTAAATACCCTAAAAATTCCAATTTCTTAACTCCTTACTCTGATTTAGAAATATTTATTCTTAAACCATATTTTTCCAAGCGATTAAAAACTAATTTCAAATTATCTTTATGTTCATCTATAGTTGAAGAGGCTATCAAAATATCATCTAAATAAGGAAATACGAAACTCAATCCACAGAAAACTTCATTAATAAAGCGTTGAAATGTGGAAGGCGCGTTTCGTAAACCAAAACTCATAACATTAAATTCATAAAGTCCGAAAGGTGTAATAATCGCAGTTTTTTGCTTATCTTCTTCAGCAATCGGTATTTGAAAATACGCTTTAAATAAATCAATTTTTGAGAAAATCTTCTTACCTTTTAAAATATGCTGGAAATCTTCAATTCTCGGTATCGGATAACGATCAGGAATAGTTTGTGCATTTAACCTTCTATAATCACCACACGGCCGTAATGTACCATCTTTTTTATGCACTAAATGCAGTGTCTAGCATATATTTAAATTCCTGTTTCGCAATTTCTAATCTTTTGGTATCTAACTGTCGAGCTCTCGAATATACTGGCTGACCTTCAGTGGCAATATAATGTTTGACATTGTGCGGAGTATTATTTATCAACAGATTAGGTTTCATCAAATTTGGGTACAAGGAAATGATATCAGAAAAATTAGAAGACTGATTCATAACACTTAAATTATTTTCTGCCTCTATAGATGAAATTTCACCAGTTACAAAAAGGTTAGTTAGTCCATCAATAAGGCGTTTTTTGTTAATATCTACCACCAATTTGAACTTATTTAAGAAGTCAGCTCCAAGTATTCCTTTATCCACTTTTGCTATAATGAAAGGCCACTGGAAATCACGGCGAAGTCTCAAATTGAGTGTCAAAATTTTATGTCCGAAAGTTTGAATTTCGGAATCATTAGCTGCATAAAGTTTAAAAGAATTACATACTTTATGTTTTTCTGAAGCTGGAATGATTGATACATCCGCTCCACTATCAACTAGAAAGCGCAAGCCGGTGTTCTTGTCCCTCACAAATAAACGGTAATTGCGGCAATCTTGAATATCATCAGCAGCAGAGCTCGCCGTTCCTGCTACTGCTGACTTATGTTTTCCGACGACTTCCAACTGCAAGGACCTTTGCATTTGTTTGGATAACAATTAGCTCCGAACTTGAAATGGTAATAGCAGTATTTGCCTTCTGGGTAGAATCGCTTTTTCGATCGACTTCTATTTCGCCTCATATTTGGAACACGAATGTCAGTTCTAGATTGTCTGTCAATGTTCAAAGCAGAGATTTGTTGTTCTAAAGAAGAAATTTTTTCGAGGATTTTGGTTTTTTCCGAGTTATCGGGAGTTGCAGAAAAGAGTTCCGTTTTCGGATTCATTTCCAAAATTTTATCAGCCATAACTGAAAGATTATCAAGGCTTTCTACGCTCACCAACAAAATGTTCTGAATAGATTCTGGTAATTTTTCGAGCCATAACGTGCGTAAAACCTTCTCGGAGATGTTCATTCCGCCAAGCGATTTCATTTTACGTAACAATTGACTAGGCTTTACATCACCTAGTAAAATTCCAGTAAGTAGACGCTTGATACTTTTTTCTTCGCTTTCTTGAAAAGTATTTAAAAGTCTTTCCTTTGCTGCAGAATACTTGTCACTTCGACCACTTCGGATTATGTCCCAGATGTTTTCAACCACTTTAGGTCCCATCTGTGCAACCAGGTAATTGAATTTCGTTTCCTCTGTCACAATATTCGCGATAGAAAACTGGGCTTCCACTTGATAAAACCAAATTTCAGGTTTTTCTTCCCAAAATGGAGGAATTTTGATGCTTACGCGATTTGTTTCCAGGTTCAAATCAGTTTTGTCAACTTTTGTCTCCATGCTTCCTTTTTGGGTGGGATCAGTATCAACCATTTTTGCTAGTTCTCCTGATTCAGAAAATATTGTTATTCCGAGTCACCAGTTTGTAGCTCTCTTAGAGCTACAAGACAAGAGATGAAAACAAGCAATTCTTCCAAGTAATAATATTTATTACAGCATGCCAAGAACGGTACAGCTACACTCTACGTTTATGAGTGGTGGCAACGGCTTGGCGATTTTTTTTGGCGCACTTCTAGTAGCGAGTTACGATAAATTAAGGCAACCCATCTTTCGTTACAGTTGTTGTGGCTTTCATGGCAACCTCGGCAAACGGAAACTTTCAATTTTCATTTTGAATATTCTAGAAAGTTCTTCCAAAATCCGTTAAGGTCGTTTGATTTCATTGGTTCGTTTGAAATTTTTTCTTTCCTCCCATTGGTTATTTTGTTTTTAAATTATTCTTTAATTGTATTGGTCCTTTTAAATCGTTTTCTGTGATACCATTGGTCCATTGATTTGTATTTTGACAGTTGTGGAATTTTTATTTTATTATAATAGTTTTTTCACGATAGGATTAAGAGTTTTGTTTTGGGACCATTTTCGTTTTAATTATTTTTTTACGAGAGAATTCTGACGTTATCGGGTATTATTTCTTGCTTTTTTTCTTTTGTAAATCTTTTTCTTTTTCAACATGCTCACTGTATTTAGTGTAATTGATAAGTTTCAGGGTATTCTTACCATTCGTAGCTTAGTTTCTCTGCTGGTTCACAAATGTGTTTTGATATGTGATTAAGCTTACTACTTTTTGTGAAATTTTTTTTTAAATATACTTTTTAAAACGTTCTGAAATGTGCTTAAAAAGTGTGTTGTAAAAAGAAAAAAAATTGTGACAGGAAAAGAGTTAGGAATTATTCTTTCCTTGGCGACTTTAGAAGTGCGCCAAAAAAAATCGCCAAGCCGTTGCCATCAGTCATAAACGTAGAGTGTAGCTGTACCCCAAGAACGAACATATTGACTACAACAGAACTGCTGCTCAACTGAGAAATACTACTAACAACAACCATACAACATATATATGAGGAGCCAATCAGAGTCAACTTGTCGGACACTTAGGGCCAGTTTACGATTCTGCGTATGTCCAACTGCGTCGGTTGCGTCGAACCAATGATAGAGGAGAACCACGTGATTGACAGATGGGCGGGATCACGCAGCCTCTCTGCAGAGCAACGCAAGGTCCAATTCTATACTTCATCAGATTCAACTCTCGACGCACATACGCAAGCAAACGCGACTACTTTGACGAATCAAAATCCAGCATCTAATGTTTTGATTCAATCGAGTAATAAACTAAACATCGCCATTACCGAACTTGTTAGCGAGTTGCTGAATGCTGACTGTGGAAGTTTAAAAAACATTATAAAACACTGGGCATGCGTTATGTACGAATTTGACTTCGAAAGAGACGGACAGCTGTTGCAAAGGCCTTGGGAATTCCTTGTAAGTACATGTATTTACACTAATCTTTAATTTGCATTGCAATATGTCTATATTTTGTTTACCTAGTTTCATCCGAAATAATAAAACCTCTTAGTTTATGCTAGTGAAAAATTGTTTTCGAAGTTGATTTGTTGTGTAGCTTTTATTTCAACGTTTATGAGCGATTTTTAAGTTTATTGGCAAATTAAAGTGAGCGATAGAAAAGCGCTGTAGAAATAGCTGTTTATTTTTTATAACTGAAACTATTGTGGTCGTAAACATTTGTGAATGTAGGAAACTTTTGTTGTTTAATTATTCCATTCCACCTCCTCTTTTGACCAATAATTGTTACTTTCCCAACCTCACAAAACACAACACTTGAACTTCTACTAAAGTGCTTAGTTAAGAGGAAATGTACAAAAAACTTCATCTGTTTTTTTATGTGCAAATGTTCTTTCCCTGAGATTGAGGTGCCTTCGTTTCTCGGAGGCTTTACCCACAGTTAGCTACCTGCCAGTTGTAGGCAGCATAGGTTCTATTTCTCCCTCAGTGTATTTCCCTCTTTGGTTTCAGTAAAACCTTTGTGTATGTACATTACTTGACATGTATTCACAGCGCATTTAACGGTGCAGCCAAATATGGCCCTTGCACCGTTGAAACCTAACCAAACCCTGAGATTTGTTTTCAGTTTTCCTAGTGATAGTGTTTGATGACCAAAATCCTTCAGTTCGCTACTTTAAACAGAATTATCTTCATTAATTTTTCTACTGATAGTTTTTTGGTTTTAGTTCAAGTCTTATGACAACCCCTATACATAGGCTTTCAACAAAGACTGAAAATTTCTTGGTTTAGTCAAATTAAATTATACTTTCTTTTGCCACATTTTTTTTTTTTGTCTTTTTTCTGCATTCAAAGGTTTTGTTGAACGGACCAGCACAGCCAACGAAAGCATTATTTCGATTCACAGCCCGAATAGCCACTGCACTGGAAGAACGAGACTGCAACAAATACCAACAAATTTCCACTTTTGAAAGCTTTACCGCACAATTATGACTAAAAACCAGTTAACCGAAAAGTACCTTCCAAGTAAAATGGGAGGGATTTCTTTGTCGAAAGCAATAAAATCAAAGGAAATTATGCCGCTGCAAACTACCAAATGTAATGGGCTCACTTGAAATCCACTACCCTTGCAAGTCAAAGAAAGTACATGTATTCACATGATAGGTTAGGTTTTGGTTCTCGAACCCGCTTTTCACAAAATAAACTTCCTGATGCTTAACACAAGGAAGAACACCTCATTTGGACTGTAGCTTATTTGTTTCTTACTCTGAGAGCTGAAACCGCTCGATGGCTTCTCAAGAACACACCAACAGTTGAAACCTTTCCAACAGATGACGCTTCTGGTGCAAACAGCACATATTTGGAGAAACCTTAAAAATTTTGAATTTTAATTCCTGTGTCAACTAATTGGTTGAAATTTTTTTTTGCAGAATAATATCCAACTTCATTTAAGTGATGAAAGTACATCCAGGGACAGATGTTCAATGGAAATGCTGTAGCAAGACAGAAGATGCTGCAATACTGAGCAGTTCTCTTACAAAAGGTCACTCATTATTTTCTTAAAATATGGTTTGTTTAAATAATTCTGGTAATATTTAAAATTTGTTGTGTCTAAAAAAAAACACAAAATTTAGTACCGTTTTCTACTGTAAATGCATAAAGTGTGAGATTCTTGTATGGAAACGCTGGCAATATTCTACTTTCTCACAAGATCAGTCACTTTCTGAGAAGTTGGCAATGTTCGAAGAACATGAAAAGTTATGCCTATAAAAGAGTGGTGCCAAAAACTGTTCCGGAGATAAGGGACACGAAAAATACGTTTATAAAGTAATAACACTGTAAAATAATCTTTTATAACTTAACATTTTTATAATATTTATGTTTGTAATTCAAAACTAGTGTCATTTTATTCATGCTTAGTTGCAATGCATTTGATGTATATCTGTTTGAGAAAACATTTCTATGTATGTTTACAAGGTTAATTACTATACTCTGCTTCCCCCCCCCCCTCAATACATTTAATATTTTACCTTAGGTGACAACTATATATTGTGAGTAGTCAGTATCATAATTTTTCATCTACTCCGGCAATGTGTCTAGATTTACATGTAACTCCTTAAAAGCTCTGCTTTCAGCGAGTGATTGTGTGAAATTTTGAAACATCCTTGAATACCCATCAAATCAAGACACAGTAACCGCAATTGATTCTTCTGTAAAATTTCTATCTCAAATTTGAAAAACAATGTACTTTCCATGTTAAAAGTGATATAAAACTAAATGTTGATTAATTCAGTTTTTAAAGTGTTGCTATGTAAGTTTTTATAATCTTATTACACCAGGATAATAATCAATATATTGGGTAAAACTGTTTTAAGTTAGTGTTGTAAGTTATATAAAACGTATAGTGTAGAGGTGGCTGATGTACCTTAAAGCTGTTGTGGCTGAAAGTCCTCACGTTTGGTTGGTGTAGAAGTTCGGAGAGTGGGGTGCCAGCTCTGATGTTGCCTCGTCATCTGACCATGGTTCAAAATTACAAGGCGATACACCGAATGGCTTAGGCTGAGATAGTGGTTATTAGTTGAATATAAAACATACTCCACTCCCAGTTTAATAAAATTTCTTTTTGAGTTATTCAGAAAGTCGAAAGTTAACTTACAGTGTGATTTCATGTTTAATACCATATATCAAAAAATTAGTATCCATAAGATGAATTTCATGACCAGTGGTTATATAGTTTGCATTTTGTTTATTTCATTTTATATTTCAGACATTATTCTCTAAAGAAGAGAAAGAAGCTAACTTCTGAAAGATATCAGTTGCTCTGTCAATGGCAAAAGAATACACTTGAGCTACATGATAGTTTTGTAAACTCCATGGGCATAATTCGACTGTATACAATTGCACCCTTGCTTATATTGATAGATTTATAATTAAATAAATTTAATGCTAAGAATTTCTTGTGTGTACATTTTATTATTCATAATCTTTAGTACTAGTTTCATTTTAAAATTTACAAGTTTTGTATTTAATATAATTTTGAGTCACAAATGCAGAAAAAGAATAAAATAATTTTTTTTCAATACTTAAATTAAATAAAGTGAAATTATATTTGCTTACTAATTATTTCTTAATGTTTCAGGTAAATATTTAAAATAACACATTACATGCAACATATTACATTTATTATAAATTAATTATTCTCATCTGTGTTTACTTCACTTGTATTTTGCCACCTATCCATTTTATAAATTGAAATTATTTGCTCAGTGAACGGCATTCAATCCAAGTATAATATTAAACATAAGTAACTTAAATTTTCTTTGAATATCTTAATAGGAAGTTTATATGAAATAGTCAATTGCATTGTTCTTGTGCTTATTATCTTATATATTTAAACTATCTATATATATAAAACACTAACGTACGTGGACCCGAAATCGACGTTATTTGTGTATCGTCGAATGGCAACAATCAACATATATAAAATAACCCAGATATTTTGAATTATTGCTGTTTTCAAATAGCCGAGGTCAATTTCTATTAAAAAAAAGGAATTAAATTGTAATATTTATGTTTGAACTTACTTTTTATTTCTTCCTTTGATGTAAACGTAATTTTGCTACCCGGTATCGGGCCACGCGTCAGAATTAATGTTTACTTTTTTAATTTGATTTAGAATTCCGTGTTTGGGTATTTGAGTTGACTGCGAGATGTTGCCGACATATTTGAGGATTCCCAAGTATTATAAATGTGTTATTTTTGTTAATAAATCATTATTGTCTTTGTCAATATCGTTGAAAAGTCTTTTGTAGCATTATTCTATTTCACAATAAATATAATCGGGAAGTCGAAATTCAACATGTTTGAAAAGATACGTACGTGTTTTTTTTTTCAGAATTTAGCATTTTTTCAAGGATTGGAATTTTATTTTTGTTTGCATTATGTGTTCCGGTATATTACATGTTGCAGAAATATTATTTAGGAGTTAGATTTTAATGATATGTCTTTTTCCTGCAAAATATCTAGACGCGGGTAATTTTGTAGCAGTATATGTACATTTCGGCCAACTTTGCTTAAATATTTGATTGAATATGCAATGATTTAAAGAATTGTTTCACAAAAATGAATAAAATATACAAATCAAAACATGTTTAATTACGGTGTGTAAAAAAATTTAAAAAGCACTATTACACACTGCCGAGCGCTAGCTGGCGCAGCCCGACTAGTACTAAGTATTTAACAATGCTTATAAGATTGAATATGCAAGACACACAAATCATAAAAGAGAGGACATGGTAAACTAAATCTAAATGCTTAAAAGAACATGGTTACCACATACATGTGTAGTATGCATAAATTAATTTCTTGAAATATGAGAAACACAGTAATTTTCCTATTGTAGTGAGTTGACACAAGAAACATATTCAAACCCTCAGTACAAAATAACATTTCTATTGAAACTAAATTAACTACAGAATATATCATTGGAAAATGTTTCGCTGACTAAAAATTCAATACTTCCCAACTTTCAAGGTGTGTTTTGTTCAAGTTTAAAAAAATCTCGGGCAGAAATGGAATGCTGACAATTTGAATTTATAGCACCAACCCAATGATAAAATATACATACTCCAATTCATTAAAGCTTACTTTATTCTGTTTACTGTGAAAAAAAATTTGTAGATTTTACAAAAGATGATACAAATTTTCAGGAAAATGAGGTTTGTATGGACAACTAAATTTTTGTTCGGTGGTTGGCTGGATTAAATATAATGAGCAGGGTGTAAAAAAATCAGATTTTTTAAATTTCTGTAGGCTGCTTCTTTCTTCCTGCTGACATGTTAATGGCTGTGTGTGTGAAAATGTATATTTCTACTCTTTAATCTATTGCACACCACAAAAATAAGCTAACTGACAAATACCTAAAAAAAACACTAGTAGGAAGTAATTTAGCCTCTTTCTCTTTAGTAAACTACCCTTTAGTTTATAATTTTGAATCAAACTGTGTTGCATACATACTTTTGAGTGTTAAAAAATGAGTGCTGTTAATCAGGAATGTTTATACGTTACTCTTCCTGGCATTTAGATTTATGATGGCATGTGTGTTTACATTACTGTTTCCAGTATATAGTATATTCTAATATGTTACAACTGGCTGTTGCAATCTTTTATAATATGCATTAATTGACCCAGTTCTCTCTGAGCTTAGTGTAGCCATTAATGCTGAAATCACCATGAGTACAGAAACATTAAAGCGTTTTACAACTTCTATGGTGTATTTACTTAGTTATAAAAAATTTGTGATTTGTTGTGATTCAAATCAGTGAATTAAAAAAATCATTTGATTAAAATCATGACACCCTGATAATGAGTAAATCGAAGATATATTTATCTACATTTCAATAACTAGAAACCCTCATCAGATAACAAATTTCGTGTTTTCCTTCAATCTCACATAAAAGGCTTCAAAAGTAAAAAGATTTTAAAACAAATTATTCATGTAACTTCATTTCATTTTGGTTTTTAATGCTCTGATTAAATTTAACACTTATATATAGTCTCAGTTTAAAGTAGATAGTTGTTTTGGAAAGAAAATAGTTTAATGTTGATTTATCTGAGTATTCACAATCGGTACAATATTTTTTAGAAATCGAGATTTACTTGTTTATTCTAATTTTGGTTTTGTTCGGAGTTAAAAGTTTCCAAAGTGATGTTAATTTCGCAATGTTCTCAAGTACCTACAAAAATGTCTCCCGTGGAAAAAGAAAAAAAAAACCAACGGTTCTCAAAATTGGTTAAAGTAAACATAAGACGGTAGAAAAAAAATACTGAAATGGATCAAGAAAGCGCGCGAAAAGTAAACACGCCATCTAGTGTGCATAATCGAAAGCTGGATTTCTCGTTCCGACGCAAGCCCATACGCAAAACTGTAAACGACTATCCTCCGCGTATGCGTTAAGGCGGAGCATACGCAGTTGCACATACGCAGAATCGTAAACCAGCCTTTACGCTGTACGCTGAGGCGCTAGTGAATTTATATTCTTTTTAATTGGTATTGCCAGGTTTTGATGTAGAGCCTTTAAGAAAAGAAAGATTATACTCAGCATTCATAGATGCTTCTAAGTTACATTGACCGCTACACTTTCTTTTGCTTTACCAGAAGTAAGATTTACTTCTTGAGGCTTGAGTGCTGTTTGCTTCTGGATATTTTAAAAATAACAACATTTCTCCAAGAGAAAAGGGGCCGTGGCGGGAAGAGATATATTGGCAGCCAGAGGGTTCGAATCCAACTAAAGACAGGTAGACGTTGTTTGCAAAGGGTGGTGTACTTTAAATCTGTCGTGGCATCTAATATCCTCGCGTTGGCATAATGTGGAAGTTTGAAGAATGGGGTGCCAGCTCAGGTGTGAGCTCGTCATCAGACCGTGGTTCAAAATTACGTTTTACTGTCCTCCAATCTTTCCTTTTGGGTTTGACCACACATCGTCGCCAAATAGTCCGCTATATCTTTTTAGTGTAATCGTCAAAATACCTACCAGGAGAAAAATCAAAAATAGTGTTTCCGATCACATTTGAACATGATCAATTTTTTTTTGGCTCTACATTTCTTCCGAATTTTTAATCACAGCCAAAATTTTGAATTTCCACATCTATCAGGAGCCAAAAGCCCGTTACTAAGTTTCATTATGACGTTTATTCATTACCTACAATACCTGTCAAATTTAGAGTATTTCTTAATGGCAACAGCCCAATTGAAAACACAACACATCTTTGCTTTTCGAGCGGGGGAGTAATTTGTTAGAACAGCTGATTCAAATATTCTTTTACGTTTCTGCTGCTTGAAAATAGTTTATTTTCTTTTGCAAATTTATACAACATTATAAAATCCGATTCTGGGAAACATTTCAAAGTGACGAGACTTATTAAGTAATGAACTTATAAAGAGATAAGTGTTTCACGTGACCAATGGGTTCCAGAATTAGGTATTTTTTCCTGTTGAACTCACCTTAGTGTATTAATCGAGCTTTAAAATATTCATGGTTCTGAGTTATTTTGGAATTGTTAGGAATATACTGATTACAATTTTCAGCAATATGTGTTTGAAAAATGAAAGAACATAAACATTGAGTACCATATGTTTTAATGTAACGTATTACAAACGCGTGGAACTAAAAAAAAAATATATTTTTTTGTCCGGACAATATTGGTTTCTTTTAATGTTATTTTTCTTTTTGTGTTTGTATCAATTCAGTTTTCTCTTAACATAATGACCGTATTCTATTAATTTAAACATTTAATTTATAATGTCAGATGTTTATCGAATAAAAAGTTTGTGAAAGTTGTTTCATAGAGCAATATTGATTTCATATATTGTCTTTTCTATCTTCTGCCAATTTTGTGTGCCCAGAGGAAATATTGCAATACTTTCCTTTCTCAAATTAATATAAAAATTGAAGCAACAGCTAAATGGTTTTATTCAAATAAATTATTGATAAGGAGATTGAATCATGACTGAAAAAGTTTCATTTTATTTCCTGGTTTTTCCCGTTAGGTTTTCTTATTTAATATAGTATTCCACCCAACCTTCTTAACAAATCACAGTACTCGTTGCAGAACCTTGAGTTAAACTGATTTGGCAATTTTTAACTCTTAACATAGAATGTGTTTAAAATCCAATAACTTCTTTATGTTGTATAAGATTTAATAAAAACTATCTGTTATTGATACCTTTCCAAAATACAGTTACTACTCGTGTAAAAGGAAAAGGGTTTGAGATTGTCACTACTTTGCATGCAGGTAGAACTTTTATATAACCTCAATGAAATTTAATGTAAACAAGTTAATGTTGCCTTAAATAATTACTTAGAATGAAGAAATATTAACAAAGCGTGAATAGTTGATTCTTATGCAGCAAATTGTATGGTAAAACAATATTCATGTAATTAATTTCATTTTAGTATTACCAAAGGTGATGTCACAAACAAGTATCCTAAATGGTTTTATAAAGGAATTCATTTAAACAGTTCTTTTTTGTAAATTGAGCACTAAACCTTGAACCCTAAATAAAATTTAACTCTAAGCTATCAAATAATTAAAGAAGTCGTTGTTCAAGCTGCCAACTTCAAATTTTGTTATTTGATTTAAATTATATCAACCCAAAGTATTTTTTCGATATAAAACTTTCAATTTGAAAGCAAACAAACCACCAGAAGACAGATAATTCTTTCAGCTAAGAAATTATTTGATTTATTGCAGTTTTAGTGATGTTTGACATTGCTTCTCCATTAAATTAGGCCACGGTAGCCTGGTTAGAAGAGTAGCAGATTTGCAAACAGAGGGTTGTGAGTTCAAAACTTGATCCAATCATAGACAGTCATATATCTTGTGACTGGTGTACATTAAATCCGCCATGGCCTCAGATTTCCTCAGGTGTGAAAATTCAGAGATGGGGTTCCTGCTGAGGTGTTAACCTCATGATCTGATTATGGTTTAAAATTGCGAGTTGCCCTTGGAACTTTGACTTACGGATTGATGTAAACGGTTGTCAATAGCCCTTTGTGTTACTCTAGTGCAATTATTATTCAACTACCTACCAGTATTAAATTATTTGTACTTAACAATTAGAGCTAGGTTTCCTGGAACATCTGTTTGCAATATGTATTGGGCATGCTTTCAGTTAAATAAGAACTAATTAAAGGAATAAAAAATTTGTGGTAGGGTCTATTAACAATAAACTAAAAATTGTAGATGTGCAAATTCAGCATGTCACGTCAAAATTGCATTCCATGCATTTTTCAACAACTGGGCATGTTTTCAGTTAAATAAGAACTCTTTAAAGAAATCATAAATTTGTGATAAGCTCTATTAGCAACAAACTGAAAGTTGCATGAAATACAATTTCAGCATGTCATGTCAAAATTGCATTTGATGCAATTTTGTCATTTTGCGTCACTTTCGGAATTAAACAGGTACATAAAAAATATCGGCCTCCACTATTTTTTTAGCTTTACAGAAGACCCTCTTATTTACATCTGAAGTGAGGATACATAATCTTACTGTTATACTATTTAAATTTGGCAATTTTACTAATTTTGTTTAGTGCTGAAAAATTGACATTTCCCAGTAAGTTTTGCTTGACTTTCAGAAATGAGAATAAATTAGTGTCCTTACATTAAACTTCAGCAATCGGAAAAGAAATTTTTTCCTCTGGTTTGCTAACATAAAGTATCTTGTATCGGTTTTGTTTTCAAAAAAGTAATTTTCTTGCTACTAACACTAATGTATTTTACAGAGAGAACCCTGCTCATGTTTTTGAATGCTTTTTTGAAGTAGTTATTCCAAATGAAAATGAGAAACGTAAGTCACAACTGTTTTATATCTTTACTGAGATTTTTTTTGCCCAGTACTTAATTTTCATTCTCCTTTTTTAGGTGCGTGGATACTCCAGAAGTATCCTGAGGAATTTGAAGACCAGGTAATATCTTATGTTTTTCCCTTTTCACCATAGTTTGTTCAGATATCAAAATTAATTTCTTGCTACAGTACATTACCAGTTTTGTTTTTTAATTGGTATACCTTTTTAATTATCTTCATGAACTAGAAATATATGTTGAAACTATTTTAATCAGCTAAAATCGATAAGTAGAAAGTCTGAAAACAGTTGAAAAGCCTTAAAGCAATGTTTGTTTAGCATTGTAATTTGATTGGAATAGGTAATGGTCTAAGAGAAGACCCTGACTAAAGTTATTTTCTGAATATGTGCATTGTGCCAAGATGAAGTGTATTCAGTTATTTAGAATAAAGCTAATAAATCATCCTAAGCTGTCAGATATTATCAAAACAGTTAGCTTTGGCTGGAAAGATGCTTTTGGGTTGCAACATGATATATAATTCAAAACTCTTTACACCTCCGTCTGTTAACCTTTTCATTTTAAAATTTCTTGGATTTGTTTTCAATGGATATTTTCCCTTTTCAGAAATGTAAGCAGTAACCATTCCAGAAAAGCGTGTACAGAAAATATCTGCCTTTATAATTGCTGCACATTTCTAGTCTATTAATGTAGTTTGCTTTAGCTGTCAGGAATTTTCAATAGGTAATTAGTTGAATTGGAGAAACTGTCCACATGTAAAGTGTAAAACTATCAGAAGATAAAGCGAAATATTTTACTTCTCTTTTACCCAACTAGTGGGCTCCGCTCCCTGCTCGCTTATGCTCGCCAACCCCCGGGGATTGCGTTTGCTTCGCAAACCAACATTTATTTGGAAGAATGAATATACTGGACAGCGAAACTGTCTTAATAATTCGTATAACTATGATTTGACTTTACGGTACATGACGTCAGAGCGAGGGCTTTGTTTTGGGGACGGTTAGTAGCTCGGCAAACCAACACATGAAATAAAGACTTGCTTGATGTACAAGTTTAAATTATAAGAAATATGTCCCACCACAACCCAACATGACACAGTTATGTTACTTAATTATTTTCCTGAAAGAGAACAGAAATTATTTTCGGAATAAGTCCCACCACACCACCTGCCGACCAACCGGTATAGTGGTTAAGGTGTTAGCCTCTAGATCGGAAGGTTCCTGGTTCGAATCCGGGTCCGGGCATGGATGTTTGTAAGCGTATGGTGTAGAGGCGGCTGGTGCACCTTAACCCTCTGCATACGGAAGGTCGAAATATCGTATTCGCACTTGGTTACGGGAAGACGGCCGAACCGGCCGACGTAGTGCCTTCCCCCAGGAGGCGTGGAGAGCGAGCCAATTCTTATCACTTAGTGTTGGGGATCTCTTTTGTTGGGTCGGGGTATGCCTGTAAGGCGCAATTATTTCCCGGAGTCACTGAAAAGGCGGCAACAACTAAGACATGGTCACTTGAACTCAAAGGATTCTGGAGTTGTCCTCGGCGTCGTTTATACCGTGGGAAATCTTTATAAGAGTTGCAGAAAGTGATAATTTTTCTTTGGTTATTCCTCTCTTGTACCTTCAAGCACTGATCCTTTGTATGAAAAAGCGACTCAAAAATAAAGATTGCTTATCAATAGCTGGATTCAGCACTTGACTACTCCCTGACTTCAGGTGGTGCTGCTTCAATACAGATATCGAGAAAAAATATTCGAATAACAAGAGGGAGAGTATTTTTGAGCCCATTCACCTCTCTACATAGACATAAAAGAAGAAAATTAGATGGTAGGAAAAGATCTTGTGTCAAATGCCGTGAATGAATCGGATAGTAGAGTTCGTGGTAGTGTGGAATGTGCAATATGCTTTTGCAAGACCTGCTTCCAAGAATCATAAATATATCCCACCCTCCTTCTCTGTCCAATGCAGAAATGAATTAAAGGAAATAAAAAATGCCTCTTGGGGAAACCGCCTAGCGAATTGCAATAGGTGAAATTCATCAATAAACCATCCCCTTGGTTGATGAGGAAATTGGTTTGATACACTTTTTTCCAATATAAATATAGCATAATGATTAAACAAAATTTGTCAAACAAAATCATAGATGATGAAATAAATTTTTAAATGTAATATTAATTGTTTTATCTTTGAAATGTGTACATTGATACAATGCTATATTATTGGTACATCATAATACTAGTACAAGTTCAAAATACACGCAAGTATTTCTAGACATGCATTTTTCGTAATCCATTCATCATTAATCAAATATCCTCAAATAAAATAGCGCTGAGCGAATATTATTTTATAATGTGCATTATTAAGATGATAATCCATTGAAATTAAGGTGTTAGCCTCTAGATCGGAAGGTTTCTGGTTCGAATCCCGGTTCGGGCATGGATGTTTGTAAGGGTATAGTGAAGAGGCGGCTGGTGCACCTAAAATCTGTCATGACCGAAAGTCCTGACGTTGGGTTGGTGTGGAAGTTTGGAGAGTGGGGTGCCAGCTCAGGTGTTGCCTCGTCATCTGACCGTGGTTCATAATTACGTGGTGTTGTCCTCGGCTCTTTCCCCTAGGTGATTGATCTTGGACCATCGTCAATAACCCGTTGTGTTGCTCTAGTACGACGTTAATTAAAAATTACCAATTACCATTGAAATTATTGACTAAATATTCTGGCTGTATAGAATTTATCTAATTCTATGAAAAACTCAAGCTTTATATCAGGTTGCATAAATCATGCTACCTCTGTGACCCTTACCTCTTCCATCAACTCTCTGAGCTACGGCAAGGCGCGAATATTCTGTTTTCCCAAGTTGTTAACGGAAATAAAATTCTAATTACTTCATTCTTAAGAACAGAGAATATTATGATGCATTGGAAATTCCGCCATTTTATCAGAATTTTTTTTTTTAATGATCACAAAAATTATGAAAATGATAGGAAATGAAAAATCTTTTTGAGATTTGTTCGTACCAAATGAGCTCAATGAGAAAATTATTTGAAAAATAGAATTTAATTGAAAATACCGCACTAATTTTACGGAGTTTTTCTAGTTGAAAACTTATGCGTAAAATACTTATGGATTTTAAGAGTACAAACATAATTTTAACAAACTTAGAAGGCTTCGAATTTTATTTGCACTTAAAAAAAAAAAAACATGCAAATTTTTTAGATTTACAACTCTTAAGAGCGGGTAAAGTTAACGATAATTATTTTAATTACATTTCTATATGTTTACGACCTTTAAAAAATTCCACTTGTTCATTGTAAATTATATATTTCAAATTATGTTTATTATTTGAGATACTTGCAATGTTAACTATTTTTGGTTATTGACAATTTTTCTGGAGGTTGTGTTGATGCCATACATAAAATAAGTTTTTTTTATGATTTTCGTTTATTTACTTAACGTTTACGGTGCAGTACTACATGACATTCACTATTTCATTGTTGGGCAAAAACCATTGCTTTCTAAACTTGTAAGAATACCATGATTTAAAAAAAGTTTGCATGAACATATTTTGATACTTAATAAGACAAATTATAGAGTGTATTTCTTTCGTAGATTCTTTAATATTCTTTCTTAAATGCGCGCGGGAAGTTGCCTTTCACGAATCGTAATAGCTCGAGGTAAAGCGGTCCCCCGTTATCCCCCTGTCATCGGTGAAGAGGTTATTTACGAGGAGGTCTCTTTGTTGCTTAGAAAAAGGGGGAAGGAAACTGTAATGGATTTCGGCCGTCTGCTCCGTAACGAAAGGACATGGAAATCTCGGCCGTTTGGGCCGGCTGCCGTAACCAGAGGGTTAAATCTGTCGTGGCCGAAAGTCCTCACGTTGGGTTGGCGTGGAAGTTTGGAGAGTGGGGTGCCAGCTCAGGTGTTGCTTCGTCATCTGACCGTGGTTCAAAATTACGAGGTGTTGTCCTCGGATCTTTCTCTTAAAGGGACTGATCCCGGACCGTCGTCAATAGCCCGTTGTGTTGCTCTAGTACGACATTAACTAAACTTACCACTACCCACCACACCACCCGACATGACACAGGCATGTCGCCTCATTCCTTTGCTAAAAGAGAAAAAGTTTATTATTTAGGGTATTAGTTCCTGGGTGTATTTCTCCCTTCTGCGTTGGTAAAACTTTGTGTATTGTCTAATACTTTGTTATCTGTCTTGTGTTTGGTGTCGCATGCTCAAGTATGGCCCTTGCACAATAATACCTAACCAACACATAAAAAGTAAAGCTTTTCTATTTTATTGCTTAATATATTTTTTATTTTTTGATCATAGATTTAAACTTTGTATTTTAATTTGTTTTTTTTTTGTAGGAAGTTTTGAAATCAGTGCCTGAATTCTCATGTCCGTGTGAATTCACAAAGTAAGCTATTTCAGGTTATATCTACTATATTTTACAGAACAAAAATAAACACTTGGTTGTTTAAATTAGGTATTGAAAATGTGCACGCATATATGTTACTATGCCTTTTGGAAGATACAAAAAACATTTAATTGAACATAAAAAGACTAAACATAACAGGACTGGACATAAATTGGCTAAACAGAAGTACATAGAAAGAAGTAAACATAGAAACGCATCATCACAAAACTTTCGTCTTTGGAATGATCGTGCGGCAGCAATCTCATTCAAAGTTTTTTTTTACTACAGTCATAGTTAATTATCACGCGACTGGTGATCTAATTGGGCAGGAGTTACAGTTGCAGTTCCGTGGGAGAACAGTTAATACGAGGATTATCCTTCCTCAATATATATGTTACTAAGTAATAATCTAAGCATTACATGCATTATTTCACACTGCAACTATATTTTTCTCTGCATGGCTCCTAAACAGTTCTAGCCTTTTTTGGCTACTCATGTTTCTTGGATTCTTTCCACCAATATATCATCAATTTAGTATACAAAACCTTGCAAGTCCAAGTTTGCTTTTCTTTTAGGTTTTAATATAATTTGGTTACAACTGTGCTTTCTGAATTTGTTTCAAAAGTTCTCAAGTTTTAATCTCTGCAACCCTCATTGACATAATTTCAAACATTGTATCTCATAACTGGTCTAAAATTTGGCATCTTGTTTTCATTGCTTCTGAAAATTTTTGATTTCAAGGCTTCAGAGGTTTTGAAAGCAAAATGATGATACATGTCTAGTCATTAAATGTATTGTAGATTATAAAGAGTACTATACTCATAAAGCTCAAAGCTTAAAGGTTTATTTGGAATGATTCCTCATATTTTTAGTTCCAAATGAGACAGCTGAAAATCTTTCTTTAGTTATATTTTATAATGAAAATGTTATACTTATGTGATCCTATGGGTTTAAGTGTTGGCCTTGGATATTTTCCTTTGGGTTTGACCCCAGACCGTCACCAATAGCCCATTGTGTTGCTGTAGTGCGACATTAATTAAAATCATCTCGGGAAAGTGTGGCAATATCTATTGGGTCATTATTCTTTTCCAATCGTGTTTTGAGATACCTTTTAAGGTTGCAAGATCTGGATCTTTCAATTCCATCAATCTGACATCTTCATACCCTATCTGAAGTTGTATGCTTTCAATTCCGATGTTTCTATGAGACGAATCAAACATTCATAGCTGATTTTGATTTTCAACAAACATTTTGGCAGCTCTGTGTAACACTTCTTTTTTTTACGCGATGCACTAAACTTCCGTCGCCACTGTAACCACTCACAGTCCTTTGCAGTGGGAAGGTGGTCAGCGTAGTACAATGTTGTCCGAAGCCATGTAACCCAGCATTTGAGTACTGGCTCAGGCAGGCCGCAAACAGGGCCCAGTTGGCCGATGGTCTGAAAAGCAGCTTTTCTGAGCTTGTTTTGTACTGTGGCTGCCTTAACGCAAGCTGTGAGATTGTCCACATTTGTGTGAAATCTGCGAACCTCTTTTCTGGAGTAGTGAAACAAGTGTGCCACGCTAATAACTTGAAGCAATCGCGGATAAAGCACCTTGAGTGCGTTTCCGATCACAGTCATATAATATGCTGTATTGGATAGCAGAAGCGCAAAATCCTTTTGCTCAACATTCTGAGATTTTAAAACGTCATCTACAAGAAAAGATCAACATATTGATGACTGACACTCACCTCGCAAGTTCTGTAGTCGATTTCGCAAGTTTCCTTTGGATTATCAATAGTGCCAACCAATGTGTTAAAAGTACTTCTTGCTATTTATTTCACTTTTGTCAGTTAGGACAAACACCTTATTTCCACGAACTTCTTGTTTGATCCAGAATAATTTGGTGTTTGCAAGATCATGTGGTCAAAGGGTTGATTCAGAGGGCAAAAAATTAAATATTAATTAATTTTATGCTAAATTTTAAAAAGTTGCAGGTGGTTGCATTTATGCTGAAAGTTGCATTTATGTTGCGGTTATAACTCACTTACTATTAATTTAGGTTTTAGTACTTTACATGCAGAGTAGAATGTGTGAAAAAAAGTTGCCCTAATCATGACAATGTGAAATAATGCATGTCTCATTTCATTACATTTGTTTTCACTAATTGTTTTCCTTACCTTTCAGCACAACTATACATCACTTTTCATTTGTTTTGACAAGCTTAGATAGCAAATGGTCATTTGGGTATTGCCGACATGCTCCAGATGCACCAACTCTCTTTGTGTTGCTGAGGTAGAATTTAGTTTATTATTTTTTTTCTAGCGCATTTTGAATTGTTCTTCAAATTAACTTGAGTTTTATGTTTTAGTCATCTGCCATGGCATGAAACCTTTTACAAAATTTTAAACCAAGTATCAGATCTCACAAATGACAAAGAAGTAAGTTATAGATTATATCTGTTTACTTAAGTTAAAAATTCTCCTAGTTTCAAATGTGTATCTTAATTTTTGGATCTCTTTTAGTCTGGCTTGTTGACAAAGTTCCTAGAATCTCTTTACAATTCTCCAGTTCCAGATCCTGGACTCAATTTGCATGTTTCATATAACCAGAAGGTATGTTTTATCTTTATGCTTCATGTGTTTACTATGAATGTGGAGAGTAGAAAATAATTTTTAAATGTTTTATAGGAATTTGTTGTATATTGTCCAAATCACTTCAAGATTCCAAGCATTCCTGAAAATGTAAGTTTTTTTCTTCTGCTTTTTTTAGAATGAGCAGATACAATCTTGTTTAATTTTGTAAATTTATAAAAATCAAATAGTTCTGTACATCAGGCCTCGAAAAAGATTTTTTAATACAGGTGCACCCTGTGCACCTAAGTTTTTAAATTAGGTGCACAGGTTATATTTTAGGTACACATTTAAAAAAATACGTAATATAAGAGTATTAATGCAATATAAATTGCTTTATTAGTTGGGTATGTTTATATAGGGTCGTAGTAGATAGTAAATAAAAATATTTTAAAACCGAAATTCTCTCTTCTCCGGCTTACGGTTGTTGTGACAGTCGCTTCAACAGAGCCATCTGGAAAATGCTTCGATCATCGGAAAGTTCTGGTGGCAGTGACACAAGTAAACCTTCCTCCTGTTTAAACCCGTTGTGGCCCAGCGATTTTGTTTTCGCATAGTGTGTATTTGGGAATATTAATTACGTTCCTTTAGAGCGAGAGAGGTCTATACTAATATTTTGTTCTAGCATCAAAATAACATAAAATACGTGCCCTCCTTTTTTTTAACGTTAGGTGCACTGCGTGGACTTAGCGGGAAAAAATTAGGTGCACAATTTTATTTTCATGTGCACCTGGGTATTTCGAGCCCTACTGTACATTTTAAATGGAGAGTTTAAGATTCAACAGGTGTGTTTTTAACTTTTATGCTGTGCCGCTTGGATTTTAAAAAATAGTCTCCAGCAGCTGCTCTTTCGTTTGCATGTCCGACACCCCCCCCCCTTACCTAACTCTAACTGGAGCGATAGAGCCTCGAGTTGCATTTATGACTAATGCTTCCCTTTATAGTATTGAGTGGCATATCGTTTGCCTCTAGAGAGATTTCCTGGGAGCGACCTTTCTTTCCCCCAAAGCGTTCACACCTCACGGTCGACAATGTAGGGTACTGAACAAAAGGAGGGATCCTCTAGAAGGTCAGGCGTTGACAGCTTTTAAATGATGATCGATGCCAGCAGTCACTTAAAAGGAGATAACATCCACTGTACACAGATCCATACCATGCTGCTGTTGTGAACAAAAATTTAGTAGTAACGATTCTCTATCTGCTGCAGCGGAAAGGTTAAATAAAATTTACTCATTTTGTATATTTTCATCATACAAACTTGCCTACTATTATTGATTATTCACATTTTCTATAGTTTCTGATGTTTTATTACATAATTGTAGAAATTTTATATCAAAATCATACATATGTAGATAAATGCTGTTGTAAAATTGATGAATTATGATCAAACTTGGAAATTCCAGACTGTTAAAATATAAAAATAAAATAAATTTGGTATATGATTCAATGGTTAATCACATAAACTTGAGCATTTTAACTAAGAAATAAATAACAAATTTCAATAAGGCCTTTGATTATAGTGTCTGAATGTTCTCTAACTGATATTCTTTTTCTCTTGAAAAATGCTGATTGACTACACTATATTTATTAAGACAAAAGATGCTTTTAAGGGTGAATTTGTTAATATTATTAATACTGCTAGTATTGATAAAATTATTGAATACTTAAAGAACTATTTTTATTTTCTAGCGTAACTTAACGGAATATTTCAATGCTATTGATGCAAATAACATGATGGTTGTTTTTGCAAGGTAATTAAATAAGTTTGATTCTTCAAACTAACAAATAAGTTCACTAGTATTTTGCTGTGTATTAGTTTTGTCAGTAATTATCAATAATTATCTCTGTTTAAAAAATTTTCATTGAAAATTTCTGACCTATTCAACAGTCACATAAAATTGCAGCATCAATATCAAAAATAATGTTAACAGTGTCCATTTCTTGAATGATTTCTTACTATTGTTAGCAAATGTTTCTTGATGTAGTGACTCCTGTTTTACTTTATATTTTATATTACTATTGCTTTTTTATTAAATTTTTTATCTCTATTTTAACAAAAGTAAAACATTTTTAGTAAAATTAGAATCAGTAGTTGAAACATTTGATTTTTTAAACTACTTGAATAAAATAAACTCATCTTCCAAAGAATGGTTTAATTTGGTAATAACTAAGAGAAAATAGTATTTAATAGTATTGCCCATTTCAAATTTTCATTTAAGAATTATTCAAGATCATTTTTACTTACATTCAAATAATCTTGGGGTTCCCAGTTGCTAGAGTAATGACTTAAAATGCCGAAATTGAATAAGGTATTAAAAATCAAATGTAATGAATGTTACTATGTATAATGTATGGGCCACTATATTATAAAGGTTGACAAAAACCTATTGTATTTAAAATCTATGAAAAACACAGAAAACCTCTAATTTAAAAATCATTCAATTGCATTTTTAGGTACAAATTTTTGTTTTGTAAAAATGATCTTGAATGAGAAAAGGCTTTTCATTCAACATTTAATTTTGCATTGTTTGACTTTATTGGGCACAAGCTCTTATTTAAGATAAAATTATGAACATCAATCACAATGTATAAATATTACATACTTTTCATGCAGTACACATTTCTCTGACAGTTGGTATTACTTCTTAATTGGCATTAGTCTCACTTAGCGGAAACACTTTTAAGAGGCATTAAGTCTGTTGTGTCCCTTTTGCCGTGTTATTTGGGCATAACAAGTCTCATGGGGTAGAGGTAACAGTATTAGGATTACTACCTAGGTATGGGTTAGGTAATGGGTGGTTAAATCAAAGGGCCAATAAGATGAATGGGTTGTTAAGGGATTTGTGTGAGAGGGAGGAGGTTAGATTTTTAGATGTTTGGAAGGAGTGTAGGAGGGATTGGATAAGCAGGGACAATTTGCATTTAAGCCTGATAGGTAATAGGGAGGTTGGCAAGCGGGTTTTGAACATTCTGGAGTCAAAAAACTAGAATACAAGCAGGGATGGGAAGGACATAGAGGGTTGACAGTACACAGTAATTGCTTAGGAAAACTAACAGGGTCTAAATTGCAGGAGACAAACAATACAAAGGGGAAGTGCAATGTAAGGGAAAAAAACAATACCAAGACAAATAATACAAGGGGAAAGTGCAATATAAGGGTGAAAAATAGGCTAAAAGTATTTTATTGTAATGCTCACACAGTGTGAGAAATAAAATGGATGAGCTCAAGGGAATTGCACAAGCAGAGGATATAGATACCATTGGGATTACTGAAAGTTGGGCAAGCAGTGAAGATGCACAAATTTTAGAATTAAGTGGATTCACAATGTTTAGGGAGGACAGAGTGAAAAGGAAAGGGGATGGGGTTTTGATTTATGTGAGAGAATTTTTAAACTGTACGGAAATAAAGTTAAATAGTAAAACTGAGGGTATAGAATCAGTCTGGGTGAAACTGAATACAGACAAAGGCAAAGGACTAATTCTGAGTAATATATATAGACCTCCTATTTGTAGTGAAGAGCAGGAAAAGGGCATGTGCAATCTGATAAATGAAGCATGTGAAAAAGGAGAATAATTTTAATGGGGGACTATAACTATCCAAATATTGACTGGACAAACAATCTAGCTACAAATGGGAAAGGGGCAGAATTTTTGGAAGTGATACAGGATTGTTTTTTGTACCAGATGGTGTATGAGGATACTAGGGACAATGCAATATTGGATTTGATTTTCAGCAATGATGAGGATAGAGTGCAGGATTTGGTTATAGATAAGCCACTGGGAGAAAGTGATCATAGAAGTATCAGATTAAGTATAAATTTTCAGTCAGCATACACAATCAATAGTAGGATAATTCCAAATTTCAGAAAGGTAAATTTTCATAGGATAAGGGAAGAGTTAATGGAAACATTCAAAGGGGGATTATTAGCACCGCATCATTCTGAACAATGGGAGGAATTCTAAAATAAGTTAGACAGGGTGTTAAAAAACATGTAACGTTCAGGAAAAAAGGAAAATCTAGAAAATTGCTCCCTATGTGGTTTTCAGGGGAAACACACAAAGCTTTAAAATTAAAACAAAGAACATACAGGGTGTATAAAAGGACTGGTATCGACAGGGACAAGGAGGCATATCAGAAAGCCAGAAAAAAGTTTAAAACTATTAGTCGGAAGCAAAAGGTGTCCTTGGAGGAAAAACTAGCAAAAGAAATAAATATAAACCCAAAAGAATTTTTTTGCATATGCAAGTGGTAAAAATAAATTTAGTACTACACTGGGCCCATTGAAGGGGAAGGGAGGTGAGTTAATTCAAGACGAGGTGAGAATGGCAAACGTGTTAAATGACTTTTTTCTGGGGGATTTCAATGGTAACTATAATTTAAAAAAGGATCCCAAGGATGGAGCCTTTGCAGGGGGTATAATTAAAGAATGCAAATTTAACAGGGAAGAAATAGTACTTCAGTTGAAAAGAATTAAGCCATCTAAAGCACCAGGGCCAGACGATATTTATCCTATCCAAGAGTACTAGTGGAATGCGCGGAAGAATTGGGGGAAGTAATTCACACGATATTTAATTCAACATATAGCACAGGTTGGGTACCAATGGATTGGAAGTTGGCCAACATAACTCCAATTTTCAAAAAGGGAATACAAAGTGATCCGGGCAACTATAGACCAGTAAGTTTAACATCAGTAATTTGCAAAATATTTGAATCTCTGTTAAAAAAGCATATATAATGTTATACTTGGAGGAAGGGGGACTGTTATCAGAGAATCAGTATGGGTTTAGGAAGGGCAGATCCTGCTCTACAAACCTTTTAAAGTTCTACGAAAAAAATAGTGAGGAGCTGGATAATAAGAGCAGCATGGATATCATGTACATAGATTTTCAAAAGGCTTTTAATAAAGTACCTCATGAGGCATTACTGTTTAAATTGGAAAGGCTGGGGATTCAGGGAAAAACATTAATATGGATAAAGAATTGGTTATTGGGTAGAAAGTAGAGAGTGCAGGTGAAAGGAAATTATTCGCAGTGGACAGAAGTTATAAGTGGGGTGCCTCAGGGATCAGTTTTGGGACCAATTTTATTTATAATTTTCATAGATGATATAGGTCAGGGGATCAAGAATAGAATCAGTATATTTGCAGATGACTTAAAAATATGGGGGAAAGTGGATACCAAGTTACAGATAGAAAATTTACAAGGGGATTTTGATAAGATATCCGAATGGGCTGTAAAATGGGATATGTCATTTAATGTAGGGAAATGTCAAGTTCTGCATATGGGTTACAGGAACAGTGGAGCCGAGTACTGTCTGCAGGGGGAGTAAAGGTAAAGGAGAGAGAAACAGTCAAGGATCTTGGGGTGATAATTCACAGGGATTTTAAAATGGGTCACCAATATTCAGCTGTGGGTAAAAAGGCTAATAGGTTATTGAGGTATATTAAAAAGACTGTAAATTCAAGGGATAAGAATATAATCTTGCCGTTATATAAGGGTTTAGTAAGACCACATCTAAAATATGCTGTACAATTCTGGGCTCCATATATGAGAAAGGACATAGAATCAATTGAAAGGGTTCAGCACAGAGCTACAAAAGTAATAAAGGGGCTAGCAAATTTCGACTATAATGAACGTTTAAGTAAGCTAAACATGTATACACTGGAAAGAAGAAGGAGGAGGGGGGGGGTTTGATTCAGCTTTTCAAGTTTGTAAAACAAGGGGACACAGAGGGCTTAAATTTCAATAGGGATAACAGAACAAGGGGCCATGGGTATAAGTTGAATAAGACACATTTTAATCGGGATTTAAGGAAAAACTACTACTTTAATAGGGTAATAGACAGTTGGAACGCGTTGCCAGAAAATATAGTTAATTCAAAGGGAGTGTACGATTTTAAGATACAATTGGATAGTCAGTGGGAATTGGGGAATTCATAAACAAAGGACCAGCCTTGTTGGGCTCGAGCCTGTAGCTGGTCGTCAGTATTTGTATTTGTATTACTTTTCATGTACTTGACTAAGTGCTAAGAACATTACCTTCTCAGTTTGTGGCTGATCTCTTGACAAATAATTCAATATCCCCAGTGTTCCATTCTAGGAATCATTCTTTGTGTACTCAGGATAGTAAAACTATGTACTTAGGATATATACACACACACACAACTCTGTGTACTTTGGATAGTACAACTCTTTGTGTACTTAGGATCAGAGCCGTAGCTAGCCATTCCTTCGCCCTGTGCAAGACTTTGCATTTAGGCCCCTTAATTAATTAGGAAATTCTGGAAAATAATAAGACAAATGCATTACAATAGATTTATAATAAGATTTATTTTAAGTGCACTTTTCTGACTTTCTTTTTAGCAAATTCATTAAGTATACATAATCATAATTAATATTTGTGACGATATTGTATTCTATTGAAATAATAGAAGGATTGGATAATTGTTGTTATCCAATAGTTGATATTAAATTATTTGTTATTGATTTCTACTTGCTGAAACTTCTGTTGCGCAAGGCAATAGAAACGGGAAGCGTTAGAAATATTTGAAGAGCGACATTAATATTTTGGTACAATTTAATTAAACCAAAATCATGAAGAGCCTGTAGAATATTAAGCGGAGATGTAGTTTCTATATTTTGTGTGTGTAAAAGTCGTTACTTAAAACTTTCAATTTCACATGTGAATTCGAACTTGTTTAAATCTTTGCTATATTTAATAGCGAGATTTTTTAAAAATCAGTTCATGTATCCAACACTTATGTATTGTAAAGACGAGCCATAGAGAAAGCAAAAATCGTCAAATGTAGTTAACTTATAAGATACTGCAAACTGTATACTAACTATTATTTATAGAAGAAATGCAAGCACGTGATGAAATATCATTTGCTTAGATAAAAAGGAGTCATACCATTACATATTGATTTATAACTAATTTTTGATGGATCAAAACAACTCTCAAGCTTTTCTTGAAGTATAGTAGTTGCATATTTCTGGCTGCTGACTAGACAGGAGACTGTTCTGTATGTACTTTGTGGACTTGGACTTTTGATTCCATATACATTCATTGCTTTAGTTCACATTTTAAGTAATATGGGAAGGTTAGGAAGTACATGGTTCCATAGCCAATCTATATGGATATTTGTCAACAACACTTTTGAGTGATTTATTTTTAATTTTATTAATTTTCTACTTATTATTGATTTTGAAACGATTCTATATTGCATAATTATTTTTCAGTATGCTTCATGAAAGAAGAATACTAGTTGTATCTAAAAAGTTAAGTCGGTTAAGTGCTTGTGTTCAAGCTGCAAATTCTCTTATTTATCCTATGCATTGGTAAGTATATGTACACAAACAATATTTGAAAAATTTTATTTCATTGTAACATTTGCTCCATAATTTGGAATAAATGATTTCAGGAAATAGTCGTAAAATATGATTAAAAATTAAACTGGATAATTGTAAGTAGTCAGTTGTTACATTGATTGGACATTGTAAATGTGCTGACATTTCATTTGCTGGTAATTTGCTCGCATATATTTATTATTTTCTAAAGAAATTATGAATAGTGTATTTAGTATTCCATAATTTTCTAATAAGAATGCAATTGAAGGTAATAAAACATGCATTTGAATTCTATAAAATATAAGCTACTAGCCATCATTATAAATGTTCATTTGCATTATTTGCCAATCAGCCTATAAATTCTAAAAGTAAATTGATTAATGTAATTGTAATTTATTTAAAAAATTATTCAATTTTTTATTATTAGTCAAGATTTTCTAAGCTCAGAGTAATTTGAAAATATGTTACTATTTTGAAAATTGCAAAATTTGGTTCTCTTGTAATTGTTATCTGGTGTCTTGAGTTTTGAGTACATTAATTCCATCAGAGCTGATGACTTCATTAATTATTTCTAAATATGAATTGATTAAATTAAAATTGTGTATGTACTAGTTTTTACAGGAACATGATATTTACTGGCTTGTTTTCGTGAATTCAAATTATTAAATTCTATTTAAATGCTGTCTTATGTTCATTGCACCTTACTAATTAATGCTTACTTACAATCCTATAAATGAAATATTAATGCAATGGAATATGGGTGGTATAGTTTTAATTTGCTAAGTGTGAAAAATGTTTTTCCCAAATCGGTTTTATGAAAAATATATTTTTTCAAAAAATAGTTACTGTATGAAATTTTTATTTAAGATTGAAAACCATTGAAAAAAGATTTTGGATGAATTAAAAAAATGTAAATGTTTTCAGATATGACATAATCCTTTTTATGAAAACTATGAATATTGTAGTTTATAATCCATAATTTATTTTTCAGGCAACATATTTTTATCCCTGTTCTTCCTAAGCATTTGGTTGATTATTTAAGGTAATATTTTTTAGTATTTTGTGTCTTATTAACAAAGTTTTGAAAACCACATAATATCATTTACATTTATGTAAAAAAAGAGGTATATTATTCTTAAACTGACATTTCAAAATTGATGCTTATGAGTATTTAAAGGTTTATCTTTCAAGATAATGTCAATTTTTATTTATTTTAATGAAGGTTATTTTATTTGTTATTTCACTATACATTTTTAATCGTTCAAAAATATAAATTTGATACATACCACAGTTTTGAGGTCATTAGCCTAATCTTTATTTAGATATTAATATTTTCAAAGAATGAATTTAAGTAGGAAAGTATCAAATCCATTTTTAATTTAAAAGTAAATTAATGCTGAAAGCCTAAAATGATATATTTAAGCAGTGAAAATAGGAATGAGTTAAAATTTCAGTGAAATATTACAAGATAAATTTGTATTGAAACAATGTTTTGTTATGATCATTTTGATGCATCCAAATATCTCTTTATCATTTATAAGAGATAAACCCTGATGAAATTAACTAATGACAAGGCCATTTCATTTGGTCAACATCTTTTCCCCATGTTCCGGATATTAAAATTTATTACAATTCATAGTTTTTGAAAAAGCTATTTGTAAATAATTTCTCATCTTTTAATAATAACCTGATGTATTCAAACTTGTTTTTGTTCAGTGCATTTATGTTAAGATATAACTATTTCTTTATCACTCCACTAAATTACCTAATAAATCTTTAATTTTAGTGCACCAATGCCATATTTGATTGGAGTACCTGCTGTGACATTGGAGGCAAGTTGAATCATTTTACTTTTCACGTCACTTAAATTTTATTCTGACTAAATTTTGGCTCTTTTCCTTTTGAAAAAGGTGATCTGAACTTAAAATTATTAAAAAAATTGAGTTAAAAAAATTAGTATTATTTAACAACAATTCAGTAACTTTTAGGAAGCATTCCTATTTATTTATCTGTTAAATACACCAAATACCAAGGTGAACATTATTTTGTTCCTGAATGTTTTCAGACCTGGGTTTCATTATATGATCTTTTTTGAGCAGTATACAATTTTTGCACAGTATAACTTAAGATGTGCAATTTCTATTTAAAAATCTGGATGTGAGGTAAAGTAATATATTTTGCTGGAACTTTAAATCTTAAATATGAACTAAACAATTGTTATTTCCAAAGCATTCTCCATTTAACTCAAGTTAAATCCACCTCATTGAACCCTAAAATGGCCGACACTTCCATTGTATTAAAACTTCTAGCAACGTCGTTTTGACACCTGTAAATAAATTTTAAAAAATAATTCTGTGTAAAAGGCATTACTAAATTTCGGTTTAGTTGGCTTTAAGTTTATTTTGTTATATTTTCATTGGAATAGGATTATTTATATAGGAAAATACAGTATATCGCTTGAGTCAAACGTAAAATGGAAATAAAGTACTATAATTCTTGAATATATATGTAAATTGGTTATTTTCTTGACAGCACAATATTTATCAATTTATCATGTAATTTTTATTACACACTTACCTTATTTACTATTGCTGCAATAATAGACAATTTTTTTGGTACATTTTCTGCACACCATTGTCAGTTAATCAGCCCATTGCGTTTTTTGTGCTTCAATTATTTGTGTTTGAGAAAAATTTCTTGGGCTGATTATGTACTTTTGATGCTTATTACATTTTGTATCATTGATATACTGTATAATAGACAATTTTTTTGGTACATTTTCTGCACACCATTGTCAGTTAATTAGCCCATTGCGTTTTTTGTGCTTCAATTATTTGTGTTTGAGAAAAATTTCTTGGGCTGATTATGTACTTTTGATGCTTATTACATTTTGTATCATTGATATACTCGTATAAAGTGAAAAGTAGTTGTGAAATTGTTGTTTTGTTTGATTAAACTTGTTGAAATGTTGCTTTCATGTAAAATATTTGCAACTAGTTTTACAGCTTTAGTGAATTTTTAAAAAGAAGAATGAAAACGAGCATATTATTTTATCACCTTATAAAACACAACTTAAAGCCTTTGAAACAATTCGACATTACCGTATCTTAGTTCAACTATAAATAAGGAATTAAAAGCCTTAAAAAATGTTTTAGAGAATAAATTTAATTGTATTGACAAGTGTTCACATCAGACAAAATTAAACAAGTACTCAACATTATGATACGCAAGTAAAATTAAAAAAATTAACTATTAATATTTTTATCATTTCCATTAAAATATTACTTTGAATACCAAGATAAATTACAAATTTTTGTGATCTGTACAGCAATACTGATTGAGTGCATTCTGTGGTTACTCCGCAAAGGTCATCAAAATTTTATGGTCCTTCGAGTGATGACATATCAAGGTTTTTCTGTTCATAAATTTTTGTGCTGGTGTTTTTGTTGGTATCTGGAGATTGTTGCCAAAATTAAAAAAATATTTTTTGTCCGAGAAAGCAATAGCAAATCAAATTGAGACTAAAAATTACTGATGAAAATGTTGACTTGGCCAGAGCAAACCTGTTTCACTGTGTTACTTAATTGATTGGAAAAATATTTCATAAAGCTTCTGAAGGCTTATTCAGTGCTTAAATATACTGACCGTTATAGAATTTTTTTGTATCTTCCTATAATTCACTTTTTTTCTGAAGGCTGGAACCTCAGTTTGCATTCTGTGTTATCTCTTAGACAAATGATTATTCCTCTCTTGCACTTTCACACAGTGTCGGGTATTTTTCTATCTTAATTTTGAACAGGTGCATACTTTGTTAATTTTGCAAATAAACATATTTTATTGTGACATTGTTTAATTAAAATTCAGAATCAATGCTTAGTCAAAATCATAGTTCATCCCCTTATTAGTTTCCTTTCCTGCCATATTGTGTCCTAAAATAAGCACATTTTTGATAAATAATTCAATTTAGCAGTCAAAACTGTTACAAGTATTGAATTTAATAATTTTTAATTATTTTAAAGTTGGCTTTTCTGATCAAGAACTTTTGAGAACACTTGACAGAAATGGATGTGAGAAAAGAGCATGTATTTTTTAACACTTAGATTTTTATGTAATTTCAAAACTCGGCTTTTGTATGATAAATTTTAAAATATGCAGATAAGCAGAGTTTTATATCACAATTGGGACCAAAATATCTGGTTTCTTTTCTCATTCATTTTCCGCCATCGTTTCTTTTTGAGCAACACACAAAGCACTGCCTCTTCAGTCTCGATTTATTTTTGGTGGGTGGAATAATTTCTAAAAAGTGTCTTTCAGTCAATTGTACTGCATTCGGCAAAATTCCTGGTCTTCCTTTTTTCTCATTCATTGTTCCATGCCTTTCGATCAGGTGATCAACTAAGTCATCTAAAATTTAAATGAGAGAATTTTCGTCCAAAGTTCCTCATCCCTAGAAAAGTCTGAAAACGAACTTTCACAACTTCCAGAATTATTTAGAGAAATTTCTGATTCATTATCTGATTCAATATCAGAATTATATTCTGTTATGAGCTGCTCACTGTTACTTATTCTTTTATTTTAGCACAAAATTCGAAAGAAATAATATTCACAATGTCTGATACCCTACACAAGTGAAAATAAAATTCTAATTAATGTGAAGAATGCGCAGACGATAAACACAGTTATATTTTAAAATTTATTCATTCATAAAATTTGAGAGTACGAGCTAGAAATTTTTCACAAGTGATATGGTTGACGAGCGATAACCAGCAGGGGGCGGAGCCCCCTATTTTACCAAATAAATGTTGCATATTGTTTAAGGAATTATCTTTTATTGATGAATTACAGTAAATTATCGTTTTTTAGAAATTTTTTATTTGATATAGATTTTAAAACACTGTACCTTTAATCATTTTTGTCATAAATAAATCAGGATCATTACGATTTCTATCAAAACCATTCATAAGAAAATTTTCTTTCACTGAACACTTTGGTAAACCTGAAGTTGATACCATTTAAAGCTGAACACCTTCTCAAGAGAAAAGTAATAAGAGAGAAATAAAAGAAGAATGAAAACCTGTATTTAAAATTGTCCACAGGATGTTGATTAGTGCTACCATCTATTGGTAAAAGAAACAAATGAACCTGTTAGGCACATTCATACAAATTTATCAAAGGCTAATAAATTTATGAAACATCAAGCATGACCTTAACGTTTGGTTGAAATTTCTGGTGGACTCATTGAGCATGTGGAACAGTCTAAGGGTTGATGTGAGGTGATTTTAATAATACTAAGAGATGCTGCATTAAATAATAATTTTTCTTTGTTTATTACTTAGAAATTCAGACAAAGTGAGTTAAGTGAAGTTGTGATACTAGATGCAGATAACAACCGTGTAAAAACACCATTTAAAGATCTGGAAACTTTACCTCCTGATATTGTAAGTACATGTTTATAATTTTTTTACTTTTTATGCATTATTTCCTTAGATATAAACCTGTTTAGAATATTTGATTCACTTTCTATTCAGTACAACAAACTTAATGATGAAAATAAAAATTTATTACAAGCAGCAACTTTTGATTTATTTATTAAATGACCTCAAAATTTTTGTGATTGAAATAAGTATCTGAAGTTTTATTATGAATTAAAAAACATGAACTCATTCAAAAATTTTAATAAAAGGATTTTATTTGTCTGTTATTTAAATTTTTCTTATGGCATAACATAATTTCAACTGCTTAATTAATTTTTTTGGAAGTACATTTTATACAATTTTACCAAGCATAAAGCATAAACTGAATTATATGTTTATATATTCATATAATTTATGTATTCATATAAATTAATTACTTACGATAGTGAAAAATCTAAACTTATATAATATAAAACATCCAACTTTCATTTTTAGTTCTATTAAATTTATTATTAGTTTTCATGAAAATATTTCTATTTTAAGGTATCATCTTTAAAGCGCAGTCTAAAAAATCCAAACATGATGTTGGGAGATGGTGTGTCCAGAGCTTTCATGACAGCATTAGTTAAACTGATTGGTGGTTATAGAGACTCTTTAAAGGTCACTCCTGGAGAAAGTATCAGCTTTGATGCAGATGCTTTTATTCAGACACGTCCTGCTTCTGTTCAACCCTTTTTGGAAACAATGCTTCATCTGCAGATATTCCAACAGGTATGATATCTTATAATTACTTATAATGCTACCCACTGGAGTGGCAGTACTTCAGTCTTCCCGAAAGCAGGAGAAAAATTAAATGTTAAGATTTGAAATCATTAATTGAAGTGCAGCAGTGTAATGAGACAGTGCAATTTCTGTGTACCAAAAGTACTCTATAGTTGGGACTCGTTGCACTGCTATTTATATTACAGTGAAACTTCGATTAACAGTTACTCTTTAACCGTCAGTTTCTGTTAATCGTTAGTTCATTATTAAAAGTTCATAATTAAATATTTAAAGTTAGTTCATACACACATACTGTAGTCTATACACAGTAACCAGATTGCCATGAAAAACCATCCTTGCTTTACTGCTGAGTAAGAGAAAATGATAGACTATTTTATAACTTGAATATATTTGTACATCTATGGATATAACTTGAATATATATGTAAGTTCATGTAACAATATGTACATATGCACTACAGTGTTCTTAATGCAAGTTGTATATTGTGTCTGTTCTATAAAATACATGTATATACAATGTATTTATAATTCGTAAATGTGCATTTTTATCTTTCGTTCATATTCAATGGATGTTCCCGGTGGTTAATCAAAGTTTTATTGTACTACTAGCAGAATTACCAGGCACTGATTGGATTGAATTGGTTAAGCATTGGTTGAAACTGATAGAAAAATCACTTTTCTCAGAAAATAATGCAATGTAAAAAAAGAGTGTAAAATAATGAAAGGAAAATAATTTTTATGGAAGATAGTAAGTGAGCAGAAAATAATGACCATTTCCTCAGCCTCCCAAAGAAAAATATTTAAAGTGTGCCTGCATTTTGATGTATTTAACTTAGCATACTTTGTAAAATGTTTTGACCTTAAAGAATAAGACTGGTGTGTGATTGATTATCTTCAGAAATAATAAATATGCAATATTTTGTTTATATAAATATTCAAATTTTCAAATTCTAGTACTCATGGTATCGGAATACTACTTGCAACCTGATTTTCGAATAATTAGGAAAAGAAGTTTCATATAATTAACACAAAAAAATAGCATAGATCTGCTTTGTCTGTCTTGCAAGACAATTCTATCATTTAATGTTTTGAGGTTTTTTTTTACTTGATTGTTGATGTAATTCTATTTTTTTTCGTGTTGTAATATTTGCATTTTTATATTATTTGAATTCGTATTCCTTGTTGTATGCTTCAGAAATATGCAATGAATGTTGTCTTTTCAGTTTATTGAAAATCGTCTAGATATGTTAAATTCTGGGATTGGTTTCAATGATGAATTTGAATATGAAGTAAATACGTATGAGGTACACTCAAATAATCTCAAAACGCAGTATAAAGAGTGGGTCACCACTATGAAGGTAAATATTTCTTTCATCACAATAAAATCGAATCACTTCCTTTTTTTTTTAAATAAATTTTATGATATCCTTAAAACAATTTATTAGACTCAAAAATGTGTAAATGCAGATGTACTGTATCACAATACTTTCTTATTGAATTGTTTTTTATATAGAATTATGAATGTACTTGTAACTTTCATGCAAACAAGCATTATGGGTGTTATAGATGACCCATTATGTAGAAGTTGTCGGATGCTAGAGGAAAGTTCTGTACACGTTCTATATGAATGTGACCATTACTCTGCACAACGATTTGAATATCTGGGATACCACTGTATCGAACCCTGGGAACTGTCAAACATTCCAATCAGGTACATGCTGAAATTTTTTTCGGCAATTGGTCTTTAGTGGATCAGTAGGGGTCTCAGTTCAATATAGACTATTAGTCGCAGTGCTTGCACTCTTCGGAGTCACCCCTTTACAAGTCATAAGTCATTCATGTAAGCTAGTTTTGTAAACCTTAAAAAGTAACAGTTTATGTAGAGATAATCCTAAAAGGGTTATATCTGCAGAGAGCTAACAGATGACTGTTGAAATAATGATGTAAAATCTTGGGATTTAGCCTTGTCATCTGTTTGCATTCTTTATCAAAACGAGTATTTTCACAGTAACTATTCCATTATAGTTGCACTGCATTAATAAACAAAATTTTGCCTCGTTTCTCCTTTCTTTTAAATTTAGATTTGTTATGAATGTTAAATTAACTTATTCTCTATCCTTAGCTTTTTTGAAGCAAAAATAGCATGCACATTTTTACCATTCCCCCATCTTTACAAATATTTATATGCATTATTACTAAAGAAGATGCAACTATTTTCAGATGTGGAAATGGAAATATTAGTACTATTGTCAATATCAGATTGGGTGTGAATAGTTATATAACTCACATGTGCATTGTATGAGTTTCTATGCTGCTTTTTTCCTTAATAGTGCTGGTAAAAGTATAAATTATTATATTAACTATATTTAATTGGTGATTACTTTTCAGAAAGAAGGTGGGGCATTCTTGAAAAATGTGAAGAGTAAGGTAAGTGTAAAATTTTCTTATGTTTATTTAATGTGTATTTTGAATTCATAGACCTCATATTGCCTCATAATCTAGCAAGTTCTCTTCAATTTTTTTTCATGAAACATTAAATATCAAAGTTATCTTCAGAAACTGCTTTATAGTAAGGGAAGTCAGTTTGTCAGCTCCAGGTTTTTAATCTCTAGCATTAACTAAATAGTCTGGTTTTCCTTGTATTTCTCTTGTCAAGTATTGCCTTAAAGTTTGATGCAAGTTGAAATTTGTATTCTATTTCTTTCGTTTGTTGTGTTTCAAGATGGGTTGTCAGTGATTATTATGCAAATTTTTTTTTTAAATATAGTTTTTATTATTAATGTTAGGACAAGAGCAGGTCTTTTTGACCAAACATACAATGTTCCGTGACGAATATTGAATGTCTGTGAAGTTATATTTACCGAAATAAAACTTTTTATCTCACAAGTTAAAATTTTTTAATTTTAACATTTTAATATTGAATTTTTTTATTAGTTGCAGTTTAAACATGAATGCATTTTTGTCAAAATTTACAATATTAAAACTTTTAAACATTTGTAAATTGTTTTGAGTGTTTATCTTCCTGAGCTCATGTATAAAGTGTTAAATTACTTGAATTTTTCAAAAAATCGGATACAGCTTATGAGCCTGAGTTTGGAAATGGTAATATTTCCCTGTCCAGATAAAAACAAGCCAGTCTGTATCACTACTTTCAACATATGAAGCAGTACCAAAGAATTAAAATGTACTTGTCCTGAAAATGCTTTGTGTTCATTATGAGAGAAATTTTCCTCTTCTGGATTCACATTTCATTTGATGAATTTTAGCAAACATTAGTTTAACCTTTTAGTTCTTTCAAAGCTTCTTTTACTTTTACTTGCTTTTTTTTTGCAAACTTTTCTTTATTTTTATCGTTTAATAAAAATTATGTTTTGGTTTTGAATAATTTGATTCATCAAAAATTTGTTTTCAGACTAACCCTGCCGTTAAACATGCTTATAAATCCGTAAGTTTGGTTTGCTGTTTTGTAGTTAAGTTATTTTACTGTAGAACATGTTTTAATTTATTTTATGTTTTTATTATTTGATTTATGTATTTTCCGAATTTTTTTTATTCAGCTTTTTACCCAAATCTATTTTTGAACTTGTAAAAATCTGTATAGTAATAATCCAATTTAACTAGGGTAACTTTAACAGTCACACGTTACTTGTCAAGAGATCTAATTGGGTATTATTCAACAGATTTGAGTAAGAACTTTATATTTTACAAAATTACTTTGTCTAAAAAACATTAAAGTGTTAACCAGTAAACTATTTTACTTCAAATCACACAGTTGAATTAAAGTAGACTTTCCAGAGAGGTTTAGGATTCAGTCTTTGGATAATTTCATGAAACTTGATAAAGTTATTGACACTTTCAATATAAAAATCATGAATGTTTACTTTTATATTTTAAACATTTAAAAATTATTTTGTTGATGGTTTAATTTTTAATTCCATTTTACATAGGTAAAAGACAAAGGAAAAAGAGCATACAAGGACATCCGATCAAGAATTCATGATATACAGAAAGTTAGTGTTTCACACTTTGTGTTTGCCTGCTAATTTATTTTTCATAACAACTAATTTGCAAATTAAAAATCAAAGTGCCAGCATGTGTGATGTTTAATGCCATTAGAGTAATTCATAAGAATTATGAAATAATTAAAATTGAAAACGTTGTTTATATTTGTATTTTGCATTACAATTTATTTTAGCAACCTAGTCAGTCGGATTTGAGGTTTGATCACAACTTTGAGAAACCAAGAAGCGCACCTTCCAGCCCAACCTCTATTCGAGCTAATCCTTTTCCTATCAAGGTATATTTGTGTAATTAGCAATACTATAAACATCTATTCATTCTCTTAAAGAAATTTTGTTTTTAACCTCAATGTGTTTCACACCAACGAATTACTTTAACCATTCTATTCACTTTGGTCTCTATTTAAATGGAATTATTAAGATTTTTCACTAGAGGGAGACATTTTGTACTGAAATCAATGATTATTGATTATTATTTAATCCACTATGCCAGTCGTCTTCAACTTTTGTGACTCTGTAGCTTGATAATTTCCTTTTTTATAAGATGAGTGAGTCTAGACTCAATGAATTTACTCGTAAATGCCTATCTAATTTTTTAATGTTCATCCTTTAAATTTACAGAAGTATTAAATATTTAATCATAAAAAAATGCTTAGAAAACAAGCATGTTATAATTGATCAGGACCTGGTATTGGGCTGTGGCTTGATGATTGAAAAGCACTACTCTGCAATTTGGATATGTTTTTTTTCACTGTAGTGTATAATTTTCTTTGCATGATAACAAGCTTCAACCTTCTTGCCCAATCCAATGTTTCTCAGAAATTTTCTATCTATTTGATTCAGTTATTTAACCACGCTATTAGGTGCATGACAGACAAATTCAATGCACAGAGGGTTAAAAGAAATAGTTGCAACACTTTTATTCGTATTTGAAACTGTTTGCTGGTTGTACTAATGTAGCTTTTATCATTATCTAACTGCATCATGTTTTTCTTGCATATTTAGAGCGTACTGCATTTTAGTTTATTGCAACTAAATGCTTTTAGTGATTTTAATATTTGTGAATATGGTTTATCTGTCATTGAATTACTCCTTTTGTTGTATTCATTATTGCATCACGTTTTAGGCACCTCTGGCATGACATAAAAATTCATTTTAAGATATTGCTATTTTTCAACATACATTACAACATCTTATAGCATTCTTTTTAATTCTAAAATCTTGTTAATTTTTTCAAATCCCTGATTTAATTATCAGTGTTAATTTTCTTAAAAATTATATTTTGTTTATCTGTCAATGAAAAATTTATTTTTCTTTACGATAGCTAACTTTTACAAGTTTTTTGCTTTATGTTTAATTTAAACTAGCAGACATGTGCATAACAACTGCACAAAATTTTTTAAATTGTTCATATCTATTGGTGGTAAAGTTTTTCTCACTTTTATATCTTACTAGCCACTGCGTGTCTAGCCCGGCATTGCCCTTGCCCATGGTGTAAGGTATTAGTCTGGTGTAAAATTTACTGCAGATTTCAAATTCGTTGAAATTTCTTTAACAATTCAGATTTCACACAAAAAAAAAAAACTAAACTAAACAATGCCAGTCAAAATTTTTTTTTACATTTTTTACTCTCCACTGAAATAGAAAAGGAAATAGGGCAGAAAATGTAATCTGCATTTCCTGCCCTTTGCATTAAAAAAAAATAAAAAAAATCTGTTTATTTTTGGAATAGGAATGTCAGGGTGACATCATATTCTTTTGCAAAAATATCAAAGATATTAAATTTAAAAATTTTATTTATTTAAAGAAAATCATATTTTTAGATATCAATCTAATGTGAAATTTTCCGCAGATTTCAAATCCGTTCAAATTTTTACTCTATTTTTAACGGTCTAGAAGATAGAAAAAAGAACTACGTTACTAAAGGAAAAACTTTTTTTTCTTCTCTGCTGGAAAAAATTCCTCTTCCCAAAATGAAAGCAGAAACGGAAAAAAAAATACTTAGAATCTGTCATATCTTTATGCTGTTGCCTTTCCAAAGAAAACAATAATAATTAAATTAATTTTAAAAATGTTCAAGATTAAATTTTAAAATTCGCTGCAACCCAAAAATTGCAAAACATTTAGACTATCTATGTGCGAAATCTCATTGCTGTAAGTGCCATAGAATCGTCAGGATTTTGCAGTCGCAAAAAAAAAAACCAGACTGACAAACACTTCCTTTTATAATATTAGAGATTTCAATCCATTCATAATGATGATAGAATCGATATTCATTAATGGATTTCCTAACTTTAAATCAAGTAAAATTATGCAAAAAAGTGTACCTCAGTCATGCCACAATCAGATTTTGAAAGTTAACTTCAGTTTTTTTTTACTCCATTCCATTTTTCATATTCGATTTGCATTTTTTGACATGAAGAATTTCTTTAGAGTAGTCAGCTTTTCCATGCAGTTTTAGCAATACTTTTCAGCTCCATAGTCAAGCATATTTGACATAATTAACAATGAATTCTGTAATAGTGAATTTTGTTATTTTTATCCATGATTGCCATTTGACAGAAAAAAAATAATGTCCATTTCTGTGTTATGTATGTCAGTGAAATATATATATATAGATGAGTTTTAATTATTTAATTAAAAGTATACTCATGTAACAATTTGTTAACAAAAATTGATTTTAATGAGAAACTAATATTTGTTATGAAATTTGTTTGAAGTAAGATGTAGATGGTTTAAATACAAGACGTAATGGTTCATTGGCCAAAATACTTAACACAAGTAAATGATAGAAATTATGCCTTGAATATATGCAATCATGAAAGTACCAATACCACTCTTACTATTAAGGGTAAGAGGCAAAAAAAATGTTATTGTAGCTAGCACCCTTCATTCAAGAACAGCAATAGCTGATGATAAAAAGAAAAGATCCAAAACAGTGAGTTTCCGCAGTGTGAAACAAGTATGACATGTAATTTTAAAATACCTTATCTAACTAATTTATACTAATTGTACTAGTGTACTAATTTGTAGTGTGGAAATGGAATTGGCAGTCGTTTTAAAATATCAGGAATGTCTAGTGTTAAAGGAATTTGTCCAGATGGTTTGTTTTACATTTTTTTTTGCCACTATACTTTTCAACATAAATTTTGAGTTTGTCATAATCTTTTATGACATCAATTCATAATCAGTCAGGTTTATTTTCCACCCCTTGCATTTGTGAGAATCAATAAATGCAATAATGAATTGTATTAGAAGAGACACAAGTTTTAAAGGCAAAAGAGTCCATTTGAGTTTCCATTGTTCTAGAAGTATTTTTGATATCTCTGTATGTTTTAGTGCATATTCTAACTTACTAATTTATTGAATTCCATTCTTTCTTTCTTTTTTTACCCTTCTGCTTTTTTATTTCTTCAGTTGTTTTCTTGTGTTTGGCACAGCTTGGCCAAATGGGGTTCTTGCCAAAACTGACCAACATTATTTCCTTTTGGAATGAGAACCGGTATCCCCTAAAACCGGTAAACTAAAAACAAACCCCTTAAGGATATTCTTAATCAGAATAGTCCCAAAAATGGTTCTAAGGTATAAGAAAGTTAGATGCTATCTTATTATATAAAATGCTAAATTCTCCTGTGTTTCGGTGGCTATTAAAGTTTTGATTGGTTGTGTGAGGTCAAAAATAGGCGTAGTTTCAAATTGTTTTGATTGGTTGTGTGGTGTTACGAGTGAACAAGATAAGTCATATCAAAAATCATTACATTCGAAATCTCCATGGAAATAACATTGAGTATTAAGATGATTGCCTTAATCAGCTCACTGTTTTATCAGTGGTGGTGAAAGATTAAGTTTTACCTGTATTGCTAAAAAAAAAAAAAAAAACCATGCGAAAACAAGGCAAGTTGACAGATAGTGGTGAAAAAAAAGTTTATACATAGCCAGTGATCACATACAATCAGGTTTTAAGAAATAAATAAATGAAGTTTGACCAAAATAAATTTTGTAATTCACACGTTGTATGACGGGCCATTTATTCTAGTCTTAAATTAAAGAATACCTACCATATTAGATGCTGATGTGCCATATTAAAGATGAAATATACTGGTGTACAATTTAAAAAGAATAGGCATTTAGAAATTGCACAGTAATGAGAAGTGTTCTTTATGGAGGCTTGGCCGCACATTCATGTTTGTAAGTGTGGAAGTGTACACTCTGATTGTTTTCCTGTATTAATTTTTTTCAATATTTCTAGAGAATATCCTACAACCATAGTGATAGTTCTAAATCTGGTGTGCTTGATGGAATTAACCTGCCCAATGCAAGGGCAGTTGCTGGGTAAGTGTTATACATTGTTTTAAAACTGTCTTTCGAAACATGCTTCATGTTGAATATTCTATTAATACTTCAAAAGAAAAATAAGTAACAAAAACTGTCCCAATTAAGAAAGCAGATGATTACTTGTTATTAGGCATTCTTTTTTTCAATCAAATTACTTTTCAACTGATGAAATATGTACATGTCAGGTTTTTCTTTTTTAGGACTTGTTATATAAAAATTATAAAACACTCAACACAAACTCATGAGTGACACATAATAAAAGCATTTGTAAAATGTCTAGATTTTAAATGCTACTATTCATATTGTTTTCTCTCTTATTTTTTATTCCTTGGGTAAATATTAATCAACTTGCATGGTAAATGTCATTAATTAAATCATGTATATATTTATCAGATAGCCTTTGGTAAGACAAGCTATCTAAAAAATCTAATAAATATATACATGAGCATAGATAGCAAATATGATTATATATCAGGGTGGCGACAGAACCGGGAATTCAGGGAAATCAGGGATTTCTCAGGGAAGAATCATTTTCTGGAAAAATAAGGGAAAACTCAGGGAAGTTTCGTTTAACTCAGGGAAAAAGTTGGAATTTCGTTTTGCAAATGGCACCCATTTGGTACTTTTCCTTTAGCCATGCGGGCGCCACTTTGAACCAAAATCAAAATGTCTCCAATTTTGTTTTCATTCCGAAAATGAGAGGTGTATTTTTTACGTAAACATCCAGAAAAAAGAGTTGTATACATTGTATACTGTAACGGCCGGAAATCCTGTAACCTAAGTCTACATCTGTGCCACGTTCCCTTATGTCAATAATAGGAACGTATTGCCTTGCGGCTTTGAAAAATACTAACGGACGGGAAAACCTGCAAAAGTTAAACATCCGGTTCCAATTGAATCAACATTAAAAAAAAAAAATTATAATTTTTTTCTAAGATTGGCGATTTTGATTTTGGTCCAAAATAGCGCCCGGCTAACGGAAAAATAGAAAATCAAACGTATAAGGTATCTATCTGGTGTAAAATTTTCCGCAGCTTTGAAATCCGTTGATATTTTCATTTTATTTTAAACAATCGCTGATTTAGAAAAAAGCACTGAATAACGCCAGTCATAACTTTAATTATTTCTTTTGCTTCACTTGAATCCGTTACTTTTCAAAATGAATGAATCTCGAATCAAACGAAGGTCATTCTTCTCGGCGGTGAAATTCGTATTGGAAAAAATATAAAAGTTACAATTTAAAAATTATTTATTTAAAGAAAATCATATTTTTAGGTATCGATCTAATGTGAAATTTTCCGCAGATTTCAAATCCGTTGAAATTTTTATTCTATCTTTAACGATCGCAAAGATAGAAAAAAGCAACGAAGAACGCCAGTTCGAACCAGAACGAGCGAACTCGAATTCGTTACTCAGGAAATCAAAATGAATTAATCTGATCTTTTTAACCACGAAGGTAGAATTCTTCAAGGCGCCGGCGGCCAAATTCGTATTGGAAAAAATATAAAAGTCACAATTAAAAATTATTTATTTAAAGAAAATCATGTGTTTAGGTATCAATCTGTTGTAAAATTTTCCGCAGATTTGAAATCCGTTGAAATTTTTCTTCTGTCTTTAACGATCTAGGAGATAGAAAAAAGAACTACAAAACTCCAGTTAAAACTTTATTTGTTTTGTTCGTCAGCTAAAATCGTTGCTGAGAAAATCCAACGAAAACGGAAAAAATAAATTTAGAATGTCATGTCTTTATACCGTATGCCATCCTAAGAAAAATAATAAAATATAATAATAATAAATTAATTAATTTTTAAATGTTTTAGATTAAATTTTAAAATTCGGGCGCACTTGAAAAATTGCAAAAAATTCGGACCACATGTTTGCTAAATTTCCCTATTGTAAGTGCCATCGATTCGTCAGGACACTTCGTACAGGACAGACAGAAAAACACTTCCGTTTATAATAGTACAGATGTACCGAGCGCTGGCGCCATTGACGTATTCAGGGGCTGATGGCTGCTTTTGCAAACATATCAAAATAGTTAAAAACGTAACATTAAATATTCTATCTATAACTTTATATTATTTGGTCTATTATGGAATACAGTAAAAATATTTTTTTCTTATCTTATTTTTATTCATCTTTTAGTCTATAGTTTTTTAGTTCTTCAAGTGTCAAGTTTATCATAATTACCGAAGAATTGTTCTGCGAACAAAAGGAGAAACTCAGGGAATTTCATGAAAAATACTCTGGAAATCAGGGAAATCTCAGGGAACTTTTTACTTCAATTTTTGTAGCCACCCTGTATATGTAGCAAATTTGATATCATTCACAAAACTTTAAAAATATTTTTCATGCATTAAATAAAATTCTAAAAGATTATGTTGATGAATATATGTTCAAAAATTTGGTCTACAATCATCAATGTCAGGACCCAAATTTCCCTTTTGGCATTTGGTAGAATTTTATAAGTTAATAATTCATATCAATCTTGAACATTTCCAAAATTTGACTGAATTTCTAAATTAACCTTGTACATTATTCTATCACGTTGAACATTTTTCCACTCTGAAAATCAAGTCAATAGTTAGAACTTAAAATGTAACCTCTTTCAATGAAAATTTTTTTGTTTTAGTATTTATCGAGAAATGTTCACAATGTTTTACAGCATTCGCCGATATAAGATACTGGCACCTGATGAGATATCGTTACCAGAAGAGTCTACTGATGATCGAAGCAGCCCTAGCTTGCAGCACATAGACATGGATCTCATGGAGGATTTGCGAGATGTCATTTATCGTAGATGTTCGGTTTCAAGTGATAATATTAATTCCTTTGGTCTTATGGATGAGATTATAGAAGATGTGAATACATCTGAGGTAATTCCAATTTGTTATAAATATACTAGTACACAAACTATCTTCAATATCTTTTGTAATACTTTTTAGAAGAATTAAAAAAAACTTTTTCCTAAATTATTAATTTCTTGTAGTTTTTATATATCTAATATCTAAATGAAATGTCTTTATCAACAATGTTACTTTACTGCATAGTAATTTGTCTAGAAGAGAGAATGCACCCAATTGGGTGCATAAAAGTTTGATATTGTTTTTCACAACAAAAAAATTGCTACTAATAGGTCATTACATTGAACTATCTTCCAAACTATATGTTAAGGTTCAACAATATTACCATTTTTCCATTTTATGCCTAAGAATTACACATGGTATTATTAAACAATTTAGCATCATGAAATCTTTGAGGCTTGTTTATTTTCGTTAAAATACAAGGGTTAAATATCCAAAAATACTGTGTATTCGTTTTCCTATACTTATAACTGCTATGGCATCTCCTGCATAGTGCTACTTGGAAGATCAATTTTTAATGCACTCTTTAAGATAAACATAATCTCGTTTTTCCGTTAAATGAAAGATTTTTTTTTTTTGCAAATTTCCTTCAAATTAAAGTGGTTGCCATGGCTCAGTAGGTTTTCCCATTGCCCTAGCAACCTGTAAGGTGAAGGTGTATTTATATCTTCTGTCTTATTAAAACTTTCTGTGTCTATATATTTCCATTTACTTGACATTGTTTAGTGCAGCTGACCAAATATGACACTTTTAGTGGTAAAAAGTTTGAAAGTTTGCTTGTAAGTTTTATTTAGAATGTCAAGATATTTATTTTCATCATGTTATAAGTATTGAAGGTCAAAAAATATTGTTTGTACCTATTAAGAATATCTCAACTTATTCTACTTCTCACATTTAGCTTATATATGCAATAGTAACCTTTGTGTACTACTGCAAGATAATTTTTTAAGAGAAACTGAATTCCTTTTTTAAGTTCAATAAATATATTTTTGCAAATTTTCTACAAACTGAAAATTACTCCAATGAAAGGTTTTAAGTTTATTCTGTTCTCCAAGTTTCATAAAACACATGCAGTGTCAAAGTGATATTACAATTTCATCTAAAAACTTTGCGATGGTAGGTGTGTGGAATACTTGATTAGTGAAAAGCATCTTTTTTTTTTTCAAAGTAAGGTAGTTTAAAAAAGTATTATAAGGGTAAAATTGTAAGATGTGGGGACTTAAGACTTTCTTTTTATGCATAAGATTAAAACTTTAAGGTTTTATTTTAGAAAAAGGTTTGATGAATTCCGTAAATTTGCAAGCAATCGTTTCCACTGTTTAAAGCTCTAATTAATGCTGATGTATTCTAGAAAAAATGCAACTTATTACAGCACAGTTTGCTTGAAAGCTATTTCATGTTCTGACTCAATCAGTAACTATCAATGCTTTCACAGAAGTGAGACTTGTTGCAGCATTTTTACATTCATCATACTAAGTAACTTTTGTGCAACACAATAGCAATCTTTCACGATGATAGATTAAGGGAAAGAAGCAATTTTTGCAACGAATACCAAACCTGAAAATCTGCTTAAGTTTATGAGTAGCAATCCTTATCAATATTGAAACATTTGACTTTCTCTGTAGACTTACTTTACAACAGTACTGTAAATTGTTTGTTTCAAAATAAGATTTCAGTACATTTGAATTTCGTACACTTTTCTGAAAAATCAGTTTTTCCACATGCACGGCCTTATGACTTGAAGTAGAATTTATTAATTTCTATACTTTGCATTTCTGATTCAATTAGTTTATCCTTCTCTAACCCCTTGTCTTCAAATGTTCCTTACCTTTAATAACCTTCCAATGCATAGTTTGGGAATCTTTATTTTATATTCTCCCTTGAGTAACTCATCAAAACGTTAAAAATATTTCTCCTTTTATTAGGTTGTACTAGGATTTTCCGACTCTTTCTGCTCTTCGTCCGACTTTCTTCCAGCTCCGATACCACCGCCAAGATCCAGAAAAAATATCAAACCTCCAATACCAAATATTCCACTCAACAGCAGGACTTTATCAGAGTTCACCGACATCAGTTCTGTCGACGAACCTCTCATTCAATTCGAGTCGCTCGATGAGGTGGCTCTTTTCGATCCCCTGGAAGAAAACAACGTAAAGGACACCCAGTTGTTGTCGTTTCTCACCCCTCAATCTTCCAGTGACTCCAGAGTCACAGAACTAAAGAACACCATTCAGCAGTTGACTTCCAACTCCGTTCAACAAATGAACAGCCACCAACCCATGGGCTTTTATCCACCTGGATCTTATTGTGCCCCCAGAGTTGCTCGTCCTGGTTTAGTGATACCAAGGTTTCCCGTGCCAATGCCCGTCGCTGCAATGCACCCTCAAAGTAACGGATTCAGCAACTTTGAGAGCACACTGCCGGAGGTGAAGCCCCCACTGCCGCCGAAGACGAAGAAGCCTACTTCGACGTTTTTCGTTTCAGCCACTGACCTGTCAGACGCCGATAAAAATTTGCTGGACGATTACGGGTTGAGTAATTCACCTTTGTTTCAAAAGGGTGCTGAAGTGAATTCGCAACAGTCCACAGATTTGGTAGGCAACCTGTCATCAATTCAGGAAGGCAGCAGTTCAGCAGTTTTGAAACCAATGCCTCTATCCAATGCAAAGGGACACCCAAGCTCCAGACCCAAGCACAAAGAAAAAGCTGCCCAACCGACTTGGCAGAAGTTTACTTAGAGTTGTTTGAATATCAGGGAATATGTGCATTATATGATTGAGATGTATTAAAGCATGCGTCTTGTTTAGCGTATGTTATTTCATTTTGTGTTATATTCATAATTCAAGTATATAGATATTTATTTTATCTTATATATTTCATACTAGAGTTTTTTATTTTTGTTGTTTTTTTGTATATTGTTGAAAGCATTTAATTGTAAGAGCTTAGTATCGGTTTTCCAGGAACACTATTATCTTCCATTGTAGTGTGTGAAATAATGTAATAATTTCTAAAGTATGTTTAGTCTGAAGGATTGTGAGCGATTGGTTTGATATAATCCAGACTACTAGATTTTTTTAGTTCAACTGTGCAATATAGTAGATTAAGAATAATTTTATTGCTGTTTGTGGTTTAACATTTCCATTCTAAGAAAATCTACCCTAAATGTTATTCGATTTTTGAGTTTACGTCAGTTTGAACTTTCTTACCTTATTTTGATGTACATGTATAGCAGATGATGTTTTTCAAATTATTATAAATTAATTAGATGACGATAATCATGGAATACTATACTGTTAACTGTTGAAATTCCTAGCATTATATTCGTTTCTTTAATACAAGTACTTTTAACAGCCAAATTTTTCGATGCCAAAATAAAGTTCTATTTACTATCATTACTTACACAATTTGAAAAATAGCAACTGTTTAGTTTAATGGTATACTTATGAGGTTTTGGAATACAAGGTGTATTTTGTGCTACGATTTACAGCATGTACTAAATAAGCTAAATTAGGAATTATCCTTCTTTTGCAAACAGCAAACATCTTTTACTAAACACTATTTAATGCAAAATAATTTTATCCAATCAATGCAAGTATGTTCTAAGTACTTTTACTAAACATGCATAAGTGCTTGTTTTTAATGCTGGTACAATTCAATAGATCCAAAAACGATTAAAATATACAAGTATGAAGCATTTTTAGTAGCCACGTTTATAGAACCCTGAATGAGTTGTACTGTAAAAGCTAATTTGTCAAGCGATGATTTTCCAATTTGTCAAGAATTTGTACAGACTGATGTAGAACCTTTACAGACCCAGTTTTTATCTTAGAGCACCTTTTCAAGTCCTTATTCTTGCTGCATCGACTATTTTTATATTGCTAGTTTTAGTGTTCCTAGTAAATTGGAAAACATTGTACACTCAGTTTATAGATCATATGAGGGCTTTAAAAAAATGTAAATATTTAATGATAGTTTTAATTTTTTTCTTCCCTAAAGCCTTAGTTTTTACAAAAACACTGCATTCAGAAGCCTTGCTGAATGGTACTTGTCCAAGGTTGTCATCAAAAATCGAGGGTTTAGTACTTGTACATTACCATAAATTGAAAATTTTAAAACTCAGTCATAACCAACTAGAGCATTCATGACAGTTTCTTCATCTGTGCATTCACAAGTTCATCTATTGCGATCTATGTTACAGGTACACTTTATAGATAAAAAAGGCGTTAATTAAAATAAGTTTTATTTTGCTTGAAGAGTATATTGGATTGATTTTCATTAAGAATGCATGTTAGCCTGGATATCAGCTGAAATTATGTCAGATTCATAGTTTTATAAATCTTGGGGAGCACCACATCATTTCCATAAATGGTTATGGATTAAACCTAATTGTTGTCAAATAGGATACACACCAAAAGTGATCTACCAGCAACATCAGAATATTTCCATGATATACATTTCTGGAATGTCCTTTCTGATGAGAAATGATGTGTAATAACACCATAGAAGCACTACTATTGGGTTTTACTTAGATATCCGTACAGAAGTTGTGTTGCCAAATACCATTTAATTTTAAATGGAAAAATGAGTTTTGAGTGCTAACACTAGAAAGATGGATGAGGTCTCTGTAGCGCTCATGCTGTTAGCCAACCCTAACTCCTGTTCGAATTAATTAAATATGCAGCTGTTATATGACTTAATTATTTTGTCAACATTTACTGTGCATTTAATAAATTTGACCTGTCTGCTTTTGAACCAGATATTTGGAGCCATATACGTATAAAGATTGAGGATAGGATTTATTTGAAGAAGGGAAGAATCAGAAACACACAAAGTTGTGAGGAAATTTTATCCTACTACAATGGGAAAAGCTTTGTACAATGTATGCAGTATCTAGAATTAATACAGCAGTTAATACAAAGATTTTTATGCAGGCAGGTTTTTTTAAGACTTCAAAAAAGATCACAATGTGGGTTGCAGATATCTTGTAATCGAAATCACAAAATAGGTGTAGAGGTTGCAAGAGTAGTATATGGCAAGTGCATGTAGTACTCATTGCTTCAACACTTGTGCATGTACTGAAATTAAATTAAAAAAGCTAATGTGATATAAATTTTCATGTCGAATAACTGTTATCTGTAACCTGGCTAATTTGATTCAGAGCTTTATGAAGGGTCAACGGCCCTCTCCTTTCTAGGAATATGGCAACTTCTCGTCTTTCTAGTATTAGCCCTTCAAATGGTTTTGACAAAGTGTCTATCAAGATCTGATCAATTTTGGTAATGCCGATTTTTTTATGATGGTTTTTTATAATGCCTCGATTTTTCTTCAAGATAAACACCAAAGGGTTTAGTGAATTTGCTGATAGTAGCAATTAAAATTTTTAGAGTATTGGATTTTTCTCTAATACATTAAAATTTTTTTTTTGTATAGTTTGCTTAGAAATATGGCAAATGGATGGTTCCTTCAGTTATATCAATATAGCATATCATGTATAAATGCCGCATGTATTGCAATACTTGCATTCTTATCTTTCTCTATTTATGTACATTGTTTCTATATAGTATATGTATGTTTTATGTTTAAACTATTGTTGAAAATATTTTGCATATTTTATCTGCTGTTAATATTTATACTTCAGCATGTAAATTTTCAATAAATACTTTTTGTGTTTATGATTTGTAAATGCAAAAATCAAAATCCTGATTGGTGCAAAAATTTAATTTTTTTTTGCACCATAGTGAAGGAGTTTTGCAGAATGTGTGCAATATTATTTGAAATTAAATAAAAGTAAATATTTTTTATTTTCGAAAATGTTCACTGGAATTGCTTGCCTTATTGTTATTTTCATATGTAGTAGTTTTAAACTGCTTTTACTTTTCTTTTTGGTCTTTCTGATATTCTCTTTACTTATCTAAACTATCCGGGTTTATGAGAAACATTTGTGTTACTGTGTCAATATAATTTTATCTCAGTATAGTTATTATGGATAACATTTTGTTTAATACTGATGCAAGTCCAATTAATTTGGAACTTGGATTTAATTACTAGTTATATATAAATTAAGGAATTGTATGATTGTCCACACTTGGTATTGGCTATTGCAGATTGTAATTCAGATTTTATGAAATATTTTGTGTGTATTCACTGTTTTTTGCTTTGCTATCCCTATGAATGATTTGGAGATAAATGTATTGAACCTCTCTAATTTTGGGTTCAATAATAAGTAACTTCAATTATATGATGCTTATAGTATCTCTCGGTCTTAAGTCATCTTTAGACATATATTTGAGCATATATTTTCATTATCATATATGTTACAATAGATATGAAAAATCCATTGTTTTTCATGTCATATATTTGCTACTTTATAGTAATTTTTTGTGTATACCACTGGATAAAGTAACTTTTAAGGCCTTGTTTCCCTAGTACATTTTCCTATTTTCTAAAGCAAAGTTCAATATTAGACACTTTACTTAATCTTGATGTTTCTAAAAAAAAACATTATTTAGCTGGCTTTCAATACATATGGCAGATAAGTCCTACCAATCAACTGTTTACACTTATTCTAAATTTGAATAACAGAACTTTGAACTTGTCCTTAAATCCAGTCTGAAATGTTTTTACACAAGTTGCCTTGAATGGAATATCATGGATATAATTCATTATTTTGTAAATTTTAAAAGATAAAAGAAATATTCTTTGTAGTTATTGATAAAAGTTGAGAGGAAGGATGTGTCATACTCTAAAAGTTTTCAGGCAATATTCGTTTTGTCATGAAGGTTGCCATAGCCTCAGTGGGTTTGCCCACTGGTAACAGCTTGCTTGCTGTAGGCAGCACAGGTTCAATTCCTGTAACCACTCTGCATGTGTTACTCTTCTGCATCAGCTAATTTTCTTGTGTGCGCATGTCCATTTATTTGATGGAACAAATATTGTTTGGCACAACTTGACCAGATCTGGCCCTTGTGCTATAAAAAAAATCTACCTTTCTGTCGTGAATAATTTTAGCAGATGCTTTGAAAAATTTGATACCTAATACATTGTATGTCTTCAAACAATCTTTTTAAAGTAGTATTTAAAAAATAAAAGTATGTACCAAATAATGTAAACATTTTTGTAAATACATTCTGAGCTTTTGTGAACATTTAAGCTCTTAAACACAAAAGAGTTAAAAAAGAATCTTATTTTTCTTCATTTCATATTTGCTTATATAATCTAAAAGAATCATGTGTATAAGACAGTTGAAAAAATTTAAAGTAGGAAAATATATTTTCCTTTTACAATATTTGTGATAAAACCTCATTGACTTTTCATAGAAAGCTTCATAAGTCTTCGTGCAAATCTTTCATGAACATAAATGTCCATTCTTTTTTCTGATTGAAAAATGTGTATCTTTGTAAACACATTGCTGCTCTTTGTGTTATATATATACTACTGTGCCATAAAAAGAAACTAACGCATACAAATGTTGCTGTATGTATGTAAGATGTTACCTGTATAATTATGAATACTGAGAATTGTTCAACAGAAACTTCTTTTCTCAATACAAGTATTGATTGTGTGATACAAAGCTCAAGTCTTAATAGTTTACTCTCAATATTCTTATACATATTTCATGTATAAAGTTCGCGAGATATTTTGTGATGTGATTTGTTCCCTCTACAAGATCTTTGGATGTCTTCGAAACTTCTGTAAATAATAATAAACTATGAAGAATTTTAATGTTGCCAAGTATATTCTATTTTTCTTTGTTGTAATTAGTGGGTAATTTATTTTTTGTTTCATCATCTCATACTGATGATAATTTTGGTTTCAATTTTAAAGAATTATGTACACAGATGTCAAGTGAAAGAAGGAAAGGTTAAAAGGGAATACATGGACTATTGGGAAGCTGGTCCACATTTACCCGTCTTGATAGGTAGGTATTTTTTAATTAACGTTAAACTGGAGCAACACAATGGGTTATTTGCTATGGTCCGAGTTCAATCCCAAAAGGAAAGATTCGAGAATAACACCTCGTGATTATAAACCACGGACAGATGACGAGGTCAACACCTGAGATAACTCCCCATTTTATTCCCAAAAAAAAAGCCCGGTTGTGAGAGCATCGGATTAGCAATCGGAGGGCTCCGAGTTCAAATCCAGACCAAAGACAGTCGTGTACGATGGTGCTGGTGAACATTAAATTCGTCGTTGCCTCGAATGTACTCACGAGCTGGTACCCGGAATTCCATACCAACATGAGGCCATGACAGATTTAACGTGCAGCCGCCTTTGTACTCGACGGCCTTTTGGTTGGATTCAAACTCGCAACCCTTCGGCTGTTAGTTATCTTCTAAACGTTAGAGACGGTCGTCGAGATAAATCAAAATGACCGCCAAAAGTATTTTCTTGTGGCAGTTTAAGTTTACACAGGATAATCCTCACAAATATAATTAGATTTGAATGAAGAATTTGACTAACATTTTATTTTAATAAATTCTAATTCTGGAGTTTGGAGAGTGGAGTGCCAGTTCAGGTGTTGCTTCGTCATCTGACCGTGGTTCAAAATTACGAGGTGTTGTCCTCGGTTCTTTCCCTTAAGGGACTGATCTCGGACCGTCGTTAATAGCCCGCTGTGTTGCTCTTGTACGACGTTAACTAAAATTACCATTACCATCTAATTCTGTTGCTGCACTACTTTATTCATGAGCAAATAACATTTCATTTATGCATGTATTGGAAATAAATTGTTCCGATTTCGGATTAAAATAAATTAAACATTTTGGAGGATTAATTATTTACACATGAATTTTAAGATATTTAAATTAAGTATTCTGCTTAGGCAATTTCAGAAAACGTTCAATTATAGCCAATCTATAAAGTTTAGGAGTCACTGTATTATGGGAGCTATTAGAAATGTATCGATTTATACATCTGAAAAAAAAAAAAAGTGTTAAGTGGTTTTTCTTAATGTTTTATTTGAAAATCGTTAAGAAAATTAAATTTTTAGTAAATAGCTCGAATAACTCACAGAATATTAGAAGCGTTAGTTTTCTTTTCAGCAAAATACTAATTTAAATAAGATTTGCTAAAAGGCATTTTCAATTTTTTGTGAATAGAATAGAGCAGGATCAGGTAGTGCTCAGGGCCGGTCCGTGAGAAATTTATTGCAGATGCGAGAGGATGATTTGGCGCCCCTCCATTACAAAGATTCGCCATATTGTTTCCCTTCCCCTCAGAATAGCTTACCGTTAAATTAATTTATTTCATTGCAAAAATGCGGATAAATCAATATTGAATTAGAAGCGTGGGGAGTTGTTGTTGTCCTTGATATCATTTGATATTTTAGGTGGAGGTCTTAAAAGCACGAAAAATATAAATCTATGTATATGAATGGCCCTTAAAGTTAATTATTATTTTTGTGAGTGTCGTGTTTTGTGTGTTTTGCAGTGCCCTATATATAAGGTGACCAATTTTTTTTTTTCGCTATGAAAAGGAGGACAAAAAAAAAATTAAGAAAAAAATACAACGTAAATAAATGAAAATTTTATTAATTCATACAAAAATAGACCAATTATGCTTACATTCCTTTTAATTATTTACTTGAAAGAGTATTTTTCCATTGAATGAATATTTTTTGTCAATATATCATTTTTTAACAGTAAAAATATATTGGAAATTTCGGAGCAAGAACTATCCTTCATGTTGAATTTTACGGTAAGTGCTGCAGCTAGAGTATCAACATTCAATCTTGATTTCTCACTTGTCCAAAAATCATTGTCAATTGAAAGAACTCTTTCAACTGTTGCATTAGTTCCAGGGCAGCACAACGTAAATTCAACAAGAATAACTAAATTTTCATATGGAATAAGTAATTTTTGAAATGGTTAAATATTTCCACCCATCTTTTATCAATTTCAACATGTTGATTCTGGCGCGGCATCTCTGTAAACAGAGATTAACAGATTAGTTTTAAAATATCGAAAAGGAGGACAGGTAGGAGGACACTTTTCGAGGAAGGACAGAACCTACAAAAGGATTATTCTCCCTAAAGGAAGACGATTGGTCACCTTACTTTATAGGTTTCTAGTGCCCTTGGTAAAGGTAGGACTTGGTGACCCCGTGTCAAAAGTATACAGGCAGAACTGGGATTAAAATCAAAAAGCGTAATTGGATATACTACCTACTTCATTTATAATAACAAATTTCATAAAATAAACTACATGGAAAATTGTAAAATCTAAAACCTATAACTTTACTTTTTTGTTTTACGCGAGGCAAATTCTGTGATTATGTCGTAAAAGATCATATTTTCTACCACCTTTTGTAAAATGGATGAAATAGCAAGGTTTGTGAAACGTTTCTGTCCCATGCTAGACAGAATGTAGTTTTTAATATGTTTCAACATACTAAAACTGCGCTAGCAGGACGCCACTATAACCTGTAAGGTAAAATAAATAGTGGGTATAATTGGATAAAATGGATCTTTAATAGAAAATTTCATATACACTTTAACAAGTCCAAGTTGGGTAGCTGACTCAATATCCTCTATGAGTTTCACAACTTGGGATTTGAAACATTCAATTTCATTAGCTTCTCTCTTCAACATTAAAATCCTTGGAATACTGAAACCTAAACCCCCCTCCTCGTATTTAATTCTTTTGACATTCTCATTATTATATCTTGTGTTGACGATTTTACTGCGTCAATCTGCGCCCCTTTATAATGGCCAAGCCCTAGATACGGCACTGACCGGCGTCCCTTATTTTGGCGCCCTATGCGGTCGCATTTGTCACATGGGCCTTTGTCCGGCCCTGAACAAGATTATGTATTTTTGAAAGAAAGTTAATTCAAAAGCAAGATAAATTGGTAATGTACCTAAATTTTGATTTGTGGGTTTTGCAATGTGATTTTATCACCTGCTACTGATTTAATATTAAAAAATATACAAAAAAAGTAGCCCTTTCAATTTATTTTATTGATTTGCTTTTCAATTGTTTGTGCGAAGTCGATAAAAGTTGTAAAAGCCTACCTAACAACGATTTATCGTAATGCTATCGAATTGTACTTCATAGAATGAAATATGCAATATATCTCACCATCTTGTAAAGTGGTACAGCTCAAATTGAATTCTATTAAACTCGAACAGAGTGCAAATAAAATTGAAAAAAATATATTACAAATATATTATTTTAATAAAGATCTGAATGAATTCTAAAAATTTTAAATTAAAAAGTAAAATATAATTTAAGAATTTCCCTCTTTTTCCTGTGCTGTGAACTTTATTTTTTTGAGTTATAACTTTCTGGAGATAATTCGTTTGAGGTCCTATGTCTCAAGGGCCACTCTTGGCCATGCTGTGCCAGATACAAGACAGACAATATAAAATAATGGACATACAAACGAAAGTTTTACAGACACAGAAGCTAGAAATACATTCAGGGATGAATCGGAAACAAGGAGGAAAGTCACCCACAACTCGCTACATTCTTCAACACTCCCTTATGGAAAGTATAGGACAAAGTCTGTACAGCTACATACAGGGGCAGACTTTGTGTCTGAAACATATTTTGAAATCGACAAACAATAAATCCTATGTGAATACATTAGTCCTGAAACGCACTGTAGGAGAGGAATTGCGTTAAAGAAATAATTCACCGGAGGAAGAGTATTTTACATCCGGTTATACAATACGGAATACATATAAGATACACGCTCCACCACAGAAACACTATCTATATTTAGCATTTCAAAAAAGGCCAAACATATACCAGTCTGAATACCAGATAAAAAATATTTGTCTGAAAAATATTCCAACCTAAATTGAGCAAATAAACGGATCTATCACTAAGGCAAGGATGCAAAATGCCAACTCACAGGCTCCCGAAACGCTTAGTCCCCATATTCTTATTTTTAGGACTCCCCAAATATGGAAGATAAATTTCTAAAAATATCGATAGTATGAATAGAGTAAAACAATCGAATAAAATTCGTTTCCTTGTTTTATTTTTTATTTCTATATTCCAATTTCATCACGGGATGGAAAATTCTTACATTTAAACTCTTTTGACGAAAGGGAAGTCATGTCGTATTCATACACATTCTCTTTTCTACTGCTCTTAATCTCAACACTTTACAACTTAATGCAAGACAAAGATTAACAAGACTTTTTCCTGTTCTTAAGGAACAAATTCATGTTTCATGTAGAACGCGAAATAGAATCAAATGTATACGTATTAAATTAAAATGAATGCACAGACATAGATTTCCTTAATTGTGTAAATGTTCCGATTCGATTTTTTTTTTACCTTTTCGTCCAGAAACAAAGAGGCACACTCTTAGAACGAAAACAAAATCAGCGAGATTGATTTTTAGTCCCGTTAAAGCTTCTTTTGAGGCATTTCACTTAGCTGTCAATCACTGTAGTCGGAGACACTTATTACAAATCACACCACCTTTCAATTGCGGACGTCAAACAGAACGGTGAAAACATTCCATTCAATATCCCGCCATTGCTTAATAGTCAATGTCTGCAACGACTTCTGAAGGATGTGCCGTGCCATGAAAGAGTGTTTCCAAAAGCCGATCGCTTAATTCTTTTGCCCAAGGACTTTTAATATATTATGTTGTCACTGTGGTTTCCTTTAAATATTAGGATTTTCTTAAAGACTTAATATTATTTCCTCATTATGTTTTTACCAGTTTATTACCGAACCAGGGCAATTCTCGCTTTGTCAATTCCAGACGGAAAAATTAGAACAAAAGCCAGGTACTGACTGTGGAGTGTTGCCCAATTCACTGCTGGTTACATTTCTGTCAGTCATCTGTTGACAGTCATTCACTCAGTAAGATTTGTTGAGAAGGCCGTTTGTATTCACCCGTGTGATTGACAACGTTTGTGTACGTTTTCCCTAGGAATCGTCGTTAATGTGTCATTAAGTTTCGCATGAAAAGGTCTCTGCGATTCATTTCATCTTCATCGTTTCTGGTTCTGACCCATAAAAGGGAAGACCATTGTACCAGTTGGCCAATACTTGAAGCTTATTAGTTCCTACTTTGGGTGGATTTTTTCATTCGAATAAGTGCATAAGTTTCACGACTTGCCGAAACATGTTTTGTTAAAATAATTTTTAATGCTGAAACCTTTTATGCTCTCATATACTTATCGCAGACTAACTAGTTTCATTTATAAATAAACCAGACATCAAGTGTCTACTATTCAGATTCCAACTTCTTTTATCTCTTACTCTTTGTCACTGCCCCAATTAGCCTTCACGAGGCAAAAACTGATCATGCAACGACAAATCAAATCACTTACCTACCCTTGTTAATCATATTTTCCCACTTCATTGAACTAATAATTTCATCGAAGAGAAAGCAGCTTTTTTTCATTTCAATTCTTCAATAATTTTCAAATTCATGTTAGAATTTTAATCTAGTACTTGAAAGCTAAGCTGTAGAAGTTTAGATTTTTCAGCTTATGTCTGCTATTTAAATGATAGAAGGTTGGGTAATATAATAACACGATCCATTTTATAATTTGAAGGATGGGAATTTAACATATAGGTCATTCCAAGTGAATTCAACATAGCACTCAACCTTAATCCCACAAATTTCAGCAAAAAAGTCAAGGAAAGTACTCTTTTAATAGTAAATTAAAAATTCAAGTGTTTGAAACAATCGCTTGATTTGTTTGAAAATAGCGCAAATTAAAAATGTGAACGTATGTGTATTTTTTAAACTTTTGTATAAACTCTGCTTTTAATATGTTGCGATATATCCATATAGTAAAGTTCTTTGGTATCAATTGAAAGCTTATTGAACAGGGTTTGCAACATTTTATGTAATTTGTTTGAATATTTTTCTCAAAAATTTATAAATTTTAAAATTTAATTTTTCAAAACCTACATTTGAAAGAATTTTGAAAAAATTGATTAAAGATAATATCAACATTATTTTCTCTATAAATTTCAAATTGAAAAAATAAAACATTTTGAGAAATAAACAATTTTATATAGAAATTTTTTTTTGCATAGGATTCAATGAGCAGTAGACAAATGCTCTAGTTTATGATTAGCTAAATCTTTGTTTAGTCAGTCTGAACTATAAAATACTAATTTGCTCTAAATCTAGTAAGAGTTCTGACTTCAAATTTTTAGTATGTGTTAAGCATTTCATAGGTCTTATATATAACTAGCAATATACTCGACCTTAATCGGTTGGAATTTCCAGAAAAAAAAATCAGCAAAAAAACTTTAAAAAAAAAAAAAGCCTGCAGATTTCCTGCATGAATTTCGGACAAAATTTCTGCAGGAAACCTGCAGTTTTTTGACTGATTGCCATGATGATGAATGACTGGAGGCTCCATCTGGTAGTGTAATAAGCAAACACATTATTTTGGATTGAAAAAAAAAAAAGAATTAACGTCGACTTCCATGCGTCGTCCAAGAGCATCACAACGTACTATTGACGATTGACTGGGATCAAACCCCAAAGCGAAAGATCCGAGGACAACATCTTGAAATTTTGAATCACGGTCAGATGATGAGACTCGAACCGGGACGCGATTTCCCAAACCCTCACAGATACTGCACCGCCAGGTGACAGGCCGGTCGCGCTGGATGACGATTTGTTGCTGAACCAATTAAATTGACCGGTTATCGGGTTGCACTAGGACGACTTGGCGCTGAAGAAATCTCGCCGCACATTCTTCATGTTGTTAGTGTTATCTTGATTGTGTTACACGTGTGGAGCGCATAATGGAAATAGAATTAATATTAAAAGAAATTCCAAAAGATTTCAACGTAGTTTTACATATGGAAAATATCATTATTCTTCGAAGTTCCTTGACAAATGAAAATGACGCTGAAGTTAAAACTTTTTATATGTTGCAAGATAGTTTGTTTCCTTTAAAATGAAACAGTATTTGAACTATAACTAAATCTCTCTATATTAAAAAAAAGTTACCGCCGCCGCCGCCGCCGCCGCCGCAGAATTGAAAAATGTGTTGTTAAGCTCGATTCTTAGACGGTTTCCCGAGAAAGTACTGATCGGAAAAAAATGAAATTAACATGCTTTGTTCTTCATCGTATTCCCTGGATAATTATTAAGATTTTTTTTCGATGCGGATATTAGTTTAGGTTTTATTAAGTGTTAAAGTTGAAGAAGTGAAATTTCTTCCGCGAGTGAGCAAAACACATTCAAATTTTCAGTCTTCAGTCGTGAATTTTTTTAAGAGTACCTCTCAACGTAAATTTTTGCAGCTCGTCGAGTTTTTTTTTAAATTTCAATTTGGTTCTTTATAATATTTTTTTGAAATTCGGGAAAAATCGGGACTTTTTTGTTACTTTTTTTTAAAACTGCCGTATCTATATCTTATTACTATTAGTTTTTAATTTTTAAAATATCGCAGTATACCTCAGAATGTACTCTTTCTTACGGTACTTTTATTTTTGAAATCGGTTAATAATTAAATTAGATGCGATCAAAAGTTTGTGATACAAAATTTGGAATCTTTGGATATTTTCGCTACTTTTTGTCACAACAGTTATATCTACAGAAAAAAACATTATTTTTTAAATTTGAGAACATCACTGAATACATTACATTACACTCTTTCTTATGGTACAATTATTTTTTAAATTGGTTAATAAATAAAATCGATGTAATTAAAAGTGGGTCATACAATTTTCGGAACTTTCAGATCGTAATTTCCGATACAAAACTAAAACTGTCATATCTATATCGTATTACTATTAGTTTTTAAATTTTAAAATATCGCAGTATACCTCAGAATGTTCTCTTTCTTACAGTACAATTGTTTTTAAAATTGGTTCATAAATAAATTGGATGCAGTCAAAAGTTGGTGACACAAATTTCGTAATTTTTATTTCGCGGAGCAAATTCGCGGAGCATTGCATTTGCGGAGGGTTGTATTTTTTACTATCGGGTTTGCCAGATATCAAATTTATCGTAGCACCAATTGCCATGAAAACGATTTCTTTTTATTTGGCGAGGAAAAAGGCTCGCTTTTTTCCCTCTCTTTTCAGACGGTTTACCGAGAAAGTACAAAGTACAAGTAATAGATCGTAAAGTTTCGTAAAGTTTTTAGATTAACACGGTTTACTTAAAATTGTACAGGCAACAAGATGCAGAAGATTTTTTACTGATGCGGCTATTAGTTTAGGGTGCATTAAGTGTTAAAGTAAAAATAAGTGAAATCACTTGCGAAAGAGGTATTGGTTTGCGAAGCAAACCAAACGGGATTGCGTAGCAATCCCAGGGGGTCGGTGAGCAGGTTGCGAAGCCCTCGCTGTGACGTCATGGACCGGAATGTGAAATTAGGATAATACAAATTATTCAGATAATTTCACTGTGCGAAAGGAATGTTGGTTTGCGAAGCAAACCAAATGGCATATGTAAAAGGAGTGTGGGTTTGCGAAGCAAACCAAATGGGATTGCGTAGCAATCCCCGGGGGTTGGCGAGCGTAAGCCAGCAGGGGGCGGATCCCCCTAGTATACACAAAATTTTGCAATTTTTCACTGATAAAAGATGACTTAGATTTTTAATTAACTGATTAAAAAACAGTTTTTTGATTACAGTTATTAAAACAAGGATTATTATTTAAACTGAATGAGAATAAAATTATTAAACTAAAACCAGATGTTTTTTTATAAACTGATGAAAACCTGTTTTTTTTTATAGATAAGAGATTAGATTTTTTATAATTTCAAAAGATAAATCCCAATTTAAATATATTAGCATTTAAAGTTACTGCTTATTTAAAGATCCCATTGACTTATTAAAGAAAATCTAAAAACAATCACGCCGTAATATTAATTATTTAATAAGAACTAATCATATAATTAATTAATCACAAATAATGATTAATTAATTAAGATAATCCATTGGACTAATCAATTTGAGCAGATATTACAGATAATTACTACTTTGCATTTAATGTTCATTGCTTTGTTAAACTAAGTTTCTAAAAAAAACCCGGTTTAAACCAATAAAATCCGTTAAAAAAAAATCAAATCGCCCTAACTGTTATCCATTGAAACTTCTTGCTAAAAGCGCGACGACGGAGCGATAAGTCGCCAAGAAGTTGGATTAACCTTCCCACAATTCCTTAACGCTTCTCACAGCGACCGGCCTGTCACCTGGCGGTGCAGTATCTGTGAGGGTTTGGAAAATCGCAACCGGGACCAAAGCATCAGCAGCTCAGTGTGCTTTCCATTAGGCCGTTAGAGACATATCCAAAAGTGGTGAATTAATGTAGTGTTTGCTTTTTCTCTGTTTTGAACTTGTGCTTTTTTTTTCTCACTAGCAATGCGTTGAAAATGGTTTAAAATTTGTTTGAAGGGATTTAATACTTTTACAAAATAAGCAACCAGGTGATATATTGCATAATATAAAAACCTATCACAGATTATTGGTATGTGATAGGAATTTCCTGTCTTCACATTTGAATTTAGCATTGAAAATATTCTGAAAATGTTAACATCTCATACAGCAAATTCATTACAGATTAGTTTTATAATTCCAAGATTTATGCAAATGATTACTTTTGTTGGGAGTTAAAATAACAGACTAAATTAAGATATTTGGTATGTAAGAGAAATACAATATATGCGTTAAAATAAAGATTTTAATCGAAGGTTGGCCAGCAGTATCTAATTCCAAGGTTACATTTTTTGGTGGGACTGAAAAATGAAATAAACAGCAATATTGCTGTTTTTTTACTATGGAAAATTCACTTTTTTTAAAGAAAATTATTTAAGATATCTATATAAATTTTAATTAAACATATTAGCTGATAATTGTTTTCATAAAAACTGCAATTTTTAAGAAAACAAAACTTTAACTTCAAACTTTATAAAATTCCTTCATGAAAACTGCAGTTTTTATAAAGGAAAAATAAAGTTGGAAACATTATAAATTTAATTTGAGAAAAACTGCAGTACTAATGAAGGAAACCATTATTCCTTCAAAATCTCTGCATTTTCTCTGCTTAAAATCTGCACTTATCTAACTGCCTTCAAAAAACCTGCATTCACCTTCAAAAAACCTTCAAAATAGATCTTTTTTGAAAGAAAGATGCTGATTTTTTTTGGCTGGGTTGGTTTACTTTAGATTGAAGAGATGATCAAAATATATAATCACTTATGTCTTTCGTAGAATAAAATAATATTTTACACCTTCTTCATCTTTATAATTTCTACAACTTACTTTGGACACAAATCCTACACATGCAAATCCATTTATGTAATACATTTCACATACATTGCACTCTTGCTGCATGCCAAAGCTACAAAATGACGAAAGTTGACACTAAAGTTACTCTACAAAAGATGATTTTGAGGGAGATTTGGAATACTATTTCCAATCTTTTTTTACTTATGCCACTCTTGCATCAGACATGTGACACTGTCGAATTTCACCATCTTCTTCTGTCTATGACAAAAAAAATTTTAATGTTTGAAATGTTATATAGTTCGGATTTTTTAAACATTATTGTTCTTTCAATAGCTGCATAATTACACTTACGATTTGCTTTATTATGACTTACCTGCAACTTTAAATCGAATACTTTGCGGTGGTGTTGCGTGTGATGAAAAGAAAATGCAATTTATAAGGAATATTTTAAACAGGAAACAGCGAAATAAAACAAAATAAAAGTTATCGGGTAAAACGTTGTTCTTTAGGTATTAATTCGTGATTCTTTTTTTATCTCTTGATTTTACACAGCTACCACTTTTTACTAAAAGTTACACAAAATTTAGAAATGCAAAATTAATTCAGACCCAAAGAAACCAAAAATATCACTGCAGGCAATCAATCAACATGAGTTTTCGTTTTTTCCCGTTCGTTGAAAAATATTGTCTGTCCCAAATATTCTGAAATCGCTTACATTGCGCAAAGAACAAAAGTAACACTCGAAATAAATGAAGTATCAGAGCTAAAATTCCATTAAAAAAATAATAAATGCTTTTTCAGCAGTACCGGAGCCCCCTATTGAAAATAAAGAAAAGTTTAATATTTTATTCACTAAACTAATATAAGACGTACAAAATAAAGCTCATTGTAATCATTTATATGGAAAAAAATTCATTCGATGCCTGTACAAACACACAAACACAAAATCGAACATAGAACAGAAAGACGGGTAGACATAACTTACGCAAACCAAGTTCACTCACTAAATGAAGAAAAGTACTCACAGTATGCAAAGTTGCATGAAATTATATTAAACCGTGTGGACGTGTATAGGGCACAGACAGACAGACAGACAGACAGACACCAAACGCGCAAGAGGCGGATTCGGCGTCAAAAGGGTCGAAAATGGAGAGAAAACTTGAAATGGGTCGAAAATATTCAATGTACAAACGAACACTCCGTTCTTATTTATATAGATATACATTACCCTACAGTAATGGTCCGGACGCTAGCGGATTTGTATAAAATCCGACTGCATGTCGAATTTTGAGGAGGCCTGACAAATGTCCTCCAGGCAACATTTCGTGTAGCCTTAGTTTCTATGGGTAGGCTGGGCAGTTTGGGCCTTAAAATTTTTTTAAGAAACTAGCAAAAATAATATGCACATGTTTGCTAGTTTTAAATACAATATATTAAAACAAAGAAATATCGGTTCGTGATAGATGTATGACTACATCCTGCAAGACGAACAAGTTAGTCCTACATCAAGTAACGTATACTGCTATAAAAGACATAAATAATTTTTGGTTTTGTTTCATATGCTAGTAACACAGCATTTACTGTATTACACTATGTATGATTCAAAATAGCATTTAAAAACATATATTGCACTAAAATCTTACTACATCATGTATTAAACATCGCATAGGAGTTAAGCCTTCCAAACCAGATAATTCACCTTAATAAGCTGTTATGTATATCGCATTTATGTAATATTTTGCTGTGGAAAAAATGTAAGTGGTGAGATGTACGACTATGTCCTGCAAGATGAACAAGCTAATACGTCAGACATTTAGTAACGTGTGCAACTGTAAAAACAAGTTTATCTTTTAGTTTGTGTCAGATGCTAATCACACAATATTCACAGAGAATTCTGTATGCGTAGAAACAGCATTTAAAAATAGTATCTACACCATGTAGTGGACATAGTATAGGACAGAGACTGCGAGCCTTTTTAAGAAGTGGGTCAAATTTTGTTTATTATATTTTTAGTACTTGCTCGTGGGTTACTTGGACAGGGGGAAGGGAGCATGGTAAAAAACTACTTTTTTTGGTTCTCAATTTTTTAATCCTTTAAAAAGTTAACGATTCCTCTTTGTTGAACAACTTTTACTTTTGCAAGTGAAGACCGAAAAATTTATATAAAAGGGGAGAAATCATGTCCAGACCCCCTGAACTGAGTTTTTAATGAACAAAGAAAAACAACATATATATGAAATATTATATTTTAATAGATGATGTAGTTAGGTGTATGTGTTATGATATTATAGGTGTATGTACAATAAAGTTAAAGTATATTTAATGAGAAATCTGTTGTTGTTTTTTGTCAGATAATTTCTTAATTTTTGGTTCATTTTCAGTATTTAACTCATTTTGCAGTCAGTTCATTTCCGCTTTGGTAGACTACAAAATTCATTGCAGAAAACAATTTTTCATATGAATATGTGGATCCAAACATCGTTAAAAGATCATTAGCAAGTTTCTTCATTGATATAAAATTATTTGGTAAAGAATCCCATACGTTTAATATTATATTAGTGTGGGATCATCCTAATATGCACTAATTACAGTCATTTTCCCTTTTACTTCGAAAATCAAGTTATCAAATTTATTTTTCCAAGCTATGCTGCTCGAAAAATAATTAAAATACTTTATGTATATGATGAAATGATGATGATAAGTTAATAAAAAATCAACGCTGGGGTCATTTAAAAAGCCTGCGTGGGTCAGTGTCTGACCCACGGGTCCTAGGTTCGCCATCCCTGGTATAGGAGATAAGCCTCCAAACGTGATTATTCACCTTAATAAGCTGTTATGTATATTACATTTATGTAATATTTTGCTGTGGAAAAAATATAAGTGTGAGATATACGACTATGTCCTGCAAGATGAACAATAAGCCATTTACTAACGTGTGTAATTGTAAAAACAAGTTTATCTTTTAGTTTGTGTCAGATGCTAATCACTCAGTATTCACAGAGAATTCTGTAATTAAATGAAACAGCATTTAAAAATAGTATCTACACTACGTATTGGACATAGTATAGGAGATAACCAGCCAAATGCGATTATTCACCTTTACAACCTCTATGCGTGTTACATTAATGTAATATTTAGCTGTGGAAAAAATCCCATGAAAGTAGGAAAAAAAAACCCACATAAGCCCTCTGGCGCTTTACACTAATTACAGACCAACAGATTCAATTACAAGAACGTTTCTTTTGAGGTGCTCAAATCTCACACCACGACACAAAGATGGCGAAAAAAAGGAAGAACGAAAGAAAGAAATAATAAATCAGAAATGGGTAGAAAAGTGAGAATCAAAATAATAATAGCGCGAAAAGAAAGAGAAAAAGCTCTTCTGAGATAGATTGTGCCCGGTAGCCGGGTCCTCCTACTGATCCAAGAGCAGAAGTGATGGACAAGTCAAATTGTTACTTTCGGAAGGAATTAGAAACGGCTGGAAGAAAAAGAACTCGGGTTTAGGCTGCTTTCAACTTTCGCTCGCCCTTGACGAAGTTATTAATTTAAAGCGAAGTGTCAGCTACTTGATACGGCACGCTGTGATGCAAAAATGACTGTACAGCACCAAATTAACTTGGCTTGACCCGAGAATTTGCTCATCACACCTGAGAAACGCACTGGCATGAGAAAGAAACAAGTTTCAATGCACCGTATAAGGAAAACAAATAATACTTCTCACATTTAGGTTTAGGAAAAACGTAAATTTTTATTATTGATTATGCGCGGAGTATTGATAATACAGGCGAATATAATTATACATTTATTTTAATTAACTAGGGGGCTCCACCCCCTGCTCGCTATCGCTCGGCAACCCCCGATGATAGCTACGCAATCATATTTAGTTCGCTTTGCTAACTATAGTTTTCAACAATGAGGGGTAGGGTATTGCTTCACAATCCATCCCCATATGGAACGCTGCTGGATTGATCCTGGACCTCTAGTACGACATTAATTGAAGGTTTCCTTCCCATTACGATATTTATCGCATGCGCTCGAGTAACAGAAAATTGCCTACTTTTTTTTTGCGAGATTAGCGGGTCCGTATATAAGCCGACCCCTGTACTTTAGCTTTAGAAAACATTCCAAAAATTCTCGGCTCATACACGGAAATATAGTTTAAATAAAAACAAAATGTTTTGAAAAATGTCAAGAACAAAACTTCTCATTTCCACACGAAAAATAAATATTTTAGTACAACATATTGTTAAAATTAAGGGGAAATCTCATCATAATTTGAAATGTTTTAATTTCTCCGTGTTGTTTGTTGTAATAGTACTTAATATTTTCATATTCGGCTGTTGCTATGGAAACGGCGACCGAATTGGCCGGTTCTTCTGAACACATTGCAAACTTCTAGCGCGTGCTCTCAAATTTTTATGAAGGAGTTAATTAAAAAATATAGCTGTGTTTATCGTATGCGCGTGTTCCGATTCATTAGCCCGTTGAACCGCAAGACTCGCTATCAAGCGACTCGCTATTACCAATCACAAAGAGAATAAACCTGAAAAAGATTGCAAATTTTTTTTTATAATAGAAAGAAAGATAATTACTGTTTTGTAGTTTCTATCGCATAAATAATGTTTTTATATGATGAAGTTTACTTAGTACCATGGGGCCGGGATAGCCCTTTTGGAAGAGTAACTGATTAACAAAGAGCTGCGAGTTCGAAACTAGGTCCAACCAAAGACCGTCGTGTAAATGGGCGGATGATGCAAGCTAAATCTGTAGTGGCGTTAAATGCCCTCACATTGGTGTGGTCTGGAAGTTTGGATATTGGGGTGCCAGTTCTGGTGTGACCTCGTCATTTGACCGTGGTTCAAAATTACGAGATGTTGTTCTCGGATCTGTCCCATCGAAATTGATTCTGGACCGTTCCCAGTTGCTCGTTGCGTTTCTCCAGTACAACGTTTCTTAACTATCTGCTTACCCACCTTAGTCCCACGTATTTCTTAAACAACTTATAAATTATTTATCGGTATACAATTTCACTGATTTTTCAACAAAGATTAATAAGTTTTAATTTTAAGGTTTATAAGGAGACAATTGGGGGGGGGGAACCATTTGTCGATATAAAAGTGCCGACATTTTTTAGATTTTGAATCTGGATTAGTCAATAAGTTAAGTAATAAAATCGTCCAATCATAAGAGGTTAAGAAGCTTAAGAGGCTAGATAAATTTAGGCTCTTAAGATACAAATACAGTGACGAAGATCTGTAAGTTAGATATTGTCTAAAAACCTAAAATAATTAGTTACTTTGTTGAGGTAAAGTATTTATTATAATACAAATTAAATTTTATTTATGTAAGATAGTTTAACATTTTTCGTCCACGATATATTAATGATATTGAAGCACTGAGCCTTTGAATTCTATACCAATCATTTCTGAAAAAATGTTGATATTTTATGGGACTAATTTCTCAATTACATACTTCAATAACATAAGTGAATAAAACAAAGCTCTACGCATTTCCTCCTTAACATGTTCATAAAAAAATCCTCCTAAGTTATAAATAAATAACAAAACTAAACATTAATGTGCTCATAATTGGATACATTAATATATAGCAAATAATTTAACATACACATGTTTTCTTTAAATTCTAACAATAAGAATTAATAATAATATTCAAATTATGATGCTAACATCACTAAAACATGACAAACATGCCCCACTTCCAACTTTGTAACTCTGTTGCGTTTGTCATAAAAAGGTCTAATTAAAAAAATAATTAAGAGTGTGTTATAAAGAGTGTAAAATAATAAGGAGTGTATATAACAGAAATGTAAGGAGTGTCATCTATAATAAGGAGTGTAAAAGTAATAAGGCTAGTAAAAACAACAAGGAGTGTTAACAGCGTAAGAGGCAGTATTATAAGTAAGGTTATAGCCTTAATTATAAAACTACTATTCTATTAAGTAGTCACTGTTACTATATTCCAATAACGTAGTCCATTTTATGCACATAAAACGAGCTTCTTAGGCCCGGTGCACATTTTATTAATAAATGGTTGTATCCAGTAACGTCTATTTTGTTTCAAAATATACTTTTTTTTACACCAGGTAAGCGAAATAAACACGTTTTCTTCGATAGAATATTTATCGCAAATGGCTCGAAATGAGAGCTTGCGTCATTTCACGGTTATGTGTGCATAGTTGGGCTTCGGTGCCGCAGCGGCGCCGCACGTTGAAAAATCGAATGTGTGCACAGGGCTAATAGTAAAAGAAGCGACCATGTAATTCCTGCGACCCAGTTTGAGGTAAACATAAAGCAAAATGTTATTAAACAGTCCCCTGAAATTAAAAATCTACAGTGAATTTCACACATTTTGCTTTTACATTTTCACGAAACAGAAAAAGATGCAACCGCGCGTGATCTCAGCGAAAAGCAAAATAAAAACACTCCAACATCTTTCATAACTTGCGGTAGCATTTTCTTTCTGTAATATAGCCGGGAGGCGTGGGCTTTCCATTTTCCTTTGAAGTCGCAAAGCGAAACGATTTATTTCTGATTAAAGGCCCAGCGTCGGCCTGCTTCTGGGGGAGATTGTGAAGATGTCTCACCTGTCGCTGAACTCTTCTCATTCGCGTGTTTTGTTTTAATGGCCGCTTTGAGTGTGACGGCTGCTTAGGCGTGTTCCGATCAACACGCTACGGGGCAATTCGGTCTTGTCATTGATTACAAATTCGATTAGGCCTTAAACGTTGTAACATTTGTAATCTTTCTTGTCACAGTGATGGAATTCGCCGCCTCTTGGGTGCATCTTTTTTGCCTGTAATATTTTTGTGACTTAAGTAATGGCTTTCCCACATGAATTGTGAAACAGATCTGATCGAGCAGTACACTGGATAGTACTGTGGTGAATAGAGACGTAATCGTGACATAAATAATTTATTTCTATACAGATATTCAGTGCACTATTTGCACAGACTGTCGGGACATTGCAAACCGTCCACTCCAAACCTTCTTTCGATTACCTAAAAAATACATCAATCACCTCCTTTAATTGTGGTCAGACGTACTATTTGTGTACAATTTATGTGACTAAAAGGGGGACGAGACACAAAAAAACCTTCAAAAAGTCCTTTTTATGTTTATTTCCTCTACAAATTTGTAATTTAATTCTCTTTCGTTTGACACCAATTTTGTGCTGATACCTTGAGTAGAACCGAAGATATAAACAAAATAATGTTTTGACAGCTATTTTTTTTTTAAAGTTTTGAAACGAAAAATATGTCGACAGATCCGAAAAGATGATAGCGAAAGTACAGTTGCATACAAACTGTACCGTAGAAAGGCACTATTAGCCAAAATAAACCTTAATCAAAGATCTAAAGACAGTAATGGATTTACTTACGTACCCGGAGGTTTCTAAGGTACTAAAATTTCACTTTTGAAACTGATTTTCAATCGTGAAACTTTAAAGTAGTTTGTCTCCATGATGGATTTTTACACTTTTCCCAACTTTAAAACGATATAATTCAAAATCTATTCAAGATAATTGTATGAAATTTGATATGCATATTCTTCATACATATTTAAGTGATTTGTCTTCAGGAATTTTACAAATTATTGATATGTTTCAAAAAATAAATGTTTTTATAAATTATAAATTCAAAAAATGCTCATTTTAAATTAAAATTTTTGTAATATTTTTTTATATGCATGTATTCAAAAACTGTGAAGACAAATTTTTAAATATATTATCTGCTTTTAGAAAATGTTAATCCTGTGTCTTTTCATGAGTAATTTCTCAAGTTATATCAAAAGTAAACAGTCACTTTTTAAAATTTTTTTAAATTTTAAAATGTTTTTAACTGTTATAAAGTGTTAATTGTTTTTCATTTTCTATTTGTAAATTAGATGCTATGTCTTCTTTAAAAATTTCCAAAAAAAATCTTTATTAGCAAAAAAAATGGAAAACTGTGTTCCGAAACCCTTTGAGACCCTCCAGTATACTTTGTTCCACATCAAAACTATCGTTGAAAATTTAAAATTTCTATTGCTTTGGGGAGTCCACCAGTCACCCCTCTGAGTGTACCATTGGACTGGCCAAAGTTTCAAACCTGTTCCCCCTACAAGTCGCAAGGTACTAGTAGTGTGGGCAAACCCATTGAGACCCCCAGTATACTTTGTTCCACATCGAAACTATCGTTGAAAAATTAAAATTTCTATTGCTTTTTTTTTTTTTGGGGGGGGGGGGGTCTATTAGCCACCCCTCTGAGTGTACCATTGGACTGGCCAAAGTTTCAAACCTGTACCCCCTACGAGTCGCAAGGTACTAGTAGTGTGGGCAAACCCATTGAGACCCCCAGTATACTTTGTTCCACATCGAAACTATCGTTGAAAAATCAAAATTCCTATTGCTTTGGGGAGTCCATCAGCCACCCCTCTAAGTGCATCATTGGACTGGCCTTTGCTCTTAAAAGTTTCAAACCTAGGCTCCTACAACTCCCAAGTTGCTAACAGAATGGGCAAACTCATTGAGACCCCCCGGTATACTTTGTTCCATATCAAAACTATCGTTGAAAAATCATAATTTCTATTGCTTTGGGGAGTCCATCAGCCACCCCTCTGAGTGCACCATTGGACTTGCCCTTGCTCTTAAAAGTTCGAGAATCCCAAGTTTATGCGCTCGCTTATGTCTGAAAACAAGTCACCGGCCCGAAATTGAATTAAAACAGGTAAGTTGACTTCAATCGGAGGATCAAGAGTGCATCATTACTGAACTCGGGGGCCCGATGATTTCCCCGATGCCTCCACGGTAAAAGTTTTTGCTTCGCATTTCGGAAACATTTCAAACCGAATTACGTCTCCATGGCTCCGGGAGCACGTCTCCGTCAGTAACAACATATCACTTCAAAAAGAATGGTCCGGAGATGCCTTCCGTATTAAAAGAGAAGGAAAATTTTTCGTATGCAAATAACGGGCACACATTTCCTGTCCAAGGCAGGAATACTCAAATACATTTGCATCACAAGGGGATGGAGTTTAAACAGGCCAAATGGATTTTTTAACTCGCCTTCTTCCCGGCAGTCCTTTGTGAACTCGCTTGTTCGTCAGATAGAACGGATAATAATAATGATATTGAATAACCCCTTCTCTTCTTCAGTCTCCCTCTTTCCTCGGCTCTCGCAAATAACGAACGAAGTAAAAGAAGCTCTTCTCCTGATAAGTAACGCGTATCTTCAAGATCCATCTCTTTTCCCTGCTTCTTTTTCTTTTTATGATATTATTATTAGTACTTCTCTCCCCTCGGCCCGTGCATTTTTCCCTCTTAAGTGTAAACAACAAGAAGGAACAAAAATGGAATATTCTGAAATGGTATTATCGCTGCCAGCTTCCGAAATCAGAACACCGGTCCCGGTGCTTAATACGGGTATGAATAGATGTGAGTTATGAATGCATATATGCGCATGTACGTGTGAATGTGCTAACAAGAGGGAGGGCAGGCACTTGAAATTTGAATCTTCCGTTACATGTAGTACATTTGCTCGCTTTAATGCGAATAGATGGGAGGGCCGTATGAAGCGCGAGTGCGTGTATGTGTAAGTATGAATAAATAAGCATTCGCTGTGTAGTACTTGTTTTCGAGCCGACTACAAATAGGATACGGATTCGTCCGTTCCGTTATTATGGAAGCATTTGATAACTGCATTGGGAGGAATAATTTTATGAAAGAATAGAAGAATATTTCGGGAATTTATTTTGCCTAGATAGATGACGTTCGTGACAGGTTTTAAACAGCCTTTTTTCGAAAACGGAGTTATTTCGTTGGGTTTGTTGTTGAAGATGAATTCAGATTTTATGAATTATTATTTTTTGCGCTTCGCGTTTGTTCTCGGAATTTGTCCAGTTCAAGCCGAGCAGTTACGATGACTGGCGGGAAGATGGGGGAGATTTAAATCGCAAATTAGGTTGAGTTTCAAGTGCGGATATATTATTTTTGACTTGAGCAGCTTTTGTTCGTTGTATCGGCGGATAAAAAAAATATATATCAGTTGAATTTCGAGAACTGCGACATTTATTATTCAATTGATTGTTCTAGAATTTAAGAAAAGTCACTTAAGATTGCGGGAGTTTTGATTAAATGGATAGATGCATGATAATTTGGTTTTGGTATGGCTTTTAAAAAGGTTATTACGTTTTGATTCGCATTAATTTTGAATTAATTTATCACTTCATAATTTTTGTTGCAATAATCCCCTTGGTCAAATTGAAATTTCAAGCATCCAAAAGTCTATGTTTTTAAAGTCACACAGCTATCACTTCCTGTTAATCCAGAACTGTCCACGATGAAATCCGAAATATGAGAAGGAATTGTTGAGGTTTCGTAGCTAGGACAAGTAGGAAAGTTCTTAAGTCTTCTAATAAAATTAATAAATTTTGTATGCCCACATCTAATTATTGCCAAAACAGTCTTGATCTTTTAAAATACAACTATTGTCCAGAGTGCTCTACGGGATACCAAGAATGAGAAAAGGGAATAGACAGTGTTTGTAATTTTTAAATGTTTAATTTGGTTGCTATTTCACGGCGTAATGACCAGATGTGGCCAAGTAATAATTTTAACTTTAAGTAAACGTTCACACAAGAAAAGTTCAACTGTACAGAACAGAAAAATGCGCTCATGGTAGTTACACGATTCTAAACCACCACCTACAGTTCGCAAACACATTGAGCCACAGTGAACCCTTAAATGTTTAAGAAAATTAATATTTGGCGTCTCTTTAAAAAACAAGCAAAATCTTTCTATCCACCTCTACCTATAATTTTAAGAAACTTTTCACTCAGAAAATTATATAGTTATCTGACACTTTGTATTTGTGTGTCTTATTTTAAAATTTTCACAAAAATTTATTTTAAAATTTTGCATAAAAATTTATTTTAAAATTTTCCATAAAAATTTATTTTAAAATTTAATAAGAATTCTCTGCGAATAATGTTTTCTTAGAACCAGCAAATTTAAAATGCCTAATTCTTTTTTAAATTAAGGAATTTAAAAATTTATCACTTATAAAATTTCAGATGCTATGAGTCATGCTTGATGTTTGTGATTGACCGATTATAATTGGACTCGTATGTATAATTGGATGATTATTTTACTCTCTGGAAGCTTGAATGATCTAATGAATGGTTAAGGAATTTAGTATTTATCGTACACCATTTTTTAACAACCTCAACAATAAAATTCATATTTATTTCCGCCTTCGATCTGAGCGAATATTCAAGCATCAATACTTTTAATTAGCAATTTTGAAATTGAGAAAAGCGACTATAATTGCATGTTTTTTCGATCTCTGCCCAGCTAATTCTTCCGAGATGTTCGAATATCAGTCATTAAAGACAAAGGACATTGTGTTACGAATAGATAAATATAACATTCGCATTTAAAAGAGTGTTAGACGTCACATATAATTATTTAAGAACTCTACACTATCATTTTCTCAAACGGCTTTAAGAGACATAACCTCAATTAACTGCTTCACACATCATGACTGCTGCAGCATTGTGATTATTTACCAGAATTTAACCGACGCAATTTTCTCTCATTTTATTTTATTCGATTTTTTACACTGTTGACTAACAGGCGCTGCTTGAGTTGAGTTAGTATAATTTATACCGAAACGCGATGTAAATAATCACTTTTTCTTTCCTTAAAAAATGGTAACGTTAACGGTAATTTTTAATTAACGTCGTACTTGAGCAACACAACGGGCTATTGACGACGGTCCGGGATCAATCCCCAAAGGAAAAGGTCCAAGGACAACACCACGTAATTTATTGAGAAATGGAATTAAGTCATTTAAATATCCATAAAATATTTTTATAACTCTTTCGAACATTTTTAGAAGATCGTATGCGTTGTATTCCCTTTATATGTATTTTTTCGGATTGACATGTTGTATATTGTCAAGCGAATGACCTCGAAAATGTCACCTTAATAATCAGCACATCAAGGAAGATGTTTTAAGCACTTTGACAACAGCAATGATACAGAAGTAGTATTCCTTTATTTTTCGCGAAATGCTGCTGAAAATTATCACATTTATCTCTTCATTGAAATATCATCCATGTTCGCTTTTATCCTCTTTTGCGGTTGTTTTAATTGTTTTGAAAAAGAATGGTAAACACTTCTAATGCTTTTACTTCAAAATTTTCAGAATCATTTTCTTCAATTATTTAAAATATTTGTCCACATCCTTTTTATTTGTTACTTCTCTAACATTCATCGTAATACGTTGGCAAAAAACTTTAACCAATTATTATCACTACCATTTTGACCCAAACCGAAATTTCATTCATTTCGGTTTTTATCTTCTTTTACAATTGCTCTGTTAAAATCACCTGGTGCTTTTACTTCAGAGAATTCTTGATGAAGGGACTATAGAAATGGAAACAAGTATTCAAGTAAGAAACGCACGAACATATAGGGGAAGACGGGGTACAATGAAACAAGGGGTACATTGAAACATTACTTCTAAAATCAGTACAATTTGTCACAGAAAGTTGCAATTTATATATGTGTTATACAACTATAAGTTCCAATTACTGATGTGATTTCGATACATTCGCACTTCTACAGCATTAGCAATAGAAGATTATTGGTTTTTCACCATTGAAAGTAAGTTTCTTTACTAAAAGTAATTTTGTTTCTTTTTCCTCGTTGTTATATGTAATAATTATTTTTTCTATTCATTGTTATCTTTGTGTTGTTGTCTTCATACCTCCAAAACCAAAATTTAAAAAAATAAATATTAGAAGCTTGAAATTTTTTTTTATTTAGTAACCTCAGTACGGGGTACAATGAAACACTTGCAGATGGGGTACAATGAAACATGTTTCATTGTGCCCCGGGTGAATGCATTTACTTGAAGTAATATATCAATGGTAAATATAATATCACTGATATAAAATAACATATTACTGGTTGTCATTAATCTAAATAAAACACTTTTACTAAGGAAATGGCAACACCTAACATTAATAGGAGAAGGCAACACCAAATCAAAACAGTAATCATTTTGAAAGCATTCAAAATGAAACTGTTTTTTTTTCCTTCTAAAAAAAGTACAGATTTCAATAGTAAGTTAGATTTTTTTATATTCGAAATCATTTAAGAACAGTTTATTTCATAGGCGTAAACTGCACTTACTACAGTTCACAATCCTCCTAAAGTTCTTGGTCAAAGGGGTCAAAAACAAATAGGTCAGTTAACTTCTGGTGAAAGGGGTGTTCTTGTTACTATGTGTGGATTTATTAATGCTTCTGGAAATTCTATACCCCATTATTTAGTATTCCTAGAGTAAATTTAAAGTTTTGCATGTTGAATGGAGCTGTTTGTGGGACTGTGGGTGATGCAACAAAATCGGGTTGGATGAATGGAGATATTTTTGTTAATGTTCTAACAGATTTCCAGGCACATACACGCTGAACGAAAGAAAATCCAGTTCTACTAATAATGGACTATCATGAATCACATATTACAATTTCCAGTCTAAATTTTACTAAAGATAACGAAATTGTTGTTGTAACCCTGACCCCCATACCAGTAACAAATTGCAGCTGCCTTTAGACAAAACTGTGTTCAAGTCACTTAAAAATTTCTTCAATCTAGCTGCAAATGATTGGATGCTGTGTAATCCAGGTCATACAATCTCTATCTATGAGATATCTTCTTTGCTTGGCACTGCTTATTTTCTTATCACTCCACAAAATATTACAAAAGGTTTTTCAGTAACTGGAATATGGCCTTTCAATAGAGAAATGTTTTTGGAAGAAGATTATTTGTGTTCGTATGTGTCAGATAGGCCTTGTCCTACTGAAAATTATTCCCATGGTCAGATTAATGAAACTGATGAGCTGAGTAATGAAACTGAAGACCAGACAGACAAAACCCAAGAATCAGAAGTGGTGGATTTTGCCATAAGTAAATCAGAATCACCGACTGCAGGTTGATCAGCAAATGTTCATACACCATGCACTAGCTTTAAACCTGTGAGGAAATACATTTATCCTCAAGAGATAAAACCTTACCCCAAGGCTAGTCCAAGAAAAGTAAGAGTAGGAAACAGAAAAAAAAAAGAGTTTAGTTAGTTTCTAATGCTCTGGTTAAGCAATTAGAAAGTAAAAAGGGAAAAAAAACTTAGAAGGGATTGTTTTCAAAACAAACTCTGCCTCCTACAGACTCTGAAGATGACAATGATCCGGATTAATTTCCAGCTCCAGATGATCACTGAAGTACTAAGAATGAGATATCCACACATAACAATGTGACACAAGCAGTATCTGTTATAAATGATTGTTTTAATCAATGAGGGTGAACTGAAACAAGGAAATATATTCTGTTGGAGAAATCATAAATTTAAATGAAGTTGAATGTGCCTAAAATAAACTATATAGGGTGAAAATTGCTTGCATCATTTGGAGTGTTTCATTGTACCCCAGTATGTGTTTCATTGTACCCCGCCATACGGGATACAATGAAACACTTTGAGACATTTACTTTTTGTTATTTTACAAGCATAAAGATATTGTTTAGAACCTAATAAAAATTTATTTATATGGGGAAAATACAAGATTAAACGTATGCATTAATTATATTTTTGTGCATGCAAAATTGTGGATAGGAAAAAGTAATTAGTAAATTTTGTTTCATTGTACCCCGTCTTCCCCTAGATATAAATCATATTTAGTCTTTTCTGTTTTTCTATTGGTATTCACAAAGAAAATTATTTAAAATACTAGAATATAAATTAGATATATTGTCTTACCCGGGTCATATTTACCTGCTATTAAGCTTATATACAGGGTGGTCCCGAATTCATGGTACAAACTTTAATGGTAGGTACAGGACATTGTAACAATGATTTATTGTATAGGAATGTATAGTCGCAAGTGACGCGGTGAGGCGAAAACAGGGGAAATAACGGCCGAAAGGAAAAACAAAGATTTTATTGAAAGCGTTGTTGACAAGTGTCATGTTTACAGTAATTGTTCAAAATTGCGTCCACCAGTATCGATACATGCTTGACAGCGTCGGTGGAGCGATTGGCGTACACGTTCAAAGATGCCTGGTATTTCACGCACACCTGCAGCAGTTACAGATAAGCGAGCGACGAGATCCTCATCTGAGTCAACTGGAGTCTCATAAACAAGATGCTTTAGATGTCCCCATAAAAAGTAATCGAGGCTCGATAAATCGGGAGATCGGGGTGGCCAAGGGACTGGTCCACCACGCCCAATCCATCGAGTACCAAACGTGGCATTCAGGTAATTCCGTACATCAATGCTGAAGTGTGCTGGCGCCCCATCGTGCTGAAACCACATGCGGTTACGAATGGCGATCGGAACATCATGCAGCAGTTGTGGTAACACTTCTTTCAGAAAAATAAGATAGCTTCCGCCAGTGAGCCGCGTGGGTAGTAAGTATGGGCCAATCAAAAAGTCGTTCACAATACCAGCCCACACATTAATACTGAAACGTTGTTGAAACGCATGTCGACGCGTTGCATGTGGATTATCGGTTGCCCACACATGGGAATTGTGCGCATTAAAGACACTCTCGCGTGAAAATGTCGCTTCATCTGTAAATAGCACATAATCTACGAAATCCGGCTGCAACGCACATTGCTGCATCACCCACAGGCAGAAGTTCACGCGGCGAGGATAATCTGCCGGATTCAATGCTTGTACTTTCTGAAAATGGAAGGGGTGTAAGCGATTTTCGTTTAACACTCTGCATACAGTCTGATGACTCACACCTACGTCACGCGCAGCAGTTCTTGTGCTTGACTCGGGTCTATCAGCCACAATGTTCAAGATGCTTTCTTCCAGCCTTGGAGTGCGTACAGCTCTTACTCGACCAGCGCCATGTCTGTTGACGTCGAACGCACCTGTTTCACAAAGTTGACGATGTAACCGTTGAAAAATTCTATGATCCGGCATTCGTCGATCAGGATACTCCGCGCGATACATTCGTAACGCAGCTCTGCCGTTACCATTTGCACGGCCGTACATGTAATGCATGTCTGCTTTTTCTGCATACGTAAAGTCACCCATCGTCTACGGCAGCACAATTGTGAATGGCGCTTTTCCCTACTGCGATGCATCATGTTCAACAGCGGCTAGACATCTACTGCCCTCTACCGGCAATGATACCAACCGATCACTCCATTTCTCTTTCCTTTTATTTCCCCTGTTTACGCCTCACCGCGTCACTTGCGACTATACATTCCTATACAATAAATCATTGTTACAATGTCCTGTACCTACCATTAAAGTTTGTACCATGAATTCGGGACCACCCTGTATTACGTTCCAATGTTTTATCGAAGTATAGCTTGGTTCCAAACCGAAATTTCCTTTATACTTTCAAGTTACATACTCACATACTCACAAAACGTATTCAAATAGAAACAATGTCACAACATCTTCTTTCAATTAACTACGTTGATTTAATAAAAGAATTCACACTTGCCTCTAAGTTTAACACCAAAATTCTCCGACTTAAAAAAATAAGGCAAAAGATCTATCAATTATAGTGAATATAAACCACAGGAGTCCACGTTTAATTGTCTCACGCATGTTCAACTGCATCGCAATCGGAGCACATTTTCTCCAAAGAATTGCAGAAGCAGAAAAGAATTCTCGAAAAATAAGTAAAATAAAAACTGCATGAACGCACGCCAAACTTAGGGACGGACTCAAACGTTTCATGTTCGAACGAAAAGCCCATATGAAAAACGTGTCGGTAAATAGATTTCCTCGAAAAGACCTTTTCGTGACCGTTTAGATGATTCGTTTGTGGAATTTTTTATTCTTTCCCTCATTTGATACTCGTGATTTCTGGGTTTTATTAAACTCGGTACGACCATCTGCGAATGCTATTTGTCCATTGTTTCTTCCGTTTTTATACTGTTTTCTGGAGTCCTATGAGTAAATAGGTAATAGTATGTGAATCGTTTGAGAAATATTTAGTGGCCATTGTACGGGTACTCTTGGTGACTATTCCTGTGTTTTTGTCCACAGGAGAATCGGTCTCTTACGACTATTCAGAGATGCAGGAAGTTATCTAACTCAGTTCACAAGTGATTTATTATTGTGACGGGAGACATTTCATGTACCAAAACAAATGCGGCATTCATTTAACTGATTTTATGTGATCGTATTACAAAGTTAACCGACCAATGCTGAATATCTGCTGACGAGTACTTTATTTTCAATGATTGAAATTGATTTGCGCAGAAAATGCTTATTTCCGCATAAGATTGTGCAACAGTTATACGCCATGTGAAAAAAATTTCCAGCATTCTAGCTCTATTTTATATTGCTGAATTCTTCTTGAATTCTTGATTATTATATTCTTGAATTCTTACCTGATGGACATAACAAAAAGTTTATGATATTTTGATAGCGTCACTTGTTTTTTCGTTTAGTTTTCAAGTACTCAAAAATGAATAATATTTTTATAACTATTATCGCCAATTTACAAATTTCGAAGAATTAAAGCATTTTATTAATTAACGTGTTAAAAGTTAGAATCTAAAAAGGTAATATAAATTAATACTTCTAGCGACGAATTGCTTTTATCAAACCACACGAATAATGACTAAATAACCCCTATTGGTAGAAATATTCCTAGCATTTTATTTATCAAGAAAATCAAAATTAGTTAGAAGTCATGATGGGAAGAATTAAAGCTACAAAAAGAATATATACGTGTGAGCAATTCAGAGGGTTAAAACTGATCCATCTCTTGAAGTGCATTATTTGAAAAGTGCAGTGAAGTATGGAAATTATTTTGGTTAAAATATTTAGTTTGTTCATTTTTATCTATTTTGTCACTTTCAATCAAAATTAATATTTTGAAATGAAATCCTGATTCTGTAATCCATGCTTCTAAAGTTCTAAAGTGTTTTAGTTCAACTCACCAAATGGATGTAATTAATGATTGAACCATCGAATTGGCTATTCAATTACTTCTTAACTATTAAGAACTGTGAGTGCCACATTCCTATCTTTTCTTTTATTTCTTTTTGGCTAAGTTACCTTTTCTGACTTTCAATTTTGTACTACTCTTCAAATATACTAGGATTTTGCTCATAATTTAAACTTTTTCCATTAACAGTTATTTAATGACATTTACCTATTGTCTTATCACTTAAAAATAGAAATAAAATTTTGAAGGTTTTCGTTTCACTTACAAAATGTTTGGTAATTCAGAACTTCCAATTTTCAATTTATTAATGTATCTAAAGAAAGAAAGAAATAAAGAAAGAAAGAAAGAGAGAGAGTGAGAAAAGCAACCAGACCTCAACTCCTTTCCATGTTTTGGATTTTAAAGATGTCTCTGTAGGAGTTACTGGATGAATAGAAATTGTTCTCTGTGTGACTTAAAAAATATTGTCTTTTGGACTTCGTCTAGGTTAGACATTGACCAAGGGGATTAATAACAGCAACAGAAAAAGAAAGATCTGGACTCAAAATTTAATATAAGTTATTGATGATCGTTATTATTCAAAGTGGGAGAACTTGACAATAACTACCAACGTACAAGTAGAATTTTATATAAATTTCGAAGTTAGAAAATGATGCCTCTATGGATTGAGTTTTGTCTGTCTTATACTTCCAAGATTACACAATTCCAAGAAAACGAATACATTTGTTTATATTTGAATTAAGTACTAACAAGAACCACGATTTCCAGGTATTTTTAATTTCTGAATGAGAAAAACAAGGACTATGATACTTAACATTAATTCCGTTATCCTTTACAAACAAGCCTTTCCAAAAGAAAGCATAAACAATATTTTGAAAACCTTAAAAGAGAATTACTTCTTTTGTGTTTTCATCAGTTTTTGAGCTCGTGTACCCCTATTACAATTGTGAAGGAAACACACATTGTTTTTGCAATTTTTCAGCTTAAATGATGGAGTGTATATACATAAAGTTTTAGAATATTCCGAATCGTGATACTTCTCTCAGCTCTGCTCGAAGGTAACAATCTCTCACAACTTCCACGAAACAGGAATATTTCAATTCCTTCTTTTTTGTTGTTCACAGACCGTCCGTAAGAACAAGACTCTATTGTCACAAAAAGCACGATCTTGGCATTTATGAATAGGGTCACGGAGTACGATAAATTTTTTATTTCACTCCCCAACGCCAATTTGGCGAGTAATTTCTACTCAGAATAAATCCTCAAAAATAAAAATTCCTCTCCGATCATATATGTTGCTAAATTATTTGCCCCAATTCGTAGAATATAATGGATGTTCCCCACAGAGCGGAAGCGCAGGTATTGAAGAGAAAACTTCCAAATACACACAATAGTGTTGTGTTGTAATGGATTATTCGACGAGAGTCATCCGGCTTTATCTGAGAACTTCGAATCCCTCTCTGCTTGGAGAATTATTTATTCTAAATTACTCCCTTTAAAACAATACATTTTGGAGGTTTATGCCCGTTTATGTTATTTTATCGGGAATTCTTTGTTCGGAAGCTTGTGATTTTCCGGTTTTCTGCTCGATCTTTTAAATGGTACAAGCCGAGTTGGATCGTTCGAAATATGTCCCGAAGGATACTTCCGGAAAATGGTTTGTTCTCAAACACTTGATGGGAGACTTTATTTTTCGTTTCCCATCATCTGTTGTTCTCATGTAATGGGCATTTGTGTCTACGTGTTGCTTTGAAAATGTCTCAAGGTTATTTGTGCGTTAGGAATTCATTAAAATCTAGCTGTCTACTTGTAGTGCGTTGGGAACTGATAATGTTTATTTACTTATCCATGCATTCTAAGAGTGTTGACAATTTTACCATAAATTGTCATTTCCAATATTTTAAATGAAACTATTCTCTTATGAGGAATGTGCCCGCGTTAGACGTGATAATTTTTTTTAAATGTTGATATTGCTTTTCCTATATGTCACCAAGGACTATGTAGATGGGTACCGAGTGGTCCTGCATATTTCACAACAATGTAGTAGGCTCAAATAAGTGAACTGTATAATTGAAAAAAAATTGTTATTTATAAATTCTATTTATATTAACAGAAGCCATGTTTCATAAATGATTATTCCATGCTGTGAAATTCTACGGTTCCGTACAAAATTTGCGCTAAAGCATGAAAATGAGTGATTTATCCCTAGTCGAAGAATTCTTAACATAGACAGTTCTAAGGATAGCAAAAACACGAATTCTAAAGATATTTAAATTTTGCTACACTGGTGTCTCTAAGGAATAAAATAAAAAATAATTAAACTTTAAAGGATGCTTAATTCTTCACTACCAAGATACAGATGCGTCCGCGGAAACGATAATTATTTGGCATTCGTGTAAACGGTAATTATCAGATACGCAGGCAAACAAAAATATCTTCAGACAAAATCTTTACAAAATTTACAATTTTTCAGTCGATAAGAACATTTTGAAAACAGGTTTTTTCCCAGACGATTACCATTTTCATCAAATTAAAAATAATTAGGTAGTGAAAATAAGTTCGAATATACACTCTATAACGAAAAAAATCGACGCACCAAGAAGGAGTTGTCTGATTGCGATAAAAATTGGTGGGTATGAAGAACATACATAGAAAAACAGATCAACCTCCTCAGTCCCAAGACCAACTTTGCAAATTAAATGTTGTTAATTTGTATGCTAATTGCTTTTAAACATGCATAAATGCATTGGAGAACTGTTGAAAAAAATATTTGAAATTTATTTTGTGAGAAAGCTAGTGTCTCCTACAGGAGACCCTAGTTTTCTCCTACTATGATATAGGACATTTAAAGCTTAACAGTAATTATGTCCTTTGAAAGAACTATATTTAAGGTATGTTATCCTATATTAAAAAAATTTTAATAAAATTAATAGTCAAAAATATAAACACTTACCGATGTGCATGCGAGTAATTTTGCTTCATACAGATGTCGCCATTTTCATGTAACTGTTAATGAGCTACAAATGATATTCTATCTAAAAATAAGAGTGCTATAAAATACTGCCATTTATTGACAACACGTAACACTAATTGATATAAATCTAGAAGCCATTTATTTCACGAGGCAATTTTTTTTAAAGTACTATTTAGTGTCTCCCACAGGCAACGCCAGGACTAAGGAGGTTAAAATTTCATAACAATTGAATGATTTATTACCGAGTTTGACCGTTTCAAAGGGAGGAAGTCAATAAAGCGTTGGTCCACCTCTGGCCGGGATGCAAGCTGTCACCCGGCGTGGCATAGACTGAAAAAGTTCCCGGATGGTGTCCTCCAACTGTCGGACTTAATGGTCTATATTTCGAGATGGTTGAAATTGTCTTCCCATAACGTCCCAAATGTGCTCTATGGGAGAAAGAGATCAGGGCACCTAGCTGTACAAGGAAGTGTTGAAAAAGTTTGAAGGCAATTCATAGCAACACATGCCGGGCATTATCTCGTTGATAAGTAAGTCCGGGATGCCGCAAAAGGAAAGGTAGCACAACCGGTCGTTGAATGTCATCCACGTACCGCTGTGCTGTAAGTGTGCCAGAAGTGACTTCCAAAGGGGTCCGGCTATCAAAAGAGATGGCACCTCAGACCATAACGACCTGTTGTGGGCATGCGTGGCGTGCGATAGTAAGGACAGGATCCCCACGCTGCCCTGGACGACGCTGAACAAGTCTGCGGTTGTCGTCAGGACACAGTTGGAAACGGGGCTCGTCACTAAAGACTACGTTCCCGGTCAGTACCGTACCAAGTTGATCGAGCAGGGCACCACTGTAATTCCGTACCTTCTTGGTGCGTCGATTTTTTTTTTGTTACAGAGTACACAAAAGAGTATTATTTTTCGAATTACTAAAAGACCCCTCCCCACACCCATTCAGATATTTCATTGACTCTTTACGGCCCTTCTATACATTCAATCCTCAATCCTTTGCAAATTAAAAATAATTTGCATTAGCTTGTGAAGCTAACACCGGTAACAACTTTATTTTTTTACCTGTTGTAACACAAAAGAAATCGAGAATAGCGATAAAAGGAAAAGTCTGTTTTTTTTGTGTGTGGAAAGTTTCCATCTGGTGCATCTGCTTGTTTATATTCTGTGAAAATGAAATCCAATTAAATGAAAATTTAACTTGGAATGCATGAACAAAACCATGATTAGTGTATCGTCAGCCTACAACTCATTAACTGACATTTCTTTGGAGACACTAGATGCTAATTGTTTTGATGAAGATAAATACATTGTTATTTTGTGCTCTATTTAAAATACATATAATGTTTAAAAATATTTTATCTAGCGTGTCCCGTGATAGCGAGTCTTGTGGTTCAACGGGCTAATTAATTTAGAGCAAGGGTAGACGAAAAACACAGTTATATTTTTAAATTAATTCATTCATAAAATTCTTTGGAGACACTAGATGCTAATTGTTATGATGAAGAGAAATACATTGTTATTTTGTGCTCTATTTAAAATATATATAATGCTTAAAATTTTTTTTATCTAGCGAGTCTCTTGATAGCGAGTCTTGTGGTTCAACGGGTTAATTAATTTGGAGCACGCGTAGACGATAAACACAGTTATATATTTTAATTAATTCATTCATAAAATTTGAGAGCACGCGCTAGAAAGTTTGCAATGTTTTCACACGAACCGGCAATTTCAGTCGCCATTTCCATAGCAACAGCCGAATATGAAAAAATTAAAAAGTACTGTTACAGCAAGCAACATGGAGAAGCTAAAACATTTAAAATTATGATGAGATTTCCATGAATTTTAACAATATGTTATGCTAAAATATTTCCATTTTATGTACAAATAAGATGTTTTGTTCTTGACATTTTAAAAAACATTTTGTTTTATTTACACTATATTTGCTTGCATATGCCGAGAATTTTTGGAACGTTTTCTAAAGCTAAAGTACTGATGTTAGCTTATATACGGAACCGCTAATCTCGCAAAAAAGAGTAGGAAATTTTCCGTTACTCGGGCGTATGCGATAAATATTCGCAATGGGAAGGGAACCTTTAACTAACGTCGAATTCTAGAGGTCCGGGAACAATCCAGCAGCGATCCATATGGGGATGGATTGTGAAGCAATCCCATCCCCCTCATTTAAAAAAAGTATAGTTAGCAAAGCGAACTAAATAATCATCGGGGGTTGAAGAGCGATAGCGAGCACGGGGCGTAGCCTCCTAGTAAGTTTAAAATTTATAGTTTGAAGATAAAACTATTGTAATGCACAGAAATAGATTTCGATACATAAAGCTCCATCAATACAAAAATCCCTAGGGTAAGTCGGGGTAATTGTAAACAAAATTTGTATGTTCACTTTCAATCCCTATTTTCAAACTCTTGATAAAGTAATTAAACATTGTTCACCCTACTAAACTAACTTGTCACTATTCTACTTTGATATTTAATTAGTACGTAGATTCCAGAAAATAAATTTAATACCGTACTCGGCTGTTTACAATTACGCGGGTGTTTACAATTATACCTGCAAGCCACTCTTCTATATTTTGCTTGAATGTTTGGAGAACTTCAAACTCTTCATCGTCAATGTTAATAAATTCTTTCAATAGTTCCTCATCCTCGCTGTCCTCGAGTTCTGCTGTCCTTTCCATTTGCTTCTTTCTTGGTTTCTCGCTTACTTCTGTCTCTTTCACTATCTTCTCACCATACTTACTTTTGTTCCTTTTCTCTTCTGCCTCCTTCAAGCGCGATAGTACTTGGTCAGTTGTAAGAACTTCACCATATGTGTGAAGTTTTAGTAAATCAGTTTTCCTGCTTCCCAAGAACACGAAAAATGCAATAAAACGCAATTCAAACGTACTAAAAAATACAAAATTACACGGGAAAACATATTGGTTTACCATCCAAATTGAACGAAACTATTGGCAAAGTTATGTTTACAATTACCCTGTCTCTTGAAAAATATGGGGTAATTGTAAACATTCAACTGTAGGTGCATTAAAATTCCCAGAAGCAAAATTCAATTATTTTCTGTTCGATAGAAGCATAACTGACCGCATTAAAGAATTGGAACAACATACGTTTTAATAAATTATGGAGCGCAGCAGAAAATGTAGCACACAAAAACTTTGGAACAGCTACACTCTACGTTTATGAGCAATGGCAACGGCCTTGGCGAATTTTTGGCGCACTTCTAAAGTCGCCAAGGAAAGAATTATTTCCTAACTCTTTTTCTGTCAGAAATTTTTTTCTTTTTGCAACACACTTAAATAAAAATTTCAGAACGTTTTAAAAAGTATATTTTTTTAAAAACTTTCACAAAAAGTAGTAAGTTTAAGAACATATCAAAAACACATTTGTGAATCAGCAGAGAAACTAAGCTACCAATGTTGGGTAAGAATACCCTGAAACTTATCAATTACACTAAATACAGTGGGCATGTTGGAAAAGAAAAAGATTTATAAAAGAAAAAAAAAGTAAGGAATAATACAACCTGATAACGTCAGAATTCTTTCGTAAAAAATAATGAAAACGAAAATGGTCAAAAATACAAAACTCTTAATCCCTTTTCGTGAAAACTAATATAATAAAATAAAAATTCCACAATTGTCAAAATACAAATAAATGGATCAATGGTATCACAGAAAACGATTTAAAAGGACCAATGCAATCAAAGGATATTTTAAAAACAAAGTAACCAATGTGAGGAAAGAAAAAAATTTCAAACGAATCAATGAAATAAAACGATTTTAACGGATTTTGGAAAAACTTTCTAGAATATTCAAAATGAAAATTTAAAGTTTCCGTTTGCCGAGGTTGTCATGAAGACAACAACAACCGTAACGATAGATGGGTTGCCTTAATTTATCGAAACTGTTTACTAGAAGTGCTGCAAAAAAAAAAAAAAAATCGCCAAGCCGTTGCCATCACTCTTAAACGTAGAATGTAGCTGTACCAAAACTTTAAAACCCAAACTTTTCAACCATAAAATTTTCAGCTAAACATATTGCTATCAGCTGTGGTTCAAAGAAATACGGGATCACCATATTACATCCACAGGGTTGCCAGCTTTATTATTTCACAACTTTTTAGTTTCTCAGAATTTCACATGGTCGCTTGTATAGCTTGTTTACAATTACCCCTTGTTTACAATTACCCCTTGTTTACAATTACCCCTTGTTTACAATTACCCCGCCTGACCTTATAGCTGTCCAAGGTTTGGTCTCTTGTTTATGGAATATTTTTTAATACACAAGTTGGTTCAGGTAAAGAAAAGCACAAACATACCTTAAAATTGTCTAGTTTATTTTTTGATATTGTACCTTTTACTTCAGGAGTTTGGCAACTCAAAATGAAAAATTTGCAAAAATTAGGAGGAAAATGATGCACTGATATATTCTAAGAATAATTAGTTTTTCAAAAGATGTAAATAGGCTTTTATTTTAAAAACTAATTTTACTTATTTGAATTTTACTTTCGCAGACAAGTATTCAGAAGTAATTTCGTATGGGCCTGTTTTCTATTTCAATCAAATGTCCGCAATTCTTCTTCTTCTTTCTAATCCCACTGATCTGGATCAGATCAGGTCCATGAGTCCCTCCGCCCTCAATCTCCCTAGAACCACACCAGGGCTACGCAGTAGGTTTCCCCGCGATAACGCAATGCATCCTAGCAAATGCTCGGCGGTGGCCTCACTTGTGTTGCACTTTGTACAAGTGGGGAAGATTTTGTTTCCCCGGGAGAACATTAGAGTCCTTAGGTGTCCAGTTTTGAACCTAGATAAAGCTGTCTGGTCCCTCCTTTCACCAACAAAGCTCAAAGCACCACCAGGGCCAGGGCTACAGTACCAAGAATGGGGCGGCGGAAGTTTCCAAGAGCCTTACTTCTGGAGTATATTTCATGGAAAGTCAGAGGCTCAGCAGGACACAGGGGCAGTGATGATCCCTTCTTAGCCAGTTCATCGGCAATGTCGTTATATTTAAGGTCTACATGAGACCGCAATTCTTAGTGACCATTATAAACAATATTTTGATTTTTTTTCCAGATTTATTTGAAGCCGTGGTTATCCAGTTAGTAAGAGTAACGGATTCGCAACCTGAGGGCAGCGAGTTCGAAACTAGGATCAACCAAAGCGTCGGTCGTGTTCGCTTGAGATGGTGCACGTTAAAACTGACCTCAAATGTCCTCACCTTGATGAGACGTGGAAGTTTGGAGAGTGGGATCCCAGATCAGATGTTGACCTCGTCACCTGAACAGGGTTTTAACTTACGAGGTGTTGATTCCGGGCAGTCGCCAATAGCCCGTTGCGTTGCTCCAATGCGACGTTAATTAACTACCTACATATCCTTCAGATTTATCTAGGCGTATTTTACAATTATTAATATCAAAACTTCGATTTACATTGATCAAATTTGTTCCTGTGCATTTTTATTGCTCGATAAAATGAAATAAATTTCGAGTTCTTCTTTAGCCCTGTGGACTAAACATATTTACAGGAAGGGCTTCTTAAAATGCGTTTTAGTCGCTCATGTGTCTAGGCGAATAAATAAGGTATTCTTCTGAGTTTCATCTAATCCCTTCACATTGAGTTACTTAATACATACACATTTTCCACTTGTTTTAGTAACCTATCCAATTGCTGTAATACCAAATAAGCATTTCGTTTAGCAATATCTTTTGTTTCTACTTTAGGTAAAATGAAGCTTTGATTGACATCATTTAAGCTAACTTTAGTACTTGTTTTTCAAAAATTTAGCAGTTCTCATCGTTTTGTTTACCTAATAGTAGCTTGGGGCCTCGAATATACGAAAGCTAAATTACCTAGAAGAAAATGAAATCTTTCACAAACGTAATTGAAAAAATAGTTACTGTTCAAAACAGTGTAAGAAAAATGAACTGGAAAAGGAAATATCGAGTTTCTGATGGTACAGATGAATATTTTAAGTCCTAAAACTACTAATAGCTGCCTAAATAAGCAATTAAATTTACCAAAATTATTTTAATTAACTAATTAAACCCAAGGTATTTAGTTCGTTACGTTGAAACTCAATGTGCGTAAAGGTACTCCTGCCCAAAGAGCTTTCCAAGCGGATTGGATTCAAGACATACATTATGATTCTGAACTGGTACTATTATTTCGGTAGAAATTGAACAGTTCTAAACTAAAAATTAGTGTTAGTTGCATATTAATAAGAAGCTTCAAATTAGTTAGAGTAAAGCAATAGATTTTTTAGTTAACTCGAAATTGATAATTACTGAGAATGTTTTTTTGATAACCACTCACACTAAAATAAAGGGAGACTAGCTGATGCTATTTCGGCACTATTATTGACATCAAGGTAAATTTGACAATTGCATGTGTAATGATGAGAGATAACTGGAAAATAGGTTTATAATCTTTCTTCATTTCCGGAAATATAGTTTTGGACGGTTGGTTGTTAATGAAACCGAATCATAATTTTCAGAGGATTGAAAACTCCAATATTAGGAAAGGAATTGAACTAGGAATTTTGGTAGTTAAAAATACTTTTGAAGTGTCTGGATTGTAAACTCAGAAACTGAAAATATTTTTTCAAGCAATGTGTGTTTTTATATTGTCAAAACGTTTACGAGACTTTCCAAAACATTTAGTCAATTTTGAAATAGAAGAGAATGAATTTGTTTAACTTAACCAATGGATTTTCTAATTTCGCAAGACTCTAGAATTTAATAAAAGTCTTGTTTATGAAATTAATATCTTGATGTCTATGAAATTTAATTTCTAATTTGACTATTAGAGCGCTTTTTAAATTCGGAAACGGTATTTGTGGAACGCATGTGTGCTGTTATTCAATTATATCTATGTGAAGAATTTTCGGAAAACCACGAATACCAAAAAGAAGTAATAAAGATCCTCTTTTTGTAGAAATTAAAATATTTATATATTTTTCTATAGAAGACAAATTCGAATCACTTCAATCTACCTCAAGTTACTTAAAATAAAGTAACACCAGATATCTGTGCATGTTTTTTTGACAATTAATCTATACGATATTTAAATGGTATTCTTGCACCGTTTCATATAATTTTTTTAATTAAAAAACTAAGAATTTTCAAAAAAGTAAGAGGCACAAATATAACTACATTTTATTGTAAATTAAATTAATTTTGTCTGTAAATTGAAACATAGCGGATAGATATTTAAAAACAAATAAAAGTAAAATTCTTAAATTTTTTTAAAACTGTAGTTGCATAAATTGGTTATAGATATATATTACGTCTTGATTTTAATCATCAATTAACATATATTTATAACGAATAACAATTATTTAATTACATATTGATAATTTCAACTTGTAGATATTAGAACTTCAATTTATGTTTTCGCTTCAACTCAAAATAAAAATTTACGAATTTTTTCTTTCAATGAAGTTTGGTTTATGCGTATGTAAATTTCACATCATATTCGAAAAAGATTTTAGGTAGTGCTGTGGTCAGGAAAATACTTAAGATAGAACGTTTCAAATCAGTGAAATATTTTGTATGTTTAAGATGAATAGAGCGTTATAATTAAACTATTCAAAAACGTTTGACTTATTCTCTTGTGTGTAAACATATCTGAAACCTAGACATACAAGAAATATTTTCTAATATATATTATAGAAAATAGAAAAAATATCCCTTTATAGAAAAAATATCTCTGAGTGACAAACAAGACCTATTTTAGTTAAATACAAAATGCTGCACCGCCATTTTTGTAAATGTAAAATGAAATTCAATCATTCTAAAGTACAATGCATTATATAGTATTATTTTATTGAGAGATAATTTTAGCAGTTTTTTCGTAGGTTTTCTAACTAGCAGCTGCTGTCTGTTTTAAAATACATAAAAGTATTAAGAGCCAGATATTATACTTTTACATTCTTCATATTTTTTTCCTGTTTCTGGTTTCAAGTCCCCTTATTAGAATTAGTAAAAAATAACACAAGTCTAATTCAACACAAAAATTCTTTATTTCTCTTAAAATAAAACGACACAAAATAAATTCAACATATTTTGTTTTCCTTAAAATCAGTTGGACGGTTCGCAATAAATCACTGGTTAGTTAAAATTAGAACTAATTACAGTGATTTCAGATGTAAAAATGCGTAATAAATAAACGAAAAGCAAATTTAACTATAAAAACTTTAAAAGTATTTAACCACATTATTAGATTTTCATTCTTTCTGTTACACACGTGCTAGTTTCAAAAGTTTAAATTTACCTATAAATATACATTTTCAATTCCATGTAGACAATATTTACATTTACTCATCTCACCGTGAAAAACAAGTCTTGGAATAAACACTGATACATAAAAATTCACAAGCATCGTTTCCATTATTTACAAATGCGGTATCTATCCATGAAAACACAGTATTTTGTTGAGATCATATTGTATACATTTTTACAAGCAGCTTCAACCGCGTTACATTCTCCTGTTTCTCATTAATGTACTACGTCATGATATGTATGAAATTCGAGGAGAAATATCAGTTCATCCAGGATAGAGTTCATCTTCTCTCTGAAATCTCCCCTTTACAAGCTACTACAAAATGAATTTTCAGATAAAATGATGGCTTTGTTCGTGTATTTGAAGCCAGAAATCAACATATCACAGTCACAACCAAGCGACTTATTTCTAGTCTTTCGTCATGGAGAAATGTCTCAAAACCTTTCATCTATACTTAAAAACATCAACACACAATATTTATAAATTCATATTTCAAATGTATCTACCTAAAATCGGCAATGAAATATAAACTGCATCACTGATCAGCGGAACTAAAACTTCTTGCTCCAGGCTGATTCAAGTCTCGCAACGAGCGCCCGAATTGTGGAAATCTCGCATTTCAGTGAATCTAGTGGCTCTCAGATCTCAGACGAACGGAAAGTCCACGAACTTTCAAGTACCCTCGTATTGTGTGTGAAGTCTATTACGCTGATACACTTAGATTTCGTATAGTTCTACAGCGAAACTCACTACCAATGTGCCGGTGGTGCAACTCACTGCGTGGCTTGTCCTTGGTAAAACGTTTGCATCGATGAGTAGTTGTTCGGTGACGGATAAACGGCGCGAGGTAGAACGGGCCGGCTAACGGCCGTTGTGACGGGTGGTGTTTGCCTTTGGTATATGTCCAAGGCGGGCAAAGCCGTGGAGGACGTGGGCACTCCCATGTGAGGATTCCCTAGTCCAGACAGCGAAGAGATGGTAGACAAGTAGCTGCTGTAGCTGTAGGGCCAATAGGGAGATGGCGTTGGACCCCAGAGTCGCGGGAATCGAGCAAGGGTTGCGCTGTCCGGAGGAAAGACCTCGAAGCCTATCATAGCTTGCCTTTTCCATTTCGTCCTGGAAGGTAAACAAGTTGTTAGTGGGATTGAACACTCATACGTTATATACGGATTCACAATTTGTTTTGACACACGAACAGGGTCTTTCTTTTGTGGTGTAATAGGCGTTCATTTGCACATTTTCAAGAAAAATTAAGGATGACCGGTGTTATAGGAAAAGCCGAAGCTTTTAGTAATAAAAATAAAGTCGTCCGCAATTTGGCCATCTTTTCAGAGATAAAGGCAATGAAGTCAGTATTATAGCAAGGTTGTTTGGGGTTTATGGCACTTGGGTTTATAGACATATTAGGTTTGGGGTTAATAGACATATTACCATATGTCTATTTTGTATTTGGCCAAAACGCGCCAAACACAAAATAGGCAGCATCAAGTAATGAGCATGTTCACAAGGAAAATTTGCTGAGAGAAATGCAAAAGAAAGAAATGTATCCAGAGTAAGTTAAAGGAACCAAACCCGTGTCACCTAAGAATCGCAGGCTCCTAGGGCAATGAGCAAATCCACCGAGTTACAATGGCGCCTAGGAATGGATAGGAAACGATAGATAGTATGAATTTCTGGTCACACAATATTTTTATGTTTGTCTTTGCGTTGTGCTAAACGATAGCTATGAATCCATGAGTATTTTGTTCTTGTTTATAGTTCAATAATAATTTAGGAGTATAATAAGTTTAAGTATTTAATTAAAAAAAATTAACTGTTGATTAGATAATATTTTAACTTTTATCTGATTTATACTCGTTTGCTTTACCTAGTACTTGTCTGTCATTGAATCGTGCGCTTTAGAACCCAAAACAAACAATCAAAAGAACGATTTGGTTTATTAGTAGTAATTAATATCTCACTGAAGCAACACAACGGGCTATTAGCGACGGTCCTGGATCCATCTCGAAGAGAAATGTCCGAGGTCAACACCCCATTATTTTAAGCTACTGCCGGATGACGAGGTCAAGGCCTGATCTGGCACCTCTCTCTCCAAACTTCATCACCACGCCAACGTGAAGACATTTTAGGTAATGACAAATTTAACATGCACCTGCCCCCACGTACACGGTGATCTTTGGTTGGATCAAGTTTAACTTCCAACTCTCCGGTTGCTAATCCACGGAACTACCGACTGAGCTACCGCAGCCCCATCATTTATGAAGAGACGGAAGGAATACTTCAGACTTGAAATACTTCAGACATCGGCAGCCCCATTTCTCAGAACAGCCATGCACGCAGAAACCCCTACAATACTTTTCAGAAGATAATTTTGAAAGGGGCCTAATTTTCTTCCATGGATCCCTATTCCAATCAAATTGCCATAATTATTTATGAGAAAATCTTTTATTATTATTTGACTGCTTAAGGAAATGTCTACGTGTATTTTAATTGGGAGATTAAATGAAATTTCAATATAAAGCTGATTAAACTAGTTCAAACAAGTATATTTAATTGTTCTGTTATAAAGAATATTTCGAGGAGGGGCGTATATTCCGATTCCTTTGTAACCTTAATCTACGAGCTCCAACCATATTAACTGGTTCACCTTGTTCATTTTCCGATCATGTGCCAGAAAATCCAGACACTTCATTAGAAGATTTATTTAACTGTTTTATCATAACCACATGCCGGAAACATGCGTTGAGAAAGCTGTAACAAAATATTAAAACTTATTTAATGATTAAATAGCGACATGAAGTTAGATTTGAAATGGTTACTAATTTAATTTTCAGTAAAACACAACTTCGCTTCCTGAAACCCCTATCATACTCTTTTAAGTTTATTCAGAAATAAATCAGTGTTAGAGGCTATTTTAATGCCAACTAGACATTTTGCGTGGTTCAACATCTAAAATGAACTTGTTATAGCTAGAATTCAATCGGAAGGATAATTTCTATGAGTTGTAGTGACAACCTAGCTGTTAAAATAGGATGAGATGAGTTCTTATAAAGGTTATCAAAGACACATCATGTCTATTTACTGTGCGAAACTGTAGCGAGCAATGTTTACAATAAAGGGATTGGGAACATACATTCAACGGATGTCGTTATAATTACCCCTTAAGTTCATGCCTAGTTTTGAAAAGTGGCGTTTGCATAGGACGGTTGGTGAAAAGCTTCCATTGATGGTGTAAAAAGAAGTCTTTAATATCAGTTCTTTTGAAGTAATCATAATTACCTTCTGTTTTGGTACCATGTCTTGACTTGTGTATCGGTGAGATTTAATTTGGCCGCTAACTCCATTCTGTCTTGAACACTTAGGTATTTTTGTCGCTCAAAACTTTTTTCCAGTGTCTGAAAATGAAAGCCAAAAATTAAAAATGCACGCTTCTAGATAACTGTAGAACAATGGAAACTAAGCAGCTCCTCAAAATCAAGAATAGTTTCACAAATAAAATGTTTTTAGGTAAAATGGAAAAAATATATTTTAAGATAGATGAATTCATGTACTAGCACATACATAAACGATAAAACTGTGTTCAAACACTCTTTCTTAGTCATACCTACTGAATGTGTAAGCGGTTTGAGCTGAATATATCGTTTTATACAGAGATAAGATCGTTTTAAACAGAGATATCTTCAACTCTTACATAGTATCGTATACTTGATTTAAAAAAAATTACAGCTTGTTCATTGGTTTAAGTTCAGTGATATCATTAAACTTTCCATATTCTTAACACTAACATGCCTTATAATTGAAAAAATTTTATGTGTTTTAATTCGAAAATTAAACTAAATTGAATACAAAACCTTTCAACCTCAGAAAATTATTAACTATTTAAAAATAACTAAGGAACAATAATTTCAAATCCAGTTAAAGCTGCAAGGTGAAAACTTAATTTATGTGAGTAGAATATTCAAAACGTAATTCCTATCATGTGAATTAAATCTGAATTGCTTATTGATAGCACTTTTAGTCTCCTTATTTCAAAAAACTAGTTTGATATATTACAACGTAAAGTAGTCCTAATTCCTTTGATCACGTTATTAACTATCATCATTTTGAATCCAAACTAAAAGTACTCAAAATATAACTTATTGAAATTCATTTAGAAGTGCTATTCGCTCGAAACGTGCCAGATGTCTGGAGTATAATTAGCTATTGACCTCGGCTACTTTATTCTCAAAAGAAGTAGGTTTGGGCAGCATTTTCGGAAAGGTCATTACCTTCCTCACCAGTTGCATAAATGCACGAGAGAAAAAAATTCTCTCCAGACAAATGTGCCATGATGAATCATCTCCAAACAGTTCCCATTCATTAAGACTATGACATCCCCTAGACAAACAAGAATGTTCTTAATAGCGCAGCTTTTAAAATTAAGTTGCCAGGTATATACGTTTATATTTTCCTGCTCCGTCCGTACTTATCTTCAAATTAAAGAATCATAAAGAAAGCACGCCTTATAAAAGAGGAGAGCAAGCCGCAAAGTAAATGGTGTCTCGCGATAAATCATTTATTGTCACTGGTCTAAATGCGCGTTTTTTCTTCTTAAATGAGCTTATCAAAGTGGTTTTGTTGGACTTAACGTTGCGTGCGACTTGTGATTGAATCGGGTTTGACAGGAACAGCATCCCGCATTTATTATTGAAGTTTTTTAATTATATAAATCTCGGAATTATAAAAGGAGGCCTCTCTGAAGACGACTTTATCTCGAGATCTTGAGTCTTAATTAGATGTACTTAAGTCTGGTTGCTACAAAGTACGCGTGTTCTGAGGTGTTGGGTAATCACTGGGAGTTGTTACCTACCAGAAAGGTTGTTTTTACACTGATTCGGGGATAGATTCCAGTCACAGTTGCTTGCTTTTATGTTTTTATATGCAGATGAAATTGGTAAATGTTTCTTTAAAAGTCAGAACGGAAACCCTCCTAACAAAATCTTAGCCAGAAATTTTAATTCGGGGAGGCCCGAAGCTAGAAATGCAATTTTATACCTAATAAAGATATGAATCTTATCGGATTTTTAGTTTCGCAAGTCTTTTTACCTTACAGTTCGTCTCAAGAGAAAAATTTTAAATACTTATATAAATAATAACGCGTACCGTTGTAAGCATAAAGGTCGTATGTCCGTTTAATTCATGTGCAGGAAAAATACATTAACAATAGTTTGTGTGAGCGAAATATTTATAATGAGATAACACGTAGAAAATATTCAAATATTGTTACTTTTGAACAATTAAATGAAGATATATAAATATAGGTATGTATGCAATTTGTGATCAGAAAAAAATTCATAATTTTAATTTCTAGTGAATGATAGTTTAATAAACTATTAATTTTTTTATTAATGTTAATTTAGGACAATTGGAAAAAATATTCTACATTTTTATAATATTTAGTTTTTAGAGGTATAAAACAATAAAAAAAAACTAACATTTTTGAACTATGCTCGGGCCTCTAGTCTCTAACTACGTCAATACTGTTTAGTTTCTGTACACTTCGATATGCAGTTAGTGAAGACTAGTCATTATTGCCTCTAAAATGTTGCTTGTCGTAAATAGCTTTGGTAATTTCAATTTCTTTTAAAATGATAAAATATTTAATTCATTGGTCGTTCATTTATATAATAATGACGACATCAAACACTGAAATTGATACATTTTTTTGGGTAATTTGTCGCCCAATTATCCTTTTTAGCTACACAACAATGAATATTTTTGGGACAGACCGCCACTTGTTTTTACTCAATACGTACTGGTATAGAACCTGGTTTTTCTCGATACTCGTTATTTGTTCAGTATTAATTTTTGGTCTATCATGTTCTTGAATTGTGATTAAAAGAATCAAAGAAAACTTAAAAATTAAAATTTAACTACTCATAAAATTGGTGAATATGCATTTATACAATAAATGAAATTTACTGTATAAATTCATATTTCATCAATAATCAATAAATAATTATTGTTTCATTATAATAATCATTATAATTCAGATAAATCATTATTGTCTCATTTATTGTACATTTATACAGCAAATGAAATTTATACAAAATAATTTATGCAGATTTGTTAATATCTAATTGAAGCAGAGGATCGGTCTGAGTAAATTTTTTCGAAAATGAGATTTTAATGGAACAATGATCTCTGCAGCCATTAGTCATCGATACATGAAATCGCGATATCAGGCGTGGAACGGAATAATTGGAAACACCCACCGCCCACTACTGTAGGACTCGTATTTGTTTACGGGAAAGGTTACGGAACCCTTAACTCACGCTTGTTTTTTTATCCTTTAATTCTTTTTACTGTCAAATACAATTCATCATGTGACGTTCATCGTTTCAACAAGCATGGTCAAATTTAAGAGCGATGAATTTCATAACCATGAATAAGTCAATATGACAAGAGTCAATGTGACACCCATTGACATCAGAAACATTATTTACTCCTGTAAACTTAGTGATGTGTAACCTAGATTGTTCTTCGGATGTTCCCTTCAATTTTTTCTAATAAACACATAAATGAGGCAACGCTGAGTGACTCGTTGAAAAGCTTATGCCAATCTAGTTTGGTATCGTATAAAGTCAAATGACTACCATGTTTGGAGTAACGTTTCTACAAAAAAATAACAAAAATGGTTCTTTGGACTACTGCGATTTTTCTATTCTTTTGTTTTTATTCCTCCAATCAATGTTTTAGCCTCAATATTTCAGTTAGATTATGGACTTCATTTAAACAGGTTTGTGGTATACAATTTTAGTTCTTTGTCGTTTATGATCAAAACATAAATGCTAATTTACTATTTGGTTTCCGAAATCCGTTAATTAATAACTAGACATTTCCTTCAGGTATGCAACATAGTATCCTGCTTCATTTCATTACCGAAATAAAAATAACGGCTTGGAGGTAAAAGCCATCGATAAAGCTTGAATTCTTCAGGAAATAATTATCATCTGACTTGCAGGACGCGGAAACGCTTTCTTTAAAAAGTGTGTATGAGTCTTACTCATATACTTACCCTCAACTGATGATCTGTGAAGGCAGTCCTGGCTTTTCTGGGTTTTTTATTTTTCAGCGAAGGGCTGTCTTCTCTTTGAGGCCTTGAATCGTACCTGTCACTTCCTACAAAACAAGAAAAATCATAAATAAAAATTCAAGTTAGTAAGAATTGCCTTAAATATCAAATGACAACAACCATACTTTTACTGATTTGAATTTCTATTGTTCATTAGAAGTAAAATATATAATGGTTGATGGGCTTCAGTCACCTCTAAATTATATAAAATTTAAATTTTCACTTATTTTAAACCGTTAATTGGTATTTAATGAATTAATCTTTTCAGATTCGCTTACACCACCCCAATCAATGTGCATGAGAAAGAAGATGACTCAAACCATCATTACGTACTTAGCTTCTGTTTCACACAAATGTTCCGTATTAAAGAAATTTGCTGGTATCTATTATGACAGTCAGTTGTACAAAAAATTTAGTCAAATGGGCAATTGAGCCACACGTAAAGAAAAGGGGAATGAGCACCTGATACTCTTTTTTAACATGTCAGAAATAGTGTAAGAAGCAGATAATGCTAATACGAAAACTACTTCTCTGATTCTAATGCTACTAGGTTTAAAATCGGAATTCAGTTTTAGCAGTATCACCACAATCAGTCTTGTGCCTCTAACCACTGTATGCATATCATGGAGATAAACACTTGGGATTATGAATTAGTTTTCTATATTTAAGAGATAAATCAAAATCTGATGAGATCGTTGCAACCATTTATAATAAAGAAATAATATTCTGAATGCTATCGAAAAATACTGCCCTCTAAGAACGTTAATATACTTTTCAAATCTATATTTGTATTGTCAACGAAAAGCGCGAAGGATTTGTGCCTCTTTGTATACCAATAACGTTTATGTTCGTGCGCTTTAATTACCAAACCTCATACATTCTATAGGTTAGTAGAATCCATCATATTGTAATTTTAATAAGTGATTGTTTGAGTGTCGGTCAGGACGATGTTTTTTTTTCAATTTCCTAGTCGATAATTTAGTCATCCTATGGGTGTCGAATTACATATTATTGAAGCTTAGTTTGGTTGTTATTTAGCTTATATCTAACCATGTCATAGTTTAGACATTGAATTAAGTCATTATTATGACAATAATATAACCAAAACCTAGACTATAATGATATACAAAATTTTCATTTTACTTTCAAAATCTACATTCAAAGAAAAGGTTTCACACTCGTATTAATGACTTAAAGGTTATTTCACTAGAATAATGTTGTTCAGTAAGAAAAAGCTGTTGTTATGTTTACGTTGCATTACGTTAACTAGAACATGTTGATATTGAACCCATTATTTTTGCCATGTCAGAAAGAGAGTGTTATCTAGAGGTATTGATAATGCCGTAAGTATTCAGTTTTATTGCTGTGTGTTCCCGTACAATCCAGTATTCTTTTAACGAACGACAGTTGTTATTTAAGCTATTATTGCTGTGTGTTCCCGTACAATCCAGTATTCTTTTAACGAACGACAGTTGTTATTTAAGTTGAATTTCAGAAGTCACATATGGTGAAGGAAGTTACATGTTCACAAGTATGCAATATGGATACTAAAGGTACGAGAACATTTTATTTAATCCATTAATCACTGGATCTTTCTTTTCTGTATGAGTTAGTTATTTTATTTTTAGGTAAAAATTGTCTCCCAATAGTTACACTCTGTTCTTCTTCCTCTTCCTTTCTCTTTCGTTTTAGGAATATTTGTTAAAAGGGTTTTGGGATGTCTAGTATAACTCTTAGGGCAGCTCAAAACTCTAACTCAATAATTTTACCCAATACCATTCAATTCCAAGCTTTTAAAACAGTGGCTATAAAAATTACTGGGGAATTACAACCATTCGGAGTTGGATCGATTGTATCAAGCACATTTATTGAACAAAAAGTTACTTCGTATCTGATAGCACATTTAGTTTAAAAGCGAAATTCAATCTTTATTGATCTCTCAAATCCTAAAATTCCTTATCTCTTTATGGATTGTTCAATTTACTTCAGGTAGAAATACTCTTCAAATATGTGTTCAGCACAGTTTGCTTCAGAAACTTTCGCCTCCAATCATTGCATCAAAGCGGGAATTTTATGACATGAAGCGGCCGTTTGATCGGAGGATCCTCCGAAAAGGATCCCGAAAAGCCGAAAAGGACGCACAATAACGAAACCCCGAGAATTTGCAACGCAATTCGACACCCAGAGGAAGTTGCATACAGGCAGAGAAGAATTCAACGTCATCCATAATGCATCCTCCAATAAACAGCGAATGAAACTAAAAAAGTAAGGGCAAAAAAGTACTCTACAAGTAACGTTAGGAAATTTATACGTAATTACTGGCACAAGAACCATTGTCCAGCGTTCCCGTAAACGGTCTCCAACGCACGATTCCGCACTACGTTAGGCGCAAGTGCTGGCGCAATTAAGGTTATATCTTACTGGAATCTATTCACTGGGCGGCCCACCGGCATCAAATAAATGCACACAACTCGGAGTGAATAGAATGAGGGAGGACGCCGCAAGTTGGCAGTGGCGTTGTTATGTAAATCAGTCGGCTTGTCGAAAGGTTTCCGCAATGCTCGATAGATGGCGGTGCTGTTCCGGAGCAGACGTCGCTGTTTTAAAAAAAATCTTCGATTTTTTCCCGGAATAGACGTAAAAATATTGTTAAGAATTGCCGCCATAAATTGTTTATGGTCCTTCCAAAGGGCCTTCCTCGCAGACTTGAGCTATAAAGATATAAACGGAGATAAAATTTTGCTCATGCAATTCAAAACAGGAGCATTCCTTTTGATAGGATATTTTTTGGTTTGTGAAATTCAATTTTTATACATCACTTCCAATTGAATTTTACCAGTGTGCAGAAAGATTTATGTTTGGAAACATTTCAGTGGTTGTGTGTAATAGTTATGGTAAGTATATCAGCAAGGAATGCTCATCTCGATGAAAATATGCTTAGCAACAAGAAGTCGGTTAATCATCTCATTATATTTTTCTTTTATACTCTTGTTAGAGAAAGATTCGTTTCGGAGGTGATGAGGTGGGCAGAAATTTTAGAACATTTTAGAAAATTAAAATTAGTAATTGATGGCAAGTTCTGATTGAAATCCCTCAAATGTCAACTAACGGATGATAGTAAAATTTTTGAATTGCTCAATGAATACGACAATTTCTTATTTAATACATAGTCCCCATGGCTCAGTGGGTTTGCAACCTGTAAGCTGTAGGTGGCGTAAGTTCGATTCCTGTAACTTATCCATGGTGTTTTTCTTTCTTCTGTCAGTAAAACTTTCATAGTATTTATTTCTATTACTTGACGTTTTTCGTATTGCTCTTGGCGCAGCTTGGGCATAAAACCTAACAACCAGCTTATTTAATTCAACAGTTTACTTATCCAAATTCAGAATTATATTTAAAAAAAATTGTTTAGGGTTAAAACATGTTTATGAAATAAGTATGTCCGAATTACGAGATAAGACGAGTTAAAAACTAAGATTTGAAGATTACATTTAGAAAATTGTCATTATTTTGATATTTATAATATCTATAACTGATTTAAGGCGTAGTTATCGATCTTTTGATTCAAAACTTGTTGATGCGAATTGCAACTAGGAATGCGACATCGATGTTTTATAAAAAACTTCGATGTATTTACCATTCATGTATTGGAGCCGATGTTTTTTTTAACATCTATGTTTATACTTATCGATGTTTTATTTTTGAATGAAAATAGTTCCATTGTAAAAATTAAGGAAAATAACCGTACAACTAAGTATTTATCAGTGATGGCGACATCCGTCCTATCAGAAATAGTTTTTTCCTTAACTCATGGGAAAGTTAGTGAAAAAAGAATTCGGCTTAAGGTGGAGAAAGTTAACAAGCTTCTTTTTTTTACAAACTGTTAATAACACAAATATTAGAGCATATAATAATTATAGGCCCCAATATTTTTTATTTATTGTAAAGAGAAAATAACGTTTTTCATGTCCCCCCCCCTCATAAGTTGATAAATAATTAAAATACCTAACAATAATTATTGTTATTTACCTACCTAATTATTCATAAATAGTATCAATGTCAAATTGTTGCAAATATTAATTTCTTTTACATTAATCTATTTGAAAATAAAAAATTTGTTAATTATTCGTATTAAATTTTTTGACTTTGCTTTGACAGTTTAAAATAAATTTTAGTTTTAAATTAATAAACACAGCAAATGACAAATTAAATCTTCCCCACTCCCCGGGCGAACATTAATGTTAGAGGTTACTAAACCAGTTGTTAGAAATACACTGATGTTTCAAAACATCGATGGTTTTTTTGGGCGATGTACTATCAACATCGATGTTTTAATTTCGAACATCGATGTTTTAATTTCGAACATCGATGTTTTAGAACATCGAGTTTGTTGTCGATGTCGCATCCCTAATTGCAATATGTTCTCTACAGTATATTTAAATATTCATAAATAGAAATGAATGAAAGCGTGCTTGCTCCGCTTAGTATGATATTGCTATTTGTAAAATCACGTTACGTGGAAAATTTAGAACTATCCATCAATTGTGTGAAAATAAGTAAAATATAATAATCTTAAAATATATTGCAAAGCTTTAAAAATAGAAAAACTTCAAAAGAACTCAATATTGAGATAAATTTAAAATGATATTTCTTAATACAAACCCATAACTATTTAAACTATATTACTTAGGACAGCAATGTTGAATATCTTATATTTATAGGCGTTTTGAATATCCAAGGGTGTGTTTGGTAGTATCAACGCATGATTTAATGAATACCTTTCTATACGAAAACATGATACATTTATCTAGGAATTTTTGTTAAGCAATAGAAATATGCCCACAACTTTTGTTGTTACGAACAACAATTGCGAATGGAAAATCAAGTTGAAAATGATCTGTGAGTTAGGTAGAAATTCCTTAAAAACGTATGAAAATAGAATTGAAAACGTAGATAGAAGTTGAACTAGGATACAAGATGGTATTTGTTCTATATCAGGACTTAATTAGTAATATTAGACACAAAATTTATTCAAATTTCCATAGACGTTATGAATCGAAACTTAAGCGTTTTTAATCTCCAGAATGCATTTTCAATGTCGTTACAGTGGCGTAGTGTCCATAATGGTCCAGCATATGTGTATCTTGCAAATTAATTCAAATTCAATTGCAAAAGATTTAAAAAACTTTAGAGGTTTGAAAAAACTAGGACTTTTGTAACTTAAATATAAGCAAGATGTAAGTTTCTTATTGAACGTCCTTAGTTTTCATCGCCTAAATTCATCCAGGAACTTTTGATGCCCCATCCTTTCAGTCTCAAAAGGTTTCTTACTATGATTGGTTAATTGAGTTTGTCATGCGCAATGGGCACATTCAACTCAGACTATAGTACATACTTCCTGCCTTCAACAGATTCTTCTTCTTTTTATCTCATACTTCCTAGCATCCAGTCCAGATATTATACGCAATAGGTCTTAGTACATGGTTAATCATCCTCTCCTTGTCATATCACAATTTCTCGTCTTAATAAAAGACAACGCTGCTACACAAAGTTGCGCCTTTGCGACTTTCTTAATAAAGAGCTTTAAATAGTTTGTATTTTATCGTAATTGAAGAAAGGAAACAACTGTAAACAGTGTTGTCTTATAAGGCTGTCTAAAGCTAAGCATTATTTTCTTATACTTTCGATAAAATCTCTCCAGATTTCAGTTTTACGCTACTTTACTGGTCATTACAAAAACCACATTTGAGAACTGAATTGCCAAACCTTACAAAATCCATCGATCTTTAATGAAATAGGCTGAGCGTGTAGGCGGAGTCGGTGTTGTAAGATTTCTAAAGGGTAAATCATGTGGACTTATGAATCGAAGCGCAGACTAGTATTTTTGATCGCGGTGCTGATCACTTTAACCAATCAATAATTTAGGATTCATACTTTTCCCCACAACCACATGACAGATTTTCAGACCCAGCAACTGATAGAAATAACATTCAGCTGTGCACACATGCACCGTCATTTCATTAGAAGGTCGAATCAAAATCAGCATGTTTTATAGCTTACCCTCAAATATGAATTAGGCACATTATCTCGATTCCATAATAGACGTTGTTAGGTTTCAGTTTTTACATGCATTTCCGAAGGACAGACTTAACCCAATGACACTTGTTTCAGTAAGCGCCAAACAGCGAATAGTTTTACAAGTGCACATTCAGTAAGTGACGGACCTGTATGCCTGGCAGATAAAAACAGCATTGTTTCGGTCATGCAGCACGGCCCACCAACACTTAACCCTTCATTTTCTACCCCAAAAAGCTATTTGGCGATCAAACCAACCATGAAACGTAATTTGCCATCAAAGTTGCGAAGTGTCACAATCCCACCGAAGCATCTGGTGCCCAGCTATAACAAATTGCGGGGATTTAAAGAGCCACATTCGCTCTAACTCGATGCATTGGATCGGACACTTGCAAGATGCAGGCCATGCTGTCCACGGTAGATCTTCTGATATTCTGCCTTTCTCCTAACTCGGACTCGGTTGAATGATTTTTCGTCAGTTCTGGAGGCGTTGACCCAAGGGGGGAATTTCGGAGCATTTTGGAAGTGGACATTTAAGGAATCTATTGGTCAAAGTCCTGGTAATGGATCATTAAAGACACATGCATCGATATGGAAATGGGCGATGTTTGGGTAAACAGGGTATGATGCACATTACTGTCCTTAGATGAATGATATTACGCAGTATGTATTAGGTCATTCACACATGTGTTTCATAGGTACTACGAATAGAGTAGTGCTTTATTTGTAAACGTTGGAATAAATTTGAAATATATGTGTACAAGGCATTTGGATAGCTTTGAAAGCAAAAAGATTGATGTAAGAATAATATTCTCGACGAAAAGTACTTCCTTGTGGTTACGCTTTATTGATTTTTAGGAGGATACTTTTAAGTTTAATTCCTTGCAGTAATATCCATAAAAACCGTTATATACCGATTTACGAACATTTTAAAACTTCAATCAAGAAATGGACAAAGTTTATCATTCAAACAATATTATCTTTCAAAAATTGAATAAAATTAAAGGTTAAATTACTAAATATTAATAATTCAAACTATAAAGCGCAGTAAATTCTTCATTTCAAAAATTTTTGCGCAAAGTAGAATGGGAAAATGGAAGCAAAATACAAGGGTAACGGTATTTGCTAACTTCATTTAAATTTGAAACTTTTCCAAGGATAAAAGTCGTTTCTTCATTTGTTGCTAGTATAATTGGATTTAATAAACAATGCTCGGAGAAAAGTTACATACTCAAGTACAAAATTGTTTGAAGACGACAACCCAATTTATTTTTTATGCTTGCGGGAAAAGAATATTATGACATAAGTGTTTATAAATATAAAAATAATACTTTTTTTTAATAAAAAAACAATCACATGTTTTCTCGTCGTTTTTTGGAAGAGGGTAGTTTATGGTGACTTAGGTTACAAAATGTGTTATCGAATGACATTTTGATGAAAAATTTATTTAACTTCACAAATCACTAATTAATTGTTTTAGTTAATGGCGAGCACCGTTGATAAAAACCCTTGAACATGTGCTATGAAGTTACATAATCAGAACAGCTCATTCTTTTCTGAATTCAAAATTAGAATTTGCAAGCTTGTGTCGATATTCTGATTCAAATTTAACTATTTTTATGTAGTAATATCCACTTGAAGACAAATTGTTAATTTTTATTGATTGTCGAAAAATCTCTAAACTCAAGTTAACTATCGTGTCCCACTAACACAGTAAATAAATAGGTAAAACCCAGATTAGTGTTATAAATGTAACGAGAATATTCGAAATAAAATTATTCATGCTGATCAAAGGGTCTGATGTACATTCTTGCATACTATTAAGGCCCGGTCCGCACATCCGGTTTTTCAACGTGCGGCGCCACTGCGGCACCGAAGCCCAACTATGCACACATAACCGTGAAATGACGCAAGTACTCATTTCGCGCCATTTGCGATAAATATTCTATCGAAGAAAACGTGTTCATTTCGCCTACTTGTTGTAAAAAAAGTATATTTTGAAACAAAATAGACGTTACTGGATACAACCGTTTTATTAATTATTATTTATATTCGATTTGTTTATGAAAACAAGGTACTTCAGAACCGAGACTCATGAGCGGCGACCGTGCGGTGCCGCAGGGAACTGCGGTACAAATTGCACGCAAGTCGCCCCAGCAGCGCTCGAGGCACGTGCGCACTGCTCCATTGGATCTAATGTATCTCAGCCCGCACTTGCGTTGCGGCAAGCGGCGCCGCACGTTGAAAAACCGGATGGGTATACCGGGCCCTAGACTCATAAAAAACGTTATGTTTTTAAACATTAAGCTTTGAGAGGAAAATCACCATTCTCAGACGTCATTTTTATACTAAAATCTAAAACTGTAATACCCTTGGTTTAATTAATTATAACAAAAAATCCCACGAACATTTGAATAAATACACTTGTTGTTGAATGCTCAATAACCAACTTTAATCCCGTTCGATCTGTTGATAGCTCCCAGTAGTTGATTTAAAATCCTCTCTAGGGTGTCTCACTCACAGTGAAGGGTGCTGTTTGATACATGAGATCAGAAGCAACTATTTATATTTGTGACGGAAGGCAGACCCAAAGGGAAGGAGGAAATAAAAACATCATCACTCACACAGGAAAGGTACGACTATCGGGATATCTACCCGAGAGGTCAAGTACAGGGTCAGACAGTTGAAATTGCTCGCATCGACGACTGCATTTTTCAAGAGAGCGCTTTGTATTTTTCTCGCCTAATTAAGAGCCGATTTGATCCTTTAATCATGTAATGACATTCGCTTTTGACAGGGTTTACTTTGAGCCAAGGCGCCTGGGTGAGTACCAAGTGGTGAAAATGAAAATCAAACGCAAAGCTTGTCTGTCAGGCTTGAATACTTCAAGTAGGGAGAGGTAAGTACTACTACACGGAAGATGTTGACTAGAAATATATTGTTTTTGGTGTGGCGAAAAATTGCGCTTTTGATGAGTAGTATAATTACTGAAGGATTTAAATCATACTTATTTTTGTGAACAAAGTATGCATAAAAGCTATTTATTGAAGTACATTTCAGCTCAATCTAAATTCAGGCAAAAATTTACATGCAATTATTGGATATGAAAATCGAAGGGAACGATATACGGCGTTAAAAAGCAATGAGTAAATTAATAAGGTTTCAAAAGTAGAGTGGTTCTGAACGCATTGGATGTATTCACTAATAGAAACTCTTTATTTACAAATTTACATGGTATACACCCCCCTTGAAGGATTTTAAACTGACCCAAAAGTAGCTGAATCTTTTTTTGAATATTGTTGGCGCATGCTCATCTCTCGTCCCGTAGTCACGTGACATCAGAGCATCGAATATTTTGTAATAGACGCTGAAACGACCCAGCACTGAACGTGGATAATTTCTGTGCTCAGATGGCAAAATGTTATAAGTCACTTTTCCAAACAAATTGAGTAAGTCCCATCCTGGAGTCTGGTTTGTTAATGTTTAGAAGGTGACAAATTGTCGGAAGTCTTTCTCTTTCAGTATATGAGAAAACAAAGGTGGAAAATTGTAATAAGTCAAAAACCACAGAACCACATGAATCGAATCTTAAAATTGCTGTCACGAAAAATTAAAAAAAAAAGTGACTTGTAACATTTTGCCATCTGAGCACCTATTTACCGTATAACTTACGAAATCCACAATTAAATAACATCAGACTATTTTAACTATATTACACATATCGTCATACTAATTAGCAAAATTCGTAACTCCACTATTCACGTATAGGAGTTACAAGTTTTGCTAATTATCATGATGATAAACGTTGTGCGTGAAATAATATTAAGGCAGCCTGTGGTCCGCCGAATTATTTGTTGGTTAAAATCCTACAAATTTAACATTTTGGAAAGAAGGTATGAAAAAAAAAATTCTAAACACACCCTAGACTATTTTAAGAAATAATTTGAAAATTGTTACAGTATGATTAAAAATTACTTTAAATGTTCCTATTCGTTTCTACAGCTATGCTAAGCACAAATGGCGCTTTTCTTAGTACACTAATGATAAAAAGATTTTTTTTAAACGAATTAAGTTGCATCTGAAGTAAGGATGGATACAAAAATTATAGTTTAAATGTTTTAACTATAGTTTAATGTGATAGAGAATCGATTTGTTTCTCTATATTTCATTCGTTTGAATTAAAAGCATTATGAAAATGTAACAAAATTATGTTCCAAATAATTTGATAATAATGTTAACAGATTTAAATCCAACTGTATCAAATACTACAAGTTTCGCTTTCTAAGATTAAGACTACTTATCAATACTTTGAAGGCGATGTAAATAGATAAAATCAAAAAGATTTTTACAAAGCTATTACAACTCTACGAATCCTAATAAATAAAGTTCTATGCTCTCCTAATGATCCTAGCAAATAAAATACTGTAAGAATATTCTCGAAATGTCATGGAGATTAAATTACCGCCATCAATATTTTTAGAGATTTTGCTTTGTTCAAAAAACGGAACATTTCAAAACGCAACGTAACTTTAAACATTACAGTACTAAAAGTATGCAAAAGTGCTAATTGAGCCTAATTTCTAAGAAAAACTTGACAAATATTTTTCATTAAACGCCAACATTTTAGGAGATACGCATACCAATCATTTTTGCTGGGATAACCTCGAGCTTCTATTTTTCTAACCTTAATAAATTCCCCACGCAGTAACCGTTACTGAAGCATTGAAATGCACCATGATGAGTTTCCTTTAAAAATCCCGCTTAATTTAAAAGGATTTAATGGGGGACATGATTCACTCGCCCCCTATTACCCAGTGTTCCTTCTTTAAAAGCGGCGCGCTCAAACAACGACGAAATTTATTGCCCACTTAAATGCAACTCCGGGTAATTTGCGTGTCAACAGCCATTCATCACTCTTCGAAGAGCGCAAAGTGCGGAAGCAGTATATTGAAGTTTAACGGGTTATGCATCTCATTTCTCTTGGAGAATAAATAAGGGTTAGAAAAAGGGGAATTCCAATCGCTTTTTCTTCGGGGAATTTCCTTGTGTTGCATGGTGTACCAGAGCCGTGTGAGAGAGGTTTGGAATAAAAAGAGTGACCAGAGAAATGGCTTTTTTATTTTTTATTCAACACTTCTGATATGTTGCATTCAAGAGGCCCAGAGAATTATTCTTGACATTCATCGAAGGTGGAAAGATCCTTTTGATTGGTTGCTTGAGTTAGGCCAAGGGTGCCGAACACAAGACAGACAACTCGAAGTGATGGACTTACTCAGGCAAGAACTGTTTTACTGCCACAGAAAAGAGAAGTGTAAACAGGGCAGGTAATAGGAATCGAACCTGTACTACCTATAACTCGCAGGTTGCTCGCCCAAAGGGGAAACTCACTGAGCCTCTTTTTATTTAGATTTTGTCTATCGTTCTACGGTAATTTTTTGCTACAAAGGGCTGATTAGATCCAGAGTTTTGATTTAGATTTCGTTTATCGTTCTACGGGTTATTTTTTGCTACAGAGGGCTGATTAGATCGAGAGTTTTGATTTGGAAGGGCTTTAAATACACACATTTATCTGAAGTTAAATACGTATCGTTTCCCATTGGGAGTCATGAAATTTGTGAATAGTGTAGTATTGTTATCCCCATAATACACATGCCTAAATCAACATATCCATTGGTTGAAAGACTATCGGGAAAGATTCTATTGATGTCAAGATGGTAAAAAGCTTGTTAGAAACATACAAGGAAGACATGTTGCAGAACCTATTTGCATCAGAAACCGCATAGGATCAAAGCAGAAAAAAATTACTACTCCATATTAAATTGATTAATAATAGAGGTCATATATTCAATAAAAAAAGTTTTGAGATGGTAAAAATACAAATTTTTTGCTCCCAAAGAGTATATTGTAATTTGTATTGTGAAATTTTATTCACTTCAAATTACGAATGAGTTTCTTAATGCGAACATCTTTAAACATTTCAAGGTCATATGTTTGAAATTTTATGTGTAGACTATTCCAGCGCAATAATCATCCAAATTGTGGCAGGTGATTATTTTCGAAGTTATGAAAATAAAAAGCTGTTACTGCTTAGAAATGCTTGTAAAAATATAATATAATTGTTAGATATAATTTATCTATTTATTTGTTATGTTTAAGCAATTACATACATAAATATTATAGAGTATACAAGGAATTCAAGTAACTACTTATTACGTTCAATAGTTATTTTAGAACTAGATGATATAATTTCTTAAAACTCGTCGGCAAAATTATAAACTTAATAAAATATTAATTAATAAAAAGTAGCTAAATAAAATCAATGATCGCGTTTACGTGACATCAGAATGTTGCCTTCGAACCATTTATCATCAACCAAATCAATGGACTATATCTGGGGATTAACCTCTTGAACCTGTTTGACGACAGCTGTTAGGTCATAGATTTATTTTTCTTGTGTATCAACAGTTAGATGAATGATGAACGAGAATTTTTTCTTCGAAGTTTCAGAGTCGTCAGAGTCAGTTTGAGTGAGAAGTTAAAGCTGAAAATATTTTTATATCTAGTTTTATGTAATTTGCGGTCATTGTGATAGCAGTATAGTTTGATAGAATTAGTTGAAACTCTAAAATGACCCATTTTGAAGTTTTCATTGAAAAATAGGAAATAATTTGTTTGTGGGCTTTGATATAATCCAACGCATCGATGACTATTTGAATTTTACCGCAAGAAACTAACAATGTCTTTGACAGTTATGAAATTAACAATTTCTTAACATATAAAAAGTGTTCAAAATGAAAAATTAAACTTGAAAGGAAAGTTAAATAAAAGAAACTAGGGGGCCCGCCCCCTGCTCGCAAACGCTCGCCAACCCCGGGAGGATTTCTTCGCAATCCTCATTGGTTCGCTACGCGAACCTATGCTCGCTTCGCTCGCATCAATGAAGACATGTGTCCTAGCAGAAGGGATTGTTTACAAAATATGATATTCCAAAAAAGTATTTTTCAAACCTAAATATTTTTGCTATTTTTCAGAAAAGATATATACAGTACCGATGAAATCTGAATTCAAATAAAAACTTTGAGAAAATTTTGACTCGAAATGTGACGGCTGATTTGGAAATTGAAACCCAGCATGTTGTTTGAGTGTATATTTACCCCTGCACTCGAGCCACCCACGCATATTCATTGAGTTAGTTGTCGAAAGTTGTAGTGCAAGCGTCTTGTTGAACTATAATTGTTGGCCCTGAAAAGGACCTTTTTTTAAATGGCCCTGAAAAGATCCGCTTTCTTTGATTTCTATTATTAACTGCAACAGCTCGATTAAAATTCTTTTTTTTTTCAATAAAATTTCATCCGATAACGCTATAAATTCAATTCAAGCGCGAGGCTTCGTGAAAAACAAATAATCGTACAATGTTGCCAAAACGCGATAACAAATAACGTCTTTTTTGCGTGCCGCGTAAGAGAATTATATATATAGATCCTCTGTTTTGGACGTTGAACGGCTTCACATGCTACGATGTAGATTAATGGTTACACGTGAAATGGTTGTGCAAACAATTTCATTGTGTTTTGATCTGAACAACTTCGAAGCTTTCGAAGTTATTGTAAGTAAAGTGGCAACAGCAGTAATGTCGTTTAATAGCGGTAGATTACATTTAGTGACAATTAGGTGTGGAACAAACGTACCTATGACACTTTGTGAAAAAGCGATGAAGTGATACTTATTTTTTAAGATTTTATTTCTGTATTCTGAAAATATTGTGTTGAGGTATATTTTAAAATTAAGTTGCTTAAGTGTTCTGGAAATTTAAGTTTTCACAAAACACAGAAATTCTATGGTCACATAAAACACTACTTTTTGACACTATATAGAGAGGTACATTTGGGATTACTTCAAGGGGTGAAAAAGTTTCTAAATTTGGATTTTCATTTGAATTTTTATTTTTATTTAATTTTATTCCAATTCCCTGAAAATTGGTTCTTTAAAGCATGTATTTTTCATAGCAAAACTTCCAAACACTTCATAAAGCTAAAGACCGTGTTTCGAATTCAATTTTATCAACATCACAAAAGTGTTCTTTCACACTTTCCATTTTTGAATTTACTTAAAAAACATCACACAAGGTAAACTTTTTCATTGATATCAACATTCCCCAGTTTTTCTTAGCCTTCTCAGTTGTTTAAGTACTTTTTAAAAGCGAAGCAAAAAAAAAATACCCGTTTACTGTCAAGCAAAATTTCATCCCTGAATGCAGAACCCATTTCAAAACTTTCCTCGCTTGAAGAGGGGTGAGAAAAATCCTTAAATTCTTCCTAATCTACGTAATAAATTACATCCTTTACAACAATGACAAAAAAAAGGCACTTTAAGAGGAGAGATACAAAGAAAAAAAACAGAATCTCTTCAAAACTTTAAATTACGCATGCAAAATACCTATTTTTCGCATCTATTGTGATTGGATAACAAGTGATGCATTCTTTCATTAAAAAATTTAAAAATAAAAAAATGTCTTCTAAATAGAGGAGGGATCTTGGTATGAAATTGAAAAGAAGTTTTGTCATTAATACAGTCTAAAGCCTCCCTCTGAATATAAAGTGGTCGGTTTTTCTAGAGAAATAAATAACAATGAAAAAACTAGGCACCTCAGTGGTGAGTCCATAATGCAGTTTTCTTCATTTATTTGCTTATTTTTATCCCCTAATGCTTTTTTGAAAAGTTTGGTCGCGTTTTAATGTAATATCGCCATTGTTGTATTCCTATTGAGTTAAAAGAGTATATAAACAACGGACAAAGGAAGCTTTGGTCCGAGGGGGGAAAAAAAGAAATTGTTTGCAATTTACTTTTTAAACTGAGCCATTGCGAAAGCGACAGTTTTTCTTGTATTAAAAATTTAATCGAAAAAGACTTACATAATGCAAGCTCATCGCATTCATAGATACAATGATTCAGATTTTTTAAGAGTAGGAAGCTTTGTTACTCGTTGTTCAGTAATTGCGTTACAGATTTAAATGATTTTGTAAGCCAATAAATTAATAATATTGGAAATAAAATTAATTTTCAATAGCTATTTTAAACAAATTAATCTTCTCATCGTTTCCTTCTCAGACTAATCAAAGGCATTATCGGATGAAAGCCTCAGATTACACTTGCAAATATCCTAACAAGTATTTTTAATCAATACATACTAATTAATCTGCGAGTGCGTAACGTTCATCTTCAGTTTCATGATACTGGGAAACTAAGATAAATTATCAAATATATTTCGTGAAAAACGTATTTTCAGAATTTGAGACATCCCATGCTGCGCAGAATTCTAGTGTTAAATTTTACAGCGAGATTTCTTGACACATAATAGACCTCTATAAAAGTATGAAATTACAATACAGTTTTTCTATAAAAATACGATGGTCTTCGATACTTAAGAATAAATTATAATTAAAGTGTTGTTATATATTGAAAGCGTGTATATTATTTTAGTCTACGGATGGAATGAGATGAATTCTTTAGTGAAAAATATTTATTAGTGAAGAATATTTTGAAAAATGTTAAGAGTTTTTAATTTTACAAACCCATTGGTTATTTTATCTTAACCAAACTATTACGGTATCATTAATTTGGGTCTATAATATTAGATTTCGGATATATTCTTTCCGAAGTCAAGGTAATACTACTTCTGAAAGTAGTATATTACAGTTAGCTGAAGTTAATACCGTATACCTCTTCATAAAGTATGAAGTTCTGATATATGCTTGATGTTATAGTTCTATGATTAGAAATTATAATACGAATAATCACATTAAAATGAAAGGGAATGCATAAAATTGACTACAACCAATAGGAAGTTGAAAGGATCTGTTTTAACTCAAATTGGAAAATGGTAGTTTTACGTGATTTAGGTACCATTTAGTTGGGTTCAGTACTGATTACGGTACCATTTAGGTTGGGTCTGCAATATTAGATTTTGGATATATTATTTCCAAAGTCAAGATAGTACTACTTCTGAAATTAATACCGTATACTTCTTCATAAAGCATGAAGTTCTGATATGTGCTTAGTGTTATAGTTCCATGATTAGAAATTATAATACGAATAATCACATTAAAATTAAAGGGAATGCATAAAACTGACTACAACCAATAGGAAGTTGAAAGGATCTGTTTTTACTCAAATTGTAAAATGGTAGTTTTAAGTGATTTACTTATTACGGTACCATTTAGGATGGGTCTGCAATATTAGATTTTGGATATATTATTTCCAAAGTCAAGATAGTACTACTTCTGAAATTAATACCGTATACTTCTTCATAAAGCATGAAGTTCTGATATGTGCTTAGTGTTATAGTTCCATGATTAGAAATTATAATACGAATAATCACATTAAAATTAAAGGGAATGCATAAAACTGACTACAACCAATAGGAAATTGAAAGGATCTGTTTTTACTCAAATTGTAAAATGGTAGTTTTAAGTGATTTACTTATTACGGTACCATTTAGGATGGGTCTGCAATATTAGATTTTGGATATATTATTTCCAAAGTCAAGATAGTACTACTTCTGAAATTAATACCGTATACTTCTTCATAAAGCATGAAGTTCTGATATGTGCTTAGTGTTATAGTTCCATGATTAAAAATTATAATACGAATAATCACATTAAAATTAAAGGGAATGCATAAAACTGACTACAACCAATAGGAAGTTGAAAGGATCTGTTTTTACTCAAATTGGAAAATGGTAGTTTTAAGTGATTTACTTATTACGGTACCATTTAGGATGGGTCTGTAATATTAGATTTTAGATATGTTCTTTCCAAAGTCAAGATAATACTACTGCTGAAGTTAATACCGTATACCACTTCATAAAGCATGAAGTTCTGATATATGCTTAATGTTGTAGTTCTATGATTAGAAATTATAATACGAATAATCACATTAAAATGAAAGGGAATGCATAAAATTGACTATAATCAACACGAAGTTGAAAGGATCTCTGTTTTTACTCAAATTGGAAAATGGTAGTTTTACGTGATTTAGGTATCATTTAGTTGGGTTCAGTACTTATTACGGTACCATTTAGGTTGGGTCTGTAATATTAGATTTTAGATATGTTCTTTCCAAAGTCAAGATAATACTACTGCTGAAGTTAATACCGTATACCTCTTCATAAAGCATGAAATTCAGATATGTTTAATGTTAGTTCTATGATTAGAAATTATTATACGAATCACATTAAAATGAACGGGAATGCATAAAACTGACTACAATCAATTGGAAATTGAAAGGATCTCGGTTTTTACCCACATTGGAAATGATAGCATTGTCTGTTTACTTTTTTTATGGTACAAGGGTCAGATCTGGTCAAGCTGAGTCAAAGTTTTTAATAACATAGAGAAATACACAGGGGTTTGTTACAGGAATCGAATCTAAGTCACCTACAACTCACTCTGCTATCGTTGTGGGCAAATCTAGAGCCACAGTGGTCCCACGTCAAGAATCTTTCATAAGGATAATAGTATATTTTGGTTGAGGATAAATGTTGTATACTTAATTTGTTTTAGAATATTATTTTTTTTAAAGTGAATTGGTGCTATTTATGATTGAAAACATTCCTCCGAACATCAAACAATACTAGTTCTAGTAGCTATTTTCAGAATTGGTGTATAAAAATTATATAATCTCTACTGTTTTTTAAAATATTATTTTGAAGTGTCAAAAATAAGTTTAGTGATGTAGATTTAAAAGTTTAGCAATCAATTTTGATTGGAAAAGGTTGTATCATATCGCTTAAAGTACTTGGGGTTTTACGCCGGCGCTAATTCGTAAGTCAGAAAACAAGTCGAGAATCATGCAATGTCGCGACAACATTGTGGGTAAATTGTGCAGTTTGTAGAGAATTTTAAAGGATTTATCATAATAGTCGTACGTTTATTACTAAAATCGAATTTTATCATAGGGCTCGTCGTTGTAGTAATAGCAGTATTTTTAAAAAACAGAGACATTTGCATTATGAATTATCCAGATTTGTCTGCGTCTGAGTTTCATTTGTAGAAAAATAGTGCTTTGTTTGAAGCGCACAAAATTTTAAAGTTTTCTGAGTCTCGTGCATTGCATTTTGATGATTCAAATAAAAGTTATTTTGAAAATCTAACATTTTTTTAATAAACATACATTAGCATTGCAATTATCATGAAATCGTTACGACTTGAATTGTGCAGTTTGTAGAGAATTTTAAAGGATTTATCATAATAATCGTACGTTTATTACTAAAATCGAATTTTATCGTAGGGCTCGTCGTTGTAGTAATAGCAGTATTTCTAAAAAACAGAGAAATTTGCATTATGAATTATCCAGATTTGTCTGCGTCTGAGTTTCATTTGTAAAAAAATAGTGCTTTGTTTAAAGCGCACAAAATTTTAAAGTTTTCTGAGTCTCGTGCATTGCATTTCGATGATTCAAATAAAAGTTATTTTGAAAATCTAAAATTTTTTTAATAAACATACATTAGCATTGCAATTTTATCGACATTCATATGAAATCGTTACGATTTGAGTCTTCTCACAATCTTAGTGTGAAGTTCCCCGTAACCTCACCGGGTTTGAAACTGGTCGATGGACATAGAATCGAACTCCACGGGGGTCCCCCTCGGGTTTTTGGGGGAAAGGAACCCGTTTGGGGAGGGTTGAAAAGAGAAAGAACTTGCACGAAGACCAGCGAGGAAGCAGGACGCGTTGTTTTGCGCTGGAGATCGAAGGGGATTATTCCCGACTATGTATTATAGACGGAACCTGTAAATACTATAATCAAGAAATTTGTAAATAAATAATGTGAAATATGCTCATGGACTAGTGTTACTGTTTGGAGGACGACAAGGCAGAGGATTAGGGAATCAGCCTAAGGAAGAACCGTCACAGTGGCGCAGATGGTAGGATTGTCGTCCAGAATTCCAAAGAAAAGTCTGAGCAGATCCGGATTCCACACCGGACGGCGATAAAGGAATCTTCAAGTATTATTGAGACTGGGGAGACCCCATAGTTGATAATTGGAAGTGAACGCCGAAGGAATGTCTTCACAGTATCGAGGAAAGCCCGTGAAAGTGTCAAACTTGCTCACGGACCAGCAGCGAAGCCTATTCCCGGAGCAGCAGCATCGAGGGAAGTCGTCTGCAAGGTAACTGCAAGCCATTTGCGGGGAATCGTCTGAGTTGGATACGCCGGTATAGAAGAAAAAAAAAGCTTGTACCTGGAAAGCCCGTGAAAGTGCCAAACCTACTCCCGGACCAGCAGCGAAGCCTACTCCCGGAGCAGCAGCGAAGCCTTCTTTTGGTGCATCAGCGAAGCCTACTTTCGGAGCATCAGCGAGGCCGAATCAACGAAGTCTACAAGATCCTGACGCCATCCCAAGGGAAGTCCGATAAAGGTAAATCCAGATACCCATTTAATTTTGTTGTTACTTAAAATTGAACAGGGGGGCTTACACAAGAAATGTATGTCATTGCTTTAAGAATATTATGGAAAGTTAAGTTGAGAATATTGTGTTTTGTGAAACTTAATGGTTAAGAGGTATTTTACTAGGGTAAAATATTATTATGTTAGGAATGCATAGTAGAATATATAACTTCAGTTGTTTATTGTAGTGTATAAAAGTATAGGTATACTTTGGAAGGATACAAGAGTGTTGTAACTGTTCTGTTATTGTGTATTGAGGGCCAAAACGAAGTAATATTGTTGTTAGTATATATATATATGTAATTGGTTTAACTGTCTACGGAACTTATAGTATAAGAAACAGTACAAAAGGGTAGCCGTAATACGGTAAATTCTATATATAGATGGAAGTGTGCAACAAAATTTTAACTGAATTAAAACTAGAGTAAGTTGGCAATATAATACAGGGATAGAAATAACTTGTTTATTTAAGATTAACATAACAAGTTAAAGATAGACTATTATTGGTCTTAAGTATTATATTAGTTGGATATAATCTAGCGTTAAAAATGGCTTTTCTAATGAGGACGAAGAAAGCTGATCTCATCTCTCTGGCTCTGGAGTTGGAATTGGAGTTGAATCCAAGAATGACAGTGATAGGGTTAAGTGAAATGATAAGTAGCAGTGAAAGGTATGAGGAAGAGATGGTTAAGGCACTTCTGGAAGGTATTGTTAATGACAGGAAAGAGAGCGAAGAAAAAGAACAGTTAAATTATGAACGCGAACAAAAGAGATTAGAATTAGAACGTGAAGATAAGAGATTAGGAAGGGAACAGGAGATTAAGTTAAAAGAGTTGGAAATCAAAATGAAAGAACAGGATAACCATAGATCACTAGAAAGCACGGGTACCGAAACGTCGGAGGGTGATCTAATTAAATACGTGAGACTTGTTAAGGAACAACTACCAAAAACTCCACAAAGAACTGAAAATTGGATATTTTTCTTCCATCAGGCGGAAACGATCTTTGAGGTTTATTCGGTACCAGAAGAGTATTGGGGAAAAATTATTTTACATAAATTGTCAGATTTTATTAGCAGTTTAACGAACAATTTAGGCATCGAGAAACTTACTGATTATCAATCAATTAAAGAATGCGTTTTAGCTGAAAATAAACTAACCCCATTACAGCACAAAAGGAATTTTGAAAACAGTGGTAAGAGACCAGGAGAAAACTATGTACAGTGCGCTGCTCGGATAAGAACTCTTTTTGAGTACTATTTAAAAAGCCGAGATATTGCGTCGCTACAAGATTTAAAAGATCTGGTAATGGCAGATAAAATAAAAGATTTATTGCCAAACCACGTTACATCCCATATTCTGGTCAAAGAGGGAGAAAAATGGTTAAAACCAAACGAGTTGGTGAGGGAAATAGATATTTATCTGGAGGCTCAACCTCATGCGAGTTCATCAGATAAATTTAGTCGCGACATAGGGTTGAGAAATTGGAGGTTAGAAAGAAATAGAAACGAGACGGATGGACAGAGAATTGGAAGCAAAAGTAGTATTGGAGATCGCATCGTTAAGACGAATAAGTATGAGAAGGGCCAAGGAAGGGATAGTATAGATTACAGAACACGGGAAAGGCAGAAGGTGAAGTGTTTCCTATGTGAGGAAATAGGGCACTTTAAATCCAATTGTCCAAAACTAAGAGATCAGAGAGGAAGGGAAAGAAAAATTAACCAGGTGGTTAGCAAAACAGATTCGGTGTTGGATAATTACCCGGCTGAAAGGGGATTAAACAAAGTGGCCGTACATTTCGAAATTCCAGAAGGAAATCAAGAAGGGGAATTACCTCGGGAAGAATTTGGAATTGATAATGAAAAGTTCAAAGGCGTTATCGATAGCGGGGCAGAAATAACGGTGTTGAGGAAATCAATAGTCCCCGAAAATTATTTAGAATCAGGAGGGAAAATATTGTTAAAACCAGCTATAGGTCCTGAAGTAGAAGCGAGACTTGTTTCAATTCCGTTAAGTTTATGGACAGAGACGGAGGATATAAGGCCTTTTGTTACTATCCAGGCAGCCGTCGTGGAAAATTTAAACGAGGTCGCATTGGTGACACCACGTGATTTACGACTTATGAGAGAGCAGCAGCGCCGGTATCTAGGGGAATTCGTAGAACCACGAATTCAAGACGATGCTCAACAGGGAAAGTTACCTCCTGGGGATAGAGGGGAGAATGAAACAAGTGGTGAAACCACAATGGAAGTCCTCGATGTAAGGACGGTAACAATAGACGCGATTGAGTATCCGAAGGTCAAGGAAGGGATAGTGGAAACCGATAATGAGATGCCCTTATCACAAACGCAAAAATTTCGGATAGAGCAGGGGGCGTGTGAGTCTTTAAGTTGCGCGTTTAGCAATGCGAGAGAAAGGAAGAACGATTACTGGCTAGACTCGGGGATTTTATATCACACTGGGAAGATCGCGGGACAGCCTTACAGTCAGTTAGTAGTTCCCGTAAGTCGGAGACAGGAAATCATCAAACTAGCGCATGAAACCTTAACAGGGGGACATCTAGCCTCTAAGAAAACAAAAGAGAGGATCGCTATGTCATTTTACTGGGAAGGAATGGGCAAAGAGATAACGAGATGGTGTGAGGCCTGTCACAACTGTCAGTTAAGAAGGAGGACGAACGTGAAAGATCGAACTCCAATTGAAGCGGTAGGAAGGCCTGAGTTGCCGTTTCAGGTGGTTAATGCGGACATTTTTGGGCCAGTAGAGCCTAAATCTTCAAGGGGGCATCAGTACGTGTTATGCATTATGGACCAACACAGTAGATGGCCGGAGGCGGTACCTTTGAGATCGTTAACTGCGAAGGCAACCTGTGAGGCATTCACTGAGGTGTTCATGAGGATGGGGGTCCCACGGACTATCGCTATGGATAATGGGACAAATTTTGCATCCCGGTTAACCAAGGAATTTTTGGGTAAGTTGGGCGTAACCCCAAAGTTTTCGACACCTGGATACCCTCCCTCGAACGGATTAGTGGAAAGGTTTATAGGGACCATGAAAAATATGCTTCATCATGCTATTAGTGATCAAGGAAGAGAGTGGGATAAATTACTACCCTATTTATTATGGGCGTATAGAGAAGCGCCAAGTTCCACTACGGGTGTACCACCGTTCATGTTAATGTACGGTCGTTTACCGGAAGGCCCGTTGGCGATTTTAAAATCCAGTTGGGTGGAAGAAGCCGTGATACCTCAAGGAGTGGGGGAATCAGTCTCAGAATATCTCAGGTCACTCAGAGATAGGCTAAAATCGGCTCAGGAATTCGCTACGACACAGGCTGAAGTACAACAGGCACGGTACGTCCATCACCACAATTTAAGGTCCTCCAATCGACAGTTCGGACTGGGTGATGAAGTAGTTGTCCTGGTTCCCGACAGTACAAACAAGCTTTGTTCGAGATGGATGGGGCCAGGAGAAATAGTGGAAGTCAAATCACCCCACTCGTATATAGTGAAGTTGTCAGATGGTAGTTCCCGTCATTTACATCAAAATAAGATACGCAAGTACGTACAACCCATCGGGGCAATGGGAGTAATATATGAGTCAGACGAAGAATTCGGAGAAGTCCTGCACGCGCCTATTGACAAACCAATAAACGGCAGGCAAGATATCGAGACGTTCGGTAAGAGCAAGGGACTTGATCACTTACGAGGACATCAGAAACGAGAATTGTGTTCTTTGTTGGACGGGTTTGGCTCTCTATTCAATGGAGAGATGAGGAAAGCCAATGTAGGGTCCCACACAATTCGACTGAAACCGGGCGTAGAACGGAAACAACCGCACATTTATAGGATACCCGAGTCAATTAAACCTCAGGTCGAGAAGCAGATTGAGGAGTTGATAATGAGGGAGCTCATTGAACCGTCTACAGCGGAGATTGCCTACCCCATAGTTTGTGTGGCAAAAAAGGATGGTACTGTACGGTTGTGTTGCGACTATCGAGGTCTCAACGCGGAGAGTCAGATTGTAGCGTTTCCAATGCAAAATTCGGATGAATTAAGATTTAAGGCAGGACGTGCAAAATTCCTAACTACGCTCGACCTTTTAAAGGGATATTGGGAGATTCCGATGGAGGAGAGTTCGAAAGAACTAACTAGTTTTGTGTCACCCAAAGGGCAATACCAATGGAGGGTCATGCCATTTGGACTCTCAGGAGCCGCGGCCACTTTCCAAAGGGTTATGAACCAAGCGTTGAGGGCACACTCAGATTACGCGGAGAGCTTTATAGATGACATAATCATTTATTCTCAGACATGGGAGGACCACTTGACTCATCTAAAAGCAGTACTCCAAACCCTAAGGTCTTTGAACTTCGCGGCTAATTTGGAAAAGTGTTCCTTCGCGAAGGCAGAAGTAAGGTATTTGGGCCACGTGGTGGGTTCAGGGAAACATGGTCCAGATCCTGGGAAAATAGCGACAATACAGCAGTTGAACGTGCCTAAAACGAAAAAGGCACTACGGTCAGTGTTAGGGCTCATGAACTACTACAGAGAGTATGTGCCACGCTATGCGGAAATAGCGAAACCCCTAACAGAGTTAACGAAGAAACCAGTCCCCAATGATATCCCATGGACCGATGACGCCGACAACGCGTTTAAGAAACTTAAAGAGGCTTTGTGTAAAGCGGTATATCTGTCTACACCGGATATTAATAAGCCGTTTGAAATCCACACAGATGCCTCAGCAACGGGTATAGGAGCCTGTCTGGTCCAGGGAGATGAGAAAGGCTACCCAAGACCAATAACATTCGCAAGCCAAAAGCTCACACCTGCGCAAATGAAATGGAGCGCAATTGAAAGAGAGGCTTACGCGGTAATTTGGGCTTTGGGAAAATTTGACACTTGGACGTATGGTCAGAGTATACTGTTGCACACTGACCATAATCCATTGAAATATTTAACGGAAGGTGTACCCAAAAACGCCAGACTTCAGAGGTGGGCATTGGCTTTACCTCGGTACAACGTATCGATAGCTCATAAGCCAGGTATTTTAAATGCCGATGCTGATGCTTTATCAAGAATGTATGAAGAACAATGCTAGTGATTTTATGATCACTAAAGGTATGTTGTACTGTATTAATGAATCACATAAATTAGCAATTTAATTGGTTTTGTTTACAAGAAACAACTGTATTGAAGAGTATGTTTTGGATTGCTAGTATTCTTTAATTAAACGGGTTAACAGTTTGGTATGTTGAGTAAACTTGTTTTGTTATCATAAGTACAAATATAGTTTAAAAATTATAATTACAGTTGTAAAATTTAAGTTTGTGAGCTCATGCATGAGAGACTCATTTCAGGCATACTTGCCGACTTGGGGACACAAACATCAATACACATTTTGGGTATCTGGATTTGGAATGATGACGTTGCCCGAGGAGAGGGGTATTCGTCATTGTATTTTTTTTGTTATGGTTTCAATTTCGGGACCAAGTGGCCCCGTAATTATAAACCGGAGGGGAGGTGTGAAGTTCCCCGTAACCTCACCGGGTTTGAAACTGGTCGATGGACATAGAATCGAACTCCACGGGGGTCCCCCTCGGGTTTTTGGGGGAAAGGAACCCGTTTGGGGAGGGTTGAAAAGAGAAAGAACTTGCACGAAGACCAGCGAGGAAGCAGGACGCGTTGTTTTGCGCTGGAGATCGAAGGGGATTATTCCCGACTATGTATTATAGACGGAACCTGTAAATACTATAATCAAGAAATTTGTAAATAAATAATGTGAAATATGCTCATGGACTAGTGTTACTGTTTGGAGGACGACAAGGCAGAGGATTAGGGAATCAGCCTAAGGAAGAACCATCACACTTAGCTTTGTCTAAACTTTCAAAAACTATTTGATAAATATATTTTTTTCAAGTTCAAATGTAGAAGAATTAATGCACTTTTATTATTGAGCATGTAAATGTTTTGTAAGAGTTTTCCACCAGTTTCCTACTTTGTGAAACAAGTTAATGCCAATGAGACTCGTAATATTTACTGTGTATCCTTTACATTTAGATTTGTTTATTTTATAATATTACATTTTAGATACATTTATTTTTTGATAGTGCATCGAACTGTTTTCGTTGATTATTGCTTCGGAATTTTCGGCTCTGTGGGGACAAAATGCAAATAATCGTCCATATTACTGTGCCTTTTTTAGACTTATATTTTCAATCTTTCTTATTATTACAGCATAGTTTTATACATATACGAGGAACTCAGAAATCAATGTGGTTAAGTTCAGGAAACAAAAAGTGAAAAGATTATTATTTTTTAATACATTGGTTTTTTAAATTTTTGGTTCATTAAACTGATCATAAAAGTAATCTGTTCATAAAAGTATAAGTCTTTCTTCAAAAGGTAGGCTCTGCAATAAAACTAGATATGTATAGGATGTGCAAATAAGAACGTAAGAAATTTATGTAAAAATATTGTTCTGGTGTATTATCAGTTATTGTTGTAATGTATGGAAGCGTTCGTAAATGCAACATCAGAACTGGCGAAACGGAAGTCACACGACCGATTATTTTCTGGTTTACACTTTTTACAAAGAATTGTTTACGAACGCAGCCTCAGTGTTACGAACACATATCGAAAGAAGAAGAAGGATTATGTTTTTATTTCAAAGTTTTTGCAAAAAAATTTGAAAAAAGTGGACTTTTTCGCAATGACTTCTGAAATTATTATACAACATATTCAGAAGATATAAGAAGAAGGGCTTTCTGATTAAAAAAAAAACGAAGCATCTTTTAAATCCTTTAATAATTAAAAATAATATTATTTATTCTATTAAAAATTTAAAAAAATCAGAAAATATCAAAAAATGGACTCAACCGCTTTTGTTTCTGAGCAACTCATACGTCAGTCTTTTTCTTGGGTAGGTCACAATGAAAGATTTAATAGTAATACCATCTTAAGGAGCACGGATACTAAGCTGCTAACTACCAATAAATCTTTAGTGCATGTATGATCTGTCTCAAGTAGAGGGGAGCGTCGAATTTTTTAAAATCAATCGCATCGGACGTTTAATTTCGGAACTAATAACTCTGTGGTTGAGGTACTATCATTTGATAGGGCGGTGCTCCAATGTATTGGTGCACGCTTCACAAAGCCTATCATTAGTGTCACGCAGCGTCAACTACAGTCGAGAGTCATGAGGAGTCTTTCGACAGCCCTGCTGGTATCACAAAACCACTTTATACATTTTACACGGAAAGTTAAAGATGAATGCTTATAGCTGTTCTGAAAAATGCTACATCCGCGTTGCCACTGTGTGTGACGCGCAAATTGATTTTGTGTCCTAAATTCTGAGATGACCCTTACCACGTTATGTCACTGGCTCGTAGGTTAGCTTGGGTGTTCCCTGTTAGATGTGCAATCAATTCACGATTTCATAATACGTTTAAGTTGGTATGATATTAAATAACACAGGCAATACGGGACCTTAGAAAATTAGTATTGCACTTTTACACATGACTTACCTTATTTATTTGCGTGTGTTTTGATTTTCAACTCCTTTGTATCTGCGCATTATTATTTCTTAGAGCGTTTGTACACACACCGAAAATTATCGGATTTCGTAGACGTATTTGTTGTTGTGGCAGTGTTCAGGTATGGTCTCTTGTACATTGCGTCCGATTTTTATCGGAGATCTTTGTCTGAACGTCATCAAATTGTATTAAACGACTATTTTTAGCAGCTTAGTTAAAATTTTAGTTCAAGTGAATATGCGAGTGTCATTTAAAAAAGAAATGAAATTGTTATTTTGTACTGGATGTTCTTGCGAAAGAAGCTTTTGGATTCATCCACTAATAGCCGAACGATATGTGGATGGTGTGTTTTATACAATGTTTCATAAGCTCCGTAAGTAATAGAAGTTTAACACTCATTTTTGTATCGTATCAATAATTTAAAACGTGGTAAACCGACTAATGTGACTAAAACGCAGATGAATATGTAAACAAGCGCAATTCTGGAATGCGAAACGCAGGCTCTCTGGATATTTATCGGCGGTCCGATTTAGCAGACTGTCCGACAGTTCAAAATGTCGGAAAACATTTTTGGTGGATCCAATAACATCGGACCGTCGCGTGCAAAGTATCAATATAAAACAAAGTAATTTGAATGTCTCTGACACCCGATATTTATCGATGTGTGCACAAACGCTCTTGAGCTTGCTTCTACATACTTTAAGCCGACCAACCGGTATAGTGGTTAAGGTGTTAGCCTCTAGATCGGAAGGTTCCTGGTTCGAATCCGGGTACGGGCATGGATGTTTGTAAGCGTATGGTGTAGAGGCGGCTGGTGCACCTTAAATCTGTCGTGGGCGAAAGTCCCCACGTTGGGTTGGCGTGGAAGTTTGGAGAGTGGGGTGCCAGCTCAGGTGTTGCTTCGTCATCTGACCGTGGTTCAAAATTACGAGGTGTTGTCCTCGGATCTTTCCCTCATGGGACTGATCCCGGACCGTCGTCAATAGCCCGTTGTGTTGCTCTAGTACGACGTTAACTAAAATTACCATTACCATCTACATACTTTACTTTAACCGATCGGCTCTCGAATACTATAACTTAGATTGCCCAAAGTATGAAAGCGTTCATGAATAATTATTCTCAACTAGCAGACACGCGGATGTCCATATGCGCTTATAAGTATCTTATCCTTCCTGGTGTTGGTCTTGATGAGGGATCTCGTCATTGGTAGATCTTGATGGACACCATTGGAAGAAAACTGGCCACCATCTTCATATATCTTGTCTTCAAAAACTTTACAGTATATTGATGACGAGTAATCTCGTCAATACGAAAATTGGTGGGATCGTGATAGACGAAATATTTCGTCGAAATAACTTGGAGGGTTAATTGCCTATATCTATTGATGTCAGTGTCGTTACACGTATTTCATATGTTATTTATATCCACTTATTATGAATATAAGCATCAATATGCACATTTAATACCACTAAATAAAAATGAAAATTAATAAAAATCACAAAACGCCATTTCGTGTATTTCTTGCTGGTGTTAATTCATAATTCTAATATAGCGCATGGCAAAGAGTGCACATCTCATTATCACACAATTAGGTTATGAACCTCACTTCAGGTGCATACCATTCAAATATTGATGTCTATTCAGTACTTTTAGACGTCTCAAACTAATCCCGCGTTGTCTCGCATTAATTTTTCTGTGCTGATCTTCCAGTCTGAATCTTCCAGATTACTTATTCTCTTCTTTAATAGAACTGATGAAAAATTTAACTACAACAAGCTCATTTCTGCAGCTGTCGATGAAGCTTGAATTAAAATTAGTATCTTCTAACTGTTCAAGTGATATTATGTTTTGTAGTAATTTAAAAATAAATTATTAGCTTACAGGTAAAATAACACTGGTCAACATAAGTACATGCCTACAAACAACTAAAAATTTAACTACCTTTTTTAGTTTTTAAATAATTTCTCAAACATTAATAAGTTTCAGAAATGTTACTTTTTATTTGATTCAATTTGTTCAAATGGAAGGAATTTTCATTCGATTAATTTGCTTTAATTTGGGTACCATATTAAGTGGTGGAAATAAAAAAACTGGCAAGTTTGCGATATTTCATTGAGGTGTGTCAGCATGACTGATTATTATACTGATTATATATTAATTTATAGTAGATAAGAAAAGTGTTTGAAATGAAAAAAATAAGGTATTCAACTTCTATATTAATAAAATTTCGAGTGTCTTAAAAATGTCCTGTATAAATATACAACAGATCTATATATATAATTCTCTTACGTGGCACGCAAAAAAGACGTTATTAGTTATCGCGTTTTGGCAACATTGTACGATTGCTTGTTTATCACGAAGCCTCGCGCTTCAATTGAATTCATAGCGTTATCGGATGAAATTTTATTGAAAAAAAAAGAATTTTAGTCGAGCTGTGCAGTTAATAATAGAAATCAAATAAAGCGGAGGATCTTTTCAGGGACATTTGTAAAAATGTCCTTTTCAAGGTCAACAATTATAGTTCAACAAGACGCTTGCACTACAACTTTCGACTACAAACTCAATGAAAACGCGTGGGTGGCTCAAGTGCAGGGGTAAATGTACATACAAACAACATGCTGGGTATTCAATTTCCAAATCAGCGCTCACATTTCGAGTCAAAATTTGCTCAAAGTTTTCATTTGAATTCTGATTTCAGAGGTACTGTATATATCTTATCTGAAAAACAGCAAAAAATTTAGATTTGAAAAATATTTTTTTGGAATATCATATTTTGTAAACAATTCCTTCTGCTAGGACACATGTCTTCATTGATGCGAGCGAAGCGAGCTTAGATTCGCGCAGCGATCCAATGGGGGTTGGCGAGCGTTAGCGAGCAGTAGGCGGGCACCCTAGTATAAAATGTTTTCAAATTCAACTTTGAATACATTAAACATTTCCAACCACGACATTTTATAAACATATGCACCAAAAAAATCAGTTTATATATATTACAAACGGAAACAAAGAAAAATTCTCAGACTAATGGAGAGACACTTAAGAATGATTAACCTGCCTTACATTTCCAACGGAAGTACTTGAACGATTAAGTAACAGTAATAGGAAAGTCATTCCAAACATCAATCCTCAGCTCGTAAAATGACCCCACTGATATTTTTTTGTCGAATTCGAAGCCGTTCAACTGAGGGGAAGCGACCTTTCGCCCAAGTTACATGGATATTATTCAATCCTACCAATTATCTTCCACTAAACACTGTCTTTAAGGAGGGAAAATCTCCATTATTAAACGGTTGAATGTTTCATCACAATGCAGGGCTATATTTCTGGGGAAACGAAGCCATTAAATAGAATTACGGCAGAGGTTGCCAGCGGAAATAGGTTGATCATACTTGTTATATGGACCATGGGGCACTTAAGTTCGCTTGCTTTGCTAATGACACATACTTTTCTACTTAAAGAAATCCCAAATAATACGTACTTTAGGTATTTAGAACTGCGCTCGAATGTATGTTTGTTATGAGAATTAACGATTCGGGAAATTAAAAAATACTCCCAAATGTACTGTTGTAAGAGCATGATTATAGATATTTTGTCCATCTGTGCAAATAATTTATTTACATATATTGCGCGAAACGCTCTAGAAATATTTTAATATATAAAAATAATCAACATATTTAAATATAAATTACATATTTTGTATATAATTTTTGGGGCAGTTAAAATTGTGCCTACAATATTGTTTTAAAAAATATGAACAATGTTTGAAATTTTAAAGGTCAGTTTAAGCTCTTTCTTAAATTTAAAAGTTTTATAAAGTAAAACTTTCCGACTACTGTATAAATAACAAAGCTCTTAATAAAAAATATATTAATTGATCTATCGCATTTTCAGTATATAATAATAACAAATTGTTATTTATCTAGAAAAATTCAGGTAGGTAGGTATTTTAATTAACGTCGTACTGAAGCAACATAACGAGCTATTGATGACGGTCCGGTATCAAACTCCCCAAAGGAAAGATCTTAGGACACCGCGTAATTTTGAAACACGGTCAGATGACTAGGCAACACCTGAGATAACACCCTACACTCAACGCCAACGTGAGAACATTTGAGGCCACGACGGATTTAATATACACCAGCTCCCTTTGCACGCGACGATCTTTGGCTGGATTTGAACTCGGAACCTTCCGGTTTCTAATCTGATACTCTTGCAACCGGGCTACCGCGGCCTCTAGAAAAATTCAGGCAAATACCCTTTGGAAATCTAACATTAGGGTTTTTTTCATTTTAAGTAAAATGTGAGCACTAAAAACCTATTCATGTATTCCGATTTAAATATTGCAAATATATACGCCTGGTATTCAATTTAAGGTTTGTGCTCTAAATGTAGTTCTTAATTTATGCTCCAGTTTAAAAAGTAATTTAGGAAAAAAACACGCTTAAGTTGCAATCATATTTAGATAAGTAAGTTTTTAAATTTAAAGTAAAATTTTTTTTCAAATAACGTAGCATTTTGCAGATATTAAAACTCCTCAAATGCGCTATTAATCTTATCAATATTAAATTGTAGCGCAACATGACTCAAATAGCTAATCATCGGGGTAATTTTGATATTTAATGAGACAAAACATTACATACTAGTTTCGAAACACCACAAAAGAAACAATTACAAAGTAAACATATCAATCTATGGAGGGGGATTAACGAAGCCAGACATGTTCATTGTTCGAGTGCAAGAGTTAGACTGATGTATTTCTAATAATAATGAATCTCCATTTCCGATAGGTGGCGTTAAGATTGATGTAAGGTTAGGGGAGTGTTACAGAATCCAATAGATAAATTGAGTATAATTTCACTAAATGCAATGGTTATCTCATAAAGTGCATCGTTGGTCATAGGAATAAAAAATAATTAACTTTGTAAACAATAACAATGATAGAAACCAAAGGAAAAATAAAAAAGGCTAATCTTTTTTGTTGTTATCAACTACATAAAATAATTATTCGAATAAAATACATTTCTTGAAGGATATTTTTGTTCAACTACTTCTACTAATTTATTAAAGAAGTTTTCTCAGTTACAAGACACTAACATTCCAGCACATCTTTTATACTAGACGTTAGTTCCTTGTTGAAGTCCATAATTTTTCTGGCTGCAGCAATCTGGACTCGAACTTTCAAAGCATTTAAGGTTTTAGGGCAACGGCTTCAAACCTTATGAAGAAGGGATTCGTTTCGATTTTGATTTTCCCCTTTGCTACATCTGTTTTGCAACAAAAAATCTAAAACTATTTTTGAAATTTCGGCATCATTTTAACAGTGATGACAGATGACAAAAGGGTTTTAATACCCACTTTGTGCGATTCTGGCTTTGTTTTGTTAAAAATGGCGCGATTGTAAAAACACCACGAATCACTTCTGTATGGGCTCGTCGGATGCGCAGATGTCAAATTACTAAATTCCAAATTTCGCAGGCTCTTTAAAAGACAGAAATAAAAAATTTTGTCATTTATTCAGAAATATATGTAGTATTTTTTAATGTAGTTAAATTTTTTTTTCTTCCGAGATTTTGTGTACTAGACCCCTTTAAAAAGGCAAAACATTGGAATTTTACTATTTCTATAACCATATAACTGCTTTTGTAACAAAAATCTAATCGCAAGGTAAGAGCGGAAGCACTGATGAAGAATAAATATCGAAATCGAGTAAGAGCCTCCCACTACTACTCTTGAAGATACACCTGTTATTGTCATTATCAGCTAAAACTTCTAGGTTTGCGTACTTTCACTTTCCCACGCAGCTCAAAGTAACGAATACACAATGACCGAGACACATAAGAAGCTGCAGATTCAATTACCCCGAAAGCTATGTAAACAACGCTAAGTGCCTTCCCCAACCTCTCATCTGTAATCAATGTCTGTTATGCAATTTTGGTTCTTGCCATCAAATCGGAAAAACATTGTCATTTTCCCATGGACATTTTTGCCTCCAACGTTTTCCAAACCTGTATTTTGTGGCCAGGGAGCTCCTCTAATCTCTGAATATCCCGAGGGCTATAAAATAATATACGAGATAACTAACCGTACTTCTCACTCAAGCGTGGCCACTCTGGATGGCTTCAATTAAGAAGCGATGGGACATTTGTAATGACTGTCCTTACGTACTCGTTTAATGACCATAGGCGTGTTCCGTCCGCTGCGGTGTCCAGCTGTTGTCAGAAGTGTTTTCCAGAAGTCAAGAAACTTTGGACGGCGGCTCTTTGATAGATTTGCTGCCTACTCAGAAGATGTCGATCCGGACAGCGAAGAGAAGAAAAAAGAAATTCCCGCACGACATGGTTGAGAGAGTCGGATTTCAAAATGTTTCTAATGGCCATTTAGATTACTGTAATGTCGCATATTGTATGTGATTTATGCGCGGTTTAATTTTGGGGAAATTTGAAACGAAGTAGTGGCTTGGGATACATTGCGGTTTAATGCATTGTTATTTTTTTTAGGAATTATGAATTCATAGCCCTTACAGTAAAAATTGTTTCTTTTTTAGCATTAAGAATGTATTAGAGCATGTAATTTACGAAATACAGTCTTATTATGTTATGTGCATGAGGTTAACTTGAGATTTACAACACATTTCCGAAGTTAAATTTTATTAGTAATATATGCTCATATATACTAAAAACCCATCTTGTTCAGTTGTATTTTATTTTACAAATTTTTAATAAGTATTTCAAATACTTCAGAACTGTATAAATTAATAAACTAAAAAGACCACTTAGTGATATAAATAGTTTTCGAATAGGATTTACAATACGGCTCGAAAAGGATTCGATAGGATTATTAAATAGAAAATATATTGCTCTATTAAATGAATATCTTGATGGAGTTAACCTATAATATTGTAAAACACGGTGTTTGAATTAAAGTGAAATGTAAACACAAAATATAAATAACACACACAAGTCGGAAGAATTTTCAAATAACATCTAAAAACTCCTCACAATCCTAACTGGTACCATAGAAAGCATCCGGGAGATGACCTCAAGTTGTAGGGTGATGGAGGTTAGCAGACTGACATTTCTTGACTGGCCAATGGGCATTTGATAGCAAATTCATTTTTTATTACGGTTTTAAAGTTTCCTCGGCCTGCGTGAACTCAATATGGAACAAGCCTCTCTTGATTATCTCCTTGCTAGTCTGGGACAGTCCTGAGGATCGGTATTTTAATTTTATGCTCGTTATGGAATTTTTGAAGGTGTATGAAGTCACGAACTTGGTCTAGTTTATCTACACCTGATGAGATACGAAACAATAAATCACTAACACAAGGAAATAAATGTTTTTTTGTTTAAGTCTGTTTTCATTTGCAATTATATCTTCATAATAGCAAAATTAATAATCCGTACTTACGAAGATACACTTCCAGCAACATAATGTTTAGGATCAATATCACTTGCGTAAGAAATTAATCCTTGTTGTTATATTTCTTTAAAAATAAATCGAATGTAAAACACAATCAATTAATTATGTAAAATATACTTATTTTATAAACAGTAATGAAACCAATGCAGATTTGTAACTTTCAAAAACAAGTATTTAATATTAATAAAATCTGTGGAGAGAGTAACGGAAAGGCATAGAATATTATAAATTAAAAGTATTCAAGCCAGTTCATTCTGAACTATAAAATCTAAGGAATTTGATTAACAATTTTTTTCACATAGCATAAAACTAGGGATTTATGATTATGTTTTACAATTAAATATTTAAGCACTGTAGTTTTTGATTGGACGTAAAATTAGTTTTATTAAATTAATTTTAATGTCCTATAAATTTTTATTTTCAATTATACCCAATGTTTGAAAATCATATCTATTCAGTTTATAGCGTAAAAATACGCATTTTCTTAACTAACTTTCTATTCTTAATAACCTTAACGAAATACTTAGAACGTCGGGATTATATCATAATTTGATTCAAACATTATAAATACTTTTTCCCCCAACAATCAATCTTATCTTGTTTATGCGTAATGGCTTATAATTTGTGCAGATCTATCAATGAAGTAAGGTGATTTTGAATGTAACAAATTTTCAAGACCAAGAAAGATTTTTAGAAGCATATTTCGTGGCATATAGACAAATGAGTGTGGTGGGAAAATATTTGATTTTGAGTTTTATCATGCTTACAAAGACCCAACTATTGTTTAGTATACAAAAATACAAACAATGAGATGGACTGGGCATATCATTCGAATGCCCAATGAAATGTACACAAAATAATTTATGGTCTGGTCAATTAGAGCTAGACCTAGAGGAAGACCAAATTTTAGAAGGATTGACTTTGCAGATACGGATTTTGGCCTTTTCAAAACTAAGAACTAAGAAACAAAGAATTAAACTGAGAACGATTGCCAATGTGGTACATACCAAGATGGATCAGAATAGTCCAGAAGGTCAATACCTACACTGTTTGAAGTCCTGAACCAATGTTAACTTATCCTCGCTTTCTTGAAATGCATCACAGGGAAGCTCTTATAGCCTTTACATTGTTACATCGACTCATTGATTGATGAAACATTAGAGTTCTGTGGTCCAGGTCCTTAAAAAATGAGTCGCGCAGATAAATGAAATCCATAGTTAGTTTAAGGCTGCTCGTGCCAGGGTCAGAAGTGATGACTCCCAATCAGATTAAATTACAAATCCCAGTGATATCTCTGGTTGACCTGATTGTCAATGGGATCCAAAATACCTTAGTGAAACATGCGAATTTTGAGATAAATTCTAGAGATAAATGAAATGTGGCCGACGAAATAAGTGACGACTAAACTTTAAATTTTTGTCACTGGTGAGAAGACTTTCCAAAAATGATAGAAGTCTGGATTCCGTAAAATCAAATTTTGTGGAAGCGACAGACAACTTTTCTGGCGAATTAAAAAAAAATCCTAACAGACCAAATATAATCCTCAAACCATCTTCCCAACAATGCTTCTGCCAATTTAGATAGAAAGAAAGAGAGTTACCAATTTATTCAACACAGAGCCCCATCGAGACATTGATAAAAAAATAAATTGTACCAGGAATTTTGAGAGAGAGACTAACCCTCACAATCAGGTCAAGGGCAAGTTAATTTACCTATCAATGAACTGGTTGTCAATGTTCCTTCGACAAGTCCTGCTGGGAGTTGCAACAACACTTTGTCCTGCAGGGGAAAATTGTAGCAATATCGTTTAATTTATTCTTACTATTAGATTTTGAATTATTATGAAATTATTTTTATTGATTTGTTGATATCACGAGATTAAATACTATCATATGCGAATCTACTTTTTCCTACAAGCATTGGATGCACAATGGAGGAGTCCTTAGTACTAGTGAATTTTTTAATTTAATAAATGTCCTGGTGCGTACCTTGTCAGTGAATCACCATGTGAGTTCCTCGTCCGTCTGGGATAAGTGTCTGGTAAACCTTTCTTGCGCTTGTGGAAACCATTCCCCTAGCAAAGGTAGGTAGGTATTTTAGTTAGCGTCACACTTGGGTAACATAACGGACTATTGAAGACGGTCCAGGATCAATCGCTAAAGGAAAGATACGAAGATAATACCACGAATTTTTAACCATTCCCCTTGGTAAAGAATAAATAAGAATATAAGCCCTATGGTTAGTCTGGGGAAAATGGAAGCCCAGTGTGGGAGAAGACCAACACTGGGTTGTCGAACCAATGGGGACGAAGTAAAATGTTCTTTGTTATAGAACGAGGTAGACTACTTTACATAGGTTAGTAACTTTTAATGTACGGAACCGTCGATATTATGGCTAATGAGGGAGGTTTAGATGCGTTACCATCTTGTGGTAGACTTACATAGGAATAAATCGCTTCGAAAAGAAAAGTGTGTATAAAGAGAATTTGAAGGACTCCTCCGACTCATGAGTCTGAAATCAGTCCGGTTCCTATCTGGGTAAAATGGACAATAGAGAAGACCATACTGCTGTCTCTAAGCTTCGTAATGGACACTTGAAATCAATGAAAATCGAATTGGATTGAAAGCATTTTCCCCAGTGCTCTAAATGAATTCAGCTAAGGCTTGGTCCGAGCGCATCAGCTACTGTTTCGGCTGTCCCTCAGGTCAGCTTATTCACCATCACGAGGAGGTTCTCGAAGGCCTCAAATCTCACGTTCTCTGAGTGCAATTCCTTTTATGCCAAGTGAGATAAGTAAGAACTTTCAACGTTCCCAGTAACACGACTCAAATTCCATACCCCGCTCCTGTTCACCCCTAAATTATGGAGATAGAATTTAGGAACAACAGATCGAGTATTCCTTTTCATGTTCACCACCTCTAAACGTTAACCCATTCGCATTGTGCGAGTGAGCGCCTCGAATAAAATTACGACCGCCAGCCGTTCCAGAAAGGAACGAAGAGATAAAAGAGATACAGGTATCGCACATCACGGAACAGGGGGGGGGGGATGAGAAACACTAAAGCAAGATGTAAGAAGAAAAAAACACAACTCATCAAATAAACAGAAAGGAGAAAAAACTGAGGAAAAGCCCGAGAATATTTATTCGAGTATTCGAATACAATGGTTGTTATGGGCACTTAACCGTGGGTGCGAGGGGGTTCAGCTGAACTTGGACTCTGCAACTTATACTGAATATCTGTTTACGACCCTAAAGCTATCCTGGACCGTTTATCCGAGCTTGAGTTACGATCGCCTTGCGATTAAGCGAGAAAAAGCCGCAAAATCGCGCCTCACTCAGCTGTCCCGTTGTCTGGGATATCGCCATTGTTTGCTGGCGGCCATTTTGACTCGTCATTCTCTTAGAAAAGGCACATTTTTACATATAATACCGCTAACGATGCATTCTGAGGGAGATATATAAATATATATATGCCCTCTTCCCATTCCTTCCATGAAGCACAGTTCACAGAGTAGAGTAGTTGCTAAACTCTTATTCCTTGAATGGCGTTTTATGGACGTCTATGTTTTCGGGTGTCGCAAAATAGAGGGGAACTGGAGGGAATTATGCAAACGTTGCAGTCTTGTGTTTGGAGTGTTGTAGGATTTTGTCGAAATGGCCACAGGGGCACGTTGTTCTGAGCGGGTTTTTCTTTTTATCTGGAGACTTTTGTCAGAAGTTGATTCGACAATGCTATAGACTCGGATCGTTGTTGGAGGAATTGATTGGGCATTTCTGTATTCCCATTCGGTGCTTTCTTTTCTCTGCTCGAGAAAAATGAATGATGTTGCGAAAATAGTTGGCAGCAAGTGAGGCTGAAATAAAAATATTCATATTTTATTCAGTCTTCGAAATTGCTCGGCATTTCATTTTGATCTCGATTTACACCGACAACTATTCATTTCAAAGGATGTTGACGGTTGCGACACTAGTAGATGAATGTTTTAACTGATCGCATTTGTAAATCCTATGAAAATAATGAGGTTAAAATGACGATGATAATAATACAATTATAAGAATTGATGTTATTTTTAATGTTATGTAAATTTTATTGTTTTTACTTATTTTTTACTTTTAGTCCTTTTATTTTTTTTATATAGTGTTTTCCATTACTTTGATTTAAAAATAAAAGTTTGCGTAGTCTCTCAATTGCTTATATTTAAAATACTCCAATAACTATTTTCAAGCAAAGTACATCTTGATTTGTAGTTACATTATACTGATACATTATAAGAATTGCTATTATTTTTAACGTTGTGAAAATTTTTATTGTTTCAACTCTTTTTTTTACTTTTCGTCCTTTTATTTTTTTCTGAAATAGCTTTTTTTTAATTTCTTCGATTTAAAAATAAAAGTTTGCGTAGTCTCTCCCTTTCTTAGATTTAATGTACTCCAGTAACTATTTTCAAGCAAAGTACATCTTGATTTGTAGTTACATTATACTGATACATTATAAGAATTGTATTATTTTTAACGTTGAGAAAATTTTTATTGTTTCGACTCTTTTTTTTACTTTTCGTCCTTTTATTTTTTTCTGAAATAGCTTTTTTTTTAATTTCTTCGATTTAAAAATAAAAGTTTGCGTAGTCTCTCCCTTTCTTAGATTTAATGTACTCCAGTAACTATTTTCAAGCAAAGTACATCTTGATTTGTAGTTACATTATACTGATACATTATAAGAATTGCTATTATTTTTAACGTTAAAGAAAATTTTTATTGTTTCGACTCTTTTTTTTACTTTTCGTCCTTTTATTTTTTTCTGAAATAGCTTTTTTTTTTAATTTCTTCGATTTAAAAATAAAAGTTTGCGTAGTCTCTCTTTTTCTTAGATTTAATGTACTCCAGTAACTATTTTCAAGCAAAGTACATCTTGATTTGTAGTTACATTATATTGATACATTAAAAGAATTGATATTATTTTTAATGTTGTGCAAATTTTTATTATTTCTACTCTTTTTTTTACTTTATGTCCTTTTATATTTTGAAATAATTTTTTTTTAAATTTCTTCGATTTATTAATAAATAAAATAAAAGTTTTCGTAGTCTCTCACTTTATTAGATTTAATGTACTCCAGTAACTATTTTCAAGCAAAGTACATTTTGATTTGTAGTTACATTATATTTTAAAAGAATAAAATATTTTCAAAGGCCGGTTTATTATATTTTCAGCCAAACTGTGTAAAGTAACATTTCTAAATATTTAACCCTTTGAGATGCGCATACGCAAATAGCCGTTCATCAATCAGCTGTCTTTTCTGTATGTATTTTAACCATTTTAAAATTATTAACAGAGAAAATGGCTTTGATTCTTTCAACCAATAGATATTGCATAAATTGCAATATCTATTGGTTGAAAGAATCAAAGCCATTTTCTCTGTTAATAATTTAGTCATTAAATGGAGTATAAGGGAAAAACAGTCATACACTACACAGAAATTTCAACCCTCAGAAGATTATTTGCAAAAAGTATTCTAATAAGAATTATTATACAAAACTTTGTCATACACGCTTATTAGTGTTTTTTCTAATTTATTTTCTTACACGATTTTCTTTCTAAATGATGAGTATCAACTTGATTGTTTATTTTTGTTTTTGAAAAAAATTTATTTTTGTTTATATACTTTTAAAATAATTGATTGGAAAAACCTAATTGTAAACTAATTAGGAAAGAGCAATCTAAAATAAGAATTTAGGATATTTTCTGCTTTGTTAAGTGTTACAAGCAGTATTTAATTCAAAATCATTCACCCGATTAATTGAAAATTTTAATTTTGTCAAAAGGCCTTTCAACCTACATAGTCTAGGTACCTCTTGATCTCGTGATTGTCAGATTCCACTATTCAAAAAACAATAACACCAAATGTCATGTTCTCATTACTTCTCAATAGGTGACATTATTATTTATTAGTCGTAACATTCTGAGCTTTAAACAAGTTAAATGTGAAAGGTTATTTAGTTTCTCGCGATGGTTTTTTCAAAACTTTTTTTTATCAATCTCGATCGGTGCTCCAGATTTGTTCCACCTGATGGCTTTCCGAGTATTGTACTCTGTGCTGTCCTGGCTGTCATTCGAAACGTAAAGAGAAATTTTCATTCGAACAAACACAAATGAGTTTTTAGATGAGTGAGTAGGATAACTTTTGAGTTTTATTTCTTTTCACGTGTTTTTATACCATTTTATGAGGACTAATAGTACAGTTCATTTTTCGGTGTTCGTAACACATTTTTGTCTATTGGGTACGCGATGCGAAAACTAAAATATATATTAAATCAAAGAACAGATTTTATTAAATTTAAAAAAAAATTTTCTTTAAGTATAAATCAACTATTTCAAGGCCTTGTGAATGTAGTATAACGAAATTTATTCTAAACATTCATTTTTAACTTACAGTAAATTTGGAAAGTTATGTCCAAATATCTTCAATCTCTAAAATCCTCCGGAATGAATTTGTTTACCTAAAAGTTGAATAGTTTAACCAATATTTCAAACAGGATAAGCCTCCATTTGCTTCCAATTAGATTAAAATCAGTTCAGAAGTACAAGCAATGACTGATCAGTTTTCGCTTTAAATAGGAACTTAAATGATTATGTAGTCCCTAAACACACACACTTTTACAAATGTCTAAAAAATCCTTTAAAATCTATGTTGTTAAAAGGTTCTTATCTGAACCATAAATCTTATTCTCGAAAGAATAATATTGAATAAAAAATACATTTCCACGAACCCCAACTCTTAAGTGAACGGACCATTTGCCTCACCCAATAATTTTACGTCATTGGTAATATTAAAATGGTAATATTCAAAATTATTTAATTATTGGTAATATTAAACATTATTTAATTATTGGTAATATTAAACATTATTTAATTATTGGTAATATTAAACATTATTTAATTATTGGTAATATTAAAAATTATTTAATTATTGGTAGCATTAAAATGTATTAATATTACCAATGAATTTCCATGGAAGAAAATTCACTCTTGTTACCAATGAGAAGTAAATAAATATTAAAATGAACTGATATTACCAATGAAGTTTGATAAATGAAAATTTACAATTGTTATTAAATATAGTTAAATATTAAAATTTATTGGTATAATCTATGAATTTTTATAAATGGGAGCTTAAGGAAATAATATTAAAAACACGTACACTACTTAAATAATGCTAAAATCTAGCAACTGATATTAAAGTATTCGCTACGTACAACATGATGTTTGATGAAAGATTAAGCTTTAAGAGCTAACCCTTCAAATGCATTAATCCTGTAATATTGTCCTTAATCAATTTTAAAAACCTAAATTTAAGACATGGAAATGTTGATAAAAAGTGATAATTTATTCAAAAAATGAATTCATGAATTAATTTGTTAAAAATTAATTTAAAAGCAAATGATAAATTTAAAACTGCTAACCTTTCTCATGTGAGCAATATTAAATCAATTTTAAGATAAATAGCAAGTCAATTTTAAGAATCAACGTAAAATTTTACTTATAAAATTGAAATTAAGCTCTAAAATTCTTAGACTCATAATCTAAATGATTTATATTTTTAAAGAAGAAAAGAAACTTATGAAATAAGGCTTAAAAAAAGGCTGAGACTTATTTTTGAAGACTTTTTACTTTGAATGGAAGGAAAAAGTTCGAGAATCTTATTTTGCAATGAAACAAATGAATTTCTTTTAAAAGATATATACACTAAAAATGAACAGACTGACTATCATCATTGGTAATATTTACTGTATCTATCATACGATTAAAATTCTTCCAATGAGAGATGACTAAGATCAATTACAATAGAATACGAACATCAACAAGTAGTTTATGCCATACTCATTTCTCTTGAAATTATCTTATTCATGTAAAATTTTAATGATTTCAACCATTAGAAAAAAGGTAAAGTGTTCTTGAAGAAACTCACCCTCTCAAAATTACCTTTTTTTTAAACAGCAGGCATGCCCAAAAGGAAATTTAAGACTTAACCCTACTAGTGGTTAGTTATTTTAAAGAGATATCTCGTCATTATCAAATAGACGAAATATCTCGTCATTCCAAGAGAATTAACCAGATCTTGATCTCTTTAACATAAAGAAATCGGCACTATCTTGATTATGAGATACCGCATTTGCAAAATTGGTTCAAACTTGATGGACGAGATATCTCATCGAAATCACTTATAGATGAGACATTTCACTTGGGTTAATGAGACGTTTGCATGTTTAAGCAAGAAATAAATTACCTTGAGGCCCAAATCTCTAATAATTAAGTTTTAACTTGATTTGAAACAGGATTACTATAAACTTCTGATAAAAAACGTTTCTTAAACTGTGAATTATGCCTGTATGATGTATCGTACCTAATTCTCACCCCCCCAACGTGTTTTGATTCTCCCTCATCAAAGTATTTTGATTCTACCTCACCAAAGTGTTTTGATTCTCCCTCACCAAAGTGTTTGATTCTACCTAACCAAAGTGTGTGGAGTTTGGATTTCATTTATCACGCTATTGTCATCTTTTGTTTTTTAGCTAATCCGGCCATAGATCACTAATTTTCCCCTAAAAGTTTATCTTTGCATTTAAAAAGCATATCAGAAAGAATGGTTTTTGCATGTCCTTTGCATAAAATAACAAATTTTGAGAACACAAGTGTAGGCAGAGTTGAAACATTTTTCGCAATTTGGAATGAGCCTTAACCATCGAACTACTAAAACATTATTTGTTCATATTTTGAATTGCCATGGGTGTAACAAAATAAAGTCAATTAAAGAATGAGCTAATCGTTTAATACTAAATTGAATGGTATGAAGATATCAAATGAATAACATACAGTTGGGGTACAGCTTCCATCAATCGTAGAATCGTAATCGTGCACGTATGTTTCGCCCGAAATGCGTATCACAGCAAGAAACAAACTGAAGATAGCTGTCGGCAGTGTTACCAAACGAAAAAATCAAGAACCGCGTAATTCCGAATCCATGGGTGTAACAAAATAAAGTTAATTAAAGAATGAGCTAATCGTTTAATACTAAATTGAATGGTATGAAGATATCAAATGAATTACATACAGTTGGGGTACAGCTTCCATCAATCGTAGAATCGTAATCGTGCACGTATGTTTCGCCCGAAATGCGTATCACAGCAAGAAACAAACTGAAGATATCTGTCGGCAGTTTTACCAAACGAAAAAAAATCAAGAACCGCGTAATTCAGAGTCCATATGTCGTAGTATTACCAGTATACCCGAATACAATTAACAGGACAATATAAAATTTTCCTTTAGAAATATGCCACTATGATCATTATGAATCTTCACTATTACAAACTGATTCATTCAAACACGCACTTTATAAGTAAAAAAGGTGATTGAACTGTCATAAATCCTACTTTTCGTACAATCTAAAATAAAAGAAAATATGACATAGGTTACTTTTCAAATTAGAAAAAGAGGGAGAGTTAGTTCTCACATATTTCTTGTCGTAGCTTAAAAGCGTAAACCGCATTTACTTACTGGATGTTAGATAACCTATAAATCTAGCTTACAGGTTTTATTCAACAATTATTCATGGTAGATACACCACTCGTAAATTTCGGAAAGTTGCGTATCCGTCACTGAGTTTTGAAACACACCATTTAATACCCATTATCCTTATTTATAAATCTTGCACGCTTCTTATACGCTTAACCGCATACTTGTTTCTTTGTCAACTGTAAATGAGGAATTGTTGTTTCTGTGATTACTAGAATTTCGTCGGAAATTGAGATGGTGTTGTAGGTTTCCCTTAAAACTTGTTTCGAAGAAAGCATTTTCATAACAGTTCCATGATAACAACTCTCACCCTATAAAAATTCTACAATCACGATCTATTTAACAATTTGATTATGATGTCGGTAAATTAAAGATATATTATACACGTGCTGGCTCTACAGATTTAGAAGGAGTCGTTTAATATTCGACTTGGTAGCAGAGAGAAAAAAATTTCAATTGCTATTTAATCTTTTAATTAATAAGGTTTAGGCTGGATTTTTTTTAGAGTTATGAATATGAGCTACTTTAATGTTAACAACTTTTCCCTGACTTTTCATGATGAATTTTGGGATTTTTGCTATTTTTTATGCGGAACGGATGTTTTCTTACCAATGTAGATAAGTTAAGGATGCTGTGTGTCGATGAAAGCAATTTTCACTCAACAAACTTCGACGTAAGAATAAAATATAGCACTATCTTAATCCCTCCAGGAAGTATGTAGTTCCAACAGGATTTAATGTAAGTGGAACATGGGAAGAAATTTACATTCGATATTTGTCATTCTCACACTGTTTCAGACTATTATAGGAAATAAAATTGGATTTACACAGAGGAAGATAAAAAAAAAAATGTAAGATCTTATCTCTACTGTGCCACTGGAAAAATCAGTGGTTGATATGTGACTTAGGGACAATTTTAAAATTTCTTCGTTCATGCTTGTGTTTCTAGAGAAATTTGGCCTCGCAAAAATTATTGTCTAGTTTAGATTGTGTACTTATCGTTTTAGTAGTAGAGCAGTGGAAGGATATGCGAATCTAATAAACATAAACACAATTTTGTATGCACTAGTGCATGGTTATATACGGAAGATTATATAAGAACCTATACTGAACTGTTTTGTGCGTTTGATACTAAAGGGAAAAGCAAATGGCGTTACATGTTTATAATATTCTGTGATTCTAATGATATTCTAATTAGACATAAAAATGTAATTACCCTAAAGAGCCAAAATGCAGGCACTATACATTTCCAGGAGCAATTTTTAGTTGTCAGAAGTAACATTTGTAGTACTTATTGTACTGAGGTATAGGTATTGTATTATTATGGTTTGGGGTACGAGTCCCCCTCAGAATGAATCTCGATCAAAATTGATAACGCCATTTCAAATAAATCTAAACAGGTAAAAACTCTGATAGGGATTAGGAACCTGGTTTTGTGTAGGTGTAAGTTGTGATAAGTGGTTTATCAGGATTCGGATAATACAAAGTAAAACAATTTAAAGAATTGAATGATGCAATGATTCTAGAAGGCTGAAAAGTTTCATTTTGTTGTGCTTACTAAAGTAACAAAATTGCTACAACGTCATTCTATCCAAATTAGAGCCTGAACACAAAATTAATCATTTTCATTTACATTTCATTCACGAAAAAGTAATTTAAACCCGCATAATTGTGTATTATTGACGTTACAACAGTTAAAAAAATAAACACTTTTTGAAACAATACTTCTTTGGTTAAATATTTCTTTTAATAATCTTTAAAAAACAAAACTCATGTAAGCTTCATTACGCCAACATTGGAATCGAGATTTCTTTGGTGTTGTTTCTTGCAAAAAACTCAACTTTAATCTTATTTCGAAATAAAATATTCCAGCACAAATTAAGGTTTCTAATGATTGTTTTATATCTAAGAAAATATGTATACTAATAATTTTGTACTATCATAAAGATCAAAACGGAAAAATTAATTTGTCATACTAAACAATACAAAATTCGTTCAAAATGGAAATTAAAAGGCATTTAAAATTACTAGAACCGACTCGGGGAAACATCCCATCCTTCACCAGTTCAAACATTTCAAGTTGTGAACTTAGACTAGGGGTACACGTATGTCAAAGGAAGGTCTTACTAGATTATACTACACTAAAGAAAATTATTCTAATTTTAATCATTTATCAAAAAATTTTGGACTACTACCTCTATTAAGTGCTTTTAGGATTAATACTAACTTTAGGGCGAATAAGCTTGCATATAGGGCTCAAGTGGAGATAGTTGATCTTATCTTCAGTAATCAACGAATATACGTCGAATCTTAACGAATTTTACTTAATTTATTTCTATAAAAGCCTGATTGGTTGTTTGGAAATTTTATGGCGAAAGAACTATATTTGGCCAAGCTGGGTGTCAAGCACAGAACTAACAACTTCAAGTAAAGAGTGTCTCGAAAAAGAAAAAAATGGGATTGGGGAATAAAATAGAAAAGACAGCTTGGGTACCCCGAGAGCTTGAACCCTGTGTTTACTAAAGACAAAAGACAATCAGAGTACCTCGGATTTGTAAAGACCGTAAACTTGAAGAAAAGTATAAAATCCTGGAAAATATAGTAAGCTTAAAAATTGGATAGAGACTGCCCTGTAAATGTTATTTATCATCTAAAAAACGCATTTGTGTGTGAGCAAACATTTTTATCAACTATCAACCAAAACAAATATAAATTTCTGACGAATTGAGGCGTTGAAGATACGATGGGCGAACTCAACAAATGCTGGTTTCCAGAAAAACGCATTTAAACGCGGTGCTCTACCGCTCTTACTACATAGAGCTACTGTCAGACCTAGTTGTATAGGGTTAGAAAGGGCGGACTCAACAAAAAAGTAAATATCATTATTCACTAATGTCTAACAAACCAAAATATGAGAAAAAAAAATTTCGCCCAATATTGAGTTTTCTCTTTGTATTCGCAACAACGTCTCAATTGAACCTTTAGACTACAGCCGGTACAGCAGTTGTACCTTGATGGAGCCAAAAAAGAATTTAGACTATGGCCAGTAGAGCAGTTGTTACTTGAAAGTTGTAAGAATCGTGCCAGTTACATCTATAGCCGTAGTCTAAAGTTCTAGAAATGTATTTTTGGGGAATAATTCTCGGGTACGTAAATCTTGTCACATGGATGTCTCGCATAAAGAAATAAATTCATGTTATCAGGTTCCTTCCTCACTAACGCTTAGAGAATTCATGAAATCCATGTTGCTGCTTTCTCCCAATCTAACCTTCAGCAGCACTTACGAAGTTGAGAACCACCGGCTTAGACGACAGAAACTTTCATTGAACAATTTGAACTCACAAATACAAATATTGACGACCAGCTACAGGCTCAAGTCCAACAAGACTGGTCTTTTGTTTATGAATTCCCCAATTCCCACTGACTATCCAATTGTATCTTAAATTCGTACACTCCCTTTGAATTAACTATATTTTCTGGCAACGCGTTCCATTTGTCTATTACCCTATTAAAGCAGTAGATTTCCCTTAATTCCCAATTAAAATGTGTCTTATTCAATTTATACCTAAGGCCCCTTGTTCTTTTATCCCTATTGAAGTTTAAGCCCTCTGTGTCCCCTTGTTTTGCCAACTTGAAAAGCTGAATAAAATCCCCCCCCCACACCTTTTTCTTCTTACCAGTGTATACATGTTTAGCTTACTTAAACGTTCATTATAGTCGATATTTGCTATCCCCTTTATTATTTTTGTAGCTCTGTGCTGAACCTGTTCAATTAATTCTATATCCTTTCTCATATATGGAGCCCAGAAATGTACAGCATATTCTAGATGTGGTCTTATTGAACCCTTATATAACGTTCATCATCCTTTCGTCATTTTGTAGCTTTGGCATACAGCAAGAGTGCAATGTATGTGAAATGTATTACATAAATGGATTTGCATGTGTAGGATTTGTGTCCAAAGTAAGTTGTAGAAATTATAAAGATGAAGAAGGTGTTAAAATATTATTTTATTCTACGAAAGACATAAGTGATTATATATTTTTATCATCTCTTCAATCTAGAGTTAACCCCAACCCAGCAAAAAAACTCATTTATTATTTTTGTAGCTATGTGCTGAATTTCAATTAATTCGTTCAATTAATTCTATATCCTTTCCCATTTGTGGAGCACAGAATTGTAAGGACTATTTCCGAAGGTTAACTCCCTGAGGTTAAGAAATGCGTTTTGGGGGAATAATTCTCTGGCACGTATATCTTGTCACATGGATGACCCATATAAAACAAAAATTTCTTCCTCAATAACACTTAGAGAATTCATGAAATCCACGTTGCTGCTCTTTTCACAATCTGACCGGCAGCAGCACTTACGAAGCTGAGAACCACCGGCTTAGACGACAAAAACTTTCATTGAACAATTTGAACTTACATCTATTCCCTAACAACTCTACAATCTCCGTAACTCCAGAAAACCCCTATTGTGCTCACGACCCAATCACTTATCTTACACGAGTTAAGACAGTTTCTTTAATGCGATATTCTTCCTCGAGGATAAGGGAGCGACTTAAAGAGAAACCTGTTCGGGAAATTTCCCGTCGCATCCGGCCGGATAGTCCGAGCGCGACATTCCACACACTTTTCCCACTGGCACATCCCATTCTCTTAATGCTACCCCGAGGCAGTGAACAATACTCTAACTTTTCAGTTATTTGGAGGAATGAGCAACAGAGTTTTAAAAGCGTGGGAACGGAATGACACCATCGCAAGCAGAGCGCAACGACTTCGCAGTTGGTGAGGGCCACTTTGCAAGATGGAAACGTGCCGACGCCTAAGGTGCTCGGACATTCGAGTGCTCGGGATGTCCGTTTTCGTGAAATGTCTTCATAAGTTGAATAAACTGTTTCGATTCCTGTGATTTTCTCACGTTGCAAGAGTTTCCTTCTTCCCTTTGAGCGATATTTTTCTCAATTGCTCGGATCATGGTCAATTTTGCTACTGAGATTACCCGATATAGCGATAGAGTTGCGGTCTCTCTTTTTAATGTTACTGAAAAGGGGAAGCCGTACGTTGGACTATGCAGTTTTGTTTATGCTGTCGTGTGTCTGTTTTGGTTTTTCGTGGTATTGTATTGTGTAAGTAATACTGCGAACAGTGGGAACAAAAACATCCTGGAATAGGAGGAAAGAAGTGAGCTATTAATTGTTTAACGTTCTGAGTTATATCTGATTGTGGATTAAAAAAAAAGTGGTAATGTTATACGGAAGTTTCGAAAATGCAGGTTTCGCCCAGTATGAAATGCTAGAAAGTATCAATTTGCTATTTGAAGTGCGGAAATCTAAATTTAACAGGCATGTCCAAAATTCGATATTCTTTATCGTGTTCGACTCCAACACAGGCTTCTAGTTTTGTACTTTTTTTTATCTTGATAAATCATTCAGATATGAAAATCTTATAGTAAACTAATGCAAGTATGTATGATGCGCAAACATTTTTTAAAGCATTTAGCAAATGGCTGTTTAAGAAATAAAAATGTGGAATTTTTAAGTTCTGTATCAAGGTAAAGAATGTTTTGAAGTGTTATAATCTTATATAAGTTAGTTCGGCATTCAATAGCAAAGAAAATCAGTTCCTATGAACTTGATCTTTAAATTGAACTACGCAAAATACTTGTTCGTCAAAAATGTAAAGAATACCAAAAAGAGACAGTATTAGGTAGACAGGAATTTTAATTTAAGTCGTACTGGGAGAAACGCAGTTAAAGAGACAGAATATTCAGAGAATTTAACTTAAAAAAATCATTTAGAATTTACATCCATATTGGGCTATCGTATCCATATTAATTTGTAGCTTTAATCTAAGCTTAATTTAATAATTAGGTGAATGTTCAATAAAATTATTTTGATAAGGATGAAACAGTTAGAGTTTTGCTCTGGAAAACTTTTGCGTTAGGTAGTACATGTTTTTGCATTAAAAAACTGACACTCTGTTATCAAACTATTTTTCAGTTTGTTGTGTATTTGGTACATTAAATTCAAACATGTAATTAGTGAAAGTACAAGGGTCAAATTAAGTGAACAAGCGAGTATCTTAAATACAATTAATCTATTAAAATAAATAAATGAAGTTCCGATAAACTTGATGACTGGTTTTTTGTCTTAGATATAAGGTCGAGTTTGGGTCTAATAGTGCAAATTAAGTCTGTGAAAGTGCTTTCAATCACAATGAATTGAGAGGCGTGGACACAAAGGAGGGCATTTTAACACATAACAGAGACCTGAACCTTTCATTATTTGAAACACTACCAAAAATACTAATACTACCTCTCACCTTGGTTATTGTTTCGAGGTTAACCCTCAGGTTGTGGACCTCCATACAAAGCAATTCATAGGTAATAAACCGGGGTACATATTTTTTATGTGTTAACCTTCTGAGACGTTCACACGCATGTTCTGCAACATGCAGTTTCCCTATTTGACATCTTATCGGCCTAGACCCACTTGACCAATAGAATCACACCTAGGATTCTTATAGCAATAGCTGTAGTTATTTAGTCATTGTGTGGATGAGGAGCGATACTACACATCTCGAAAATTTCATGACGTTAGAGGGTTAAAAATCGTCAATAAAATAGAATATAACTCTATCAGTGCATTTCAACGACTGGTCACAAAATGCAGTATAACAGCAAACAATTTTAATAGACCACAAGATTCTTTCGGTGACATCGCAGGTGCAACATATTAGTCTATTATTCCTAAAACGAACCAACACGCGCTAGACGAAGAGGTTTTGACTTAATTCATGGTGTTTGGATACACCTCTTTCGAGGATCGCTTGAGGCCTGAATCACGAACCTTCTTACTGAGTCTCGCATTTTGGGTCTACTCCACAATAAGAGGTTAATAAAGCCGCGTTTACACCAGATTTGCAAGTATATTTATCGCACTTTTGTGAAGAGGACGTTATACGTTCACCTATGCTGACCTTTTTTTCGACCGACTCCGGTGTATACGCGCACCCCGGAGGTACTGAGAGATGGCGGGTGGTCAAGGCAAGCGATGAGGGCAAAATATCACAGACCGAAGAAAAGACGGTGTGAGCGACCAGGGGGGTACGAAGGGCAGAGGAAAGCGGTTATTGTCAAGCAATTGTCTCGGAGAAATCTTCTCCAAAAGTTGCAAATGTTTGATCTTTGCCGACTCATGGTGTAAAACAAATTTGGCTCCCAAACTCTCCAAATCGCCACCCCGACTCGAAATCTTGACGATAAAAGTAATGCCGTTTCACGGAATAGCTTCGATGTTTGGAGGGAGAGAAGTTGCGCAAATCCGATGTAAACGCGGCGTTAGTTAGACTAGTTTGCAAAATGTTTCAGAAAAGTTAATTTCCAAAACATGTATGTTACTTTTCGTTCATGCGAAGGAAAAATTCGGAATCAGTGAATTAATTTACTTGCGACTTGAACCACTGTCTTTTTTGCTACACTCCGTTTGGCGATTGGAGTTTGCGGTTTGGTGGTGACAAAGCGCCGAGGCATGGGAAGATATAAATTTGTGAACAAATCATCCGCATAATTCCATTTCATCTTTACGTGTGGTATAACAGGCTTCCCCGCCACACAGAAAAGGGTACAAATCGCAACAGGTGAAGCGATTGAGTGATGCACGCTTCCTTGGTTCGCTTAACGCACGCACGCTTACACGCGTCCAAGCACAAGGGGCTGTTTACTTTCCGTTTTTATCACGAGACCCTAAAAATGAGAGATTATTGATTCTCGCTACGGCTTCGGACTTTTACTGCTGCCTGAATCGCCTTTCTTCTTGTAGCAGGTAAATTGGATTGATTCGTATGACATTCAATGCTTAGTTTATCGAAGGAATCGGGACTTTGAAGTATGATGATAGAGTACTAAATAGTTTATTTAGATTACGATTTCTTTCATGTTTGTCATTAAGGGAAGTTCGAAGGTCTAATACAATGTTTGAGGGCCAAACACGACAATAATTTAATTTATGAAATTTGTATGTAATTCTTTCAATTTACTGAATATACAATGAAAATGTTTTTATACTACAAGACATTATCTTACCTATACTAAAGTGATTATTTAATTGCTTCATTATGTAGCATTACAAACTATTCTAAAAAAATGAACAATGTATACAAATATAATTTTAAATGAACAAATATAATTTTTAGAATTAAAAAAAAAATCACAAAATTAATCTGATTTATTGTTTTTAAAATTAAAAAAAATGTGCTCAATGTAATTACTTTATTCAAAGCAAAATCAGTATCTTCAGTACAAAACACCTGATGCTTGTAGAACATGGAAATGCTCACCTGCTAGGAAAATAGTTCCCTACGAAAGGTACATCAAAGTTGAAAAAAATTTCTTTTTAGAAAATTTAGTTTAAAGACAAAATTTTACTTTAATTGAGTTGATTGCAAATCTCATTTCTTTTTTCAAAACTTTGTAGTGATAGTCGGAGTAAAACTGAAGTGTCATTAAAAAATACAAGACTACAAATTTACAAAAATTTCAAAATTGATATTGTTGAATTTCATTTTATCACCCATATTCAGAGCATCTACGAAATGAGATAAGCAGGGGTACTTGTACCGGATCTGACATTGTCAGGGGAGTTTTAAGTTTAGTCAGTCTTGTTTAATTTTAAGTATTGTTTAATTTACTGTGGGAGGTGATCCTAAGTGTCGTGGGACTCTTGGCCTTCGAGAGGGCTTACTAATACTTGATGACACCGCATATTTTTCATACACACTTCTGCTATGTATACAGTTAATTAACGAAAGTTCTTTGGATTTTGTACTATGATATAGAACAGGGCTCGAAATACCCGGGTGCACAGGTGCACATGAAAATAAAATTGTGCACCTAATTTTTTCCCGCTAGGTACACGCAGTGAACCTAACGTTAAAAAAAAAAGGGGGGGGGGACGTGTTTTATGTTATTTCGATGCTTGAACAAAGTATTATATTATCGACCTTCTCCCTCTGAAGGAACGTAATTAAAATTCCTAAATATACACTATACGAAAACAAAATCGCTGGGCCGTAACGGGTTTATACAGGAGGAAGGTTTACTTGTGTCACTGCCACCAGAACTTTCCGATGATCGAAACATTTTCCAGATGGCTCTGTTGAAGCGACTGTGCTGGAGAAGCGAGAATTTAGATGTTTAAATACTGCGCTGGAGAAGGGAGAATTTAGATGTTTAAATATTTTTATTTACTATCTACTACTAACCTATATAAACATACCCAACTAATAAAGTAGTTAAAAAACATTAATGCTCTTATGTTACGTTTTTTTTTAAATATGCACCTAATTTAAAAACTTAGGTGCACAAGGTGCACCTGTATTAAAAAATCTATTTCGAGACCTGATTTAGAATATAGGTGGAAATAAGACTTTTTTAAATAAAAGTATTCATAATAAGCACGTTCCTGAGAGGTTTTGTTGCTGTTATATCGAACAAAATACTGACCGTATTCATAGGTATGTATATCATGCATTCCTCATACCACATTGGAGACTTCGTGAATTAATCTGTAATCTCATGTTCAGGGTAATCTCATGGATAAGTAAATTTTCAAAGAGAAGATTTGATTTTCATTTATAGAGTCGAGTTTATTACTAATTTAAGGATTTTAGTCTTTGAATTGCAATTAAAATCACGTTCTTTTTCCAAGTTTAAACAATCTCGAAAGTTTGGAAGAAACATCTGATTAAACTTCAAACTTAAAAGAATGGTTAATCATCACTTATAGTGCCCATTGATGGAAGTAAACGAATGATATTTACAAGGATATAGATGTTGACATGAAATGAGTGATTCCTAAAATGATGAAGATCCAATAGTCTTATACTATGATTTAGTAAACGGTAATGTTTAACCACAAGGGAGGGCTAAGACTTACAGCATAAACACTAGAAACAAGGTAGACTTTGAAAAAGAATACGAAACAAATTTTTACATAGCTATCTTTTATCTGAAAGGATTTTAGTGTATATATATATAATAAATTTTAGACAACTATTATATTTGTCCTATTATACACTTTTGCATATATAAGGGAAATGTTTGCTTTAAGTTTCCTGATATCCATAAATTTATTAATTGAATTAACTCTCATTCCAATGAGATTTTATTGGCAGAGCATACTTTTTGTAGTTATTTAAATACCCAGGTAATCATCAGATATACAAATATCCCGACCATAAAATTCCTAAAACAATTTAACAGTATGATTGTGCATTGTAACATGCATATTACCCATACAGATTTGATGTGTTATAAGCATTTATAAACAGTAATTACTATATTATATAATTATAAAAAACTAATTACTTTAACACATCAATCAGATTTTATAAACATTTTCTTCGATATGTGTGTGAAACTTGGTTTCAAAGTAACTGACAAAATGAATAATATTTACTTCCTATATAATTTGAAGTATAGAATAGAGTGGCTGAGAGGATGATATATTAATTAAAAAAATAAATTCACTTATTCATTTTGCAATGAACTATTAAAAATTCAATTGCTCTTATGCTATTTTTTCAGACTTCTCTTGGATGTCTAATTTATTACGCATGGGATGAAGAAACATTTTCCTGATAAATTTTTTTTATCTCTTTTAGAATAAATAATTGAAAAGAATATTGGAAAATCAGAAAACAATTCAAAAGGTAATAATTCTTTTAGGTATTTCTCATAGGAGGTTCTTAATCCACACATATTTTGACAGATTGGAAATAGACTTACAGTATTCAAGCGATAATATAAACACTAATAATATCGTCTAATTTACAAAATTGTTTTTAAACAGTAAATGTTGACCGTGCTACTTCGAAAGTACTTGGGAACCAGTTCTCGCTCTATTGTTTTGTTAAATTTTAGTGTGAAACAAATATTTGTAGCATCAATAGATGCATTTAAAATACATGAGCTACAAAATCCTAACCACAGATGATGACAATTTAAGATGGAACAAATTCAAAATATGTTTGAATTTATGAAGTAAATATTATGGTTTGGGGTTCGGTTGAGTTTTAAGGCAACAAGAGCCCCAAATTGGGTAAGATGTGCCATATAAAAGACAGACAGCGTACATATGGGTTTTGAAATTATGCTACATGAAATTTTTAATTTATACGCAACGTTGAAAATATTTTTCTCGACAAATAAAAGAGTTTGAAATCACCTTCGTATGAGATGAAATAAGTTGCACCGTCAATTAACCTTTCATAACATTTGTATTACTAGAAATGTAGAACAAACTTTGAGAGAATTTTCGTGATTCATAATAGTAAATGGAATATTTTAATCGGTTCTTGTAATAAAACAATGCTATAAGGGCTTTTCTGTCAAGCTTATCCAAAAGGCAGTACCTGCAAAGTTTTGTCTTTTGATCTTAGATATAACATTCCCTACATGCTGTGTAATAAATAACCAATATTTATCACTGGATAACTTAGATAAATAAAACAATGGTTGATCGAGTGTGTTGAGTGTTTTCTATCGTTAGTGAGCATTAGATTCTCTTACACCATATCATTAAAACAACCGACCTTAAGATCAAATTTGGATACACTTTTGGACTAGCACAACATATTCAGCACTAACTTCAACAACCATTTATCTAAAGAGAACTGAGAAAAACTAATTTCATTCTATATCACATCAGTTGCTGATAGAGGGAAAAAATTTCATGTCAATGTATCTATTTAAAATGCAAGTAGTGTCAGTAGAATTATTGCCCAACCACAATTTTCTACATATTCTATTGACAATATAAGTACTATTCGCTTCGACAAATTATTTGTTAAAGAGAAGAAAAGAAATTTCACATTAAACTAAAGCGAAATTTGTGCAAGGGCCAAGTCGATGGAAGTTGGGTCTACTAAAAATAGGATTTTCAATGCTCTCCAAGTTAGAAGCAAATTGCACTTTTATATAGATAATTTAACAGTCGTTAATCCCACAGGCAAAACTTAAAATACTGCCTTCGTGATTAGCACTGGTATTACTCTATTAAACTATAATATTAAAAGAGAAAAATACAAAACGATGGACTGGACAATGAAAATTCCACTTACCCCCATGAAGTATTGTGTTTTCGGAGTCAGAATCCAGAGTGTGATGACTACCCTTGGACGAAGTTACCTCATCTTGGTCTTCGTCGTCAAGCTCGTCATCTTTGAACCTCGATCTTTCCTCATCTCCGTCTGGTCCAGGGGATGTCCTAGAGGAATGTTCGTCCAAATCGCTGCCACCCTCTCTGGAATGTGGGGGACGGAGGTGCAGCTCGGGGTGCTGGTGGACGTCGTCCAAACGGTACAGGGGGTGGTGCAAGGGCTGGTGGTGAGGGTACAGCATGTGCAGCGGAGGGTGCAGGAGTGGGTGGTAGGCCCTGAAGGAGGATGCCGGGAGGGTGTCCTCGCGATGGCTGCTGCTCTCGATGAGGTTGCGGATCAAGAAGGAGGGCGCCGGATGGACCTCGGTGCTGGTCACGTCGATGTCGTCCGCTTCGTCGTCCGTGTCCTCTTTCTTCCGCGTCCGCAGGTCCGTCGGCTGTTCCGCGGGCTCCTTGGGTGAAGTGGCGTTCTTGTCGGAGGACATGGTAACGGTCATTTCCGTTCGTTTTTCATGTAACTTTGGGTAGAGGTGTAAATAAAGTAGATGAGTTTCTTTCCGCCGGGAATCCTGTTAACACTCGATGGCCCAATAAACAAACACAAACTGTTTCTGTTCAGAGTAATTCGTGGTCCTTGATATCGGTTCAAATAGTCTTTTCACAGCTCATGGCTGAAATTTAATAGGTTCTTCAAAGAAACTAGCACTATATGTTATATACTCTTGCACCGGGAATGGTCAAACGCACTCAATAGATCAAACACTCCTTATATATATGAATATTAATTTCACTATCTTTTTAAGTGAATGAAACGAAGAAACATGACTAATGTTAATGGAGAACAACTATGTTTGTCTTCCCATCCGTAGTAAAAAAGAAACATTTACGCATTTTCTATGAAAAGTATTTCCATCGAATGTTTCGAATTCCTCTCTGCCACTTTCAAAACTTTTCTCAAAACCTGCAGAGAGATACAAAACGAGCTGTGAAAGACATCAGTCCGTGTCAGCACGTGTGTCACTTCCTCCAACAAAGAGAGAACTAAAAATCCATTTGGGGGAAGGGCATCAAAACAGAAGCGATTGATCTTCCGTATCACGTCGCGCGTCAACTGCGAAATAAAAGCGTGTCGCTCAGCTACGGAAAATGGGGGCTGATCGTGATTGCATGCCGTGTTACACTCTCAGCGTACACTTTAGGGCAGTTTGTATCATCCCACCTGCCCTCCGCGTGCTACGTCACGCTTGCAGAGGCCGGTTACTGGACCCCGTGCTGCCCGGCGCCGACCAACCGTGAGCCGCGAAGAGACGACGGAGGGGGGTTGACCGTATCGCAGCGCCCCGCAGCGGTGATGAGCGACAATGCTTGTTTTCGGAATCAAATCCATTAGCGGACGCTTTGTTACTTTGCGACGAATAGGGGGCGAAATTAGATGAAGCGGTGAAACAGAGAACACGCAGGGAAATGAAATGGTTTTTTATCCGATACGTTCCTTCTTTTCTTTCAGCCCAAATAATTTGGCATGGCTTCTTGACGAGCTAATATTTTCCAGAGGGAATATCCTTATTTTGCACCCAAACTCGGAAAATTTGATGCGACTTAAATACTAATCCATGGAAAATCTCAAAAGTCCGTCTAGTAGTTTCTTTTGTGAACTGTCTTTTAGATATTTAGATTATGCTGTATACAATTGAATTACAATATAAGGTGAATTATAACTGTAAATTGCAAAACAGAGAGAAAGTTAAGAGGCGAAGTAAGATTACCATTGTGATGGTTGAGATCAAACAGGGTATTTATTGCACAACCAACATCGGTAAATGCATCATTAGATAGAGAACATACAGATGAGCCTGATATTTGAATATGAATAAAAGTTGTTTTGCTTAATGGACAGATTTATAGTGAATGGTATTGGTATTTTAAGTATTTTTTGACTAATTTCGTATTGGAGCAGCATAACGGGCTTGTCCCCACGTTGGGTTGATGTGGAAGTTTGGAGAGTGGGGTGTCAGCTCAGGTTTTGCCTCATCATCTGACCGTGGTTAAAAATTGCGTGGTGTTGTCCTAGGATATTTCCCTTGGAGGATTGTTCCCGGACCGTCGTCAATAGCCTGTTGTGTTGCTCTAGTACGACGTTAATTAAAAAATTACCAAAATCAACTTAAGAGTATGTAATATCTGAAATTAAACTTCAGCTTCATTTGTATTCTTAACATTTAACAATGTTTCATTTAAGTTGTGCCCAGCATTTGAAGATTTTAAATCAAACTTACTCAAAGTTGTCTACACACAGGGTGGGAGCTTAATGTGAAAGGAATCGAAACTGTTCCGTCTACAACTCACTGGTTGTTAGAGCCGTGGGAAAACCGACTGATCCTAATCGACTCTGAATGAATGTAAGGGTCGAAAATTTCGTTCGGTCATTTAAACACAAGAATAACGCTCCGTTTCAAAAACAAATTGAGACAAACGATGAGTAGTGGATACTTTACAATGTGTTTCGAAACAGATAGTGAGTTTCGAAAAATGAACTTCGGTTAATCACTCCCAAAAGCGTGTCTTCATCCAAAAGTGATGTGAAACTAAAGAGAAAATATGGGATTTGAAGGAATTATGAAGCAAAACCAAATGATTAATTCCGAGGAGTACGACTCCAAATTAGACCCATTGAAAGCAGCACTCGACGAAAAGTACCCGGAATTAGTCAACAGAAAAGGTATAATCTTCCGTCACGATAAAGCAAGACCACAGGTTCCTTTGGTGACAAAGCAAAACCTACTACAGCTTGGATAAAAAGTTTTGACACATCCAGCCGTATTTACCAAACAATGCACCTCTGGATTTCCATTCGTCTCGATCCAAACAAAATTTCCTTGAAAATGTTTCAATTCTTTGAGACTGTATTAAAGCACTTAGGATAGATAGTACCTTGCCCAGAATAATAAAAACTTTTGGGAAAAGGAATTAGGAGTTGCTTGAAAGGTAGAACATGAAAGAGCAAAATGATCAGTACTTTTACAAAAAAGTTATTTGTGGCAACGAAAAATGCTTATTTTTGTACAAATATCGACGAGCATTTCGGCCAACCCAATACAACGAAAAAACCGCATTCCCGGTGGTCGATGAACAGTCTGTTTCTTTCCCCAAAAGTTTTAGTTAACTTAAAAAAAGAATAAAACTGGCAAAATTTTTGAGGATCTAAAATTCTGAAATTTTTTTGTCATAGCAATCCAAAACACACTACTGTTATCAAACAAATTTCATCCCAAATCTGTTATTTCTATCCCAACTAAAATATTATCCAATTCTTCGTTTTCGATTTGATTTGTCACTCGCTTAATTTTTATTACCGTTGCTAATTGGGGCAATCCCATCGTTTTTCGACAAAGAGGCTTATATGGTTGTTGAGTTTTGAATCACATGTTCCTTTTAAGTTTGTTTATAACGTTTGATAATATATGGGTACTGTATGATATTTCTATACAGGGTAAGAGCGTGTAATATGGAATAACGCAGTAACTGGACAGGTAATTATCAAAATTTATCAGAGCTCAAAGTTTTTTCTGTTTCATGGTACCTTTTATTCTAAGAGCCGACCAACCGGTCTGGCGGTTAAGGTGTTAGCCTCTAAGATAGGAAGGTTCCTGGTTCCAATCCGGATAAGTGCGTGGATGCTTGTAAGCGTATGGTGTAGAGACGGCTGGTGCACCTTAAATCTGTCGTGACTTAAAATCTTCACGTTAGGTTGGTATGGAAGTTTGGAGGGTAGGACGTCAGCTCAGGTGTTGCCTCGTCATCTGACCGTGGTTCAAAATTACTTGGTGTTTTCCTTGGATCTTTCCCTTAGGGGATTGATCCCGTAACCTTTTGTGTTGTTGTAGTACGACGTTAATTAAAAATTACCTAAATTCATCGAACTTTGTTTTTTGTTTCAAGGCATCTTTTATTCTGAGAGTCAATTACTCGTATATCTTACCTATTATGTTCTGAGAGTTAATCAAAAATCCATCTTCTTAAATATAAGCTTTTTTCTGTCCGAGATGTATTTTAGGGCTCATTTAAAATTCTAATAATTTAACGGTAAAAGGGTATTTTAATTAACGTCGCATTGGAGCAACACAACGGGCTATTGTCGACAGTTCGAGATCCAACCTAAAAGGAAAGATCCGAGGAATACAACACGTAATTTTGAACCACGGTCAGATGACGAGGTCACACCTGACCTGGCACCCCACTATTCGTGAGATATTTGAGGCCACGACAGATTCAACGTGCATCAGCCCCTTTGTACAAGACGGTCTTGGGTTGGATTCGAACTCGCAACTCTCCGGTTGTTAATCCGTAACTCTTCCAACTGGGCTAGAGCGGGCTCCAACGATCACTTAAAAGAAAACAAGTCTGCAAAGATCTGTTTCATGATTTATCACAACATACATTTGTTTTGAAAGTTCGATGCATAAGCTTTCTGTTAAACTATTTCTTAATGCAAATGGCAACTTTTCCATCGAAGTACAGGTACGTATTATGGAACAAGTTTAATTTCACGCCTATTTCCCATGTTATGATATGTTTCGAAAATTGAATTTTCATAATTTAAGTTTATTTTTAATTAAGGGGAGACGGAACACAAAAATCGTCAAATGTTCGAAATTTTTTTATCATTTTAAGAAATTCTCTATGTTTTTCTGCTTAAAATAACGTCTAAATCATGTTTTTTTTTTTTAAATTGTAATTAGAACTAGAGTTGCAATAATTTTTGTGGTGCGTTGTTTTGAAAATCTAACACTCTTGACAGTTGTTGTCATGGCAACAACATTTGACTTTAAAACTTTAAATGCGTTTTTCTCCATGATACATTTTTTCAAGATTTCCTGTATTCAAATTGCTATAAGTCGAAAACCGATAAAGTTTAAGGGTTGAAATTTGGAATAGATATTTTTCAAACATCATACTTTAATTTTGATTCAGCAAATTTGAAACAAATATATACTTTTAAAAATATGCCTTTAAAAAAAAAAGTGCCTTAAAATTTTCAAAAATTTTCATTCAAATATTTTTTATTAAATTAATATTTTTTAAATTGCTGAATCAAAATTAAAGTTTATAAATTTGTGAATAATTTACTGCAAGAATTTTGAAAATTGATCAAGAATATTTTGAGTTTTAGCAATTTAAAAAGACCCCTCTATATTTCAAAAAAAATTTTATTTAAAATTTTTTTAAAAAATTTGGAATTTTTTTTTGTTGTTATTTTGTTTAGTAGTTAGATGTGTAATCAGTACAAAAAAATTCAAAAATTATTAATAAAATTTTTTTTTCAATGTGTCCTTGACCCCTTTAATTAAAAATGAACTAATCCTTATTTTGCACCCAAACTCGGAAAATTTGATGCGACTTAAATACTAATCCATGGAAAATCTCAAAAGTCCGTCTAGTAGTTTCTTTTGTGAACTGTCTTTTAGATATTTAGATTATGCTGTATACAATTGAATTACAATATACGGTGAATTATAACTGTAAATTGCAAAACAGAGAGAAAGTTAAGAGGCGAAGTAAGATTACCATTGTGATGGTTGAGATCAAACAGGGTATTTATTGCACAACCAACATCGGTAAATGCATCATTAGATAGAGAACATACAGATGAGCCTGATATTTGAATATGAATAAAAGTTGTTTTGCTTAATAGACAGATTTATAGTGGATGGTATTGGTATTTTAAGTATTTTTTAACTAATTTCGTACTGGAGCAACATAACGGGCTTGTCCCCACGTTGGGTTGATGTGGAAGTTTGGAGAGTGGGGTGTCAGCTCAGGTTTTGCCTCTTCATCTGACCGTGGTTAAAAATTGCGTGGTGTTGTCCTAGGATATTTCCCTTGGAGGATTGATCCCGGACCGTCGTCAATAGCCTGTTGTGTTGCTCTAGTACTACGTTAATTAAAAAATTACCAATATCAACTTAAGAGTATGTAATATATGAAATTAAACTTCAGCTTCATTTGTATTCTTAACATTTAACAATATTTCATTTAAGTTGTGCCCAGCATTTGAAGATTTTAAATCAAACTTACTCAAAGTTGTCTACATCTGTTTAATTAAAATTGAGGGATTCAAATTCCTTGTTTTTCAATTACTAAGAGCCGCGGTGGAACAGTTGTAAGAGTGACAAATTAGTAAACGGTAGGTTTTGAGTTCGAATCCAGCAAGTCCTAGGAAGCTGAAATTTTGCAAGGGGATTCTTCTTATACCGTAGGGGTGCACTAAGAAAGGATTTTGAAAAATTCGAATCCTAAGATGCCTAAAATTGACCTAAGGCCTAAGCCAAAATCAATTTGAAATCGCCATTGAAATAACATTGAGTGCAAAACGATTGCTGCACGCATCTCAGATTGCTTTACCAGTTTTGATCGAAAAACAATTTTCTTAAAATAAATTAAATTATAATGTTCATGTTTGAACTGAATTTTTACTTATTTCCATGATGAAAATAATATTTATAAATATTTGATTGACGAAGAAAGAATATTTAGAACATTTAATTTTATATTTACTTAAATTTTATAATGGAGCACGAAAAGCACAAACGATAAAATCATTGATCATAAAAGCGTAATTTCGCTACTCGGTAATCTGGCAACCTCAGAATTAATTTTTAATTTTTTAATTTGATTTATAATTCTTTTTTTGGGTATTTGATTTGAAAACGAGATGATTGCGGTCATATTTGGGGATTCCCAAGTATTATAAATATGTGTTCTTTTTGCTTATGAATCATTGTCTTTATCAACATTGTTCCAGTTTTTTGTCGAATTGTTTTACTTCAGAATATATTCAGGAAGTCGAAATTCAACACGCTAGAACAGATTTTTTTTTCTTCAGAATTCTGCCTTTTTTAAGGATCGGAATTTTGTTTCTGTTTGCTTATGTATTCCGGTATATTACCTATTCCAGAATTATTATTTAGGAGTTGGATTTTATTTATTTCCTGCAAAATATCACTAGACATGGGTACTTTCATGGTGGTATATGTATATTTCCACCAACTTTCTTTAAATCTTTGGTTGAATACGTAATAGTGTGTAGAAAATAAAATTTACAAATCAAAATATTTTTTAAGTGTGTAATTTATTATTTTAAAATGACATGAAAAATTTCAAAACTAACTTTAAAATAAGATGGGTTACGTTTAATTAAAACGGGTAGTCATACTTTGTAGTTCAAAATATATTTCAAAATTTTGATATAGCTTTTCATTGAAAGCTGATTAAAATAAACTAAATTTCATTTGTTTTTCGTGTTTCATGGATGTTATTGAAAGTTTACGCCATAGTCAAGTAACTACATCTATCATTCTAAATAGATACGTGCTTTCCATTTAGAAACCAAATTTCTGATCTTAAAAATACCATAAGGGTTCAATTTAAAACTGTATGTGTGTTGGAGAAAAGGGAATTTTTAACAAGACTTTGTTGATCTTGGAATAATATCACACTAAGTAATTTTGAAAAATTGAAATTTTACGTCTTAGAAAAAAAAAAGAGACAGAAAGTTGAGGTTGCTTATTCTATTTATTGAAGCTGTTCTTACCCAACTTAGATGCATGTGATTCGTTCGTTGAAAATGATTTTCTTTTTGTAAAAGCGACGTAAAATCAATTAATCGATTGGGTTTAATGATGACATGTATTTCTAACAAAATCAATGTTATTTCACATGCCACTGAATGTAATTTTCTGGAAAAAAGTGCGTTTGCTTCAAATTAAATTATTCACGAATGCCGTAAATTTTTAGCCCCCTTGGACATATAGAACGCAGGTTAATATGTAGCCTATCATATCCACAGGGTTCTAAAATATAAGTGTATCAAATGTGTGGATTGGTCAATAGGTGGATTAGTGTAGAGAACAGACAAACGCCAACTCTGCTTTATATATCTAACAGAAGTTCCCTTATTCCACCTGCCGCTGAACGGAATTTTTAAGAAAAATTGCGTTTGCTTCAAACTAAATTAGTAACGAATGCTGTAACAGTTTAATTTACCATCTTCTCATATTGATGATGAAATTCGAAACTGTCGCATACTAAGTGAAAGAATGGCACAATGAAAACATATTCATAGGAAAACTAGGTGCACGACTATCCACCAAAAATTCGCCATTTTTACTGAAATTGAATGCACGGGAAAATTCGCAGTCACACCAAAACTTAAAATCAACTTCAGCAGAAGTGTGACGAATATGAAATGGATTATATAGTTGGATACAACATATATATATATATATATATATATATATATATATATATATATATATATATATATATACATATTTGTGTCCGAAGTAAATTGTAAAGGCGATGGAGAAGTTAAATTGGTATTATATTTTTTCCCCGCACACTTAAATGATGTTAACATTCTTTTATGAAAAAGAATTGATGATGACTTTTCATTCAACATATTATTAATTCAACCCGAGCAAAGCCGGGTATTTCTGTTAGTTTATTCATAAAATTTGAGAGCACGTGCTAGAAAGTTTGCAATGTTTTCAGAAGAACCGTCAAATTCGGTCGCCGTTTCCAAAGCAACAGTCGAATATGAAAATCTTAAAAAGTACTATTACAACATACAAGGATCAGCTTAAACATATCTATGATTCGGTATTTCTATACCGTTACGGAGAAAACGCTTTCTTTTTTTCTCCTTAGGATATATTTTAGTGTCCTATTGTCGACGGATCGAGATCCAACCTGAAAAGAAAGATCCTAAATGTTGTATATTTAACTAGGGGGCCCGCCCCCTGCTCGCTAACGCTCGCCAACCCCCGGATTGCTTTGCAATCCTCAATGGTTCGCTGCGCGAACCTATGCTCGCTTCGCTCGCATCCATGAAGACATATGTCCTAGCAGAAGGGATTGTTTACAAAATATCATATTCCAAAAAAATATTTTTCAAATCTAAATTTGCTATATTACAGAAAAATATATATACAGTACCCTGGAATCAGAATTCAAATGATAACTTTGATCAAATTTTGAGTCGAAATGCGAGCGCTGCTTTTGAAATTGAATATCCAGCATGGTGTTTGTGTGTACATTTCCAGCACTCTCGAGTCACCCACACTTTTTCATTGAGTTTGTTGTCGAAAGTTGTAGTGCAAGCGTCTTGTTGAACTATAATGGTTGGCATTGAAAAGGACCGTTTTTTAAATGGCCCTGAAAAGATCCTCCGCTTTCTTCGATTTCTAATTATAAACTGCAACAGCTCGACTAAAATTCATTTTTGTTTTCAATAAAATTTCAACCGATAACGCTATAAATTCAATTGAGGCTCGAGGCTACGAAGTGAACAAACAACCGTACAATGTTGCCAAAATGCGATAACAAATAACGTCTTTTTTGCGTGCCACGTAAGAGAATTATATATATAGATGTTTATTCCTTAAATTTTAGTGTCCTTTTTCCTCCTTAATGCTTTATATTTAATATTTATTCTGTTATTTAATATTTAAAGCTTAAGCTCCTGCTTTATCTGCATAACAATTGTTATTTTTTCTCCTTGGGATCGTGTCATTTTTTCTTCTTCTTTTGTGTGGAAAACTTTAAGCAGCGATCCAAATAAGGATGGATTGTGAAGCAATCCCCTCCCCCTCATTGTTGAAAAGTATAGTTTACGAAGCGAACGAAATATGATTCTTACGCAATCATCGGGGGTCGACGAGTGATAGCGAGCAGGTGGCGGAGACCCCTTGTTATTACAATAAAAATTCAGAGTAAGTTCTACCGAAAAAGTAATGACCAGTATGGAAGACATTATCTTCGTGAGGTAAGAACGTTCGAAATCTAAATGATACCATGTGATTAAGAGGGTACAATTGTCCACCGACTCTGTTGGGCCGACTACGTTCATTTCCTGGCTTAGCCAATCAATGCGGTAATGGACCTTTCGAGCGGAGCTTCAAAGGGTCTGGTTCTCTGTTTTCCTACTTGGGGACCTTCCTTGCTATTGTAGCAAAATCTGATATACTCCAAAAAGGGGTGACATGGAGGGAAGTGTGCCCCCAAATAACTGGAACTGGAGAGAAGACGATAGTTGCCAATCATAGCGACCTAATTAGTTTAATAGATGGATCACTTAATTCATGGTCTATGAATACTCTTGAATAATTCATGGATTATGGATGGATATCATTGTATAATTCCTAGTTTATGAATGCCGACCAACCGGTATAGTGGTTAAGGTGCTAGCCTCTAGATCGGAAGGTTCCTGGTTCGAATCCGGGTTCGGTGCATGGATGTTCGTAAGCGTATGGTGTAGAGGCGGCTGGTGCACCTTAAATCTGTCGTGGCCGAAAGTCCTCATTTGGGTTGGCGTGGAAGTTTGGAGAGTGGGGTGCCAGCTCAGGTGTTGCTTCGTCATCTGACCGTGGTTCAAAATTACGAGGTGTTGTCCTCGGATCTTTCCCTTAAGGGACTGATCCCGGACCGTCGTCAATAGCCCGTTGTGTTGCTCTAGTACGACGTTAACTAAAATTACCTTACCTTACCTAGTTTATGAATATTCTTGGATAATTCATGGTTTATGAAAAGTGTTGTGGAATTCATAATGGTATCTGCATACGTTCGGAGCACTTTTTTTGAAAATGTTATACAGAAGCAATTTAATATTATTTTTATAATTATTTGTGTACAAAATTAATTTTTCGCTATCAATAATTAAAATTTAAACAAAATTTAACAAATAATGAAATTTTGTGTGTAAATTTGAAGTTTTTTTTTTTCAAAAGTTTGAAATATGATACAGGGCATACAATTTAAATTAGCAACCATAAAACATTATCAGAGTAAACTTCATGATATTATCTAGTGCTTCCACTAGAAGTAGAAATATATTTAAAAAAATAAAAGTTTTATGACTCATCGAAAAATTTTTAAAGGATTTTTGACCATTTTGTGTAACCTCGATTTTCAAATGCAAGCTCATAAATAATAAAAAAATAAAGATATCAATGTGATTCTAGTGTATGCACTAGCAAACACTATTTCAAATGTACGTAAAAAATTTTATAAATATATATGAATAACTTTTTTAGTTATTATTTCTGGAATTCAATGTTTATACCTAAAATGAAATTCTGAGAAAATCGCTTGTAAACAAAATTCAAGAAAGTAAAAAGATATTGCGAAATTCTTCTAACAAATAAGGGAATTTTATTAAAAAATTGAAGTGGTCAATTTATAGCAACCTAATTATTATATATTCTAACTTACTATAACAGATAAAGGGTAGTAATTATGGTAAAAATAGAATATTCTTATTATTAGTTCCTGTTTCAGTGTGCTACTTCCAGTATAACTTAACGATTTCGTTCAAATTTTAAATTGACTTAACTTAAGTTAAAACTGTTTTTCAAGCACAAAAATACAGAAAATATGTTAGTAGAATAAAAAAATTGCAAATTTTAGTCAAAATTGGCTTTTTCAACGTATGCAGATACTTTACCTGATCTGCAGATTAACTTGGATTTCATCAATACTTGTGCGCTCCATATTAGATACCTGGCCGCGGCAGCTCGGTTAGAAGAACATCGGATTATCAACCGTAGGGTTGCGAGTTCGAATCTAGCCAAAGACCATCATGTACAGATGAGGATAGTGCACGTTAAATCCGTCGTGAACTCATACGTCATCAACTTGACGTGATGAAAAAGTTTGGAGAATGTGCTGTTAGTTCAGATGTAGCCTCTTTACCTGACCGTGGTTCAAAATTACGTGGTGATGTCCTCTGACTTATCGCCGACCAACCAGTATAGTGGTTACGGTGTTAGCTTCTAGATCGGAAGGCTCCTGGTTCGAATCCGGGTCCGGCAACGGATGCTTGTGAGCGTATGGTATAGAGACGGCTGGTGCACCTTAAATCTGTCGAGGCCGAAAGTCCTCGCGTTGGGTTGGTGTGGAAGTTTGGAGAGTGGTGTGCCAGCTCAGGTGTTGCTTCGTCATCTGACCGTGGATCAAAATTACGAGGTGTTGTGCTCGGATCTTTGCCATAAGGGATTGATCCCGTACCGTCGTCAATAGCCCGTTGTGTTGCTCTAGTACGACGTTAATTACAAATGATCTCTGACCTATCACTTTGGGATTGATCCCGCACCATCGTCTATAGCCCGTTGTGTTGCTCTAGTTCAACGTTAATTAAAAATACCATACCATATCAGATACCGTTTTTCAATTTGACGATTTTACCTTTTTAGTATGTATTTTTTTGGTGTGATAAGTAATTTTATGGTATGGTAATGGTAATGGTAATTTTAGTTAACGTCGTACTAGAGCAACACAACGGGCTATTGACGACGGTCTTGGATCAGTCCCTTAAGGGAAAGATCCGAGGACAACACCTCGTAATTTTGAACCACGGTCAGATGACGAAGCGACATCTGAGCTGGCACTCCACTCTCCAAACTTCCACACCAACCCAACGTGAGGACTTTCGGCCACGATAGATTTAAGGTGCACCAGCCGCCTCTACACCATACGCTTACAAACATCCATGTCCGGACCCGGATTCGAACCAGGAACCTTCCGATCTAGAGGCTAATACCTAAACCTATTTAATTATTATAAAGTTATTTTATGAATGCATTAATTGTGTCAAGGTCTTTGGAACTTAATTTATTAAAAATTAAATTCCCCTCATAATATTTTAAAATCAGCCGTCTTATGTGTTTTTACCTTTCATAAATTTGATCTATCTTTACTTTTATCGTGTCTTAAGTATGACTAGACGAGTCGCCAAGATAACAGGACAGGCCGCATGGAACATAGTTGCTTGCATTGTGTTTCATGGCGCAAGGGACATATTATGCCAAGCAATGCCAAATACAAGACAACGTTAAGACACACAATGAAAGTTTTATTGACAGAGAGGAATCCAACCCGCGTAGCTTAGGACTCACACGCTGCTAGCATAGTGGACACACCCACTCAGCCATGGTGGATCCTTACATACAACCTGCGCTTCACGGATTGGCCAGTTCAAAGTATTGGGGATCTTTAGTTGAAAGTTGTCAAGTTTTATAGTAATCGGTGTTAACTGTTTACTCTAACTTAGAAAACTGTTACTAATAAAATGGAGGCTAACTGTGAGTGGTGATGTGTGTTGTCTATTCTATACTTTTGTTAGTGTGTAACTGACCATAGTAAATACACGCATGTTCTATGCGGAATGTGTTGGGGATAGAGCCGTAATCTAGGATTTACTCCACACCAAGCGACCATCATGTTTGTCTTTTTATTAAAATTTTATTCCGAAAGTTTTGCGTCTTTCACATGTGTCTTTTAGTGTTAGCAAAGCGTTTCCTTTCACACGCCGATGAATGTTTTCTTCCTATCCAATCTTCTGTTGTTGATCACAAATTTTTCTCATAAGTGAAAATTGTGATGTTGCTTTATCATACATAACGACAACCGCTCTCTGCAAGTGTGAAAGTGGTCGTATGTCACAACCAATTAGATCGACATTCAACCTATTCCTCAATACAAAAATTCCAAACTACTCCGAGTCACGAAAAGGTTTTTTAAATATGCTAAACCACATGTTTTCGGTGCCAGGAAAATGGCTAAGAAAGCAAAACCGATTGCAAAGCGAGTGGCACAAACACCTTGAAATCCATCCTCAGGAAACAGGCAAGCCGCCTCAGTCTATACCTATGACTCCGACCGCCAAGGCACATTAATACTTAAACACTTTTCGCATCATAAGTTTCCTGGCAGTTATCGTATTTCCAATCGATGGCTCTTCCTTTCTGCCCCGAGTCTACCGCGCAAAGCGTGACTCTTGGCGGTAACTTTAATCGCCTGCATCAGTGAGTAAAGAGCCTCTATTAGTACATGACGCAACTATCAATATTAAATAACCTATTTGGTGAATTATCGCCCGTGCAGAAGCGATAGCTACCCAATTAGTGGTCGATGAACGGTTCGATTGTGCGGTGGAAAAATGCCTCGGACAACTCAAGGCTCTTCGGAATTGGCGGTGGAAGGAGTTATTGATTTGGGGGGACGTGTTTATTGGGAGTTGCGTACCGTTAATGTATCACGGATGAATTAACGGGATGAGCTTGTTGAAGTTCGACGGCGTGAAGTTGTTTTCAGGGTTAAGGCTGCGCTTTGCAAGGCATGCAACAACCGCACGACTGTTGGGTTTGGTAATCGATTCTTAATGGAGGAGGTGGAAATGCAAGTAGTGTGCGATTATTTTTATTAATGAGATTAAATTAGCCTTAGGGGTATTATGTAAACGCGCTTGACTTCGAGTTTATTGTGAGACACAAATAATATAAATGTTACTGCGAAGGTTTCCTCATAGTAGTGTGATTGTCGAAAGGCTCAGCGATGGAATGGAACGGTATGACACTACTATCGATATTATGCAACCTATTTGATTGAACTGTTGCAGAAATGATAGTTGTCCAATTCCTGCTCGATTGTGCGATGGAAAATGCATCAGACAACTTAAGACTATTTTCAATTTGTGGTGGAAGGACTTATTGATTTGGTGGATGTGATTTGCATGCCATTAGTGTAGCATGGACAGAAAACGGAATATTTTCTACATATTCTACATAGATATTTTCTATATTTTCTCTCTACATAGATATAATAAAAAATCCTAGAATGTACTATTTTGGTAGGATTATAGAATTCTGGGCTTAAAACATTTATACCCTTGGATACTGCAATAGCTATGATTGAAATTCAGATTTTATTTCTGATACATGCTTGAGTTTCTTTCTATTATTTTATTAAAAATTTGCAATCTTTTTCAAGTTTATTCGCTTTGTGATTGGTAATAGCGAGTCACGCGATAGCGAGTCTTGTGGTTCAACGGGCTAATGAATTTGTAGCACGCGCAGACGATAAACACACTTATATTTTTTTTAATTAATTCATTCATAAAATTTGAAAGCACTTGCTAGAGAGTTTGCAATGTGTTAAAAAAACCCGGCAAATTCGGTCGCCGTTACTATAGCAACAGTCGAATATGAAAATATTAAGAAGTACTATTACAACAAACAACACGAAGAAGCTAAAACATTTAAAATTATGATGAGATTTCCTCTGAATTTTAACAGCATGTTGTGCTAAAATATTTCCATTTTTATGTGGAAATGTGATGTTTTGTTCTTGACATTGTTTAAAACATTTTGTTTTTATTTACACTATATTTCCATGTATGAGCCGAGAATTTTTGGAACGTATTCTTAAGTAAAGTACTGGGGTCGGCTTATATACGGATCCGCTTATCTCGCAAAAAAAATAGGTAATTTTCCGTTACTCGGGGGCATGCGATAAATATCATAATGGGAAGGGAACCTTCATTTAATGTCGTACTAGAGGTCCGGGATCAATCCAGCAGCGATCCATATGAGGATGGATTGTGAAGCAATCCTCTACCCCTCATTGTTGAAAAGTATAGTTCGCAAAGCGAACTAAATATGATTGCGTAGCAATCATCGGGGGCTGACGAGCGATAGAGAGCTGGAGGCGAAGTCCCCTCTCTCTCTCTCTCTATATATATATATATATATATATATATATAGAGAGAGAGAGAGAGAGAGAGAGAGAGAGAGAGAGAGAGAGAGAGAGAGAGAGAGAGAGAGAGTTGATTAAAAAAAAAAACCATAAAAACTACTCTTGTCTCATTGGATTTCAATTTTATACTATATTTTAAAGATGACTTTCTTCATAGTTCTCCCATAGTTACAACCCTGTATTCATTCTTTAATTATTGTTATATATAACCATGGTTATAATAAGCATACATGAAACCATAACTATATTCATGTTCAATATCATAACAAGGCAATCCTTTTTGGAAAGTGTAAATGTTTTTCAGCCTTAGAAATACTTTGCTTTGACATTGAAACAAAAATAAAACTGTGAGGTTCTCCTGCCTACACACTGATGAATGTTGGTCGGAAGGAGCCATTGAATTTCCGAGGGACATTGGCAAGAGTGTCCTTGAAAGGTCATCCAGGCCAGGAGAACTAGGAGTAGAACTATCGGGTTGAAGGGATCTCGGCCAATGGTGGATAGAGGAGGACGCATGTTTGATAGTCTTTCCTTGGCGATCTCCACATTACATACATTCCTCTATTTTAACCAAGAAATGCTACAATAAATGTATAGTAAATATAACCCATCTAGAAGCCTCAGTCTCGCTGGTAGATGATACGAAAAGAACCAAACACAATATGTTGATACAGTGTTCTTACAATAAACATCACAAAGCTCGCAAATACTAAGTCCTTTATTTTTACTTTTTCGACATGCAGGAATGCAATTTTATTTTACTGACAGTATTTGAGAAAATGCAAAAAATTACGCATAGCTTAACGTTATATTTAACATGTTTCACAAAAATCTAATTCTCAAAAAATATTTATAGTTCTCCGACTTCTTGGTATAATATTTTTTTTTATCCTACGCCCAGCTCAAGGCCTTTCGGCCATACGCTGTCTTGCCGTCCAATATAGCGAATAAAGATCTTGGGGAGAAGTATCCCTGGTGTCAATGTCCTTAAACTAGAGCACTCCGCAAGGTGTTGTCTGTTCATAAAACCATCGTAACAAAGCGGACAGATCGAGGAGGCAGCCACCCCAATCTTATGTAGGTGTTGTTGGAGATAGTCATGTCCGTTTAAAAAGCGGAAACAGGCCACTCCAATCCCTCTTGGTAGATCAGTAGGGATTCTTCCCTTGTTATAATAATTACTAGGTACCTGGTATAATTACACCTGGTATAATATATTACTAGGCCTTGATCTTAGCGTAATACTAGCCATACCGGTCATTAGATCCTGGGTTTAAAGCTTTGTTTGTAAGTGCATGGTTTTTGGTGATTGTTTTTGTTATGACCAACGGTTGCTTACTCTTTGGGTACTCATTCACGAATAGACACTAGTTCACCACTTGTCGTGGTAAAGATCTCAGGTCGGGCATAAAAAAAAATTATTTTGTGTTGGCCCCCAATGATCAAAACAGGCTTTTGATTGGGTCAAAATGTTCTATTGTTTCTAAGTAAAACATTCAGCCACATTGACCCATACAAAATAAAGCAATGTGAGGCCATGCCTTGACTATCTAATTTCGCAACAATTTCTAAACCACAACATTAAATAAATTACAACCAGTTTTTTTTTATTTCGTCTAATTATGCATCAAAATTTCGATTAGCAATGCTAATTCCCTTCTGCTTCCCCAATCTGAACTTAAAGCTAAATCACAATTCAGATCGCTTCACACAACTCAGCATAACAAAAAAGAAGAGAAATAATTCCCAAAGGAAATTACAATAGATAATAGTTACTTATAGTTTGTTGTGTTGAACATAAAAGTCTTTTCAGTTGTACGAAGCTACTTTTCTTCCTCTATTAAGTCTTAAGTACAAGGCGGTATCGTCACTCTGACCCATGACTTATTTTTCTATTTATTTTCCAAAGCGAGTTCAAGCTAGGTCGTACATTTTATTGTGTTTAATTAATTTCCGCGGCTGTCAATATTCACTTCTTCTTCCCCATTAATAACACCTTGAAGGTGTCAGGGGTGTCGCGCAACTCTGTGGTTAGTTTGGTTCCACTTCTGCACTGACGCCTCACTGACGGTTGTTTTATTCTGACGGCGGCGATTATCCCACTTCACTTTCGGCAGTATTTCCAGCCAGGTTTCGAAATGGGTCCTCGAGTTCAAGCAGGCTTAATCAGGCACTTTGATATGGATAATCCTGGAGCAGCCTATTGATTTCGCTTGATTGTTTTGCTCTCTAATGGATAAGTTGTTTTTTACTATGGCGCAAGGACCATATCTGAAAAATCTGTAGTATGTATGCAATGTTTTTTTCAGTTTAAAGGGAAATACTCACACAAGGTAAGTTTTTCTAACACGTAAGAAGAAGAAAAAAAAACACATGCTTGTTACATTGTTATTTAATAGGTCAATGTGGAAGATTGTTTTGGTGTGAAAAAAAATTGAACTCTTTTGAATACTAGATGTTTTCAAACCGTGCATCAAGACTTCTAAGACTGATTAAGGATGCGACATCGATGTCGATGTTTTCAAAACATCGATGTTTTAAAAAAAAACATCGATGTATTGGGGTCGATGTTTTTTAACATCGATGTTTATGCTTGTCGATGTTTTATTTTTAAATGAAAAAAGTACCGTTATAAAAATTTAAAAAATAACCAAGTAGCATAATTTTTATAATCAGCAAATTGAACATACTTTTAGACCAAAGTTGCCAAGGGTGAAGGGATTGAAAAGTAAGGATACGACATCGATGTCGATGTTTTCAAAACATTGATGTTTTATATAAAACATCGATGTATTGGAGCCGATGTCGCATCACTAGTTGCTAAACCAATTATAAGAAATGAGGGGAAAAAGTTTGAATTCACTGAATTTTAAAAACATCGATAGTTTGGGGGCGATGCATTATCAACATCGATATTTTGCTGTCGATGTTGCATCCTTAGTTTCTAAACCAGTTTTAAGAAATGGGGGGAAAAGTTTAAATACACTGAATTTTAAAAACATCGATGTTTTTGGAACGCTGTATTATCAACATTGATATTTTAATTTTGAACATCGATGTTTTGCTGTCGATGTCGTATTCCTAAGAGTGATTGGTTCGTCATTCTGTGGTCCGTCTTTGCCACACGAGGGATTAGATAGGGACCTAGGGCTTAATGTCAATTCCTAACCACTACGAACATCCATGACTTGACCGGAATTCGAATCCAGAACCCGTTGAACCGAGCGCCAGAGATGACGGCTCCTAAGAAAGTCACGGTCATCCACTGATTGTTTCTTTCTTAGGCGCAAGGGAAATATATGGTCAAGTAGTGTTTTTCCAATAAGTAATTGGACATGCACACACAAGGTAAGTTATGCTAACACATAAGAGATAAATATACACAGGGTATTTATATTGGTCAGTGTGTTAGTTAGTGGATTAGTGTAACAGATTGTTTTGGTTGTAAGAAACTAATAAAAAAAATTTGAACACACCATGCCTCGAGGCTACTAAGGATGATTGGTTCGTCAATCTGCCGTTACTTTTTGCCACAAGAGAGATAATTCGATCGGAACACACTGCTTAAAGTGGGTTCTGAACCAATTCCGACATGCAAGGCTAGACCAGAATTTGAACCAGAGATGACTCCTAAGAGAGTCCTGGTCATCTGCCGGGGTTTTCTTTACATAGTGCCATCAGCAAATCTGGTCAAGCTGCTGCACAAGCAATACTTTTCTTATAAGTATATAGACACAAACACAAAGAAAGTTTTTTAGACACAAGAGAGAAATACAATACACCCAGGGATAGTTACAGGAATCGAACATGAGCCACTTAGCAAGCAGAAGCAGGCATTTAGTATTTCAACACGTTAAACTTGACAGTCCTTTTTTGAGTTCGTTGTTTCTACCAGGTCGCAATATGTAGTTTTGCATTTTCTCAAAACCGTCGAATAGAGCAAGGCCATAATTCTTGTCGATCGATTTACAAAACGTAAAAATAAAGCTTTCATCATCAACAACCTAATGCTAAAATTATTGGCTTTATTTATAGTTAATACAACTGTTGAAAAATATTTGTGTGATTGTGATTATAAAATTGACACTTTACGAAATAAATGTCCGTGCTTTATTGAAGTAATTTTATTCTGTCGTGAATATACTCAAATTCTACAAAACGAAGTTGGGTTGAAAGCCCGAAAGAGATACCATGAAATTACTATTTCTTTCTCATCAGAGAATTTTGACTTGCATGAGAGAGGGAAAAGAGAAACAAGGAGCAATTTTACTGTAAATGCTTATAGTTATGGGCTTATATAATATATTGCTAGCTTAAAAATGAACTTATTAAAGAATGAATTCAAGTTTATAACTATGGAAGACATGCAGTAGTCAAAAGCGTTTACACATATCAAGGATGGTCTAGAAAATGAAAATAACGTCAGGACAGGCTGAAAGGATAATGTTGGTGAAAGGGATGCATTGCGTTGCGGTTGATGTCTTGACGTTATGGTAATAAGCAGAACTGAAAAATTGGTATGTTAACAACATCGCATAAATCATGACGTCGAAGTGTGAAAGAGAGCATTCAGCCCGTCTGAATAATCGAAAAGAAGTATTAATGGACACTAATAATCCTTTGTAAGAGAGATATAACACATACATTTCACTAACGCATATGGCACAGAAATTGATAATATTTCTATATGGATGAATGGCAACAAACGGTCAGAAGCAATGTAAAATCAACAAGTCGGAAATTTTGCCGTTTAGTTACAATATGCGTGATTTGAGCTACAGAGACAATAACTTTACGGGACAATTCGTCACTAACGAAATTTTCCAGTCGTCTGATTATCTGGAACATAGAAATCAGCGTAAAAATGAAACTGTGGGCGAAAGATTAAAATAGATTTCGATTCTAAAAATGTGGTTCTTATTGAAGTATGAAAGGTGCATATCTCTACTATTATAAAAAGAGGTGTTTGTCTGTGTGTCTGTGCATGGTGTGTACTGTCCTGACAAATCTATGGCACTTACATTAACGTAATTTGGCACACAGGTAGTCCGAATTTCTTGCGCTTTCTGTGTCCAGCGCGAATTTTAAAATTTCATCTAGAACATTTTTAAATTAAGATATTAGTTTTTTTTTCATATTTCTTTCTTCTCTCCAAAATGTGACATCACGCGACCTGAAAAAAAAAAAAACAGCAAGCAGATTTTGTGATTTTTGACCGCTGACGTCACAAGCGTTTTTCGTAAAAAACTTTTAGGAACCATACCAAGTTTTCCAATTCTAGCTTGTTTTGATTTACGCTATTGATTAGTATCAATTTCTTGCTAGCGATTCCAACTTTGTCACGGGTAAAGACTATTTGAAGTTTTCTATCTTCGCGATCGATAAAAATAGAGTAAAAATTTCAACGCATTTAAAGTCTGCGGAACTCATTCTTAAAATTATTGTTTTATCTTTTTAATGTTCTCAGTATCGGTAAGATTTAATGTGCCAGCTCTATTTTTAAATTTTAATCTAAAATATTTTATTATTAATTTGCGTTACCTATGGTGTTGGTAGATACATATTTTTATTTATATTATATACATATTTGTATTGATTTGCTCTGAACGATTCTAAAATTTATCACTTCATTTTTAAGCTATATGTAAATGGATTACCGAAGTATTTCCGAAAACATTAGTTTGAATTGTTAAACTTTTAATCTTCACAGCATGCGAGTCATTTAAAAAAAAAAAAAAAACTTGAGTCATTGGAAACTCAGTGTGTAAAGAATTGTCAAAACTTTACTTTAATAATATTTCAGCAAAATAATGTGAGTTCAAATTGCTTTGAAATTTAAAAAAAAAATTGTATTTTGGCCTAAGGGAGAGCTATGTAAGAATTAATTTGACAGAAATAATACACTCTAACTCATAGTCACATCAAAACCTTTAAAAAAAATTATTTTCCATAGCTATTTATTTGCTTTATAACGATATTATGGTACGCATAACAGCAAAAAAAAATTCCTTTAAGTCCGAGACACGAAAGACAAACATGAAAACTAAAGCTTCCTATTCCGAACTGTTTCCAAATTACAATGATGGCTTGTCAATAACGGAGTTGTCATGGTAAAAGGTACTATCACATGGACAGTAAACACCCGGAATAATCATTTCCAGAGTCCAAAGGCTTACGCTCCATCAAAACCTACCAAAGCGTAGAATTTCACCAGCCGTGAAACTATGTGCCAAAAATGGGAATAATTCAGCTCGAATGGACACTCCGTCAATAAATTAGAGCACTATCGGAGTCGCGAGAGAACATGAGAAACAATTTTCCCACACCCTTTTTACGCTATTAGCTGCACCTTTAGGAAGGAAGCTTAAAAACAACGGACCAGAAGCCCCTAGAGGCAAAATCATCGCCAAAGATTCAAAGCGGAACGATGATTGCTCAAGGAATATTTGGATTCGATGAAGCTTTGAGCTTACAGATTAAGGCAGGCGGAATCTTCACGTGGGAAAAAAATGTGTCCACTTTTATTTATTCGTCTTCCCCCTACGGGTGGTCAACGAGTTGCGATTTCAAGGCGATTATCTGCATTTTTCGCCAAATCGTTTCGCATTTACTGACAAGTGAATAGCGAAATGAGCATGAGAATTTTGGGAACTGAAGTATTTTCCATGGAGCGATTTAATGAAGGGTCAACATGTATGAGGATCAATTTTGAGACTCTTTTGGGTGGGAAAGATTGTCGTCCAGTGGAGCACGACGTCCGAAGGAGGTAAAGTGTTTGTTTTGCTCGTATCTCGTAGTTTCTAATTGGTGGCCTCAATATGCGTTTAACTTCCATGCAGAGCATATTACGAATACTGATTTTTTTAATATCACTTGTTTTGAGTTCAAATTTTGTAAGTTTTAAATGGCAGTGACGTAGCGTTGATAGAAGCCGAAAAGATCGGTGACTCTTGATAAAATTTTTTTAATTAAGATAGAAAAGAATTGATGAAATTATAGGAAAGCTGACAATTTTCTAAGTGTAAATCTGAGTGAAACCTCAGTCTGTATATTGACATCCTTGATATTCACTTCAAAAAGCCAAAGGATGGCCCATCCCTTCGATCTCAGGTGCATTCGTACCATGATTGTCTAATGGCGTTTTTCATGTACTATCAAAGCAGACTCGTCTTCCCTACTCCATGTTTCCTATTAAGGTTAGCATCTAGTCCTGGTAATATGCGCTGTAGGTCCTTGCGCATGGTGTATCGTTCTCTCTAACTTTATTGACTTTGTAGAAGACAGTCTCAAACTCAATACAACGCTTGGATCACCCACACATAGGATGATTAAAGAATTGCCAGGATAAGGTGCAATTGCACCCTAAGGGCTCTTTCTTTTTTAGCTTAGGACTAAACGCGTTTTGCCATATTTTGTTGCCTTTGAAAAAAATAAATAAAGACGAATCTAAATGACTGAAGTTAATTAAGCTAATAAGCAACCTAAGGTTATCTGAAGCTAAATAAAAAATTTTTTTGCATTCAATCCATTTTTTTTCATCTCTATTTATTGAAGTTTTGCTACCCTATTGTAAAATGGACGGTAACAAAAGAAGAGAATCACAAAATTCGTATGATTGTGGCGATTGCCTAAGCTGCTTCACATTGAATTACGTCGTGGTTGCATTTTCATCGGCATTTCAAACACAATTGGAATCAATTATGCATTATAAATTCCATCTATATGATTTTGTGGTAGAGATAATTCTTTTTTCTGTTTGGATTTCATCAATAACCTCCTAAGTTCTAACGTAACCGATTCACTTTTGAGAAGTTCAAAGCATGTTAAATAATTCCGTTTCATATCATCTGTTTGATTTCTCGCTAGTCAGCTATTGGCTATGGTAATTGCTTCCTTGGGGTTGACATCTTAAGCAGCAAGTACTTAGCTTAGTTAGATTTCGTGTAGCAAAATTTGACCATAGAGCGACAATAACCCCGTGGTAGAAAGCATTAATGTACCATTCATCCGATAAAGTTATTGAGGTACAAGCGTAGTGTAACTTATTTTTATGGCTATTTCCATTGTCTTGAAACACATTATAGAAGAAACATTTTTTTAAAACTGATCTTAAATTCATCGGAAAGTGTTGCTATTGTAATATAATGACGAGATCATTAGCGCAAATGATCGTATGTCTAATATTTCTACTCTCTAAAGCTGTTTTACCCGAATTCGAGAATTTTAGATTGGCGGATCAATGTATGCCAGCGCGTATGTAAAAGTTAACATTTTCAAAAATAGCACATGAAAGAGGGATATATTACTAAAAAGCGCTTTTACAGTTACAATCATTGAAAATTTTTGTGACACTCTTAATTAAAAGAAAATATGAAGAACATTTCCCTTCGCCCCAGACTAAAAAACCATTAACCTGCTTTTTCATAAAATACGTTTCGCTACTTTTAGTTTGCGAAGAATTTTTACGACACAAAAGCGTGAATGTCCAAATAACCCTGTGTCAATATATGTTCCCTTGTCACACTTTTCCAGTTCATAAAATGTGTTCGACGAACAAAGAAATTACCACTCCGACGTCGCATTCGCTCGGCGAGAATACACAGCGACGAAAGACATATTTTTCTAAATTTAAACTCAAACCCACCTCAGCCTTCCTTTGGAAAAACAATATCGCATTTAGAAACCAGCCGAGGAGTCACAGGCGAATGCATAAATAGTGGTACAAATGTCCTCTCCCGAACAAGAACACCGCGTGTCTGAACCTTAAAGCATCATTATCCTTCCATCATCACCGACACTATTGTTCTCCTCCCTCCCAACGGACAAGACGACTTCCTGAATTCTAAAAAACCCTTTCCACCCACCCAGCCCAAAAAAAAAAAAAAAAAAAAAAAAAAAAATGAAAACACAATAAAAAAAAATCCCCAAGAATCCTCCTAAGTCAAACTTGGAAGAGGGAAAATCGACTGGGCATTCAGAACACGACGTTTATTGCTCCGGCGGTGTATCGTTTTCTCAATCTTGCCCCCAAAAAAATAACAATAACAAAACAAGAAAGGGTGGTTCTTTCGGGAAATGGAGTGCGGCGATAGAGAAGTCGAACGCCAATCTAATTCGATGTCAAAGTTATTAGATTCCGCACTCTGTTTCGGGCTTGTTCTCCCATTCTGGACACGTGGTCCTCCAGTTTGGAAATCATTCACCCGCAAGCGCTCAAGCGTAATGTTTGACCATCCACTTGTTGCGCTTATGATTTCAGACTGGACACCCACGCCTCGAGAAGCCGTTTTCTTTCCTCTCGCACATTAGACTTGCAAAAATAGACGTAATAAGGGTAACGAGATCGGATGATAGAGTTCGAAATGATAGAGTTCAGGTGTGTATGGGGTGTTGTGTTATAGCTGGAACGTGTTCGTCGAACGGACTATAATTAAGTTTTAGTGATTGGTGTCATAGAAATAGGAAGCTTTTGTATTTTTTAAATGCGTTCCAGATCAATTATTCGGATAAGAGCTGTGCTTTGTAAATTCTATAAGCTCAACTTAAAATGATTTGAGAAAAAAAATAATCACAATAGAAAGAAGGAACAAGAAATTATTATAACAAGTTTGTTTTGATTTTATCCTTCCTGTTTCCACTTTATAATTTGCTTATTAACAATTATAAGAAGAAATAAACAAATATAAAACTCGTATCTTGAAATACAGGTTTGTCGATACGTGAAAATCCGACTAATTTGTATTGTTGTCATAGAGTTTGTATGCCAACCATTTGGACCAGAGTTCAAACTGTTTCTAAGCGCATGGACGTTAGCGATTGTCATTAAACATCGGCTTATCCACAGGTTGTTCCTTTATAAACATACGTTAATTATAATACTCAATAGATCATTTGTTGGGTATTATAAATTTAAAAAAAAAGAATGTGAAAAGTATTAAAATTTAATTAAGTATAATTATGCAGTTTATTATGCAGTACGATTTTTACATTATGGGCTGGTTGGTTTAGGGTTTTAGGGCGCAAACTTCCATATTTTGGTCAAGTTTTAATCTATGGGACATATTGATCCACTGGGCTACCATTTCCGGATATTTAGCGGGCTAATGGATAATGTTAATCGGTCTGTAAAATAAAAAAATGGAAATGAAAATAGACATAAGTGATTGATTGCAACATTACTTAAAACGAGGATGAAAATGCAACTACAATGTAATTCTGTTCTAGACCGTGATCAGACAGCTTTAGTCTACCGCCGAATCCAACGACATCATACCATCCAATCTCCTCAAACTGGTACACTTATTTTTCATCCACGAAACAAATTATATTTTATGACCCCCTCCCCCCATTCTACAATAAATATGAATCTTAATAGGGTCCGAGGCACAAAAAACGTCAAATTTTCGATTTTTTTTTTGTTATTTTAAGAAATTCTCTGTTTTTCTGCTTAAAATGACGTCTAAATCATGTTTCTACCTTAATTAGAACTAGAGATATAATAATTTTTTTGGTGCGGTGTTTTGAAAATCTAACACTCTTGACAGGTGTTGTCATGGCAACAACATCTGTCTTTAAAACTTTAAATGCGTTTTTCTCCATGATACATTTTTTCAAGATATCCTGTATTCAAATTGCTATAAGTCGAAAACCGATAAAGTTTAAGAGTTGAAATTTGGAATATATCTTTTTCAAACATTATACTTTAATTTTGATTCAGCAAATTTGAAACAAATATTTACTTTAAAAAATATGACTTTTGAAAAAAAAAGTATTTTAAAATTTTTATTAAAATATTTTTTATTTTTTCTTACATTAATATTTTTTAAATTGTTGAATCAAAATTAAAGTTTATAAATTTGTGAATAATTTCCTGCAAGAATTTCGAAAATTGATCAAGAATATTTTGAGTCTTAGAAATTTAAAATGACACCTCTTTTTTTCAAAAAATTTTAATTTAAAATTTAAAAAAAAATTTTGGAAAAATTTTGCGTTGTGGTTTTGTTTATTAGTTAGATGGGTAATCAGTACAAAAAAATTCAAAATTCTAAATGAATTAATAAAAAAAAATTTCAATATGTCCCGGACCCCCTTAAAATAAAATTATTAATAGTATTTATTTTATGCTACTTGACAAAAAGGAAATTATACTATGAAGAAATGAGACAGTTACTTATAAGTGGTACTAAATTTACTAACCTCGGAGGAATACAATTGGAAATACAAGGAGCATCTGTACTCTCTGGTATACTTTAAAGAAAGAATGGGGGGGGGGGACACAACCACTTCAACCAGTATTTGTTTTTATCCATCTAGGTAAATCGATTGTTTTCACAAGAGGACCAACTTTTCTCAAACATAGAAAACTGCTATTAGTTATGATTAAACATAATTTTAAAAAATTGCCCATTTTATAGTGCAATGGCCATACTTGATCAAGCTGAACCATGAACAAGGCAGAAAACTTTAAGTAATGGACATGCACACACACACAAGGGAAATTTCATTGACACAAAAGAGGAAATACACACAGATTAAGTTACAGGAATCAAACTTGCGCCGGTATGAATTTTGGAACCAAAAAAAAAATACTACATATTTTCCAGATACAATTTTGATCAAAATTGTTTTATCGTGTGGTACATTTTTACGATGCAGTATTTCGAAACATGAAACTTTAAATAGCGACATTTGATGGTTGAGCCTAAAAGTTTTTGTTTCGTATATCAATAAAAGAATAAAAGAATGGATAACTTTATTTCCAATTCTATGTATATATATCACAACATATCCACTTATTCTATTTTTAAGCATTACTTGTCGCACTTAAAGCGAAAATTGCAACCAGTGGGAAACATGAGAAAACATAACTAGAATACTCTAAATGAAGTAATTTGCACCGAAGTATGTGAATAGCTTTCGGAAAGTCATCATAGCTTTTGAATAGCTTGAAATTGCCCACTGTTCCAGTGCAGCAGAATAAATAAAAACAAGAGAAGGCCATAGAGGGGGATGTCTATTCATTTATGCCTCAGACTTGCGTGACCACCTATTATTTGTACCCGAACTCATCAACACCACCTGTTCCTGTACCCTCCCCGCCGAAAACAATTGCAATAACGACATTGGATAGGCTCGGGGCCGAACCATATGCTACCCGCCAGGCCCTTTCCAATAGAAATCGACAAAAAATCGATTATTAAGCAACGGGTCATATCGAGTAAGAATAAAAAGAAGTCAATACCATAAAGCTGCTGTTATTGGGATTTATTAAGTACCTATTAGGCGGATAATTAACGCGACTGCCAATTGTGTTCCGGCGTACACGAAAGCAGCCAGCGGTGAAATCATGGAGTGGAACTGAACTGAAGTACACGGTTACGGCCCGTTGCGCAGTTTAATTTCACTTTTGGTCGGGTGTCGCGCATAAGTGATCGCATCATTGTTAATTCTTTATTTTTTTATAAGCGCTGCGTAAGGGAGCACAATGCCTTATCTTACACTAAGTATTACTTTGTTAATTGGTTTCTTTAGTGTTTTTAACGTAATGGAACACGGCGTGTTCAATTACCTGTTATCAAGTGCTGTTTTTTTGCTCAGCTCTCTTTCAAGACGGGGGCTATTAATAGGATAAAGTGCCGAGGCTTTCGAAAAAGCGCGTTTCGGTGTGTTTATTGAACAAATTAATTTCATTTGTATTAATTACATTTCACACTTTTTTTTAACCTACATTCAATTAACGATGCGGAGAGGTACTTAATTGATTAATTGAAATTTTGTTGGCCTCGTTCTAACTGGTTTTGTTTCACATTATATATATAACTCTCTCTCTCTCACAGGCAATCAGAAAATTCATTCTCATAATTTGACTTGGGCATCTTGCCTTTTCTGCTGATTATAGATGCATTTCTTAGCCTTGTGATACTATTTACTTAGAGCACTTTTAATCGATACTTTTAGTCATTTAAAAATCGTGCTCTGAAAATAAGCTCTTTAAATTTTCTCTTACTATACTTAGTATTGTAAGAGACTCGATGCTAATTATTTTAATCAAATACTCAAATATGTGCCTTTTCTGTCCTGCCATCTTTTAAACTATATCATTTCATCTCAATTATACCATATTTTAATTAGATTTCAACTTTTTAATTTTATGACATGTTTTAAAAAGATTCCCATAATTTTTGAAAAAGCGTTTTATTTTCCATATGTTTATTTATATGTTTTTAATGTATTTTTTCACGATGATCTGGTTGCTTTTTCGTTATTTAAAAAATTAACTGCTTTGAATTAATAAGAAAGGTAGATTTTTAAAACATTAATGCAAATTTTTTATCTTACTCATATATGTCTTTTCGGTCCTGCATCTTTTAAACTGTATCATTTCATCAATTATACCATATGTTAATTATATTTCAACTTTTTACATTGATGACATGCTTTAAAAAGATTCCCATAATTTTTGAAAAAGCGTTTTATTTTCTATATGTTTATTTATATGTTTTTAATGTATTTTTTCACGATGATCTGGTTGCTTTTTCGTTATTTAAAAAAGTTAACAGCATTGAATTTCTTTTGGCTGTTTTTGGACCTAGCGCCATTAAACCTAAATCAATCAACCATTCTCTATTGTTCACAGGAAGTCCTCTCAAGTTAAAGGAGGATAAAAAGAATTTAAGGCAATAAAGGCTGCAAGTCTGAGCAAGAATAGCTCGCCATGCCTGTGCGAAGAGATTGTTGTGAAGATGGACGTGGCGGTGTCGTATTCGGCACTCCAGTTTGTCCCACAAGTGCTCGATCGGATTGCAATCAGGGCTCTGAGCAGGCCAGCCAAGCAAATTCATCTCATTTTCAGAAAATCAGTCCATCACGGGTTTTTCAGTATGTATGACATGGAGCTCGATACTATTGGAAGAAAGAACTATCATCGCCGAAGTATTGCCATAATGTAGGCAAGGCTGAACTATCCAGAACGTAGAGATACACATCAACGTTCATGGTATCAGGTATATAAATCAATAGGCCGAGTCCTAACTAGAAAAACAACCCACACTTAGAGCCCCTGGACCACACTAAACACTCTAAACATTTTAGATGAGTGGGTCCCGGGGTGGATCTTCAACCCACACTAAGATGGATCCTCCTCCGAATTTCTGCAGTGTCCAAATACTTTTGTCCATATAGTGTAGTTTTTGATTGTTTTGGAGACGATTGGAATTCAATCTACATCAGCAATCAGATCAATTCGTTATTCATTCTTTGAAATGTTCATTGGCAAATTGCTGAAATTGTATTTGCAAAAAAAAAGCACACAAGTTCAAATACGTACAGGAATCACATATCACCGCAGAAATACTACCGCCGTCTATAGTTAACTTGATAGAAAATGTCTCTCGTAGTTAATTACTGATGTGATAATTGAGCGATACAATGAGTGAAAGTTTAACTCATTTCAATAGGACTAGAGTAATCAAACCATAAACTCTCCAGGTGGTTGTATCGTCTAGTTATCTCGTAATAAGCAAAATTAACCAGGTCTTGATGGATGAGATATCTCATTGAAACTAATTAGACGGTTAAAGAACAGCATAATATATTTTCAAGGTGAGAATAATACACTCGTGTGCAAAATTAAGAGAATTTACACATTGTGCCTAATTTTACAAAAAGTACTGAACCAAAGGTACTAATTATACCACCGAAGAAGAATGCTAATATTCGGTGTCGAATACGTAAGCGTACATGTGCGTGTGGGCGGAGCTGTAACCACAGAGGGGATGATAAGCGCACAAGACGTTTTCTGCTATTTGTGTGTTCGTACTCCTTGGCGACATTCGCTGTGTTTTGTGCAAGAGTTGGGAAAATTTTATAAGGTATCAAGTAAAATGAGTAGCCACGAATGTATGGATGACGGTATGAGATGGAGAATCGTCGGTTAATTATAGACAGTTCAAACACAAGTGCAGGTGGCTAGAGCTCGATGTAATGTCCAGTGTTGTCTGAAATGTGTGGAAACAATTTCAATACACTGGATCCATATCGAGAAGACCTGGACACGGTTGGCGAAGAGCCACAGCTACCAATAAGGATCGTTATTTGGCACTTTCAGCGCGGCTCCACAGGACTTCTACAGCTTCACAGCTCTCACATGAGCTGTATGCTGCCACTGGAACCCGAGTTTCACGGTTTACTGTTGCCCGAAGGCTTAATGAGAAGGGCTTTATTCCAGCAGACCCGCTGTTTGAGTAGCACACACGAGAGCACTTTTAGCATAGTGTAGACAACATCAGCCTTGAACAGACTTCAGTGGAGCTGCGTGCTCTTCACAGTTGAGATTCAGCCTGGACACTGATTCTCGACATACCCTCATTTGGAGAGAGCTTGGGACCAGATACCATCCCTCCTACATCAGGGAAATGGACCACTCTGAATGAAGTTGCCATGGTCTGGACAGGCATCATGTTGAACGGCCGCACACCCCTACATGTGTTTGACAGAGGGTCCCTGACTGATATGAGGTACAGAGAGGAGATCTTAGAGTCCTATGTTCGACTTTTCAGCGGCACAGTTGACTCTCGGTTTCTGTTCATGGACGACAATGCTCGTCCACATCGGGTCGATGCTTATCTGGAAAGTGAGAATATTCGGCGTAAGGATTGGCCAGCTAGATCTCCTGACATATGCCTTATTGAATAGGTCTGGGACGCTCTTGGGAGGGCAATTGCATCTCACCATCCCGGATCTGAAAATTGAGTTTCTGCAGGAGTGGGACCGACTGCCACAGGGACTCCTCAACTGCCTTGTGTCTAGAATGACGTTGTTCTGTGCGTCCTATCTGACTGTGAGAGAGAACCACCCCCATATTAGACTCATTTTCGGTTAGATCTCGCAACGTGGATATTGGACATTCTTGCACTGATCTTTACTGACAATCATGCGTGCGTACCATGACTTTTGTATGGTACATCTCTTTCTCTGCTATGACTGTGTATTCGTACCAAATTTCATTAAAATCTGTGCATTAATTTTTCAGAAATTCGACATGGTGTGCAATTTTTTTTAATATTGCACATGAGTGTACATTTGCGTTTCTGAAAACTGATTAGACCATGTTCTTGTCATCATAAAAAATTAGCAACATCTTGATGACGGTGTGAGACCCCTACCTCTATCTGCAACCGATAGGCTACAGTGGGGTGTGGGGAGAAAAGTGTTCGTGAGAAAGGGACTTTCTTTTTTGTTCTCGAAGTAGGCTAGAGGTGTTGTTCCCTAGTTGGGGGTTGCGCTGCTGGCTCGTCCCTTCGTGCCACTTCGGGGTGCTCCAACTATGCTAAGCCTACGTGTTTTTGTTAGGAAAAATCTTCCTTTTCTCAATTTTACTTAGCCAACATATTTGATTCGTACTTTATGCAAATCTTATCACGATTATGCAAATCTTGTCACGTGATCTTCCATACTATTGTATAAAAGCGGTTGCAATCTGTTGCACCAGTATTCCCGCTTTAATTCCCATTCTCACTTGTTTGATCACGTACCCGCTTACTTGATCTCTTCGATCAAGTTATTAGGTTTACTTTTACTTTTAATGTAACTGTGTCGAATGTAATATTTTAATCTTAACTTAAATTCTATTATTATCTTTTGAATAAATTCTAGTTTGGATTTTTAAAGACTTCGTCATGTGTACTTTTAGTAACTTAAGTTCATATCAGCCTAATAGGTGATAGTTTATTTCAATTCACTGCGTGGTTACTCTAATTGATCTTAAAATTCAATCAGTTTTATCTGTACATAATGATTTGTTTAATTGTAATGGCCTCATTTAATCCAGAATAAACATCCTGTCCTTAAAGCTCAGCATTTTTAATCAGACACTAATTCATCAAACGAACCAAATATTTCACAATCCTAACAGACGAGCTACCTTGTCATTAGCTAAATTGGTCTGATTTTGCAGAACGAGATATCTCATCAAAACCACTCGGAACGGTTTAACAAAACGCCCATGAATATTAGAAGTCCGCAGAATCCCAAACGAAACCAATCAATCTGCATATTTTCTTTCTGAGACTTGGACAGGCTGGTCGCTTTTCAAACTCAAGAGGCGACACTTCAGAAAACTTCCATCATCCGTGATCGAAAGTGACCACCACTTCTTCGCACAATCGGCATAAATAAAACGCAGCGGCGTGTCCGTTGCGTGCAGGACCACACGACGCATCTCTCAGAAACCAGCAGACACGCGTCACCACAGACAATAATGAATTATTTATTACAACCATTACTGTAACTTTAATACACGACGGTCCGCGCACCACCTTTTTTTTCTCCTTCTTCCCTCCGTCCCCTTCTTTGTATTTTACTTTTAATTCTCGCCGCTGCGGGGTAGACTAGAACATTATACTTCGCCCGCGTTGTGTTATTATTCTGATTCTGTACTTGGGCACGCTCGCTCATTTAACTCCCGGGTTGTGCGGAATCGAAGCCATTTGTAGTTGGGGGTTGCGCTGCTGGCTCGTCCCTTCGTGCCACTTCGGGGTGATTAGCGTGATGGGTGTTTAACGGCTACGAAAGTTAAATTAGTCCGGACACACGTTCCTTGTTAGAATGGTTTTGTTATTCATATTTAATTCGGGTTTTCTGTCGCTGCGGTTGAATTGGAGAGGGTGGATGGAGCTTGGAGGGGTGGGAGCTAGTTCGCGAATTAGTTTGGGATCTTTTTTTCTGTCTTATTAAAAGGATAGTGGACGAATCTTTTTTTCTTGGTTTAGTGTTTGAAAACTCTATTTGGGAAGTAATTGCAAGTCGTTTTGTTTCATGTAGGTTGTTTTCGTTAGCGGTACCGTGTGTTTTTTTCTACATCCTCTTATGTTCATAATGAATGGACAAGCTACATTTTTTAAATATTATTATACTATAGTAAGATTAAGAGACATAATTGAAAAATACACTGATAATTCATCACATCAGGTTAATTATAATCTTAATGAAATATATTTGAAAAAAAAATGATTTTTTTACTTCCAACTTCGTTAAGCGTTCAGTGGATTTGCCCATCTGCGAGTTACAGGTTCGTTTCCTCCATGGGTGTATTTCTACCCTTCTGCATCAGAACGTTTATTTACTGAATACCTATTTATTTAAGATTGTTTGGCTCAGTTCGACCAGATATCGACCATTACTCCATAAGATCAAACTCAACCAACACAGCCTCGTACAGATTTCTATATAGAATGGACATCTTAACTTTCGTTACATAAATCGCTATTTTTGAATAAATACCTGTTGTGACCATTGGAGGTATTTTTCTGTAAAGCCCGTTGAAGATGAATGCGTTTCCTCTACTTATTCCGGAAGTGACTATACCTATATTTTAAGGTAATCGGAAGTAAAATCATCGTCTCTAAGTGGTTATCTTACTACCTTCCCTTTTACACTGAGATTTCCTATCATAAACAGAAGCAAAAAATTGAATATATATATATATATAACTACAATAAAAATTTACTCCTATTGAACACAGTTTTTTTGCTTAGTTAGTTTCTTTATGACAATATAGAGCTTTTGTAGAAGTTGAAAGGTGAATGAAGATGTTTACAATTTAAACTATTGAAAATTTTAAAGCAACAAATTACGAGGTCGAGGTAGAAAAACTGAGAAAATCTGCAAACTTTGCAACAAAATTATCCAAGTACAAAATAGAAGATACTACTATCAGATCCCACCTTATGTATCCGAATCACAAGATGTCATTTTCGACTAGCATCAATTCCTCGACATGAAGGTTCGATTCCTGCCTAAGTGTATCCTTGGGTTTGTTTTCTCTTTTGCGTCAATAAAGCTTTCTTGATGTGTGTATCCACTTGACGTTGTTTGGCCCACAGGCCAAATATGACCGCTACGTCATAAAACTAACCAACCAGCACTCGAAATGAAACTCACACTTTTAAACCCAATGATAATCAGATTTCAATGTTGTGTAGTGTTGTTTTCCTCTCACAACACAGTAACAGTTGGACTTCGGGTAATTGGTAATTTTAGTTAATGTCGTACTAGAACAACACAACGGGCTATTGACGACTGTCCGGGATCAGTCCCTTAAGGGAAAGATCCGAGGACAACACCTCGTAATTTTGAACGACGGTCAGATGACGAGGCAACACCGGAGCTGGCACCCCACTCTCCAAACTTCCACGCCAACCCAACGTGAGGACTTTCGGCCACGACAGATTTAAGGTGCACCAGCCGCCTCTACACCATACGTTCACAAACATCCATGCCTGGACCCGGATTCGAACCAGGAACCGTTGGACTTCGGGAATAAGAGGATTGCCTAAGTGTGTGACGTCTTTGTATGCAAATAGCATACACTATATAAGATCATGATCTTATTTAGTCTCCTAAGAGCTTAGGGTGTGAGTGAGCTATGTTGTTAAGCTCTGATGCTCACTGTGTATAATTTATATTATGTTCTCTTAACAAGTAGCTAAATGTTTTAAATCATTAAATAAATGATATAATTTTAAATACGTATTCTTTATTCGCGTACTCTGCAAATATTAGTTAAGACCCGGATTCGAACCAGGAACCGTTGGACTTCGGGAATAAGAGGATTGCCTAAGTGTGTAACGTCTTAGCATGCAAATAGCATACACTATATAAGATCATGATCTTATTTAGTCTCCTGAGAGCTTAGGGTGTGAGTGAGCTATGTTGTTAAGCTCTGATGCTCACTGTGTATAATTTATATTATGTTCTCTTAACAAGTAGCTAAAGGTTTTAAATCATTAAATAAATGATATAATTTTAAATATGTATTCTTCATTCGCGTACTCTGCAAATATTAGTTAAGACCCGGATTCGAACCAGGAACCGTTGGACTTCGGGAATAAGAGGATTGCCTAAGTGTGTAACGTCTTAGCATGCAAATAGCATACACTATATAAGATCATGATCTTATTTAGTCTCCTGAGAGCTTAGGGTGTGAGTGAGCTATGTTGTTAAGCTCTGATGCTCACTGTGTATAATTTATATTATGTTCTCTTAACAAGTAGCTAAAGGTTTTAAATCATTAAATAAATTATATAATTTTAAATATGTATTCTTCATTCGCGTACTCTGCAAATATTAGTTAAGACCCGGATTCGAACCAGGAACCGTTGGACTTCGGGAATAAGAGGATTGCCTAAGTGTGTATGCAAATAGCATACACTATATAAGATCATGATCTTATTTAGTCTCCTGAGAGCTTAGGGTGTAAGTGAGCTATGTTGTTAAGCTCTGATGCTCACTGTGTATATTTTATATTATGTTCTCTTAACAAGTAGCTAAAGGTTTTAAATCATTAAATAAATAATATAATTTTAAATATGTATTCTTCATTCGCGTACTCTGCAAATATTAGTTAAGACCCGGATTCGAACCAGGAACCGTTGGACTTCGGGAATAAGAGGATTGCCTAAGTGTGTGACGTCATAGTATGCAAATAGCATACACTATATAAGATCATGATCTTATTTTGTCTCCTGAGAGCTTATGGTGTGAGTGAGCTATGTTGTTAAGCTCTGATGCTCACTGTGTATAACTTATATTATGTTCTCTTAACAAGTAGCTAAAGGTTTTAAATCATTAAATAAATGATATAATTTTAAATATGTATTCTTCATTCGCGTACTCTGCAAATAATAGTTAAGACCCGGATTCGAACCAGGAACCGTTGGACTTCGGGAATAAGAGGATTGCCTAAGTGTGTAACGTCTTAGCATGCAAATAGCATTCACTATATAAGATCATGATCTTATTTAGTCTCCTGAGAGCTTAGGGTGTGAGTGAGCTATGTTGTTAAGCTCTGATGCTCACTGTGTATAATTTATATTATGTTCTCTTAACAAGTAGCTAAAGGTTTTAAATCATTAAATAAATGATATAATTTTAAATATGTATTCTTCATTCGCGTACTCTGCAAATATTAGTTAAGACCCGGATTCGAACCAGGAACCGTTGGACTTCGGGAATAAGAGGATTGCCTAAGTGTGTAACGTCTTAGCATGCAAATAGCATACACTATATAAGATCATGATCTTATTTAGTCTCCTGAGAGCTTAGGGTGTGAGTGAGCTATGTTGTTAAGCTCTGATGCTCACTGTGTATAATTTATATTATGTTCTCTTAACAAGTAGCTAAAGGTTTTAAATCATTAAATAAATGATATAATTTTAAATATGTATTCTTCATTCGCGTACTCTGCAAATATTAGTTAAGACCCGGATTCGAACCAGGAACCGTTGGACTTCGGGAATAAGAGGATTGCCTAAGTGTGTAACGTCTTAGCATGCAAATAGCATACACTATATAAGATCATGATCTTATTTAGTCTCCTGAGAGCTTAGGGTGTGAGTGAGCTATGTTGTTAAGCTCTGATGCTCACTGTGTATAATTTATATTATGTTCTCTTAACAAGTAGCGAAAGGTTTTAAATCATTAAATAAATGATATAATTTTAAATATGTATTCTTCATTCGCGTACTCTGCAAATATTAGTTAAGACCCGGATTCGAACCAGGAACCGTTGGACTTCGGGAATAAGAGGATTGCCTAAGTGTGTAACATCTTAGCATGCAAATAGCATACACTATATAAGATCATGATCTTATTTAGTCTCCTGAGAGCTTAGGGTGTGAGTGAGCTATGTTGTTAAGCTCTGATGCTCACTGTGTATATTTTATATTATGTTCTCTTAACAAGTAGCTAAAGGTTTTAAATCATTAAATAAATGATGTAATTTTAAATATGTATTCTTCATTCGCGTACTCTGCAAATATTAGTTAAGACCCGGATTCGAACCAGGAACCGTTGGACTTCGGGAATAAGAGGATTGCCTAAGTGTGTGACGTCATAGTATGCAAATAGCATACACTATATAAGATCATGATCTTATTTTGTCTCCTGAGAGCTTATGGTGTGAGTGAGCTATGTTGTTAAGCTCTGATGCTCACTGTGTATAATTTATATTATGTTCTCTTAACAAGTAGCTAAAGGTTTTAAATCATTAAATAAATGATATAATTTTAAATATGTATTCTTCATTCGCGTACTCTGCAAATATTAGTTAAGACCCGGATTCGAACCAGGAACCGTTGGACTTCGGGAATAAGAGGATTGCCTAAGTGTGTAACGTCTTAGCATGCAAATATCATACACTATATAAGATCATGATCTTATTTAGTCTCCTGAGAGCTTAGGGTGTGAGTGAGCTATGTTGTTAAGCTCTGATGCTCACTGTGTATAATTTATATTATGTTCTCTTAACAAGTAGCTAAAGGTTTTAAATCATTAAATAAATGATATAATTTTAAATATGTATTCTTCATTCGCGTACTCTGCAAATATTAGTTAAGACCCGGATTCGAACCAGGAACCGTTGGACTTCGGGAAAAAGAGGATTGCCTAAGTGTGTGACGTCATAGTATGCAAATAGCATACACTATATAAGATCATGATCTTATTTAGTCTCCTGAGAGCTTAGGGTGTGAGTGAGCTATGTTGTTAAGCTCTGATGCTCACTGTGTATAATTTATATTATGTTCTCTTAACAAGTAGCTAAAGGTTTTAAATCATTAAATAAATGATATAATTTTAAATATGTATTCTTCATTCGCGTACTCTGCAAATATTAGTTAAGACCCGGATTCGAACCAGGAACCGTTGGACTTCGGGAATAAGAGGATTGCCTAAGTGTGTAACGTCTTAGCATGCAAATAGCATACACTATATAATATCATGATCTTATTTAGTCTCCTGAGAGCTTAGGGTGTGAGTGAGCTATGTTGTTAAGCTCTGATGCTCACTGTGTATAATTTATATTCTGTTCTCTTAACAAGTAGCTAAACGTTTTAAATCATTAAATAAATGATATAATTTTAAATATGTATTCTTCATTCGCGTACTCTGCAAATATTAGTTAAGACCCGGATTCGAACCAGGAACCGTTGGACTTCGGGAATAAGAGGATTGCCTAAGTGTGTGACGTCATAGTATGCAAATAGCATACACTATATAAGATCATGATCTTATTTTGTCTCCTGAGAGCTTATGGTGTGAGTGAGCTATGTTGTTAAGCTCTGATGCTCACTGTGTATAATTTATATTATGTTCTCTTAACAAGTAGCTAAAGGTTTTAAATCATTAAATAAATTATATAATTTTAAATATGTATTCTTCATTCGCGTACTCTGCAAATATTAGTTAAGACCCGGATTCGAACCAGGAACCGTTGGACTTCGGGAATAAGAGGATTGCCTAACTGTGTAACGTCTTAGCATGCAAATAGCATTCACTATATAAGATCATGATCTTATTTAGTCTCCTGAGAGCTTAGGGTGTGAGTGAGCTATGTTGTTAAGCTCTGATGCTCACTGTGTATAATTTATATTATGTTCTCTTAAGAAGTAGCTAAAGGTTTTAAATCATTAAATAAATGATATAATTTTAAATATGTATTCTTCATTCGCGTACTCTGCAAATATTAGTTAAGACCCGGATTCGAACCAGGAACCGTTGGACTTCGGGAATAAGAGGATTGCCTAAGTGTGTAACGTCTTAGCATGCAAATAGCATACACTATATAAGATCATGATCTTATTTAGTCTCCTGAGAGCTTAGGGTGTGAGTGAGCTATGTTGTTAAGCTCTGATGCTCACTGTGTATAATTTATATTATGTTCTCTTAACAAGTAGCGAAAGGTTTTAAATCATTAAATAAATGATATAATTTTAAATATGTATTCTTCATTCGCGTACTCTGCAAATATTAGTTAAGACCCGGATTCGAACCAGGAACCGTTGGACTTTGGGAATAAGAGGATTGCCTAAGTGTGTAACGTCTTAGCATGCAAATAGCATACACTATATAAGATCATGATCTTATTTAGTCTCCTGAGAGCTTAGGGTGTGAGTGAGCTATGTTGTTAAGCTCTGATGCTCACTGTGTATATTTTATATTATGTTCTCTTAACAAGTAGCTAAAGGTTTTAAATCATTAAATAAATGATGTAATTTTAAATATGTATTCTTCATTCGCGTACTCTGCAAATATTAGTTAAGACCCGGATTCGAACCAGGAACCGTTGGACTTCGGGAATAAGAGGATTGCCTAAGTGTGTGACGTCATAGTATGCAAATAGCATACACTATATAAGATCATGATCTTATTTTGTCTCCTGAGAGCTTATGGTGTGAGTGAGCTATGTTGTTAAGCTCTGATGCTCACTGTGTATAATTTATATTATGTTCTCTTAACAAGTAGCTAAAGGTTTTAAATCATTAAATAAATGATATAATTTTAAATATGTATTCTTCATTCGCGTACTCTGCAAATATTAGTTAAGACCCGGATTCGAACCAGGAACCGTTGGACTTCGGGAATAAGAGGATTGCCTAAGTGTGTAACGTCTTAGCATGCAAATATCATACACTATATAAGATCATGATCTTATTTAGTCTCCTGAGAGCTTAGGGTGTGAGTGAGCTATGTTGTTAAGCTCTGATGCTCACTGTGTATAATTTATATTATGTTCTCTTAACAAGTAGCTAAAGGTTTTAAATCATTAAATAAATGATATAATTTTAAATATGTATTCTTCATTCGCGTACTCTGCAAATATTAGTTAAGACCCGGTTTCGAACCAGGAACCGTTGGACTTCGGGAAAAAGAGGATTGCCTAAGTGTGTGACGTCATAGTATGCAAATAGCATACACTATATAAGATCATGATCTTATTTAGTCTCCTGAGAGCTTAGGGTGTGAGTGAGCTATGTTGTTAAGCTCTGATGCTCACTGTGTATAATTTATATTCTGTTCTCTTAACAAGTAGCTAAACGTTTTAAATCATTAAATAAATGATATAATTTTAAATATGTATTCTTCATTCCCGTACTCTGCAAATATTAGTTAAGACCCGGATTCGAACCAGGAACCGTTGGACTTCGGGAATAAGAGGATTGCCTAAGTGTGTGACGTCATAGTATGCAAATAGCATACACTATATAAGATCATGATCTTATTTTGTCTCCTGAGAGCTTAGGGTGTGAGTGAGCTATGTTGTTAAGCTCTGATGCTCACTGTGTATAATTTATATTATGTTCTCTTAACAAGTAGCGAAAGGTTTTAAATCATTAAATAAATGATATAATTTTAAATATGTATTCTTCATTCGCGTACTCTGCAAATATTAGTTAAGACACGGATTCGAACCAGGAACCGTTGGACTTCGGGAATAAGAGGATTGCCTAAGTGTGTAACGTCTTAGCATGCAAATAGCATACACTATATAAGATCATGATCTTATTTAGTCTCCTGAGAGCTTAGGGTGTGAGTGAGCTATGTTGTTAAGCTCTGATGCTCACTGTGTATAATTTATATTATATTCTCTTAACAAGTAGCTAAAGGTTTTAAATCATTAAATAAATTATATAATTTTAAATATGTATTCTTCATTCGCGTACTCTGCAAATATTAGTTAAGACACGGATTCGAACCAGGAACCGTTGGACTTCGGGAATAAGAGGATTGCCTAAGTGTGTAACGTCTTAGCATGCAAATAGCATACACTATATAAGATCATGATCTTATTTAGTCTCCTGAGAGCTTAGGGTGTGAGTGAGCTATGTTGTTAAGCTCTGATGCTCACTGTGTATAATTTATATTATATTCTCTTAACAAGTAGCTAAAGGTTTTAAATCATTAAATAAATTATATAATTTTAAATATGTATTCTTCATTCGCGTACTCTGCAAATATTAGTTAAGACCCGGATTCGAACCAGGAACCGTTGGACTTCGGGAATAAGAGGATTGCCTAAGTGTGTAACGTCTTAGCATGCAAAAAGCATACACTATATAAGATCATGATCTTATTTAGTCTCCTGAGAGCTTAGGGTGTGAGTGAGCTATGTTGTTAAGCTCTGATGCTCACTGTGTATAATTTATATTACGTTCTCTTAACAAGTAGCTAAAGGTTTTAAATCATTAAATAAATGATATAATTTTAAATATGTATTCTTCATTCGCGTACTCTGCAAATATTAGTTAAGACCCGGATTCGAACCAGGAACCGTTGGACTTCGGGAATAAGAGGATTGCCTAAGTGTGTAACGTCTTAGCATGCAAATAGCATACACTATATAAGATCATGATCTTATTTAGTCTCCTGAGAGCTTAGGGTGTGAGTGAGCTATATTGTTAAGCTCTGATGCTCACTGTGTATAATTTATATTATGTTCTCTTAACAAGTAGCTAAAGGTTTTAAATCATTAAATAAATGATATAATTTTAAATATGTATTCTTCATTCGCGTACTCTGAAAATATTAGTTAAGACCCGGATTCGAACCAGGAACCGTTGGACTTCGGGAATAAGAGGATTGCCTAAGTGTGTGCCGTCGTAGTATGCAAATAGCATACACTATATAAGATCATGATCTTATTTTGTCTCCTGAGAGCTTATGGTGTGAGTGAGCTATGTTGTTAAGCTCTGATGCTCACTGTGTATAATTTATATTATGTTCTCTTAACAAGTAGCTAAAGGTTTTAAATCATTAAATAAATGATATAATTTTAAATATGTATTCTTCATTCGCGTACTCTGCAAATTTTAGTTAAGACCCGGATTCGAACCAGGAACCGTTGGACTTCGGGAAAAAGAGGATTGCCTAAGTGTGTGACGTCATAGTATGCAAATAGCATACACTATATAAGATCTAGATCTTATTTAGTCTCCTGAGAGCTTAGTGTGTGAGTGAGCTATGTTGTTAAGCTCTGATGCTCACTGTGTATAATTTATATTATGTTCTCTTAACAAGTAGCTAAAGGTTTTAAATCATTAAATAAATGATATAATTTTAAATATGTATTCTTCATTCGCGTACTCTGCAAATATTAGTTAAGACCCGGATTCGAACCAGGAACCGTTGGACTTCGGGAAAAAGAGGATTGCCTAAGTGTGTTACGTCATAGTATGCATATAGCATACACCATATAAGATCATGATCTTATTTTGTCTCCTGAGAGCTTATGGTGTGAGTGAGCTATGTTGTTAAGCTCTGATGCTCACTGTGTATAATTTATATTCTGTTCTCTTAACAAGTAGCTAAACGTTTTAAATCATTAAATAAATGATATTATTTTAAATACATATTCTTTATTCGCGTACTCTGCAAATATTAGTTAAGACCCGGATTCAAACCAGGAACCGTTGGACTTCGGGAATAAGAGGATTGCCTAAGTGTGTGACGTCATAGTATGCAAATAGCATACACTATATAAGATCATGATCTTATTTTGTCTCCTGAGAGCTTATGGTGTGAGTGAGCTATGTTGTTAAGCTCTGATGCTCACTGTGTATAATTTATATTCTGTTCTCTTAACAAGTAGCTAAACGTTTTAAATCATTAAATAAATGATATTATTTTAAATACATATTCTTCATTCGCGTACTCTGCAAATATTAGTTAAGACCCGGATTCGAACCAGGAACCGTTGGACTTCGGGAATAAGAGGATTGCCTAAGTGTGTGCCGTCGTAGTATGCAAATAGCATACACTATATAAGATCATGATCTTATTTTGTCTCCTGAGAGCTTATGGTGTGAGTGAGCTATGTTGTTAAGCTCTGATGCTCACTGTGTATAATTTATATTATGTTCTCTTAACAAGTAGCTAAAGGTTTTAAATCATTAAATAAATGATATAATTTTAAATATGTATTCTTCATTCGCGTACTCTGCAAATTTTAGTTAAGACCCGGATTCGAACCAGGAACCGTTGGACTTCGGGAAAAAGAGGATTGCCTAAGTGTGTGACGTCATAGTATGCAAATAGCATACACTATATAAGATCTAGATCTTATTTAGTCTCCTGAGAGCTTAGTGTGTGAGTGAGCTATGTTGTTAAGCTCTGATGCTCACTGTGTATAATTTATATTATGTTCTCTTAACAAGTAGCTAAAGGTTTTAAATCATTAAATAAATGATATAATTTTAAATATGTATTCTTCATTCGCGTACTCTGCAAATATTAGTTAAGACCCGGATTCGAACCAGGAACCGTTGGACTTCGGGAAAAAGAGGATTGCCTAAGTGTGTTACGTCATAGTATGCATATAGCATACACCATATAAGATCATGATCTTATTTTGTCTCCTGAGAGCTTATGGTGTGAGTGAGCTATGTTGTTAAGCTCTGATGCTCACTGTGTATAATTTATATTCTGTTCTCTTAACAAGTAGCTAAACGTTTTAAATCATTAAATAAATGATATTATTTTAAATACATATTCTTTATTCGCGTACTCTGCAAATATTAGTTAAGACCCGGATTCAAACCAGGAACCGTTGGACTTCGGGAATAAGAGGATTGCCTAAGTGTGTGACGTCATAGTATGCAAATAGCATACACTATATAAGATCATGATCTTATTTTGTCTCCTGAGAGCTTATGGTGTGAGTGAGCTATGTTGTTAAGCTCTGATGCTCACTGTGTATAATTTATATTCTGTTCTCTTAACAAGTAGCTAAACGTTTTAAATCATTAAATAAATGATATTATTTTAAATACATATTCTTTATTCGCGTACTCTGCAAATATTAGTTAAGACCCGGATTCAAACCAGGAACCGTTGGACTTCGGGAATAAGAGGATTGCCTAAGTGTGTGACGTCATAGTATGCAAATAGCATACACTATATAAGATCATGATCTTATTTAGTCTCCTGAGAGCTTAGGGTGTGAGTGAACTATGTTGTTAAGCTCTGATGCTCACTGCGTATAATTTATATTATGTTCTCTTAACAAGTAGCTAAAGGTTTTAAATCATTAAATAAATGATATAATTTTAAATACGTATTCTTTATTCGCGTACTCTGCAAATATTAGTTAAGACCCGGATTCGAACCAGGAACCGTTGGACTTCGGGAAAAAGAGGATTGCCTAAGTGTGTGACGTCATAGTATGCAAATAGCATACACTATATAAGATCATGATCTTATTTAGTCTCCTGAGAGTTTAGGGTGTGAGTGAGCTATGTTGTTAAGCTCTGATGCTCACTGTGTATAATTTATATTATGTTCTCTTAACAAGTAGCTAAACGTTTTAAATCATTAAATAAATGATATAATTTTAAATATGTATTCTTTATTCGCGTACTCTGCAAATATTAGTTAAGACCCGGATTCGAACCAGGTACCGTTGGAATTCGGGAATAAGAGGAATGCCTAAGTGTGTGACGTCATAGTATGCATATAGCATACACCAAATAAGATCATGATCTTATTTAGTCTCCTGAGAGCTTAGGGTGTGAGTGAGCTATGTTGTTAAGCTCTGATGCTCACTGTGTATAATTTATATTATGTTCTCTTAACAAGTAGCTAAAAGTTTTAAATCATTAAATAAATGATATAATTTTAAATACGTATTCTTTATTCGCGTACTCTGCAAATATTAGTTAAGACCCGGATTCGAACCAGGAACCGTTGGACTTCGGGAATAAGAGGATTGCCTAAGTGTGTAACGTCATAGTATGCAAATAGCATACACTATATAAGATCATGATCTTATTTAGTCTCCTGAGAGCTTAGGGTGTGAGTGAGCTATGTTGTTAAGCTCTGATGCTCACTGTCTATAATTTATATTATGTTCTCTTAACAAGTAGCTAAAGGTTTTAAATCATTAAATAAATGATATAATTTTAAATATGTATTCTTCATTCGCGTACTCTGCAAATATTAGTTAAGACCCGGATTCGAACCAGGAACCGTTGGACTTCGGGAATAAGAGGATTGCCTAAGTGTGTGACGTCATAGTATGCAAATAGCATACACTATATAAGATCATGATCTTATTTTGTCTCCTGAGAGCTTATGGTGTGAGTGAGCTATGTTGTTAAGCTCTGATGCTCACTGTGTATAATTTATATTCTGTTCTCTTAACAAGTAGCTAAACGTTTTAAATCATTAAATAAATGATATTATTTTAAATACATATTCTTTATTCGCGTACTCTGCAAATATTAGTTAAGACCCGGATTCGAACCAGGAACCGTTGGACTTCGGGAATAAGAGGATTGCCTAAGTGTGTGACGTCATAGTATGCAAATAGCATACACTATATAAGATCATGATCTTATTTAGTCTCCTGAGAGCTTAGGGTGTGAGTGAGCTATGTTGTTAAGCTCTGATGCTCACTGTGTATAATTTATATTCTGTTCTCTTAACAAGTAGCTAAACGTTTTAAATCATTAAATAAATGATATAATTTTAAATATGTATTCTTTATTCGCGTACTCTGCAAATATTAGTTAAGACCCGGATTCGAACCAGGTACCGTTGGAATTCGGGAATAAGAGGAATGCCTAAGTGTGTGACGTCATAGTATGCATATAGCATACACCATATAAGATCATGATCTTATTTAGTCTCCTGAGAGCTTAGGGTGTGAGTGAGCTATGTTGTTAAGCTCTGATGCTCACTGTGTATAATTTATATTATGTTCTCTTAACAAGTAGCTAAAAGTTTTAAATCATTAAATAAATGATATAATTTTAAATACGTATTCTTTATTCGCGTACTCTGCAAATATTAGTTAAGACCCGGATTCGAACCAGGAACCGTTGGACTTCGGGAATAAGAGGATTGCCTAAGTGTGTGACGTCATAGTATGCAAATAGCATACACTATATAAGATCATGATCTTATTTAGTCTCCTGAGAGCTTAGGGTGTGAGTGAGCTATGTTGTTAAGCTCTGATGCTCACTGCGTATAATTTATATTATGTTCTCTTAACAAGTAGCTAAAGGTTTTAAATCATTAAATAAATGATATAATTTTAAATACGTATTCTTTATTCGCGTACTCTGCAAATATTAGTTAAGACCCGGATTCGAACCAGGTACCGTTGGAATTCGGGAATAAGAGGAATGCCTAAGTGTGTGACGTCATAGTATGCATATAGCATACACCAAATAAGATCATGATCTTATTTAGTCTCCTGAGAGCTTAGGGTGTGAGTGAGCTATGTTGTTAAGCTCTGATGCTCACTGTGTATAATTTATATTATGTTCTCTTAACAAGTAGCTAAAAGTTTTAAATCATTAAATAAATGATATAATTTTAAATACGTATTCTTTATTCGCGTACTCTGCAAATATTAGTTAAGACCCGGATTCGAACCAGGTACCGTTGGAATTCGGGAATAAGAGGAATGCCTAAGTGTGTGACGTCATAGTATGCATATAGCATACACCATATAAGATCATGATCTTATTTAGTCTCCTGAGAGCTTAGTGTGTGAGTGAGCTATGTTGTTAAGCTCTGATGCTCACTGTGTATAATTTATATTATGTTCTCTTAACAAGTAGCTAAAAGTTTTAAATCATTAAATAAATGATATAATTTTAAATACGTATTCTTTATTCGCGTACTCTGCAAATATTAGTTAAGACCCGGATTCGAACCAGGAACCGTTGGACTTCGGGAATAAGAGGATTGCCTGACGTCATAGTATGCAAATAGCATACACTATATAAGATCATGATCTTATTTAGTCTCCTGAGAGCTTAGGGTGTGAGTGAGCTATGTTGTTAAGCTCTGATGCTCACTGCGTATAATTTATATTATGTTCTCTTAACAAGTAGCTAAAGGTTTTAAATCATTAAATAAATGATATAATTTTAAATACGTATTCTTTATTCGCGTACTCTGCAAATATTAGTTAAGACCCGGATTCGAACCAGGAACCGTTGGACTTCGGGAATAAGAGGATTGCCTAAGTGTGTGACGTCATAGTATTCAAATAGGATACACTATATAAGATCATGATCTTATTTAGTCTCCTGAGATCTTAGGGTATGAGTGAGCTATGTTGTTAAGCTCTGATGCTCACTGTGTATAATTTATATTATGTTCTCTTAACAAGTAGGTAAAGGTTTTAAATCATTAAATAAATGATATAATTTTAAATACGTATTCTTTATTCGCGTACTCTGCAAATATTAGTTAAGACCCGGATTCGAACCAGGAACCGTTGGACTTCGAGAATAAGAGGATTGCCTAAGTGTGTGACGTCATAGTATGCAAATAGCATATACTATATAAGATCATGATCTTATTTAGTCTCCTGAGAGCTTAGGGTGTGAGTGAGCTATGTTGTTAAGCTCTGATGCTCACTGTGTATAATTTATATTATGTTCTCTTAAGAAGTAGCTTAACGTTTTAAATCATTAAATAAATGATATAATTTTAAATATGTATTCTTTATTCGCGTACATTGCAAATAATATTATTAATATTTGCAGAGTACGCGAATAAATAATACATATTTAAAATTATATAATTTATTTAATGATTTTAATAGTAATGATAGTAATGCTAGTAATGATAGTAAGACCCGGATTCGAACCAGGAACCGTTGGACTTCGGGAATAAGAGGATTGCCTAAGTGTGTGACGTCATAGTATGCAAATAGCATACACTGTATAAGATCCTGATCTTATTTAGTCTCCTGAGAGCTTAGGGTGTGAGTGAGCTATGTTGTTAAGCTCTGATGCTCACTGTGTATAATTTATATTATGTTCTCTTAACAAGTAGCTAAAGGTTTTAAATCATTAAATAAACTATATAATTTTAAATACGTATTCTTTATTCGCGTACTCTGCAAATATTAGTTAAGACCCGGATTCGAACCAGGAACCGTTGGACTTCGGGAATAAGAGGATTGCCTAAGTGTGTGACGTAGTAGTATTCAAATAGCATACACTATATAAGATCATGATCTTATTTAGTCTCCTGAGAGCTTAGGGTGTGAGTGAGCTATGTATAATTTATATTATGTTCTCTTAACAAGTAGCTAAAGGTTTTAAATCATTAAATAAATGATATAATTTTAAATACGTATTCTTTATTCGCGTACTCTGCAAATATTAGTTAAGACCCGGATTCGAACCAGGAACCGTTGGACTTCGGGAATAAGAGGATTGCCTAAGTGTGTGACATCATAGTATGCAAATAGCATACACTATATAAGATCATGATCTTATTTAGTCTCCTGAGAGCTTAGGGTGTGAGTGAGCTATGTTGTTAAGCTCTGATGCTCACTGTGTATAATTTATATTATGTTCTCTTAACAAGTAGCTAAAAGTTTTAAATCATTAAATAAATTATATAATTTTAAATACGTATTCTTTATTCGCGTACTCTGCAAATATTAGTTAAGACCCGGATTCGAACCAGGAACCGTTGGACTACGGGAATAAGAGCATTGCCTAAGTGTGTGACGTCTTAGTATGCAAATAGCATACACTATATAAGATCATGATCTTATTTAGTCTCCTGAGAGCCTAGGGTGTGAGTGAGCTATGTTGTTAAGCTCTGATGCTCACTGCGTATAATTTATATTATGTTCTCTTAACAAGTAGCTAAAGGTTTTAAATCATTAAATAAATGATATAATTTTAAATACGTATTCTTTATTCGCGTACTCTGCAAATATAAGTTAAGACCCGGATTCGAACCAGGAACCGTTGGACTTCGGGAATAAGAGGATTGCCTAAGTGTGTGACATCATAGTATGCAAATAGCATACACTATATAAGATCATGATCTTATTTAGTCTCCTGAGAGCTTAGGGTGTGAGTGAGCTATGTTGTTAAGCTCTGATGCTCACTGTGTATAATTTATATTATGTTCTCTTAACAAGTAGCTAAAGGTTTTAAATCATTAAATAAATTATATAATTTTAAATACGTATTCTTTATTCGCGTACTCTGCAAATATTAGTTAAGATCCGGATTCGAACCAGGAACCGTTGGACTTCGGGAATAAGAGGATTGCCTAAGTGTGTGACGTCATAGTATTCAAATAGCATACACTATATAAGATCATGATCTTATTTAGTCTCCTGAGAGCTTAGGGTGTGAGTGAGCTATGTTGTTAAGCTCTGATGCTCACTGTGTATAATTTATATTATGTTCTCTTAACAAGTAGCTAAAGGTTTTAAATCATTAAATAAATTATATAATTTTAAATACGTATTCTTTATTCGCGTACTCTGCAAATATTAGTTAAGACCCGGATTCGAACCAGGAACCGTTGGACTTCGGGAATAAGAGGATTGGCTAAGTGTGGGACGTCATAGTATGCAAATAGCATACACAATAAAGATCATGCTCTTATTTAGTCTCTTGAGAGCTTAGAGTGTGAGTGAGCTATGTTGTTAAGCTCTGATGCTCACTGTGTATAATTTATATTATGTTCTATTATCAAGTAGCTAAAGGTTTAAAATCATTAAATAAATTATATAATTTTAAATACGTATTCTTTCTTCGCGTACTCTGCAAATAGACCTCAACTAGGCCAACAGTAACGATCCAATAAACACATCTGTTGGTTGAAAGAAGCGTAGGAACATTTTATTGATCACATTTATCAAAACAGGTTGTAAATCAACCAAGAAATACAGGTCTCAGAATGGATACATGCGCGTGGAACCTTTAGAGGGTTAAACGTAACATACATAAATTTAACCTCGTTTAGTAAAAACTACCATGTACCCTTTTTTACGCAACAGATCCAACGGCTTTCATCACAGTTATTCAAAGAAACATCAGCACAGCTCAAGTCGAACAGCAAAAACCGCTTCTTGCGTAAGAAGCGTAGATTATAACCGAGTGTCTGGTCCAATAACAGCAGACGGGACAAAGCCCAGAAGTGTAATCCTCTCCCCCATCTCTAATGCATTCCTTAGCCTCGCCATTAGCGTCTGTCTCCCCGAGCGAATGCGATTACGCGGCATGGCGGCTATGACACCGGATACACACCTCCGCTTCTCGCTTATTTTCACGCTCAAGGAGTGAGGAAGCGCATAGCATTAGCTAAACTCGGGCGGCGTCTTCCCTCGACGGGTTAAAAGGGTGTTAGGTGCATTAGAAGAAAAGGGAATGGGTCCAAATCAGGCGAGAGTTAAGGCGCGTTCTCACGAATCAAGTTTAATTCACCGATTATAGTTGATCAATACAAGTTGAATACGACTTGAATCAGTTTTTGTTCACACAATTCAATAGAAACTGATCAACAGTTTAATAAGCGAAAATATAAAAGTTACAACTGAAAAATGATTTATTTATAGAAAATCACATTTAATACAAATACAAATATATATATTGACGACCAGCTACAGGCTCGAGCACAACAAGGCTGGTCCTTTGTTTATGAATTCCCCAATTCCCACTGACTATCCAATTGTATCTTAAATTCGTACACTCCCTTTGAATTAACTATATTTTCTGGCAACGCGTTCCAACTGTCTATTACCCTATTAAAGTAGTAGTTTTTCCTTAAATCCCGATTAAAATGTGTCTTATTCAATTTATACCCATAGCCCCTTGTTCTGTTATCCCTATTGAAATTTAAGCCCTCTGTGTCCCCTTGTTATACGAACTTGAAAAGCTGAATCAAATCCCCCCTCCTTCTTCTTCTTTCCAGTGTATACATGTTTAGCTTACTTAAACGTTCATTATAGTCGAAATTTGCTAGCCCTTTTATTATTTTTGTAGCTCTGTGCTGAACCCTTTCAATTGATTCTATGTCCTTTCTCATATATGGAGCCCAGAATTGTACAGCATATTCTAGATGTGGACTTACTAAACCCTTATATAACGGCAAGATTATATTCTTATCCCTTGAAGTTAGTCTTTTTAATATACCCCAATAACCTATTAGCCTTTTTACCCGCAGCTGAACATTGGTGACCCATTTTAAAATCCCTGTGAATTATCACCCCAAGATCCTTGACTGTTTCTCCCTCCGTTACCTTTACTCCCTGCAGACAGTACTCGGCTCCACTGTTCCTGTAACCCATATGCAGAACTTGACATTTCCCTACATTAAATGACGTACCCCATTTTACAGCCCATTCGGATATCTTATCAAAATCCCCTTGTAAATTTTCTATCTGTAACTTGGTATCCACTGTTCCCCATATTTTTAAGTCATCTGCAAATATACTGATTCTATTCTTGATCCCCTGACCTATATCATCTATGAAAATGATAAATAAAATTGGTCCTAAAACTGATCCCTGAGGCACCCCACTTATAACTTCTGTCCACTGTGAATAATTTCCTTTTACCTGCACTCTCTGCTTTCTACCCAATAACCAATTCTTTATCCATATTAATGTTTTCCCCTGAATCCCCAGCCTTTCCAATTTAAACAGTAATGCCTCATGAGGTACTTTATCAAAAGCCTTTTGAAAATCTATGTACATGATACTGCTCTTATTATCCAGCTCCTCAGTAAGTCCTTAAGGTATCGATGTAGTGTAAAATTTTCCGCAGATTTCAAATCCGTTGAAATTTTCACTCTATCTTTAACGATAGCGAAGATACAAACTTGGCCTAGAGATTTGAATAGAACTTTTGTTTTGTTTCTCGAATAAAATAAACCACGACAGATCGTTTGCGTGGAAATAACTCGAAAGCAGATGGCGAATGACTCATCACTTGAACGATAAAGTTTGAATGGGTCAAATTTTTCTTGATCCTCTAAAAAGTTGATCAACTCTATTGAAACAAAGGTTCTCACTATAGTTTTCATTCAACTTTGGTTGATCAACAAAATCGGTCAATTGAACTTAATTCGTGATAACGCGCCTTTACTGGCGATTTAACTTGGGAGAAGAAATGAATTCGCTTAATTATGAATGCAGTGAAATTTGATTTAAAAAAAAAACGTTGATTTTTTCGTTGATTCTGTAAAGACGTGAAAGGAGGTGCAATTTTGTCTACCAAAGAGTACTTCATGGTGGAAATAGTATATGAGTTTATATTTAATATTGTATTGAAAATTTAGTTTTAGCAGTGGTGGATAGGTTCACCACAACACTCCCCTTCTAGAACCAAGCAGTGGCTGCATTTGATACCTGCTATCACTAGTTGATTTTCAATTGAGTTCGACCACGTGGTCATGTGTGAAGCACCATTTGAAGAGAAAGCTCAGCGCTTACGAATACTGAAGCCACGAAAGGAATAGAAGCAGTGTCTGTCATCACAGGGCTTCAGACTAGGGATGCGACATCGATGTCGATGTTTTCAGAACATCGATGTTTTTTAAAAAACATCGATGTTTTTAACATCGATGTATTGGAGTCGATGTTTTTGTAACATCGATGTTTATACTTGTCGATGTTTTTACGTTGTCGATGTTTTATTTTTAAATGAAAAAAGTATCGTTTTAAAAATTTTAAAATTAACAAAGTTGCGTAATTTTCATAATCAGCAAATTGAACATACTTATAGACCAAAGTGGACAAGAGTGAAGGGCCAGAAAAGTAGAGATGCGACATCGATGTCGATATTTTCAAAACATTGATGTTTTATAAAAACATCGATGCATTGGAGCCGTTTTTTGGTCGATGTATTATCAACATCGATGCTTTAATTTTGAACATCGATGTTTCAAAACATCGATGTTTTGCTGTCGATGTCGCATCCCTACTTCAGACACTTGTTGGTAACATATTGATAGCAACTGTTTTCGCTTATCATCCATTGAAGCGCGTACCAATAATAGGAAATACCATTGGTGTGTGTAAAAAACGCCATCAGGTTTGTATTTAAAAGTGTATGTGTTCATATTTCAACTAGTTACCACCGTCCCAGCCTAAGTCATTTGGTGTATCTCCACGTAATTTTGAACCACGGTCAGATGACGAGGCAACACCTGAGCTAGCACCCCACTCTCCACCTTCACACCAACCTAACGTGAGGACTTTCGGCCACGACAGATTTAAGGTGCACCAGCCGCATCTATACCATACGCTTACAAACATCCATACCCTGATCCGGATTCGAACTAGGAACCTTATGATCTAGAGGCTAACACCTTAACCACTATATCAATTAGTCGGCTGCACGTGTTCATATACACAACTACCAGTCACATACACTGAAGAAACCAGAACATTATGATCATCCCCTCATTTTTCAATGAAATCGTCTGGATGACGTAGAGGGCACGTGATTAAGTGAGAATGGTATTTAACTGCTGCTGGAGAAGGTAAGTAATCATTCTGGCACTTACTTTTGCGAGTGATGGGAAAGGCTGCTGATCAAAGCGAATGTGATAGAGGGCAGATCGCAATGGCCCGAAGACTCGGAACGAGTATCACCGAAACTGCAAGACTAGTAGGTTGTTCACGATTTGCCGTTGTTAGTATTCATGCAAAGTAGATAAATGACGGTGACACCAGCAATAGACGCCAAGGTCTTGGTCGTCCATGCGTCATCAGAGAAAAAGGACGTTGGAGACTGTCCCGATTGGTAAAGCAAAATCGGCGCGAGACAGTGACTCAGCTGACAGCCCAATACAATGCAGGTCCAAGCGCAATTGTTTCGGAACAAACAGTTATGCGGACACTGTTGGATATTTGACTGTGCAGCAGGCTTCCCACGCATGTGCCTCTGTTGACCAAGCGTCATCGTCAACTACACCTACAGTGGTCCCGGGTCATCGAGACTGGACCATAGATGAGTGGAAGAGAAATGCCTGGTCAGATGAATCCCGATTTCTCATTCATCACGTCGATGGTCGTGTCAGGGTACGCCGTCTGCCAGGCGAACTGTTGCTCCCCTCTTGTACAGCGGGTCAACAGGCTGGTGGTGGCGGTATTATGCTTTGGGGAACGTTCTCATGGGCGACATTGGAACTCGCAGTTGTGGTAGAACAGACCATGAGCACTGCGAACTATCTGAACATCATTGCGGATCAGTTGCACCCTTACATGGCGTCTGTCTTCCCAACTGGAAATGGAATCTTTCAGCAGGACAACGCCCCATGTCACAAGGCTCAGATTGTATTGGAGTGGTTCGAGGAGCATACTGATGAAATATACTTAATGTTCTGGCCACCTAACTCGCCGGATCTCAAATATGATAGAGCACATTTGTGGTGTCATGGAGCGGCAGCTCAGAGCTCTAACACCACCATGTCTGAGCATCTCGATTTTGCATGACCGCTGCTTAGACATTTGGTACAACCCGTCTCCAGTCATGTACCAAGAACCTGTGGCATCTATGCCCAGGCGAGTTGCAGCTGTTTTACAGGTCAAAGGAGGAGCAACGCGTTATTGAGTAGGTGGTCATAATGTTTTGGCTCTTCAGTATATATATCTATATATAAACGAAGATAATCCTTTTTGGATAATCTTTTTTCTTCGTTTCTATATTCATCTGATGAGGAATTTGAATATTTATTCTTATTCTCATACTTCCCATGTTTTTAAATCTACTTTTATCGTTATTTTGGACTTTAAATTTTTAAATAATCTATCTTTTATTAGGCTATATTCTGCCCTATGTTTGTCCGCTTTTGAATTTTGCGCCATAAAACCCAAACCAATAAACAAACCATCAATTTCCATTTTAATATTGTTAGGTTGACTATTTTTAACATGAAAACTATTACAATCAGTCATTTTATTAGTTGTTCTAGACAAATGCTTTTCCTTCAAACACGCATATTTTTCAGAATTCTCAAAGCACCAATGTCTTTTTTTTTTTAAAGAAAAAGTAACCAGTTGTAATGTCTGTTCCTTTTCCATTTTGAGTCTGTATATCATTTGAATGTTTCAGCTGTTTAACATGAACAATTTAGAATTTGAAACAAACAAAATGGGCTGGTATAAAATTTGGAAAAACAGTTGTCAGTGGCGTAACCAGGGTAGTCTCAGTGGGCCCGAGCTCCACCCGAAAGATTTGGTTCTCTTTTTATACCTTTTAAAACTAGATTTTATAAATGCATCGAAAATAAAAACAATTTTAAAAACTTTAAATATAGGATTCGGGTCTTTTCTAGACAATAAAAAATTGCATCTTGAATTTTGCGCCTCCTTGAACTGATATTTTGACTACGCTATTGAGCTGTATCAGATCTATTATTCTTAAGTACGTACAATAATTAGATACGGCAAATATTTTAAGGTCAATTAATAGCAAGCAGGTTTACCGTTCAGAATGATAAAACAATCCCAAAAAGGAATACAAGAACGCTTAGTAATCAAACAAATTACGAACCCGGTTTTTTATTTTTAAACTTTTTTTGCATTTTAAAAAAATGAACAAAATGGCAAAAATGAACTTATCTAGACCTATCTAAAAAGTTAGTCTGAAGAAAGCTGATCTAAGAGGTCGATTCTCAGCATTCGTAATCCATTGTAAATATTGATGACTGCTCTACAAGATATTGGGTAACTGTTTCATAGTCCACAGTATATTAAACGAGGAAAAATATTTTAGGGCAATACATGTGGATCATTATATTTATTTTAACATTATGAAGAGAAATAATAAAGAGACATAAAATAAAAAATAGCTATCTAAAGCGTCATCCACTTTTATCAAGACACCGACTACAAACATAAGGCTTGAATTATGAGATGTTTGTTTACATTGTAAGATGTTTGTTTATATGATGTCAATAAAGTTCATAAACAGAGCTCAGACATTAATGCAAAGTTTATAGAATTATATGGAGCAAAGGTTTTGAGGGTATCACAGTTCTAGCCGAACTAATTTATAAACTAGATTTTTACCGTAAGAGCGATCTGAAGTGTATCAGCTGATCGTAAAAATTAGTTAATAATTGCCTAAATGAAGTTTTTTCATAAAACAATGTAAAAAATGCAATGCACATGGTAATAATGAAATTTTAACTTTTCATACATAAAAATGTCCGGTTGTCAAGTTTGGGATAAAATATGTATTGTTTTGTTTCTTTTCGTTTCTGCTGCATACATATTGCTATCAAAATGTGAATGTTTTCATTAAAAAGTGCAATAAATGGCATTTTTATTAAAAATATGACTTTTTAATATTTTTATTTGTCCTAAATTCACAACTGTTTTAATCAGTTTTACTCTGCCATCCGGTTTTACATTTACCAATTGCATGTTCAAATTTTTTTTTGTGAAATGATTAAATTTACTGCAGAAAAATTTGTACAGATCTTATAAAATTACAAGTAAAATACCCGACCTTACTCGGTTTAAATGGGTTTACTGTAGATTGAAGAGATGATCAAAATATACAATGATTTACATTTTTCGTAGAATAGAATAATATTTTAACACCTTTCGCCATCTTTATAATCTCTACAACCTACTTTGGACAGAAATCCTACCTATGCATTTCCATTCATGTAATACATTTTACATACATCGCACCCTTGCTGTATGACAAAGCTACAAAATGACGAAATGTGACACTAGTTACTACAAAAGACGATTTGAGGGAGATTTGGAATTCCCTTTCTTAAGTTATTTTCATGTTCAACTCAATTAATAAAAACAACGATTTACGGCTAGTGCTTACGCACTCATAGTCAATAAAACGATGTTTTTTACTTGTGGCACTCTTGCATCCGTGGAATTTCACAATCTTCTCCGGTCATTATGACAAAGAATTTTTTAATGTTTGAAAAGTTCTGCTTCGAATTTTTTAAACATTATTATTCTTTCAATAACGGCATTATTCTTTCAATAACGGCATTATTCATTCAATAACGGCATTATTCTTTCAATATTGGCATAATTACGCTTAAAATTTGCTTTATTCTGTCTTACCTGCCACTTTTGTCGAATACTTTATGGTGGTGTTGCGTGTGATGAAAAATCAACACAATTTATTAAAATAATAAATATTTAAAACAGAATATAAAAGAAAACAGCGAAATAAAACAAAATAAAAGAAGTCGGGAAAAAGTTGTCCTAAAGATATTATTTTGTGATTCCTTTTAAGTTGCAACAACTTACAACTAAAAAGTACACAAAATTGCTTTATTCTGTCTTACCTGCCACTTTTGTCGAATACTTTATGGTGGTGTTGCGTGTGATGAAAAATCAACACAATTTATTAAAATAATAAATATTTAAAACAGAATATAAAAGAAAACAGCGAAATAAAACAAAATAAAAGAAGTCGGGAAAAAGTTGTCCTAAAGATATTATTTTGTGATTCCTTTTAAGTTGCAACAACTTACAACTAAAAAGTACACAAAATTTAGAAACGCGAAATTATATCAGATCAAACGAAACGGAAAATATTACTGCACGCGATCAACCAACACGAGTTTTAATTTAATTTCCGTTCGTTGAAAAATACCGTCTTTCCAAAATATTCAGAAATCGTTTACATTGCGCAAAAGACAGAAATAAGACTCAAAATAAATAAAGTATCAAAGCGGAAATTTCATTTAAAAAAAAAATTGAAAAATAATGGCTTTTTTAGCAGTACAGGTATAGCAATCAAAGTAATCGTAATACTTAATATACATTCAAATTTTTCCAAAACTAAATTATGGTTGATTTAAGTATGCTTACTTAGGTGTTTTTTTTCATGAAACCTATCTAAATACAACAATAAAGACATGTTTTCTATTGCATTCACTAAACTAATCGATAATATATAAAAAAAAACACATTGGCACAATCAAATACCTGGAATAAAATTCATGTAACGCCTGTACAAACGCACAAAAACAAAATAGAACACAGAACAGAAAGACGGACAGACAGACTTTCTCAACCAAGTTCACTCAGTAAATGAAGATAAATATACAGAGGCTGTTCGCACATTTTTTAGACGATTTTGGTTAGCGGTAATAAAAAATCGTTTGCTGCAAAAGAAATAATTGCAGTTGTACTATGATTTTAACAGTCAAAATTATCGTCTGCGGCTTGAGAGGTTTGTTTTTATTCAAAATGGCGTTTTTAACCAAGCAGTGGTTCGAAGGCTATATTTATGCTCTTTCCTAAGAGAAATATTCATATTCCGTTATCCAAAAACGATGTGAGAGTCATGGTTTTGTGATATCTAAAGCGTCGATAGGTAATATCGTCAACAAGAAAGGAAAAAACGTCAAATTGGAGCCTCAGTGGGACAAAAATTCCAAACAAGTATCCAAGGAAGAAACGGACATCTTCGACTACTGCAAAGGTACGTTGTTTAATGTTAAAAGAAAATCCCCCTAGTCAAAGGACAGTTGCAAAATCATTTAAATGCTCGATGTCCACTGTAAACAAAATGATAAACGTTGATTTAAATCTTAAGAAAGCGAAAAAAAGCAATGTGTATCGTCTTTCATCAAAGGATATCGCTGAACGCAGGACACGCTGCCGAATTCTATATAAAAAACACTTATCCAAAGAAAAATGGAAAAAAATTGTCACAATAGATGAATCATGGGTGTATTTAAATGATTGCAGCAAAAAAAGAGCCATTTATTATCATAAAAGGGGAGAAAAGAATTTAAGTACATGGTTCACAGAATCGAAAGAAAGTTTTTCTAAGGGATTCATGATTGTTGCTAGTTTTTCATATAGTGGCAAGTTAAAAATAAAGAGAGTGGAAAAAATGTCAAGATTAACTCCAAATACTATCAGGAACATAAATTATCTCGCCAATTTTTCTGAATGAAATACCATCGCTTTACTGACAGTGCCATCAATCTGTGGAACTCCATCAAGACAAAGCTAGCAGTCACACATCAAAATCCACTGTAAATTTCCTAAAAGAAATGGAACAAAAAACCGGTATCAAGGCCATACCCTTCACTGATATCCCTACTAAATCTCCCGATGTATCACCTATGGATTTTTGTGCTTTCGGACTTTTAAAATCTGCTTTATCCAAACGTCGTCCCACAACCCTTACAGGACTCTGGAAAGCTGTTCAGGAGGAATGGGATAGAATACCTCTTCTGACACTTCAAAAGGCATTATTATCCTGGAAATTACGGTGTCGAAAGATAGTTCAGAATAAGGGCTATCAAATAGAACATTTAAAACACAAGAATTTTATGTAACTTAGTTTTGTGAATGCAAAATACATTGTCTAAAAAATGTGTGAACAGCCTCTGTACTCACTGTATACAAATTTCCATGAAAATATATTAAATCGTATGGACATGTATAGGACACATGCACACATAGACATCAAACGCGCCAGAGGCGGATTTGGAATCAAAAGGGTCCAAAACGGATGGAAAGCTTGAATTCGGTCAAAAAATTTTAAAGCACAAACAAGCACTCTATTCTTTTTTATATAGATTGTTCACACAATCGCACCCCGGCAAGAAAAGTGACACAAGTTTAAAAAATAATAATTTATGTTATGTCATTGAAAAATATGTATGAGGTGCCCCAGCTTGTTATATTACTATTCTGTAGAATATAATAAAAGTTACCACCATAAATACTTACCTAAAATTGAAAAGAAGCAAAAACTATATATTTCAATACAAGTTTTATAGTATCCTTTAAGTTGATGTTTCTCAAATTCTGCAATCTTGAGTTGTGTCACTTTTCTTGCCGGAGTGCGATATAATGCGATGCAACAAAAATATTTTTTGAAGAAAATGTTCGCAAACGATTTTTTTTAGAATATTTGAAAATTGTAAAGAAATAAAAAAGTGAAATACAGATGAGTCAATTTTGTATTTTAAATTATTTGTTTTCAAATGTATAAACAATTAAAATGTGATTCTAAACTAGATCTATTTTGGGTCATAAATATTTCAATTTAAATTTAGTTTTTAACATCAAATGAGATTCATGGAATTTTACTTGCAGAATCTGTTTTATTTAATGTACGTGGACAGAAATCATCAACAATTGAAGATATAGAAATGGCTACAAAATATCTAGAGCGTTGGATAGAGAACTGAGAGATATAATTCTATATTTTATTGCATTGAATTAAATGAAGCTGCTATGCAATTTCGAACTGCAATGTCTGACTTTGACAGATTCGTGGCACTATGCCTCCATGTAAATATTCCTTAGACAGGTCTCCGGTAAGAATAACGTTTCGTGATAATGAACTTCTAATTTATGCTTTTAAGTTTTGTTAGGGACTTTTAAATTCATTGTAACAAATTTTAAATTATTGTTACATAATTTCATTTGCTTGTAATACATTGACAATAACTATTCTATTTCGGAAACATAAATACATCATTTTAACAAGCAAGTAGATGCTAGAATAATCACGAGTAATTAGATCCTGGATCGAGTAATTAGATCTGAGCTGTTCGCTCATTTCCTTCAAAATTACAGAAAAATAAACTTTTGTAAATATTTCATTTTGACACGCTTTTATAAAATGTATAATTCTTTTTAGCTAGATTAAAGTCTGAATGCGGAAATAAAACTTTTTTGACTAAAGATAGGCACAAAAGTTAAGGAAGTGTCTTGAAAATAGCATAGTCATGCGATAAATATATAAATATAATCTAAATTTGACCTTCGAAATATTTGTAATAAAAAATGTTTCTTAAAATTCCAATCATGAAAAAAACTCTATTTGGTATTAGTCTTATAACACAATTTAACAATACTATAACTATTAAACTATGATGATTCATTGATTATTGATTAAAAAATCAGAAATATATTTAAAAGTAATCTCATAAATTAAGGATTATGAACTGAAGATACTTATTTAAAATGTAGATGTTCCATGTAAAAAAACTAACACAAGTAAAACAATTGTAGCTACACTTCCTTTACTAGCTGTAAAACAGTTTTTCTTGATCGAACATTCATACCGCAGCTAAGCCATCGTGTAGGAATTGCAATTATTTCTCAATAGTATGATTATTTTTGCAAGAGCACTAAAAATTCGTCCATAATACAATTGGGAGAGTTTCCTTGAACGTTAAATTCTTTATTACCATTTGATAGAACTACTTTCGTAGAGTATATTGTAAACCTATTATGTGGATAGCATTTACACCAAAAGACTGCCGGAATTTTTATTTGTCAATGCTAGGGGGTTCCGCCCCCTGTTCGCTATCGCTCGCCAACCCCCGATGATTGCTACGCTATCATATTTACTTCGCTTCGAGAACTATACTTTTTTCATCGTGTGACAATGCTGGACGGCCCATTTTTACTTGCAACAAGGATTCAAGGGTAAATTATTATTATTACAAAATTGAATTAAGTTTGTGCTGCAGCAAAGGAGATGGATGTACTTCTACTGTTTTGAATTAGATTACAATGAAAACTGAAGAAAAAAATGACATAAATAAGACATAGTATTTTGAGTAGAAAGGATCCTAGTAACGTTTTCCACACAAAAGAAAATAAGGACACTAAAATCTATCCTAAGGAGAAAAAAATAGCAATTATTACAGATAAGGCTGGCTTTAAGGAATAAATATTAGAGATACAGCATTAAGGAGAACAAAAAGGACCACTAAAATCTATGGAATAAATATTAAATATACAACATTACGGGGGAAAAAAGGACACTAAAATCTATCCTAAGGAGAAAAAAGAAACCGTTTTCTCCGCTACTGCATAGAAATACCGAATCATAGATGTTTAAGTTGATCCGTGTTATTTGTTGTAATAATAGTACTTTTTAAGATTTTCATATTCGACAGTTGCTATGGAAACGGCGACCGGTTTTTGTGAAAACATTGCAAACTTCTTAGCGTGTGCTCTCAAATTTTATGAATGAATTAATTAAAAAATAGAACTGCGTTTATCGACTGCTTGTACTCCAAATTCATTAGCCCGTTGAACCACAAGACTCACTATTACGTGACTCGCTATCAACCAATCACAAAGGGAATAAACCTGAAAAAGATTGTAAAATTTTCTTTTATAATAGAAAGATACTCACTTTGTAGCATTTTATAAAAAACGTTTTGAAAAATGCCAAAGTTCAAAGACAGACGTTAACTGTTTTCAAAAGTCGAGCTGTAAAGTTTTGACATATTTATTCGAAATTTTCATTTCCTTGTAAAGTTGGGGGGGGGGGTTAACTATAGTTTTAACACTTATTAACACATTGGTTGAAAACCCTTGACTTCTAAAATATTAATCTCGTCTTATGAACACATTTCTATTCATTTAATGTACTTTTTGTATGTGACTACCACTTTTTTATTCCTGACTATGTGAAAATGCACGCCCAGCACACCACTCAAAAACGACTTTCTAAGTACTCAATGTTCGTCTTGTACTGATGCATGAATTTCCCTTCCTTTCCATGCGTGTTTAAGCTTTTATAGATACAATAAAAACATTTATAGCTTTGAAAACACAGAAAACAGATTACACGTTGCGGAGTACAAAATTACTTTTCATTTTTCCATGCCCCTATACTATAGTACTGAAGAATCCCATACGAGTTCCTGATGTCATACCCAGAAACCAAAAAATAACTGCCTATATGGAAAAGTAATCTCTAACTAATAAATAAGCATTCATAATTCATTATTGAGGTTAATTGCGCAATAAATTAAAACATTTATTCATAATTCAGATGTACTAGTAAACAAACCCTGCTTTTGTATTGATTAAGCAGAGAAGAAGCTGTGACAGTGAACCAATTCAAAAGGATTCGTGAAAAATGCGTTAAAATATTTGACAGTCTACAAAGTTTTAAAGGACGATTTAAATTCAAGTTTATAAGATGATAGAGTGCTAAAGATAGAAATTGAGCATGATACATACAATTTGGCCTGAGCCTATTGTATTCACTTATTGCCTACGCTACTGAAACAGAGGAAATAGATTTATCCAAATAGAAACTTCTAATAATAGCACGAGCATTTAAAAGCTTCTTATTTAGGCAAAGAAGTTTATATCGTCGGCATCATGAAATAAATATAAATCTTTGAATTCCTTTTACTGATTGTATTTTCTGGTTGTTATTCGATGATTAAAAGAATTCACGAGAAATACTAATATTTTGGCGAGTCTATTTTTAGCCTAAACTGAAACCTTGACTTAACTAGACTAGAAACCTAGAAACAAAGGAAGCATTTTCAGAGTAAACACAACGAAATTATTAGAGAAGTTAATGCTTCGAGTTAAAAATTAATTCGATCTATCAATGTTTTAGCGATGATTTGCGTTTGTTTTTTCATACAAGCAGCATAGTGAAAAAAGATTCGAGTAAGATGCCAAGTAACACCAAGTTTCGAAAAAGGAAACCAAAACACTAACGCCCTCTAGAGTTAGCTTTACAGAAATAAACCCCTCCATTTAAATATTTCATCAAATTGAGTGATTGAATTGAACGAATTTGGATTAGATTTGAATTAATTTTGTATTTTTATTTTTTTTTTTGGCGCGAGGCTCAAAACAAGACATGCTGCTCTAGATGCAAGATTATGAAACTAAACCATAAATAGTAGCATTATTCCAAAGGCTAAAAATGAGAAGTTTACAAGTGAAATAGAAGTAGTATAAGAGTTAAATATACATAAAATTTTGAAAATGTCAAATATGAAAAATTGAATTATGAAATAATTTGAAAAATTAAATTGTATTATACTAATTTGAAAAATTAAACTGTAAAATTATTTGAAAATTGAACTGTAAAAGAATTTGAAAAACAAACTAATGTTTCATTTTGAATTTGAAAAGAAAAAACAATTAAATTAGATTTATAAAATCAACAGCACGTAAAAATGCAAAAACGTTTGAATGGGGAAATTCTCCAACCTAGTCTTGCGGATTCAAAATTGTAGTTAAAAAAATTGAGACGTTGATCATAACAAATACAGGATATACAGTTTAAATATAAACATGCAAAGGAGTAAAGCATGAGTTGCAATTGAATAGAGTAAGGATAGGCAGAGAGAACGGAGAGGTTCGAAGTAGACGGTACGAAGTTTATACAGTCTGTGTAAATAGTGCATATTGTATATGTCATGGTTGCGTACAGAAATGAATTAGTATGTCATGGTTGTGTGTGTGTGCGTCTTCCTCTATATAAACCACAGTTCTATCTAAATTACCCTTCAATCAGATCTCTGTTACACAATTCATGGGAGAAGGTCATTACTTAAGTCACATAAATAGTACAGACAAAATAGGTACATTTAGGAGGCGGAGAATTCTATCACTATGGTAAGAAAAATTACAACTATAACACCTGAGCTGGTAACCCATTCTCCAAACTCATCACGTCAACGTGAGGACATTTGAGGTCACGCCTAGTACAACGTACACTAGCCCCCGTGTATATGACGGTCTTTGGTTTGACAAAGTTTCGAACTCGCAACCCTTTGGTTGCTAATCTGTTACTCTTCCAACTGTGCTAACTCGACCCAAAAAAATTAAAAAGTAACTTTAATCCAAATTCAATAAACATAATATGCTAGCTAGTCTACCAACACCTGGCCGAAAATAAAGGAGGTGATAGAAGTCTTAGGTTTTAGAGGGAATGTTTGGAGTGGACGGTGGTAATGACTGCAAATAGTGCACTGTATATGGGTCATTGCAAAAAAAGTGTAAAACTATGTCAAAGAAGTTAGTATTTTTTATTTAAATAATAATATGTTTTTGAAAAATACTCGTGTTTGTTTCCGCAGCTATGTCTTATTTTTCTTAGCTGAGAATGTTTTTCAAGTGTAAAAATTAATTACACTAATTTACAAAAAACACGTATAACTGGGTAGAGAAAACAACCTGTCCAAGGCTCAAGTGTAGAAAATTTGAAGATGTTTGTAATGAATTGGTTGTAGGGGGGGGAGTTATAACAATCTATCTATATAAATAATCTATATAAATAAGAATGAAGTGTTTGTTTGTACATTCAATATTTTCGACCCATTTCAAGTTTTCTATCCGTTTTGGACCCTTCTGATGCCGAATCCGCCTTTTTCTCGTTTGGTGTCTGTCTGTCTGTCTGCCTGTATGTTGTGCCCTATACACGTCCACGCGGTTTAAGATATTTTCATGAAAATTTGCATACAGTGAGTACTTATCTTCATTTAGTGAGTGGCATTGATTGCGAAAGTCTGTCTGTCCGTCTTTCTGTTCTATGCTCGATTTTGTATTTGTGTGTTTGTGTAGACATCACATGAATTGTATTCCAGATATTTGATTGAATTGTATTTTATTTTATATTAGTTTAGTGAATGCAATATTAAACATTTCTTTATTGTTATATTTAGTTGAGTTTCATGCTAAAACACCTGAGTAAGTATACTTAAACCAACCATAATTTGGTAGTTTTGGAAAAATTGGAATGTCTATTGAATATTACGATTACTTCGATTGCTTTACCAGTACTGCTAAAAAAGTAATTATTCTTCAATTTTTTTTTAATGGAATTTCATCTCTGATACTTCATTTATTTCGAGTCTTATTTTTATTCTTTGCGCAATGAAAACGATTTCCGAATATTTGGGACAGACGATATTTTTCAATGAAACGAGAATGAACAAGATCGCGCGAGCAGTGATATTTTTTCTGGTTCTTTCGCTCTGAATTAATTTCACATTTCTAAATTTTGTACACTTTTAGTTGTAAGTTGTGGCAACTGTGCGAGGTCAAGAGATAAAATTGAATCACAAATTAATATCTTTAGAACAATTTTTTGCGACATCTTTTATTTTGTTTTACTTCGCTGTTTCCTGTTTTAAATATTTATTATTTTAATAAATGTGCCTTCCTTCTCATCACACGCAACACCACCACAAAGTATTAGACTTAAAAATGTTAGGTAAGTCAGTATAAATTTTCAGTAAATTTAAAGTGTAGTTATGCCATTATTGAAAGACTAATGCCGTTATTTAAAGAATAATGCCGTTATTTAAAGAATAGTGCCGTTATTTAAAGATTAATGCCGTTATTTAAAGAATAATGCCGTTATTTAAAGAATAATGCCGTTATTGAAAGAATAATGCCGTTATTGAAAGAATAATGCCGTTATTGAAAGAATAATAATGTTTATTAATCCAAACTGGAACTTTTTCCAACATTAAAAATTCGTTGTAATAATGACAGGAGAAGATTGCAAAATTTCCCAATGTCGCATACCGGAGGCAAGAGTGCCACAAGTAAAAAAATATTGTTTTGTTGACTATGAGTGCGAGAGAACTCGCCGTAAATCGTAATTTTAATTAATTGAGTTGAACATGAAAAGAACTTAAGAAAGGGAATTCCAAATCTTCCTATAAATCGTCTTTTATAGTAGTAACCTTAGTATCACCTTTCGTCATTTTGTAGCTTTGTCATACAGCAATTGTGCGATGTATGTGAAATGTATTACATGAATGGATATGCATGTGTAGGATTTGTGTCCAAAGTAAGTTGTAGAAAATAAAAAGATGGCGAAAGTTGTTAAAATAAATTTTTATTCTACAAAAAACGTAAGTCATTATATATTTTGATTATCTCTTCAATCTAGAGTAAACCAATTCAAACCGAGTAAGGTCGGGTATTTTGCTAGTATATAAATAAGAATGGAGTGTTTGTTTGTACATTCAATATTTTCGACCCTTTTCAAGTTTTCTATCCGTTTTGGACCCTTCTGATGCCGAATCCACCTTTTTCTCGTTTGGTGTCTGTCTGTCCGTCCGTCTGTCTGTCTGTATGTTGTGCCCTGTACACGTCCACGCGGTTTAAGATATTTTCATGAAAATTTGCATACAGTGAGTACTTATCTTCATTTAGTGAGTGGCATTGATTGCGAAAGTCTGTCTGTCCGTCTTTCTGTTCTATGCTCGATTTTGTGTTTGTGTGTTTGTGTAGACATCACATGAATTGCATTCCAGATATTTGATTGCATTGTATTTTATTTTATACATTATCTAAGAGTTTAATGAATGCAATATTAAACATTTCTTTATTGTTATATTTAGTTGAGTTTCATGCTAAAACACCTGAGTAAGTATACTTAAATCAACCTTAATTTGGTAGTTTTGGAAAAATTGGAATGTCTATTGAATATTACGATTACTTCGATTGCTTTACCAGTACTGCTGAAAAAGTAATTATTCTTCAAAAAATTATATTTTTTAATGGAGTTTCATCTCTGATACTTCATTTATTTCGAGTCTTATTTTTATTCTTTGCGCAATGAAAACGATTTCCGAATATTTGGGACAGACGATATTTTTCAATGAAACGAGAATGAACAAGATCGCGCGTGCAGTCATATTTTTTCTGGTTCTTTCGCTCTGAATTAATTTCTCATTTCTAAATTTTGTACACTTTTAGTTGTAAGTTGTGGCAACTGTGCGAGATCAAGAGATAAAATTGAATCACAAATTAATATCTTTAGAACAATTTTTTACGACATCTTTTATTTTGTTTTACTTCGCTGTTTCCGGTTTTAAATATTTATTATTTTAATAAATGTGTTTTCCTTCTCATCACACGTAACAGCACCACAAAGTATTATACTTAAAAATGTTACGTAAGTCAGTATAAATTTTCAGTACATTTTAAGTGTAGTTATGCCATTACTTTAAGAATAATGCCGTTATTTAAAGAATAATGCCGTTATTTAAAGAATAATGCTGTTATTTAAAGAATAATGCCGTTATTGAAAGAATAATAATGTTTATTAATCCAAACTGGAACTTTTTCCAACATTAAAAAATTCGTTGTAATAATGACAGGAGAAGATTGCAAAATTTCCCAATGTCGCATACCGGAGGCAAGAGTGCCACAAGTAAAAAAATATTGTTTTGTTGACTATGAGTGCGAGAGAACTCGCCGTAAATCGTAATTTTAATTAATTGAGTTGAACATGAAAAGAACTTAAGAAAGGGAATTCCAAATCTTCCTATAAATCGTCTTTTACAGTAGTAACCTTAGTATCACCTTTCATCATTTTGTAGCTTTGTCATACAGCAATTGTGCGATGTATGTGAAATGTATTACATGAATGGATATGCATGTGTAGGATTTGTGTCCAAAGTAAGTTGTAGAAAATATAAAGATGGCGAAAGATGTGAAAATAAATTTTTATTCTACAAAATACGTAAGTCATTATATATTTTGATTATCTCTTCAATCTAGAGTAAACCAATTCAAACCGAGTAAGGTCGGGTATTTTGCTAGTAAGTCATATAATATGTAATGAAACACAGAATTAATAAAATTACTGACAAAACACTTTTAAATTTTCTTTTATTTTTAGAGATATATAACTTTTAATGTGTGCGTCTCCCAAATTTTATTCATCCTTATTAAGTCCACTCTGTTACAAGGAGTTTTAAATATAAAAATGAAATTATATTAAAGTTGACAACTGTACTGAACTCTCTGAAGGGTTTTGTATTCACTCCTGTCAGTCATATTGTACTGGATATTCAAGAAAAAGGTAAGATGGATTTTATGTCTATGATTACTTAAATGTAATTAGTAAGTATCCACTCTATTTCATCATTTTTTTAATCTAACTACTTTCTAATAAAATAAATCACAAAGAGGAAGTATATTGTTAACAGCTGTTAAATACTCTTTAGTTTTTTTTTGACTGTGCATGAAATTTTAAGCTAGTTCTACTTTTAGGTATAAATGTCCTCTCTGTTACATATGCAGTGTAATAGAGTAGATCAGTATTGCAACAGAATGGAACATAGTTTTTACATTTCTTTTGGGAATGATCTCATATATGTATAAAAATGAATTATTTATGAAAACACTAGGATAAATGTCCCATCATACGACGGGTGCATTACAAAATTTATTTATTTTGATCAAACTTCATTTATACATTTCATAAAACTTAACGGTGCGTGATTACTGGCCATGTATAAACCTTTTTTCCCTACTATCTGTCAACATTTCTTGATCACTGACTATCTATAAACCTATTCCCGCCACCATATATCAACCTCCCTTGCTTTCGCATGGTGTTGTTTTTTGAGTTGTTACAAAAATGGTGAAACAATATCATAGGGAAACTTATTTTTTTATCAACATTGGTAAAACAATGAGATAACAATGGTAAAACAATGAGCTAACATTGGTAAAACAATGAGCTAACATCGGTAAAACAATGAGCTAACATTGGTAAAACAATGAGCTGCGTACGGCAATCGTTTTGTAATCAATGCTGTTTTCATGTCGATTTCGAATGTTATGATTTTTTATATTTCATATCTCGTTTCGTTTGTGAAACTCCACCTACTCGTGATGTCACACAACTAAACAAAATTTTAATAGACACGGAAGCACAGGAGAACACTTTATACACTATTTACCAATAAATAATTGGACACACCTACAATCGACGATGTTTCTCCTGGACCCGTGGTTGTATGGAACGGGATCCGTGGTTGTAATTCCTGGTAGACTCAATCTAGAGACCTGCTGCACTATTTTGGATGACTATGCGCTTCCTACGTTGCGGCAGTTTTACGTGGTGGACCCATGTTACTTTCAGATTGACAATGGCACCTGTTATGTTGCGAGGTCCACCATGGCTTGATATGATGACAGTGAGGTTCATCGAATGGACTGGCCTGCTCAGAGCCCGAACCGTAACCCGATCGAGCAACTCTGGGATCAGTTGGAGGATCGACTAAAGTCCCCCCACCGTCCAACATCGGTGACGAAACTGACCTGTTTCCTCCAAGCCGAGTGGCAAAACATACTGTGAGCCGTCGTACAACGACTGTTTGAGAGTATGCCCTGGAAGGTCGAAGCTGTAATAACCGTTCGTGGTGGCTCCACCAACTATTAAAGGTGAACAAACTTCGTTTTCCTTTGCTGCCACAGGTGTCCAATTATTTGTTGGTAGATAGTGTATAGTAAGATTGCGTCCTTCTCTGTGCTCACTACAGCAATATCTAGTGTACTGCTCTACGTGATCTATTACAGGAAGTAAAATCTGTGCTCAGATAACAAAATGATATGTCACTTTTAATTTTTCGTGACAGCTATTTTAAGATTCAAGATTCAACATGTGGTCTTTGACTTAATTACAATTATCCAAATTTGTTTTCTCATAAACTGAAAGAGAAAGACTTACGACATTATGCCACCTCCTAAACATTAACAAACCAGACTCCAGGATGGGACTTACAACATTTTCCCATCTGAGCACAGAAATATTCACTTTCCGCCTGTTTTGTTTGCACTAAAAATCCCTCTCACGCCGTTTCTCCCTCGCTTTTGGATCTCACCCACCGAGTAGCTTTGTGGCTGGTCCCCCAGTTTTTCTATCCCAGAAATCAGGAAGGAGAGAGAGTAAGAAACGTTCGATTCCCCGGGAGATCCTGGGGATCACATCTTGAGTAACCGATGCCTCGTGACAGCCGGACTGTCAGCCGGATCCGTGGCCTGTGAAACCGTCACTTTGCATCAATCGCGGCGCGACATCCGATCTGCCGCCGCGGGAACCGCCGCTGACAGGAGGCTGAGTGACGGCGACATGCCTCCGCTTGCGACCCTCGACGCCGATGATTTACGACGCCGTTTTCTCCCACTCTAGAAAGCTTCGCGAATTAACTTTGATCAGTTTTAAACTTTTCATATTTCTTGTCGATGGGAATCTTTATTCCGTTGTTTCACGGATCCCCTATGGATTGGGGATGCTGTAGTCCAGTTGCTAGAGTACCGGATTGGCAACGGAGGGGGCTGAGAGTTCTAAACTCGATCCATACAAATTATTGTGGGGATAGTGAACGTCAAATGTGTCGTGGCCTTAAATGACCTCCCGTTGGAGTGATGCGGAAATTTGGAGCGTGGGATGCCAGATCAGGATCACCTCGTCACCTGACCGCGGTTCAAAATTATCAATTATTTCCTTTCAGGACTGATCCCTAACCGTCGCCAGTAGCCCATTGTGTTGCTCTAGTGGTACGTAAATTCAACCACCTAAAGACCGACTTATAGACATCTTGACAAAAAGAAATGGAATATGTGCATTATACACTGAAGTCGTGGGATACCTCTTATAATCGTATAGGACATCCGTTTGCCAAGCAAAGTGTAGCAACTCGGCAGTGACTCAACAAGTCATCGGAAGTCTCCTGAAGACATATTCAGCCATGCTGCCCTCTACAGCCGTTCATAATTGCAAAAGTGTTGCCGGTGCGGGATTTTGTGCACGAACTGACCTTTCAATCATGTCCCATGTGTGTTCAGTGGGATTCATGTTTGGCGATCTAGGTAGCCAAATCATTATCTGGAACTGTCCAGAATGTTTCTCAAACCAATCACGAACTATTTTGGCCCGGTCTCATGGCGCATTGTCATCCTGGAAAATTCCATTGTTGTTGGGTGCATGAAGTCCATGAATGGCTTCAAATGGTCTCCAAGTAGCTGAACATAACCATTTCCAGTCAATGATTGGTTCAGTTTGACCAGAGGACCCAGTCCATACCATGTAAAAACATACCACACCATAATGAAGCCACCACCAGTGCCTTGGCCTCGTGGATACTGCACCACACTCGAACCCTCCCATCAGCTCTTAACGTGACTCATCTGAAAAAAGAAACGTTTTTTCAGTGATCTAGGGTCCAGTCGATGTGTTCACGAGCCCAATAGAGGCTCTGCAGCCGATGACGTGTTGTTAGTAAAGACACTCAAGTCGGTCTTTTGCTGCCATATCCCATCAACCCCAAATTTTGCTATACTGTCCTCACGGACACGTCTGTCGTAATTCCCACATGGATTGTTGGTGTTATTTGAGGCAGTGTTGCTTGTCTGTTAGCACTGAATACTCTACGCAAGTTTGCTGGTCTCAGGTCATTAAATAGATGCGTTGACCATGGTGGAAGGTAATGACTGAAACTATATTTTCACGGCACGCTCTGGGGATCAAGGAATGTTGAATTCCCTTATAATTTATGATATGGAATACCCCATGCGTCTAGCTCCTACTTGTATTCCGCGTTCAAATTCTGTTAATTCCCGTCGTGCGGCCATAATCACGTCAGAAACGTTTTCCCATGAATCACTTGAGTACAAATGAATGCCCTGACAATGCACTGCCCGTTTATATATTTCTTCAGCGATGCTACTGTCATCTGTATATTTGCATATTGCTAACCCATGACTTTTAGCACTTCAGTGAACATTAAATCTGAAAAACAGATAATAGCGTTTTTTTACGTACGTATTTTTTTTTTGCGTACAGTAGTATTTTGTGTTTCTTTCACATTGAATTAATTTCGCATTTATAAATTTTGTGCACTTGTAGTTGTAAGCTGTGGCAACTGTTCGAGATCTAGAGATAAAAAAGAATCACAAATATCTTTAGAACAACGTTTTCTCCAGCAAGTTTAATTTTGTTTTATTTCGCTCTTTACTATTTTCTGTTTTAAAGTTTTATTATTTTAATAAATTGCATTTCCTTTTCATCACACGCAACATCATCACAAAGCATACGATTTAAAGTGGCAGGTCAGTCGGAATAAAGCAAATTTTAAGTATAGTTTCACCGTTATTGTAATAATAATAAGTTTAAAGAATTCGAAACTAGAACTTTTGAAATATTAAAAAATTACTCTTTGTCATAATGTCGTCAAAATGAGCAATTTTACGACTTAAAATAATATTTAAAAAACTTATTGATATGTATTAAAAAAGTTAATTTAAATCAATAACCTAAAAAAAAAAATCTATCGAAACAAATCGGTTTGCCAGTTTTTTTAAATGGTAATAAGTTACCTTTGTAGCTCTGTACTGAAGGCCCCCATTAAAAATTTTAAAAGAAATACTTTTATTATTAGACGTGTCACAAAATGTAATGTTCAAGAAAAAGTGTATTCACCATAAAAATATTATTGAATAATATCTTATTTCAATTTGTCATTCTTCCATTAAATATGGCGGAATTCTACAATTTTGCATTCCCGATGCAACAGTGTCCTCAAATAAAAAAAAATACTGTTTTGTTTACTATGCCGCACTAGCCATAGATTCGTCATTTTTATGAATTGAGTTGAGCAATTTTATCTGAAAAGAACTTAAGAAAGGGAATTCCAAATCCCTTCAAAATCCTGCTTGATAGTAGCTGTTACCTTAGTATGCGATGTATGTTAAATGTATTACATGGATTGATATACATGTGTAGCATTTGTGCGCAAAGTAAGTTGTAGAAATTTTAAAGATGTAGAAATGTGTTAAAATAATATTTTATACTATGAAAGACAAAAGTTATTTTGTATTCTGATAATCTTACTCCAATTTAGAGTTAACCAATTCAATCCAAGTGAGTTCGAGTAATTTCGCTAGTACGAAATATGATTAGGTTTGCTATTATGGTGCAAAAACCGTATTTGGCCAAGATGTGCCAAAATCCAGACCCACAAGAATTAATGGATATACAGACCAAGGAAAGAGTTTTTGTGACATGAAAGAGAAATACACTAAGGGTAAATTACAGGAATCGAACCTGCACCACCTGCAACTCGAAGGTAACTAGTGCAATAGAAAATTCACTGAACCACAGCTGCCCAAGAAATGAAATACTCAAAACAAGAAATTTCAATAAAATAAGAGAATAAATTTAGAAAATTATCTTTTTCCATTAAAAATTTTGCAAAAAAGCTTGATGAACTTGCGAAATAAACAGTTTGGTTAAATGATTTTGAGAACAAACGGTCGTATGTTTAGCCTCTAGACCATTGAGCTTAAGTCCTAGAGTTATTTCAATGCATAGATGACCAAAGCCATTATTTTAAAATATATAATTTAACTTGCAAGTGATCAAGTGGAATTGTAATACTGATGAGATAATTCCACTGTAAATTAACACATCAGTGTACATAGGTTATTCCCCAAAAAATGTTAAAACTATGTCCACTATGTTGCAATACTGGTCCACTCTGTTACACTGAATATGTAACAGAGTGGACATTTAACACTAAAAGTAGAATTTTAGCTTAAAATTTTATGCAGTCAAAAAACTAAAGAGCATTCAACAGCTGTTAATAATGTACTTCCTGTTCGTGATTTATTTCATTCATATGAGAATACTTTTAAAAGGTAGCTATTAGATTAAAAAAAATGATGTAACAGAGTGGACATTTACTAATTACATTTAAGTAATCATAGACATAAAATCCATCTTACCTTTTTCTTGAATATCCAATACAATATGACTGACAGGAAGTGAACACAAAACCCTTCAGAGAGTTCAGTACAGTTGCCAACTTTAATATAATTTCATTTTTATATTTAAAACTCCTTGTAACAAAGTGGACTTACATAATACGGCTGGATAAAATTTGGGACGCACACATAAAAATCTACATCTCAAAATAAAAATAAATTTAAAAACGTGTTTTGCCACAATTTTATTAATTAGATGCTTCGTTATATATTATATGACTGATTATTATAACTCCACAACCAGTTCATTACAAACATCTTCAAATTTTTTACACTTGAGCCTGGGACAGGTTGTTTTCTCTGTCCAGTTATACATAATGTTTTTTGTAAATTAGTGTAATTAATTTTTACACTTGAAAAACATTCTCAACTAAAAAAAATAAGATGAAGATCAAGAAACGACCACAACTATTTTCAAAAGCATATTATTATTTAAATAAAAGATATCAACTTCTTGGTCATAGTTTTTCCATTTTTAAGTGGAATGACCCATATGCATGAAGTAGATACGATTGGCATGAAAAATTAGTCCACCTATTACGATTTGGCTTTTGAGCGATGTAGTTTTTAAACGAGTATTCGTTAAATTAGGGGAAATGATAAACTTTAAGAATGCATTCCCACAGTAGGCGTCTCTACCATTGAGTCTGACACTGAGTTTATTGATTGGTGAAGAAATCGACAGTACTGTTTATGAGTTGAAGATAAGAATAATCGGCTATGCAATCTATATATGTTTTTGCGTATAGAAACCCATCCTCACCGACGAGCCTATCACTTTTCTAAAAAAGAATCAACTCAAGGTCATTTTGACATCTCACTCGAGCCTCACTTTACGTATGCTTCTGATTTTTACACTCACTAACGTCGATAAGCAATATAACAAATGTTTTGAAGGTAGTTTGTAAAAATTTACGTCGCAGTGGACCAGCACACCGGGCTATTGGAGATGGTCCAGGATCGATTTGGAGGGAAATAATTCGAGGAAAACACCTCTTCATTTAAAGCACGGTCAAATGCCAAGGTCAACACATGAGTTGGCATCCCACTCGATAAACTTCCCCACCACGTCCACGTGAGGACATTTGAAGCTACGACAGACACTACTGGGCCCCTTTTCTACACGATGTCTTTGATTGGATCGAGTTACGAACGCGTAACCTCCCGATTGCTAATCCACGACTGGGCCCTACCACTGCCCCTGTTCAATCTTGTAGAATATTTCTTTTCAATATAAATGTTTGAACAGATCAGTAATGTGTGCCTAGAGGAAAATGTTTTTCACTTTTAATAGTTACTAAACATGTAAGTAGTTAAAGGGAATTTCGTTGATTTTATGTAGGTAAAATATGAAAAACCACTACCGGGCAACAAAATGTTTTGTAAAACAAGTCTTAAGTTACAAGTTAAAACGATTGCCTTTAATAATGACCTTAAAATATTCTTTAATGTATTCTCTTAAATGCCTTATACACAAATTTTCCGGAAAATGAATTCCAGTTTAAGAAAATGAATTCTAGAACCATAATTTCGCTTAAAATCCCTTTACATATCAACTATATTTTTGAAGTGTCTAGTAACACATTTACATATAATACTTAACACAAATATTTTTCTGGGTACGTTTTCTTTTGTATTTGGATAAAAAAAAATTCTAAAAATAAATTAATACAATTCACGAATCTTTAGGGCTGAATGTATTCAACATTTTTAAAAAAATCAATTTTGCACTGCAAAAATAATCTCAAGAGTATTTACTCAGTAAAGATGAATCGAAGTGTGTCAAGTTAGACTAAAGAGCCCCAATGACCGTGAGCAGTGCAAAACAAAGACCAATTTCTTCACAGGAACATTAGATGACGTTTTATTGTAAAATACATTCCCTGTGTTTTGAGATTGATGCATCAAGTTAACTATTAAATTGCAGCAGAGAGACAATTTGTAAGCAGCAACGCTCCCTAGATTTTATTTTTTAAATAATGCACAATCCCTCGGAAGATGAATACTTCATGCTCAGTGTCCTGTTTTACGGATCACAATCCATCGTTACGATCCCCAGAAAAAGAAACGCTTGTCATTCGGCAACAGATTGCACAGTTTCGGGCGAAAAAGAGCGCCGCAAATTGACACAGTGACGCTCCGCGATGTTCAAACAAGTAGTTTTGGAAATTAGGACTCGGAGGGACCGTAATTTATCCCTCTGTCCTCGCGAAGTGACCGCGAGTGAATCCCCGCATGTAGCGACACTGAATCCGGCCAGACCATTGAACTCGGCAGTTAGAGGACCGTAAAAAAGTTAAAGAAATGCAAATCGCTGGAAAGTAGGCAAGCTGTGTTTTATGGCCGCTGGTAAATGCTGGACAATGCTGCTGCTGCAGCGAAAGTCTGCGGGGAACGGTGTCCCCGACGTGGGAAATGTGTGATAGAATTTTTCGGAAAGCACGGAAATGATTGCTTGTTATGTAAATGTCCGGCCGTTTCGAAACTTAAAGAATGTGTTTAAAGATTCGTTACACAATCGGACTCAATCGGTTACCTTGATGTATGGCCCTGCTTTGAATTCGGAATCGGATGAGGTGAAATTGGTCATTTACTACGGTCGAACTGGAAAAGTCGGTGGCGGAACGCTTTTGACAGAATAGTAAAGGTACAATGGTCAAGAATTGAAGTGATGCAATGCGATTTATTAATCTCAATGTGAATGTCCTTATTTTAGAGGGGTCTCGGTAACCCAGTTGGTAGAGGCGCAGATTAACAATCAGAGGGTTGCGAGTTCGAAACTTGATTCAACCAAAGACCGTCGTAAGTGGGTATGGTGCATGTTAAATATATTGTAGCCTCAAATGTCCTCACTCTGGCATGATGTGGAAGTTTGGAAAGTGGGTGTCCAGTTCAGGTTTTGATCTCGTCATTTGATCGTGTTTCAAACTTACGAGTTCTTTTCCTCTGATTTTTACATTCGATGTGAACTGTCACCAATAGTCTGTAGTATTGCTCCCCCAGTACGACTTTAATTCAACGACTTCACTTTATTTTAGATATTGGGGCACCTGTTGAAGTTAAGAATTGAGTGGATTAAAGGTTTTTGTATCATTATAAGGAATTATTTTGCATATTAAATGTTGTTTCATCATTTAAAATGCGAGAAGGTAAATAAATAAGAAATAAAAGTGATGAAGGACTAAAAAGTTTTTCAATTGCAACTAATTGAAAATCCTGTTTAGAACAGAATCCTGTCAAAACAGAGTAAAAAAAATTAATAAGAACAATTAATAAATCTTTTATTTCTAAATTGAATACTATAAAAGAAAATAATATTTTAACAGCAATTTGACATAAGTATAGTTATGTAGGTACGTAACAATAATTATTGTTAGTTACTTTTAATTATTTATCAACTTATGGAGGGGGAAGGGAACATAACAGACTTATTTTTTATTTACTGTAAATAAAAAATATTGCGGCCTATATAAAAAGATATACGCCCCAATATTTGTTACATACAGTTTTAATAATAAATAAGTTTGTTAACTTAACCGACTCCACCTTAAGCGGACTTTTTTTTTCACTAACTCTCCCACCAGTTAGGGAAAAAACTCTACATCACTTCTTCATTAATGACAAATTCTTAGTTACACGTTTGTTTGTTTTTCAATTTTTAGTATGGTACTTTTTTTTATTCGAAAATAAAACATCGATGTTAAACAAGTATCGGCTCCAATAAATCGATGGTAAATACATCGATGTTTTTATAAAGCATCGACGTTTTGAAAAAATTGACATCGGTGTCGCATAGCTAAACTGAATCGTCACTTGAACATGAATTGTTATTTTAAAAATCTAATAAAAACAGATCATCCCAATCAGAAACATAAACATTAGAAACTTCAAATGTAAAAACAAAAAACAAAAAAAGACTCACAATTCCACAACAAGAACAAAGCACTAACTGAAACTAGGGATGCGACATCGAAGTTTTTATAAACCGCTCTCGTTAACAACACTTTCTACAGACCGGGAACATTCCAAGCGCTCGGATTGCTTGTTGGTTGCCATTTGTCTCGTTGCTAGGAGCAGCGTTCCCCCTTTTATCCTCGTCCTTTTCAGACCCTTAATCTTTGACCACTTTGGTCTAAACGTATGCTCAATTTACTGATTATCAAAATTATGCTACTTGGTTATTTTTTAAATTTTTTAATTGAATTTTTTCATTTAAAAACAAAATCGACAACGTAAAAACATCGACACGTATAAACATCGAGGCTAAGAAAACATCGGCTCCAATACATCAATGGTAAATACATCGGTTTTTTTTATAAAACATCGGCGTTTCGAAAACATTGACATCGATGTCGCATCCCTACTTGGAAGGTGATAGCCACTGTATTTTGGATTCCCAAGGAATCATTCGATTACTTGGAGAATGATAACAGGATACTACTATGTAGCATTACTGAACCATTTGAAGGAACTGAAATTAAAAAATCCGTGATTGGCTTACAAAAAGGTGCTTTTCACTAAATCAATGCACCGTCCCACAAATCACCCATCGCAAAGGCAAAATTTTTCTATATTCTGTTTTGAACTGATTCATCATCCATATCCTATTCTCCGGACTTGGTCTCATGCGATTTCTTTTTGTTCCCAAACTTGAAAACTTGGGTAGTAGGGAAGAAATTCATATCGAATAAGGATGTCATCGCCGCAGCCAATGCTTACTTTGCAGGCCTTGATAAAAGATCCTTTTCCGCTAGGATGAAAAAAAAAATTAGAAACACACTAGACTAAGTGTGTAACCTTCAATAGCGACTATGTTGAGAAAAAGTAAAATAATTTTTTTTCTAAAAACTGTGTTTAACTTGCTTTTTTATCGTACTCATCGAACGACCCTCGTGCAAGTGAATTAATCATAAAAGCAGCTAAATGAAGTTTGATGTCATCACAAAATCTGTACTGTTATTTTGAAAAAATGAAAATTTAAAATTTACTTACCATTTGAATTGCTTATAAAGTTATACGGGATCCAGTTAAAGCTGTAAATGACGCAATGGGGTGATGAATCAAATCACTAAAGAATATCAAATATCTGTTCCGAAGGTTTCAAGTCCTCTTCTATAAGATAACTAGTTATCCACAGAGCTCTGACAATGTGATCAGATGCAGGAGAAGCTTAGAGAAGACTCTCTTGGTTGTGAAGTGCCCGTCCCAATTACTGATACTGCACCATCTTATTTCATGCTCCGATTTATGAAATATTTACAAATACATCGATTATGTTTACACTTGGAATACCAGTTTATTCGAATGACTGTTTTTAATTTGAGTGTTGCCCTTTAAAAACTCGGTACAGTTACAGTCTAAGTTTATAACGGTGGAAATGGCGTTGGTGATTGTTTTGGCGCACTTATAAAGGAAAGAATTTTTTTAAAAATCTTTTTACTTCACAAATATTTTTCTTTTTACAACGGAAAACAAAAGCTTGAAAACACGTTTGTGAACGTTTTGAAAATCTTTTGCTTATCCAGACATAAACGAACACAAAACAAATGATTAGGCACTACTCCATCACTTCCAAACGTTTGCCATTCAGAAGAAAAACTAAGCTGAGAATGTTGGGTAAGAATACCCTGAAACCTATCAATTACTCTAAATACAGTGGGCATGTTGAAAAAGATAAAGATTTTTTAAAAGAAAAAAAGCAAGATATAATACTACCTGATACGACAAAATAGTTCCGGGAAAAAATTTATTAAAAAAGAAAATTCCAGATTTCGAAAAACCAATACATGTCAGAACTCTACGGTGAGAAACATTATAATAAAATAAAAATTCCACAACTGGAGAAAAACCATTAAATGAACCAATGAAATAAATTTTTTTTTTTTTTAAGGACCAATGCAATCAATGGATATTTTAAAATTAAAATAACCAATAGAATCACAGAAAAAATTTAAAACGACGCAATGAAATCAAACGACTTTAACGGATTTTGAAAGAACTTTCTAGAATAATCAAAATGAAAATTTAAAGTTTCCGTTTACCGAGGTTGCTATGACAACCTCAATAAACGTAAATACAGATGGGTTGCCTTAACCTACCGTAGCTCGCTACTAGAAGTGTGCCAAAAAATCGACAAGGTCGTTGCCACAGCTATAAAAGTAGACTGTAGCTGTACGAAAAACTCTTCCTACTGCATAATGCGAATAATATTACCAAATTTCGGTACAGCTACACTCTACGTTTATGACTGATGGCAACGGCTTGACGATTTTTTTTGGCGCACTTCTTTAGTCGCCAAGGAAAGAATTATTTCTTAACTCTTTTTCTGTCACAATTTTTTTTCTTTTTACAACACACTTTTTAAGCAAATTTCAGAACGTTTTAAAAAGTATATTTAAAAAAAAATTTCACAAAAAGTAGTAAGCTTAATCACTTATCAAAACACATTTGTGAACCAGCAGAGAAACTAAGCTACGAATGGTAAGAATACCCTGAAACTTATCAATTACACTAAATACAGTGAGCATGTTGAAAAAGAAAAAGATTTACAAAAGAAAAAAAAGCAAGAAATAATACCTGATAACGTCAGAATTCTCTCGTAAAAAAAAAATGAAAACGAAATTGGTCAAAAAAACAAAACTCTTAATCCTGTCGTGAAAACTATTATAACAAAATAAAAATTTCACAACTGTCAAAATACAAATGAATGGACCAATGGTATCACAGAAAACGATTTAAAAGGACCAATGCAATAAAATGATATTTTAAAAACAAAATAACCAATGGGAGGAAAGAAAAAATTTCAAACGAATCAATGAAATCAAACGATTTTAACGGATTTTGGAAGAACTTTCTAGAATATTCAAAATGGAAATTGAAAGTTTCCGTTTGCCGAGGTTGTCGTGAAAACCACAACAACAGCAACGAAAGATGGGTTGCCTTAATTTATCGTAACTCACTACTAAAAGTGCGCCAAAAAAAATCGCCAAGCCGTTGCCATCACTCATAAACGTAGAGTGTAGCTGTACCCAAATTTCAAATGAGCAGAACTTTTAAGATTAAAAATAAAATACATCCGAAATACAAGTGCTATATATATATTTTAGTTACACATTTTACGCTTTGCAATCTTTATTTAAATTTAAAACAATAGACCGTCCGTTTGTTAGAGGTTTTGTTGAAAATGTACTGTATATTTACTATTGTAGCGTTTATCTTGTTGAATTTTCTAAGTTCTGTAACAGTTGCTTTTATTTTTCCATTGTCGTCGCTGAATTAATAAAAAATATGCTTGCCAGATTTTTCATCGACGGAAGATCATCTGTACTGTATTTACTCAAGGTAATAACAGGTAAAATTTCGATACAAATGCATGGTAAAAATTTTGAATTCGGCTTTCATTCTGGGGTTAAAACATACGTTTTTGTTTAATAGCTTTTGGTGTAATAATCCCTTGAAATTGGTAACTTTTTTTTTTGCCGAAAAGGTATCTCTTCATTCTATATTTCTATCAAAGTTTCTTTATATAATTACTGAAATTATTCTTACAATTGATTGAAAAACTTTAAAAAAATATTACTTAAAAGCTCCTGAGTTTGAATCTAGATATATATTTATTTACTGTATCTAGAATTTAGAAAATTTCTTAGAACTAGTATCTTAGAAAATGGTAGAAAATAATTTGTGAGCATTGTTTTACTCTTCAAGTTGGAAACTACATTTCTCAAAGGAATAAAATGTTAAAACACATCAACTATCCATACCTTTCGATTCTTAGATTTCAAATTTATTACATAACATTTTTTATAGATTATATTTTAAAAGCTTTATAACACTCTTCACTATTTACTAGCATAATTACCTGGTTCTGCACGGGTTTAATTTCATGTAGATTTTGAGTGATAAAAATTGTATTACTTCTCTTTCATGAAATAATGTACATATCACTTCAGTGAATGAAAAAGTCTAATATTCTTGTCAACCATTATAGATTTCTCCCCAATACTCTGATGCAATATGTATGCCTTCCTTATCTGTTCCATATGTACTTTCAAATTCAATCAGCATCATCAATGTACCGGTCCTTCTCCCAAACTACATGAAGCTGCAAGTAGGCATGAATAAATGCAGTAAGTTTTGAATTTTAAACCTCTCTTGATTGTGAATCTATTTCATATCGTTGTTACAATTCTATGTAAATGAAATACAAAAAGAAAATATTTTACTCATATTAAGAGACGTCTAAGTTGTATTGCTTCAAGTGATGTTTCATCATGCAGATAAAACAATCTGGAAATCCTTATTTACCTTAAGTATACATTTTGATATTCGCAACAATTATTTGCTATTCTACTATAGATTTCAGCCAACTTCTCTGCATACTCAACTTCTGTTTTCGAAGTTTGCTGCAGCGAACAGGTACTGCCACGGTGAGGTGTTTATCTTGTATATAAGAAAACTCGTCATATCACAGAAAAATAACACTTACAAAGATCATGTCCTCACCTGAGAAAAGCTGTGATTTGAATACACCTTGATGAGACCAGAACTGCTCTTAACCATTGAATGTTTACGAAATAAATGCAACAAATATACTAATAGCTACCATTTTATTAAAATATGTAAATTTAAGACGAAATTATTAGTTCCCTAGAAGAATTCTGTGTTATTAGTTCCCTAGAAGAATTCTGTATTATTAGTTCCCTAGAAGAATTATGTGTTATTAGTTCCCTAGAAGAATTCTGTATTATTAGTTCCCTAGAAGAATTCTGTATGAATAGTTCCCTAGAAGAATTCTGTATTATTAGTTCCCTAGAAGAATTCTGTATCATTAGTTCCCTAGAAGAATTCTGTATCGTTAGTTCCCTAGAAGAATTCTGTATTATTAGTTCCCTAGAAGAATTCTGTATTATTAGTTCCTTAGAAGAATTCTGTATTATTAGTTCTCTAGAAGAATTCTGTATTATTAGTTGCCTAAAAGAATTCTGTATTATTAGTTCCCTAGAAGAATTCTGTATTATTAATTACCTAGAAGAATTCGGTATTATTAGTTTCCTAAAATAATTTTGTATTATAGGTTCAACTTCGCTGATACAACTTTTAAGCACTTTAATTCGATAAATCAAATACAACTGTAATGCAACTGGTCAATCGTATCAAGTATTCTAGTTACATTCCTTATCATATCACTCATGAAAAGAACTTTAAAAGTTTGTGAAGAAACAGAAAATTTTTCATGCTTGAGCAATAGCATCCGAGTCCTCTACAGGTTACTCGAAAAATAACCTGAGGAATGCCTCAGAAGCCAAGAATTTCGTCACAGCGTCGCGGGTAACCCGATGCTTCCAAAGCACTCTATATAGAATTTAAACTTGTCGAACGGCAGCCATTAATAATGCATAAGCTGAACCCTCGAATTATTTAGTGCCTTTCTTAACGGAACCGATATCCAATTTAAGGTTCCAGCTTTTTCCTAAGAGCGCTTTTGAGTGCGCCATTTAGCGAGCCTTAACGAAACGTAATATACTGTCCCAAAAGCTTTACATTAGCTGTATTAGTGCCAGATTTCAAACGCAGCTGCTAAGCGTTTCGGGTTTCGCTTTCCAATCTTCCCCCTCCCATCTCTCTTGGACGCTGCCACCCAAGAGGGGAAACACAAGTCCCTCAATACCCCGTAATTACGTTACAGCATTACTCTCATTACAAGGAAAGAACTACCTGTTTCTGCGTGTTAATCTCTTCACAGCACCTTGTAAGACAAAACTGCTGCATCGGCACTCGGTAAGGGGACCCCATTCCCTGAATTCCATTCAAGGTCTAGGCTACCTGAACCTCTCGTGACCTCCTTACTAATGTTACAGTAATCGAAACCCGAGTGGGCTTGGAAATGCTGCGTGCAGCTACGACGGAGATTCATCCAGCATTTTTTAATGGATTTAGAGGAGCGATTGTTGGCGATTATCTGATTGGGTTTCTAACAGGCCTGATTGGACACGCGATGCTGGGATGTAAGGTTGTTGTTTTCTCGACCGGTAGACGGGCTAGAATTTCGCTTGATCGAGTTTTAATGACCGTTTAATCTGTTTATTTCAACTGGAGTCTTTTATTCCTCATTGCATAAAGGTTTAAGGTCTTCTGTTACTCTTTATAATGCCTTCTTTGTTCCTGGACAGTGATGTCCAATCAGTGTGTTGCACGCATGGCACTTGTGTGCCGTACTGATGGTGAGACGGCTTGGGTATTGTACGATTTATTTCGATTCTACGATTGAGTTTTGAACTTTTGACAAGGGTGTTCACAAATGTTTTTGAGCATTACTCCTATTTTTAATACCTATATAACGTCGGCTAGATGTGATACTTCGTAAGTGCAAAATTCGAATTTTACAGGAGGTGCAAAAAAACTGTATAAAATCGAATACTAGGTATCGCTAATGTACATTCGTCTCACTTCACCGATGCGACTATATGTTGCGATACTCATGAGTTCTATAACCATTTTTTCGTGAAATTTGCGCTTACGAGGAATCACATATTAGCCGACGATAAAGGGTATAATTTTTATTCACAAAGTATCATAAATAAATTGCTTCAAAAAGGCTGGCAATGCTGTGTGCAGCTATGCCAGAGATACATCCACCATTGTTTTGTACATTTAGAAGAGCTATTAGTGGTTATCTGATCGGGTTTCTTATTGAGATGTTATGATGCTGTATTGATATACTACAGAGGCGTGAAAATTATTAGAATAATTTTGAAATTTACAATAAAATCTTGTTATATTAAAGAAATAATACATTATTTTGAAAATATTGATACATTTAATATTTAGTGTGCATCCTCTTGTTTTTAAATAAAGATTCGATACGTCTTGGCATACTTTGTATGAGGTTTTGGCAATTAGATTGTATTTCGTTGTCATGGTGCCTAATTTGTATGAGTCTTTCTATGAGACCATTTTTGTTTGTGATGTTACAATTCTTTAATTTTTTTTTACAATGGCCCAAAAATTCTCTATTGGGTTCATATCTGGACTGTTTACTGGCCATGAAAGAGTTTTATATTTTTTCATCCAAAAATTTGGTTACAGATTTTGGCTTTATGGCACGGAGCTCCACCATGCATGAAAATGAAGTCACCATTTGAAAACCAGTCTTTTAACTGTGAAATTAGTCTTTGTTCAAGCACTTTTTTATACTGATACTGGTTCCCCATGCCTTCTACAATGTATAAACGTCCAGTACCCTGAGCAGACATTACACTCCAAACCATTACTTTAGTAGGATGTTTAACCGTTTGTGCTATGCAATTTGGAGAAAATTCTTCACTGGTACTCCTCCTGAAATACTGACTGCTTTCTTCTGATACCGTAAACATTGGTTCATCAGAAAAACATACCTAAAAGATAAAAATACTTAAAGGTATGTAATTTGTAGACAAAAATTCGTAGAAAGAAATGTTTAATCAAATTTATAAACAGTTCTGTATCTTTAGTCAGTATCCAAAAAACATGATTTCAGGAAAAGAAATGAACAACTTGAATTCAACTGATTAATTAAAGGAAAATTAATATTTCTCACCTTGCTCCAGTCATTTCCGAATAGTTCTTGCACAACTTTTGCCCAAGCAAGTCTCTTCTTTGCCATAGCAGATGTGATTTTAGCCTTTTTTCGAGGACGACGAGCACTGAGTCCAGCTGAGATGAGCTTTCTACGGATAGAAGAATCACATACATTTACTCCATACGCTTGAAGAGATATTTTTAGTTGCTCTTCTTTTAGATTTAGCAATTTGAATTAATTTCCTTTCAGTTCTTGCCGTAAATTTACTTTTCCTTCCGCATTTCCCAACTTTAGAATTTGCATATTCACATTTGGAGTCCAAAGAACCTTTTTATTCTACACACAGATGCTTGAGAAATGTTTGCTTTTGTTATGTATAGTTATTTTCTTGAATCAGACACTTTACCACAGCTAGATTTCTAGGAGAAATATCACTTACTTTATCCATAATAACGCAATAATCCTTTGAAAAACGAAAAAAAGCTACCAATTATAAACTAAGCAAAGCAGTGAAAAGAATTGCTTTAACAATAAAATAATATCGATGCCAACTCAAGAAAAAGAAAGAAAATATTAGCACAGCAAGCAGACAATTTTAAAATTTTATTTTAAATTCGTTTGTAATTAAAAAATTTTTTTATGCAATGCAAACAATTTGATTACTTTGGATAAAATATTTTTCTTTTTAAAAATGGCATTATTGAACAAAATTATATCCCCAAAACTATTCTAAAGGAGTGAAAATTGATTGGATCGACAAAAAAAATTACCTTTCATGAAATATTGCAAGTATATACAAAATGAATCAAGAAAAACTGAAAAAATCATAATTATTCTAATAATTTTCACACCTCTGTATGTTGCTCTATGTAGACCTGGTATATTTAGAGCAATTAGCACGGGTGTGTTTTATGGATGGTGAAACGGCTTAAGTTTTGTAATATTTGTTTCATTTCAATTATTTAATTTTGAACTTTTGACAACTGTGGTCAAAAAATATCTTCCAGTAATACAAGTATTTTTAATAACGCATGAATAATTTTGAATATAATTTTTTTATTACGACAATCATAATCAAATTGCTTCCAGAGATTATTTTGAAAAGCCACTTTGGAGCAAAAATGATTGGTAATTATTTTTATTGTACTAATATTTTTTGTAAATCAATCAAAATTATATCTATTTTTAGCTGCCAGTCATAAATTTGCTTACCCTGAGACGACAAGGGTTGAAAATCGCTGTTCTAGAGTATGGAATTACAATATTAAAGATTTGAGGAGTGGATAAACTTTTAGAGACCTGGGGCGAATCACACATATGAAGCTCTCCTTTCCAAGCAAAATTTATGTATTTGAACTATAGAAAAAATATAGTTATTTCTGTACCTTAATAGAAAAGGGTCAAATATCCATTTTGAAAGTTTTTGGTAACAGCGTATTTAGTAATTTTTATATTCAATATAGCATGCAAAAAAATGTTCCGGAGTTTATGCAAATTTCATTAATTAGTAAAAATTATACTATGAGTGCCCAATTATCTTTGTCAATTTATTTTTATCAATAAAATGCCTTAATTTAAATTATTTATTAATAACATAAATTAACAAATTTTAATTTAATGTTCCAGTGTAGATATATTGCGTTTGATAAAACGAACCTTTACAATTTTAAGAATTGGTGGACATTTTTCGAATTTTACCTAGTTTAGTAATGTGAAAATTTTTATGATTAATGAACTCTAAATTTAAGCAGCGATGAAAATCAATGCTGAAATACTAAAGCAAATCTCATATAACACTTGGTAACTGCTGCAAAAGTGAAATAAGGATTAGCAATAAACACAAACTTAAAGAATTAATCTCTGGCATTGTCTTAAAAAATGCCCCACCATCAAATTATTTTCAAACAAATATTAAGCTTATTTTGAAGGTATGTGGTTCAGAATTGGTATAGGTACTAAAAATATTAGTGGATGAAATGCAGATTTTTTAGTCAAACAAATGCACTTTTGTGCTCACAAACTGTCTTGTTAACAAATATTTCTTACAATGCTGTGTATAATTTTAGAGTTAAGAATTATTTCATCATAACCACGGAACAATCGCTTGACTGGCACCTTTTACAAGCTTTGAATATAAATAACGTATCTTAACTATAAATCCAACCTCCTTTTAAAACGTGCCTTTAAACAATAGTGTTAGTTAAAAGTTGCACGTGAATTCTAACAAGATTGTTTACAGCCATTTTCATAAGTCATAAAATATTTCAGCTCCGTACATTTATTGAGTAGTTGAAATTTAAAATAGAATCTATATAGCAGATTTTAACAATAGCATTAGCTAATTCGAAATAAAAAGCTTTCATTGCAACTAAATCGTTAACATCGTGCTTATATTCCTCTGGTAACAAATAGCCAAAGACTTACGTCCCAATTATACCTCAACAAAGCATTTTCTATTTTTACAATAACGAATAGAGTACTGAATTCAGTGAAAATTTGTTGAATATATATATATATATATATTTCTGGTTGTGGTAAAATTGCACTGTCGTTGGTTAAGACCTCTGTAAGGATTGTCCAAGGCTGAAACATGATTAATTTATTTATCTGTTTTTAAGTAACGCGTTATTGTTTTTACTATTTCTTCCCCTTAGTGGGACCCTCGAGGGTCCCACTAAGGATAGGCCTTCCTGATCTTTCTTGTTATGTTCTTTTCTGGATAATTTCCAAGTTTAATCCCTAAGAGGAAAATCTGAGGACAACTCCACGTAATTTTTAACTAAGGTAGGATGACGAGGATTCCACTCAGGTGTGAAAGTGTTGTGGTTCAGGGCGTCATCAGGGAGGAGCCTGACCCAGACAACATTAAATGGTGTTTTTTACATATGAGCAGCAAAACAGCATTTGGTGGCGATGTTCGGGCTTGGTATTGCCGGTCTCCCGACTGGTCTCTCGTTATTTGTTTGATTACGTTTTCTTCCTACTCTTTTTATTATGTTTTGTTTTTGAATGCTGTTTGGGGGAGCAATGAGCATTTTTTTAGCGATTTAATGCTTATATGTAGAAAAACCCATTTCATGTTGTCTGGGTCAGGCTCCTCCCTGATGACGCCCTGATCCACCAACACTTTCATTTTCGAAAATTTCCTAAAATTTTTATTTTGTATCTCCTTTGGTTTTTGAAATTATATTGCTTACCTTGTTATGTCTGCAGCTATATCGAACACTGGCTATGCTTTTCTGACTACAAACAAGTGCATATATAACCAGCATACAACTTAGGTTATAGTAATTAATTAATGTACCAATGGAGCAACACAACGGGCTATTAGTGACAGTTAAAGATTAATCCTTAAGGGGAAAATCTGAGGATAACTCCACGTAATTTTGAACCACGGTTAGGATGACGAGGGTCCCACTAAGGATAGGCTTTGCTGATCTTTCTAGTTACGTTCTTTTCTGGCTAATTTCTAAGTTTCCAAGGAATCCCTAAGAGGTAAATCTGAGGACAACTCCTCGTAATTTTTTAACCACGGTAGGATGACGAGGATACCACTCAGGATAGACCTTGCAGATATTTCTTGTTATGTTCTTTTTTGGCTAATTTCCAAGAGGAATCCCAAAGAAGGCAATATGAGGACAACTCCACGTAATTTTTAACCACGGTAGTATGACGAGGATACCACTCAGGATAGACCTTGCAGATCTTTCTTGTTGTGTTCTTTACTGGCTAATTTATGATTTTCATGGTGTAATTCTATAAAAGTCCTTTAAAAATTGATATTATCATCATTTCTTCGTCTTGGGTGCTACTTTTCATTCCAACACTGGATCGGTGCGTTCTTCTTCTTTTTTTTGTCAGAGCGTACTTGTGGCAAAAACGGAAAGCAACGTAAAGGTGAGCAGCGTACAATTTGCCGTCGGAGCGTCTTCGCCAGCAGGGCAATTACAGCTTGATTATTTTAAGTGATTCTGGCGCTCGTGACGAACTGGAGATAAACATCGCTGCCCGAGCTCACGGCCCGTTATTAACACAAACATCACAGTGACAGCTTAATTCGCTCCTCGATAATAGACGCAGGAGTGCTTTTAAAAGCGCCCCTACAATCGTCCTGTTTTTAAAAGTCCCAATAATTGAATAACCCGGTGCGCTCCACGTCACTCAGCTTCTTAAATGCTGCTTATTACGCTGCTGCTGCTGCTTCTGCTCCAAAGTGGGTAGTTGTCGCGAGCCTGCAGCCAACTTGCAGGAAGCCGCTTTTCCAGCTTGTCGAATCACACGGACTTTCGCCCGCAAACAATGAAAATAATGGCAGCTAAGGTGCTCGTAGGTGATTGCTTCTCGTTTTTTCGTCCGGTTCCCTGATAATTAAAGAAAAGACTTGTGACTTTTTTAACCAATTCAATTTCTGGTTCAGTCACCTGGTGGGAACGATATGCCGTCTTGAGTGGCAATTTTCTGTTCGGTGTTTTTTGTATTTTCGGTCTTTCGCTTTCCGATGCGTGAGCGTTTTGTTGCTTTCAAACGGCCACTTCCGTTCAATTTCATGCACTTAAAGATTGTATTTAGTCCCTCTAATCTGCACACCCGATCTAATTAGCCTCGTGTAGCAAAAATGACCGTAGAGAGACGAACAGAACCGGCCTCCTGGAACCAGTTAAGCCAGGACGAAAATTGGTTTTTTAAACTACATTGACGGCTCTAAGAGTTAAATCAGTGTAAGGGAGTGTAAGTGAATGCAATTTTGAAGTAAGGTATTCATATTTAAGAGAAAAGACAAAGAACATATCTCGCTTTTATTCATTGATTGATTCCGAACTCTTTTTGTTTGTGAATGACAGCAATTCTGCCCTCAATCCAATCAATGAAAGTACCCTTTCGTGATATCTTTGCTTTCTCTTTGATTGTGTGTGTTTTGTTCTTTTCTTAGATTTAATTTTTTATCACACGTACACACAATGTGTGATTTATAAATATGAAATTAACTATGATAATATATTGTAAGGACGTTTAGATGCTATTGAAAAGGAAATGAACGAAATTAGTCTTATAATGACGATTTGTTTTGTGTAACTGTTATACTTGAATGAAAAAGTTAAGTGATCATGATATTTCTTGTTCCATTTATAAATATGAAATACGAGTGTAGCGCTTGGTATTTTCGTCATAGTTCGCGCCATAGTAACTTGGTAAAAAAAGTATATTTATAAGGTAGGTAGGTATTTAATTGACGCTGCACTGGAGCAACACAACTGTTGCAACGGGCTATTAGCGACAGTCCGGGATCAATCACGAAGGGAAAGATCTGAGGATAACATCACGTAATTTTAAACTATGGTATCCATGACAAGTTCATACCTCGGCTGGCACCTCTCTCTCCAAACTGCCACACCATGCCAACGTGAGGACATTTGAAGCCACAGCAGATTTAACGTGTACCAGCCCCTTTGTATATGACGGTCTTGGGTTGGATTTGAACTCTCAACCTTCCAGTTATTAGTCCGTTACTCTTCCAAACGGGCTACCGCTGTCCTAGATTTATGAGGGGATTAACTTCTGACACAGGCGTGGTAGGTCAGTTATCTGTGGGGGCGTAATCCTATCCCAACGGCCGTATTGGGCCTTTTATAAATTCCTATGTAAACTGTGTATAATGTAAATCAAATTTTGTTCGTGCAAAAAAATTTGGTGTGCTGGATCCTTGAGAGCTGTAACCTCACACTATAAGAAGTAATGTACCGTGTGGCATAATAAATTTTTATTGCATTTGAAGAACTAGTATAATCTATGGAATTTACTCAAGAATATAGCATAGTAAAAATTAAGATTGGTTACGCGATGTTCATTTTAACACTTTTGCCCTCTATTTTAGTTTCAGAAACGAACATGGGTTGTAACAATCTTAAAAGGTCACCCAATTATTAAAGTACCCTTGTACATAATTAATTAAATTGAATTCCTTGTTCTAGGTATCGGGTCATGATGTCGACTCCAGGGTCCTGAACCATTACAAAATGTTAATTGTATATATATACGCAAATCTATTCATCTATGTATCCATTAATCTATAGACAATAACCCCTCGGGCCTTGATATATTGCCCATTCGTTTACATAGCTATTTTTTAAGTGTCCCCCGATGAGTTTTTGGTTTAGTACATCAGAAACATTCTTGCTTCGTTCCTTTTGAGTTGGGAACTCAAGCAGTCATCCTAAACTGAAATGGTAAGAAAGATTTGGTGTCGCAAAAGTGTGGATAAAAAAGGATTGATTTATTAGTATTCTTCAATACTTATTTAAGACGTTTTACCGTCAATTTTTGTGTTTGGCATATAGTTTTACATAAATACAAATATCTACTATTATAAAAGGAAATGTTTGTCTGTGTCTCTGTACGCAGTGTCCTGACGAATCTATGGCACTTATAATAATGAAATTCGGCACACAGGTAGTCCGAATTTTTTGCAATTTTTGTGTCCAGCCCGAATTTTAAAAATTTAATGTAGAACGTTTTAAAATTGACTTATTAGTTTTCCTTCTCTCCAGAATGTGACGTCATTGAAGTAAGGCGATATTTTTGTTATTTTCGACATCTGACGTCACAAGCATTTTTCATTTTAATGCCTTTGGCCATGCCAAGTTTACCGATTCTAGCGTCTTTTGATTTACGTTGTTGATAATAGACAATTTGAGGTCATTACGGCGTTAAATGTGCAGTACGTTTGGGAAGCAAACCAAATGGGAATACTTAGCAATCACCGGGGGTTGACGAGCATCACACCTGACCCCACGAAAATAACTGTCACGGGCAACGCTGCATTGGCCACTCAGTGGCTAGTAATAAATTAGAACGCTTTAATTGATATATAATTTTTACAGCTTCATTTCTAATAAGCAAGTTCTTCTTGAAAAACGTTATTTTTTCAGTTCCTTGGTATATAGCGCTTTTTTCTTATCCACAAGAACCAAGAGGCTGCTTTATTATAGGGATTTTCAGCGTAAACAAACGAAAACTAGACCGCAATGCTCTCGTCGAATGATACAGATTTTGATTATCTTAAAATATTGTTTAGCGACGTTTTGGCTGCTTTTGGAGCATAATATAACTGCGTTGACCAGTTAAGAGGACAGTAGACTTTCAAAATCACTAAGATAGGTAAAAAAATTGATATTTTTGCTATTAGTTTGTATTAAATTCTATATATTGCAAAAAAAAAATTCAATTGCGATCATCATTGACGGAAATACATGTACACCATCCTGCAATTCTTTCGATTTCAAAAGGTTCCCTACCCATCTGCATTGAGTTACTCAACAAAAATATTTTGGATGTTCCTTGAAATATGTTGTATACATATTTAAGTTCAAATAAGGTACCAAATTTTGAAATTTTGGTTTTTAACGTTGCTTAACCTGTGCTTTGTTTTGTAAAATTTTGCTTTGCAATTACGATACGTTTACCAAGTGGAGTTAATTTGATTTATATGTGTACAAACTATGTGCATTACGAATTTGACAGTACATGGAAAATTAACGTGCATTAGGACCTACCAAAATTGTTAATTTATTCAATTATGTTTTTAAAAAATGTGGACCCATTTAAAGTAATAATTTCCGATTGACTGAATAATTTTGAACCAACTTTATACAAAGGTTTTGAACAGAAAACAAATCAATCTGCAAATTTCATAATCATCGATAATAACGTTAGTCAAAAGTATTGAGTTGAGAGTTCTTTAGCTTTGTCTTGATCAGAATGAGGTGATCTTTAGACTGGAGAATTTCACTGTCATTTTTTTCTTTTCATGAAGGTTATATTTCTTGCGAGACTCTTAGTCACTGTAGCAGAGTGAATCCAAAAATTTTGTCCTTCGTTTCCCCGTAACTGCATTTTGGCTTAGTGTGTACCAATTTGGAATATTTTTTGGCGACGTGCAGAAAGTGTATTCTAAAAATAAGACTAGAGACCCCTAGCATGGAATACGCATATGAAGCACAATCCATTGCAAATACACTACCGCCATCCACATTTAACTAAATATAAAAAGTCTTTTATATACGAATTAGGGAATCAGTATATTTGTGAATGGTAACAAACTATAAAATCCGGCAATATAAAGTTAACTGCTAAGAGATTAATTTGCCAATTTTGCTTCAAAGTTGAAACATGCTTAATTTAAGTTAGGATCGGAATTCTAGAACCACAAGGAAGAGCTCTCGTAGATATAATGAAATTCTACAACTATCTGGGGCCAGGAGGCTATTATAAATTTGGAAGATAGAATTCAGCGCAGAAGAGAAAATCTGAGCCAACCAGGAAATAAATTTAGAAGAAAGAAATGTCGAATCTCCATTTGAACAAGTCAATGAGGTGCAATTGAAATACATTTTCAGATGCTACTTATGGTTACAGGATTGAGATGACTGAGGACCTTTTAAGTGTGCAATTTTGTACAGGTAACCCACTTATAGCACGGTACTTCTATGACGCGGATTCTCTATAACACGGTACCAAAATTGCGGCATCCCTCACATAACACACGCCTAGGTTCTCCATATATTACACGGCTTACAATACCAATGATAATCGATATAAATAAGAAAGGAGTGTTTGTGCATTGAATATTTTCAACCCATTTCAAGTTTTCTATCCGTTATGGACCCTTCTGATGCCGAATATGCCTCTTGCGCGTCTGTCTTTTCTGTCTTGTATGTCTTGTCTTGCTCGTCTGTTCGTCTATCTGCATGCCTGGTCTGTCTGTTCATCTGTCTATCTGTATTGTGTGCACCCTATACACGTCCACACAATTTAATATATTTTCATGAAAATTGTGGTTTTCATATAACACATATAACAGTCCTTTGGTTTATAACACGGTACGCATTATCAAATATATATGATCTCTGAGTTGTTATAACAGTTTCTATATAGCACGCGTTTCCTATAACACGGTATTCCATATAGCACAGTACGCAATATTAAATTTGTGGGACTTGTAAGTTTCGTACTACAACGGATTCTCTTAGCACGGTACCAATTTAACGTGCTATACGATGGTTATCTGTACATGCATTTTTATGCCTATCTTTATTATACATGGCTCTGAATGAGGTATAAAATGTAACTTCCACTGCCATCAACAGATATTAGCAACTAAGAAACTTTAGAGCAGATGGCTATTCCCAGTTAAAAATGCTTCAAGAAGAAAAGAGCAACTTCATAATGAGCACAGAAGCTAAAAAGGATATATCCGCCATAATCCGACTTAAGAGTATCTAATTTGTCCCCCCCCCTCATTATGGGCGGTCATAACAGACCCACTTCCGTTCGAACTCTCCATAATCTCCACCAACACCTGTTGAATTACGTGCTGACCAGTCGGACGCGTGCCCGAGGGTGATTTTCTCTACCTCCACCCACCTACCGCGTGGGCGAACTTTACGATGGTCCTAACTTTGTAACCAATAACCGCTGGTGCGTTGAACACACACTCAAGTGCCTCGACACTTTATTCCCTTTTCCTGTCTATTCTTAGAAGATGGCAGCGTCTTTGTCATTTTGCTCTTTAGCCTGAACTTGAAAACAATGAACCCTTTTTCTTTGATCGGCCACTTTTCTCTCCCCGATTTCCTGGTTGTGGTCATTGGACAACCTACGGGATGACACGAAATATTCGAAATTTCTCCCATTTGGAGGCATCCTACAGCAACGGTCGCGCGCCTCGTCCCCATCAGATTACGCCCGGGTCAGAATGGACTATCCTGACAAAGGACTCGTTACTTGACAGGTAATGAGCGACTTTTTTGGGCGCATCGACTGGCATCGGGTCGGCGATTGGGTGGAGGAAGACAATCGAGGGATTGTGTACCGGGCGAGGTCCGATTGTTCGCGTGCGTCCGATTGAAAAGCATATTTTTGCGCATTTAAGTCGTTCTATTATGGATGAAAAGAGGATTTTTTTCGTTCGATTTCGATCTCGGGGTTGACGCGGAAGTAGGCAGAGGATGCACTCGGGAGTTACTTATCGTTTGATGGCTTATAATTGCAGATTGGGCATTCTGCGACGATCGGAATTATTTCGGTATTCTGTCATTGTTTCTTCGTTTTATTTTTTTCATGGTTTACCTCACTCGGGTGTTTCTTTTTCTGGGAGATAGATGGCGGGGCGAGCCTTAGGAGGAAGTGACATTCATTCTGCAAGATGTTTTGGAACATTGGTTCTCTTAACCATCATTTTCCCGTTCGAATTTTGAAGGTTTATTGTGACTGGCCATCCCTTGACCGGCCTTAGACCCTTGGCAGGCTGGGTTGACCTGGGTCATATAAAAAGATGTATTGTACTCAGTACCCAGACTCTCGAATCTGAATAGATTGAAGTTGGTAGGTAGTTGATTAGAACAACACAACGGGCAATTGGTGATGATTCGGGGTTAATCCCGAAAGGAAATAACCAAATAATCGTAATTTTTTACCACAGATGACGAGGTAAACACCTGAGCCGCCATCCCACTCCCCAAGCTTATAAACCATGCCAGCGTGAGGACATTTGAGGCCACGACAGATTTAATGTGTACAAATCCCCGTGTACACGACGGTCTTTGGCTGGATCTTTTCTCGAAGGCGCAACGCTCCGGGTACTAACCCGTAAGTCTTTAAACTGGACTACCATCAGCCCCAGATTGAAAAATCGTTTAATTGTTAATACAAAATTACATTATTTTAACTGTTCAACAATTTAAAATCCTTTTACAGCTCAAACAACTTTACATGAATAACAGTGGGTTTCAGTCAGTAGTTTGAACAACGTACTTGGCACTAATGCCAATACATTTCGTCGTAAGTATTGTTAAGTGGCAAGTTATTCCACTGCTGTGAGAACGGTGGCTTCCCAATGGTTCTCGGACCGCGTTTGCCCTGTTGGAAGTGTAACGAATTAGCAACAGGGGGGTTGTGAGTTCGAAACTCGATCCAACCAAAAATGGTCGTGCACACAGAGGCTGGTGCATGTTAAATCTATCGTGGTCCATGTCTTCACGTTGCGTGGTATTGAAATTTGGAGGGCGCGGTGCCAGCTAATATGTGACCTCGGCACCTATCCGTGGTTAAAAACTACGGGGTGTTAACCTCCCTTAGGGATTGACCCAGGACTGTCGAAAACAGCACGTTGATTCAATTACCAACCTCTCCACTGGGAACTGCTTCACAAATAGCCATCAGTTTTCATCTTGTGGTACCGAAAGCTGAAGAGGTCAATAGTCGAGCATAAAAAATAATACAAGTTATGCAGTAATGAAAATGAACTTGTTAACGGCAAATGGAATATTTATTGACTCCCGTTACTTGATTTTGGGTCATAATCCTCAGTATGAGAGTCAGTTATTTAAAAATTAAAGTATAGAAAACTAGAAAACCGTTGAACTGAATCTGCTGTTATGTGAAGACTTTGATATACACACGAGCCATAAAAAATACTTTTAAAAATAAGCTGTGGTTTGTTGCTGTATTGTTACTTTAGGAACACGAGGGATAATTTTACCTTTAAAAAGAAAGTTCTAAGAGGGAGGAAGGTAATTTGTTATTTGAAACTCTTAAAATCTAATATTTTGCATGGAGGTGGAGGTGGAGGTAACTAATTAACGTCGTATTGTAGCAACACCACTGTACGTATAGGATTTAAAAACGTAACATTATAAATATTAGGTGCATGAAAGTATCAATATCAACTTTTTTGACGATCTAATTTAGATACATTAACCTAAAAGAAGAAAACTGATATTTTAAATAAAAGAGAGTTTGAACATGGAAAATATTAACTTCTTTAATGGTGATAAGACAAAAGAATAAGGGTTGAAAAAACTAATCCAAACTGGAACCTCCCCATCGAAACTTCCCTTCCAAGGGGAAAATATAGCTTTAAATTCAATATTGCAAAATATTTTAACTGTTATAGTAGAATTGTGTGATTATTAAAATAGCATTTTATGATAATTAGCAGCATAGCTTAAATATTAGATAGCCATTTAACCTGAACAAAAATTCAATAGAAATGAAAATAATACGTTTATTTTTTTATGATAGGGCTTTGATACTTATGTACAGGGTGTCCTAAAACTTCCCGTATTAAAAATTAAAAAAAAATTATTGCCCGTGTTTTTTTTTAACTATTGAATTTTATCGTCTGTTTATATTTGTATCGACTCTTTAATTTTTATCGTTTGATTTTCTTCGCGCTCAAGTTGTGCGATAATAAAGTTCCACGTCATTTTGTTCTTCATTGCAAGATAAATTTACAACGCATTCAGAGAATTTCGCTGTTTGAGGCTTATTTTGAATATAAATCATATGAAAGATGTAAAGAATTTTGGCGACATAAATATCCAAAAGATGCCATACTGAGTAAAGATGCGCTGTATCTACTTATTCAACAATTTGTTGCATTATTAGAAGTGAATGAACGAGACTCTAGGTTCCAATAAGATGTTGCAACCTGCCATCCAAGTTATGAAACCATGGGCATGCTGCAAGATTTTTTTGGCGATCGAATCACCTCAAGAAACCTTTGGCCACCTCGTTCCCTGATTTGTGGATCCCTGACTTTTTTTCTGTGGGATATTTAAAGAACAAAGTTTATGAAGATAATCATCAAATTATAGGTGATCTGAAAATTTTCATTGCTCAAAGGATACAATAAGTCACTCCCAGCATCTTGAAACGCGTTTCTAAAATATGCGCAAACGACTTCAGCTTTGCCTCCAAGAAAAGGGCGGAAATTTTGAACATTTATTATAAACTAGCAAAATACCCGACCTTACTCGGTTTGAATTCGTTTATTCTAGATTGAAGAGATAATCAAAATATATAATGACTTACGTTTTTTGTAGAATAAAAATTTATTTTAACACCTTTCGCCATCTTTATATTTTCTACAACTTACTTTGGACACAAATCCTACACATGCATATCCATTCATGTTATACATTTCACATACATCGCACAATTGCTGTATGACAAAGCTACAAAATGACGAAAGGTGATACTAAGGTTACTACTATAAAAGACGATTTTGAGGGAGATTTGGAATTCCCTTTCTTAAGTTCTTTTCATGTTCAACTCAATTAATTAAAACTACGATTTACGGCGAGTGCTCTCGCACTCATAGTCAACAAAACAATATTTTTTTACTTGTGGCACTTTTGCCTCCGGTATGCGACATTGTGAAATCTTGCAATCTTCTCCTGTCATTATTACAACGAATTTTTTAATGTTGGAAAAAGTTCTAGTTTGGATTTTTAAACATTATTATTCTTTTAATAACGGCCTTATTCTTTAAATAACGGCATTATTCTTTAAATAACGGCATTATTCTTTAAATAACGGCATTATTCTTTAAATAACGGCATTATTCTTCAAATAACGGCATTATTCTTTCAATAATGGCATAACTACACTTAAAATTTACTGAAAATTTATACTGACTTACCTAACATTTTTAAGTCTAATACTTTGTGGTGCTGTTGCGTGTGATGAGAAAGAAAACACATGTATTAAAATAATAAATATTTAAAACAGGAAACATCGAAATAAAACAAAATAAAAGATGTCGCAAAAAATTGTTCTAAAGATATTAATTTTATCTCTTGATCTCGCACAGTTGCCACAACTTACAACTAAAAGTGTACAAAATTTAGAAATGTGAAATTAATTCAGAGCGAACGAATCAGAAAAAATATCTCTGCTCGCGCGATCTTGTTCATTCTCATTTCGTTGAAAAATATCGTCTGTCCCAAATATTCGGAAATCGTTTTCATTGCGCAAAGAATAAAAATAAGACTCGAAATAAATGAAGTATCAGAGCTAAAATTTTACCATAAAATTTTTTTTTTGAAAAATAATTGGTTTTTAGCATTACTGGTAAAGCAAATAAAAGTAATCGTTATACTCAAACTACATTCCAATTTTTCGAAAACTATCAAATTGTGGATGATTTAAGTATATTTACTCAGGTGTTTTAGCAAGAAACTCTTCTAAATATAACAATAAAAAAATGTTTAATATTGCATTCACTAAACTAATAAATAATGTATTAAATAAAACACATTGCAATCAAATATCTGGAATACAATTCATGTGATGACTACACAAACACGCAAACACAAAATCGAGCATAGAACAGAAAGACGGACAGACAGACTTTCGCAACCAATTCCATTCACTAAATGAAGATAAGTACTCTCTGTATGCAAATTTTCATGAAAATATCTTAAACCGCGTGGACGTGTATAGGGCACGACATACAGACAGACAGACACCAAACGAGAAAAAGGCGGATTCGGCATCAGAAGAGTCCAAAACGGATAGAAAACTTGAAATGGGTCGAAAATATTGAATGTACAAACAAACACTCCATTCTTATTTATATAGATGTAAGTTCATATTTTTTTCCCTACGTTGCGTTAAAAGTGCTTTTTACCATTAACATAAAAATAATTGTTTTAAAGTTTGTTGATTTTGTATAGTAAATTTACGAATCGTCAGTACGGGAACTTTTAGGACACCCTGTAGTTAGTGTTTTCAATGATTAGAAATGCAGTTATGATAGAAATGCCCAAAATGATACACCTTAAATCTGCAATTACTTTTTTTATAATCCCTAGATTGATTACTTAGTATTGTTATTATGTAGCTATATTGTAGCATTAAAGCGTACGTTTTTCTCATATATATATATAACCAAATCATTATTCTAAAGAATATTTATTACACATCATCCAACGCATAACATATTTGAATTTCATAAAATTTATACGCTTTACTTTAACGCATATTTTAGATGTGTATTTGATTCTGGGGAAATGATCATCAAATATTATTTACTAGGGGGCCTGCCCCCTGCTCGCTAACGCTCGCCAACCCTCGGAGGATTACTCCGCAATCCTCATTGGCTCGCTGGGCGAACATATGCTCGCTCCGCTCGCATCAATGAAGACATGTGTCCTAGCAGAAAGGATTGTTTACAAAATATGATATTCCAAAAAAAAAAATAATTTTCAAATCTAAATTTTTTTATGTTTTTCAGAACACGCGATAACAAATAACGTATTTTTTGCGTGCCACGTAAGAGAATTATATATATAGATTCTTCGCACAAAATTTCACAGCAAGAATGAAATAATCAACACAATTTTAATTCATTTTTGAGAAAGATGTACCATATCACAGAGCATCAGATTTGTCTATTGCCGATAGATGCGGATTACCCAATAGGCGCATTAATCGCGGAAGTGGTTTGAAAGTTTCGGTTACAAAGGACCACGAAACGGAAAAATACTGATGTCAAAAAAACATTTTTCATAAAGTCTCCATATAAATCCACGCAAGGTTTTTATAAGTTTTTTAATTATAATTTGTTATTAGTAATCATAGGGTCCCGTTAGCCCGGTTGGAAAAGTACTGGATTAGCAACCAGAGTGTTGTGAGTTCGAACCCAACTAAACACCGTCGTGTACAAAGAGGGCTGGTGCACGTTTAATCTGTCGTAGCCGTAAATGTCCTCAGGTTGACGTGGTGGAGAAGTTTGGATAGTGGGATGCCAGATCAGGCGTGCCCTCGCTATGTGACCTTTGTTCAAAATTACGAGTCTCGGCCCTTTCCCTTTGGGTTTGATCCCATATATATATATGCGTATGACCTTAAAATAGTTTGATTTGCTCATGATTGCCGTTGATTATACATGAATTTCACCACAAACTTTACAAAAGGAAGAGAATAAACATAAAATCCGTGAAAGTTTGCAAATTTCAATAATCCAAGATATAGTAGATCCATGTCGACAAACACTACCCGAAAGTGACCATTCTTACTGACCCGTTAATTCTTACACGACACTTCGCCCTGCCCCTATCAAAAGTTTGGCCGATGCTTATCAAATAAGCCAAGTCCCTCATTACGTTCCAAAAAAGAACAATACCTCCATCCAACGATTCAATATTGTTCCATTGAAACCCGGAGCAATTTCCCCCAAAACCGATTAAAGAATGGAGTTCGCTCCAAACCACACATTTTATAACGTCTTGGAAGGTGGACAAATCGCTCGTGCGTGTGCCGGTGGCCCCCAGGGGTCGGGAACAGGGGTGGGCGAAGTTATACAACCACCACGCCTCAGTTGGTCACCACAATGGGGGTGGCCGGAAGGGTCAAGGAGCGCTTCCGCTGACCGTCCGCAGGGCACTCGCCGCGATCGGCAGTTCTCGCTCCAATGCCCGCTGGACGGAGGCTCATCATAATTTAGAAAATCCCCACTCACCATTGTTTGGAGGGCCTTTAACTGCGTTGACCATAGATTACAATGGCCTGTCTCCCTTCTCCGCTTATTATGTGTCCGAGCTCTTGTTTTTGCCATCTTAGCGGTTTCCGTTTCCGCACCTGAGTGCTTTCCTCCGTGGGCCGGTCGGTGGTGTGTCGAGTTAAAACCCCACTTTGTCGCTAACTTAGGAGAAGTACTTCCTGCATGGGGGAGTTTTCCTTTTGTTTCAGACTGGCGATCTGTTACAGACATCTAGGAAGAGAAACCTTATGCCCGTTATGCGTTTTAGGTAATTCTTAAAAAGAGGATACGTGTATGCAAATTGGGGGTCATAACTGACGCATATGTGGAACAGGGGACGGGAAGTAGAGCGAAAAAAAAAAGGAAAAGCCTGAGACCGATATAGAGAGAGGTGAGGATACATTTGAATTATGTAAAAGAAGAAACACATATCTGCAATAGTGATGCAACATCGACAGCAAAACATCGATGTTCAAAATTAAAACATCGATGATGATCATACATCACCCCAAACACATCGATGTTGATAATACAGCGCCCCAAACACATCGATGTTCAAAATTAAAACATCGATGTTGATAATACATCGCCCTAAAAACATCGATGTTTTTAAAATTCAGTGTACTTAAACTTTTTTCCCCCATTTCTTAAAATTGGTCTAGCAATTAGTGATGCTACGTCGACAGCAAAACATCGATGTTTTTAAAATGCAGTGTATTTAAACTTTTTTCCGATACTTCTTAAAACTGGTTTAGCAACGAGTGATGCTACATCGATGTTTTGAAACTTCGATGTTCAAAATTAAAACATCGATGTTGATAATACATTGCCCCAAAACCATGGATGTTTTTAAAATTCCCTGTATTTAAGCTTTTTTCCCCATTTCTAAAAACTGGTTCAGCACCTAGTGATGCGACATCGACAGCAAAACATCGATGTTTAGAAACATTGATGTTCAAAATTAAAAGATCGATGTTGATAATGCATCGCCCCCAAACCATCGATGTTTTCAAAATTCAGTGTATTTAAACTTTTATCCCCATTTCTTAAAAATGGCTTAGCAACTATTGATGCGACATTGGCAGTAAAACCTCGATGTACAAAATTAAAACAGCGATGTTGATAATACATCGCCCCCAAACTATTGATGTTTTTAAAATTCAGTGTATTTAAACTTTTATCCCCATTTCTTAAAACTGATTTAGCAACTAGTGATGCGACATCGGCTCCAATACACCGATGTTTTTTTCAAAACATCAATGTTTTGAAAACATCGATATCGATGTCGCATCACTACTTTTCAGACCCTTAACGCTTGGCCACTTTAGTCTAAAAGTATGTTCAATTTGCTGATTATAAAAATGCTACTTGGTTATTTTTTAAATTTTTATAACGGTACTATTTTTATTTAAAAATAAATCATCGACAACGCAAAAACATTGATAAGTATAAACATTGATGTTACAAAAATATCGACTCCAATACATCGATGTTATAAACATCGAGGTTTTTTAAAAAACATTGTTGTTTTGAAAACATCGACATCGATGTCGCATCCCTAATCTGCTCACGTTGGGTTGGTGTGGAAGTTTGGAGAGTGGGGTGCCAGCTCAAGTGTTGCTTCGTCATCTGACCGTGGTTCAAAATTACGGTTGTTGTCCTCGGATCTTTCCCTTAAGGGACTGATCCCGGACCGTCGTCAATAGCCCGTTGTGTTGCTCTAGTACGACGTTAACTAAAAAATTACCAATTTTACCCTAATCTGCAAGGGGAACATGTATAAGAAAAGAATGTTTTTGTTAGGAAAATAGAATGGGGATCGAAGTACTTAACTTAATATCAATGAGGAACTTGCACGCTTATTGTTTATATTTTTATAATATAGAAAATGAAAAAATATGATGGAAAGTATCTTTCTTTTTCATTTTTATAGCCCGAAAAGGTAAAATAAAAAAAAATTTAAGTTCGCACTATTTACTTCTTCTCAAAAACGCTAGTTTTCCTACGCCGCTTCTTGTGACGTCACTATGCACTGTGACGATTTGTTTAATTTGATAGCGACGTTGAAATAGCAAGAAAAAAAAATTTAATTGATTGTTTAAAAATTAAAAGAGCAAGCAATATGAAATTTCAACGCGCTAGACAAACGTAAACATTACATCGTGGTGCACAATGACGTCACGTATCGTTTTGAGGTCATGTGCTCTTGCCGTACTTTTTGGCAATTTAAAACTAGAAATTTTAATTAATTAAGTCCATTTTATGGGTTTTAATCGTAGTTTTTGATCATTTTGACGATCAATCTATTAATAAAACACAGAAATTAGCATTTTCCTTACTGGTGCAAGTTCCTCATTGAACGTTCTACGAACAAATTAAGAAGTATAGATTAATCTAATTATTCCTAGTAATAAAAAGGAATTTATCAATTTAGTATATTAATAATGGCAGCTCTTAGTAGTGAAATACGCTTAGTCAATAAAGTGTTCTAAGAAAATGGTGCGAAAGATAATCTCTATTCTTTCGTGATGATCAATATTTTGAATAGCAATTAAGTCTTATAAATCTGTGTTCTTTTACTTGCTAGAATATAAGTACTGTCCTGAATCATAATTGGAACCAATTTTCAATTTTTAATAATGAAAAGTACCGTTATATACCCTGCAAGAAATCATGCACTCCACTATTTCATATTTTATCTCAGTTTTCATACCTGAAAAATGAAATATATCTCATTTTAATCACATATTTCACTGTGCATGAATTGTAGATTTTATTTGTTATTAATCTTACGTTTGAGACTATTTACTTTAATGACAGTACAATTAAAATAAGCATTTGAGGAAACAGTAACATTAACACCTCCTGGAGCTCAAATGATACAAGCTATTGAAAGCGTGTATTTTTCTAGTTATTTTAAATGTACGCACGAAATACTTTTTTACTGTGCGACTGAAATATGCAAGTCTCAACAGCTAACTACCAAACACTCATTATGGAATCTTAAAATTAAAAACTAGTGAAATTTTTTTTCCCATAAATACTTAAGAAGAGATAAATTATTTACTAAATTTTCTCACCTGGAATAAATAAATCATACAAAGTCTATTATCCCGTGAAATATGAGGTCGTCAGGAACCAGCTTAGGACTGACCAGAAGGACATCCTAGACAAGGAGTCGTCAAATATCCTTGACTGTCGACCCTTTAAGAGTTTGTTGACTTTTTATCGACTCCATCTATTTTACTATTACCTAATTATAATAGGACAAGCAAAAAAGACGATTATGTGAGCTTTTAGATTGTTTATTTTATAATTAGTGTTTATTCTATATATAGATCATTATATTGCCTTAACTTCAAAGATATACATTACCCTATAATAATGGACCGGACTCCAGCGGATTTGCATTAAATCCGACCACTTGTTTGAGGGTGTTTTTTGTGGTATGGCCTGGGACCTTTGCATGTTGTTCCTAGTAAATTGAACGCCGACGCCAACATGAACATTGTGGACATTCAGGTTCTTCCTTCGCTCTGTTAATCGTATGGAATGGACGAATGTTATTTCCAGGACGACAACGCTCCGTGTCATGTTGCAGCCTCTGTCAAGTTTTGGTATCAAGATATGGATCTAAAACGTCTTCCCTACCAAGATATAGATGTAAAACGTCTTCCCGACATCATCAGAGTCCCGACCAAAATCCCATAGAACATTTGTGGGACGTGTTAGAGCGACGCTTACGGACCAGGAAACCAAATCCGAAATCTACAGCTGAACTGGCGACAGCAGGAATGAACACAAATATCCATAGCTGTGTATCAAAACCTTGTTGAAAGTATGCCCAGAAGGGTTGATAGTGTAATTGCAGCACGTGGGGGACCATCCCTTATTAAAGCATTTATTTTTTCCCTTATACCAACACATCTTGCTGTCCGGTCCAGTATTGTAGGGTAGTGAAAACGTTTTTATTTTTGAGGTCCTTAAAATTAAATATTTAATAGAGAATGATACATAGAGTGTAAAATTTTATGTAGTTAATATTGCCCCTACAATGATGTCTTACATTTTTATCGAACCTAAATCGACCCCTATCAATGTTATATTGACCACTTTGGCAACCACTAGACTAGACAGTAGTCGATATGCTCGGGCGTGCTCGGAGAAGTCTAATCTAAACTGTATTTAGAGCTAAGTTCTTTAATTTATTTATACTGCTTAGGAAAAAACCTCAAACTACTTCTGCAAACTTAAAATAAACTCTCCTCTAAACGCTGTTTGGAAACTTCAGCACACACGGCGAATCGGTAAATACAGGATGGAGGAGGTATGATACTCGAGTATTATGCACCAGAGAAACTAATAAACATGCGTTATTTCCATCCCAAAGGCAATTCGATAACAAACATACCCCGACATATTCGTTTAAAGAGGCACAGAGAGCTTTTTTAAAAAAAGAATTAGCTCCTAGCACGCGACAAAAAGAGCATCCCCATTCCTCCGCTCAAATTGCCATAAAATGAGACACTGATTTGAGTTGTGTGACGGCATATTCAACCGTTTTTCACGAACAAAATAAATCACGAAATGTTTTAGCGTTTGGAGAGCGAGATAGCTGCTGTGGGTAATGTTCCTTGAAATAAGCCCAAAAGTAAAACCTGTAATTCCCCCCAAAGTGGAATTGCCGACACAAAATTATACACACCAAAGGTATTTGAATTACCCATTTCCTTTTCTCAGTCCGTCGGCTGAAAAATAAACAATTTTTCTACTGCAAATTTATCAATTTTTTCTGAAATTGCTTTGTCATAATACTGTTTCGTTCCAACCGAAGAGGCCAGCGGTAGCGCCTTGTACGTTTAGCGAGGTTTAATAAATGGCGTTGTTCTCTGTTGTTTTGGGTTTATTTAATTTATCTCAACAGTCTAACGGTGCGTTTTCATCGTACTTGTTATACGAGATTTCTGCACAAGGTGACATACACGAGGAATGTGTTGTGATTGCATGCTAGATTTATATATTTTATCCAACTTATAACGATAATGGTAGCCCACTTGGAAGAGTAAAGCTACGGTTTCCTAAGAAAGCGGAATAGTTATCTAGCAGTCATGATACATTATGATGCGGCCGGCATATCTAGGCTGCCGTCTTAACAGAGATCAGAGGTTTCAACTTAGATGGATAGAATTACGGTGGACAGAATTACGGTGGAGAATGAGGAATACTGACGGCTGTCGTGGTTTATTTTATTCGTGAAACAAAACAAAAGTGGCTTTTTATTCTCTAGACCAAGTTTGTAACTTCGGGATCGTTAAAGATAGAGTGAAAATTTCAACGGATTTCAAATCAGCGTAACATTCTACGTCAGATCGATATCAAAAACAGATTTATTATTCCTATTTACCATTTGTTTATTTAATTATTTTTTTATTAAATAATTAATTATTTATGTAAAGAAAATCACATTTAAGATAACTTTCTGGTCAGATCGATATCATAAACAGAATTATTATTCAATTATTTACCATTTGATTATTTAATTATTTATTAAATAATTAATTATTTATATAAAGAAATCACATTTAAGATAACTTTCTGGTGAAAATTTTCCGCACATTTCGAATCCGTTGAAATTTTCAATCGATCTAACGATCCCGATTTTACAAAAACAAACTAAACAATGCCAGTCAAAATTGTTTGTTTGTTTAGCTTCCCTCCACTCGAATTGTTGGCGCAGGAAATGACATGTTGCCGCTACAGGAGAAAAAACGTTCCCCAACTGTTTGAGACCGCTTTGACGATCGTCATGCAAACTGAGGCTCCGCTAATTTTCGTTACGCTCACAAACAACGCTCTCTAAGAAACCAACGCCATCTGTTTGCATAAACAACGATTTAGTGACGTCATCCACAGCTACATTACGGCTGCTAGATAGCGCCTCCGCTTTCTTAGAAAACCGTAACTCAACAGATTAGGAACTGATGGGTTGCGAGTTCGAAACTAGGTCCGACTAAAGACCGTCGTGTACAAGGGGGCTGATGTACATTAAATCTGTAGTGTCTACAAATATCTTCACGTTAGCGTTGAGTGGATGTTCGGAGAGTGGTTTGCCAGATCAGGTGGTAACCTCTTTGCTTGACCGTGGTCCAAACTTACGAGTTGCTATCATTGGATCTTTTCTTCGAGATTGATCCCGGGTCGTCACTAAACACCAGTTGTGTTACTCCGATGTGTCGTTAATTGCTAACCTAACAACTTAAAAGATGTTTCGTAACGAATCGGATGCCTCAAAGTGACGCATGTTCGGAGAAATTCCCATCAATACATTATTATTTTTGCCCCCTGACGAGTATTTGAAATTGGAAATTGTGTCAATTACAGTTTTAAATGCTTAATTAACTGTTAATTATAGACGATGCGTATAGTGTTATTCATGTAGATTATCGAGAATCCTTGGTCTCCAAATGAACGCCTTTTTGAAGACTAATAGGCACCGAGGGTGCTTTAAAAGGCCCAAGAAGCACTCCTCGAGACATAGCAGTGCTTTGCATTGCGCTTTCACTGGCAATAGAAGAAGGAAGAGCAGTTGGAAAGAATTAACGAGGGAAGACGATTGCAGCAGACTGCTGCTAAGGTGTTAACCTTTACTATTGTTACATAAGATGGCAAAAAACCATTGTTAATGTAATCATTTGTAAATAGTTAACACTTATCTCTAATTAAATTCTTCTTTTTATATTAATATTCATAGCATTATTTATTGAAGTATGGTCATTGTGGTCCCACATTCATATTTCTGAAAAAAAAATGGAGGAAAATCAAGCTATATACACTTAAAAAGTATCATATGGAGACACACAGTCGCAGGAAAAAAACGAACCACACACCTCTATGCATTCCAGCAATTTTAACAGTAGAGAAAATTCAAAGATGGCGTTTGACAGGAACTAACGTGTTTTATAAATTAAAATGCATTAAATTTGCATAAGAAGCCGTCTTCATACTAATTGTGGAGCGTTTGCCCGGCTTTTGTACCTTTTACTCCATAAATCCCGAAAATCCAATCCAATCATATTAAATTGAGCATAAACTTCATAATTTCTAATAGGACTCCCAGATTTTGACACACAATTTCGAATCAATATCAAAATTTAACTTCAGATACAAAATTCCGTGTCATTAAGTCTTACCGTTTCGAAGTAATGAGTACAGAAAGATTGGAGCTTCTAAAGTTAAATCAATTTCTTAGACTTTTATGGATATCATCCTAAATAATATTTCGATAGCTCTGATATTTTGTACCATGCTGCTGTAAAATAACCTAAACAAAATCCACTTAATATTTTAATTAAAAAAAAGTTTTTAGTGGGCAATAATAATTACTGAATAGATCTACGAATAGCTACGAATAATATAGATCTACGAATAGCTACGAGTAATTTAGATCTACGAATAGCGACTTTCTATGTGGTGACGATCCCTGAAATTGGCCGTAATTTTAGGATTGAATATATCCGGATATAATGATAGTAATGTCGTGAAATTTCATACTTAGACTATTGTAACGATGCAGAATTTGATTATGGCATCAAAACATGATGTTTATATTAGAAATTTCGTTGTTTGTGTAAAATTTGATACTAAGACGTCCGCTTGTGCGACTTTTTGGGGTTTGAATTTGTAGAGGATGTTATTCCCTATTGAATGATACCTTTGAATTTGCTCTAGTATGAATAGTGCTCAAAATGAAGGAGGTGGTTAAGTTTTTTTTTCCGGAACTTAACATATATTGACTGGCTCCATAACTGGCATAACTCCATAACTGGTGAGGGATTTTCAGTTGGAGCAAACCAGACGAAAAGTGAAGATTCTAATTCCAGTAACCTAAATGCCATCAAATGATACACAGCGAGTTTGCCTTAAAGAGTAGTTTCTTGCTATTTAAGCAACGCTAAGTGTTCAATGCAACTGGCTTTGCTCACCCCCCCCCCAAAAAAATCAACTACCATTTTTCATTTTGGAATTCACTGTATGGAATTTTTAAAGACAAAGTGCTGAAATCGCATTCGAAAAGCAAGCCGACTGACGTCACTCAGAATACATACAGAATAAATTTTTATCGCCCTAGAAACACAACCGCCACTTATATATTTAGCGTGACAGAAAATGCTGTGTTGGGGCCAAAGAGACCAGTGATCTGGCATTAAAACTTCTTTAATAATTATTAAGCATATAAGTTAAAATAAATTTCGTTGATTTTATGTAAGTAAAATCTCAAAAATTAGTAAATAAATCTTAAGGTACTCATTTATTTAACTATTTTAATCTTATATTAACAAAAATCAACTGACCATTTTCATTTGAAGAACGCTTGATAATATGCACTACAAGAAAACTGAAAAACAAACGTGGTATCATAAACAAAAGTATCAATGCACCAAAACATTGAAAATAAACGTTCTCAAGTATGTCGATCTGATTTTGTTCAAACTTCAGTCCCAATCGATGCATTTCCGAAGAACAATGAAGTCAGATTCTCCCTACTCAAAAGAGAAATCTCAACTTATCTTCAATCGATCCTACACATCGGGTGAATTTACTTCCATCCTCATCACAACGCCCCCATAACCCTATGAAACCTAATTATCCTGCTAGTGTTTTCCATCCTGCACTCATCATCTGGCCGTGGTTCAAAATTAAAGTGTGTTCTCGGAAAGTTCCCTACGGAATTGATCCCGTGCCATTGAGGGCCGTGGTAGCCCGGTTGGAAGAGCAACGGATTACCAATAGGAGGGTTACGAGTTCCAATCCAACAAAAGACCGTAGTGTACATACTGAGTTGGTAATGGTAATGGTAATTTTAGTTAACGTCGTACTAGAGCAACACAACGGGCTATTGACGACGGTCCGGGATCAGTCCCTTTAGGGAAAGATCCGAGGACAACACCTCGTAATTTTGAACCACGGTCAGATGACGAAGAAACACCTGAGCTGGCACCCCACTCTCCAAACTTCCACGCCAACCCAACGTGAGGACTTTCGGCCACGACAGATTTAAGGTGCACCAGCCGCCTCTACACCATACGTTTACAAACATCCATGCCCGAACCCGGATTCGAACCAGGAACCTTCCGATCTAGAAGCTAACACCTTAACCACTATACCGGTTGGTCGGCCGACTGAGTTGGTACATGTTAACTTTTTTTTTTTTTTTTTTTGACTACGGCTATATATTTAACAGGCGCGAGTCTTATAACTTTCAAGCAACAACTGCTGTATTGGCCGTAGTCTAATTTCTCTTTTCGCACGATCAAGGTACAACTGCCGTATTGGCCGTAGTGTAATGGTCAAGTCTGTCGTTCGTGGCCTCAAATGTTCTCACGTTGGTGTGGTATGGAAGTTTGTAGAGTGGGGTTCTTCAGCTCAGGTACGACCTCATGATCTGATCGTAGTTCAAAGTTACGTGGTATTGTCCTCGGATCTTTCTTTTTGGATCTGATCCCGGACCGTCACCAACAACCCGTTGTGTCGCTCCTGTGGGACTTTAATTATAATACCTACCTACCGGTACCATCGTCAATATTTCGTTATTTTTCTGCAGTGCGATTTTAATTCAACTACCTACCATCCTTCTATCGACGCTGCACCCCTTTCTCAAGAACACAAATGAAAGTCAAAATTGCTAAATTTCTAAAAAGGGTTCTATGTTAAAGAAATAGTACCTCGTTTATTTAACCCTTTTAAGAGAAAATAACAAAAAAAAATTCTACGTTTTCTTCAATGTATCACATAAGTGTTACAGTGGGAATGTGCAATGACCTTATCAAGAATAATAGACTATTATAAAAGTTAACAGTAGATTTCACTTCTGAAACACTGAGACCATTTTTATTTGTAGAACGCTTGAGAATATGCTCCACAAAGAAAACTGAGAAAGGAAACATGCGATAGTAATCAAAAGTAAAAATGTACCGTAACGTACTCAAGGCGGTTGATCTGACTTTGTCCAAAACATCAATCCCAATCGATGCATTTCCGAAGAACAATGCCGTCGCTTAGATCGTCCCAACTCGAGTGAGAAATCTCAACTTATCTTCAATGGATCGTACACATGAGGAGAAACTACTTCCACCCGCATCAAACCGCCCCCATAACCCCATGAAAACGACCATGAAACCTGGCCATTGTGCAACCTGCACTCGTTCCTCTACGGACGCTGCACCTCGCTCTCTCTCAAGACCACAATGAACACCGAAAATTATCGCGATCCGACATCAGAGGATTCGGGCACCCTTGAAAAGGAGATTAAATCCCCACGCGAGACCAAGCTTTTTAGCTCCTTCCTCCTTGAAATTTCTGCCGCATTTTCAGCCGGATGTGCTCTCTGGACAAGGTACGGAGATAACAGAGAAGAATAAAAGGAAACAAACGTTCCTGTTCAGAAGGAAACGACAAAAGAGATGTCCTCAGCGGTGCGGAACACTATTTATAGTATATAGAATAAATTCGCCGGACATATTATCTGTCGTAATAGACGGAGCGAGCGTTATGGGTCCGAGACATAGTGGGCGGATGGACACAGGCCGGAAACTGTTCGGGTAATTTGGAGGCTTTCCATAAATGCTACCAGAATGGTAATTCGCCCCGTCTTCTTTCTTTTTTTCTAAACTGGGCGATTGTTGGCGAGGACACTTTGGGTGGGGGGTTGAAGAAGACTGTGGGGGTGGTTCTCGACACGAAAGGCTCGAGTTGTAATTGCGTGTGTGCGTGGATGGCTACCATCCTGGATGGACTGCGAAGGGTAATCGGCGGTTTTTATTTTGGTTAAGCGCCCGGTGTGTTCCGGTGTTTAGGTCTGAAGAGGAACAAAGTGAAATGGCGCGTAGAAGTGGTTTGGGGAAGAAGTGTTATGTAACAGATTGATCCGTTATGTTTCTCTGTGAACCTCTTCAGTGGTCCCGGGTCCGAATCGGGAAACTTCTTAGGAATTCGAAACAAGTGATATTACCAGTTTCCAAGATGCTTTTAAAAAGAATTATGGATATTTATCTTCATTTTCAAATCACTCACTAGCAGTTTCTTTTTGCACTAGGCGCACATACCCTCCTAAGGTGTCTTTTAATGAAAGGACCTCTAAACAAAAACATAGCTTTGCTGCTAAACATTTTCATAACATTTCCTGAAAAACAGAATTGTTTCTATTTCTGTATATTGGGAATCAATCGGTATGAATCTAGACTAGAGATGGTTTTTCTCCGCAATTTGTTAGGGCTTTCTCCATAAGGACCGAACCTTGATGTCTTCTGTTTGATCTTTTCTTTCCTATCTCATTATATTCACTGCCAGATTGGGAGGTACATGAATTAACGTCGCACTGAAGGAACACAACGGGCTATTAGCGACTGTCTGGGATAATTCCTGAAGGAGAAATTCTGAGGACATCTCGTAATTTTCATGGTAATTTGGTAATTTTGTCCTACCTCATTATATTCACTGCCAGATTGGGAGGTACATGAATTAACTTCGCACTGAAGGAACACAACGGGCTATTAGCGACTGTAATTTTTTCCTATCAGCCGACCAACCGGTATAGTGGTTAAGGTGTTAGCCTCTAGATCGGAAGGTTCCTGGTTCGAATCCGGGTACGGGCATGGATGTTTGTAAGCGTATGGTGTAGAGGCGGCTGGTGCACCTTAAATCTGTCGTGGCCGAAAGTCCTCACGTTGGGTTGGCGTGGAAGTTTGGAGAGTGGGGTGCCAGCTCAGGTGTTGCTTCGTCATCTGACCGTGGTTCAAAATTACGAGGTGTTGTCCTCGGATCTTTCCCTCAAGGGACTGATCCCGGACCGTCGTCAATAGCCCGTTGTGTTGCTCTAGTACGACGTTAACTAAAATTACCATTACCATTACCATTACCTATCTCATTATATTCACTGCCAGATTGGGAGGTACATGAATTAACGTCGCACTGAAGGAACACAACGGGCTATTAGCGACTGTAATTTTTTCCTATCTCATTATATTCACTGCCAGATTGGGAGGTACATGAATTAACGTCGCACTGAAGGAACACAACGGGCTATTAGTGACTGTCTGAGATAATTCCTGAAGGAGAAATTCTGAGGACATCTCGTAATTTTCATGGTAATTTGGTAATTTTGTCCTATCTCATTATATTCACTGTCAGATTGGGAGTTACATGAATTAACGTCGCACTAAAGGAACACAACGGGCTATTAGCGACTGTAATTTTTTCCTATCTCATTATATTCACTGCCAGATTGGGAGGTACATGAATTAACGTCGCACTGAAGGAACACAACGGGCTATTAGCGACTGTAATTTTTTCCTATCTCATTATATTCACTGCCAGATTGGGAGGTACATGAATTAACGTCGCACTGAAGGAACACAACGGGCTATTAGCGACTGTCTGGGATAATTCCTGAAGGAGAAATTCTGAGGACATCTCGTAATTTTCATGGTAATTTGGTAATTTTGTCCTATCTCATTATATTCACTGCCAGATTGGAAGGTACATGAATAAACGTCGCACTGAAGGAACACAACGGGCTATTAGAGACTGTAATTTTGTCCTATCTCATTATATTCACTGCCAGATTGGGAGGTACATGAATTAACGTCGCACTGAAAGAACACAACGGGCTATTAGCGACTGTAATTTTTTCCTATCTCATTATATTCACTGCCAGATTGGGAGGTACATGAATTAACGTCGCACTGAAGGAACACAACGGGCTATTAGCGACTGTAATTTTTTCCTATCTCCTTATATTCACTGCCAGATTGGGAGGAACATGAATTAACGTCGCACTGAAGGAACACAACGGGCTATTGACGACGGTCCGGGATCGGTCCGTTAAGCGAAAGATCCGAGGACAACACCTCGTAATTTTCAACCAAGGTCAGATGACAAAGTAAACACTCTCCAACATGAGGACATGTGAGGTCAAGACTGATTTAACGTGTACCAGCCCCACGTACGCGACGAATTTAGTTTGAAGCGACTTGTGAGCTTGCAATCCTCCGTTTATTAATCAGCTACTCTTTCATCTGGACTACCGTGACCCTTAGTCTCTGCTAGGAAATGACAATTGTATCCGTCACCAGATGAAATGGGTCAATTTTATGCTTTGTATAGAAACTTACTAAAACACGTTGATAAAGCAACCACCATAAAAATCGACATTCGAAGGTCAATGATATGAAGACTTCCCCTCTCTTCGGACCACTGACTTAATTGACCGTTTCTTCACACATAACTTTTCGATTTTGTGTTACGTTATGGATAAAGTTATGTGTGGGAGACTTCTTTTGTTTCAAACCGATCTTCAGACATCTTATGAAGAAGGATATCTACCCGTTGATCCTATTGCACAATCTAAAAAGAGGATGCATGTATGCATATTAGTGATTTTGAATGACGTCAAAAAATATTTTACTGGTTAGTTCTATTTTCCTAATTTTGAAAGTTAGGAACAATTTGAGCACTGTAACACAGAAAAGCAATTTGTGATTTTGAGCTTTTATTCCAATTGGAAAAGAACAGAGGCATTAACCAGATTACTGAAGTAATACTAATGGATATTTTGTGATTGATTGTCCGTCAACTGCTTCGTAAATAATAACAAGCACATTGCGGTTTAAGGGAAGTAAAATATTGTTTAGCCTTTACGCGCTATTCCTTTCGGCGTTCCTATAACATTTCTCTGATTAGAATTTCCCTTGATAGTACGATCTCCTCTCATTAATGAAAAAAGCTAGTTCTTGTCGAAGGTGAACCCTTGGGGGGCTAATAAACTTCAATTGCACCTTGATTAATAAAAAAAATTAAGTTTTCATCGATTTGGAATCATTTTCAGGGTTTATGGTTTATAGCTAAAAAACTCTACTTCAATCTCTACTGAAAGGTTGGTTTCATAATCAACTTTAACACAAATTAGACTCTTATTCCTCTGCGAAGTGGTTTATTTTGTTTTTAAGTTGCACAAGAATAAGCAAAAAAAATGTAAAAACACAAAAGAAACTATGAGATTCGTAATAAAATCTATAAAATTTATCAAATCGTGAAGGAACAAGGGACTGGTGAAGGGGAAAATTCCACAAAGCACTATTACGGACAGTTGTTATGACCGATTGACCACTGGATTATTTTTATCGTATCGAACCAATTCAGATTAATGATGGTAAACAGATGCTTGTTTCTGTTATGAGAACGTACTTTGGATTAAGAATTTTTAACGAAAATTAGTTTTCTTCCAATCAATTTTCGTCAACTAACCGGTCTGGTGGTTAAAGTGTTAGTCTCTAAGTCAAAAGGTTCCTGGTTCGAATCCGGATCAGTGCATGGATATTTGTAAATGTTTGGTGCAGAGGTGGCTGGTGCACCTTAAATCTGCTGTGGCCGAAAGTACTCACGTTGGGTTGGTCTGGAAGTTTAGAGAGTGGAGTGCCAGCTCAGGTGTGTTGCCTCGCCATCTGAATTCAAAATTACGTGGTGTTGTCCTCGAATCTTTCACTTAGGGGATTGATACCGGATCGTCGTCAATAGCCCGTTGTGTTGCTCTAGTAGACGTAAATTAAAAATTACCAAAATTAACGAATTACTAATCAATTTTCTGTTATATTTCATACATAAATTAACACGTACTCTAATTTTAACTTTGTAATGTTTCCGTAATCCATCCATCTCTTTGCAGCAAACACTACAAAGATTATCGAATCAAGGAACTTAGAGAGAAATTTATCCCACCAAAATAAGATCTCTCCCCCTCCCCCCCAAAAAAAGTAGTAACATCAGCACCATGATGGTGACTACTTTTTCAGCCCCTCCTCCAATTAATTCTGTGCGCATGCCTGTCCTCATCGGATTTGTTAAAGTTTAGTTCAATTGTATAGTTTACATTGTTTATTCACATTAAAATTGAAAGCCCGTATCACTTACGGTGGTAACTTTATCATAGGAAAGGTGTGTTACTTGGACCTTTTTTGACATTTTAATATTTTACTTGCGTATTATTGATTTTTAAATATTGAAAATAAAGTTTTATCATTCTTTAGGTATTTATGTACAAGATATATTTTTTGGGAAAGTCTAGAACACTTCTTTATATAACTAGAGGGCTCCGCCTCTGATCTCCTACGCTCGCCAATCCCCGGTGATTGTTACGCAATCCCATTTGGTTTGCTTCGCAAACCAACACTTCTTTTTTAATATAGAGATATTTATTTTATGAGGGAAAAATTTTACATTGGGATCAAGGTTTATCATCCGTGCTGTACCTTGGTCCTAGATATGTTGTACCTGGGGCCACAATTTTACATCATGGGAAAATCAAACAAAAATGTGAGTAACTTCATATTTATATTTATTATACATAAGTAGGTTGCAATGTAAATAAATAGTTTATAGAAATAACTTGGCCTTCTGCGGGGGGGGGGTGGCACTCTTATGGGACAGTCTTGTAGTTCAATCTAAAATATCACTTTTAACCGTTGTACTTCCACAGTGAATCTCAATTTAAAACTTTAATATCACTCATTCAACATTAAACTGTGAAAGGTTAACAATAAATATTAATTTTTCTCACAGAGACACAAGCTAAACCACCACAAACAGTTGGGTTGGGATGCTTAAAACTCGCATCTTCTTTGTCCACATTGTAAACTGTGTTGTATACTTTGGTAAACTTAAGGGAGTTTCGATTTTTTTTTCAGGTTCTGAACACACATAAAAAAAATCTTCATTAATTGCAACTATTTTTGCTACAAAATATTTTAGTTTTCTTGGAGGTAATATTTTTACTAAAATTAAATCACCAACATTCATACTTTCACAATCTGGTGGATTTTCTAAATCAGTGAAATCCTCTTCTGAGTTTCCTGATTGTTCACACAAGTCGTTTTATTCAATTTTTTCAATATCTAAATCATAACTGTAAAATATTTTTTATAGCTTTTTTCAGCTTTTTTGTGTCTTTTTAATTTTTTTTCAGTTTAAAAAAAATAATAATAATAAAAAAAAAAAAACTTTATTTTATATTTTATATTTTATTTGTTGTTTTATTGGTGTATTAGTCAAAATACATAATTTTCCTTTCGGCCTACATCTCCGTATATTCTAACTAACATCACAACTAAGAGTAACAGCAATTAAGTTATCTGTTCCAGTACAGGCCTAACTACCTTAAATTTTGAGGATATTAAATTTATATGTAAATTAATAGTGTCACTTAAAAATGTGATTTAATAATTGGATTGAATGAAAACCTTTTTTGTTACATTAATGTTATCAGTGGTGTTGCACTTTGAATCGGCCCAAGAAACAACACTTTGAATAGGATCAAGGTACAACACTTGGTCATATTTCAAATATATGCAATCAGCTATTTTGAGGTGATTGTAAACCTAGTTTTAAACTCACGAGTTTGAAGCTAAAAGAATGCTTTAATAGACTGTACTATCATAAAATCCTGAAAAGAAAATGGCAGTGGTTAGAGAAGAAAAAGTAGTAAAAGCGAAATACTTACATTCATTAGGTGAAAAGTAGTTTTATTTTTTTCCTAACAAAACAGTAAAACTCTGGAACTCTCACCAATTAGAACAACTTGCTATAAGCGTCTATAGGCAAATAAACAAAGTACTGTGACTGGTTTTAAGCCAACCCAACAAATAAATTTACAAACACTGTATGTCCAAGGTACAACACCTTCTAATGATAAAGTCACTCTTGTAAGCTTTCAGCAGTTGTACACTGAGATAGAAATATACCAAAATTTCAGCATAAAGAATCTGATGAACGAGAGAACAATTTCTCCTACAAAAAATATACTCCCAAAAAGTTTCCACAGTTCTGTGGAAGTATTTTACTTGGTACCAAGAAAGTAAAAAATGAACTTACTACGATAGCTTTCAAATGAAATAAAGCCGTTCACTTTCAAAATGGCTTTTTTTTTTTTTTTGTATTTTAAATAAATGGAATCTTGATTATTTTCAGTTACTAATCTCTACTTTTGGTCACGATGCAACTTTATAAAACTAATGTGGCTTCAACTACCAAACTATAGATTGAATTGAATTGATGAATAAAATATGCACACCACTAACTCTTTAAAACAAGCGTGAAAATTATCAATCTTAAAAACTAAGCAAAACTTGATGAAGCTGTAATTTTTGTATGAGTCTGAAGAGTCTAACAAAATATTGATTTAAAAAGAAACACTCTCATTTCTGTTCAACAAGGAAAATTTAGATCTATTATAGATAAAAAAAATATATTACGGAAACTTATACAATGCCTGAATAAGTATGTGACCTTGAGAGGTTAAGGTAGGAATTTTTGACGAAAATGAAAGTATATAGAAAAGACGGTGGAACGTCGAAAGAAGAAGAGATTGTAATCAAATCACCTTAGAAGATAGTGTAACTCGGAATATATTAAGTACTGCATGTATCTAATTTCTCGTCAGAGATCATTTTCCGAATTTATTAAGGTAAAACTAAGACATTCCTTTATTTAATGATAGGAAAGACATGTAATACAATGTTTATTATGTTTTATTTAGAATTATGTAACTTTTTTAACCATTGAAAACTAGGCTGTGATATACATACAATCTAAAAATCTTTATACGCAATTTAAAGTTTATGTGCTCGTCATCTGACCGTGGTTCAAAATTGAGAGGCCTCGAATCTTTCACTTCGGGTTTGATCCAGGACCGTTGCCTATAGCCCGTTGTTTTTCTTTAGTCCGATGTTGATTAAATACCTACCTAAAACTTATGTGTCTCTTCTAGATGACCTCTTTTCTTGTCAGGGGGTGTCCACTGAGTATTTGTGCTTTAATCCTTTGATAGTTTTGAAAATTTTTGAAATACATATACTTATGGACTGGGTTTAGATTTGTAGATTCAGTGAAATACGAAACAACAAATAAATAACGTACAGAAGTGAATGCTTTTTGTTCGTCTGTTTTTATTTACATTTTTTGTTTTATACAATAGCAAAATTGGAAATCTGTTGCGTAAATATAATTTTAAGAGCATAATGTTTAGGAATCAATATCACTTTACTACATTAATCTATATTGTGTTATTTATATTCCTTCAAAAATTAATGGCATATAAAATATCCAATTAATTAGCTTAAAACTAACTTATTTAATAAGCAGTAAAGTAATCAATTATACACACATTTGTAATTTTCAAAAGCAATTGCTTTATATACTGTATCAAATCTCTAGATATAACTCATGAAAAGCCACAGAAAAATACAAATTACAATATGCGATTGAATCTGCCTCGAATTCTTTTTCAGATTTGTGTGTGAATGTTTTTTAATCTAATAAAACATAACAGTTGAACAAAACCTATAATAAAAATTTAAGAATATCTTCGACATTTTTACATTATTTATTTTGTACATTGGATTTTGTTTTTCTACTCGTAGACGTTACTTAGCTATGTTCAAAACTAGGAATGTCTTTATTTTAGTTACCTTATAGTGATGCATGCAAGTAAATCTGGTAATTCTTTGAAATGTGATTCACTTTCGTGTAAATACATATATGTACCTCGTATTATTTGGGTTCTTCGAAGGATGGTGTTAGTCCCGCTACAAGGAAAAAAACTTCTTTATTTGATAGAGGGCTTGGTGGCTTAGTAAAAAGAGCTCGGTTGCCGTATGAACCAGTCGATAAGCTCTTGCACAGTAGCTTCGTCTGTGATGATTGATGGTAAAAACTGCTCACCCCCATTCCCTTCATATTGCTGAATATTCTGAAGGGATACTGCATTCCATCTCGATGCGAACAACACTAAAATTACACTATACCAGTCGCTGATGAATAACAGTGGGCACCAATCCCGTATTAATGTTCACTTGTGTTTCAACAACTCTTATGCTGATATGACTATTGGATTGTATCATCTTGTATATCATGTGTATTGGCGATGTCTTGTAGCTGTTGTTGGTCGGAGTGAGGAAGCTCCTTATGGTAGGAACGTTTATATGGAACTTTCAACACGAATGTTGACTGTGATGCACAAGCATTACCATACACTGCAAGCACACAAAGTTCAATATCCAAATGTTATAAAAAAAACTGTATCATAACACTCTGAGATGATTTTGACGTATTAATGTTCAGGTATGCACATTTAATAATAGCCGAGAAACATTTCTATGTATTATCAAGTGTTGCTTACGCTGATGTGAAACTAGGCAACAATCAGGCGCTAAACGGGGATTCTATGGTAGACGGTTAATGCTATTAATTCCTATGGTAGACGGTTAACATCTCAAAGAGCTCAGAGACAAAAATAGTTTTTAAATTAGCCATTTTACAATGGCAGGAATGGCAGCTCTTTTTAATATGCCACCATCACTCACCTAGTCTAAAGGTAGGACGAGTGTCTAAATGCCTACACTGATTAGTTATAAATAAATAAGTTAGTTGTGTTTATCTCTGAGATATTAACTGACCTATCTGTGTAATTGTTATCAAGCCACTCCCTCTTCTCAAAATATTTATTTTCTCAAATAGCACCTTTCATCAAACACGCATTTAGAAAATAGTTTTGGGAATGGCCAATGTATTATTTATTGTATGATTATGTCCAATATATTATCAAATGTTCTTTCCCTAAATGCGTAGTATTAAAGGACCATAGCATTTAATGAGAGATATATATATATAGTTTCAACTGTTTTCAGACTATTGGTATGTTTAAAGGTATATATTTTACCTATGTAATTTACGAAACCGATTTTCTCTGATATAACTAGCTCCAGACTGTATTTGTTTCATAGATTTTTAATTCCAGAATTATTTCGGGAAAAATTCGAGTCCTGTGGGCTCTCCCCTGAATATATACAGGTTCTTTTCAAGTGCTTTTTGAATAGTCTAATGTAAATTAAGGACAAAATATGTTGTCATGAGTATCTTTATTTACAATCGCAAAAATAATGGGAAATTCATCGATAGACATGTTTATTTTAAGTTGCAGGTATACTGCGCCTGGTTTTAAGCAGACCCTATCTTTTATATTCCATTATGTACAAGTGCCCACCCAATACACTACTCAGAAATGACCCTGATTAGGCCTAGCAATTGTAGATGTGAAATTACCTAGTTAACTTTTGTTGAGTTACACAAGTTGAAAATCAACAAGTCTAAAAAACTATTGCTCTTTGCTTCGAAACAGCTAGGGAAACATTTCCAATGAAGTTAAATTCGATCTAATCTCTGAATATAGTTTCGCACGGCTTCTCACTTCCAATTAAAAACGAACCGTCTCAGGTTAGAGCATCCAGAATCATTTCCCCATTGTTTGCTTCCTTATTCAAAAAAATGTGTGTTATGATTAATAATAAACCCCACTTTTCTCCTGGGAAGGAAAACAAAAAAAAATTATTCCAAATGGTCGAATCCAATATGAATATTCTCATAACTACAATATATTGTTCCTCTTAATCCTACATTTACGTATAATAAAGTTCTGATTATTTCTAGACGGGAAGAGGCCAGAATCGTGATTTGGTCGTTTGCAGCAAAGTATAATTTACTTTGTTGATCGTTGGAAACACTTCTCATGCGAGCATCAACTCTATCTGCCGATAAAGGGTCCTTTTCTTTGCTTGTTGGGCAGATAATTTATGAAAAGGAAACAACAGATGTAGGACGGATCTGTTTCCTGTTTGGTTTAAGCATTTCTCCGCTGCAACTCGTTACTCCTGAACGGACAGCCTCTTTATTATCTTGTCGATTTCCCTGTGGACTCTAATTTGCTCTTGTTTCCCCCTTTCACCAATGAAGCAAAGACGCTCGATTCTTTTATTCGTTGCAGTTCTATATCAGAAAGATAAATTGTAAGCAAAAATCGTAGGTTTAGAGAAGAAATTCATTAGGTGTCATTTTTTGGGAGTGCGTTCTTTAACAGTAAATGGTTGTTTTTATTATAAGAAATACATTATCAGATTGTAATTTGTTGGAACAAATATAAATGCTATTAAGCTGCTTGAATTTTTTCTTTTGCATCAGAAACTAACAGCATTAAGTGATTGTATTTGCCGATATTTTTTCAGTTAATGAGCTTTTGCTCTAAGCCGACATTATCTTCTAGTGTAGATTGCGCTTGTCATAAGACAGTAGTGTTAAGTTCTTCATTTTAAAATTTCGAAAGCAGTACACATCTGGGTAAAATTAAAATAAAGTAATTCAATTTTATGGATATGTTACTTTAACACTCAATGAAGTGTTAGCCATGTAAGAAAATCAAGACTGATTTTATTTCATTGAGCAGTTATAGTATTTGTAAGCAGGTAAGACGATTATATAACTGTATTTGCAAAGATTTTTTCAGTTAATGAGTTTTTTCCCTAAGCCGACAGTATCTTTTAGTGTAGATTGCGCTTGAGTCATAAGACAGTAATGTTAAGTTCTTCATTATAAAATTTCGAAAGCAGTATACATCGGTGTAAAATTAAAATAAAGTAATTCAATTTTATGGATACGTTACTTTAACACCCAGTGAAGTGTTAGCCATGTAAGAAAATCCAGACTGATTTTATTTCATTGAGCAGTTAGTATTTGTAAGCAGGTAAGAAGATTAGAGTTCTCGTGAAATTCAGTACTTTTGAATGGCACGATTAGTAAAATCAAGTACAGTTTCGTGACCACTATTAGTAAAATCAAAAATTTACAATACTATCAGTAATCTCAATCGACCAAAGGTATTACAGTTCATATTACACAGTTATTCTTTTCTGATCATGAAATTTCATAATTACTTTGTAGATTGATTTTGAGAACATTATTGTAAACTTTTAGAATACAAATAAAGCTTTTCAAAGCAGGTTATTTAATTGAAGTCTATTTCAGTCTGTAACTAATCTTCCACAATAATGTTCACAGAAGTGTAAATACTTATTTTCTAACACCTCCTATAGGGTGCTTCAAAACTTTCTGTTAAAATTTTAACAGAATACAGGGAGTAAAAATATAAACCTTGTTCACATAGTGACGTATGTTAATCTGAAGGACGCTGTTCGTAGCTTGGTTATCTGCATCGACACTGTCAAGACTGCATTACTGATAATCTTCACAACTTTGAGCACTTACTGTAAAATTGTAAGTGAACACTGGTCACAGTGGCTCAGTGGATTTTGCATAATTGTTTCGTTACTAGATGTGGTCAGTGAAAGCTCGATTTATATGTGTGGTGGTGGTGTTGATTTTATTAATATCGGTGGTTTTGCCATTTTTCGTAATTGGAACATGTTAATGGGACTGGTTTTATATTAGCCTGTGACAATAGTAAAGGCGATCGCTGTAATAATGCTTAAGTGTGCAAGAAATTAACGTAGTTTACAATAACGCGTATGAAATTTTTGAAATATGTACTAAAAAAATAAAGGATTTCTACGACTCAAAAAATCCTTACTCTCGTCACATTTTTCAGTAAGTCAATCCCAATGCCGAAAAATGGTATAAAATACTTATCTTCAACACTTCGATCATAAATATTTGAATTTATTTAGTCATGTGAATGGTGCTATCAGATGCCTATTTTATCTTTCTACTCGAGTTCAGTAGACTTTCCTTTGTTATCCGCAGTCTTTATATATATATATATATATATATATATATATATATATATATATATATATATTTTTTACAGGAAAATGTTCAATTCTTCATTTTCTATCTTCTAATCCTACAATTACTAAATTCAATCATGGGTTATTTTTTCGAAACCATTCTATTACTGACAATAGGAACGAAGTTAAGAAATCCCTCATAGTGAAACTTTTTTAGACTTCTGAATCGTGGAATATCGCGTGTCGTTCCTGTCCTTTCAAACCCCACCGGGGAATAGCTTCGAATACACGATGAAGGAAACCCCACTGGAAGCTGAAATGTGTGAGAAAATTGTCAGATGTTTTACGTAATATTCGATGGTTTTAATACCAGTCATCAGCAACGAATTTTCCTACTCAATCTTTTGTTCGAGTTACGTGAAGGAATCGGACATTTCTATCCAATTTCCAGTGCCGTGAATAATATAGCGAGAACAGCTGAAATTCTGCTGCTTGCAATTGCTGGAAAATTAGTCATTAAGCCGGAGGGGCACTGAATCATTTATTTGCTTATTGTATTGAATGGTCAACAGCCAGTAGCGTAGACTAGATTTATCTTCTGGGACGGCGGGGACAAAAGTTGGAAAGATAATTTTTAAGCCCAAAGTTTGGATCGTATTAGAACAGGGCTTGAAATACCCGGTTGCACGGGTGTACTGTGCACATGAAAATAAAATTGTGCACCTAACGTTAAAAATAGGTGGGGGGGGGAACGTTTTATGTTATTTTGATGTTTGAACAAAATATTAGTAACGACCTCCCGCTCTAAAGGAACAAAATGCAAGTACCTAAATACACACTACGCAAAAACAAAATAGCTGGGCCGTAACGGGTTTATACAGGAAGGTTTACTAGTGCCACTGCAACCAGAACTTTCCGATGATCGAAACTTTTTCCAGATAACTCTGTTGAAGCGACTGTAGCGACGGAAGGAGAAGGTAGAATTTAGATCACTTGACCACCCGCGAACGATAGGCATCCCGCATTTCTGTAAACACCTCGTGTTTTAATGAAGTGTAAAGACGAAGGAATTCCATAGAATTGTCGGGCCAATGCGATCGTAAACAAATATTTTCATTATTTATTTTTAAATTCAGATTTTATCTGCTTAAAAATATAGTGTACTCGTTTATTTTTTATGTGTTTTTTGGCCACCAATGTCTAAGTTTGTAAGTAATAATTTCACAGATAAGAAAATTGTTCAAATATGTTTATTTACTATCTGTACTACTAACCCATCTGGACATACCCAATTAATAAAGTAGCTTATCTATATATATATTTCTCTTACGTGGCACGCAAAAAAGACGTTATTTGTTACCGCGTTTTGGCAACATTGTGCGATTGTTTGTTTACTAGGAGCCTCGCGCCTCATTTGAATCTATAGCGTTATCGGATGAAATTTTATTGAAAAAAAAAATGAATTTTAGACGAGCTGTTGCGGTTTGTAATAGAAATCTAAGAAAGCGGAGGATCTTTTCAGGGCTATTTAAAAAACGGTCCTTTTCAAGGCTAACAATTATAGTACAACAAGACGCATGCACTACAACTTTCGACAACAAACTCAGTCAAAAAGTGTATGGGTGGCTCGAGTACTGGGAAAATGTACACACAAACAACATGCTGGGTATTCAATTTCCAAAGCAGCGTTCACATTGCGAGTAAAAATTTGCTCAAAGTTTTCATTTAAATTATGATTCCAGAGGTACTGTATATATATATTTTATGTAATACAACAAATTTAGATTTGAAAAATATTTTTTTGGAATATCTTATTTTGTAATCAATCCCTTCTGCTAGGACACGTGTCTTCATTGATGCGAGCGAAGCGAGCATAGGTTCGCGCAGCGAACCAATGAGAATTGCGAAGCAATCCTCCGGGGGTTAGCGAGCGTTAGCGATCAGGGGGCGGGCCCCCTAGTATTACATTAATGCTCTTACATTACGTTTTTTAAATGTGCACCTAAAATATAATTTGTGCACCTAACTTAAAAACTTAGGTGCACAAGGTGCACCTGTATTAAAAAATCTATTTCAAGGCCTGTATTAGAATATGTAAAAGTTCCATTTACTCTTGAACTTTATTTCGTACAAAGATTAATTTTTAAGTAAGAGTATATGTAAGGTAGGTAGATATTTTAATTAACGTCACAATAGGGGCAACACATAAGCTATTGGCGACGGTCCGGGATCAAATCCGAATCGAAAGATCAGAGGACAACACAACGTAACTTTTAACAGCAGTCAGACGACGAGGTTACGCATGAGTAAGCCGCTTTCCACTCTCCAAACTTTCACACTAAGCAAACGTCAAAGCATTAATTTTAAGTAAGATAACTTGTAATTAATTTTAAAGTAATATATTGTGTTAGGTATAAGTAAGTGTTTTAACGTTGCAATAGAAATAACACATGGGATCAAACCCGAATGGAAAGATCCGAGGACAACACTACGTAAGTTTTAACCGCAGTCATATGACGAGGTTACGCCTGATCCCGCACCACGCTCTCCAAACTTTCACACCATATCAACGTCATAACATTTGTGGTCACGACAGATTTAACATGCACCAGCCTCCTATGTGCATGACGGGCGGACTGTAGTGAGATTCGAACTCGCAACCTTCCGATTGATAGTCCGTTTGTCTTACAACCGTGCTACCGCTCCCCAGATTATGTAAGGAGATGGATAAAAAGTGACACATCTCAATTGATCCGAGAACAGAAATAATTTTACAGCGGTTGTATTGACCCAAAAAATTATTTCTGAAAATTAAATAACACCGAGTAAATATTTTAATCTTATTTCTTGAAAATTCGCTTGGATTTATTTGTCCCTTTTGAAGCGTAGATGCTGTATGTAGATTTAAGAATAGTTGAGATGGTTAAATCAATAGAAACTCGTGTTCATGATTTTGTATTTTCTAGAATTGGCATGATATTCTCATTAGTTGTACTGTTCTATACTGTACAACTTGTAAATAATATGGCATAGTGATCGTAAGTAGCAGTAAGTAAATCAAGGCGGTATGAAATGAAACTTTCAGACCATTTAAAAATATTTTGTATTTTAAGTCAATACATTGACTGAACCAATAAAGGACATTTGGGAAATAGAAAAAGGATTTATTTTACATTAAATAATAAATAGAGAGAAACGAATCTATTTGCCTTTCATAATACACCATTATAACAAACGGAATTCACATACATTTCCCAGCTTAGTGTATTAAGAATTTCGTATTGCATTCTTCCATACGTTTAAACTGATTCATAGACGGTAATGTGATCTTTAGTGCACATTTTCAATTCTGATCATTGAGCCGAACGAGTAACATATTTATGCGTATTTCAAAACAACAGCCCTGTAATTAATTTTAACAATGCTCTGCATTAGCAGCACAGCATTCACACTCAATTTATATTATGAAATGTAAGATATTCGCATCGATATTTTGTACAACAATTCCTTTCACCCCATTAAGTTGATGAATTAATACCTTTTAATTCATATGCTTTCTTTTTACGTACTATTTACAGCATATTAAAACATTCCCTAGTCGTTTTATTCTATGTTATATTTGTCCCTTTGATGTGGTGTGGACTTTGCAGAGAAGGGTCCTAGCTCAGGCGTTGACCTCATCATCCGACCGTGGTCCAAAATTACGAGGTGTTGTCCTCGGACCATTGCTTACGGAACTGATCCCGGACAATCCTGTTGCCTCAGTGCGACGTAAATTCAACTACCCTGGTACCATATGATATTTGACAAGCGCTTTCCTTCTCAAGCAGAAAATTTATGAAGATGAGTTAGTTCTTTCGTACGGAGCGCGGAAACAAGTTCGGTTCACTCCATTTGCATAAAACAATAAGCCCTCCATCGTTCACGCACATGCTTTTATCACCCATGCGTTAATCGCTCGGATACAATTTGACTACCTTGTTCAGCTACCTCCCATTGACTCGCCCAGACCGTGTCTAATATGCCCTTGTAAGTACTAACTCGTCGAGCTGTTGAGAGCTGTGCCTACAACATCTGCTCCCGATGCGCAGGGGCTCCCAATATTACATCAGTCGCCTTTTCCTGTGTGTCTATATCAATCGTCGTTTCTCGCTCAATTGACTGCTCATGTTCCCGTAAATAGACCGGGCGCGTTCAGCGTGCACCGTTAGCGGACGGCGCTGTGTCCGCCGTTCATCGCTGGGTGTCTGCCAGCTGTCGTACGCGGAAAGCCCCCCAGCGCGGCGGGCAGAGAGCGAGGATGGAGCGGGGAGTCATTAAAACGAGTCGCTGGCCGTAATAGACCTTATCGGCGAATGTCGTCTCTGATTAGGGAGACGACGGTGGAGTGGTGGTGCTGCCCTCTGGTGGGATGTGGGGGAGTTGGGTTGCTCTGGTAATGTGTGTGCGTAGGCAGTGCTTGAAAGGTATTTACAAATGATGAAGAACGGGTACGAATGAAGAGTTTTAAAATCCCACATCGGAATAGTGGGATGGTAGAGTACTAGTAGAGAAAACTAGTTATCCGATAACGCAGTTGGATTGATAATCGATGACACGAATTGAATTAATCGAAATGGGTGACGTATCGAATGCGTTTTGTTCATTTCATAACATAAACCTGAGTAATTAAATTTGAAATATTTTATTTTCGGAATATCTGTGTGTGTGTGGAACCTAAACTATGATCCGAAATACATCAGGGAAATATTTTTGATTATTAGCAAATTCATAGGCTTACAAGTGAAATATACTGTCAAAGTTTTCCAGATAGGAGTGTTTATGAAGTTTTCAAGATAGGACTGTTCATGAACTTTTCTATACAGGAATGTAATGATATATAGACTGATTAAGTTCTTAAAATCAATTTTACTTAGCACAAATATTAAGTTTCTTCTTGAGAAACACGTTGTTGTTGTTTCTTATGCCTACACTGGCAGACCAGAGGAGTGCCGGGCCCGTCGAAGACGGCAAGAGGCGATGGGGGTGCGCCTTCCATGTTATTGAGCCCCATTGGGAGGAAGTCCGACTTTGCTCGACATACATGACACATCCGTTTTACAGGAAGGTCCCTTTCATACATCCATTCACTCACACATATCGTAATTTAGATCCCAATCAGAGGCCGATAACCCCCTGATCAGGTACCCCCAGAGGTATTGATTTGGTATGGGAACATGGGGGACATTGCGACCACGACCTATTTAACGTGCCCCAGTCACCATTAGTGAACACGACGGTCTTTAGCCAGGTCGAAGCGCCGATCTCGCAATCATCAGAATTGGAGGCTCCGCCGAGGACAGAACCCACAACCCTTCTGATGCGAGCCCGACGCTCTACTGACTGAGCTACCGCGGCTTTTGAGAAACACTTAGTGAGTAGAATTGTCCCCTTTGTTTACCTCAGAACTATGTTTTTATGCGTATTTCATTTGTAAGCCCACGATATAATCTAATTACATATTGTCTTATCATAAATCAGCCCACGTTTTTCAAATTAAAGTTTTTTAGTAATTCAAAAATTTCTATTGACAAACTCAACTTTTGTTATGAATTGAACAGATGAAAAGGGAAATTAAAGAATTTACATTCTGAGAAACAAACTCAGCGTAAAATCACAAAAATCAATCCAAAGCATAAGCAGTTTACTGCGAATTATAGAATTTTCCACAAATCCAGTCTAAGATTGCCCGTGAAATCAGAACAAAAAATAAATTGTCGTTTGAAGTTTTCCATGTATTGGATCATCTCAATCCTAAAAATATGTCACTGTTTGTTTCAGGAAGCTTGTTGTTTACGACTAAACTTGAATAATTTTAGATTTGATAAGAATCAGTTATATGTGTTTATGTACGTTAAAGAACTCAGGAAGATGATTCAATGTTTTCTTTAAAACCTAAGTTGAGACTTTTTTAATCTAATTTTTCTCAGTCATTCTTCCATTGGTAGGTAATTGTAACTAACAACTTCGTTACATGTTTCTGGTCTTTTCTAATCTATTGAGTGCATTTATCATCACTTTCAAAGTATATAGCAAAAACGTTTGCAGAATTGAATTTTATTAAAATTCAGAATATTGCATTGATTATTACATTTAAAATAATTAATGAAGATATTGAATCATGCAATATATAACTTGGGTTGAATTTTTGAAGACCTCGTTTTCCTTTGATAACATTGTTGTGTAGAGTAAACAACAGTTAAATGCAAATATTGTTTTTAGAAACACTCTGAGGGGACATTATTGACAACAGGCAATTTCGAAAAAAATTTAAGCTCTATAGTTTAGATAACAGATAATTGTATATAATAAACTAGTTTATTAAAAGAATTATTAAAAATAATGATTCGTTTATTTTGAAATTATACTCATATAAAAGACTATAAAATTAAAAAACGACGTAATTCCTTTTTTTATCACGGAACTCTGATGAGTTGTGATAATGTAGGTTAATTTTATGCAAGTATTCAACTGTGATAATTTAAATATCTTACATGTATTACATAAAAAAAAATATAAAAAACGTTAAATACTTAAGAATTGGAGCAGCTTAAGTTTAAACATAATTGGAAAAATAATTTATAGTATTCTCTTCCCTTCTAATTTAAAGTGACACTTTAGAAATAAATGCAATAATAGTACTCATATGTGAATGTGATGAAGACTAAATTCATGTTCGGTGAAAGAGTATCACAATTTAGTTCGAGTAAAATTATCTTCCTAACATTCTTAGCAATTTTTTTCTTTAAATTTGTTGCAATTATTTTAGTAGCAGCTGTCTTGTTTATTCATTAAAAAAATAATTCTTAATTATTTTGAATTTAGTTTTAGTATTTAAAAAAAATATATATTTATAATTTATTACGTTTAAATGGGTTTTGTTAGAGGCTTAAATTAAAATAATCGAATGGGCCAAAATGAAATAAAATTTTCAATCTTAGAATCTATATAAATAAGAATGGAGTGTTTGTTTGTACATTCAATATTTTCGACCCATTTCAAGTTTTCTATCCGTTTTGGACCCTTCTGATGCCGAATCCGCCTTTTTCTCGTTTGGTGTCTGTCTGTCTGTCTGTCTGTCTGTATGTTGTGCCCTATACACGTCCACGCGGTTTAAGATATTTTCATGGAAATTTGCATACAGTGAGTACTTATCTTGATTTAGTGAGTGGAATTGGTTGCGAAAGTCTGTCTGTCCGTCTTTCTGTTCTATGCTCGATTTTGTGTTTGTGTGTTTGTGTAGGCATCACATAAATTGTATTCCAGATATTTGATTGCATTGTATTTTATTTTATACATTATCTATTAATGTAGTGAAGGCAATATTAAACATTTCTTTATTGTTATATTTAGACGAGTTTCATGCTAAAACACCTGAGTAAGTATACTTAAATCAACCATAATTTGGTAGTTTTGGAAAAATTGGAATGTCTATTGAATATTACGATTAATTCGATTGCTTTACCAGTACTGCTGAAAAAGTAATTATTCTTCAATTTTTTTTTTTTTTTTTTTTTATGGAATTTCATCTCTGATACGTCATTTATTTCGAATCTTATTTTTATTCTTTCCGCAATGAAAACGATTTCCGAATATTTGGGACAGACGATATTTTTCAATGAAACGAGAATGAACACGATCGCGCGATCAGTGATATTTTTTCTGGTTCTTTCGCTCTGAATTAATTTCACATTTCTAAATTTTGTACACTTTTAGTTGTAAGTTGTGGCAACTGTGCGAGATCAAGAGATAAAATTGAATCACAAATTAATATCTTTAGAACAATTTTTTACGACATCTTTTATCTTGTTTTACTTCGCTGTTTCCTGTTTTAAATATTTATTATTTTAATAAATGTGTTTTCCTTCTCATCACACCCAACAGCACCACAAAGTATTAGACTTGAAAATGTTAGGTAAGTCAGTATAAATTTTCAGTAAATTTTAAGTGTAGTTATGCCATTATTGAAAGAATAATGCCGTTATTTAAAGAATAATGCCGTTATTTAGAGAATAATGCCGTTATTTAAAGAATAATGCCGTTATTTAAAGAATAATGCCGTTATTTAAAGAATAATGCCGTTATTTAAAGAATAATGTCGTTATTGAAATAATAATAATGTTTAAAAATCCAAACTAGAACTTTTTCCAATATTAAAAAATTCGTTGTAATAATGACAGGAGAAGATTGCGAAATTTCACAATGTCGCATACCGGAGGCAAGAGTGCCACAGGTAAAAAAAATATTGTTTTGTTGACTATTGGTGCGAGAGCACTCGCCGTAAATCGTAATTTTAATTAATTGAGTTGCACATGAAAACAAAGGAATTAAGAAAGGGAATTCCAAATCTTCCTATAAATCGTCTTTTATAGTAGTAACCTTAGTATCACCTTTCGTCTTTTTGTAGCTTTGTCATACGGCAATTGTGCGATGTATGTGAAATATATTACATGAATGGATATGCATGTGTAGGATTTGTGTCCAAAGTAAGTTGTAGAAAATATAAAGATGGCGAAAGGTGTTAAAATAAATTTTTACTCTACAAAAAACGTAAGTCATTATATATTTTGATTATCTCTTCAATCTAGAGTAAACGAATTCAAACCGAGTAAGGTCGGGTATTTTGCTAGTTAAGATATAAAGTATTAAATTTCCTTTTTTAACATGTCGCACCCCGACAAGAAAAGTGACAAAACTCAAAATTGCAGAGATTGAGAAACATCAACTTAAAGAATACAATAAACTTATATTGAAATAGTACAAGCTTCTTTCAAATTTTAGGTAAGTATTTATGGTGGTAACTTCTATTATATTCTATAGAATAATAATATAACATGCTGGGTCACCTCGTACATATTTTTCAATGACATAACATCAAAATAAATTTTTTTTGTTTTTTTTACTTGTGTCACTTTTCTTGCGGGGTGCGAAGTGTTTCCCTTAAACAGTAAAATTATTTATCTAATTTTGAGTTACTACGTTATGAAGTTAAGAAATAGATACGAATTCACGAATTCATTAGAGTGTAACAATTCCTTTATATTCTTTCTATATTGGTGTGGTAAAATATAGAAGCTTTCTAGGATTATTCTTAACATTTTCAACCAATTATTAGCATGATATTAAGACTAATTAATGAGATTTCATTTCGTGAAAAAAATGATAGAACATGAGTTGTTATCGATTAATTAATGAACGGAATAATTTGACAGTTAAACACCAGAGGACAAGGGTCGTTCCTTAGTGGGGCTCTGGGTATCCCCTTCTACGAGTCAGTAGAAATAGAAGTGGCCAAACGAGACTAGAGCAGTATGTCTCTAACTCTAAATAAACAATCCGAGCAAATATATTTCCGTTATTAATTTTATACTTATTCGATCCTACTAGAACAATTTTAATAAATGAGGTTTTTGAATCTGCGTATTTTGTTCCTAATGTGCGTCAGTGTATTTGAAAAGCACTCACACCAATAGTAGGAATGCTTTGAAGGGGTGAATCCACGGGGCTCAAATTCTTCCCGGAAGGGTTTCAAAATTCAAAACTATCAAAAAACACATTCTGATGTTAGTTATATCAGGAAGAATAATCGAATTTTCATACATTACACAGGTAAAATATGCGTCTGAACACGTCAATAATCTGAAAACAGTGGAAGGAAAATCAAGAAACGCAACGACTCTCAGATTTACATCTCCTATGATGTACGCGGGCTTCACGTTAACCCGTGACGTTACACGAGGCCTACAGTCACGCGAGGTACCCTACTTGTCTCCTCCTGTTTTCAACCTCTCTTTTGCTCCTCTGGGCGTATTTATCTCTTCTAAGTCATTAATCCTTGAGTATGTATGTCCACTTTCCTCGAGTGATATTTTATTTTCCCATGAGACTTACTGTCTTTAATAAACACGGGGCTAGCGCACCTAGGATACCCAACAATCTTTTTCAACTTTCATCTATTCTATTACCAAATCCCTCTTTCTTTCCTTTCAGTCTTATCTTGAACTTACTTGTCTGTCTTGTGTTTGACCCACCTTGGCCAAATATGATCTTTGGGTCATAAAACTACAAAGTAACCAACAAACACAGTGCTCATTTAACATTAACGTACTTACGGTGATAAGGTTGTTAATTTACGACGCATTGGAGCAACACAACGGGCTATTGGTGGCGGTCGAGGATCTATCCAGAAGGGGAATATCTGAGAACAATACCACGTAATTTTAATACGTGGTCAGATGACGAAACGGGTAAAAGAAAACTAGGTCATTCGAAATTATGTTCTGATTTCGTTCCTGATGAAGGGCCTTTAGAAAGTCCAAATGCTTTTGAGAAGAGAAAGTGGCTTGCTGAGGTTTGCATGCGGGTAGCTCATACCTCAGAAACAACTCCATGGAAAACATACACAAGTTTGCAGTTAAGTCTAGTTGCAATCAAATTAACGATATTTTATTACTCTATATAACCATTTAGTTTGCCCGGTGTTAAATTGAAATACCAATTATTTATTTCAGAAATACTGTTAGATGGCATATTGGTAAAGAGTACATTTCAGTAGAAAAGCATTTCCCTCCGTTCTAGTTTACATCAAATTATGTATCCCGGGTCCTGGTGCAATTTGTCCGGAATCGCACGCAGAAATAAAAACCGAGTTTTTGATTTCAATTCAAGAAACGAACTCGCTCACAATGGAAACGAGACACACCTCCTCAGCACAGAGGAGTGAACTCGACATCCAAGAAAAACACCCCACGCAAATTCAAACCCCGAGGAGAAAACTCCCCTTGTTACGGAGACAGTTCCCCTCACCGGAAATACAACCTAACTAAACGAAAGGAGATATTTGTCAACAGTACCACCCTCGGCTATACCAACTACTCACAAAGCTACAGACACATAAATAAGCGACTCCGAATCCATAAATCCACACAAGTTTTTTTAGCCCAAAACGCATTTGCTGCACAAAAAACGAAACATTTCATTGTGTGCCTCGCTTTCTGGACGGGGGCGTTATATAGCTTATTGTCGGAGGACCGTGCAGCGTTCTGTTCACCCCCGCGGTGAGCAAATGTGGGAAAATGACGCCGGTTTCACTTTCACGCCTGCAAGTAAGGAAGGACTTTTTAACAACGATCCTTGCTTCGCCTCGGGTTTTGTCGAAGTAAATTCCCCTTCACTTGTGCCGGAGAGTGAGAATTTCGTTTTGTATTTCCGTTGTGGCGAGATTTGTATTCTGGGATTGTGATTCGGGAGTTCTTTGTACGTGGCATCTTTTTTGTGTGATTCGAGATTGAAAATAAAACGCAAAAAGAGTCGTATCTCGGGATCGATCAATACATAGCTTTGAAGATCGAGTATAGATAGATATGTGAACTTGGGATTTGGATTAGATTTGAGGATGTATTCTGGCTTATGAATTGATCCACGGATCCAATCACATGGGCAATCACATGATCCAATCACATCAAGAGAGTAGCTCTATCTACACCTACCTCTTTAAATGCACGCAAGTGCACACTAATATGAACCCTAATTATCAAAATCAAGGTAAAAAGTTTACAATGGAATTTCTTCGATTTTTACATTTTATTTTATTTTCTGAGGATGATACACGTATGAGCTTCCGCTTTTTTGTTTTCCTGAACCCAATGAGATGCAACTTGCACCAATCTCTAAGTAGCAATGTGCCGACCAACCGGTATAGTGGTTAAGGTGTTAGCCTCTATATCGGAAGGTTCCTGGTTCGAATCCGGGTTCGGGCATGGATGTTTGTAAGCGTATGGTGTAGAGGCGGCTGGTGCACCTTAAATCTGTCGTGGCCGAAAGTCCTCACGTTGGGTTGGCGTGGAAGTTTGGAGAGTGGGGTGCCAGTTCAGGTGTTGCTTCGTCATCTGACCGTGGTTCAAAATTACGAGGTGTTGTCCTCGGATCTTTCCCGTAAGGGACTGATCCCGGACCGTCGTCAATAGCCCGTTGTGTTGCTCTAGTACGACGTTAACTAAAAAAAAAAATTACCATCTAATCACTTTTGTTCTTCTCTTCCAAAAAATGTTTCGGATTCTTTCAAAGAATCTATGTGGTTATATAGTCTTTAAATATGATGTTTAAATAGAATGTAATACACTGCACTACTCAGAAATCTCTTGACGCTCAGAGAGAGTTAACTACATGTAGCAAAATGTTTATGAAATGAAGAGTGAAAATAAAAACAAAATTGAACTACCACTGGATATAGATCAATACTTTGATTTTATAAATGAAAACCTAAAAGCCAAAGTGCGAACTAATGTAGAGAGAGAATGTTGAATTTATACACCACGCTGGAGCACTACAACGGACTATTGACGATTGTCTGAGAACGTTCTCGAAGGGAAGGATTTGAGGATAACACCTCGTAATTTTGAACCACGGTTAAACGATGAAGTCAACCTCTGAGTTGACATCCCTCTCTAAAATTTCAAGCCATACCAACGTGAAGACATTTGAGGTCAAGCCACATTTAACATGCATCAGCCCCACGAACTAGACGATCTTTGGTTGGATTGAGTATCGAACTATAAATCCTCCAATAGCAAATACGCAACTCTTCCTTAAGTCTGATCAAAATTGGGGATTTTGATCAGACTTGAGAACGTATGCTTATTTGCGTTATGATCCACATAAGAAGTAAAACGACGAAGTTTTTTCCAAAACTTGTGGGAGAAAATTACACCACTGTTCGGCTCCGGATGTTATACTCAGAGTAACATTTGTAAATAAAATACTTGATTTACAACACCCGTGATATCATTGCCAAGGAAGTATTCAGAATGAAGAAAACGGGGTTCGAGCCCTTCTAAGAAAATAACTCGTCTCAAGAAAACTATCAAAAATGCATGCTGATTTAAAAACTGATATAATCAGCGTAAATCTGTTTCGTAAATTATGTGTAAATATGTCTGAAAATTCAATAAAAATCATTAACATGTGGCTTATTTCACATAGGGGCATTCGATCGAAATAGGGTTCCCAGAAGAGGACTGGATCACTCTTAACATTAATTTCTGGATAAGTGACTGACCAGCGAGGTGTGAACTTAAAATGAATTCACTAGTTGTAAATTTAACAGCATGTTATCGAATTCGGATAACGATTTTATTTTACCTTTGCAGTGTTACTTTTGGTGTAAAACAACTTATGACTTATGCCCCTTGTTCCTAGATGCTTTCACTTGCTTAGAACAATGCTTCGAAATCCAAGAATCAACAGATGTCCTTAAGTTTCGGTGAGAATTATAAGCAAATTTAGCCTTTGTGGAACCGATGGTCGTAAAAATAGTAGAGAGGCGGATTAGCACAGGAAGGTTGCAAGTTGGAGACTTAAATCGAACCCGGGAGCAGAAAGTGCTTCGCAGAACAAACAAAATCTTTGCAGAACGATTTTTCCTTAATTTTATCAAAATTTTGGCCTTTTTTTCAATTAAAAGTTACGATGTTCTGTAGTGCTAAGCGCCCTGCTTTCACACCTTTTTGTATTCTCTAGCTACGGGAGGGGTCCCTACACAGCCCCAAATTACCACAAACACTTTACAAATAACACATCTTCTATGTCAATGACAAAATATTTAGCTTCAAACGTTTTCGACAGAATTGAAATTTCTAAAAGTATGCCTTGTTTTTAAATAAAGTTAGTTAATTAATTTTGATGCTTTATTATAAATATGTAATACATATTTAGCCGATATTTGTGTTTTACGCCTGTTTTTTTATTTTACTGCAGTTTTCAAAATTTGTACAAAATGCCAGCAGAACAATCACAATTGCTTGGAGTTAAGTTGCAGAACACCGAATATAATTATGCACCTGGGGATCCAACCAAAGATTGTCGTGTACGCCGGGGACGGACATACATTAAATCTGTCATGGCCACCAATTTCTCACGTTGGTATGGTGTAGAAGTTTGGAGAGTGGGGTGTTTAGTAGCTCAGGATTTGACATTGTCATATGACCGTGGTTCAAAATTTCGAAGCATTATCGTCGGATACTTCTCTTCTGTGTTGATCCTGGACCGACACCAATGACACGTTCTGTTGCTCCCGTATGACGTAAATTCAACTACTTACCTACCTTCAGATTTAAACATAAAAACAAAATTTGTTGTTTCTGTTGTTTCGTATGCCTACACTGGCAGACCGGAGGAGTGCCAGGCCCGTCAAAGACGGCAAGGGTGCGCCTTCCATGTTATTGAGCCCCATTGGGAGGAAGTCCGACTTAGCTCGACATACATGACACTTCCGTTTTACAGGAAGGTCCCTTTCATACATCCATTCACTCACACATATCGTAATTTAGATCCCAATCAGAGGCCGATAACCCCCTGATCAGGTACCCCCAGAGGTATTGATTTGGTATGGGAACATGGGGGACTTTGTGACCACGACCTATTTAACGTGCCCCACTCACCATTAGTGAACACGACGGTCTTTAGCCAGGTCGAAGCGCCGATCTCGCAATCATCAGAATTGGAGGCTCCGCCGAGGACAGAACAAACAACCCTTCTGATGCGAGCCCGACGCTCTACTGACTGAGCTATGGCGGCTCATAACAAAATTTAGTGTCTGGATTAGAAAAGTTACACCACATTATCAGGAAGGGATGTTTCAGGGTGGTTTTGAGAGAGAAATGGGTAAGTTTTATGTAATAAAACTTAGCTAGTACCAACAATACACAAAAATGACAATATTATGCAGCTTTATAGTTCAAATAAACTATATTTAAACTAAATCGCATAGAGAATGAATGGTTAGTTATATATTGTTTACATCCGTTTTTGATCATTCCACACTCTACAAATCACATTTCTCTGCCGCATGCTTTAGAGAAATACATTGGCAAATTGCGTGTTTGTTACGATTCTAAATTTAATGAGTTTGATTTTATTTGTTACCTACAGGGTAGGATTCGAGTCTACAATGCCGTAATTACAAATCCGAAACTCCAGTGTGAATATTATACATAAACCCGACCACGCCTGTTTTGCTGCTTCTTAATAATCTCGGAAACCGCTGCGCGTGGTAGATTTTTGAGCGTCCTACGCTGTAATGAATTATTGGCTTGACAAATGCTTGAGTGGCATTTAAAAACACTTCCCGGCCCCCTCTCTCATCCCTTTCTGTCGGTTAATACACGTTTAGAAATAAATGGAAAAGCCATTTATGGTGCAGAAGGCAGGAGAATAGCGCAGTGGGAAGCTTCCCCGCGGAAAATTAGCTCGCAGCCTCAAAAAAGCCAAGCTCACCGGGGCGTTTTAAAAAAAATCAATCTCTCTGTGACTGCATATTCCATTTCTTTTTCTCGCCTCTTTTGTTACTCATTCCCATGTAACAGTCCCAGGTGTTCGTTTCCATTATTTCTCCTGGAGGAGATGTGTGTCCCTCTCCCGCTCCGGGGCTCGAAAACATCGGAAGGGAAGCAAATGAGAAAAAACGCGAAGCAGCACACCTCAAAGTGGCCGCCAAAGGGACGAGAAATTAAGCTATTAGTTGGCAGGAAAAGCCATTTTTGTTTTCTTTTCGGAAGGTAGAAATGGAGTCGATTTATCATCGCATTTCATGGGCCGCGAAGAGGAAGGCGCGACCTCTCACTCATTTAACACGGCCCGCGTAAAACGATTGGGAGGGGTCAGCGGTGGGACCGACAGGGGGGGGGGGAGAGAAACCGCAATTTATCACCCATGAACAAAATACGTTATTATTGGCGCTTTTAAGAGATGATGAAGACGGTGCGTGAAGCATTAATATATTTTTCGGCGTTATTGTTTTGCCGCCCATCTGCTTGGCCCGGGCGGCTACTGTGCTGGGGAGGTGCGCCGTGAGGTGGAAGCCGGTATCGTGTCCTCGTAGGCGGTGGCGTGAGTATCGCGTTTCTAGGTTGGATGCTGCCGATGTAATACAGACGTTGTGCTCGTATCTGTTTTGAGGTGTGTTTCATTCTGGTTTTGATTCGCGGTCGCGAGAATGCAATCGCCGGTGGTTTGAATCGAGTGGAGCTATCGATGATTACCTTCGTGATTGTGAAAAAGGGTATCGTATTCCGTTAAGAGGCAGAATCAGTTGTGTATCGACTAGATAGAACATGTCGGTTGGCCCAGGTTCACTTTCTCTTCTGTCGAAGTGCCGAAAGGAGAAGATATCAAAGCATGTATGAGTCGCGTCGTTTAGATTTGGGATGCGACATCGACAGCAAAACATCGATGTTTTGAAACATCGATGTTCAAAATTAAAACATCGATGTTGATAGTACATCGCCCCAAAAACATCGATGTTTTTAAAATTCAGTGTATTTAAACTTTTCCCTCCATTTCTTAAAACTCGTTTAGCAACTAGTGTTGCGACTTCGCTCCAAGACATCGATGTTTTTTTATAAAACATCAATGTTGTGAAAGCATCGACATCGATGTCGCATCCCCACTTTTCAGACCCTTCACCCTTGGACACTTTGGTCTAAAAGTATGTTTCATTTGCTGATTGTAAAAATTATGCTACTTCGTTAATTTTAAAAAATTTTATAACGGTACTTTTTTCATTTAAAAATAAAACATCGACAACGTAAAAACATCGACACGTATAAACATCGATGTTACAAAAACATCGACTCCAATACATCGATGTTAAATACATCGATGTTTTGAAAATATCGACATCGATGTCGCATCCCTAATTCAGATACGCACGCATCAGATACGCAAGTATGAAATCTGTCATGGATTTGTAATCGATATCATAGCGTTTGCATGGCAGGAGTTTGAGGGACATGAAAAATGTGAGATAGTAAGAGAGAGGGCACATATCGCACCCCGGCAAGAAAAGTGACGCAACACAATTTTTTTTTGATGTTATGTCATTGAAAAATACGCATGAGGTGCCCCAGCGTGTTAAATTACTATTCTAAAGAATATAATAGAACTTACCACCACATAAATACTTACCTAAAATTTAAAAGAAGCTTATACTGTTTCAATATAAGTTTTATAGTATCCTTTAAGTTGATGTTTCTCAAATTCTGCAATTTTGAGTTGCGTCACTTTTTTGCCGGGGTGCGATATGTGTGGCAATTCTCAAATTTATTCCCATCCCCTATTATCATATACCAATCAAATTATCTGATACAATTTAGTGACTGAAGGGTATAGAAATCGAATCCACTAGATCGTCATGCGTACCTTGCGCATGGCGTAATACAATTTAGGGGCTGGCGGGAAAGGAAATCGCTCATTTTTTTGTGATTCAGTAGGATTCAGTGTTTAAAGGCACTCTCATTTGGAAGTGGTGTACAAGCACTTGACAGTCCATTCGGTCCTTGTATGTGTTTATTGTGTTAGTTCTTTGGTTTTTTTTAAGTCTAGTACGAATCAGCTTCAAGAAATACATGGGGCTGAAGTTGCCCAGTTGAATGAGCAACGGATTAGCAATCATAGGCTTGGGAGTTCAAACCCGTTGCTCTTTCAACTGGGCAACCTCAGCCCCATGTATTGCTTGAAGCTGATTCGTACTTGACTTTAAAAAAACCCAAAGAACTAACACAATAAACACATACAAGGACCGAATGGACTGTCAAGTGCTTGTACACCACTTCCAAATGAGTGCCTTTAAACACTGAATCCTACTGAATCACAAAGGAAATGAGCGATTTCCTTTCCCGCCAGCCCCTAAATTGTATTACGCCATGCGCAAGGTACGTATGACGATCTAGTGGATTCGATTTCTATACCCGTCAGTCACTAAATTGTATCAGATAATTTGATTGGTATATATTGATAGGGGATGGGAATCCGGTGTAACGTTAATAAACTATCTACCAAGATACACACGAAGGCATTTGGATCCCTTGTGCATTGGAAATGATTTGCACAGTTTAAATTGCAGTTCTTTGCGCCTAAACATTCTGGTTGCACTAATAGAATAGGGTTGGTGTCAAATTGGGGGTATTAATATGGAATAGAAGGTTAGGTTAAATGCGTTTCAGTCAAACCTGTTCATACTGGGGACCTAGGGATGGAAACGTGGACTGAAGAGCACTAGAACAATATTGAAACGTTGTTAAAGTTTTCATGACATAATGAAGCAATATTGTGATCACATTCCACGAGTTAATAATTATTTTGGATGCTGCTTTAGCTCAGTAGATTTTCTCACTGCACTAGAAAACTACTAGTTGTAGGTGGTGCACCTGTAACTTATCCTACCGGCGTGGATAAGTTACATGGGTGTATTTTTCTATTCTGTATCAATAAAATTTTCCTTAGTGTATGTTCATTACTTGACATTTTATCTTGTGTTTGGCACATTTTGGTTAAATATGGCTCCAGCACCATAGAAACTAAACCAAACATCATAATTGTTTTCATGCAATTTTATTTTGTGAACTACATTTTACAGTTTTTCAGTTCTTGCAGATAATTTTCAACTTCTGGTGTTTAAATAAATCCACTCAGTTTTGTATTTTCACTGCGGATTTCAAATACAAACCTTGTTATGCTTATTTTTCATATCCCTAACTTCCCTGTACGTGTTCCTAAAGTAAACCGTTATAATTCTCAATAGGTGTTTTGAATCAACGAGAGCCTCAATTAACCTCAATCCTTGCATTAATCACATCGTTGTCCAAAACGTGACTAGATCACAGAACATCGAATCACAATCAAACGAACTGCATTTATATTTTAGTACTTGAATTGGATAAGTATAATCTTCCCGAAAACCAGTTAATGTTTCGTCAGACACTATTACATTTCTGACTCCTGATATCCATCCTCTTCTGGAGATTGGAATTTCCAAATACTTTACCTTTGAAATTCCCTCGGACTTAAAACTTTAGTTTACAGATAAGGAATCTCCATTGTAAATTTTCCCAGCGTGGTCACCCTTATAGAAGCATCGGGCATTGTTCTCCTGCGATTCCGAACCGAGATAAGGACCACCACTTTCTTTATAAAAAACACAATAAATATCCCCGTTTTCCCACAGGTGTAAGCAACCCTAATGCCCTCCCACGTACACCAAAAACAAGAGAAAAATGCCTCTTTTCCTAATGTCCTCAGTTCCCACACCGGCGGAATTTCCAATTTCCGATTCGGAACCTACAGATAAAGACGAAAACAAGCATGAAGAAGAAGCTGTTGGGGGCCCCTTCCACCCAAGACATCAGGGTGGTGCTTCCTTTTTAAGGCGCTCAGCAGCCTGTGGCGAAGGGATATTACCTTAAAGTGCAGCAGCAGGCGAGTTTGGAAAGTCGCATAGCGGGGGTCAGCGATGAGGAGTTAACCCGCCAGCTAAATGGCCGGATGACGATGATGAAGATGGCCAGTGGACTGTGAAATGCTTCGTTACGTTTTCGGAAGGATGGGACTGTCCAGTTAATGGAGCTCTGTTGTTTTCCGAGCGATTTCTCCGCACACTTTTCCCCTGTGGAATTAGCATAATCACGGGCAATCAAGTGTCCGTATGTCGTCTTCTTGGAAATGGGTTTCATTTCGTCACATAAAATTTCGTTGCTGGATCTTGATTCTGACGATCACACACTGGAGCAACATGTGAAGAAACATACTTGAAGAAACAAACTCCGTTTTTGTACAGAAAACATGTCGGTACCTATGCTTATTTCTGCTAGTTTAGCGTCGGAGGATCGATTTTGGACCAACGTGTGGCTTGTCTTAGTCCTCTTACTCATTGGAGGAGTATGCGACAAGACATACGACATGCGCCTGCATAATTCGTTTCTATTCAGAAAATATGTCGGTACACATGCACATTTTAGTCAATTTAGTATTGTAGGACTGATGTTGGACCAATGTGTGACTTGCCTAAGCCCTCCTACACAATGGAGCAGTATGCGACAAAACAAACTATGTGTGCATGTGAACTTTGTTTCTGTTCAGAAATATTGTCGGTAGTTTCTGCATTAGTTAATCAGTCACTTTAGCATCGGAGTGATGTTAAAATAATGTGTCACTTCTTTCAACTTCTTTCAACCTTCTTCTTCATGATTACTTCGTTCTTCTTTCATGTTGGACCAATGTGTGACTTGCCTAAGCCCTCCTACACAATGGAGCAGTATGCGACAAAACAAACTATGTGTGCATGTGAACTTTGTTTCTGTTCATAAATATTGTCGGTAGTTTCTGCATTAGTTAATCAGTCAGTTTAGCATCGGAGTGATGTTAAAATAATGTGTGACTTCTTTCAACTTCTTTCAACCTTCTTCTTCATGATTACTTCGTTCTTCTTTCATGTTGGACCAATGTGTGACTTGCCTAAGCCCTCCTACACAATGGAGCAGTATGCGACAAAACAAAGTATGTGTGCATGTGAACTTTGTTTCTGTACAGAAATATTGTCGGTAGTTTCTGCATTAGTTAATCAGTCAGTTTAGCATCGGAGTGATGTTAAAATAATGTGTGACTTCTTTCAACTTCTTTCAACCTTCTTCTTCATGATTACTTCGTTCTTCTTTCATGTTGGACCAATGTGTGACTTGCCTAAGCCCTCCTACACAATGGAGCAGTATGCGACAAAACAAACTATGTGTGCATGTGAACTTTGTTTCTGTTCATAAATATTGTCGGTAGTTTCTGCATTAGTTAATCAGTCAGTTTAGCATCGGAGTGATGTTAAAATAATGTGTGACTTCTTTCAACTTCTTTCAACCTTCTTCTTCATGATTACTTCGTTCTTCTTTCATGTTGGACCAATGTGTGACTTGCCTAAGCCCTCCTACACAATGGAGCAGTATGCGACTAAACAAAGTATGTGTGCATGTGAACTTTGTTTCTGTACAGAAATATTGTCGGTAGTTTCTGCATTAGTTAATCAGTCAGTTTAGCATCGGAGTGATGTTAAAATAATGTGTGACTTCTTTCAACTTCTTTCAACCTTCTTCTTCATGATTACTTCGTTCTTCTTTCATGTTGGACCAATGTGTGACTTGCCTAAGCCCTCCTACACAATGGAGCAGTATGCGACAAAACAATGTATGTGTGCATGTGAACTTTGTTTCTGTACAGAAATATTGTCGGTAGTTTCTGCATTAGTTAATCAGTCAGTTTAGCATCGGAGTGATGTTAAAATAATGTGTGACTTCTTTCAACTTCTTTCAACCTTCTTCTTCATGATTACTTCGTTCTTCTTTCATGTTGGACCAATGTGTGACTTGCCTAAGCCCTCCTACACAATGGAGCAGTATGCGACTAAACAAAGTATGTGTGCATGTGAACTTTGTTTCTGTACAGAAATATTGTCGGTAGTTTCTGCATTAGTTAATCAGTCAGTTTAGCATCGGAGTGATGTTAAAATAATGTGTGACTTCTTTCAACTTCTTTCAACCTTCTTCTTCATGATTACTTCGTTCTTCTTTCATGTTGGACCAATGTGTGACTTGCCTAAGCCCTCCTACACAATGGAGCAGTATGCGACAAAACAATGTATGTGTGCATGTGAACTTTGTTTCTGTACAGAAATATTGTCGGTAGTTTCTGCATTAGTTAATCAGTCACTTTAGCATCGGAGTGATGTTAAAATAATGTGTCACTTCTTTCAACTTCTTTCAACCTTCTTCTTCATGATTACTTCGTTCTTCTTTCATGTTGGACCAATGTGTGACTTGCCTAAGCCCTCCTACACAATGGAGCAGTATGCGACAAAACAAAGTATGTGTGCATGTGAACTTTGTTTCTGTACAGAAATATTGTCGGTAGTTTCTGCATTAGTTAATCAGTCAGTTTAGCATCGGAGTGATGTTAAAATAATGTGTCACTTCTTTCAAGACTCGTACAACGGTTTCTTTTTCTTATAACTACAGGGAATGGTCTGACGGTATTGAAGCTCAGAAAAATTCCACATGAGCTAGTTGATTGGGTTTTATATTTTGGGCGAGGGACATATAGTTTGGACGAGGGACATATAGTTTGGGCTAGGGACATATTGTTTGGGCTAAGGACATATTTAGCCAGCCAAGTTGACAGAACGGTCTTGAGCTTGGCGATTGTTGAACTATATCTTACATTTGAGCGGTAGACTGAAAGAACGTATTGACTAGTGTTCCACGAAGCAAATGACTGACTGCTAGAAGAATCAAAACACTACCTACACGAAAACGACGGCGCAAGACGGATATCAAAAATAAATTTATTTAAGATCAGATAAAATTGAATTTCTTACACTAAATGCTATACGCGCACAATTTTGCTTACAGATATAGTTGAAAGAGTGGTTTTGTTTAAAGTGATCATCACCTTTCAATCTCGAGGTAATCAAAATAGTTATTTATCTTCCTATTATTTCTATTGTTGTAACTTTTTACATCATCCGTCATTTTCGTCTGTTATTTAAATGAATTATCCGACTATTCTTCGCTAATATTGATAAATGAATACGGAAATCTACTTGTTAAATAATAAGCTCTGTTGCGTGGTGTTTATTTTCATGACCGTGAGTGAAGATTTTTCTACTCCAGGATGTTTTTTTTACCTGAATAATAAAGATGACACGTGGCGATAAAAATGCGATCAACCGTGTTTGTATATTTCCTGTTTTGAACTTAAAAGATTTAGCAGTACATAGTTACAAATTTTTTAAACCCGAATTCTCCAGCGATATTTATACATAAATATCGCTACCTAGCAGAATTACCGGGGTAATCGGTTATCTGAAAACATAAATAGAATATCAATTAAGAGTCCGGAAAACAATTTTAAACACCGTTCTAATACATACCATACACCGTTCTACGTCCATTCATATAATCCATTTCACATACATTGCCCCTGTATAAGACAAAATTACATAATTTTTTATGTGTGTTTGGGAGTGATTCTGAATATATCTTAAGTTTATTTCCGGTATAATTACCATAACTCAAATAGTTAAAATGACGATTCTAAGGCGAACAATCTTGACTCCGTTTTACTATCACTATTTTTTGACTTGGCACTTTTCCACCAGTGAGGTGAAATTTCCAAGTTTTATTATCATTCACGGAAGAACGACAAATAAATTTGGTGCGATATTTATGATTAATTTATGATTAATCTTAAATAAACTATTAATTTATAAAAAATTTCTTTGAAATTCGATTTAGTGATATTATTTGACGGTTGTAATATTTACTGTCTTGTGTCTTGGTACGCAGCATGGCCAAATATGGTCTTTTCACCTTCAAATCCAATTTAGTAGCGTAAAAAAAATAATTAGTAAATTTCTTTAGAACAAAGCAAAGGTGATCTATTACCGTTTTGCAGCTTCTTTAAAAAAATAAATATCTTCAAAAAGAAATTCCTTTTTCAACAAACTTTTCACTTGAAGAAACTCATTAATAGCTCCTACTCGTAAAGTAAACAATCTCGACATTCTGACTCTACGACAAAGACTATTTTACAAGACTACATATTTTTAAACATTAATATTCTTCTAATATAATAATCCTCTCTTTTACTCTAACACACTTTACGCAAATTTCAAATCGAATCTTTAAAGCACTTTTTTCAATACGGAGATTCCATCCGAATGGAAAAAACGTACCTTTTCAGAATGAAATGACGAGTGCCTATTGAGTACTGTTTACACTAAAATCAAATATTTTATTTTCAAACATAGAAAATAAAAATTTAATTTTGATGAGTTCAATGTAATTGTAAATGCATAATAAAATTACTAAGACTTAAGTGATTTATATACACAGATGGTGCATTAAGTTAGATGACGCAGTAGCTATTACTTGGATGCTGAACGACCAATCGTTGAAATTCTTTTTAATTTGTATTTAACTAGCCACTTCATGGCTAGCCCAGCGTTGCCCGTGCCCGTGGTGTAAGGTATTAATGTGGTGAAAAATTTTCCGCAGATTTCAAATCCGTTGAAGATATATTCAATTAAAAATTATTTATTTTATCATGTTTCTAGGTATCAATCTAAAATTTTTACTCTATCTTTAACGGTCTTGGAGATAGAAAAAAGAACTCTGACTCCAATTAAGATTTATCGTCTGGGTGGACAATCATTCCTTGCGCAAAATCAAAGCGGAAACGAAAAAAAAATAATTCTACGCGTTCTGTCGGTTGAAAAAAACTTGGCATGGTTCCAAACCATGACTGTGAGGTCAAGTGGGTAGAAAAAGTCCTCCGCGTTTGAAGATTCAGGTAGAGAATAAAACTATTAAATTCATTTTAAAATCTTCTAGATAGAATTTTAAAATTTCGCCGAGACCCAAAAATTGAAAAAAATTTGGACTACCTGTGTGCTAAATCTCATTGCTGTAAATGCCATAGAATCGTCAGGATTTTGCGGCAGCGAAAAAACAAACAGACGGACAAACACTTCCTTTTATAATGTTAGAGAGAACTATAAAAGAAGATGAAAGTGGCGTCTTGGACTTATTCAAGTCACAGCTTTTATCGTCGTTTGAAGAATCGTAGGTTTAAAAAATATGCTTTGTAATTGTAAAACATGAATGTGACTTAAGCGTATGTTTGGGAATTTTTATTTCAGTGCTTTGCTACTCTCTTGTGGAATAGTTTAATGCGTTTATAGAAGTAACTGTGATATCGACCATATTGTTATTTTGTTTATAAAAAAGATGAGAGCATCCCCTTCTCATAACATTTGGGGTTGATGACACACCTATTGCCAGTGTAAGACGAAGCACTGATGTTTATTTATTTTTCCGTAGAAAGCCATTTGATTGACATATATAGAGTAAAGTTTATGGCAAGTTTATACCAACAAATTTTCCACAGGATTAAACTTTATGGCGCAAAGTCCTGGACACGCAAGACAAGCGTCTTAGAGGCAAACAACTTGAATATATGAGAAACAGTCACAACTTTTTCCAAAAAAGTGTTTTATCATTCTCACATATTTCCCTGCATATTGTCATACATATGAGCCTCTTTGTGTTTTGTATTGCATGTGGGAGGGGGGCACTAACAGCATTTGAAATACACACGTGACCGCTGAATGAACTGTTGATTTATTTCATAACTAACCTTCAAAGTAAAGTTAAGTAGTGTTTATAGTTTCCCACACTTAGATCCACTATACCTTTTTCCAAGACCGATCATTTAATATCACAATTTTTATCTGTCCCCTGCTAGACCCTTACGAAACAAGACTCGAGCGTATTTGAAAAATATTGCTTGTAACACTTCGTTAAAGATAATGGCTATTACACCGCGAGTCTTTTGTCAGGTAACTATTGTTACTCGTTTCATTTCCTTTTTTTTTTTTTCATTCTGATCAAGGGCTCCAAGTGTACTTTCCAACCACCGGAAGTAACTCACCCGACAACTCACTTTCGTGATTCATTTCCCCTCCCTCTCTAATGAACGATCTTCCAACACGAATGCGATGGGCAATTATCATTATCTCATTTCGACGCTTATAGGTGCTGTTATTAGCTTATATCGACGCTTATCAATTACTCTTTTGTATAAGCTCATGAGCTAACAGGTTGAGAGGCTTTCTCTGTGAGTTAAGCACGTACCTTGCCGAAGGCACAACGCTAAACGGTCTTTCGGTTCTAACAATGATGTAAGGTTTTGACAGCGAAGTATGCTGTTTTGATACGCGAAATGTAAGTTTTCCATGCTTCATATGTCGGTTTAGAAAACTTACATAAGACAGGTGGATTAGTAATATTTGATGTTTGCTAAAAGTTTGATTTCCTAAGCTTCCGGAGAGGAAAATTCATTTGGAAATTTAAATTTTTAACTAAAAATTATATTTTGGTTTTAAATTTTCCCAGACCATTTCTAAGAATGTTATTGAATGAAATATCATTCACAAATCATTTAGTTGTAATAAAAAATTCTACTTGGTAACCAGACATCTCGTTTCTATTATACGATACTTTCTTAAATTGTATATTTTAATATGAAATTAAATTAATTTCGTAGAAGTCATTTTTATCAAATGTTTCCTTTAGTTCATACTTAATATTCATTTAACTTAAAAAACTTTCATAAAAGAATATTCGACTGAAATTTTATCTGCCTTTTTTTCTTTTTTGGAACATAATTTGCGTAAAAAAATCTTGAAAGATTATTGTAGTTAATAATCTTAACGTTTTGTTAAAACCGAAATTAGGTCAGTGATAGTAAACGGTAATATATGTATTGTTTTAAACATGTATATATAATTTTTTGTAGTTTTGTTTAGACTTAAAATGTCTAGACCATAACTACTGACATATCAAGTACAATCATGCCATCGATATCAATGTCATAACAAGAGAATGGTACAAAGAAGCACACAGGGATAATAAAATAAGGTCTACTCCAAAAAAATTGTACTTTCCAGTTTCCATAACAATATGATTAATGAACTTTTTTCATAAAAGATGCTGTTAATTTTAAATCTAGACTATTAAAGATAAAGTTCTTAACCTATACGATTGGTTTGCTTCAGTTCTTATATCTAACGTCCTTTTCCTACACGATAGCTTATAAACCTACTGGTAAAATTGCATTTTGAACATCCATTCACACATAGGGATTCAAACTCGGGACCTCCTGGACCAAGGATTAGAACTCTAACACCTCGGTTATTAGTAGGCCTATTTCTGTAAAAAAAGGGTAAGTTGAATTTACGTCAATCCCGTAACAAATCCGAAGGGAAGGATCAATCAACACCTCGTAATTTGAAACCTTATTCAGATAACGAGGTCAACACCTGAGTTGGTACTCCAATTTCCAAATTTCCACACCCAACGAACGTGAGAATATTTGAGGCCACGACAGCTTAAACGTGTATCAGTCTCCATTTACACAACGGTCTTTGATTAGATCAAGTTTCGAAATCAGAATCCTCCGGTTGATAATCCGCGACGCTACCATCTGGGCTACCTTGGCCCCTCTGTAAAAAGGCGAGGTGGAAAATTATGAAAGATAAATTAAATTATAGCAATAGTTTGCCGATAGCATTGGATTGAAAAACAACAGACAAATTTATGTTTCTCTTTAATAGAGTTCTATCTATTTTAACACGTAAAAATTTGGCGAAAATAAAGGCGTTATCTGACCGTGGTTCAAAATTACGTGGTGTTGTCCTCGCATCTTTCACTTTCGGATAGACCCAGACCGTCGCCAGTAGCCCATTGTGTTACTTCAGTGCGACGTTTATTAACTACCAAAGCAATTTCAAAGAGGTGTTCTGAGCATGCTCTTAACCATCATCATGAAAAATAGGGGAGGATGTTAGACACTGCCTGAACAATGTCCAGCAATAAATATTTCGACATTTGTTCATTTTCATACTTTTTCGTATATATTTTAAAGTTCTATTGCTCGTGATGAAATGCACGAATTTGTGTGCACATTATATTCCAAATTTACATTTGAGATCTGAATTTCATTCACATACATGAGGTGTAATATTATCGCGTAGATTTATAGTAGGTAGGCTAACCTCTTCAGGTATATTTGCAAAAGGCGAGCGAGGACAAAGATTAGTGATCTCAACTCGAGACCTTGTTATCCACCTGAACTGAGTGATACACCTGCTTTTATACCTTTTCCGAAAATGATTCGAACATTCGAGAATTCGAAAGTTCTAGAAACTGACATAAGTATATTCTTGAAGAAGTGCGAAACAAACAAAAAGGAAACTTTAAAATGAAATCTACTTTTAAGCCACTTGCCTCTAGTGGGATTGGAACTCCATACCTTCCGCTTCAAAGTCAGGTAATGGTAATGGTAATTTTAGTTAACGTCGTACTAGAGCAACACAACGAGCTATTGACGACGGTCCGCTTTCAAAGCCAGGTGCAATACCGACTGAGCCACGATATTCAGACGAAGTGAAAGGTTGGCTACAATATTTTGAACGCTTCTGGCAATAATAGAGGTAGCGATTTTGAAGTTCCATACAAGGAAGACACCGGGTGTGATAACAATATATATATATATATATATATATATATATATATATATATACAGCTTTTGTTTAATACTTTTTTTTGCCAAATTGCTCCAGGCAATTAATAATTCACGGAATTCTCATTTTAAATTTTAAACTTTTCCTTTTCCTCGAATTTCTAAATAAAATCAATGTACTTTTTTTCTTGTTAGTAAATATACTTGAAAGGAAAAACTCATCTGTGACAATGTAGAGGGTGAGTTTGTAATAAGAAAACAGAAATCACATTCATGTATATTTATTGATGGCGTTTCATGGACCGAAATAAAGAGAAGCTATTCCTTCCAAGCTGCGTTTTGATCAATAAAACAAGCATAAAATTTCACATGTTTCGGTACGATTTCTTACTATTACATGCGAGTATCACACACAAATGATTCATCGTCAGTTCCGGAATTGCATCAAGTTCCAAACATTTTACCCTGAAAATGCTTCTGAAAATTGCATTTTGTGAAATGTGCCGCTGAAAGGCATGAAAATCGAATTTCCTCCTCTTGAGGAAATTTAGGATGTTTACAATATCGCTTTCATACGATACATTCACTTTTGCATGGTGTTTTATTTATCACAAAATCAAAATAGGAAAAAGATGTTTTCACAAGTGATAGGAAATGGTTATAGCTTTTTGCACACTCTCAAAAAGGGAATTTGTTATGTCATTCAATTTCACTTTCGGCGTTCGGCGAAGAATACAAATACGGTATAGAATTTTGAGGGAATAAATATTTTAGGGGACTATTTTTTTCCTTGACGGGTTTAACGTTAGACGGGGGCTTTACTTCTTCCACTGATTTCTCTAAGCATTAAAATGCATGTTGTAATAAAGAAATCTTTATGCAAAAATCATACATGTATTCAATAAATCTAAATTCTATATCGTGTTGCATTCCGTGAAGAGTGCTTCGAATATTTTCTTAAACTCTCGTATTTTACGTCGCTAAAAGACATTATTTCCGTTCCAGAAAATTTAAAAGACATAAAATCGTTTAGAAAAGCAAAGACGACAGCATAACTTTGCTGCTAAAATTCCAAGTTCCTTTTATTTGTATGTTTTCTAATGCAAAAAACTCTCTGAACTCAAGAACCACCTAATTTATTTTGTGGATCCTAGCAATTAATTTTTCTCTTCAGTTAAACGAATCAAGTTAAATACACTCTGCCGAATCCCCGACACATCCCTAAATCAGTATTCAATGGGAATGAGATAGCATGTATGATATGGCTGAAAGGATATAGAAATTACCACAATATGACTTCTAATGGACTTTTTATTGCTGAGGAATTCCATCAGAAAGGTCATAAATTAGTAAGTTGTAAATCCTCATGCAACGATACACGCAGATATACGACGTGGTATGGAGTCAAGGGAATTTCGAATGCTATTCTGTGGTAAATTATATACCAATATATGCATTTATAAAACATGGCATGGAGTCAAATGAATTTCTTGTACTATCCTGTGGTAAATTGTACGAATACGTGCTTATATAAAACGTGGTAAGGAGTCTAATGTTATGCTATCCTGTGTCAAACTATACCGATACATGCTGATATAAGACGTGGTATGGAGTACAATGAATGTCTTATGCGATTCTGAGGTAAATTATACCAATACATGCTGTTATAAAACGCGGCATGGAGTCAAATGTAATGCTATCCTGTTTCAAACTATACCGATAGATGTTTACATGCGACGTGACATGAAGTGAAATGTTCCTATGCTATCCTGAGGCAAATTATGCTAAGCATTCTGCAGCTGTTGCTACAGATCCCTTATATTCTAGGGGTGATGAAATGACGGCCTATCATACATCCAATGGGAGACATATCTTGGGATCTCCCTGAGTAGGAAAGGGTTTCAACACCACCCAAGAGAAAGGCGAGTCATCGTTCGTTATTGTGCTGGTAAATATCCCCTTGAACACAACAGAGGTTGTATCGTACCATCAAACTACCTTATACTCGAGAGGTTGGTTGGTTGTTTTTAGGTCTTGTGGTTCAACAGCAATACTTGATCAAGCTGTACCAAAGGCAAAGTAGTCAAAAATATCGTGAAAAATAAAACTACCTATATACTCCAAGGGTTAGATAGATATTTTAATTACTGCGCACTGGAGCAACACACTATTGGCGATTGTCTGGATTCAATCCCTCATTGAAAATATCCGAGGACAACACCACGTAATTTTAAACCACGTTCAGATGACGAGATAACACACGCGCTGGCACCCCACATTCCAAACTTCCTCACCACTCCTAAATTATTTCTCCAAGGAAATTAAGATCCAAATGAGATAGACAGTTTCCCTTGGTGAAAGGGTGAAGTTTGTAACAGGTTTTTGCATCAAAGACTAGTCACTACAAGGCAGTCTTCGACGCGAAGATAGACCATCAGTAGGGTTAAGGTATCAAGGATATACGACAAGTTTTCACTTCTCAGGGTCAGACATAGATGATAAGGGTCACTAATTTCCAGAAATCTCAATAAAAAAATAGCACGTCCCTACCCATTAGTCCTCGATTCCGCTAACTGAACCAGGGATATTTTATTTCATACAAAATGCAACATTCTTGCTTATATAACAACACCCTAATATCACTCTCGGAGCACATGCGGCTTCGCAGAAAGACTGTCTTCAACAAACAGCCAATTCTTCAAACTCGTAAGTGGGGAGGTGGCTGAGAACATGTAGCAAATAAGCCCCACTTTTGACCTTTCTGTACGCGACCCCCACGGGTCGCCCCCAAATAAGTCCTCGAGACTGATCACCCGCTGGGACGAGCTGCTTGAGGAGTCTGGGAATCGGAAGGGGCCGAAGACTACCTGCTTGCTCCAAGAACCCGGCGACAGATGTTAACAAAATAGCCACAAAACGTCGCTTCTGGTCACACGCAGAGCTCGGAACAGTCAGGCTGTTTTTCTGAACAACTTGGCCTATTAATTGCCGGTCGGATCCGCTCGGATGGAAAAGCATTGCGCGATAAATTTCCGTTTAAAATTCTAATACCCTCCACGTTGGCCCCAAGGGTGAAGAAAGGGGAGATATTTATTAACCCTTGATGGCGCTTTTGGAGTGGGTATCACGCAGTCAAGTGAGGAACAGTGCTCTGCAAAGGTTCAGGAAGGCTTCGTTGGAGCTTGACGGAAGCTAACGTGTCATGTAAGGTTTACTATTTAAAAGGTGTAAGGGAGACAGGATGTGATTCAACTCTTTGGGGTTATTTCATGGAAGTAATTCCACACCTATGGCTGTGTTAAAAAATGTGTTCATAGACAAATTTGTATCGGTCGATGCTTAAAGCATTTTATTTCACTTCAATGAAACTGAAAAGATGGTGCGAAACTCTTGGTAGAAATATATAAAGTAATGGTATTGTCAAAACATTTATGGTGGTTGAAATCATAGGCATAGGAATGAGAGGGACTCAATCCCCCATTGATTGTCAAAGCATATTGTTCCTTGAACGCTGAATAACATGATCACTTTTGAAGGAAAAATTCTTGTTTATAAAAACAGTAATGTTTTTTAGATGTTTGTGATCCAATTAATGGAAAAATTGCATGACCAAAACAGTAATTTTAAAGCTAACCAACTCTTCAATAACAATCCTAATTATTACTTCATGGAATTTTGTCTTGTATCTCCTATGAAAGTCAAAATACTTTGAACATATTTTAAAATAAAATTAATCTTAACTTACAAGAGAAGATCACGTTTTATTTCAAACAGTTTGGTTGTGATAATCAACTATGTCAGATAAATAGCTAAAAATAATTATATGCATACTGTTATATAAAAACTTTAAATCACACCAATTGCATTATAAGATTATAACTTATGAACTTAAAGACAGTATCAATAGAAATAGCAATTAAAATTAATGCGTGCATCTTCATGACGTACATACACTTTTTAGCGTATTTGAAATTTAATGTAACATCTACGTGGCAAATTCAATTTATAATGTTTCCTCAGATGTTTCTTGAAATTCAAGCAATTCGGTACAAGATGATAGTAAGAGCAAAGATCAAATGATAATGATCGAAACGGAGAAAGGAGGCCATCAAATACTAACGTTGATTAGTTGTAAGCTACCAACTAACAAAATATTGTTTTGAATTCATGCTTATATCCATTTAATGAGATTTACTATAACCTATTTACATCTATTTTAATTTAATGAGATTTTAAAGAAGCGAACCTAACATTGTCATTTTTGTTCACTCTCTGTCTACAACCAGGTAATCACATCAACCTATCGCATCTGCTCAGTAACGATTTCCAGATGCCAAATTGTCATAAATTCTACTATAGTCATTGGTCGACATATCACGCAGCATTAGATCCCTCATCACTGGTGCTATAGGTAATGAATTGGCATGTGGCTTAGCAATTTTGAATTACCCCAACCATATCATCCTATTAAATGTCATACAATAAAAATAATTATAAATACAAAAATCAAACCGTGTTCAGTTAAGACTTACAAAGGTACTTAAAGAGAAAGACTGGAACTTCTTGCTAAGGTCTCATTGCCACGGGATCTACCGTGAACTGCAGGAATCAGTTGTTTTCATGTTCTCACCTGGCTCCACAACCTGAAAAATCATCTCTGCCGAATTGGCTTGTAGCACTTGCCATGTGTGTGGTCTTGACTTGATAGGAACCCACCTCAATCGTTGCTCTGTCTTCGCAGTACATAATACTGCTGAGAGTCTCATATTTTATCTCTGTTTTAAGACAATATTGGACTGTCAGACAGACATGGCGAAAAGGATAGTGGTCTGGCGTTGGATCAAATATATAATGAGGTAAGCTGAACCATGTTTGGAGTAATTTTAAAATAGCGCTCGGTTGAAACTATACATCCAGTGGTATAAAGGCATTATTTTCTTCTGATAAAAAGTAAAATTACTCATATTGCACATGGGAAATTTTGTCGATTAAGCATAAATTATCCATTTGTTCATCCATGAGATAAAAAAACAATTAAATGATAGTAAAAATTTGTAATAACGATTTCTAGGGACATCTAATGGATCCAGGCAACATTGTTAATGACACCAATAAAAATGTAACTACTTAAGGAAAACATCTAATACATTTTCATGAAAGTCCAATAGGTTTGTCTATTTACTCTTAAAATGCCTTGGTCAGTGTTCCAACCTCGAGTGTATAAACTATCAGTAAGGATTTCACAAATGGCTATTAAAAAATATTTAAGATGTATCAAGTATTTATGTTCCACACTTATTGAATCTCGAGTTCAAGAACGAAGTACAGAAGCGAATCAGCATGTTGAACCGGTTGTTTGATATCCAAAAGCTCTATGTGTTCTAAAATCATCGGAATTGAAAGATATCAAGGACTAAAACATGCCACCTTGGATGTCTTTTAAAAGATGTCTACGTTTGATGTACCACAAGGATATTCTCTGTCCAGTTAATACCAAAGCTAGTGCTCTTTGGTATTCTCTGCCCAGTTAATACCAAAGCTAGCGATCTTTGGTGCTTTTAAAATAGCCTGTCGAAAATCATTGGGAACTGCGACAAAAGTGCAATAGTGAGAAAGAAGAAGTCAAACTCACAAAAGTTATAAAAGTGATAAGGAAAATACTTTAAAATGGCAGTTGTTTCACTAGACATTTTAAAATCATTCCAAAGGAAAGCGTGTTTAGCAAAAGTTTTGATGCAACATTTAAATAGATCTATACCTCCAACTAAAAATTAGGAACACGTGGTTTCTACAGCATAATATGGATGGGGTTTTTATGAGTTACTAACAGCCTCTAATCATCATTTGCCAAGAACGTAGCGAAAGGTTACTTTCTTGTTTTTGCTCTGATCACAACTTCACTGACTACAAGATTTCCAACTGATGATTGCACACCATCCAACATGATCGTCCTCTCACTCAAGGTCACTGAAATGAAAGTGAAAACTACATTTCAAAAGATCTGCAACAAGGCATCCCTTCTCGATTCGAAATTCGTCTTCACTCCAAGAGGTCCAAAATCAGTAAATGCTCCATTTAACCCATTAAAGGCACCGCTGGTTTCTTTTACGACGATCCTTTAGGACCCCCTGAGCCGTCAGGTATTCTAAGGAGGTTAGGAACTATCAATATTTCAGCGCTCGGTCCTCGAGTATTGGACTGAAGCAAGCGATTAGTGAAGTTTAATGAGACCACCTGCCAACGCCTATGAGGATGGAACGTTTAGTTATTCCCACATCTCACACGCGGTATTCTGTGTTCCTTTGAAACAAATGAGAGTTTAATGGGCACTAAGGAATCCACAGGTTCTTCTTTAAAGATGATTTTTACTGCGGTGAGCGCAGGGCATTTTCGTAAGTGGTGTTTCTGATATGTATGCAATGTGTCTAGAGGGGTTTGGGGTTGTAAAATTAAGTGTGTGCATGTGTGTGATATGTTTTTCTAATGAAATATTTAATTAATTATTTCTATAGTAGGTTTGCAAACTTAGTTTTCTATCAAAATAATTGTTATTGCGTGGTTAATCGATGACACGATGAATAAAACTGAATGTTACATCAATCTGCTTTTGTTCTAGAATATTCCAATTTGAAGTTATGCATCTCTTAGTTGTTATCTAAGAGAGCAGGAAGCTAATCGCTGGATATCCAGTTAAGTTGCTAATTTGGTTTTCCTTTTATCGCTCTTTTTTTTTCTATCACTTTCTGCTACACAAGTACTGATTAGACTGGAACTGCAGTTTCAAGTAGATTATTTACCCTTATGGACATGCCTGCCCAGAACAAAATTCAAAACCCAAAGCCACTTGAAGTGTTGTACATTTCATAGATGAAGTATAAAAATAGAGTGAGCAATAGGGCTGGACGATATAGAAATTTCTTAAATCGATTTATCATCCATCTAATATTGCGATTTAGTGATAAATCGATTTAATCTTCAGAATATGGAACCTATTTTTTAATAGAGTGACAAAAATGGTCGTTATGCAGCCCCCTATATTATATTGTATATACTTAGTTTCTCTCAAAAATATTTTGAAAGGTATGTTATCTATAAAAAAAATGCCCCCCCCCCCTACACGCAATTTCTTATATCAATATTAATCATATTTTATGTCAATAAATCCATTTTTATTCTGATTTAAGTCTTGGAGTACATAATTTCAATTTTAAACAATAGATTGAAATAACAATTATCCTGCCTCAAATGAAAAATTCATTGAAGTAATTTTAGTACATTTATTTGTTGTACAATACTATGCAACTAAATGTTCCAATTGCACTTCTTATTTATTTCAGTTTTGATTTTTTTTTTAAATTTCTCCTTTTGCATTCTAAAAATTATTTAACCGTTTTAATAAATTTGATGAACTTGTTCTTTATGAAATAATATAAAAACAGCTTATTGCTATTCTAAGCAACAATAGATATCCATCTGCATGAACTTATTTTCAGATTTTTAACTTTTTGTTTCAATTGAAAACATTTCTCATGAATAAAATTCAACAAATAAAAAATATAGCTTATATTGTATACAAAACCGCATGTGAAAAAGAAAGGCATCACATAATAGGTTCTAGATCTAAAGAATATAAAGTTGTAAAAAAAAATTAAAACTGAGACTAAATAGATCTTTTATTTTGGGCCAGAAAAACCTGCATTTTTAGGCAGTAAAGAAATTTGATTTTTGCAAATCACAAATCACATCTCCACTAAGTCAATGAATCTTCATTTAAATCAACTTTTGGCATTGATAAATAGTTTTGAAGTTCACTTTCAACTTTTCTAGCTGGAATATCAATCGCATTCACTGCTTCCTTGTCATTGTCATAATCAGTTTTTTCACTTGCTGTATTGTTGGACGTATTTACATTACATTGTGATAGCATGTGTGATTTTTTTTTACCCCTTCTTTATCTTCCATGTAATTCAAACGAAATCTTGCATCACATACGTCTGCAAATTTTAAAATGTGCATCAAGTCAATGCATTCATAACTTTCCTCTAATGCAGAATTTTTTTTTATATCTTATACGAATTGTTTGTCTGTATCCTTAGCTTGCAGATCTTTTAAAATTTTCCTTAATACAGGCAAAACAGCATGCTGTTGCATATTTGTCCCCTGACAGATTTTTTGTTACATCTTCCATTAACCTTGTTGACTACAAAATCTTCTAATGCAGATACTTCATTACTTCATTTTTATTCATTTCAAGATGTTTTTTTGTGGGATAATCCTGCATCACCTTGCAGAAGGGCAATTGATTTTGTAGAAATCTTTTGCACAATTTTAATGTGCTGCCCCAGCGGGTGGGACAATATGAGCATATTTAGGACATTCTAGACCTCGATACATTGGATGAGTCATGTTGGGAGAAAATGTGCTGAAGTATAAAAAAAATTAAATTTGAGTTATTTTTGTTAACCTGTATTTGCATTAGACAATAATTCATACAAATAAAATATTTAATGAACTTAAAGTATTTTAGTGAATTTTTAAGTATTTCAATTAATTCCAAAACAATAGTAATTAAAACTAAGTTACTGAAACATTGCACAAATATATGCAAAGCTTATTTTTTTAGAAAGATTCGATGAATTTGGATTTAAAAAATTGAACTTCGTGATTTAAAATAATTAAATACCACGAGATAAAGGAATTAATCATTTTTTGTTGGAGGGACAGAGCCCAATGGAAGACCCCTTTTAGTCCAAGTTACACATTCATGCATTTAAAAACTATCTTAAACAGGGGGTTCACCCCTCTGGTGGAAAAAAAAAAGTTTCAATCTGAAAAATGCCAGAACTTTATTTTTCGATTTTTAACTTTTCTTATTTGTTGCATATCTATATTGTTTTATGTTGATATGCTAAAGAACTGTCTTGCATGTGAGATTCTGACCAAAATTTCTTAGTAATTAATTAAGTAAAGTTAGTAGTTCTTAGTATTTAATTAAGTAAAATAAAAAATGAAAACTCCATTAAAAAAGCAAAAACAACAAAATCCAAAATGCACTAAAAATAGAGCATTATTTTTAGTGTAAATAAAATGCACTTTTTCGTCATGCTGATTAGCAAAGTTCGAAACTCCAGTGTTAAAGTTTATCAAAAGTATTTAAAGTAACTCCACTGTTAAAGTAAGCAGTTACGAGTTTTGCTAATTAGCATGACGATATATCACCTCGTCCCGCGGCAAAATCGGGTTCCCGATGTATGACTCTAATTTGAAGTATTTTTAATTAATTACAAAATAATAATAAACTAAAACTAATATATTCAAATATTACTCAAACCATATGAAAATTAATTTTTCATCAAAAGGCTGCATAAAAATATTCACTGAAATTCGATGAATTTGGATTTTAAATATAAAAGGTTTTTTTTTCCAACCAGAAATACTGTATTAATTTTAGGAAAATATTCCATATGGCTCAAAGGACAAAATAATAAAAGCACGTGTCCCGCGGCAAAATCGGAAAACCAGACCAAATGCATGACTACTTTGAAATTTTTTTAAAAGTAATTAAAGAATAAAAAAAAAAAATTTAATATTACCTAAACATGTGATTAATTAATATTTCATCAAAGGAACGCATTAGCAAAAAAACGAAATTCGATTTTAAACTTTACTCTTTCTTTTCAAGAATAATTGCTAGGAAATTTCCGAAAAATATTCTTATTTACAAAGAACAAAATAAAAAATTTACTAACCAAACTAATTGTATTCTTAGTTTGCAGAATTACCTGAAACGAAACTGTTAATATTTTAAGTTCCAAATATGAAAACTGACAAAGTATAACAGATGCGTCGAGTTGAAAGCAATATGTCTTGGAAGATCCTAGAGCCAAAGTTTGGAGCACGAAATTTAAATAATGAATTAATTACATGGGGCTGTCTGGTTTGTTTGGCGCGAAAAATCGGATTCGCCGGTCGACTCTTAAATCGAGTTTGGCTGGAAAGCATTCGAAGGGTCTTCGGTACTAAACCGGTTTCTGCGTGTAAATCGCTGCACGCTAAAATCGGATCGTAGCGTTGGCGCTAAATCGGATCGCGACATTGGCGCTAAATCGGCTGCTATATCGGATCACTACGTCGGCTCTAAATCGGCTGCTATATCGGTTCACTACGTTGGCGCTAAATCGGTTGCTATATCGGATCACTACGTTGGCGCTAAATCGGATCACTACGTTGGCGCTAAATCGGCTGCTATATCGGATCGCGACGTTGGCGCTAAATCGGCTGCTAAATCGGATCGCGATGTTAGCGCTAAATCGGCTGCTAAATCGGATCGCGACGTTTGCGCTAAATCGGTTTTCCGGAATTTCTCGGAAGATTAAATAGATAAATCGGATCGCCGATGTTAGATTTAAATCGATATTTCGTCCTACATCGATTTAAGGCCCAGTCCTAGTGAGCAATGACAACGTTTAATGTGTCCAGAAAAATGTGACCAAAACTAGTAACAACGTGAATCTTACGGCCAAATTCACGTCTCGAGTTAACTCGATTATCAGTTAATCCGCGTCCGCGAGTAAGAGTTAACTCGAGGATTATCAAGAACGATATTCTCAAACGGCGTGTTAAGTGATCCAAGGATTAAAATGAGACGCTCGCTGTGATTGGCTACTACCGTCTTCTCAAGGTGATATTGTTTACATTGGTTACGAGGCCCGAATCTGCATTCATACTGATCAAGCACGTACTTCGCCGTAGAATTGATTCCAAATTGTGAATAAATAGGACTCATACAGCATTTTAATATGGGTTTCGGAAAAGAAATACAAAGGTATTTTATTTCAAATTGGATTTTTATGGAAACCTAAATTTTGCAAGAAAGAATTGTACATAATGTCTTGGCAGATGTATGTAATCCAATTATCTTTGTACTTGTCAATATGGGTTGTGTGTTGGTGGTGTGAAAAGTAACTTGCACTGTCAATTTTCTTTCATTCGTAATAAATCAACAGAATAATTTTTATTCTACCACGAATTTGTATCTGCCATGGTCGTATTCTACCGTTCGCTCTCTCCGGCTTAGTAGACGGAGGTGCCGCCATCTATCTTTTCGCCAAGCTGCTTGTTTAAGATTACGCAGCTACCTTTATTTTCATTTTTCTTTTGAATTTCAATAAAATTATGTTTTAAATTTTCCATTTAAGCAATATTATGATGATGACATGAGCTGCTATGGAGCAGGTGCTCCGTAATGATACGTCCAATCCAGTCGTCGCAAGAATACTGTAATTTAGCATAGAATGAAATGTGTCATCCAATTTGTTTCGCTGAATTTACTTCGCAAAAACGTAGTACTGAGCATGCGTAACTCTTACTCGCGAGTTAACTCGCCGATTTCGGAGGATCAAAATGTAACACCGAACCTGCAGTTTAAACCACGGTTCAGGACTTGTGAATACGGGTTTTTCGATAACTCGCTGATTATCGTTGATCCTCGAGTTAACTCGGACTTGTGAATACGGCCGTACTTACTTTTGTCTGCTGGGTGAAAAAGAAGATTCATTATCTGATTGGTCTACGCGGCATAATAGTAGAATTTCCCAATATCATCACATTTTTGTCGCCACACTATAGAACTACGCATTCGCCCATCTACCCTGTCATAAGCTGTTATGTCGCTAAACGAGACGATAAGGTTCCAAGACGATAAGGTAAGCCAACCAAGTAAATTTTTTACTGATCTGTCACGTGACTACTAGTCGATATGTTGGTCGCTCTTTCTTAAGCTTCTCTCCACAGCAATGCTCAGTCTACTTATATTTCATGCATTGTTAACTTATTACTACTTATATTTCATGCATATAACACAGCATTGTTTCAATCATTACATTGTTCCGTACATTTTCCCAAAATATACGACTGTAACTGCTAGTAAAGTTAAGTACCAAATCTTGTACTACGAAGTAGAAACATTTTTACATTTTGGCTATATATATATATATATATATATATATATATATATATATATATATATATATATATATATATAAATTAGCAAAAATTGATAGGCCTATGCGCATTAATTTTCCATGTGTTGTAATTATTTTAATTCACATAACAGTTTAAAAGGTAAATCAAATTAAATCCATTTGGCAAGTATATCCTTCGCCTAATTCTAAATAAAAAACCAAAGATTAAGCAACATTTTAAACCAAAATTGAAAAACTAGGAAATCGATGAATTTCTCATTTTCACAGATTGTAAGAATTAATAATTCGAAGAAAACAAGAAAAAAACTAATGCGCAAAATAAAAGAATGTAAAATACTCAATCGGTGAGCAAAGCTTTTTTGTTGAGACCTAATACAATTATATGTACTATATGTTTTATATTGTTGTCAATGTAAATCCGTCAAAAATTATCATAATTGATCTTTTCCGCTATATCTAATACAATTTTATTGTAAGTTTTAGTGATTTTGAAAGTTCACTATCCTATAACACTCCTGGTGACTGTCTTCAAGAGGTATCTCGTCAATAGCAAAACTGACCATATCTTGATGGACGAGATATCTCGGAATTGAGAGAAAACTGACCAGAACTTGATTTCGTCGTAATAAAAAAATCGGTAATATATTGATGACGAGATATCTCGCCATTTGCAAAATTAGACAAATCTTGTTGGTCGAGATATCTCATCGAAACCACTCGGAGGGTTATGGAAAATAATCTTTGACAAATTAATCAAAACCGCTATTTGCCTCTGAAATTAGCGCGTGAATTCTAATAGTCTAACGAATAATTTTTTAATGAAAGTTAGTGACAGCAAAAACGTGGGAATTGCATGTAAAACAACTATTTTCACGTTTTTTTTTTTGTATGTCATTCGCAAGATTTTCTTGTTTTTATATTTACTTATCTCCACCCTGTGTGTGAACACAAAGTCTTTTCGAGTTCTTTCTTTTGCTTTTTTTCAACTGTAAGAGAGGCGAGGCAAATGGTACATTTTCTCTGCCAAGTCAAGCAGGAGAAAAAGAAGTTCCATTAGTTCCACCAAAGAAGTGTCTCAAAATGTGAGAAAATCTCTGAGCAGTAAATTTCTGTGTTCGGAAATGATAGAGCAATTGGTATGATACAGACTATGATACGCCTAATCAAATAAACAAAATGTGCGATGAAGTCATATTGGAAAAAAGCCGGTTTTGTAGAGAAGAATCGAAGTGGTGGAGGTTGAAAAAAAAAAAGAGTGGGCTGAGTCCCAGCCTTGCAGTAATGCTTTCGTTTTCTACTTGATGACATAGTAACTTTATTTCTTTGGGTTGGATATGCAATTTAATCTCCACTTTCAAAACGGAAAAAAAATAGAAAGTTTTTAATTCTTTCTTAAAAAATTTGAATGATTCAAAAATTTTCTTTAGTAATAATATTATTCACTATATATATATATATATATATATATATATATATATATATGTCAGGACAAATCTTCGGTTAAAAGTAGGCCACTTATTCTCCGTATGAAGGGATTTTCTGTATTTTCCTTTAGAGGGCGCTAGTGTTATGGTAATCTTTTCGTAAGTTATGGCGTAGCTTGGCATGTGCTCGAATGTAATTTTAGTAGATTTCATTTAATTTAAATCAATGGTAAATACAGTCAAAACAAGGATAAACCCAATGACTTCTTTGCCGGAAATATTTAAATAAATATTTCCGGCAAAGAAGTCATCGGGTCGGTTTTTCAATGCAATAATAAGCAAATTGCAAAATCGCAGTTTGCTTATTATCGCATTGAAAAACCCTCTCATAATGTATCTCCTTAAATTAATCGGTGTAACAAACGCATGTAATGTAAATTCATTGAATTTATATGTGTAAAACTAACGGCTGTATTCACAAGTCCGAGTTAACTCGAGGATCAACGATAATCCGCGAGTTATCGAAAAAACCGTATTCACAAGTCCTGATCCGTGGTTTAAACTGCCGGTTCGGTGTTACATTTTGATCTTCCGAAATCGGCGAGTTAACTCGCGAGTAAGAGTTACGCATGCGCAGTACTACCTTTTAAACGAAACAAAATGGATGACAAATTTCATTCTATGCTAAATTACAGTATTCTTGAGACGACTGGATTGGACGTATCATTACGGAGCACCTTCTACATAGCAGCTCATGTCATCATCATAATATTGCTTAAATGGAAAATTTAAAACATAATTTTATTGAAATTCAAAAGAAAAATTAAAATAAAGGTAGCTGCGTAATCTTAAACAAGCAGCTTGGCGAAAAGATAGATGGCGGCACCTCCGTCCACTAAGCCGAAGAGAGCGAACGGTAGAATACGACCATGACAGATACAAATTCGTGGTAGAATAAAAATTATTCTGTTGATTTATTACGAATGAAAGAAAATTGACAATGGAAGTTACTTTTCACACCACCAACATACACCCATACTGACAAGTAGAAAGATAATCGGATTACATACATCTGTCAAGACATTGTGTACAATTCTTTCTTGCAAAATTTAGGTTTCCATAAAAATCCAATTTGAAATTAAATACCTTTGCATTTCTTTTCCCAAGCCCATATTACAAAGGTTGTATGAGTCCTACTTATTCACAATTTGGAATCAAATCTACGGCGAAGTACGTGCTTGATCAGTATGAATGCATATTCGCGCGTCGTAACCAATATAAACAATATCACGTGATCGTGAGGAAACGGTAGTAGCCAATCACAGCGATCGTCTCATTTTAATCCCCGGATCACTTAACACGCCGCTTGAGAATACTGTTCTTGATAATCCTCGAGTTAACTCTTACTCGGGGATCAACTGATCCTCGAGTTAACTCGAGACTTGTGAATAAGGCCGTTAACCGGCTTAGCTGTTAGAACCCCGAGTTTAATATAATTGACTGTGGTTTGAATCATGGTGTGGGATTGGATCATCGTAGTGGTTCGCTATCCCGGTATAGACATCTCAACGAGTAATCTCGTCAATTACAAAACAAACCAGATGTTGATTTCAACATCATAATAAACCTGTAAAATCCGTAGGACGAGATATTTCGTCATTAGCAAAATTGGTCATATCTTTATTGGCGATAAATATAGTCAAAATCACTCAGAGGGTTAAGCTGTAGGTCTCCTGGTTTGATAAGTCATCTTGTAGCAAGGATCGTAGAGAAACAAACCCAATAATGTAACATAACATTGCCGTGGTTGATACGATGGGATTTAAATGGTGAATTAAAATCACAGATCTTCATGATGGTTAATAGTGAAACTAGTGAATTTAACCACCACTGCGAAAAATTCACTTGTAATACAGCGGTATGGTAGCAGTGTAATATCTCTCCATCACGGTAGACAAAATGGACTGTCTTTCACATCTCTTGCTATATTGGTAACTGGCGGACGTAATTATGAACACGCGCACTTTCAAAAACAAACCAGATGACGCTCACAACAATCGACAGACACTTTAATGTATGGTCCAAGTAGGATAGTTAGCTCTTTCATTTGCAAGTCAAAGATGTTTATAACTAACTAACTAGTAACTGACAAACTAGTCACAGGACATGTAGTTTACCTGTAATTTTGTCTAGGAATATAAACTTCAAGCTGTATTTTTAAACTTACGAATTTCAATTAGGAATATGGACTTTAAAAAAGTCCTCCGTTGGATTTTAACTCCCCCTCCGTTGGATTTTAAAATGAATGAAGCTTGAATACAATGAAACTTGAAAATAGGTGATAATAATTTGTATTCGGGACATAGACACTGATATAATCTCAAAATTCCGTGAGCCAAATATTTTTCCTCCTTGAGAATATCCATTCAAAAATACCTTTTTGTATTCGTAAAACAAATCAATATTCTACGCACAACCAAGTGACATGCACCTAAAAGGTAGATAATATTATTTCCAATTAAGGAAAACGTTTAAGAGCCATCTGGAAAACAGAAAATCGCTTAGTCCATTAGATGTTCGTTCAAGCTTAAAATTGATATTGACCTTGTAAAGCGCAGAAAACAAAGTTTTTATTTGAAATTATTCCTCCTGTGTTTAAGTATTTAAGGAATTAACCTATAACGTCGCAGAATGCGTTTAAATCCTTTACAGACAGCCCATCCGTTAACTTCACTGCAAGTAACATGTAATCTTTTAACTTGAGGAAAACGAGCTATTTAAGAGACAATGCATTGTTAAAATAATACCTCCGGACTATCGATTTTCGAGTGTTTCACATAGGGATTAACTTCGATCTAAGTTACGTCACTTCATTCAAATTAGCTCGGTTATCTTATCTTGACAGTTTCGTGCATCATTTGTGTGTAACTCGTTTTAATGCTGTGACTTGTCCCGTTGACAGGAAAGCAGGAGAAGGAACGGTGAAAAACCGAGACTATTTCTATTTTGTAAAAGAGTAGCTAGCAATTAAGGATGTAAAATTGTTTTGCAAAACGCATCTCGAGTTCTTCAAATAAAAGCGTGAGTGGTGAAATTTATTGTTTTGGTTCGGATTGTAGCTCTATGGCCACATTTTGATAAACGTTGGTTCATAGCTATTGTGATGATGCAAAATGTGTCCACATTCATCAGGACAGAAATAAACGAGAAAACACGAGTTTATATGTTATCTTGGAGTATATAGTGTTACCACCATTATTTTTTTTTTAACAAAACCCATCTTCAACGGACTTAATTTATTTTTGTTAAAAAATAGCTTGCAATTAAGGGTGTTAAAATTGTTTAGTAAAATGCTCCATGTCTAGAGTTATAAATAGAAGCGTGCGCAGTGAGGTTTATGCTTAAATATAGTCTTGAATTGGTTCGTTGCTCAACGGTTACATTTTGCTAAACGTTAGTCAATGAAAGTCAATATCTATTGGTTGGTCAATATGTATAGAGATGACGCGCAACGCGTCCAATATCAGGGCAGAAATAAACATCTCGAGAAACAAGAGTTTAAATATGTTACTCGGACATACTGCATATAGTTTTTTTTTAATGCTAATACGTCTTGAAAATCGGAACAGCACTAGGATCCATGCATGAAAAGACTAGCTTTGCAAAAAGCGTTACATCTATTTTGACTACGATTTCAAACTAATAGAAGACAAATATAGCGTCGTTTAGACAAAGGGCATGTACGTGACGTACGGACCGAGTCCACAGGTACACTAAGGGCGGGTGTGGGGTCCGGAATCTATTGATACTCTACGGTGCCGGGCAAGCTTTGGGCCAGTGTAACTTTGCATTCCGTGTTATAAGGACTTCGTAAGTTGGGACACTCGAAAATTACCAAACTACGTTTTAACTACAATTAAATCAAACAGCACTTTAATAGTTAAAACAATAAATTTATTGTGGAAGATTCACAGAATAAACAATTGTTCATATTTCCCATCTTTATACATTCCATCAGGTCCAAGTTTTCACGTTTGAATCAGGTCCAAAAAAGTCTAGATTCGTCTCTGCCAACAAAGACATTTTGTACAATCTCAGAAAACAGACTTGCAAATATTCGTTATCACGAATATTTGCCGATAACGAATATTTGAATAACTTTTGTCCATTCCCATCTCGATCTACGTCACCTGTGTCATCGGATACGAACTTCTCATAAATCAAAACTCAAAAGCGGAGGGGGGGGGGAGATCAGCCATCCTCCACTTCGTGGTTTGAAGAAAAAAAGAGTGAACAAGACGTCGTGCCACCTGTTGTTTCCAACGAATCGGGCGTCAACGACTACTTTTCGCGCACCCGGCCACCCGTACGTCGTGGAAGTGGTCGCTAACGGGGTATTGTGTCGGATTGGACATCACAAAACGCCGTCCTCATCAGCGATGTTTTATGTCTCTTCCCGGTGGTCAAGTCGCCGAATTATTCTTGATACAAAATGATGGCATGGGCAAGACAATGCGGATGGTCCATTGAAAATGAGCATTTTGGTAATCTTTTAGAAGTCGATAAATCGCGCCGCTCGCACAATGGGATGGACGCTTTTATGTGGACATATTTTTATGCTACTGTTCCTCTTGCTGAATTATTTTCACTCTCTGCCTCCTTGGGTTTTTGTTTCTTCTTTCCTTCGCAACGCGTGGTAGCTGTTGTGATTTACGACGGGATCATGGTCGCCGAATCGTTTGTATCTTTTCCCTACCATTTATCAGAATTTAACACCATGTGCGAGGCGATTTCTGTTTCTGCTTCTTCTTTCTCGTCGCAGAGAAGGACTCTTGTGATTGTTTATGGGACGGTGGGAGCCTTGAAGGATGGTTGTTTGGTTAGGCGGACCGAATCTGTACGATATGAGTGTCAATTGAATCGATGAGCGAAAACCTGTCGTCTGGATTGTACCAGGACAATGAAGCGTCGTATTATGAGATATTTTACGACAATTCCATGTATTTAAAAAAAAATTACTTATATACAGAAATATTTAGATAGTTCAACTTGCGTCACTCTTGAGCAACACAACGGACTTGTTGGCGACGGTCCAGGATCAACCCTGACGGGAAAGATCCTTGAACACCACGTCGTAATTTTGAGCCAGATGTCAATGTCAACACTTAAGCTGGCACCCCACTCTTCAAACTTCCACACCACGCCAATGTGAGGACATTTGGGACCAACGGCTGATTTAACGCCAACCAGCCCTCACATTCAATATGATATCCATGACACCATTGCCCCAATAAATTGATCTTTAACTATGCTAATGTGACTGTATGGTTTCCGTCGATTTGTCTGCTATCATTCCTACGACATGTAGACACGCAGGAGTTTACGGTGGTTGTTAATGAAAATTTGGTGGAGAGACGAAGTGTTATTTTTTTATATGGCGTTTGAAAGAAACAAGAAAGCAAAAATTCGTTTTATGTTACGAAAAATAGGGTTTTCCTTAACGTTTCTGGTAGACGTTTCTTCTTAATTACGCTTCATTTTAGTTTGAACTAATTCCAGATATTATGGATCAATCAGTTATAAGAATAGAACTTAGATAGCGATATGAAAGTCCGATAAGTTCGTTTTGTTGGATTGGAGATGATATTTACTGCAGTAGCGCTAGAAAGACAAGGGAGCTTTCCCTTACAAAATACAAAATTATTACAAAATACTTTCTTAACTTCTTTCAATGAAATATATCGAGTACAAAGAAGATCAATCTTTCCATTAATAAGCGTTTACTCTTGGTTCGGAAGTATGGACAAAGGAAAAGTAATGAACTTTCTTTTCACACCTTTCCATTTTACCTATATTTATGATAATTAAAAGGAAATTATAAACGTAACGGAAATATGTTAATAGTTATATATCAAATCAAGATTAATGCATTTCTATTAAATAAAAAATATTCATTTCTATTGATATTTGAAAATGACCTTAATAATTTTATAACAACCTGTATTCTTAAAAAAAACAGTTATTCTTTGAAATTTCAATTAAAATTTAAAAAATTTACACATAAATTTAATTTTTTATTTAAAATAAAAATAAACGCATACATTTTAATTAATATTAATAATTATATTTATTGCGTCAGTAAAGGAAACATTATTTCGCTGATGACTGCGCTAAAGGTTATACTACCTATCAAAGCTTGAGGTAGCATTCTAGCAGGTATGCCATTCTTAACTCTTCCTTTTATACCAGTATGCGTTATCTGACCGTCGTTCAAAGTTATGATTTGCTGCCTTCGGAACTTTCATTTCTCGATCGCGTCGCCAGTAGCCCGTTGCATTGCTCCAGTGCAACGTTAATGCACTACTCTAGTCATTTCTTCCAGTTCGCAAAGGAAACAGATAGCTGATCTTACTCCTCCAAGCACGGCATAAGAGTCTTTGTAAGCAGTCAGTATGGAATAACTGCACTTGATGCATGCTAATAAAACTGTCTCTGTGGTTATATCCTCATCGGATCCACCTCATTGATAGGTTAATTAGCGTCTCTTTGCTAATTATACGATCGTCTTCACCAGCTGTCCTAGAAGCAACGCCCCAAAACACCACTGCATGTCGGATGAATTCCGCAGACCATCCCCTTTGGTTACACAAAGGTCGCAACGTTCCTATCTACCTTTAGCAGCACAAAACGCACTAGTTCTTTTGTCAATCCCTGGCTTCTTGAGACGGATTTTGAAAAACATCAATTCCATTGAAATACATTTGGAATAAATTTTTCAACCTACAACTAAGCACGATAATTGTGCCTATGTTTGACTATGGCAACCCGTTTCGAAGAAAATGAAACAAAACGACTGGTTTAGTTAAAAAAGAGTAGGATTAGGATTGCTGGACAGTCTTGTTTCATATTCTTTTAGCCAGGACAAAATTATTAGGTAAAATTTTGTAAATCGAGTAAGGGTTATGGAAGAAATTAGTCCCGTAGTCTCTCAAGAGTTACAAGAGAGTCTTGGCTAAAAACAAAATTCCAAAACTTCCAGGTTTTCCATTTTAGACTTGGCCGATTTAATTAAGGTAGGTTACAAAATTTGCGCTTCTTTAGCCTTTCTTGTTGTGCATGTACATTTATTTGATGGGGAAAAAAAACTTCGCTTAGAGCAGCTTGGTCAGATCTGACCCTGCGCCATGAAAATAATCCAACCCGATTTCTAAACGAAACAAAAATAACTAAAAACCTAAATTTCTGTGAATTTTTATAGTTACTTTGAAGAAAATTTGTTGCTAAAAAATTTTGAAATCTGACTTCCACTTAGGCTTTACTCCGCAGTCAAATTTAGGTACCTCAAGAAACAATAAAGCACGTATCCTAAACTAGTTATTTTGTAGTAATTACCAGAAAGCACTAAGAATTCACTTTGAGTTATTAAAACACTTTGTGCAGCATCACAAAACAGTATCCTCACTACCAAATAGTATAAAAGCTGTTACATCATTTGTCATTCATTGATACAAAACTTACAAAAAAACAAAAACATTTTAAACCTGAGCATGTATCAAACACCAGATGAAATATTTTTAAAAGGTTACGTCAAGTGAGCCTTGATCCCTTTTCCCACGTTCATACCCATAAACTTATTGTATACTTAGATTCTGTATTTTGAAAATATTTTGATTGTTTAATCTTACGCTTGTCCGTGTTTGGACCTCGCGCCAAAAAACTCAAGCAACCAATCCAATCTAGTTTATGATTAGGCATGGCTCCTGTTATGAGTACCGTTGTTTACAAAATTGTATTTATATCCCTTGTAAATGGTATATAACCTAACACACACGGTTAAAGCAATATATTAAACTCGATAACGCTCTCAAAACCCCGGAGGATTGCTTTGCAATCCTCATTAGTTCGCTGAGCGAACCTTGCTCGCCTCGCTCGCATCAATGAAGGCATTGTTTGCGAAATACAATATTCCAAAAAAAATATTTTTCAAATACAAATTTATTGTACTACAGAAAAGTTATATAGTACCTCAGGAATCAGAACTCGAACAATTTGGAATTCAAATGTAAACTTTGACTCGAAATGTGAGGACTGCTTTGGAAATCGAATACTCAGCATGTTGTTTGTAAACTGCAACTGCTCGATTGAAATTCTTTTTTTTTTCAATAAATTTTCATCCGATATCGCTATAAATTAAATTGAGGCGCGAGGCTTCGTAGTAAACAAACAATTGTACAGTGTTGCCAAAACGCGATAGCAAATAACGTCTTTTTTTGTGCTGAGAGAGAGAGAGAGAGATGATAAAATTTAATAAATTTTTTTCAAGTTTTTTTGTAAGTCACCGAACTGTAGATCAACAATGAGTCGTGTCACAACCTTGAAATCTTGTTTACAAAATATTACTCTACAGATTGCATTAAAAATATTTTTTTCTCGTGGAGAAATATTATCAGTTTAACACGTTGTTTACGAATTCTAGTCGACATTTCCCTGTTTTCACCCACTGACATTGATTTATTTACATCTCCCACTTTCGATGTTATCTCATTCCAACTTTCCAAATGACTTTATAATGTGCCACCTACAAGATTTAACCATCGGACGAGTAAAAAAAATACACCCCTTTAGCGTACTAGTAATAATCGACGTCGATACTCGGGCACGCAACGTTAAAACAGAAATTGCCCGGAAAATGCGTCCTTTTATGTCATTTTTTACGGACTGCGATTTCGAAGAGAAAAAATAAAATAAAATACGGGAATCATAAGCAGAGAGAAGATGGCATAAACACGAAAAAACAAGTTTTTTTTTACGAAAACGGCATATTACAAAGTTTTTTTCTTTTCTTGTTGTTGTCGTTAGTCAAATGTAAAAATGGTCGGTTATTTTTTGATCTTTCACTTCTTTCGCTGTAGTCAATACCTTTATCTCATTTTCATTTCTCCGTTTTTTCCCAGCAGTCGAGATATTTATCTCTTGCCTGGGCGGGTAACGTAAAGTGTGTAATCTGCGATGGAAAATACTACTTTGATTTGGAGTAACTTGTACAGGGCCCGTTCCTTGGAGCGTTTATCGTTCATGCGTGGAGAACAAAAATGGTATTAATGAATGATTTTTAAGGGGAAGTGTAAATGTGATGGGGGGAGGTTGTTTTTATTTATTCCGATGTGTTTTCTAATTTGATTTTTATTTCTGGAAGTCTTTTTTTGACAGTCCCTTTATTTCCGGAAGTTTGCGTTCTGCTTGGTTTGGACGATATATATGAAAAGTGAGTGCAGCATTACATAACGATGGGTTTAATATATGTGTTTACTGATTGTATCGGCACCACGCCAAAATAAGAATCTGTAAAATTGTAATTTGGAGAGAAACACGTTCGAAGGATTTCGACGCTAGAGATTAGGTTGTTGAGTTTATGTCGCACTGGATAACAAAACAGCGGAAATTAGTTACGGTGCGGATCGGATAGGATTGGATTTAAAACTTTATGGCACAAAGTCCTAAGCATTGCCAGGTCATGGTCTCCGGGATCAAATCCGGAGGGTTAGATCCGAGGACCCTCGTAGTTTTGAACAAGATCAGATGACGTGGTAAACACGTGAGCTGGATCCCCACTCTCCAAACTTCCACACCATGCCAACATGAGGACATTTGAGGCCCCGATAGATTTAACATACACTAGCCCCTTCGTATACGACTGCCTTTGGTTGGATTTGAAATTGTAGCCCCCAGTTGTCAACCCACTATTCTCCCAACCGGACTGCATATTACCAACCTTTACCTGGAATAGAAGACATGGGGAAATTTTAAGCCCGCTGATTCGTTGCTATCTCTCTCCGAGATCTATGACGTCACTCACCCATAGTGCGTACTCCGCATGTGTGAAAAGTATCACTATTTACTTGCATAGTTTGCGAAAAAAAAGTTGAAACTGCTTCGACCGAAAATAGAATACTAATAAAAAAGAAAGCGATAGCTTTTAGATGATTACCAAGCGACAGTTCAACGGCTTGTGCCATGTACTCGTAATTTGATGGTAAATGTTTTGTGTTTAGTTTTATATCCAGTATAGATTCTACACGCATAATTAACAAAAAAAAACATTTTCGAACTTTAAAGGACACTTGGGACCTTGAACAGAATAGAAGACGGAAACAGGGGAGTTTTTACTGGGGATCTGTTGTACAGATTCGTTATTTATGTTGCAGAGGTTTTACACCGGCTTTCAGTTCAAGTAGAAACTACCGAGTATTGACAGAGTCAACGTGAAGCATCGCCATTAATGATGATGTCACGTAGATGACGTCATAGTCGACAGTTTGAAACCAACGAAACGGCTTAAAATTTCCCCATGTCTTCTATTCCAGGTAAAGGTTGTTAATATGCCCTCTTATGGAAAGGATATTTCAATGGAGTATGTTGGTGACGGTCCGGGACAACACCACATAATTTTGAACCACGCTCAGATGACGAGGTCAACACCTGAACTGGCATTTCACTCTCCAAACTTCCAACCACGCCAACTGGAGGATATTTGGGACCGTGGTTATTTGGAACCGTGGACTCCGGTTGTTAAACCGCGACTCTACCAATAGGGCTAGCTTGACCCTTCGACACTAGAGGAAAAGTTGTGTTTTTTGAAACAAGGTATCAATCTCTAAATGGGTGTATTTTACTACTATACGTAATTAACAAATCAAAAATAACGTAGCTTTAGATGTTGAATTTATTTACACAGTCATTGAAATGCTTTCCAACACTGAAAACAGAGGAAAGTCATGAGTAAATAAGTTAGCTCTGTTATTGCGACAATACTATCGGTTCTCTGTTCATAGCATTGCTGATCGTGGTAGAATTAAGTTGTCAAGGTACGCAAGAAGCATCAATCCTACTAAAGGAACAAACACAGTGGTGCTGTGGGAAACCTAGATTAGTTGCAAGGTCACTCCCTCTTTCTAATTTCACCACTGCAAACAAAGCATTAAACAGAAAAGGAAGTTAAGTAGTCTGATAGTTTCTCGAAACTAATCGCTGAAAACCTCCCCGGATCAATTTTAATATTTTTGTCATTTTTCAAAATCAATTTTCATCCTTCACTTGCAAGGACATTCCTTTAGTGCAGAGTTCATCCTTTACTTGTAGTGCCATTCCTTTAGTGCATAGTTCATCCTTCACTTGTAGGGACCACACAGCATCCGTGGTTATTGTTATACAGGTGACGCTTGAATGAACCATATGCACTTTGTTGGTTGGGGCGCCTGGATTATCAATGAATGTCATTTTTCACCCTTCACTTGCAGGGACATTCCTTCAATGCAGAGGTCATCCTTCACTTTTAGTGACCACAAAACTTGGCCACACACTATGGTTTATTTTAAATCCTTCCAACCGTCCAAAACTTTCGAGAATCTCCCCAAGCATATTAATCACCTGTACCTATTAAGCTGGTTGGTTTTGGAGTTTTATGGTGCCATATTGGTCCATGCTACGCTAGACACAAGACACGGTACCAGGTAATGGACATACACTATGAAAGTTTGACAGAAGGGAGAAATACATCCAGAGAGGAATGTGCCTGGCAGGAATCAAACCTGCACGGCCTACAACTCGAAGGTTGTTAGCGCAGTGGACATACCAACTAAGTCACGACGGGGCCCCTATGCCATGAAATCGTTCGATTAACCACGTTAAAATTGTCATTTGAGCACCGCAGGGGGTATACAGAACTTCCCAACCTCTTCGAGTGAACCTCTGATTCACAGTAATATGCGCTCAGGACCGTTCCTGAATGAAGGGCTGAACGGGCTCTTGCAAAGACAGGAACAAACAGGAGTTCCAAAAGACGAACAGCCGTGCTTGGATATATCTTTAACCTTTAGACTGCTGCCGGTACATCACTTGACCTTGAAAGGTATTAGAATTGAGCCAAGAAAGTTATTCTATAGCCGTAGTCAAAAGGTCAAGGAATGTGTATTTTAGTGAAAGTACAGTCAGTGTAATTGGCGTGAATGATTTACTGTAAGGGTTAAATATAGGCTTGAAGCAAGCTGGCTCCTCCTATAAGTGTGCCATTCAGTGAATTCCCATTTCTAACGACTTTTGAAAGGGGGGAACCTATACAAAGAATTCCTCCGGTTCTGTGTTACGAATGGTATTTTCGAAGTCAACACTCCCAGCAGGGGATAGTGAAAAACTACAAAATACAAAAGAAGGAACAAACAAAGTCAAGATCTTGAATCAGGTTTTTTTTTGGACACGGTTAAACGTCTTTAACGTGATTTCTGTCTTCACATCTATGTTTCGATGCCAGAAACCCATCGACTTTCTAATGATTTGAACGGAGCCTGTGGGTGAAGGGAAAATCACGTGGGCTTAAAAATTGACAAAGTCGATTGAATGTCGAATCGCTGACTAGTAGTTTTGATCACGGCGGATAATCACTTCAGCCAATCAATAATTTAGGACTAATACTTTTACCCACAACCACGTGACAGATATTCAGTCTGAGCAACTGTAAGAAATAACATAAAGTTGCGGATTCGTGCTCCGTCTATTTCATTAGAAGGTCAATGCAGAAACCGAGCACTTATCACGAGTTGGCGAAACAAATAACCACCTATGGCTTCGGGTATTTCCATTCGGGATTGATCCCGGACCGTCGTCAATAGCCCGCTATGTTTCTCCGTTACGACGTTAATTAAAATACCTACCTACCTCACCACGTATGGCGGCGATCGTCATAGATGATTATGAGTGAGTCACCCCTTTCCCTCATCTACCTAAAAATACCTATCTACTAATGGACTTCCCTAAGGTCATGTGCCTTGTCACCGGATCCGCACTGTACGCTTAATGAGAAAATTAATACTAAGGTAAACCCTTTTTTATTTATTTAAAATTATGTGTAGATATTTAAAACGAAATTATAGGAGAGGACTTTGCTATGTACGAACATAAATTACAATACAAGATGGAACGATTTAAACAAGAAAAACTAATTCGCGTTAACTGCAATGGGATTCTATATACGATTGCGTTGAGTCGCGGATCATTATTTATACCACAATTTTAGCGACAGTTCATCAGCGATGCACGATACTTTATCAATTGTAAATAATGACAAGCATTCATTTACGCCAAAGCATTTATTTTTCTTTAGCTGTCATGTGCTACATACATTGAAAGTAGAATGTTCAATTATTTTTATGAAGCGATGTCATAATGAAAAGACAGATTAAGTTCCCTACGACACAGAAACAACTGATGACAAAAATATATGAAGTGAATTGCAAAAATTAGCATTGACATCTGTAAAAATTTAATAAAGAACTTTTTTGCTTTTTTCTCATAAGAATACTAAAAAATAGATGAACAATTTTCTTACCTGTTGTCAAATTCAAATTCTCAATGTTTTTACGGATTGATGCAAGGAAATGGCTACGTTAAATTTTATTACTAGCCAATATAGTATCGTGAGTGCCATGTCACCCAATATCGTACATTCTTCAATTATAGTAGTCTGTTTTTCACATTTACTATATGCAATTATCTTCTCAAATTAAATGTATCTCCAAGACGCATGTTGAAAGATTATGCATGTAATTTTTGTATTCAATTTTTTAATCTCAATTTATTTTACGTAAACAACATAGATAAACATGGGATAAACTGGTATTTCGCTAGTTAAATGTATCAGTAAAAATATATTTCTATAGTGAAACATGTCCTATCGTGGTAATTTGGACATTTTTTCACACCCTACTATAATATGTTGTTTGAGTAAACAGATAATCTTTCAACAGCCAAATAGAAGTTGGGGAGTAACCTCTAAATACGATCTTCCCGATTGCGTACCTGTAATTGTAAATATAGTTGTTCCTAGTTATGGCCCATCCATCACGGGAAGACAGGCACGCCTCTTTGGGGGAATTCATTTTAATCCAAGTAAAAATTCCTCCAAGACTGCGAAAATGAGACTGACAGTCGCCATTTTTTTCACCAGTCATCGTTTATTCGATTCCAAAGACACTATAAAGGTCACTATTATGGCAACATATCTACTAAAGCTCAGTTGAGACACCATGGCGATAATCACCGTAGCATGGCATACAACGATACCCCTCTGACACTTGTTTAACCCTCGAAGTGTATCGACGAGATAGCTCGTCTGTAAAACTGTAGAACATTTTGTTAGTGAGGAGATATATCGTAGAGACAAAACTGCCCTGTTATTCCAGAGGGGTTATGGAGATCCGAATGGGAAAAATAAAAAGTCCCTTGCCCAGAGTGACAGTTTGGAACAGGTTTCTGCAGCAGATGCGTTCCAAACTGTCATCAATTCTAAAGGCCCACTACAGAAAGGTTTTGACGAGAAGAGAAACCAATAGAAGGGTTGAAATTTGAAGAATAGGATTGGCCTTAAGCCTAAACTTCGGGTGGGGTTCCTCTGAAGTTCTGTTTATGTGGAGCGTTTGTTTCATTGATTTCCCTCTAAATCATAACTCCACTATACATCTCTCCCTTTCAAGAATCTTTGATGGAGAAGCTTCAAGTCAGGTCACTTTTATGGAGGCACCTGCTTTCTTCCCTATGGAAATTTTGCAAGTGCCTGAGTCGTGTGGCAGAAATGTGAGCGCGTGTAAACAAACGGAGAATCCATTCTTATTGCGTGTACAACTGCTACTTTTGTATTTGTAAACGCTATTCTGTTAACCTTTAGACTATGACCGGTACAGAAGTTGTACCATGATCACGCCAAGAAAGATTTTAGGTAACGGTCAGTACACAAGTTGTACCTTGGAAGTAAAAAATTCGCACCAAGAAAGAATTTAAACAACGGTCGTTACAGCAGTTGCGCCTTGAAAGTTATAGGAATCGCTTTTGTTATATCTATAGCCGTAGTCAAAAGGTTAAGCACGCGTAAACTGTGATATTAGTGAATATATTTATGCACGCAAAGGTATTTTTAACTACTCACGCGGCCAAACTGTAACTATGATGTGGAATGTGATATAAATCAATTTGGAATTCAGATGAATTGACTCGTAGTGAAAAAGAGTTGATCGTTGTTCTTTATAATTTTGTATCGTCTTTAGTTCCCTAAAAAAAAGTTTTACTTTTTTTTAATAAGTGTTCAACTTCATGTATGCAATCTAAAAGTTTATGTATAACTTTTTAATGCAATCGAACTGACATTGTGCTTATTTAAAAAGTGAATACAGTGAGTTTTCATCTTCAAGGTAAATTAGACTCGGAACCTCTCAAGCAATAATGGAGTGAAAAAGTAACGTGGGAAATAGAAGAGAAGGTTTTAATTTCAATTTTCTTCTGTTAAGAAAACAGTAAAGCCTTACGTTGAAACGTTGAAATTATATTCATAGTAATATTATCATCATCCTCCTTTAATCAATTGGGGGCTATCGTGGCTCAACAGGTATGCTCACTGCCCTAGCAACCTTCGAGTTGTTGGTGGCGCAGGATCATTCCTCATTGGATGTATTTCTCTCTAAGGTGCCAGTAAAACTTTTACTGTGTGTCTGTCTATTACTTGATATTGCATGCCTTGTGTCTGGGGCAGCATGGCCAAAATATGACCGGTTTTTCATAAAGCCAAAAAATTTTTTTTAAACTGTTTGTGAAAATAAAGCATGATTATGGTCATGACCAATTCCTTAATTCATTGATTTTAAATTATTTAACAATAGAATCTTGATTACCGAGCTCCGATTTATCAAGTATTTATCGTTATCCAAGCCGAAATTGACACCACATTTTTTTAAGCTTTAAATAAAGCTTCAAACGCGAGTTTACGTACTTTTCAAAAACCGACAGAAAGGTACCTGAACTTTCATCCTAGCACAATGTATTAAGTGTCGAATCCTTAAACGCATTTTCCTCGGAACAACGATTTTATGGATACGTGCCTTTGAAGTACCGCCGACGTTATGATCCCTTTCTCAGCCAGAAACAAAATTTCACAGGTAATGAAAATATTTCAGAACGAAACACGACTCTAATATCAGCCTTATGTGTTTTTAAAAAGCACCTGGCAACAACACCTGAATCAAGTTCACTTTCACGGCTAATGAAACAAAATGGTGGATAATTTCCTCCTCTTCTAATTGTGACACGTCAGAGGGGTAGGCACACTTACGGAAGTCCGCAGCTGTTACTTTGCGTCACCGGACGTCATGGATGTCCTGTTAGCCATCTGCAACGTATGCATCTATACCTGCCCCCCCCCCTCACGGCCACCTTAATTGGCCGATAATTCGAGTGTCACTTAACATGGCACCTGACTTCCCTTGCGCGCGCATGCCCGCCACGTGACCATGTTGCAAATGAACACGACCCATTTGTTTGCACGAACCCCTGAGTGCACAGTCTGGTTTTGTTCTACTTTCGGGATATCCGTGGACATCCGATCAGCTAGTATTACTTACAGAGCGGATTTTCGCTCGTTCGGTTTTCCGCTTTTGTCAGGGCGGAATTGGGTGTTTTTTTTCCCGTTTCGGATGCTTGGAATGAGCGTGCGTGTGTTCTTTTAAATGTACTAAATGGGTAAACCCATAAAAGTGTCCAGACTTCATTGATGGGTCCTGTTGCAAACTACCTGATATCTTTCGATAGGATGTGTTTATTGTGACATAAAACTCTAGTGGTGAAGTTGAAAAACATTTTGAAATGGGAAGTTTCATTGGTAATGCGAATGGTTTTACTAAAATGGCCTGTTTTGTAAGGTCGTGATTAAAATGAAAATCGTAGGATCATCGTCATGAAAAAAAGCATTTACTGTTTCCAAAAATAATCTCTATGAATTTTTCTATATTAACCGACTTTTTAACTATTGCTTTAATGAGCTATGGTGCTAAAATATTGCAAGCAATATTTTAGAATTCAGCACTTATTGCTTTCCATTAATATATAAGTTGCACACTCAGTTTGTAGCATCATATTTTTTTCAAAGTGTCTCACATTATTTTGTAATCAAATGCTTTTGCGAAAACAATATTTGAGGTATCAAGAGAACTTGATTGTCATTATTTTCCCATTATATGGATATAAAATGGAATATTTCACTACTGTTAACAATTCGGTTCGATATCTACAGTTCATTTCAACAATCATTTATTTTCAAAGCTACGTTCTTACTTCCTTTTCAGAAATATGTTCAGACAGTCTATATCAGTGGTTCTTAAATTTTTTGAAGGCGTAGCACACTTGAAGTCTTACAAAAAATTGTAGGTGCAACACACACAAAATGCTAAAGAATAAGATCTAAAAAGCAAAGAAATATAGAAATAACTGGAAAATGTTACATACCTTTATTCATCATTTCAATTTTGCTGATGAGAAACATGAGCCTGTTGTGTTCTAACGATTTCTTAAATATTGGAGTGAATATATGACAAGAAAACTCTCATTTTCCGTCCGTTATGAATTCATTTTTATATCCCCGCACATATCTCACTGGGATTTCATAAGGCGCACCTAGGCATGTCACCGGGCGCACCAGTGAGAAGCACTGGTGGTTTATATCTTTAAAAAGTCTCAGATATTCTACGTGAAAAAAAGTCCTTTCAGATTCCCCTTGATTTCTAGTCATTTGTACCAACTTGTTAAATCACTATTGAACCATTTGATTAAAAAATGTTCTCTTCGAATTCTGGTTGACTTGCACTTTTTGGTCCATATCCGACGCAACCCTTAATAAATATGGACACCTTGAATCACTCTTTGAAAAGTGAGGTTCGCCTCTAAATCACGATTGTCACTTTAAAGATGTGTTTCAAGTATTTCTCCATGTGCATTCATGCATTCGCAAATCCATCCGGTTTTCAAAAGCATTTCTCCTGCATTATATTCAAGAGTAGCCCTCGAGACACCTGTGCAGTTCAAGTGCTTAACTTCAAAGCCGACGACGGGGAAGTTTTAGGAACAGTGACAGCAAGATATTCACAACTGACATTACCGATGTCCTGATAACCATAACGCCTTTTGTGTTGGCCGCTCTTTAAGTGTGCGGCAGGTGTCTACGGGCACCACAAATCGAGTGATATGTCCTCCCTTTCATTTTTTACCCTCGCCTACCCTTTTGTTTTTTGCTTTATGTCCTCCTTCATTGTGGTTTCCCATCGGAGATGAAGGCTCCCCTTAAGAAGCTTTTCGCCACTCTGTCGTTATTAATTCCTCTTGGGGATTGACAACCTGCTTCGTGTTTGGCGCAGCTTGGCCATAAATGGCTCTTGTGCCATAAAACCCAAAGCCAACTAACCTTAGGTTTCCATGTTATGAGTCCCTCCCATCTTTACTGTGGTCCCCGGTACTAAGTTCAATGGCGGGTCTGTCATGAAAACAGATAAGTATTCTAAGTACTAAATATTTGGCTCGTACAGCTATTATAGTGCTTTTATTTTTCCTTTACATACTTATCGTACAATCTTGTAATGTTTTTGCTATCAATACAGCCGTCTAACTGGTATAGTGGTCACAGCGTTTGTACGACTCCTATAGTTCACGGATCCTAATCCTGGTTTGTAAACGCATACGTGTTGGTGATTATCCTTATTGGTAGCAGCTGTTTACCATTGGCTCATCCGTACATGAGCTGCCAAGATTGGTCACAATTTTGACTTAAAGTGTTTTTATTTCGGGCTAAAAATGATATTGCCTTTAAGAAAAAAAAATCAACGATCTACTCGACTTACAATAAGCTAATCCTTAGATAATAAAAGTTAATCGTTAGATAAAAGCAAATGAAAAATTAATAAAAGCTAACCATTAGATTAGTCTAAAAATCTAATGATTACCCAATTACAAATATTACGCTAAACTACTGGGATAAATGCGCGCACACACACGCTAAAAAAATAAAAGTTAATCGTTAGATAAAAGCAAATGAAAAATTAGTAAAAGCTAACCATTAAATTAGTCTAAAAATCTAATGATTACCCAATTACCAATATTACGCTAAACTACTGGGATAAATGCGCGCACACACAAACACGCAACTTATGTTTTTTTTTTTTTTCAAAATAAAAAATATTTATAATATTTTAAGGGAAACTGAATGCCCATTACTGTAGAAAATTTTTCGCATTTCTCCACGGCTCTTGATTTCGGGTACCATGATACCGGCTCCCCTCCCCCTCCTAACTTGGATAGTTACCCAGGAGTCTCTTAGTCAATGATACAAGGTCACGGAATGAAATCCTTTCTGTGGAATCCAATTTGTACATCTAGTACGAATTACTCGTCTTGCTTTTAACTCATTCAAGCGAAGTGTAATTTGGCAGAAAATCAAAGAGTACGAAGTTTATTATATTAAGTGCTAAGTAGTACAAGCTGAACACATTTGAATCTCGCCTCTACTTAAGTGACCCAGACATGGAAAGCACGAAGGAGAAAGTAATTTTAGAATACTGAACTAAGCAATTATCCCATTCTCCATTTAAATAACCAAACCGATAACTACTAATGAAATATCACTTAATCTCCAATTAACACAACAAACATAACCTAAGGGAATTGACTTAGCCCACTGAGAAACACACAACTTTCTTTAAATAAATATATCTGTATTCAAATAAATCTGTCTTTATTCAAATAAATCTATCTGTATTCAAATAAATATATCTTTATTCAAATAAATCTATCTTTATTCAAATAAATCTATCTGTATTCACGTGCTTTGTGAAAAGTGAAACGCCTGAATTACCTTATGCACATTCACTATTTAAATTAACAAATTAATGCCAATGAAAAGTCACTAAAAATTCCAATACACACAACAAACAACCCAGTCCAGTGTAATGGGCTCAGTAATTCAAGAGACAAAATATTTTTTCTGAATGAATTGGTCTTTATGCATTCACTTCATGGAAAGTGAAACGCCTTGATTTACTCCATTAGTCACTATTTAAATAACCAAACCGATGACTACCAATGAAAGACCACAGAATTTTCGACAAGCAAACATAATCCAAGGGAATCAGCCCATCGAAAAGCACACGAAGATTTCTTTGAATGAATCCATCTATATTCATACACTAGATAGAAAGCGAAACGCCTGAATTACCCTACAGTCGCTACTTAGATAACCAAACCGATAACTACCGATGAAAAATCACTTAGCCTCCAATAAGCACAACAAACATAACCCAAGGGAACGGTTAACACACGAAGATTCCCCCGAATGAATCGATTTGTATTCATGCACTTTATGGAAAGCGAAAACGCAGCCCGCGATCGAAACCACAAAACGTTTTTCCCGCTTGTTCGAGGAGGAGGAAGCCATTAGACGTTAATTAGTAAAACGCTGGGCGTGCTTCAAAAGAGGCAGACAAGAGGGCAAGCTATTAAGTGCTTTGTTGCCTGTTTTCATTGTTGAGTGCTCATCTTGGCGTGACGATAAAAAAAAAATCAAAACAGAAAAAATTACCAAATAAATTAGCTATAAAAGGCTATGGGTTTTGAAGGTCGCCATTTGGCGAATACGCAGCAAAGCGCACTTCCTGAGCTCCTTGTCGTGTATTAATTTTTTGACCCACTAAAATATAAATAAACGAAAACAGGAAAACTTTTACCGGGAAGATGGTCTCAGAAGTCAAGCGCAACCGGACTGTATCTGTATCGCGGTTCGACACTCTTCCCTCCTGAAGGGATGGTGTAGGGCGAAAAGATCGAGCAGCGAATATCGCAAGTGAATAGATTTTTGCTTAAAGGGACCAAATTTGAGCTATTTTCATACTTCTGTGTTCAGATGGCAAAATGTTATGTCATTTTTTTTAAATTTTTCGTGACAGCAATTTTAAGATTCAAGATTTAACACAAGTGGTTCTGTGGTTTTTGACTTATTACATTTTTTTTCCAACTTTGTTTCCTTATAAACTGAAAGAAAAAGACTTACTATATTTTGCCACCTTCTAAATATTAACTAATCAGACTCCAGAATGGGACTTACTCAATTTTTTTGGAAAAGTGACATAACATTTTGTCATCTGAGCACACACTTGTTAATACTTGTTTTCATGTTTCGAAATTAAACCCTTCAAGTGCTTTCGACGAGAAATCTCGTCTCATTTCAAAGCTTTTCTCTTTGATCTGAACAATTTTTATAATGACGATAAACCTCGTTAACAAGAAGATGTTGCCGACTTTTTTGTATAATGACGTTATCAAGATCGTGTCAGTTTTCTTCGAATGACGAGTTATCTCGTCCATCCTGAACTGATCACTTTTTCTAATGACACGTTACCTCTTCGAGACAACCAATAGAAGGATTAAATTTTCACGTGGTGTTACAAAATGTCCAATACAAGCTGTAAAGGAACAAAAAATTTAACCACATTCACTCAGAAATGTATGTTCTATTAGTAATTTTGTGAAATTTTATTATTTTTACATTTTGACTGGGTTTTTATTTGTTAGTTTACTTATTGCTATTTCAGGCTTTGATGTTTTATGTTAACTTCCGTTCTGATTATGGTGGACTTTATACTCCATCGAAATGGCCATTTACGATTTTTCATTGGCTTTTAATCTTTCTTAGTCATTTTTTGAATGTATCATATTTCCCCCTACCAATTTTACAATGTTTTCAATTGTTTATATTGCTACTTCAGGCTTTTCTGTTTTATGTAAACTTACGGATGGATTTTTCGTAGGCCTTTAATATTTCTTAGTCATTTTTTTACCTTTCAAATTTTTCCTACTAATTTTACAATGTTTTCATTTGTTTACATACCTAATTGTTTATATTGCTACTTCAAGCTTTGCTGTTTCATGTAAACTTCCGTTCTGATGATGGTGGACGTTACACTCCAACGAAATTGTTTATATTGCTACTTCAGGCTTTGCTGTTTTGTGTAAACTTCCGTTCTGATGGTAGTAGACGTTATATTCCATCGAAATGGCCATTTACAATTTTTTGAAGGCTTCTTATCTTCTTTTTATAAGGCATTTTTTGAAGTTTCACATTTTCCCTACCTATTTTAAAATGTTTTCAATTGTTTATATTGCTACTACAGGCTTTTCTGTTTTATGTAAACTTACGTTCTGATGATGGTTGGACGTTACACTCCAACGAAATTGTTTATATTGCTACTTCAGGCTTTGCTGTTTTGCGTAAACTTCCGTTCTGATGGTAATAGACTTATACTCCATAGAAATGGCCATTTACAATTTTTTGTAGGCTTCTAATCTCCTCGTTGTTAGGCATTTTTTGAAGTTATAATTGTCCTACCTATTTTACAATGTTTACAATTGTTTATATTCCTAATATCATAGTTTGGCAGTAGTAACCAGGACCGTTCCTAAGGTAATGCCGTACGATAATACCTCAATAAGCCGTTCCTCTGCACAGCAGCTTGGTTTTTCTAATATATCACCCCTTAATGACTCATTTGTAAAAAAAAGAATTGTAAATTGAGAATATATAGACATAGATTCATGCGCAAAAGATGCATAATGTAGAGAATAAAATATGAAAACTCCAAATATGGTAAAATAGATTACGGGTATGTAGGTGTTTTTACACCTCACACTGTAGCAACACAGCGGGAAATAGACGACGGTCGAGGATCAATCCCGAAGAGAAAGATATAAGTACAAATCCAAGTAATTTTGAGCAACGATTAAACGAGGCAAGGTCAACACTTGAACTGACAACTCACTTTTCAAAACTTTCATACCAGGTCAAAGTAAGGACATTGAAGGCCACGAGAGATTTAAGGTCCATCAGCCCCCTTGTACACGACGGTCTTTGGCTGGACGGAGTTTTGAACTAGAAATAAAAAGGAAATTATTTTCATAACAATATTGGTGGATAGATCTAAGACTCGTGATTCTGCTGTTTGTGAGCCTGATGAGCCGATTATTAATAATAAATTACAATGGAATTTTCTTATTTTAACAATTATTTGGGGTGTTTGATTACACAACTACTTGAACAACCAACAAACTTTTTTATTTGTGTTCTGCCTGTAATTCACTATGCTTTGTTTTAAGAGGCGAGTTCAAATTACAGCTGGAATTATTATAACGAACACATTACCTCAAATGTTTACCACTGAAACTTACAAATAAATGCCCTTTGCTTTTCAGGTAGTGAGGCCAAAGTTAAATCAGATAAAACATTGACTAGTTTCTTATTAAAACTTTAACCTTTCCGTAAAAAAGCGCATTAAATCTTACAACAATCTTAAACAAGAATGGACTATGAAAGAATAACACTTTAATGTCGTTTCTGAAGAGCACAATAAATGACATTGCGAACTGTTAATCTGGAAAGAAGTAAGAGCTAAGATGAGCATTGTCTGTAATTAATAGCCCGTGCGTTTTGTGAAAGCTCATAATAATATCCATTATTAAAACAGTTTAACGAACAAACTTTTCCTTCTTTGTGTGACCTTTCACGCTGAGGTAAGCCCGAAGGCTGCCTTTGCTGTTGTCATAACCTTAGCTATTGTCACGCCTGTAGCCATTTGTGAATAGACATACAATTTGGAGAAAGTAGCTTATAGTTATTGGAGTTTATAACTTTTGTGCTTCTAGAAATTTATTTACTTGTATGTTTTGTTGACGAAACTTTGTATTTGAAGGACTACGGGCAAGTTAATGATAAACCATTTTTCAAAATTTTCAGGAGGGCCTATTATTTTAATTATTAAAATGCTCGAAAATATAATAGACATACAAAAGTGAGAAAGTAACTTTGGGTTATTGGAGTCCATAACTCTTATGCTTTGAAAAATTTGTTTACTTTTGTATTTTGTTGTCAGAACTTTATATTTGAAGGTACAAGGTAAGATAAGACGTTCTAAATTTTTTCAGGAAAGCGATTTTCAAGTGTGAAAGTATTTTAAAATTATAATAGACATTCGATTGGGATAACTATATTACGATTTTTGGACTTCATAACTTGCGATTCTATACTTATTGGTTCATTTTGTTGTTAGATAGTTGAAGTTAGTTAATTAACGTCACATTGAAGCAACACAACGGGCAATTGGAGACGGTCCGGGATCAATCTCGAAGGGAAAGACCCAAGGACAACACCTCGTCATTTTGAACCTTGATTAGATGAACGAGGTCAACATCTGAGTTGTCTCTTCATTCTCCAAACTTCCAAACCTAGCCAACTTTTATTGACAGAACTTTGTATTTGAAGGACTTCGGACAACATAACACTTTGAGTATCCCACTTCTCAAATTTTTCAAGAAAGCATCTTTTAATCGTTAAAAAATTATAACATTTTAGGGACTAATTCACTATTTAAAAGGTCACTTTATTTTAAACTTTCAAGCAATAAACGTTCATTCAAACAAGCAGTAATCTTTTTAGTTTCTTTACTATTATTTAATAATTAATTGTTTTCACTGCGAATATATGTATTTGTATGACTCATCAGTGTGTTATCGGTAGCCCTTAATTTAATATTTGAAGCTCGATAAAAACAATTTAAAAATTTTGTTACTTTTAAAATGTTATTAATTTTAGTTCGTATGAGTTATTAATTTCTAATTTGTATCCATCATTAATTGACAAGGTATTTTTAACTTCATGGATTGATCAATACTTATCGATTAGGACTTTCTCTTTAGGTTTATTTCTTGACCAATCACTCTGTTTTTTGTTTTCGAAATTGAATCAGAAAATGAATACTTTTATGTTTATAATATTTTTGTAATTTATTAAATTTATAAATTAATTCATTATAATGTCGTCTATTGAAAAAACAAAAAGAATACAACCCAAAAAGGTTACAAATGAAAACGGTCTAAGATCAGATCGGGAATAAGGGATAGTTGGGATTAGGTTAGTCTATAGGTGGTGATAAAATAAGTCATTCCCTTTTGTTGATAACCTTTTATCCTAAACACACCAAATTTCAGTTCTGGCAATTTTTGGACACAATTACAAAACTTTTTGTATATATATGCACCCTGCAATTTCAAAATCATTTTGTACACTACTTCAGTGTTTGTGTAATTTTTAATCACCTTATATATAAAGCTATTAGAACAAGAGTGGTCTTTACCAATAATATACTCAATGGGAAAAAAACGCGATTTTCCTGCTCCCATTTTTTATATATTTATATTTATCAACAATATGATTTCATATCCTGGAAATGTATTTATCAATGATCAATAATAAGTTGTTGTGTAATTTTTGAAGACTCAAACCTGCGCATTTCAAAACAAGTAAAAGGTCGTAATAAAAGGTAATTATAAAATTTTCGGAATTTTGTGAGTTAGGTCACTTTTGCTCTGATAGCCTCTCATATCGTTTACTTTCAAGGGAAATACACTAAGTCAAAATATTCCAAGATCTGAGTTCTTGACTTTCTAGGATCAGAATGTGGTGGTCCTTGGACTAATGAAATGTCGACTAAGAAACTTTTTCTTTGCACGAAGAGAAAAATCTTTTTGAGAAAACTTAATGAATAAAGCACAGGAAGACCCCCCCGTTCGTTTTCTCAGAAATATATTTCTTGACTTGTGGGTTTCGCTTATAAACCGACGAAATTTATGCATGTGATGTGCTACTCATGTTTGCTTGACCTATTGTTTACACTGAGTTTATTTCTTTGACAATTCCTCTTCGTCACGAAACAAAAAAGATTGAGGTAAAATTCTACAGAAAAATTGAAAATTTAATTCCCACTGACCTACGGATAGGAGCAGAAGAAGATAGACCCAATAGCATATTTAACCCTCAGAGCGTTGCGAGATTTGCAAGTATTGTTGTGTTTCGTTATCTCCACAACACAATGACTAAATAACCCCATTTTTGTGACGAATCCACGAATTCTTCTAACCTTTTGAAATATTCCATTGATTTTTACAACAGAATCGAATCAATTGGAATAATTCTATCGGTCCTTTCTAGGAATAGGTTCTTTTGGAACGATTCTATTGGTCCATTCTGTAGAATGGAAACCATTGGAACGAATATATTGATATCTTTTCTTATAAGAGAACCCTTTGGAAAAATTCTAAACATCATTTTCTTAGAATAAAGTCTTTCAGATAGTTTAAAATGGTCAATAATAAGGTTAAAAATGCCTAGAATCATGCAGTGAAGACTGAAAATTGCTAAGGGAAACTATGTATGCGACGTTATTTTGCGTATTTGAATGATATAAATATTTACCTGTCAGAGATATTTATCAGTTGCAGCTTATGCGCACTCCTCTGTCAGTGTTATGTTTTCATTTTTATTTTATTATTTTTTTAATTGTTGTATGTAACTTCCTTAAAAAATTTTATTATTATTTTTGTTTGCCTACAATAATGGACCGAACAGCAAGATGTGATGATATAAGGCAAATAATACATGCTTTAACAGAGGGATGATTACCCACGTGCTGACACACTAGCAAACCTTCTGCGCATACTTTCAACAAGGTTTCGATACACAGCTATGGGTATTTGTGTCCATTCCTGCTGCAAGAATGTCGCCAGCTCAGCTTTAGATTTCGGACGAGGTTCCTTGGCCAGAAAGCGTCTCTCTATCTCGTCCCACAAATGTACTAGGGAGTTTAGATCGGGACTCTGAGCAGGCTAGGGAAGACGTTTTACATCCATATCTTGATACCAATGATTGACAGAGGCTGCAACATGACATGGAACGTTGTCGTCCTAGATATAATATTCATCCATTCCATAAAATTAGCAGAGCGTAGGAAGAACCCGATTGTCCAAAATGTTCATGTAGGTGTAGGCGTTCAATTAACCAGGAACAACATGCAAAAATCCCAGGCCATACCACGAAAAACACACCCAAACAAGTAGGCGGATTTTAATCAAATCCGTTGCCATATTTGGTACACTTTTATTTTGGGTACGATAGCCAAAAACAATTCGAAATTGCCATTGAAATACCATTGGGTATAAAGTGTTTGCTGTATGCTGCTCAGATTGTTTTACATTTGTTGATCAAAAATCAAGTTTTTCAGTAACCAGTTTTAGCAGTATTGCTCAAAATATAATTTTTCCAAAAAAAATTAAATTATAATATTTATGTTTCAACTGACTTTTTATTTTTCCCATGATGCAAATAATTTATAAATATCTGATTGACGAAGAGAAAGAATATTTGAAAAATTTAGTTTTACGTAATTAACATTTTGTAGTGGAATACGAAAAGCCCAAACGAAAAACATTGATCATAAAAGCGTAAGCCCGTTGTATTATTGTTCCAGTATGACGTTATTTAAAAACCATGTACCATAAAAGCGTAATTTTGCTATGCGCGGTACCTGGTAACACCAGAATTAATGTTTAATTTTTTTAGTTTGACTAGATGGCTCCGCTCCCTGCTCGTTTACGCTCGCCAATCCCCAGTGATTGCTAAGCAATCCCATTTGGTTTGCTTCTCAAGCGTCTTTCCTGGCCATGACTTCACAGCAAGTTTTAAAAGGCCAGCTAGGACGAACTAACGTTTCATCTCGCGAAAAAAATGTGTACACTATCGTAAAATTATACTTTTTATCGCATCGAATTTATTTATGAACCAATTAAAAAAATAATTATACCATAAGAAAGAGTGCATTCTAAGCTTTCACAGGGTACTTTCAAATTTTAAAACTAATAGTATTAAGCTATAGATATGGCAGCTTTAGTTTTGTATCGTAATTTACGATCTATAAAAATTTCGAAATTTGTATGACCAACTTTTAATTGCAACGAATTTATTTATTAACCAATTTCAAAAATAATTTTATTATAAAAAATAATACATTCTAATGTTGTCAGTTTTTTTTTTTCAAATTTAAAAACTAATTGTTTTAAGCATTTGATATGACAGTTTTAACAAAAAGTAGCGAAAATTTCACAAAAATTCCGCGATATTAGTGTGATCAACTTTATATCGCATCGAATTTATTTATTAATCAATTTCAAAAATAATTGTACTATCAAAAACAGTACATTCTAAGGTTTAATGTGATGTTTTCAAATATAAAAACTAATATTAATAAGTTATAGATATGCCAGTTGTAACAAAAAAAAATGTCCCGATTTTTCCCCAATTTCAAAAAAGTATTATCAGTAACTAAATTCTAGAAAAAACTCGGAAATGAAAAAAATTCACGTTTAGAGGTACTTTAATAAAAACTCACGGCTGAAGACTGAAAACTTGTACGTGTTTTGATCACTCGCGTTAGAAATTTCTCTTTTTCGAATTTAAAACTTTATGCACCCTAAACTAATAGCCGCATCAGAAAAAAAAATATTTTCCATCTTGTTCCCTGTACAATTTTTAACAAACCATGTTAATTTCGCAATTTTCTTATCCGTACTTTCTTGGGAAACCAACCGTCTAAGAATAGAGCTAAAAGAGCGAGTTTTCAATCCTGTGGCGTCAGTAACTTCTTTTTAATGTTGAGAGATTTAGAATTCTGTTTTTGCGTATTTGAGTTAACAGCGAGATGTTGAGGTCATATTAGAAGATTTCTAGATATTATAAATAAGTGTGTTTTTTTTAAATAAATCATTATTGTCTTTACCAATATTGTTCAAAAGTATTTTGTCGAATTGATCTATTTCAGAATATATTCAGGAAGTCGAACTTCGACACGTTTGCACAGATATTTATTTTTCAGAATTCTGCATTTTTTCAAGGATTTTAATTTTGTTTCTGTTTGTATTTATGTGTTCCTGTATATTACCTATTGCATATAAACATTATTAAGGATTTGAATTTTTATATTTTATTTATTTCCTGCAAAATATAAAATAGGGGTAATTTTTGGCGGTACATGCATATTTCCACCGTTTTTCTTTAAGTTTATGGTTGAATATGTAACGATTTCGAGAATGCTCTTTCGAAAATATTTTTAAAATGTACAAAACATTTTTTAAATAAGTTGTGTAATTTTTTTAAATTTAAAATCACGAGTAAAGTTAAAAAATCACTTTAAAATAAAATGAACAATGTTAAATTAAAACGCGTAGCCATAGGTCTGAGTTCTAATATATTTAAAAATTTTGACTAATTTTCATTACAAGGCGATTAAAATTAATTAAATTTATATTTGTTTTTCGTTGGTGTTATTAAAAGCTCAATTTCATAGTTAAGTAACTATACTTATCATTGTAAATAGGTGCGTGTTTTCATTTCGAAACTAAATCCCTGAATTTAAAAAAAAAGTACAATAAGGATTTGATTTAAAACAATGTCGGTTAGGGTAAAAGGACTTTTTTGTCTCAAGCGACAGACGGTCGAGGTTTTTTATTCTACAAATTGAAACTATTTCTACGCAACTTGGATGCATGTGAAATATTTGATGAAAGTAATGATTTACCTTTTTAAAAAAACTGTGAAATTGACTTACTGTTTTTTGAAAATTTGTAATCCATTGAGTTTGTTTTATCTACACTGACAAAAATTTGTTTCTAACACAGGCTCCGTTATTCCAAGTACCGATGAATGGAATCTTCATGAAAAAATACATTTGTGTGTGTGTGTGCTTCAAACTAAATTAGTCACGAATACCATAACAATTTAATTTACCATCGTCTCATATTGATGATGAAATTGGAAAACAAGGGACGAGAATGCCACGTATTAAAAAAACTAAGTGCAACATTTAACGCCGAAAATTTGCCATTTTTGCAGAAAATGAACGCACTTGGTTCATTTCAACGTAGAAAATTCGCACAAACTCCGAAATCTCTCTCTGTATATATATATATATATATATATATATATATATATATATATATATATATATATATATATATATATATATATATATATATATATATATATATATATATATATATATATATATATATATATATATATATATATATATATATATATATATATATGTATATATATATATATATATATATGTATATATATATGTATATATATATATGTATATATATATATGTATATATATATATGTATATATATATATATATATGTATATATATATATATGTATATATATATATGTATATGTATATATATATATGTATATATATATATGTATATATATATATGTATATGTATATATATATATATGTATATATATATATATGTATATATATATATGTATATATATATATATGTATATATATATATGTATATATATATATATGTATATGTATATATATATATATGTATATGTATATATATATATATGTATATATATATATATGTATATATATATATATGTATATATATATATATGTATATGTATATATATATATATGTATATATATATATATGTATATATATATATGTATATGTATATATATATATATGTATATATATATATGTATATTTATATATATATATATATATATATATATATATATATATATATTTATATATATATATATATATATATATATATATTTATATATATATATATATATATATATTTATATATATATATATATATATATATATATTTATATATATATATATATATATATATATATATATATATATATATATATATATATATATATATATATATATATATATATATATATATATATATATATATATATATATATAAAATATTTTCCGTACACTCAAATGATGCTTGCATTCTTTTATGAGATAATAATTAGTCTAATCACTTTTCTATCAACATTTAATTAATTCAACCCGAGCAACGCCAGGTAGTTTGCTATTATTTAATAGTTTACTATAAAATTAGCTAAAATATTTTTATTTCTATTGCCCTATGAATTCGGCACTAGTGCAAACAGGTGGTTATTTGCAAAAGAGCACGCTATGGATAAGCAGTCGTTTCTCCTAACAGAGACAAACATTCATGCGCTTACAAATCGAGGCTAGAACCGAAGTCAACTAGGTGGCAAACAAAAGCTATGACCAGTATAAAGGTTATGTGACTATTTTTTCAGATATACTTAATTCATAATTACAATATTTTTTTTTGTGTTTTGAACTTGGTTTTGTCTAATAAAACTTCGTAAGGAATATCTTAACACTATAGAGATCGATTAAAATTCTTTCATGGATATAAATGTTTGCAAGTGAGCCCACATTGGCCCAACATCGGAACCACGAGACAAAGTAGACTGAATCATGCATGCATACCGATATGTTTTCTGAACAGAAAAGGAATACGCATATGTGACATTCATGCCGAACCGATGTATGGTTTGCCTTATCCCAACCACACACTGGAGCAACATGCGATGCATTCGACATGCGCATGCATACTCCGATTATGTATAGAATCATGGGTATGAATGGGCGAATTTCAAGTTTCGCAGGACTGATGTTGGACCAATGTGTGGCCTTAGAACCACTATTAGCCCTCCAAATTGTTTTGACGAGATAAATAGTCATCAAGGTACTGCCGATTTTTGAATGATGACAAGATCAAGATCTGGTCGGCTTTCTTCTACTGACGAGTTATCTCGTCCTTCAAGATCTGGTCAGTTTTCTTCTAATTCCTAGATACCTCGTCGAGACAACAATCATGAGGTTAATGTTTCTTCAAAATGAATTTTTATTAATTCAGTTTTGCCTCTTTAAAATATCTTTTCAACAAAGACTAAAATGGCGATCAACCACAAATGTTTCTGAAAAAATGAGAACCATTGCTGTACAAGAGTAGATATTCTACCATTATAACTATACAAGCCCAGTAGCAAAAGTTCTAAATGATCATGAGAAAAATCAAAGAATCGCACCTGGCGTATAAAAGAGCACCATAGCATTAAATTACCGATGAGCGCCTAATGTTATAAATTAGGAGACGAACAAATAAAATAAAGAACTCACAACAACAAAAAAACAAAGTCAAGGTGGTCGAAAGAGACTTCACAAAGAAAGGGAAAAAAAAACTTTTATTTGTCCCGGACTGCATCAGGCGTTAAAAGTCTACACAGACACACACCCATTCAACAGCTCGGAATAAAGCGGCCCAAACAAAAAGAAATAAAAAGCCAGTTTCCCATCGTTACTGACTCCCATTTTGCAATGCCAGTATCTCTCTTTCTCACCGGCCTGTACGCAAAAGCGTTAAATTACAATCAGTCAAAAATAATGGGGTGTGGATCGGGCTGATGACCACCTACGCTAGGAAAGGGGACGATGCAGTTTCCGGTATTTCACGGACAGTCATTAGGTGGTAGATAAGCTCAAGCGTCGCCGCCATTTGTTTGGTTTTCTTTTCGCGCTGAATACCAACCCCTGCCCGAGAGGTGGGATGAAGAAAAAATACCAAACTGGTGGCAGTGTGTAAAAGAAAAAAAAAGCTGCTCTCCACACCAGCTGAGAAGTCAGCCGAAACAGTGGAACAGTTTGTTCTCACGGTAATGGATTAAAGAAGGTGGGAAAATGAGGTAATTCCATCCATGAAAAAGAAACCATAGAAATAAACGACACTCGGCGTTTAGAAAAAGTAAACACTCACTCGGGAATTTACACCTGGTGTTTGATGTCGCATCCTTTCAAGGACGGATAAGCTCATTTCTTTCTTTTCCTGGTGCCGCTGTGGCTCAGTGGGTTGGTCCACCATCCACAATCTCTTGAGTTGTAGGCGGCTCAGGTTCAATTCCTATAACCTGGTCTAATTACTCTTCTATGTCAGTGAAAATTTCTTTGAGCGTCGATATATCCATTACTTGATGTCTTCTGCCTTGTGTTTGGCACAGCTTAATCAAATATGGCCCCTGTACCATAAAACTCACCCAATATGTAACTTTCCCTTAGTACTGTAACTTAACGTAAGTGTACCCCTAAATACTGTAACAACGTAAGTGTACCCCTAAGTACTGTAACTTAACGTAAATGTACCCCTAAGTACTGTAACTTGACGTAAGTTTAGCCCTAAGTACTGTAACTTAGCGTAAGTGTACCCCTAAGTACTTTAACTTAACGTAAGTGTACCCCTAAGTACTGTAACAACGTAAGTGTACCCCTAAGTTCTGTAACTTAACGTAAGTGTACCCCTAATTACTGTAACAACGTAAGTGTACCCTAAGTACTGTAACTTAACGTAAGTGTACCCCTAAGTACTGAACTTAACGTAAGTGTACCCCTAAGTACTGTAACTTAACGTAAGTGTACCCCTAAGTACTATAACTTGACGTAAGTGTACCCCTAAGTACTGTAACTTAACGTAAGTGTACCCCTAAGTACTGTAACTTAACGGATGTGTACCCTTAAGTATTGTATAACGTAATTGTACACTACACTGTAAATTAACGTAAGTGTATATCTGAAACTTACCCTAAGTCCTTACACTTCTATATCAGTTAAAACATTCCCTATATGTGTAGGTCCATTCTGTATTGGTTTTGATGCTGCTTGACCAAATGTGACCCTTATACCATAAGACCAGACCCAACTAATCTTTACTTTTACACAAAAACATTTTTAAAAATGCATCTTCTATCGACTGTTGTATACAACAAGAACTAAAGTAAAGGGTTGGTTGGTTATCTGAGGTTTTTGGCGCAAGGTTCAAAGACGGTCTGAGCTCTGCGTCAAGCGAAAGACAAAATAATAAAAATTATATAAAAATATAAGCATTAACAGAATTGTGTATTTAATTGAGCACAAGGATTTTCCAGCAGTAGTAACTTAAGTCCTGTGAGCTTTGCGTGTTATCATGAATATAGGATGGAACGCAGTCAGACCATGGCTGCCGGTGGTGAGAATGCCTATCCATATACTCAGCTAAATGTTAATAGGCAACTCCTGAGGTGAGGTCAGACTTCTGTTTTTATATAACCTCACTTTAATGAAGCAGCAATTATCTTCTTATGCAATGATTGAATTGCTCTTTTATGATCAGGGGTTGGTTTGAGTCCAACTTACACAATATGGTGTCCAGGACTTGGTTGTACCTTGGACAAGGGAATTAGCAAACAACAACTTAGAAGAATCATTTTGCTGAATTACAAATTTTCTTGTCGTACTAGATAAGACTAGAAACTGCATCCAAGGGATATTAATTGGATTTATCATAATGTGTCATTTGAAAGACACCAGTTGAGGGGGGGGGGAGTCCATGTAATTACACTCTAGGGTTTAGCAGAAGAAAATTTTAATCAGGAAAGGTATAGGAAGGTATGTAGTTAATTAACGTCACGCTGGAGCAAACAACGGGTTATTGATGACCGTTCGGATCAATCCCGAAGGGAAAGATCCAATGACACCTCGTAATTTTGAATCACGGTTAGATGACGAAAACAACATCTGAGGTACGAAAAGTAGAATCGAAAGTCATTACATCACATGGAATTAATTTTACACCGAGGGATTGAGTTTGGGTTTGTCTACGGTTTTTTTTACTACCTGTTTGATGAAAGCAAGGAGACTGTGCTTATCTTCAATTAATGTTCCCAATTGGATATTAATCATATCCGTTTACTCGCCAGGTTGGATAAGGGCAAGAAAACATCTATTCAAACTGGGGTATCGTTACCGAAACACGGGATTCCAAGCGGTTCGCCTTTCCTGCTGTTAAATAAAAATAAAACGACGTTAATTAAAATACCTACCCACCAATAGGACAGTCATGTAAGTGCGGCTTGTGGATGTTACATCTGTCGTCGCTCCAAATTGGGACGTTGGTTAGGTTTGGAAGCTTGGTCAGTGTGGTGCCTTGGTGAACTAGACTGTGGTTCAAAAAATTACGAGATGAGGTCTCTAGATGTTTACCGTCGCCTACAGTCGGTTTTTTTGCTCCAATGCGACGTAAGTTGAACAATCCAAAGACGTGGTCAAACCATTTGGCCACTACAGTGACAATGCAAATTTTTTTGCACTAATACAATTTTATACAATAAAAGAAGTACAGTTTCCTGGTCCTAAGTTGTAGAGAAATATGATAATATATCGTAGGGGAATAATTTCCGTTCCCTACCTTTGCATTATAAGATAGACAGCCATTGTAACTTCACTATAAAAACGAAAACTCAACTATTTCATTTATTCTATCTCGGTGCTCTATCCCTTTGTGTTGCTCCAGTTCTACGTTAATTAAAATTACCAAATACCATTTCACTGCTCACCTTGGTCTCCTTCGTTAGAAAAACATTTTTGTTTCATACTTGTACTAATGTCGAAGTAAAAGGATTAGGAGAAAACAATTTTGAAATAATGGATAGTGGAATGTTTTTGTGTTAAGGAAGAGTTAAAGAAAAATTATTCGTCACAACTTCTCAACTTGAGTTTCATGTTGTTTCGGATTCTTGGTCAATTGTTAACTGAATCAAGTCTGCCAGTGCCATACACCTTCAAAAAATTTAAGTCCATGTTATGGGACTATAAAGGTTATAAATGAAAAGGACTTAGATTTCCTGAATCTAATTTTCTAATTTAGTTTCAAGCGACATGTTTATAAAACGAGTCTGGTTGCTTGACATTATTTTCCTATTTCACCAAATTCATTCAGTTGCCCATTGTGTTGCTCCAGTAATTGTGTTGCTTAATTAACCACCTATCAACTCTATTAATCCAAAATACTTCTTTCTTGATGGATTCTTCTAGTTCAAATTATGCAAATAAGTATTGTTATGTAATTCTGAATCAATAAGTAATTCAAATCAATAAGTAATTCAAATCAATAAGTAATTCAAATCAATAAGTAATTCAAATCAATAAGTAATTCAAATCAATAAGTTGTTGTTTCTTATGCCTACACTGGCAGACCAGAGGAGTGCCAGGCCCGTCGAAGACGGCAAGAGGCGAGGGGGGTGCGCCTTCCATGTTATTGAGCCCCATTGGAAGGAAGTCCGACTTTGCTCGACATACATGACACATCCGTTTTACAGGAAGGTCCCTTTCATACATCCATTCACTCACACATATCGTAATTTAGATCCCAATCAGAGGCCGATAACCCCCTGATCAGGTACCCACAGAGGTAATGATTTGGTATGGGAACATGGGGGACATTGTGACCACGACCTATTTAACGTGCCCCAGTCACCAAATGTGAACACGACGGTCTTTAGCCAGGTCGAAGCGCCGATCTCGCAATCATCAGATTTGGAGGCTCCGCCGAGGACAGAACCCACAACCCTTCTGATGCGAGCCCGACGCTCTACTGACTGAGCTACCGCGGCTAGTAAGTAATTCAAATCAATAAGTAATTCAAATCAATAAGTAATTCTGAAGTTGCTTTTAGCTACTTTGTGATCGCTCATTTTAGAGGGGGCCGAGGTAGCCCGGTCGTAAAAGTATCGGATTACCAACTGGCGAGTTTCAAGTTCAAAACTTAATCCAGCCAAAAGACTTTCGTGAACATGGGGGCTAGGGCTCGTTAAATCTGACGTGGTCTCAAATATTCACTTGCTAGCTTGATGTCGAGAGTGGGGTGCCAGCTCAGGTGTGACCTCGCCATCAAACTGAGGTTGAAACTTACGAGGCGTTACCCTCGGACTTTCCCTCCGGGTCTGATCCCAGACCATCACCAATAGCCCGTTGTGTTGTTTCAGCGCAACGTTAATTTAACTACCAACCCTCGTTTTGAATTGTGCTCGTTAAATTAAACAGCAAAAGAATTTAACACTTGTTCCACTAAGCTTCACATTGAAGTACCACTAAGTCCACTAATCTGAAGTACATTAATTATCTCACACTTTATGCCATTAGTTTAGTTTTAGTTTCCTTGATCAATCTCAATTGCAGTTATTTAGTCAACAATGCCGTAAACAAGTTGTTGGAGGAAGAGAAATGTAACCGTTGCTTGAAATTTTAAAAATATACTTTCGAAGTGGAAGAGAGGGGGAAAAAAAGGCTCATGGTCTTTTCATTTTGAAATCCGTCTCATGGACAATGTTTGTTTTCTCACCCTATCTGATATCCGAATTGGGTCAGAGAAACTTAATTTCCCACCACCGGGTTCTTATTGGTTTGAAATTCTGCTATAGTTTTATTCCACAATGGCTCTCCCTAAATATTTTATCTTTCGCCGCGTGAGAGTGGTTTTGTTGTTTCGGCAAGGATTGAGATCAAGTAATTTACAACACTACCTGCCGGTATTTTCCGAATTTTGACGCCGATGTGAATAAGGTTATTTTTAAAGGATTTCAAAGGAGCCGTTACGGCTTCTCAAAATATGAAAAAGTATAAGATGTAAAATAATACACCGAAAATTAAAGAATACCCTCCCTGACCACTCCACGATTTTTTTATCCAAGCATAACGAAGAAAACAATCATTCACAAAACACAATGTACGCAAATGGTTGGGATTTTATTGTTCAAGGGCCATATTTTCCGAGCTGCTGCAATACAGAAGTGGACATCTATGCTCAAGGAAAGTTTTATTGACCGGGAAAAGGGAAATACTACCTAGATAATGTACAGGAATAGAATCTCACCGCCTATTCGTAGGTAGTTAGAGCAGTGGGATAAATTTAAAAGGATTTAATGAAAAGATTTGGTAATCAAATGTCCGGAAGTGAAGATCTGATGACATTACTCGTAATTTCGAATCACGATGAGGTAACGTGGTTATTACCTGAGCAAGCACCCCACTCTCCAAGCTTCCACACCACGCAAACGGGAGGACATTTGAGGCCATGTCAAATTTAACATGCACCAGCCCATACGACGGTCTTTATGTGAGTTAATTTTTGAACTCTCGACCCTGTTTGCTAATCCGCAAATCTCAACCTTCGACCCAAAAGTTTTGGAATTGTGGTTAGAATTTTATTCCACAATTATCTCCCGAAATAATTCATCTAGTGCATTACCATAAAATAAAATATTTTTCATTATTAAAATCTGAGTTGTTTTGCAACAAAATGACGTGATTCCATTACTATCTACGAGGGCTGTTCAATAAAGAATGATCATAAATTGATAAAAAATAATTTCCTGTACTAATCCTGCAAATTTTTATGGCCTTCTTCAAAATACACTCCATTACATTCTATGCACTTATCCCACCTCTTTTCCAGTCTTCAAACACATGCTGGAAGCCATTTTTTGCCAGGTCCTTCAAAATCGCCTACTCAACTTTTACCACTGCCTGTGATGATGAAAACCGCTTTTCCCGGAGGTGTTTCGTCAAATTCGGGAAAAGAAAAAAAATCGCATGGTGCTACATCAGGACTATATGGAGGATGGGGAACACACGTGACATTGGTTTTTGAAAGATCTGAGAATCTGACGATTTTTTAAGGCGAAATCAAAATTTCAATGCAGAGTATTGCACTTCGCGTGTCACATCCATTTTTAGCGTAGGCGAAAGTATAACTTGGCCGGCTGCCAAGGCCTCAGCACTGACGTCATGACCGTGAAACTTACTCTATCTATTCTCCACGTATCCCGCTACACATTCCATACGAATTTTATTTTTCTTGATTTTTTTAAACACCTTAAACAATTATGATAATTCTTTATTGAACAGACCTCGTATCCTTAAAAAACATGTCATTTTTCTAAATCATCGCTCAAAAATGCTATGAAAACTATCGAGTGCTCAAAGCAAACAATTCGTTAAAGCATTTTCCCTGGGCTAAAAAATCTAACATGTTGAAAATGGAATTAGAATTATATACGTGATGCATTGCTTGGAGGTTTATCCTGGACCGTCGTCAATATAGCCCGTTTTGTTGCTCCATTACGACGTTAATTAAAATACTTACCAACGTGATTCATTGAGATGTTTTAAATAACTGTTAAACTATCAATAAAAGTCAAACATCTTGAACTGCACATGATCATGATTAAAACGACCAAATCATTTACATGAATTGAAAAGAATTCGTTATCTAGGTCCCTTGGGGATTCGGATTCGGAGGGTTAAGAGTTCGAGACTAGATCCATCCAAAGACAGTTTGTGTGTGAGTGCTTCGTGGTCCCTAAAATCCTCACGTCAGCGTGCTGTGGAAGTTTGGAGTGGTGAGGTTGAAACTCTGGCGTTGACCTCGTCATCTGACCGTGTTTCACAATTACGAGGTTTAGTCCTCGGATCTTTCCTTTCCAGATTGAGGATGGACTGTCTCCAATATTGAGTTGTAATGGTTCAATGCAACGTCAATTCAACTGCCTACCTACATTTACCACGATGATATGTTATGATTCTAGTTGGGGTTAACATACTTGAAAGGCAATTGGAAAAATTTTCAAAATTCATAATTTTTCCCATTACTAAGAACTTTGGGGGATAGACTATATCCGGTGTATCAATATTTCCATCCTCCATCCGGTTCCATTCAAAGAGAGTGGGGTGCTAGCTCAGGTGGTGCTTCGTCATCTGACCGTGGTTCAAAATTACGAGGTGTTATCCTCGGATCTTTCCCTTAGGGGACTGATCTCGGACCTTCGTCAATAGCCCGTTGTGTTGCTCTAGTACGACGTTAACTAAAATTACCATTACCATTACCATATCCATTTAAAGAGAATGAAGTTAGTAATTATCTTCATATTAGCTTAACTGTAACCTCCTGCAAACAGATTCTTTGCATTTACATTAAAAATCTCCATAAATATTTTAGTTCTAACTGATCTGTAAACTTTAAAAAATATTTATGCATTCATTTAAATGGACATTAAACTTTCTAAATCATCAAAATTGATTTTTGAATTTTAACGTTAGTTGATATCAGATTCTGTGAAGTGCAAAAACAAATTTTCAATTACGATAATACAATTTTTACGATAATGTGTCTCGTCATTAGCGAAACTGAATAAATCTTACTGAACGAGATATCTTGTCATTAGAAGAAAAATAACTTGATACTGATTTTGTCATCGACAAAAATCGTCAATATCTTGCATTGCAAAATTAGTCAGATCTCGATGGGTCAGATGTCTAACCGAATCTCACTCGAACGGTGAACCCAAGGACTTCCTACTGTAGTATAAAATACCGGTTTGAATACGTCCCGAGCAAGAAAGGACAAATTAGAACTGGCATCCTGGGGACCAGTGATTAAAATCACCAGTCAAATATTTCTTTACAAAATAATATCGAAGATATTTTTTGTTTATTCATATTAAAAATGACAACTTTTCTTGTGTGGCGTGTGTGTGCGTAGTTTTTCTATTAATATCTGTCTGTCGACTTATTTGGTTTTTTAAGTTCAGAAGTTTCTGTCAGATTCAGATTACATATAAACAGTATGTTCTTTAAATATTGACTTTATTGAAACTCAAGAGCTCTTACGGACTTATTCACAAGTCCGAGTTAAACCACGCGTCAACGATAATCCCTGGGTTTTCGAAAAATCCGTATTCACAATGCCAATGAAGTTTAAACCGCCGTTTCGGTGTCACATTTTGATCCTCCGAAATCGGCGTGGTTGAGTGTTACGCATGCGCAGTAGTCTTTTTGCGAAAGTTGTACTGCTACTGTATAATGTAAACTGTAAATATATTGTAAATAAAACGGAATGGGACGACACACTTCATTCTGTGCTAAATTGCAGTATTCTTGCATCGACGGTATTGAATTGATACGTTGTATTTCAGCTCTGTAAATGGTAGAAAAGCAACCCCGGTTCTTGAGCTAAGCTCAAGACCTACAATATTCTGGTCTAATTAGCTCTTGTGGAGCAAAAACTGATAGAGTGGGAAACCAAATCAAACCTATAACGTTCTTAAAACTATCCTATTTCCAGTCCCCTCTTAATTATATATATATATATATATATATATATATATATATATATATATATATATTGCCGACCAACCGGTATAGTGGTTAAGGTGTTAGCCTCTAGATCGTAAGGTTCCTGGTTCGAATCCGGGTTCGGGCATGGATGTTTGTAAACGTATGGTGTAGAGGCGGCTGGTGCACCTTATATCTGTCGTGGCCGAAAGTCCTCACGTTGGGTAGGCGAGGAAGTTTGGAGAGTGGGGTGCCAGCTCAGGTGTTGCCTCGTCATCTGACCGTGGTTCAAAATTACGAGGTGTTGTCCTCGGTTCTTTCCCTTAAGGGACTGATCCCGGACCGTCGTCAATAGCCCGTTGTGTTGCTCTAGTACGACGTTAACTAAAATTACCATTACCATTACCATATATATATATCCCCCTGTTATATATATATATAATAATGGACCAGACGCCAGCGGATTTGCATGAAATACGACTACTTGTTTGGGGGTGTTTTTTGTGGTATGACCTGGGACATTTGCATGTTGTTCCTGGTCAATTGAACGTCAACGCCTACATGAACATTTTGGACAATCAGGTTCTTCCTACGCTCTGGCAATTTTATGTAATGGACGAATGTTACTTGCAGAATGACAAAGCCCTATGGCCTGTTGCAGCCTCTGTCAAGCAGTGGTATCAAGATATGGATGTAAAACGTCTTCCCTGGCCTGTTTAGAGACTAGTCCTAAACCCTGTAGAACATTTGTGAAACGAGTTGGAGCGATGCTTTCGAACCAGGGAACCACATCCGTAATCTACAGCTGAGCTGGCGACATTCTTGCAGCAGGAATGGACACAAATACCCATAGCTGTATATCAAAACCTTGTTGAAAGAATGCTCAGAAGGGTTGCTAGTGTAATTGCAGCACGTGGTGACTATCCCCCTATTAAAGCATGTATTATTTCCCTTATACCATCACATCTTGCTGTCCTATCCATTATTATAGGGTAGTGTATATATTAGTTGGGTGACTCTTTAACTCTACCTGTTCAAATGTCATGGCTCCAACAATGCAAAATTGGCGACTAAACAATAATGTGCTCGAGAACAGCAACACCCGGAACTGTTTTTTATTTGCACATAACTTACACACACGTATCTTAAGCATGTTTTAATCAACCATTATGGAAATTCAATCCGATCTAATGTAATAACAATGATGACATCAAAAAATTCTCGTCGCCTTAACAGCTTAATAACGTATATAAGCATCCGCTTCAGTTGCATATATACCTTAAGGCTTAAAATCATCGTTTCCAGAACAGAAAAAACTTATTTTGCAAGACCATGAATGGAACATTTGTCTAAATTGCCAGTGTTCCATAACGATTTTGCTCAGTTTTTGATATTAGCGTTTCTTATTTTTAGTTTTACCGAAGTAATTTCTTATACATTTGGCAGTCACATCTATTTCGTTCAACTTGATTTCTAAAGTTGATTAATCAATCGTTCGCATTTTCTTCAAAAGAATAGCCGCACCTATTTAAATTTCCTTTTCTAATTAAATCGAGAAGGTTGCCTTCAGTAATAGTATCTGTCAGGTACCTCTTCAGGGATGAAGTAAGAATTGCTAGACAACCACTAGAGATACACAGCACAAACTCCATTTATGTGACTAACTTGAACAATAGAAAAAATAGCTGCTTGATTGTAAGTTTTTTTTTATTTTTTTTTTATTTCAACACTTTTATCTGGTAAGCCCATTGACTTAGTCTTTGCAAATTATTTTAAGGTTGTGCAGTTTTTCAAAATAATCTTTTGTGACTTACTAGTTTAATGACTTGATATTTTAAAGCTGTTTTGAATTCAAATACTTTTTCATTTCCGTTACGTCGTCCTTTAAGCTGTCACGTTTCTTCAGGAAGTTTCGCATTGCGATATTTAAAAATTTAATGCATAAATCATTAAGATGTAAGAAATACGTTTCTTAGTACATTTTATTTTCGTTGCAATTCTTCGGTGATTTGCTTGGGTGCTTTACTGAAATTAGATGGAAGTTGGAATTTAAACGCCACACACATACGCCAGAAACTTTGTCTCTTAAATTCATTGTTTTTAGAAGAGTTGATATAAATTTATTGAATTCTTTTGGGTATCCTTTCAGATCATCGAAGCATTTATACTTCGGTGATTTGAAGGTAACTAGTTTTGTTAAATTATTTAATTTAAACGTATTATACTATTTACTAAGATTTGCTATGGAATAATGGCTGACAGCAGAATTTAATCATTGACAGTAAATTTGTGAGACATACCATGACACCCTCCATTAGGGAAGAAGCTGAGGTGTTGTCCTAGTCATCTGACAGTGGCTCATTAGTACGAGGTGTTCTCCTCACATCTTTCCCTTCGGGATTAATCCTGAAACATCGCCAATAGTCAATTGAGTTGCTCTAGTCAACTATAATTCAACTACCTACCTACCACCAGGAGAAGATTAACAGCTATGTCAAAAATATGAAAAATTCCTCATGATCTTGTATACTTGAGGATGGTCAGAAGATTTACATTTCAAGTTTTTTCAATACTTTATATTGTTAAACGAAGGAAGATTACTTCATTAAATAATGCGCTTTTATAGTCAGAATTACAAATAAAAATAATTATTAATTAAATAAGACATAATATTTTAGTTAAAAACTGGTGTACGGGAGGGACGGTTTACAATTTTTCCACATACACATATTTTGGAAATCAGTCAGCCCTACTCTCTTTTGCAAAATCGCTCTTTTTTAGTGTTAGTCTAGTGTCTTCTCCAGTGTCAGTCTTCTCTAGTGTTCAGTCTTCCCTAGTGTCTAGTCTTCCATAGAGCCTCCTGGTGGTGTCTCAACGTGTATTCTCGTCAGTATTAAAACTGATACTGATGGACTATTGATATCTCGTCATTAGGAGAAGTCTGACCAAGTCAAGATCTGGTCATCGTCGAAATATCGGCGATGTCAAGATGACGAGATATCTCGTTGTCGAAAACGAACTAGTAAATAGAGTACTAGTCTGACTGAACAACTACACAACTGTGAATGGCAGCGCTGCTGCGATGTTGGAAGCAGATTCTAAAGAAAAACTATTGATGCGAGCAGTTGGATTCCCTTTTTTTTTTTTTTTTTTTTGTTATTCTTTATTTCTAAATTTTGTATATACATTAACACTTTCAACTATATTCCAATTTAACTTTTGATCGCTGTTCCTGTCTTCTTTGCGTTGGTCTAATTTCACGAACTGGAGTGTCTTCATAGTGTAGTGGACAAAGACGGGACCAATTCACCACTCAACACTTTTGAATGAAGTAGGACATTTAGATTAATTTTCCTATTAAACACTTATCATTGTAAGTGACTCGTCATTAGCAAAGTTTGTGAGATCCTGATGAACGAGATATCTCGTCGAACCGTTTTGAGAGTTAAGCCACCTAATTGATAAAGCAATAAAATGCAGTTATCCCCCACAGGTAAAGTCCATTGATTCAGAAGCAGCAGCACTGATGTACATTAGCCTTGATCCCCCTCTCTTTCACGCTACCGAAACCGATCTCTTTGTTTTGCCAGATGCACAAGTGGAAAGTGCGGGGGTGGCGCGGGGGAGGGGGATAGACAACTCGAAGGGGGGAAAGGCAGAGATATCATGGGTTTTTAAGCTTTGTGATCAAGAGGTATTTACCGTGTAAGTACGGTTTCACACCTTGGGTGAGGTCCCTCTTCTTGCGTGGGAATGTCAGGTAGAACGGACAGCGAACTGAAGAAAAAAACTGCCCCCTCTTTTTGTGCTTTTTATAGCCCCTCTCTATCTGGATGATTACATGGTGCAGTTCCCTAACGACCGGCGGTTTGATTTTAAAAGAGAGGGAGCCGAAGAGAGGAAAAAAAGAGTGTTAGAAAACTCTATTTGCTTTGCGACTCCACCCCCAGTGCCTGTCTGTCTGCTGGAACGGGTGAAGCTCACCGGGAGATTATTTTGTTAGCTAAATTACCTTTTGTTAGCGATTTTTCTTCAGATGTTGCTGCAGTTTCGGGCTTCTGGTGGTTTCTTCTTGGGGAGCTTTTTTTTTTTCGTTGCTTTTCTAGTGTTATTTCGTTTTTTTCCCCTAGCTTGAGAAATTGTTCCACGGGTAATACGCAATTGGATAAACCTTTTAGTTTATTGAATTTTAACTGATATCTATTGTTTGTTTTTATTTTCTGAGGACATTGGATTCCAAGTTATTATTTGACAATCGTGATCCAGACTGTTTTTATTTTTATACTAGGTTCGGTATCAATACAATGCTTTAAATCAACCTCGTGGAGGTAGGTAGTGGAATTAGCGTCGCACTGAAATAACACAATGAGCTAATGGCGACGGTCAAAGATCAATCCCGAAAGGATGTTAAAGATCTACCGTGAAAATGTAGAATAAGTTTTGACTAACTGGAATTAAATTATGTATATTTGAAGTAGATAAGTAGTTGAATTAACGTCGCATTGGAGCAACACGACAGACTGTCGGGATTGTACCGAAGGGAAGGTTCCGAGGGCTACACCTCGTAATTTCGATCCACGGTCGTATGACGAGATCAATACCCGAGCTGATCACTTCTAAATCATGAGGAAATTTGAGGACATGCTAGATTTAACGTGCACTTGTCTTCGCGTACACAATGGTCTTTATTTTAATCGAGTTTTGAACTCGCAACCCTCTTGTTGGTAATCCGTTACTCATCCAACTGGGCTACCACGGCCTCCCTCTAAAATGAGGTAGTTGAAAATAGTTTAAAAAATACTTCAGAATAATTTATTGATACAAAGATTTATAATCATACTTATTTACATAGTTGAAACTAGAAGAATCCATCAAGAAAGAATGTATTCAACATATATTCTGAATGAATAGGGTATGTACACAGTTAGTTAACGTCGCACTAGATCAACACAATGGGCTACTGAATGAATCAGGTGAAATTTCTTTGTATTACAACAAAAGTTGCAGCAGGATAGAAAACTCGCTTTTTTCGCTCGATTCTTAAATGATTTCCCGAGAAAGTACGGATAAGAAAACTACGAAATTAACACGGTTGATTAAAAGCTGTACAGAAAATAAGATGAAAAATATTTTTTCCCGATGCAGCTATTAGTTTAGGGTGTATGAAGTATTAAAGTCGAAAAAGGCGAAATTTCTAACGCGATTGAGCAATACACGTCATGAGTTTTTTTTTTTAACTCGGTCTACCTCTAAACGTAAATTTTTGCACCACGCCGAGTTTTGTAGAAACTTCAATTCCAGTTCCTGATAACATATTTTTTTAATTCGGGACATTTTCTTTACGCGTGTTTGTTAAAACTGTTATATCTATATCTTATTACTATTAGTTTTAAATTTGAAAACATTGCATGAAACCTTAGAATGTTCTCTTTCTTACCGTACAATTATTTTTGAAATTGGTTCATAAATAAATTCGATGCGATGAAAACTATAATTTCGCAATAGTGTACAAATTGTTCCTCGCGCAGACAAGCGGAGATCAAACGTCAAACTTCCTTCATGAAATTCGCTATGACGGCATGGAACGGAGGCGAGCAGGGGGCGGAGGTTTCGCCGTCGCAGAAGATTAACTCTACGATAGGAGTTAACGTTACTCTACGATAGGAGTTACGAAGGAGTGTTGGTTTGCGAAACAAACCAAATGGGATTGCTTAGCAATCCCCTGGGGTTAGCGATCGGAACCCCACTAGCAGGTAAAGAATGTTACCCTTCTCTCCGACCTACTACGCTAACTTAAATATTTAGTCAAGTACCACCTCTCTCGTATAATGGAGGCCGCGATAGCCTGGTTGAAAGAGTAACGGATTAGTGACTGGAAGCTTTCGAGTTCGAAACTCGATCAAACAAAAGAGTGCCGTGTATGTGTGGGGGGGGGATGCAAGTTAAATCTGTTGCGGCTATAATATCCTCAGGTTGAAGTGGTTGGAAGTTTGAATAGTGAGATGCCAGTTCAGGTGTTGACCTCGTCATCTGACCATGGTTCGAAATTACGAGGCGTTGACCTCATACCATTCAATTCGCAATTGATCCCCGTCAATCGCAAACAGCTACTTGTGACGACGTTAATTCGAATACTTACCTCTCGTATTATAGTCATAACGTTTATTTGCCATCCAGTAGATTCCGAGTTCAAATACCGATTTGTAGACCTAATTGCTTTTCTACTATGTGCTTCTTTCACAAATAAGTTCACAGTTCACCCCTTAGGCCCGGTGCACACATCCAGTTCTTCAACGAGCGGCGCCGCTGCGACATGACGCAAGTACACATTACGCGCCATTTGCGATAATAATTCTATCGAAAAAAACGTGTTTATTTCGATAGAATTATTATCGCAAATGGCGCGTAATGTGTACTTGCGTCATGTCGCAGCGGCGCCGCTCGTGTTTATTTCGCTTACGAAAAAACAGCTATTACTGTTTACGTGTACGTGTAATAAACGTACGTGTTTAAACGTGTAATAAACACGTTTAAAAAACGTGTTTATTTCGCTTACTTGGTTAAAAAAAAAGAATATTTTGAAATAAAACAGACGTTACTGGATACAAACGCTTTAAAAATTATTATTTATATTATTCTATTTATTAACGAAAACAAGATACTTGAGACCGTAGAAGCTTGTGCGGCGCCGTGGGGGAACTGCGGTACAAAATGCATGCACGTTGGACGTGCGTCGCCGCAGTGCCACCGGAGGCATGTGTGCACTGCTCTATTGGATCTAATGTATTTCAGACCGCACTTGCGTTGCGGCAGCGACTCCGCATGTTGAAAAACCGGATGTGTGCACCGGGCCTTATAGTGACGAAGGCCCATGTAGCAAGCGGCTACAAACAGTTTAAAAAAAATTAAATATTTTAATTGAATAACAAGGAAGATATGAGAGATTCATGTTCGTGGTTGCTTTATAACTTAAAACAAAACACTCACGCTTTATCTTTATGACTCGAAACTAAATTTTTATGTTCTGTACTTCTTCCAGTTGGGTATGAATGTCATTGTAGCATGTACACTTATTCAGTAATTTCTATACATTTTTCATTAATGTGCGATTTCACAGAAGTTAGTATCATCTGTATGTTGGTGGATGGTAATAAACGGACGTAGTTAATGTAAAATTTACCATCACCGTATTCATTCCCCAAATTTTGCCACTTTGTTTAAGTACGCTTAATTTGAGCTACTGATGGGAATTATATTCGTTTAGCTAGGCAGAAGGGATCCCTGCTCTAATGAAACTCCTTAGCATTCTGATTACAATAGGTAATAACAAATCTGGAGGATATATATCTGCCCAAAAGAAAGTGCGAGCAAACACAAGAATAGGTTTAGATGTCGAAAAATGCTGAATACCGTCTTTGGAAAAGCGAATGGGATGCAATTAATTGAAATGGACACTTCAGTATTTGTAGTATATGGTTGAGTTGCGAACCTGTACTAGTGCTGTTATTAGAAATGATAATTGACATCAGTAACGGCACGCAAAATGCTGTTTAGTATTTTTGAATTGTATTTCGAAATTAGGTATAAAATGTGCACATTGATGCTTCTACACTTTATTACTGGAGTTTTAAATAAGGTAATAATGTGTGAGTAACGATATTGAACAAGCAGTTAAAAAACAAGCATAGACGTTATGTGTGGATATGCTAAGTGTTCCATTTTTATTTTACACACATTTGAGACAAGTTTTAGGGGCCGCGATAGCCCAGTTCCAAAAGTAATGGATTGGAAACCGGTGGTTTGCGAAATCGTTACTCGGTCCAACCAAAGACCCTCGTGCAAGGAGGCTGGAGGAAGTTAAATCTGTCGTGGTCACAGGTGTCCTCACATTGGCATTGGTGTGGACGTTTCGAGAGTGGGGTGCCAGCTCAGTTATTGACTTCGTCATATGACCATATTTCAAAATTATGAGGTACTGTCCTCATATCTTTCCCTTCAGGCTTGATTCCAGATCGTCGCCAATTTTCCGTTGTGTTTCTCTAGTGTGACGTTAATTAACTACCAATCAGACTTAATTTAGAAAATAAAGTAGCCAATTTTGCAATTGAAATTTGTTAAAAACTGATAATTACTTATGCTTGGTCATTATGATAAGAAATGTAAGAGAGAAAATACATTTTCTTAACTGTTGAAAGATTCCAATCAAACCGATTTGACATAAAAATAAATACGCGAGGGCATTTAAAAAATAAATTTAGCCCCAAACAATGCCGCGAAGTGGAAGTTAAAAAAGTGAACAGAAATAACAATCGCCTACTCCTGGTGTGTGTGGCTTCTGCAACGGCATAGAAGCGAAATAAATAAATAAATAACAAACACAGAAAACCGAAAGAGAAAAAGAAATACTTTTCCCTGACATTCTGTGTGTGTGAAATAAAGTTCTGACTGCTATGGTCGATAAATCTAAAGCATCTGCGATAGCGGGCATTTATAAAAGAGAAAATGGTAAAAAGTTCAACTCTTTGGTGTGATGCATCATTATTCTATTTTGTATATCATTGTATGCATATTATGCATTGTGTGGTATACATTTCGCAAATATAGAATGGAGCTTTGATTCTCCACCTCGCCATTTTTTTTGATACGCCATTCTCTGCCCAGACTTGGATTTAAATTAGTCGTTATTATTACTGTTATTGGAGTGTAAGGATAAGATTGGTAGAACATGCTCGTTAGGCAGTCACGACTTGGGAATTTTGTACCCGTTTCGGGGCTTGTTAGAACCACACTTTACCCGACCACTACTTTAAAATAAGTGTAGTTGACATTAGAATTGCTTGGGGTGGAAAATTTTTCTCTCGGGTGAAAATTGGCGCTCGGACTTTGGAGAATTTATGTTACACAGTTGTCGGAACCTTAGCTTCGCGTCCCTTGTGAATTTTCGCAAGAATGGCCCCATCAAATCTGAATTTTTTGAAAGAAAATATATAAAGTGCGGAATTTATGTCCCGCGTTGAATGCTTGGTTGAACAAAGCAAAATATGCAAGAAACCAGAAAAGGATTTACACAGAACAATATGCGTCTCTGTTTAATGGATTTAAAGTCTAGCAGATAAAGACTGGGGTTATATTATTTTATGGCAATGAACCATATTGCTTTTGTTTATACAGTTAAGTATTCGAGATTGCACGTTGTCTGTACCTTAATCACAATGTGATTGATTTCAATCTGAAGTGAATATTCTTGTGTAACGTTATCCCATGCGAGATGTAAATGCTTTTTATTTCTGTGATATCACTGTCTTTATGATTCAAATTTAGGACATTAACAATATGAGCAAAATTTTTTTCCTATGCAACTGGAAACAATAGTCTTTTCTCTCCTTGTGAGAGATTTTCAGTGTAAACAAACCAGATGATCTACAGATATTTTACTTCTGCTGTCCAAATGCTCTGGCATGCTACATATCGGTATTACCTTAGAATGTAGTTTACCGCTGTTTTGGTGTCATTTGGCATTCAATCTTATTGGTGTCAACCAATCATTTATTCATATATCTATTCGGAACTGATTCTACGGATTTTTTGTTGGAAAAGTGCTAAAATCGGAAGTCGAAAAATATTCCAACTGATGTCCCGTTCAGGACTCATACAGTTAGTGTTTCGCCGCAGAAACACTATTGCCACATATATTAAGCGTGACAGAAAATGTCTGTCATAAGTAAGTATTCAAATAAAATGTTTGCCTATACGTCTATATAAATAAGAATAGAGTGTTTGTTTGTACATTGAACATTTTCGACGCATTTCATGTTTTCTGTTTGTTTTGTGTCCTTCTGATACCAAATCCGTCTATTGCGCGTTTGGTGTCTGTCTGTCTGTCTGTCCATCTATTTGCATGTATGTGTGTGAGAAATTCAAATCCTAACGGTTTAATATATTTTCATGAAACTTTGCATACTGTGAATGTTTTTCATTTAGTGAATTCATTTAGTGACTGGTGGCGTTAGTCTGTTTTTCCGTTTTATGTTCAATTTTTGTGTTTGTGTGTTTGCACAAGCAAAACATGAATTTTATTCCATATAATTAATTACAATGTGCTTCATTTTATACATCATATATTAGTTTAGTGAATGCAATAGTAAACTTATCCGTCTATAGCGCGTTTGGTGTCTGTCTGTATGTCCATCTATTTGCATGTATGTGTGTGAGAAATTCACATCCTACCGGTTTAATATATTTTCATGAAACTTTGCATACTGTGAGTACTTACATTCATTTAGTGACTGGTTGCGTTAGTCTGTTTTTCCGTCTTATGTTCTATTTTTGTGTTTGTGTGTTTGAATAGGCATCACATGAATTTTATTCCATATAATTGATTACAATGTGCTTTATTTTATTCATCATATATTAGTTTAGTGAATGCAATATTAAACTTTTCGTTATTTTTATATTTAGATAAGTTTCATTCTAAAACATCTGAGTAAGTATACTTAAATCAACCATAATTTGATAGTTTATGGAAAATCAGGAATGTATTTTGAGTATTAAAATTACGTGGATTGTTTACCAGAACAGCTGAAAAATAAATATTTTTACAAAAATTATTTTTTATGATGCTTTAAAACTCTGATACTTTATTTATTCCAAGTCTTATTTTTGTTCTATACGAAATATAAGCGATTTCCGAATATTTGGGACAGGCGATAAGTATTTTTCAGCAAACGGGAACACGTGCAGTGATATTTCTGTTTCGCTTGGAATTAATTTCGCATTTTTAAATTTTGTACATTTTTAATTGTAAGTTATTGCAACTGTGCGAGATCAAGAGATAAAAAAGAAAACAAATATCTCTAGAACAACGTTTTTTCCCACAAGTTTTATTTTGTTTTATTTCGCTGTTTTTCTGTTGTTTTCTGTTTTAAATATTTACTATTTTAATAATTTGTATTTCCCTTTCACATGCAACACCACCACAATTCGATTTCAAGTGACAGGTAAGATGTAATAAAGCAAATTTAAGTGTAGTTTTTTCGTCATTGAAATAATAATAACAGTAAAAAATTCCAAACTAGAACTTTTGAAATATTAAAAAATTCTTTGTCATAATGACAGAATTGAAGATGGGTAATTTTTTGAGGTGAAGATATATTTAAGCAACTTATTTATAAGTGTTAAAAGTTCATTGAAAACAACGGTTTTCTTTTTAAAAAATCTATCGAAACAAATCGGTTTACCATTTTTTTAAAGTTTTAATAAGTTACATTTGCAGTTTTGTACGACATTCAGTTTTAAAACAATTTCTTTTATTATTAGACGTGCCAAAAAATGTAATTTTCAAGAAAAAAATGTATTCTCCTTAAAAAACGTAATGATGAATATTTTATTTCAATTTGTCATCCTTCCATTAAAGATGTCGAAATTCAACATTGCATGATGTAAGAGTGCACTCGAGTAAAAAAAAATATTATTTTTATGACTGTGCCGCACTTACCATAGATTCGTCATTTTTATTATTTGAATTGAGCAATTTTATATAAAAATAACTTAAGAAAGGGATTTTCAAATCCCTTCAAAAACGTGTTTGGTAGCAGAAATAACCTTAATTTCACTTTTCGTCATTGAGAAGCTTTGTCATACAGCAAAGGTGCGATGCATGTAAAATGTATTACAGATGGATGTGCATGTGTAGGATTCGCGAGCAAATTATAAAGATGTATAAAGGTGTTAAAATATTATTTTATACTACGAAAGACAAAAATGATTATATCGTACCCCGACAAGAAAAGTGACACAACTCAAAATAGTAGAATTTGAGAAACACATCAACTTAAAGGATACTATAAAACATATTGAAATAGTATCAGCGTCTTTTAAATTTTAGTTAAGTGTTTATGGAACTTTTATTATATTCTATTGAATAGTAATATAACACGCTACGGCACCTCATACATATTTAGACAATTGAGACCTCAGACATAACATAAATTTTTTTATTTTTTGACTTGTGTCACTTTTCTTGCCGGAGTGCGATATGTTCTGATAATTTTTTTTTCAAGCTAGAAATAACAATTTCTACCAGTGTAAGGTCGGGTAATTTTGTTAGGTCGGGTGACTTTCCTTGTTTAAATGTCCATTGCTTGGGGTTGTTTGGCGCAACTTGGACATATATCGTCCTTGCGCGATATAATTCAACCGGTTCATGTTTTCAATTTCAGTAATATCACTGTCTTATGATTCAAAAGATGGCTGGTTTCTTATGATGCAAGAGCCAAGATGATCCGAGCAGTATTTTTTCAAAAAGTAAATGGACATACGGAAACAAGGAAAGCTTTACTGACATGAGAAAAAGAAATGTACACAGGGTTGTAAAACGAACCTCTTTCAGTTCGTATGCTGCTGAGCAGTGAACAAACGACTGAGCCACTGCTGCGCCAATGATTCGAAGGAAACGACAAGGATTAGCGGATTTTATGGATAAGCAACGACCGCTAATCTATTAGGTGCTCCATCATGAATAGTTGTCGATTTGCCCTTAGTTGTGCTGACGGCCGAAGAGTTTAGAGGTCAAGGATTTGAAATTAATAAATAGGTTTGTCAAGTTACTATAATTCATTCAAAATACTTTCCAAAAGAGGGATTTGTAAAGCCTTTAACCAACAGGATTACTGTTGATATATCTGCTTATTTCTTCTGTGGAAATGTTGCCATCCTCAATTAAAGCCAGTTTAAGCTCCGAGGAAGACTTAACCAATAGAATTTGTCCGTTCTACTTCGTCTTACAGTTGTTCCGTTGTGGTGAAAACCAAACTAGGCGTAAGGTAAGGTATTGGGATCCCCAATGCCCCTTCATTTATCTTCGCCTTTGGAACAGACTTTAAGCCCTAAAGAGAAGGAGGACAGGTTTCTACTTTGAAATATTGCCCGTCACAGGTTCAATAGAATCATTGTCATTTGCTAAGCTGAAATTTAGGAACATTCCAAAGGATAAACTAAATGGCAGCAGATTCGAGCTAAGCCCACCATGGTTGTTTGATCATGGTACTTTCAGGAACATTCTAAGTGTGATTTCCTTTACAAAACTTAAGTTTGATTGATGTGACACTACACGTGGCCATAAGCAATGTGGTACCTGTTATAGGCTTTTCTATTATAATGGGCCCTCGTATACACACCCCACAAGCTCGCACGTGTATCTAAAGATGGGTAAATCTTCCCAATGGTGCCGTGGTAGCCCGGATTTAAAGACTAATGGATTAGCAACTGGAGGGTTAAAAGTTAGAATCCAACCAAGGACCGTCGAGTACAAAGTGTGTTGCTGCAAGTTTAATTCATGTCGTGGCCTCATGTTGGAGTGGTGTGAAATTTTAGAGAGCGTGGTGTCAGCTCAGGTGCAACCTCGTGATCTGATCGTGGTTCAAAATTACTCGGTGTTGTCCTCGGATCTTTCCCTTCGGGCCCAGGTTCAGAATTATATTCAGTGTTCTTCAACACAACTCCAAGCAATCGCAAAATTATTCTGCAGTCATTTTGTCCGAATTTTGAATAGCGCAGTAAAATCAAAAACAGACGTAGAACACAATTATCGGCTTAATATGCAATGCATATTTATAATAAAACACACATCAAAATTAATTAACTTACTTTATTTAAAATGAAGGCGTAACTTTCAAAATATGCAATCCCGACAATAACCTTTGAAGTTAAATATTTTGTCATTGACATAGATGTGTTATTGATAAAGTGTTTGTGGTAGTTTTGGCGGTATTTGGAGGGTTTGTTCCGTAGCTAGAGAAGAAAACAAGGCGTGGCAAGGAGCTCGCTTTGCACTGCAGAACATCGTAACATGATTGAAAAAAACCGGTTAAAATTTTGATAAAAAGGAAAAAATGTTCTGTTAAGATTTTGTTTGTTCTTCGATGTACATCGCAGTTTTAAGCACTTTTTGCTCCCGGTGTGATACCGGTCCGTCGAAAATAGCCCGTTGTGTTGCTCCAGTGTGATGTTAAATAAATACTTACCATCCCCAATGGCAGGGGTGTATGACGCAATATAATAATTATGCTCAGCTAAAACTCTCACATTTTGAATTGCTTTAATAAAAACAGCATTTTGTTGCTTTGTTCAGTGTAGATAATAATGTTCTTGGTCAGTAATTAACATGAATTCGTATCACCAAATTCCATAAGTGCTAGTTATCAGAATTAAAGATTTACCACTATATTAAAGAAAATATATTTCTAGATTTAATACTATTTTTTATTGAGGAGCTCAATTGACCCCGAAAAACACAAGTTTTCCACCTATTGTACGTAAAAACAATGTTCTGGAACCTATTAAAATAAGTTTGTTTTGGGTTTTTATGACACAAGACCATATATGGCCATGTTGTGCCAAACATGAATCAAGTTTAGGAACAGCTACACTAAATAGCTTCAGATCTTCCAATCTATAGTTTACTATCATGCCAATTCATCTCTTGAAATATAATCGAAACCATTCATACGAAATTGCAGTAATTTAATGCTTTTATTTTACGCAATGTAAGTTTCTTAGACTTGAAGAAATTTGATTTTATGTTTTATTCATTATAATATTGAGTTACTTAATAAAAATCTTCAAGCAAGTAATTTTATGAGAAAATTTAATGCCAGAATTTTTTACTGATTTTCTTAATCTTCTACCATAAGGGATATTTTCCCTTAGGATATTGACGGACCGTCAGCAATAGACCTCTGTGTTGCTCTAGTACCCCCGACGTTAATTAAAATTGCCTTACCTTAATACTCATTTAATTCATTAATGTGCTCCTGTCATTTTTCTGTGGGTGCTGTAAAATGCTAAAATTTAGAAATGTAATGTTTCTAATTATGTTTTGATAGATGCTCTCTAAGGCTAGTCACACATTAGTCCAATATCATATCTTCGACACTTGATTGGTATCGTGGTTGTACTAACAGGTAATGGCTATTTGTATTGGTGAGTCGTTTTACGATATAGGTAATATTATCTTACATGTGTGTTCCAAAATAACATTTTGATACAATTCGAAGGAATGTAAATAAAACTATTATTCAAAATTATTTTCTTTAAAAACTTAATTAGTAATAGTTAAATTTAATTTTTTTTAAATTACAGATTAGTTATATTTTATTACAACTGCATTAAAAAATAATTGATGACTTTTAAGACTAATGAATTCATACTTGATAATCTAAACTGAAGTTGCAGAAAATCTGGTACACACCCAACTAATATCGTGTAGGTTCACCTCGAGCACACAGAACTACCGCAATACTACGTGGTATGGACTCCACTAATGTCTGAAGGTATCCTGACGGAATCTTGCAGAGAACTCCACAATTGCGAAGGGGTATGAGGTGATGAAGATCTGTGTTGTACAGCCCGCTGTAAGGCATCCCAGATACGCTCAATAATATTCATGTCGGGTAGCCTTGGTGGCCAACAGAGGACTTTGAACCCTGAAGAGTGTTGGAGCCATTTGATAGCAACTTTCGATGTGTGTGGTGTCGCGTTGTCCTGCTGGAATTGTCCAAGCCCGTTGGAATGCACACATGACATGAATGGGTGTAAGTAATCGGAAAGGATGCTGACGTTCCGGTCATCTGTCATGGTCGTCTCTACACGTACCAGGGGTCCAAAATCATGCCAATTACAAACGCCCCATACCATCACAGACCCTCCACCAGCTTGAACAATCCCCTGTTGCGGGGTCCATGGCTACATGGGGTTTTCTCCGTACATTTACATTTTTGTACCAGTCGCTAGTGTAAATTCCAGAACACTTTTGAAAACAGTTCATGTGTTTAGAGTAAATCCTTTGCTTCATTTTTCTATTCTAATCTTTCTAGATAATTATGATTTTTAACGAAATAGTTTAACACTAAAGAAATTTTGGAATTGAAAACAAACCAATAGTTTTATAAATGCAAGTGATAAACTTTTAATGAAAGTCTAACGTACATTTTGTATTTGAAAAGTTAATTGCACGTTTTAACTGAATTTTTTATTGAAATACAAGGGATTATTGTTTTTGTTGTCCTCTCAAGCAGAACTAAGATGATGTATGAAGTAAAATTTACTTATTTACTGTGTTTTGGGTCAAGAGAAGGTTTTAAATATACGTTAAATATCAATCTTTGAAATGTTGTCATAATTTGTTAAATGATGGTAGTTTTTCCTATACATTGTCTTTTTTTCCAAATGAATATTTTACATTAACATTCAATAAGATATTTTCTTTTTTCTTCTTTTAATTTTTATAAGGGTCTCGGATCTTCTATGTTATTGAATTAGCACAAAAGTTACCCGATTGAATTTAGCTGATTGAAAAATTCAAGCTGTTTCTAAAATTGCTATATTGTTTACTAATTTAATATTGTTTAAAGAAATAACATTTAAGCATTATAAAACCGATATACAGCATAACTGCTACTCTAATTTCAGTTATATAATTTTGAGTTTAAAACGTACTTTATACCAAAGATCTATAATGTCATAAAAAATAGTTCATAGGATTTATAATCAGAGTAATATTTTGCTTTTATCTGCTGTGTACAGGAACTTATGCAAATAAATAAAGCACATAAATTTCTACAAAACATTTTTTATTCTTGACGTCTTTATTCTATATATACAATAGCTGACTGAACTATATCATTATGGCATAGTCATTATCATTGTATAATGTACTTTTAACAATGATTCTTCTCTTTAACCTCCTTTATTTACATATGGAAGAAATATTAGAGGAATCGAAGAGTTTCCAGAATAGAAGCAAAAAACCTCAAAGCATTTTATATACTGTCTTACGATGCGACAGTATTAGTTAGCCTCTAGATAGGAAGGTTCCTGGTTCGAATCCGTGTCCGGGCATGGATGTTTGTAAGCGTATGGTGTAGAGGCGGCTGGCGCACCTTAAATCTGTAGAGGCCGAAAGTCCTCACGTGGGGTTGGCGTGGAAGTTTGGAGAGTGGGGTGCCAGCTCAGGTGTTGCTTCGTCATCTGACCGTGGTTCAAAATTACGAGGTGCTGTCCTCGGATCTTTCCCTTAAGGGACTGATCCCGAACCGTCGTCAATAGCCCGTTGTGTTGCTCTAGTGTGACGTTAACTAAAATTACCATTGCCATTACCTCCTCGTTTACCGCAGAATGCATCCAGTGTTGTTATTCTGTGGAACACGGAAACCAAGGCAGATGACTTCGGGGAAGTTCGTTTTTGGAAAGGTAGTAAATTTGCCAAGGGAAAAGAACTGCCCATGCGCGAAATCATGTATATACAAGAGGGGTTTTCAGTGAAAAAACAAACAAATCAGACGAAATGCAAATATTTTTTTTCCATTACCCAAATGCTGATACCTATCAAGGTTACCTTAAGATGTTGTATACCACCGTTTTGCCGACGTTTGTCATAAGTTCTAACTAGCGTTGACCAATCAACTATCATATCAATTTGGATATTATTCCTTGAAATATATTGGACGCAGTAGTCCACTTGGAAGAGTAACAGATTAACAACCGGAGGGTTGCATACTAGAAACTCATCCAACCAAAGATCGTCGTCTAAGCCGATGCTGGTGCACGTTAAGCCTGTCGTGGCCTCAAATGTCCTCACGTTATTTGGGTGATTGGAGAGTGAGGTGTGACACTTCAGGTGTTGATTTAACTTAACTTAACTCCATCATGGGATATCGACCATACCATTGGATTTTGACACTAGTTCAAAATTACTAGGTGTTGTCCTATGATCTTTCCGTTACTGATCCCGGATCGTCTCCAATAGACTGTGGTGTTGCTTCAGTTCGACGTTAATTAACTACCCATAACAATCTGGCTAATCTAGGACAAGTTGTCCTCTGTGTCGTAGAACCCAACATTTAAAAAGTTAGATGCCCTTACAGAAACCAACACTAATACAATGATTCTAAAATAAGAGAATTTTTTCTTCTATTCTGGACACTCTTAAAAAGGAAAAAAAAATTTTTGTTTTAAACGCAACTGAAGAAAAAAATGGCTTATCATACAGATGCATTTTAAGAGATGATTAATTCAGAATTTAGTTTTGATACCGAATTTTTTATAAAAAGGATAAAGTGCTGTTGTACATTGGCATTGTACTGCAACGTTCAATGCTAATGTACTTTAGTAAATGGTCCATGAAGCCATTTACATTGTAAATTAAGCGTGGTAGTATTCGGACATTGTAGATCCAAAACAAGAATACCAATGAAATCACTACTATGATTTCAGTTTAAGACATCAGCAGGCAGGGGAACATAAGCATTAAACATTGCTCTACAGTGTTCGATGCCCGTTCTCCAATAAATGGTTCATGAAGTCATTTACTTTTCAAATTAAGTAGTCATTAAATATACAAGATAGATTCGAAAAAATCAAAATAACAATGTTAGATGAAATAGTTATCACAAAGTGCAGTCAAACTTTCATAACATGAGAAGCTTCTAGAGTTAACATACTTCTTTATTGATACAATAGAACAAATTATGTGTCTAATAATTTGTATTCACCCAAATTGCTCTATAGAAGTTTTTGATTCAGGAATTTCCAAAGATGATTACCTTATATTTTGATTAAGATTGATTTGGCCCAAATAAAGGGTACCACCAAGAATAAAAACAAAATTTCTCCAAAGTGAAATAAATTTTTTAATTACAATTAACAAATTTAAAATTTTTAAATGTTTAACAAATTATCACGCAATTTCTTGTAGGTTGTGTTTTGTACAAATAAAACCAAAATAATTACTTTAATACAACACAATCAGAAGCTTTGGAATATCTGAAAAGGCTAGTTTTTTTTTTTAATTGATTAACATTCACAATAGTGTAAGCTAACCACAGTGCTTTGAATTCACAAATCAAATCACTTAATGTTCATTGCAATGCGTTAATCTATTTTGCAATTTTTTTTATCGATGCAACAATGCAATTATGTATGAACAATATTCCCGCCTTTTTTTGGTCGAATTAATTCTTTACACGTATGGAAGTTTGACTGCTGTATAATTTGTCAATTGTATGAACTAGATACAAGAATTACAAACAAACATGTCATCTTAGAAGACAGAGTTTTCAATATCTGTACAGCTTTAGTTGCCAGAAACATAAATATACATTCAAACGAAGAGAGGAAATGTATGTTACAACAGCAGAATATGGCATTTTTGTACAGTGAATTGCTTTGTTCGTTACATTTACAGGACATGAACAAAGTACCCCAGAAAAAATGAGACAGATATTAAATTTTCAACACAAAAAAGATGTTTGCACCTTATGAGCCTCACCTGCAAGAATTCAAAAGGTTTTTTTCAACAAGGTTCTGCGTGGTTCGAAAAATGCTTAAGTTTCCTCAAAATCGCTAACTTTTCTGACAGATTAGAAGTATATTTATTTATTCTGTAGCACTCTAAAGATGATTTTCGATTTTAACTAGCCATTATTAGACATTGAATTAGATTTTAAGATGCTTCATTGTAATTTTGAGGTGTTGAAAAATATCTTATTGACAACTCTAAGATTGATATCGTTATCCTATAACATCGATAAATTTCTTATAATCTTTAAAATGAAACTTAAAAATATTCTTTAAAATTTGTTTCAATGAAATAAAATGCTTAATAAATGTAAAAATCGAATGTAAATAAATACAAATATAACATAGAGTAAATAAATATCAGAACCGTGAAACGGCATTTGTTTGACTAAAAGCTCTCCTTAGCGAATATGGCATTTAGAGATAATTTGAGCAATTAAAAATGCAGAGATAGGGAGAGTAACTACCTTCTTAAATCGCAATTAAAATTCCGCATAAATTTTCCTTAGCTCAAAGATTATAAATATATTTTATTCTTTCAACCTTTTGAATACTTTGCTTCCATATAGCTTAGGTAAACCGCACATTAAGCCAACGCGCAACAGTGTGACATACGCATGCTCAACATCCTGTTCAGAAACGGAATACGAATGACAACCGTCCTGTTGCATGCTGACTTAATGTGCAACCCGCTGTGTGTGGTTTTAAAAAACTATTTTAATTCAAGGAAACATCCTCAGACTAAACAAAATATTCAAATCATCCAACCTGCAAGAATCTTAATACCTAGTCACCCTATCTCTACGTTTCAGATAAGGCGACTGGATTGTGTTGTCCCTAGCTGCATGGAATTGAGGCTCATACAGTAACATAGTGCGGCTATCGGAAGAATGCAGTCGACCTTGGGTCAGTCGATTTCTGAATAAAGATTTAGTTTAGTTTATACCACCTGTCTCCTGATTTAACCCTCCTAATGATTGCGACGAGATATCTCGTCCTTCAAGTTTTGACAAATTTTGCTAATGACGAGATATCTCATCATCAAGACACTATCAAATTTTTTATGCGACCAAAATATGGTCAATTTTTCTATTTTCCCCCCTAGTGACAAGATATCACGTTATCAAGAGACTATCAATTTTCATAAGACCAAGATCTTGTCATATTTTGTATTTTTTTCTAATGACAAGATATCTTGTTATCAAGATACTATCAATGTTTTATAAGACCAAGATCTGGTCAAGATTATATCTGGGTATCAAGATCTAGTCAATTCTGGTCAATTTTTCTATTTTTTCTAATGATAAGATATCTTGTTATCAAGATACTGTCAATTTTGTATCAGACCAAAATATCTGGTCAATTTTTCTATTTTTTTCTAATGACAAGATATCTTGTTATCAAGATACCATCAATTTTTTATAAGACTAAGATCTCGTCAGTTTCGCTAATGACGAGATACCTCGTTGAGAAAACCATCAGGAGCGATAGCTTATGGACTCGTTCAGAACCTCGTGACCCATACCACATTCAACCGGGAACCGCTCTACGACAAAGAAGTTACGATCATATACCAAAAAAGAGGTTTCCGAGCTCTGTACACACACACCACTTGTTGATTTCGATCGACGACTGTCTTGAATTGCATAATCTCACACTGGGTCCTTGATCACATGGAAATAAATTAATATATAGGTCCTAAAGAGAACTGCCCCTGTAACTTTCAGCAGGGGGGTTCCCTGCTGAAGTAAGGAGGTAGAGCGGAGGCTGTGGAGGTGGACAGAGGCGAGTTCGGGGAGGCGGCGCTCCCTCCCGCCACCGAAGGAACACTGGAGTGGATGCCCTGGCCGGGGAAGTTGACGGGCAGGCCGAGGCTGGCTGTCGGTGCAGAGGGATACATGCGGTACGCCATGGGTTTCTGTAGAGCTACCGCCGTCGCTTGCCGGTAGTAATCCATGCCGGACACACCTGTGAAAGGCAGGCCTGAGGCGTAGTGGTTGATCCAGTAAGGGGACGTCTGGAGCATGCGCTGCACAGCAGCGAAGTTCCCCGCTTCGGCTAGCAGTTCGAGTCCGACAGCAGTCTGCCGTTTCCATTTCGTCCTGAAAGTTTAAAAAATTCATGTCAAGAAAATGATAGACACAATTTAATGAATCTTTTTTTTTTCTTTCAAATTGCACAATAAAGTAGGTTGTTAGTTGTTTTATTGACGTCGCATCAAAATAACACAACGAGATATTGGCGACTCTCTAGAAACAATCCGAAGGGAAACGGGTTAACAACAAGGAATTTATCTGGAAAGACTATCATGTACCACCTGTTTAAATTATTCAGAATGACAGGTTGGGTTTGGTTTCATGACGCAAGAGTCCATTTTTCGGCTAACAACTAGTAAATCGACATGCATATAATATCCTTCAGTGCATTGGATGCTACAGTCGGCAAAGCCACTGAGCTCCGAAGTGAAAAGTTTTAGATATATCATGTTTCTTAACCTCTAGTGAATGTAATTGTTATACTTTGAACACTACTAGAAGGACTACGAGATTCTGATATGTTTACCTATGAGTCTCATGGGACGTTTATTTCTAAATAGATGTTTTTGAAACATGAAAATGATGAATTGAAGTTAAAAAATTGCAATAGCGTAAGGGTTTGAAATACTTAAGAAATTCAATTAGAAAACATTTTTGAAGTTAAAGGGACTTATCGGTTATACGAGATTTGTTAAATGGTTGATAAATTTGTTTTATAAGTGAAAGTGGAAATATATATGCATATTTTGTTGCTTTAAGAATTCCTTATATTGCACTAGAAGTGACACTGAATTAGTAAAACGTTATTTTCGAGCTCTTTAACCCTTTACCCTAGTAATGCATACTATTTCAATAGTTTTAAATACATTGTTATTGTTTGTAATTTAGAGATTATGTGATTTAAGATGTTTTGAAGGTTTTAAAAATAGAGACGGGCTTAAAGTCGATGGAAGTTAAACAATTCTCACAATCATCTGGAATTTGTTTTGCGATAGTGACATTCTGAGCGTATATTACTTTATGTATTCTCACTCACACAGAAAAACAAAAATCGATGTGTCAAGCAAAGTGCTTTTGATAAACGACAGTTTTCACAATGGTCTGGTCCTAAATGCCACGGAGAATGAAGTTCCTATGAGTTCCGATTGTACAAACTTATTTTGCTGATACGATGTTAGATATACGACTCAAAATTTAAGAGTTTTAAGACACACATTATTTATATTCTCCATTTCACAATACTTCTAGAAACCGTTCGAATAATGTGAATGTGAGTAACATAAAAGTAAAATACAATGCTAGGATAACAGATTTGCCAGCTTTTTTCTTCCTACAAATATGTCCAGCTTTCTTTTAAGGAACAATAGAAGCCGTAAAATCAAAAGCACATAACTGGATATCGATACCATCTATATACAAGAGAGACAAAGAAATATCAAACTTTAAACAAAGTGAAGTTTATCGTGTATTCTTAAACGTTATGCATTTCCTTTTACCCTTCCTGTTTCGATTCGACTCCATTTCTTTTAAAACTTGCATATACTCTGAACAGTTTAGTTACTACTCAAGTGTGTGTCCCCGATATAAATATACAACTTGGACTTTAAATTATTTTTGAAAAAATTCCATCGTCTCTACAAGTTGTGACTATTGAAGGAAATGTAGAACTAGATTATTCTAAACATTAAATGCATCTGTTGTGATTCATAAATCGTCCATCTTTTTCACAAGTCAAAATAATTCCAAAGGATTGCTGTGACGTAATAACTATTACATCGAGTCCATTTCTATTTTGAACATCTATTTATTTACAAGACAGAACACTGACACAAAGGCGATGAAACACAAAGAGAATGGAATAGGTTCATTCCGACGTGGTCTTTCTGTTACCACGTTCCAAGCCAATCTGACGAATTCCCCATCGGGTAGGGAAGATGCGCGTTACAAATTCCCTTTCATAGTGATTATCTGGAGATTTGTGGCTAAGTTGCCACATCTGCAGATGATAGACATGCGATCATAGTTCTGCATGCTCACAAAGCATGATGACTAAATTTCAGCATGACTTCGTGAACATACTTTCGTCTTAACGTTCCATGTGGTTGTCTCGACGAGGTATCTCGTCATTATCAAAACTGGTCAGATCTTGATGGACGAGATATCTCGTCGAAACCACTTGGAGGGTTAATAAGGATCGTTGTAAGTCCTATGATAAATGCCGTGGCGTAGGAGCTGTATAGAAAGGTGGTTACCTTCTGTTTTGGTACCATGTCTTGACTTGGGTGTCTGTGAGGTTGAGTTTGGCCGCAAGCTCCATTCTGTCTTGCACGCTCAGATACTTTTGTCTTTCGAAGCTCTTTTCTAGTGTTTGGAGTTGGTGGTCTGTGAAGGCCGTCCTCGCTTTCCTCTGCTTTTTCACCTTCAGATTGTAGGGGGGACTGCTGGAGGGGTCTGGACTGTTGGAGGCATCGATGCCAGAGTGGTCATCTGCAGGAAAATGATAGATTAATCCAGTGTCTTAACAAAAGCCAGGGAAACAATTAGGAATGAAAATGTTAAGTGCATGATTTTTCAAGGTTGTCATTGTCATTACCAAAAGATGAAAAAATTGTTGTATCAATATAAATCTTCCATGTCAAGGCAAAATGATTTAAGTCAAATAGCTATTTATCAGAATCCTAAGTTGAATGTTTCTCTATTCTACCAGTATTCAGGAAAAACGAAGCACGCCATGATACAAATAACTGTAATTTAGTTTCTTAGACTCATTTCATAGATCGTGATTCCAAAATGTACTTAATAAATGAAAATATAATTAAATTATAAGAAATTTGTCTATGTGTAACGTGAATGCATTTCGTTTCTATGTTATTTGTTTAAATTTCTCAGCGATGTTTTGTATTTTATTGAGGTGAACAGTGATTCCAAAATGTACTTAATAAATGAAAATATAATTAAATTATAAAAAATTAGTCTATGTGTAACGTGAATGCATTTCGTTTCTATATTATTTGTTTAAATTTCTCAGCGATGTTTTGTATTTTATTGAGGTGAACAGTGATTAGTTATACACCGTGCCTACTCGTGTTACATTCTGACCACGCCTACTCGTGTCGCATTCTGACCACTCCTACTGACATTACATGCAAATTAACCAAACTTATTAGAAGCTAAGATAATCAGAGTGTAACCAAACTTAAGATAATCAGAATGTAACCAAACTTAAGATAATCAGAATGTAACCAAACTTAAGATAATCAGAATGTAACCAAACTTAAGATAATCAGAATGTAACCAAACTTAAGATAATCAGAACTGTTACATCGTATGCAATAAAAGAGGAAATTAATAACTGGATTTCATACATCCTAAAACTAATGGCGTAATTTTCAGCATGCACACATTTATGAAATTGTTTTTCTTCATATTTTGTGTTTCTTGATATGCTTTGTACTTGACCCTAATGTTTTTCAATCAAAAACTAACTGTACCTAAACGTATCGTACATATTTTAAATTCGATGAGTAAACCCAATTATTTTTATTCACTCCGGCGTAGGAATCAGTCGACAAGCAGCCCATTAGAGCTGAAGTGATAAAATATTTCAATTATTTTGGCAAGTGGTATACTCCAACTGTGTAGTAAGAGGTGCAACTGTACTTTCAAGAATTTAAAGTCTCCATCCCTAAAGTTCGTGACAACAAATACTGTAGATAGCGTTTTTAAAACAACTATAACTTTGTTCTCGCTAAGCAACTGAAAGCTTCGTTGCCCTTTGTAGCAGTACAATTGCCCAAGCGAAGCTAACTTCAGAATACGAAAAATCAATCTTACTAGTAACGTGAATACAGAATTCCAGAAACTCGTCAAGAATTCCGCTGGAAACCCGAATCCATTAATTTCCAGGAGGAATCCCACTTAATACTTGCGAAAGTGACAATTTAATACTTGAAATAATTTCCAGCGCTAAACGAAGATGAAAAATTCGCATGGGAAGAGATCTCCCTGTCAATTTAGCCTCCGCCAAATTGGCTTACCTCTCCCGGGTTCCCATTCAGCCGGTCGCAGAGACAAAGGGCCGACCCGGGCAGTTTTCGGGGCCGCCGATTGGAGTGGTGTAAGCGGCTGATTATAGGGCTGTCGGTGACAAGCAGGGCTACCGGCCTGGCGCCGGCGGAAATTACACACCTATAGTCCAGCCATCTCAGACTGACAGTGTTCAATTACGGACTTCTTTCTTTTTTCTCTCTCTCATTCGCTGCCGCCCTCCCCGATGCTCTCTTTTCTCTCTTTTTGATAGTGCCCCTTTGCCTCTCTGCTGGAAAAGACGCGTTTAGGAGAGCTTATTATAGTGGTGCGGTATCTGGAGCTTTCCTTCAGAACCAACAAACCGCCGCCGTTTTATTGGAGATTATTTTTGGTTTTACTTTTCGCATGATTTCTTTCGTCTCTCTCGATTACGTTCATGTGGTATTAAACGGGTGGGAACGTCGACAGTTCTGACGCGTATTTGCATTATCGCTGAGATCGGAAATTCTCTTAATGCGTTTTAAGGAGAATTTTTTCCATGTATGGTAGCTATAATTGTGAGTAGTAGTCTCTCTTTCTTCTCTCTCGCTCTTGATTAGTTTGATTATATAATCACAAGCTGAACCTCCGGTGTTTGTCTTGATGAGGTATCTTGTCATGAGCAAGACTGGACAGATTTTGATTTACGAAATATCTCGTCATAAGAAGAAAACCGACCTAGTCTTGATCTCATCATCATAAAAAAAATCGCCAGCAACTTGACGAGATGACTCGTCTGAACCACTTGGAAGGTTAAATATGAGGGATCTTTGGTAAATGGTCGAATTGTAAGCAGTGCTCTTGATTAGATAGATTCTATAATCTTAAGTTAACCTTCCTTGTGTTTGTCTCGACGTGGTATCTCGTCAAAAACAAGACTGAGTAGATTTTGATGGACGATATATCTCGCCATTAGAAAACCGACCAGATCTTGGTCTCGTCATCATAAAAAAAATTTGGCAACATCTTGACGAGATGACTCGTCGGAACCACTTGGAAGGTTGAGGGATCTTTGATAAATAGTCAAACCATACAGATAACCTCGGGGAAGTCGATTTCTAGATAGCAAATTTAGTGTAGGTTTGCTAACTTTCTAGTAATGGAGCTAATCTTTCCAAATGAGGCTGCCCATGAGCTAAATCATGTATGAGATGGACTTTCAGAGTAATCAAATAAACCAGACGGAAATCTTGGTGAAGTCGATTTCTAAAAAGAAACCAAACTCGGTAAGGGAAGATTCTGTCCAGATCTAAATCATGCATGAAGGGTTTTTCAATGGAAGCCAAACAAACCAGACAGAAAGCTATTTTACTTCTGCTACCTCATGCTTCTGCACTTAAATTCTAGTATCATACATATCGGAGTTACCTTAAAATATAGTTTTTCCCAACTTTGATCGCATTTGGGGTTTAATCGAATTGGCATTGACCAGTTAATTGTAATACATCAGTTTGAAATTTTTACTGCTGATGTGCTGAAATAATATTCGAAAAAAAAGTGAAGTGAAACTCGGAATACGTAATGCAAGAAACGTATACCCCTACTTTAGTTTGGCAGAAAGCCATAAATCCGCACCAAGCAACCTGACAATCTCCTAAAATAGATTTGAAATAAAACACACATTTACAAAATATACTGTCGGGAAAACACGCAATGACACTCGAGGCATGTAAATAGGAAACAAACCCATCTCAATTAGAACATATTTCAATAATAATCTCATTTACAAAAGTCGAATTCAACCGAGCAGATTGATCTAAACAGAAAACGTAGACTCTACGCCTTCCCTATACCCGGGGGGATACAACCCTTTCTCCCCAAACAAATTTATTTCATCCCACCCCCTTAAGAAACACGCTTTTTATTTTTAAATTACCACGCTCTAAACCGAGTTCTCTCCTTTGCTAAAAAAAAAAATCTCTAGATCAAACGGCCGTCGTTTTATTTTTGCAAGAGAAACCATAAAAGCAAAGAAATAAACCATCACTGGTGAAAATAGCAGTTCTCGGTATGTGCCTGAAAGAACAAAACAAGCAGATCAAGTTGCGGCCGTTATGATCACACTCCAATCGCTTTTCTCACCACTATCTTCAATTATTACAACTCAACTCCCCCAACAGCCTCTGCGACGATTACGGCAAGTCCACTGGTTCCGCCCATTTTGTCCTTTTTTTTATAGTAAGCGTCATTAGGCGTGGGAGTGTGTGTACAGTACGGGACTGGTAGGCGTTGGAAGACGGAGACATTAAGGAAAAGCTTGGGGGTTATGCGGTTACAAAATTCAGCCCACCCAAACCGAAGCTATCTGTCTAAGAACGCTGCCAGAGGTCAGATAAAGGTATTGGGAATTCGTTTAAATGTTTTTCGCACAATCTCTTCAATGCCATAGGCTCGATTTCTGTAACTTAAACCTGGATGTGTTCCTTTCTTTAGTGCCAGCAAAACATTTCTTGTGGACACATGTCCATTGAGGTTGTCCTGTGTTTGGCCATATATGGTCATTGAGTCATAAACCCAACCAACTCTGCAATGTTATTTCAATTTTAGACCTATAAATTTTAATGTGTCTGTTTGGACATTGAATTTTTGTCGCTTTTTATATACGGAAAATAGGTCACGGAGACAGTTAATATGCGCCATTAAATAGATTAAACCACTGATTCGGACATGCCGGCGTGGTCAAGTGTGCCACGAAATATTATACTGAGCTGTGGCATTGTATTCTCAACACGGACTTTAAGGAATATGTTTGGAAACATAATTTTTCATACAGGATTATAATAACTACTTAAATGCAATTTTATTAATTTTATTATTTCGTTGAATTTTTACCAAATAGTAAGTTAATGTGTATTGTAAGGTACAGGGACGAGGGGTTTGCTGAGACCGACACGGTCAAAATACAATAAAGGTAATTATTTATTAGAAAAATTTACACTGTTCACACGTTATTTTATGGATTACAGATATCTGGATCCTTTGATTGAAGGTACTGTAAAAAGGGATTAAGATAAGATCAATTAAAAATGGCCGACTATACAGCGCACAAATCCGTTAAGTTCCCGGGAGTTTAAAGTCTTCTCTCTCCCTTCCTTTGTTTATTTAGTTTCCAGCGAGGAACAGTTAATTAAAGGTTAAGCATTTAATGGTTAAGCCAGGGCTCGAAATACCCGGGTGCACAGGTGCACATGAAAATAAAACTGTGCACCTAATTTTTTCCAGCTAGGCACACCTGTGCACCTAATTTAAAAACTTAGGTGCACAAGGTGCACCTGTATTAAAAAATGTATTTCGAGGCCTGGGTTAAGCACATCCATTAAAATCACTTGAGTCTCGAAGGGGTGTTTTAGCATACGACCGGCGGTCAGTAGACTTGCCGATGCTGACTCCTGACTTGAAGCTGTTGCTGTGGACGTTACAAAATGTTTCGAAAGTATGTTAAGCGAATTAATGTTAGCATTCGTTTTATTAAAAGCTCCCTCCATATCTTAAACTGTTAAGAGCTCAATGGAATAGCGAATGGATAAATGCACCAAGTGAAATAAATTATTGCCCAAGGAAGTTTTAATTTATTTCTACTGAACTAGGTTGGGGGAGTTTTGGATATATTAAGTAGTTTTTGCTTCATGTGATGAAAGATTAAATGATGTATTTAAATGAGATAAAATTGCTGCAAATTTACTCAAATTACTACTTTGATTGTTATTTGGAGAAGGTTTGTGTAACCTAAATAAGTTTAAAAGGAAAGAATAGTTTTTAAGCAATGGTAATCAAATTTTCTGGATGATTATTGTATGCGTTATTAGTTGGATTGAATATGTTTAGAATATGAAGATTATTGAATTGAGTTAGGGGGGGGGAGAGAGTTATACTGTTTCCTATTTAAATCCTGGTGGATAATTTTTTTATTATGAATCCAAATAAATATGTTTATTTTATTAGGCCTTAGGTGTATTCTCATAAATCTAATGGAATTGTGTGACCTAAATTTCCTTTTTAAATATTTTCATTTGAATGCGGTCACATCAATGCTTCTTTTCGTGCAGCTGAACTCAGTGTTAGATTTAATTCAATTACAGGTCTGATGTCTTGAGGATGATGAAACAATTTTAAACATTGTTCCCAATGCTTAATGAAATCAAGAATAACAACTGTACAACAGTTGGCGATTATTTCTCGTTAACTGAAGGTTAATTGAGATTATCTTATTTCACGAGATGTAGTTTATAGTCTGCCAATTGTTAACTTTATACTGTTTAATTGTTAACTATATAACTTTTAAATTGTTGACTAAATAAATAACCAGCGGTGGATTCGTTTGCCGTTTTGATCGTCAAAGGTATAGATGCAATCCATGATATAAAATCTAGTGCAATTCCTTTTTTCTTCTTCTTATTCTTTAAGAAACCAACTCAGCAAGGAGGCCGTTGTGATATTTTCTCCTCGTAATCCCGTTAAACAATTAGTATTTGATATTAAGCCGAATTGAAATATTTTGTAACTATATTTTTAAGATTACATTTAGTTAAAACAACTTGTCTAGCTAAAATGTAGAAGGTGGTATCCAGTCTTTCTCAGGGCCACTGTAGACCACATGGAAGACTAATGAATTAGCAACCGAAGGGTTACGTGTTCGAAGATCGGTCCAGCCAAAGGTCGTCGTGTACCTCGGGGTGGTGCACGTTAAATCTGCAGTGGCCTCAAAAGTCCTCACGTTGGCATGGCGTGAAAGCTTAAATTGGGGTACCAGCTCAGGTGTTGACCTCTTCATCTGACCTTACTTCAAATTTACGAGGTGCTAAACTTAGATTTTTCCCTTCGGGATTGATTCAGGACCGTCGTCAATAGCCCACATTGTTGCTATAGTGAGACTTTAATTAACTACACCAGTCGTTTCGTCCTGTTCGCAAAGGGGATAGACAAGGACAGGGATCCTTTTGTCCTGTTCGCAAAGAGGATAGACAGGGACAGGGATCCTTTTGTCCTGCTTGCAAAGGGGATAGACAGGGATCATTTCGTCCTGTTCGCAAAGGGGATATACAAGGACCATATTTGGCCAAACTGCGCCAAACTAAGACAAACAAGGGAGGAAGAAACAGCATAAATCAGAAGGCGTGGATTTAGTATGGTACTAACCAAGGTATTATTGCATGGAAATAAAAATGTCTTCTATCCACCTCATTGATCGGTTAAGTAGCGTCGCTTTGCATTGATTCCGCCTTCGCCACCTGTCCAAGAAACAATGCCCCTAAACGCCACCGCATGCCGGGAGGAAACGAGGAAGGAAGTCCGCAGACCAGACCCCAAGACACAAGGGCCGCACGCAAGCGTTTAAGACAAGCGCGGACAGACGCGGCCATTCCCACGGTGCCACACTTCCGGTGCACCCCACCGGGTGGGGGTGCAGAGACCGATGGTCTATCGGTCGCTAACTCCAGACCAATTATCATGATCGGGTAAAGAGCGGTTAGGGATATGGCTCCTTGTCTTGCTTTGGTGACCACCGGCACCACTCAAGGATGAAAACAGTCCGCCGTCGTGGGAAGGCTGGACGGATTTGCATCGGGAATTAAAGGCCACACCGACATTTTGTCCACTTTTTTGTTTTTCCCTGCAATCCGTGACTGCCCAGTGTGTGCTCACTGGAGCACACACTTTGTGGTTCTCTCCCCTCTTCACCCCCCGGGAAGTCTGAGGCAAAAATGAGTCTTTCGGTGGGAGGGTTGGAGATCGGGCCACACGTTGCGGGGAGGTCAAGGTCTTTTTTGACCCCCTACGAAGTAACGGGTTGGGGTGGCTTGAGCAGCATTGTGATTAGGTACGTTTAGGGAAACGAAGATATGTAAGCTTCGTGAATCTTCTGTTTGGATTGTAGCCGCGGCGGCATCAACGTTGAAGGTGTGAGATTTTTTTCACATCCCTTTCAGGATGAGGATTCCTGGCAAGGGATATCCTTGCATTATGAGTATTCGACAAATAATTTTTTTTAGCCGCCGTTTTGCTTTGAATGACGATCCTTGGTAAATGGTCTTAAAAAAACTTTTTCGCGTGTTTTGTCATTGTTATTGAAAGACCAACATATCGCTGTTATGGTCCAACCGAAAAACGGCGTGTAAATGAGGGCTGGTGCACGTTAAATCTGTCATGACCTCACGTTGGCGTGGTGTTGAGAGTGGGATGCCAGATCAGGCGACCTCGCCATTTGACCGTGGTTTAAAATTACGAGGTGTTGCCCTCGGGTCTTTCCCTTTGGGATTGATCCAGGACTGTTGTGAATAGCCCGTTGTGTTCCTCCAAAAGACTGCGCTTTTCCCTCTGTCCCGAAGAACAACGACGAGTAAAATTTTTCAAGATATATAAACCTATATGAGTTGCATTATTCAAAAACAACATAATACAATATTAATCTGTCTTCCATAACCATTAAAGTATCGCACATGATGTAATTAATATTGATCATGAAAGGTATTCTTGGTTTTCTTTTTCTGAATAAATTTACTTGAATAACTTCACTGGCGTCATTGTTCATCTGGAACATCGATATGAAGAATTGGGAATAAATACATCTTGGGACGTCCCTATGGCAAAGGGTCTAAATCTCATCTCTTCTGAAACAGTCACAGACTTTCTGCCAGGAGCAGTTCTCGTGGAAGACCATACAGAAACTTACGATTTCTCATCAATAACAAACGAGAAGATTTAATGAAGTAATAATGAACTGTCTAATTGATAATTGAGAGACAAAGCGTCTTGTAAACTCTAAACAGTGTGACGGAAGCGTACGAGATGATGTCACCTCCAGAAAATGAAGATTGAGATACCCTTAATAACCTATTAGTATACAATGCACGGTGGCTGTGCGTTTAATCGAGGAAACAAATCGTAGCCATGACATCGCAGAGGAAGTCGGGCTTTCGATGCGGGCTCAATCATTGTTCTCGTCCGATGACCACGATCGGGATATCACCGCTAATTGTTATAAAGAGTAATGGGCCATTTGTTGGCCTTTTTGTTTCGGCAGCTAGAGACAGGAATTACGATAACGTAAGAGATAATGGACGTCGGACCCAGAACCCCGTGCAAAATGCCGGCTGAGTCGAATTCACTTCTCTCGCAAGACTAGAAAATTTGATTTACTTTTTATTTTCGGAGAGTTTGGAATCATTTTGTTTCCTATATTTTTATTGTGTTTTAAGTTATAAGCCTATACCAAAGTAGATTCTTTTCAAACTATGAGAATGCAAAAGAAAAGTTTTCAAAAATCTTAATTCTCATTAATGAACTTTTTTACAAATTTTGAGGTAAATACTGAATGAATAAAAGATAAAATATATAAATGAATTAATATAGCTTCAGAGAAGAAAATTGTGCACCTTCGAAGATGAAAAACGAAATTTTAGTTTAGAAGTATTCCACTTGAATAGTCCCACATGAAACGTAAAAAACTATTATAGACTAAAGATGTTCTGTAATTGAGATAAAAAAAAAGAAAAATCTTTAAAGAACAAAAAAAAAAAAAAAACTAGTAAAATTTTCAATGCCTTTTTGCTATAATTAAACTACTAAGCTTCTTCAAAAAAGAATAGATTTTTATGTTCATTTTAATGGCGATCTAGTAAATGAATGCTGCCTAGAGAGAGCAAAAAGCAGTATTCACGTCATTGTTAACCATATGGTTACCATTTGATTTTAAACTAAACTACTTAGAATGTGGTATCTAATGAAACGGTCTTAAATATGCTTCCCTGAGAAAAACAAGACAATCTAAATCCTAACACATATTTGAATGATATTTTTATGAAGTATTACTGTCGATCACTGCTGTGTGTACCTTACAGGTACGTCGTATGGTTTAAATTGTAGCCAGCATATTTAAATCACGTCAAAAAGTTTCATATACATTTGTAAAAACTAGAACTTAAAGACACTCAACCCTGTTTTTTTAAACCACATTTGTTCACTGATACTATGCCATACATTTGTTGTAAAAATTGCAGTGTTTGAATTATGAATAGAAAAAATAGGTTTCTCTACAGGTATATGTTGATAATCTAATTTGACATATTTGGTCTATTAAAATTCACATGAGAACAGTGTTGCTACAACTTAAAAATGTAGTTTTTTTTTTAATTTTAAACGGCACCTCTGAAAATTTTGAGTTGCAGGAAATCGCCCTCCTATGCACACATAGCAATGTTTCGAAATTAGAAATATCGTGAGCACACAATTTACAAACTGGAACCGTATCCGCATAAGACGAACAGGGACATAGTCAAATATCCTGGTGTCCACACGCAGTCATGTCCCCCCAAAAGTCAAATCCGGGAACCTCAACGCTCTTGATATCATCGCCACGTGTCCCCATTGTATCCGAAACCAACCAGAGGGGTCTCTCCAACACACGCAAACATTGTCACAACACTCGCATCCCCCATCGAGTAAAAGGGGGCACATGCTCCGCTCATTAAATCCGTGTCCAGTGCCACGTGCGACAGTTGTCATGGCTACACGCGATCGGACACACATACGTGTCATAAATGTCGTGTTTCTGCAATTACCAATCGCCGACTTCCCAACACGGGACTGACCCCGGCGCGTGTCGTTACCACGAGGTATCTATCTCTACCTGAATCACCGATTGATTCGCGTGAATTATTCAGCAAATACAGCCCGGTCGTACCCTCGCCTTCATTATGGATACGCAGTTGGACACACATAGAGAGTGGTAAATTGTTTATTTGAAAAGTCCCGACCGTTTGCGAGACGGCTGGAGGGAATATACCAGGGGTGCGTTAATTGGGTGTTGTGTGACGGACCCGGACTTTCGCGGAATGAACGGACAATGGATTGTCCGGATGCGAAGTGGAAACTCTGTGTGCAGTTGTGGATATTCTCGGTCGTTGAGCAATTAGCTCTAATGACCACTTGGCGAGGGAGGGTGCTTAGTGGTACCTTTTTACGACTGACAAAAGTCACAGACCGTTACAGTATTGTGGGGTGTCGACAGTAATGACATTTGTTTTTGCACATCTGTCCCACTACTTGGCTTTATTTCACCTCTGGAGTAGAATTCCAGTAGCTGAGTTTAACGACACCTGAGTTAAAACGAATATCAGTACTCTAGTTTGTGCATGCATTTAATTTATGAATGGCGCCATTAAAATGTTGGTAGCAGACTATCTATTGTGTACTACGATATCTGCTAAAGACACACAAACACTTGTCTGTTGCCATAGAAACGGAAGTTATCCTATTTTCCATTGAGGATGTCTGAAGAAATGTATTCAAGTTTGTCACATTGGCGTCTGAATCACAAATTCGAAATGTATTTGTAAAATATTTTTATCTGTCGTGATTTTTGTCCCTAGTTTATTACCTGCAATTTATCTAAAATGATTAAAAAATAAGTTTCCTTTTATAATTTTCAAATTACAATGCAACAAAATTCATTAAATTTTGTTATCGAAAATAAAATTCAGTTAAAAGAGCTTTAAGCCACTACATAATTTAAATTAAATTTCCAAAAATATTCAGCATTCTCTAAATTTTCACTATTTGCAGTACGGTATTGCGTATAATGTAGGTTCAGTGCATTTATAAAGGCATATCGATCCTATATACTTTATTTTTTTCGTATAATATACTGTGTGTAGGAGCAATAATTATCAGGGATTCACTTCTCCTTGAATGAATTGCACTAAAAAGCCCTACTAAGTAAATCATAAATATACTTACAAAACGTAAAAAATTCCAAATGCAACTAAACTTACAAAGTAGAATTTTTTCATACGACATTCTAAAACTTTAGGTTAGATACAATTTTCTATTCAAATTATCTGAAGCTTAACGCGTCACCAATAGATAAATTAGATTTGAAAGCGTATCTCCTTTCTAGTTAAAAGATACCAGAGGAAAACTTCTTTTAGCGACCAAGACGGAGAAAAAACTGACACTTTTCAATAGAACCCATTAACTGAAAAGGACTCGACAAAGCGTAACTGAAGTACAGTGGCGCTATAACTACCATTACAATTTTGCACTCCCAGGTGATCCAAACTACCACCTAAGCTCGCTTCTTTGAGATCCCACCAAAAACGCCACCTTAGAAAGTGAGAATGAGAGTGAAAAAACCAACACGCGTCCGAAAACACTAAAGGAGAAGATCCTCGATTTAGAGGGGATTTGTTGAAGCTAAACACTCCACGCAGACGCCATGATAGGTGAAGACGAAGGGTTCATTATTTGATTCAGTGGTGGGTGTAACATAAAGTTTTTAAAGTGTGCTTTTTGTCCTTTCCAATCCAGCGGTTCCTTACTTTTGTGTCGTGCATCCGTCGGACGGCTCGCTTGGACGAGCATGAGTGTAACAGGTTATATTTGGAACATCTCTTTTTCCAATGAACAATTTTCTTCCACCCATGCTTGTTCTTACTAAAAGCATCGTCTCATATTTTCGTTATGCGTATACTGATAACTCGACTTTCAGGAAGTGCACTCTCGAACTTCTGAAAGGTTCACTTCGCCAGATTGAAAATACAATCTCAGTTCTTTAATTTTCTTATTATCTTAGCTTGGTTTATAAATGTTTTTTTTCTTGCATGCGTCAGTTTGGAATGAGATGCAATCACTCGGTTTTTTCCCTTTGATAAGCTTAACTGACGAACCGTTAATTTTGTTTTTACTTCTCAAGGGATTACTGAACGCAAAACAAGAGTACATTATACTCTTTCATTCAATTTTATTTGAATTAATTTTTTAGGGCAACCCTTTAAAAATGTGCAACGATCCTTCATCCATTACAATTGTGGCATTAAATGAATGACAGGTGAGTTAGCCTCATTCAAATACAATGACAGTTCTCAAACATTTTACTCCCAAGCTCCCATCAAATCAACAACTATTCGTCCAGGATCTCTAGTTTTTAATAGAGATTAAAAGGAAATTTAATGGAATTTTGAAAAAGTGATTATTAATCCAATCGAATTCCTTAAAATCGTAAAATAGCATTTATTTATGGCTAAAATGAGACTTGAAACCATAAATAAATGATCAACGAAACGGGCGTTTCGCAAGAGACTGCTACCTAAGAAAAGACCATGTCAAAATCACCTATATACCCACGGCTTAAATTCTTAATGGATATAAAAACTAGCGTTCGAGTTAAGAAAATTCTGCTTCTCGTATGTTGATTCAATAAATGTTGTAATTCGTTGTATTTGCAAACTTTTTTCAAAAGGCAGTTTTATTTCCTCAAACTAATATAATTGAGGTTTATTAAGTTTTAATCTCTGAATATTGTAGCTCCTTCTTTATTGAGTTTCTGCGTGGCCCAAGGGGTCGCGCCACAAGGTTTGAAGCCTCAGCTATGAAATTTTAAGTGCATATTAAGGGTCTTAAATTCCTATCAATGGGTCTAAGTGATGCAATGTCTGCATTGATACCTTCATTAGCTTCGGCAAAAGGGATAAATATTGTCAGTTTTTTTTTTAATTACATTTTTATGAATTATATAATTTTGTAATAGCTTGAATGCTTAATTTATTATGCAAGGAATGTATCATATATAGAACTATATGGACATGGTTATTAATTTAAGTGTATTAAAAACCAAAATCATTATCACCCGAACTGTTAATATTTCAATTTTTACACATCCTGTATGAGAAAATCCACTGAACATAAAAAGAAACGTTGTATTGACTGCATAATCCCATATCTGTTGCATAAGAAAAGTTCTAAATCATGTATTGATTCCAGATTAATCCAACAGTAAACACGTGACAATACCAGTTGTTTACTCTGGTGGGATTTAAAATTTCAAGCACGATTTTCCCCAAGAGTATTTGATCCAACATGCTTAAATCAACTCCCGATGCGATCGAATTTGTACCACGAATCAAGATCGAAACCCAAACTGAATTCGGTATTGAGAAGCACTTGAAACAGACCACGAAATTTCCATCGAGATTAGCGGTATAATTTCAAACAACACCCCTTCTGCAAGAGCGCAAGAACTATCCGAAATAGATATAGGTCATGAGCATGGCTGATCATGCCAAACATTTTACAACTTTCTCTGCTCTCGCACAACGTTTTCCCACGCCTTGAATTGCCCATTCATACGCACAAACGCAGCATGCACCTTCTAATAAATATCAAAAGCGAAACCGAAAAGGGAAATTATCAGCTTGTTCAACTCTCCGTTTTTCGCAGCTCGTGTCAAGGGTAGGTTACGATAACTGAGTCAAATTACTGACGCACGATCTAGATATTTTTTTAAATGATTTGTTGTGCTTGCTGGAAAGCGTTGTTTGTTTGATACAGTAAACAAAAGACTTTTAAGTTATTTCCTTGGAATTTAATAGTAACTGCAAGTGCTTAAAATATATGCCTTCAAGGTGTTGAAAAGCTATAAGCATTCATTTCGTGTCCTTAAAACAAATAAACTCGTTTACGAAGATATGTTATCTGTAGGTAACCTTGGACTACAAAATTGGGTTTTGTGTGGGATGTAAGTTAGTTTTCGCTGAGTTTTATTAAACATAAAGAGAACTTGAATAAAATACCAATTTAATGTACGAGTAATATCAACAAACAATCACTATTCGTCTTCATTTTTAAGTGTTATTCCCATACTATTAACACCATCATTTTGTTGCAGAATAGTTTATCTTGCGTTCATTGTTTTGGATGCAAACTTGTAATAAGGTTCATTAAGCTGCTACGCAGTCACAAACATGTAGGCTCACTCAATAAGTCAGAATGCATCAGTGAATAGGAAAATGTGTAATAGGAAGGGTTTTAAGACAAAAATTTAAATTTATAGCTCAAAGGTTAGATCTTGTCGAACTTACGGTAAAATGGATGCATGTTACTTGTATTCGTAACTTTTGTATTGGTAATGCTATCAAATAATTCCAAAACCTTTTGTTCAAACTAATTATTTATAAACCTTTATCCTATGCCTCTTTTTCAAGCCGTTGCTTGGCGCAGATATGGCAGAAGCACCAGTAAAACCAATCCACCATTCATATCCATTAAAACGCATCCGCTTGTTAATATTCTAAACCCATAGTTATAACAATTCATTAAAATTTCCCGCCAATACAGGGCCGTGGCAGCTCGATTGAAAAAGTAACGGATTTGCAACTGGAGGGTTTCGAGTTCGGATCCAACCAAAGACGTCGTGTGCAAAGGGGCTGGTGCACATTTAATCTGCAGTGACCTCAAATGTCTTCACGTTGGTGTGGTGTGGAAGTTTGGAGAGTAGGTGCCAGGTCAGGTGTAACCTCTTCTTCTGGCCATAGTTCAAAATTACGTGTTGTTGTCCTCGGATCTTTCCTTTCGGGTTTGATCACGAATCGTCGCCAACAGCCCGGTGTGTTGCTCCAGTGCGTCTTTAATTAAATACCTACATACCCACCAAATTACTAAAGCCACATTTCCTTTACCCTTTTATGCTATTGAGAAACTTCAAATACTCGTTATACAATCTCCTATTCAGAGGACGTTACAAATGCAAATTGTGACTGTTACCCACAATGAGATTATGTAATTTCATCCTCCACACGTGGCTTGATCGAGCGATCGTACTGCCAGGATTGAGGAATGAAACCATCAAAATAAATGGCAGGACATAGGGGCGTTGCTGCAGGTAAGCGAAACCACAAAAACCCCACCAAGGAAGGTGAGAGTTGGATGATCCTCAACGCCAGTCGTCTGTTATTCCCATTATACACCGGTTGAGAAGTCCCCCCCCTCCGGATTTAGGGCGTTCAGAAACCGTATAAGCACCGGACGCTCAAAACCGCGATATCGGTTGGCTTGGGGTTTCGAGGCTTCTTCTGCTGTTCAAACGAGGCATCGTGGTTCGTAGAACTGTATCACACTGTCCAAAGTATTTGTGTGATGAGCTCTTATATGTTTCGGGGTAATCATTTGGTTAAAAGGGCTGTTTACTTACAATGCCATTTCTCTAGTGATTTGATTTATTTTTAACCGCATAGTTGGTTAACTGAGATATTGGGTTAAGCAAAATGAATTTAACGTTCACTAGCTTGATGCTTCTTAAACATCCAGGATGCATAAATCGAGAAAGAAATAGAGTCTAAAGATAGTAAAAAAAAAAAAAACTTTAATCTATTTCATAAGATATATGTGCGTAAAGTATTTCTCAAAATTTTACATTCACTAGCTTGATGCTTTTTAAAAATCCAGATAGCATAAATCGAGATAAAAAGGAGACTAAAGATAGTAAAAAAGTATGTTAAATCTATTTCATAAGATATATGTGCATAAAGTATTTCTCAAAACGTTTCCAGTGAAGGAAACAAGAAAATAGGAACCTGTTGGAGGATAAGAATATGCTCAAACTTCACCGGATCAACGTTTTAAGAAATTCGTTTCTAAGACATTTCTAAACACAAGCAAAACGATAGCTATTCAGAAGCTAATTTTTTACCGTCGATTACAGATATTTTAGCATCAGTCACTTCTTTACATATCCCACTCACTTGATATGCAAAACTTTTAATTTCAATAATTTAATAAAAACCCTTTCAAATCTTGATATCTGACCACTTGAATCAACAACACAAATCGATTATTTCGTACCGCAACAAAATGGCGCTCCCGCATACAAACTCTATACAAGTCCATCAGTTCAAAGTGAACAAATCCTGGAGAAAGCCACTACTGCACATAAGCGCAGTGGTCACATTAACCACCAATTACACACCATCAGCCCAAAACCAACCTGCCTCGAAAAACGCAACTACTGCGCGTAAAAACAGTAGCCATCCTGTACAAGCCATCAGCCCAAAGCCAGCAGGTCCCGAGGAAAGTTACTGCTGGCACATAAAAGCACTGACAACGCTCTCACCATCTGAAAAACGAAACAGCACTCCCTTTCAACAAAGCCATGAGAAAGCTCTCCGCACCTAACTGAAGAAGCAACTGGGCAAAATTGCCATAATCAGACTAATAGAATATTTCATCGAGATATGTGCCCGTTGTAAACAAGGCACGGGTGCGTAAAATTGCTCCCGTTCATACCTAGGGAACTGTTTTTATATACAGCGCATTTTGCGGCCGTGATAGTGCTTCGCTTGATCAACCATACGAGTAAGAGGTGTAGGAAAATCCGAGTCTTTTTCGCGAAACGCCGAAAACTTGAGAGCAGTAAACGTCGTAAAATTGTGCCTCCGGTAGAGGTAAACCACTCGGAACTACTCCATAAACAGACTGCCGGGTTCTTTTTGTAACGATCTCAACCGAGCTTAACTGGGGAGTGTTTTTGTCTCTTGACAGACGAGTTGCACCTTTTCGAGAAAAGCGACACACAACTTAGTCAAAAAGTCGATTTTACAGACGAGCTTAAAGAATTAAATCGACGCGTTATTTTAGTTCTACATTAATTAAGACTTTCTTTGTAATTAAGAGATTGTAGCGCATTTCCGATTAGATTTCTCTTTTTTCCCTTTCGCGATATTTTTACTCACAAAAACAATCAACCCGATTTACAATCTATCTGTGGTTTGTTTAAGCTTATAGAATCCTTTGCTCTCATTATTAAAAACATCTTCATCTTTGAGTTGTGCTGAAAACAAGTTTTTATTAAAACTTGAATCGGCATCCAAACAAAAGTATTTATGACAACAAACATAGTGAAGCGTCTCAATTTTTTGGTTTTTTGAGATAAAAGAAAACAGTTTACTAGAAATATAGCTTCCTAAATTTTTCATTTGCCGTCAGATAGAGGGCTTAAATAGTAAAAAACTACCTATCTCCTTGGATTAAGTTCAGTATTTGCTATCCGCTTTACTAATTTAGATATAACTCAAGGTACCATTTTTAGAGTTATCTAGTTCTTGCATTCATATGATAGACATTGATTTGTCTATCATATGAATGCACAATGAGCTATGCACAATGCTATCATATGAATTGACAAATCATATGATAGACATTGATTTGTCAAGCTAAATATAGGTGACGGTAATTTCTAAGACGATTTCCTGTACGTGTACAGAATGTTAAGTCAGTTGGCTTGTTTTCGAATACGATTTCAGCCAATAAAAATTCCAATGAATGAAATCCGAATTGGTATATGATAGTTGATTTGTCAATACCAACTAGATTAAACGACGGAACGTTACAGAAAGGCCAACAAAATACACTTTACGATACCCACGAAATGTATCCAGCGATGGCATTTGGACCGCAGAAGTGAAATCCACGAAGACCGTTTGGTTTGCAGGTATACAAGTATACTGAAATCCCCTCACATGCACGCAATTCGAAATTGAATTCTTTAACACGCAAGTCAATGTTTGATGACACGAGATGTGAAAGGAGCAACTACGATTAGATCTTAAATACCTAAGTCCCAAATACTCTGCTCTCTCAGAGTTCCTTTACTTTAAAAAAAATCCCTCCTCGTCTTGATCAGATTTCTGTGAACCTCTTATCTGAGACGCCGATCTGATCTGCGAGACAACGAAGGAATAAAATTCGATCGCAACACTTAAAATCAACAACACAAGTTAAATTCAATATCCACCCTTAATGATGTCTAACAGGTGCGCGTGCCATCAGTTTTATTTCATCCTATTCCTCCACTTTTTTTGCCCTTTTATTGCTTCGCTTTTCTTTTTTCAACGATCTCTGCTTGAGCATTAATAAAACAGAATGGCATATTCGAAACGGATGGAGCAAAGCGTCTTGTGTTACCTGGTAACATGCGAGATGGTCACTGGTTTCCTTGCGTCATGTAAGTTCATTCATTAGAGAAAAGAAATTCCCCCGGGGCGAAGTGATATCTGAGCTGATACGATGTCAACTTGTCACCGAAGATGGACGTATTCTTTAGTCGTTATTAAGCTCGGTTTTTTTTAATGAAATATTAGGTATCCCGTGTAGGTAGAATGACTCTAATATACACGTCAAGAGCAGAGGGGAAAGTTATTCCGATCACACAGATTTGTAATACGTTCAGGCCTGTCTCTGGGTATGTTTCACTGCTGCAGGCGAAACTGACAGAAAAGTTTTGCGTTTTTTGTAATAGGTGATTGCATTTCTTAAAAACAATGGACGTTTTTGGGATGTAATTCATAACAAGATTGTGCTGCGTTTTTAAAGTTTGATAATACATTTATGTTTGACTTCCAAACGATCCTTTTCTGACTGATCCCAATATGTTCCACAATACCTCTTTTGTTTCATTTCACAACAGTTTTGACTTTGCGTTACAGCTCGACCAAAAACACAAAACCTAAAACCAACCAAATATTAACATGATTTGATTCATCCCACCTACTCTATCCCTATTCCCTCTTTTTTCACTTTTATTTGATAGGTCGACCAACCGGTCTAGTGGTTAAAGTTAGAGTGCCGAAAAGGGACCAAATTTGGCCCAATGCGCATGCGCGGCAGCCATTTTTCTACCAGAATCGTCTCAAAGAAGGTTGCTGGGCGAATTAATATATCATTTCAGGGAGAACAAAAAGCGTATGATTGTTATAATATGGATACATTCGGTATAAATGAATCATATAAACGCTTAATTACATGCGTAATTGATGAGATGGATTGCACAACGCACTAACTTAAACTGTGGGAAACACCATGCTGTTAAAAAAAAGCTATTTATTTAAAAATTCTTCAAATTTATCCTGACAAAACACTAAAATAACAATAAATAAACATTCTAGAACTTGAAATGGAACATGAATAAGCTATATTTTCTTTTCAATTTAATATACGCACGTTTTTCTGGAACACACAAAAAGTTCCCATGTTAAGTCTACGGAAGCTAGAAAAAGACCGCCTTGGGCGGTAGAAAAGTTCTCTAAGCCAATCAGAAAGTGTTTCCCGTATGTCGCCACTCTTATTATATAGGCACTCTAGTTAAGGTGGCCTCTGGATAGGAAGGTTCCTGGTTCGAATCCAGGATCAGGGCATATATGTAAATAGTGCTGTCCTTTGTTAGGGGTGATGATGGTCGCCCATTGGGTGCTCCTTCACAAGTGGCCTTGTTGTGGCAAATGATTTCAAATCAAACAATGCCCGCCGTTAAAAAACAACACTTTTATTTGATATTGTCTAGTGTCTGGCTCGTTTCGACCAAATATGGTCCTCACTCAATAAGCCCTAAAAACAACTTACAGAGAGATAAAAACCAACGTTTTCAAAATAATTCAATCTGTCAAGTACGTATATAATTTCCTCCTTTTAAAACCATCGAGTGGAAATACTCCCTAAGCGATCGTCTGTTCCCTGGCAAAACAATCCATTTTTATTCTATTTACTAATTTATTGTTGACTCTCATATTAATGACTTCACCTCTTTCGTTTTGGTTTTTGCTTCCCTTCCCAAATTGAGTATTCTTCTCCCAAAGCCGAAACATGGCATCACGGAACCAAATCAACTCGAAGAAGGTAGGCGAGTATACTCAAACGTGTCATCAGCGGCCTTCTCGGGGGAAGGCTCCGAAAACGAGGCCTGAGACTGAGCTGGCCCTGCTCTCTCATTTGGTAGGCCCGACATCCCGACAGGTAAACAATGAACCCGTTCTCTTCCACTGTTTCCGAAGCGCAGAAAAAGTGGTGCGCTACCGACAAAATGATTCCAAAGCATCGTTCGGGAACGCCGAGCATGGAATAAATGAAGAAAAAGAACGAAAATAGAAGGGAGAGAGGAACACTTACGTAATGATAATTCGAATGAATCGTTTACATGCGGTGGTATGCCTCAGTTGGGGTGCATTTTTCGGTCTTGTTTTCGTTATTATTATCATCATGAAGCAGTGACTCGCCACTGTGGCCGAAGTCTAGAGATGGACCTTTCTTGGATATCCCCTTTTTTGGTGTGCACGAAAAAAGGAAATGAATAGGAGGTTCAAGGTTGTTGTTTTCCCCATTTCGTTCTTATTTGTTGAATAATGTCATTCTTTTTTAAACATAAAGCACGCATCATTTAAAATTTTACGCCCCCGCGCTCCGCTTGGCTGCGCAGGAACCGGTGACACTGTCCATTAAAAAGGAAGGTATGCGCATGCACAACGTTGGGACACCGGCGAGAGTGCTCGCCTGAGAAATATGATTATGAAGGACCGGGGAGTGATTGATTGGACTCTTTTCTTGGAGATGGGTTGCGTTGCTTTTTGTTTCATCGGCCTTTGACAACTTCATCTTTTAAACTGTTGGGCTAGCCAAGGCGGAATAGCGTGGAGCGATACAGGACAACAAAAGATGTCGTGAAAGGGAAAAGGGATTGGGGAAGAGAATAGTTACAGGACAACAAAGAATGTCGTGGAAAGGAAAAGGGATTGGGGAAGAGAATAGTTAGACCGTTAACCCTCCTGGTGGTTGTCTCGACAAGTTATCCATTAGCAAAACTGATCACATCTTGATGGACGAGATATCTCGTCAGTAGAAGGTAACTGACCAGATCTTGATTTCGTCAATGTAAAAAAAGTCGCCAATACCTTGATGACGAGGTATCCCGTGATTAGAAGATAACTGACCAGATCATAATCTCGTCCCCACAAAAAAAACTTGAAGTAACTTGATGACGAGATATCCGTCATTAGAAGATAACTGCCCAGATATTGAACTCGTCACCATAAAACAAAATTGGATGCATATTGATGACACGATATGCCTTGTACCGTGCACAACAAAAGGAGATGTGTAATTGAGGGCCCAAGGAAAAGAAGAAATGAGTGCTTAGCATTTTTGATAGCCATCTCTTAAAAGAGAGTGGATGTTGAGACTTCATAAGGGGCCAAGCGTCTAAACTGCAGGTAGAATCCGTCATCTTGCACAAACTTGAACTGAGGACCTTGAATGCAGATATGGGCTGAAGCGCTGCATATTGTGAAAACCAATGTGAAGATCAGATCTGGAGGGAATCGAGCGTGGAATTCAGAGAAATCAGTCAGATTCAAAACCTAAATTGCAAATTGTCAGCCTCAAATACCAAAGAAACAAAACGCAAATAAAAACCTGTTAGAAATAAAAAAATACTCGTTTTCAAATTATGAAAGGTAACTTGAAACTAAGCCCAGAAAGATTTGGTTTAAATCAATCTTCGGTTGTCAACTATTTGAAACCTTTGAGTAATTTAGATTTTTTTTATTTGCATTTTAAGACACTAATTCTTTAATCTCCTTTCCAAAAATCCGACGATAAAAGCTCACACCTGTATACGCTATAAAAATCATAACGCAGCAATGAAAAAGTTATTAACTTACTACCCTAAGATTTATGCACGAATACAAACAGACCGTAAACGCCATGTCTTAATTTCCAGTGCCTAATTTATTTAGTGAAATATTTTAATAGGCCTATACACACACATCAAAGGGTTTCCCTATATAATTCCCATTAAAGGCAACCTTGTGTAACACAAACGCTAATTTGTCGTGGCCCACTTTCTTCCTATCCAAACTATTACAGATACAAAAACTGACGAACAAATGAAGCAGGAGAGAAGTGTATTTAGAGCTAGGCGTCGTGTGCTTGCAAACTTCTATCGCTTATGAAATCTGATAACTACAAGACATTCAGCATATCTTGAAAAGACGTGATAATCCAAGCTCACCAATTCAATTTAATAGTGTGAACAAGGGAATAGACGTTTCCACTCTCCAAATCATAGTAATTATCTCCCGTTTCCAGCAACGCATGAGCTTTACGACCCAACAACATCAATTAAATTAAAGTACGTTGCCTTTCCATATGAATTTAGCACTTGAGGGGGTCAGTCATTCCCGAGAGAAAAAACCTGTAGCATTATTCGATTTTCTAAACGTCACGTTTGGATCGAACAATAGCGGCCCGAGGCGTAATAGTGTTGCCATTAACCCAATATGAATATCAACTGCCATTTAAACATATCACGTTTTCGGCTTCCATTAGAAGTGATTATTATTTTTCCTATTCCGTAGCTGATATGCGATAGTCTGTCGTTTTCCAGGTGTGAAAATGACAGCCTTAACTGATTGTCAGTTCCGAGTCTGCAGTGACGGTTTCTCCGGTTGTGACAGCCTGTTATTTGGTGGGTGGAGTGCCAGATTTTAGTAAATGCTAGTCTAATGATCTGGTTTTGCTCGAGCTATCAATGCAGGAAATTTGCGCTGGTCGGAGTGTTTGGACTATCTGTTTTTGTTTGTCACTCGCTTCTTTTTCATGGAAGAAAAGTAAACATGTACGCAGTTTATCGGTTGACTAACACCTCTAATTGTAAGAAGGAAATCATGCATTTCAGCTAATGTATGTTTCCAATTTAAGGGTACAGTAGACTTTCAAAATCACCGATATTTTTTAAGTTTAGAGTTAAAATTAATCGATATCAAATTCTAGATATAGCAAAAAGAATTTGCCAAAAACAATAATTTTTGACGGGATTGTATATAGGTGCCATAAAACATATAGTAAGTACTGTTAGTCGATGTCAAAAATGGCAGTCTCCGATTGAGATTTTTGGATATTCTTGATTTGAAAATGATCTGTGGTCATCTGGGTTTAAAGGATTTACTTAATTTTTTTAAATAATTCTTAAAATATGATGTATATAGCTGTGCAAATGAGAAATTCCTGATGCTTTCAAATTTTGAAAATTTAAAATAATGCTTAACCTCTTATTTGATTTGTAAAATTTTAGATGCTTTAGTACAAAAAAGAAAGATTTATTGCTTCACGAATGAGAGAAAAACGTAATAAATAGAGTTAATTTGATTTAAGGAGACCTATAAAATGTTTCCTAACTTATCAAAATTTAGAACCACATCTTATGTAATAACTTCCGAATGACAGTATATTTGAACCATGATCTTTTATATACAAGCTTTTAAGTAGAAAATTAATTGTCTGCGAATTCATAACAATTGGATAATATCTGTAAAAGTTTGTTATGAACCTCTGCAGTAACCCTTAAACAAGATGTGACAGTGCCAAAAGCTTTTTAATACTCAGTGACGGACAGTCTCGGGTTATCAGCCCGGGAAATATCCTCATTTACCGGCTTTCAGGGGTTAAGAACTTTCAAATGTTGAAAGAAAAATATGTAATTTTAGATAGTGGGCTGTCTTTTTATGGATTTCATATGGCTATTGCGTTTTCTTTTTTGAGTACCGATACTCTTACCTCTACGTTGATCACTTCGTTTGGTAACTTTTTCAGCATTGCTACCAATTATAATACAAAATCCTTGCTGATTGATTATACGGATATAATATGCCAGATTTCATTGATTTTATTTTAGCTTTTTATTGTATTCTAATTAAAAAAACGTTTAAATTAGAACATTAAATTCCCATGTCAAAAGTCAAATTTAAAAGATATTTGTAATGAGATACCTACAGACACCTCCAAAAAACACAGGCCAAACTTAAATTTCCCAATTTCCAGGTGGGCATCACTGTTAATATCCATAGAATATATAAATGAAGAGAATTGTTAGTGACGCAAAAGCCAAACACATAAAACAAAGATGGGGTATTTTGAAATGTTGGAAATTTCAGCAATTAGATGTTTGCACGAAATTCCAACAAGAGAGTGTACGATGCCTGAAATATCTTTACTGCCACGTATTCTATTGGGGGCATTAGAGTTATTACATGGATATCATACCATCCCCACAAAAGACAATAGATTTTTCTGTCATAAATATCCCTAAAAAATTGGAAGATTATAATAGATTTAAATTAGCCTTCAACAATACTAGGATCTCTCCCTTCAGGATTGATTCCAGACCCCTCACCAATAGCCTATCGCGTTGCTCCAATGGGACGTTAAGTCAACTACCTATCTAAGGATACAATTTTTAATTTTCATGCATAATTTTACGCAAACCAAAATAGAAATGCACGATTGTTTATCAAACTGTTTTTGGGGTAAGACAATACATACTTCACACTTCAAGTGTACAAATATATACGAAATTGAAATGCAACTGGCAGCGGCTGTCTGACTCGTATATATTATATGGGGATTTTCAACACTACGTTTTAAGGTTTATTTAGCATTTAATATCACAATTTATTTCGATATCGTTGATCTGCATTTACAAAATACAGTATATATTATTAATTACTTCTGTTAAATTAAATAAATCTTAATACAAACGCGTTTCGCATATCTCATTCCCGTTTCCACAAGCCTCAGCGTCTGCTTCAATTGCGTCCCGTTTGTTTGTTCAAAGGCGTGAATTCGGCGAAGTCAATAGGCAATAGGCTCAAAAGTCAATAGCCTCACAAAATATTGTTGAGACTTCTCGTCCCAACAATAATTTTTGTGTTACCTAATTTTTGTTGAAGCTTTTTCTAATATATCTTTAGTTTTCTCATTGCATTTTTTCATCAGATTGCCGAAGAATTCCATTAGAACGGCGAGCATTGAAAGGAAACGGAAAAATTAATTATATAAATATATAATAAGATATAATATATAATAAGATAAATATATATGTATCTACGAAGTTGTTCGACTACTTCTTCTGGAGCGCACGATCAAATCGAAGGACAATGTAAGATTAGCACTCTGAAAGCGATTGAAGTATTTCTTCAAGTAGATTCAATCAATACACATTCATTAAAAAGGTTTAAACAGTCTTGTTCATAACTTGCCCCGTTTGATGAATGAATACATGAACTGTTTTTAAGGAAACTTATTTTCAACAACTTGACGCTATAATACTCTGTAAATTTAATTAGCTTGATTTTGTTGAGAAATGAATTTACATTACTTGGGTGTGTGTAAGAGAAGACATTTATCTTTGTATTACGGCGTAACAGATGGCGAACAAATTTGTCTACTGCAAATGTTTTCGTTAAAGAATTTTAGTGAAAATTAGTTAATTGAGTTTTTAATATCCCCTCTGATTTTTCCAACGTGAAATCATATATAGTCTTAAAAACATTAATCTTAACGAACCTACAATGTATACTTGAAATTTTAATGAAAAACAATTGTACAAGTTAATTTTAATGTTTTCGACAGATATTATTTAGATAAATGATATTGAAGTTAGTAGAAATATTTTTTAGTGAAAAGCATTTTCGGTTTATGGTGGGTAGAAGAGTTACATTTTACACATAAATGTAGATTAATGTAATGAGATTGCTTCATCCTGTGATGTATGTTTTGTTGTATATCCTTTACTCGAGAGAGACAACTTTAATTTGTATTCAATACATACATTCGTATTTCCAATAAAATGCACGACCAAAAGTTGATGGAAACCAATAACCAATACGATGTTATTGGTTTTAACCAACAACCTACATGAAACGTTGGTTCATATTTTCAAAACTACTATTTCATTCAGAGGCATGAAATGTTCACGTAGTCCATGCATTTCGATGCTACCATTCACTATAAATGGATTTGAGTAATGTATGAATGTGGTTGGTTGGGTTTATGGCGCCAGTACCATAAGTGACTAAGCTGCGAGAAATATAAGACAAATAACGATTAGTAACAGATACACACGGATAATGAAAGTTTTACCGACGCAGAAGACAGAAATCATACAGGGTGTTACAGGAATTGAACCCGTGCCACCTCCGACTCACAGGTTGTTGTCGCAGTGGTCGATATGAAACATGAGTAAACCCACTGCCATAAATAGATAAATCCAAACAATTAAAAAATTGAAGCGCAGATGCCGTGCGCGATGGCACCACTTATCTCAAATCGCCTTTCACACATCGATATTAGTTAACATAATCAAAAAGTCCTATACGCCGATGCTAATAACATTTCCATGTTTGCTCATATCTTACAATCTTGTTAATAAAAACCGCATAAAAAGCTTTCACATCTTTTCCCATTTGGCAAGGAATCTCAACTCTGATATTCTAATAGGTTTGACAGAAGTTGCAGTCTTTCAAAGTTACAAAGTTATCAGGTTCAACAGGCAAAGTTTTTCAGGTTACAGACGTCTGCTTCGAGCATCACGAATATAAGAATGCAATAGTTAGGATAACAGCAATATGAGCAATGACATTGGTGCATAAATTTATTTTAATTAAGGTTAATTATTTAACTTAAATGCGTGACAACCAACCAGAACAAAAAAAAAAAAGATAATATTTGTCTCTTGGGGGAAGGAGATACAATAAACCATAGACCACTAAAACAAAGCAAATATCATCGATTTAGAGTAGAAATTTGTCAACTGACATTTTTCGGAAATGGACTTTTTGAAAATGTTTGATTTCATGACGATGAGAAATGCATTATCATATTGTAATATGCTAGAACAAAGATATAACTTTAATGAAATTACTTTACATATAATTCCTATTTTTTTGTGTACTAAAAATTAATAGTTTAAAGGTGATTCAACTGCAAAATTTTCTTTTTGTCAGAATACAAGCTTCTGCTCTAAATCGACGATATCTTGAAATCAAAATCATTAATTTTCTTTCATGTCAATTTGGTTTATGAATGAACACGGTGTTTGTTACATTTTCTAATCATTCACTTCTTCTCCATTCACATTATTTCCTTCTCCATTCTCATTATTCATTCATTCTCATTTGACTTCAAATTAATATTTGAGAATGTTGAGGGCTCCAGTGAATTTAAATGTTAAGGCATTGATTAAACAGCTCTCCAACCAACGTAGCCATTTTTTTTTTCAATTGAAGTCATTTTTAATGAAGTAGGCTTTAAAAAGTTACAAACGTGGGTGAAAATAGGACTTATAATACCTCTTCGACAGATAATGAACAGATCGAATGATATGAAGGTGTACAAGCAATCACTTAAATAATTTAAAAACTAGCATAACGACCTCCTTTTAACTACCAATGTATCGTCTCGTAAAAAATTAAATACATAATAATTATAAAAGTTTTTAAATTAAAAATTTAAAAGCTTTAAAATACGATTTATAAAGATTTATTGACTTATAAGGATGACTGATAAAGGTTAACGGAGGACAGATATCCTGATAACGATGGAACTTTTGCACCATTGAAATGGCTATTCACCATTTTCACCAGATTTAATCTCTATTAATCATACTTCGAAGTTTTTTAAGTTGAACCATTGTCTCATCGGGGGCATATCGACTTCAAGATACTTTTTTGAAATAATCTATTAGAATTCAGAAAGAAACGGAAAGATTACAAATTTAAAGGCATCAATTAGATTTGGAAAACTTAAGTGAGTAAATACAGATTGAAGCATGGCAATCCCTCGATTGTGCATAGATAAAAAATACAATCCCTGGTCGCAGAAATGTGTTTCTTTTGATTCTTACGAAGATTTGAAAAGCGGTCAGACCAGTGAAGCAAATACGTTTGATTACTGAGCAGTTTCGGCCTTCTAATAAAATTCGCCCTTCAAGCATTTACCCCTTTTTTTGCAAGATTTTTTTCTTTATTGGTGAAATAAATCAAGGTGATATAATTCATGTTCAAAATTAAAGGAAAAATGGTTAAAAAAATCTTAGTATATATTTAGCAAAAAACAATATGATGGGTATCATGTGGTATTTTTTAAATTAAACGCAAACTTTTTCAGAAATTGCTCTAAAAATAACAGAAACACATGTTACAAACCTTTCTTCCACTCATTTTCACTTTTTTAGCAATAGAAACTCAAATATAATAAAACAAAATTAAAAACGAAATCATACGTTTATTGCAACTACAACAAACAGCGGAATGACAACTTCAAGCTCGTTTTACTGATAGTGACACTTGCTTATTTTTGACAGCTGTGTTTTTTTTTTATGCAATGGACATTAAAAAGGTATCCGATCAACTTAAAGTGAACTTGTTCTTTTATATAATTTTTGGCCATTCAATGTTATGATGGAAATTTCCACCACTATGCAAAGAAGGGTTAATAACATTAGGGTCACCATTACAATATTGAGCGTAAGAACAAGGAGTAGATGAGAACACACATGACTTAGATCAAACTTTTGAACAATATATAGTTAGTAATTGACCACTTACCCATTCCAATTTCCTCATCGGACGAATGTCCAGCGTCATCGTCGTCCTCCAGTGGTGGCGAGAAGTTGCCACCACCGTTGGGCCTCCGAATGTCCACCGGCCTAAAGAAGGACGTTGGCTGCTGCATGGTGTGATGCAGGACGCTAAGGGGTGGACCACCCATGGGAGGGCTCGAACCCAGCGGCGGGCTGAAGCCCCTCTGACCTGTCCTCTGGGCGGCCGACCCGCTCAGAATGTCCCTGATGAGGAACGAAGATGGTGCCGAGGAATTGGGGGACGGCAACCCAGCACTGGGACGCACGGTGGCCGGCATCTGGGTCTTGCCGCCCTTGTCTTCCGGTGCGGGGTCCTCGCTGGTCGCGTGACGGTCCGGCGGCATCGGTTTTTGCTGGAGGTCGACTGTCATGGCCTGTTGGCCAAGGTAGAATTGCGATCCCGTAATGATCGAGGAAAAACAGTAGGATCGGAAACCCGATGATAAACGGAGCGGATAAAGATTCTGAATTGCCCGTGTTCTTGCAGGTACTACCGCTCCTGAGTTCGGACCGCATCTGAGAGTCCTCCGAGCAGTTGTTCGCATTCATCGTGGGCAGGGGGAGGCACCTCGGATAGAGACGCCCATCCAATCATGCGCCTGGATTTGTGACGTCAGGCGACGGGGAATGGAATAGGCCAATTATAAAGTGAGCGAGTTTGAGTACGGCCCATTGGAGGCGTTGGGACAGATATTGGTAGAAGAGGTGGTAATTTTTTTTTCGTGTTGTAATTTATCGCTTTCTTTTGTTATCGCTCACGTTGATGATACTGCAATGAGATGAGGCTGCTTGAGGTAAACACAATTCAAGCCTTTTGAAGTGCAAATTATTGTTTCCACCGGGAATATTATTTTTTCATGACTAGAATAAAAAATATCGCGGTTTTTTTTATCGGGCATTATCGACGCGGACTCGGTCTCGAAGGTTTTTGACACTCTTCCTTGAATAAAGACGAAGTAACGCCTTGTCTCGCAATAAAACTTTTTCACCACAATATTCTCACTCCTTTTTAAAATGTCTTTAAAAACAACGTTGAACTATATATATTAAACTGAAATTACCAACATTCAGACTTGTTGCCAGCCATCACGTATGGATATTTTAGAACAGAAAATATAAATAACTACAAAAAGTCTAATGTTGTGTAGTTCAATAATAAATAGAAGCCTTCAACTTTTATTAATTTTACTTCAGTAATATTATTTCCTTTCAATAAAAGAGGAAGACTGATTTGTTATTATTAAACTATTAGCTATTTGAGAAATAGTTATTGTCGTGATGAGGATTTTCAGCCCGTCTATACAAAACGGTTCACAAAAGATAAAACCGTTGCAGTGAATAGATTGATTTCGAACCTGCACACCAAATAAGGCCCTCCAAATATTTCATCAGGTTCGCAGACCAAATGGTATAGGTTTAACAGTCACGAAGTTCAGATACGTCCCTACGACGAGGTTTACCGACCCACTAGTGATATACGCCACACCGGTACGAATCGGTTTACCAAGGAGCGCAAATAAGACATTCTTAGGGGATAATCATGCATGAAAATGAAACATTTCATCGGAACCAGTTTTCTTTTACCGAACGTTAGTGAGAAAACTGTAAACAGACGAATTCATGTGCGCATGTGCACCGTTTAAATTTAAGCGTTTATATTAATTTCGAGAGAGCAATTGGTTCTGATTGATCGTTTCGACATGTGTACCGTTTTTTCTTCTCTGTCCATAAATGTGCTTTGTCCTGAGATTTTATTTTTACCTTTTAATGGCTTAATAAATGACTAATAAATTTAATTTTTCAAACTAGGGTACTCCGCACCCTGCTCTCTGTCGCTCGTCAACCCCCTATGATTGTTACGCAATCATATTTAGTTCGCTTCGCGAACTATACTTTCAACAATGAGGGGTAAGGGATTGCTTCACAATCCATCCCCATTTGGATCGCTGCTGAATTGATCCCGGACCTCTAGTACGACGTTAATTGAAGGTTCCCTTCCCATTGCGATATTTATCGTAAACGCCGGAGTAACGGAAAATTGCCTACTTTTTTTTGCGAGATTAGCGGATCTGTATATAAGCCGACCCTAGTACTTGAGCTTTAGAAAATGCTCCCAAAATTTTCGACTTACACACGGGAATATAGCGTAAATAAATACAAAATGTTTTAAAAAATGTCAAGAACAAAACTTCTCATTTCCACAGAAAAAAAAATATTTTAGCATAATATATTGTTAAAATTCAGAGTTCAGTTAAAATTCATCTCATCGTAATTGTAAATGTTTTAGCTGATCCGTGTTGTTTGTTGTAATAGTATTTTTTAAGATTTTCATATTCGACTGTTGCTGACCGGCGACCAAATTGGTCGGTTCTTCTGAAAACATTGCAAACTTTCTAGCGCGTGCTCTCAAATTTGAGGAATGAATTAATAAAAAATATTACTGTGTTTATCATCTGGGCGTGCTCCAAATTCATTAGCCCGTTGAACCACAAGACTCGCTATCACGTGACTCGATATCTAACAATCACAAAGCGAATAAACCTGAAAAAGATCGGCACATTTTTTTTATAATAGAAAGAAAGTTTTTTTTTCCAATGGCGGGCACTGGACTGTATCCTTGGCGATTACAATGCCTGATTTGATGGTAGACTACTTCCAATAGCGGGCACTAAGGACATATCATTTGCCACTACAAGGCCGGATGTGATGGTCACTTGTGAAGGAGCCACCAGTGGGAGGACCATCATTGCCCCTAACAAAGGACAGTACAATTTTACATATATAAATAAAATCTTTTCACACTATCTATAAATTTATTATTGAAAATGTGGATGTAACTATATTAAAAACAAGAAATGAATCACTACATTGAGCTTTCATCTCGAAAATTACCAACTTGAGTAAGGCTAATAAATCAGTCAAAAATTTATTTTTAAAGAAATATATATGGGGAATTTTTTTTTCGTCCGTGGTATAACTCAAAAACTTACGCAATCATGCGACGATCCTTTTATTAATCGATTGGTCGAGTCCCCAAGGAACATAATATTCGAGCTGTGAGGTTAATATTAATTTGAATTAATAAAGGGTTAATATTATCACACGTTCTCTACTTTTAAAAGCCACAGCTTATAGTTTACATAATATTCTATGCGTTTCAAAATCAAGTACGCAATGTTTGACGAAACTTTTATCTGTGTAATAAATCAAAATTCCAAACCATTCAACATATGAAGGGTTACTATCAATATCAGCTTGTCGAATAATACTAGGTTGCTTCAGACAACACTGACTTGATAAGGGAGGACAGGTGCATATTCCCGTAGCTAAGAAAATGGATTGACCACATGAGTGGGGGTAGGGGTAATCTTCATGTGTGGTCTTGGCAGGGATGTGCAAACGTTTTGAAAAGAGGGGGGGGGCGAGCATAGGCGTAACTAGGGTTGTTGAATTGGGGGGGGGTCCTCCCGAAAAGTACCCCTGTAAAAAATGGGAAGAATAAATTAGTTATATTAATATTGATTAATTATTAATAATAAATTATAACATTTAATTAATTTACATAAAAAGATATTCATCACTTAACACTTGATTTTTAAAAAATCATTTTTTTTCTTTATACAATATTTACTAAATGACTTGATGGTGAATTTTAAAACTTACAATACAGTTAAATTAGAAATTAAAACGTCGATTTTTTCATAAACGTTTCGATTTTTCTGAACTTTTTAGATTTATATTTGATTTGACTGAAGCACATCGGTAAAAATTATCTCGATTCTGACTCTGCCGCCTATGAGTGCTCATAATTTTTTAAAACAGAATCTATATTTAAAAATTCGTTTTCAATGAAGCACAGTAGGCAATATTTTTAAAAACCAATAAAATAAGATAAACATTCATTTTAAAAAGTTAAAAACTAATAAGAATAATTAAAATATAAAATGTATTTGAAAATTTGGTTTAAAAAAGCACAATTGACAATAATAAAAAATTCCATTTTTAATCGAAAAATTTTCCTCAGACCTTTTACTCTGCATAATCTTGTATGAGTTCTTAAAAAAAGAATTTATCACAAAACTCATTTTCGATAGTTATAGTCAATCTACTTAGTCTATGTAGAGTGATTGTGGATCTGAAATAATTTGTGATGATTTTTAATTTGGAAAAACTTTTTTCACCACTTGCAACTTACATAGGCAAAGTTTTTAAATTTTAAGTGCAATATTAATATAAATATGATAGATAATAACAAACCCCTGCGGAATATTATATTGAAAATTCCTCGTTTTTTCGAGAATGAGGAAATTTTCTATTAATTAAATTTTAAGGCTCATATGTCGGTAATTGGTAATTATTAGTTAATATCGTATTAGAGAAACACAACGGGCTATTGACGACGGGCCGGGATTAATCCTTTAAGGAAAAGATCCGAGGACAACACCTCGTAATTTTGAACCACGGTCAGATCACGAAACAACACCTGAGCTTGCACTCCACTCTCCAAACTTTCACACCAACCCAACGTGAGGTCGACAGATTTAAGGTGCACCAGCCGCTTTTACGCCATACGCATACAAACATCCATGCCCCGACCCGGATTCGAACCTGGAACCTTCCGATCTAGATGCTAACATCTTAACCACTATACCGGTTGGTCGGCGGCTCATATATAGGACGAAAGTTTCGAATATAATGGTTCAGGTAGCCAATTTATTAGATTTATTATTGTCTAACATTTATCAAAAATTAATTTTTACTGCTTAGCGACCGCAAATTTTGTTCATACTACTTATATGAAAATAAGAATGTTTTTGTTAACTACAACTTGGAATAGGTATTTTTATTGGAAACCCGTTTTTCAATAATTGGGTATTACTGTTGTTTTAAGTTAGAAATATTTAAGAATCTCTCTATATTAAAAAGAGTTACCAACGCCGCTGTCGCAGGATTGAAAACTGGGTTTTTTCACTCGGTTCTCAAGATAGTTTGTCGTTTGAGTACAGATCAGAATATTACGAGATTAACATGGTTTATTCAAAATTGTACTGGGAACAAAATGGAGATGTTTTTTTTACTGATGCGGCTATCAGTTTAGGGTGCATTAAGTGTTAAAGTAAAAAAAAGCGAAATCACTTACGACAGGAGTGTTGGTTTGCGAAGCAACAAGTTTTAACAATGCATTGTTCTCACGTTTCTGTCACTTAATTACTTCACAAATTCAAGTGTTCACTTTCAAAACAGTATTCTCGGAACCTCACTCGTCAAGGAAATCCGTAAGACTAAATAATCCATCGGGCAAAAATTCAGAACAGTTCACTTGCAGGCAGTTTTCTCGTATTTACTTCAAATAAGAAAGCCGACAATTTAAAAGATCCTACATTGTAAATCATCAAAATAAGCAATGACAGATTTGTTGCGATTTCCGGAATGCCCTTATCTTCAAACGATATTTCCGTCAGTTGGTCAGGCGCTTCTTGTCCAGTTTGGGACATAAGGCAATAAAACCCTAACATACAATCCGTCAGTCGGTCATAAAAAATAAATCGCTTTTCTCAAGACATGCCGTCAAAGACTTGGTCGAGCCCTAAAATGCATTTAAAGGATTCGAAAATGAGCTAATCATCTCGTAGCATTCAAGTGCGAACACCACGTGCATTCATTTTGGGGGTAGAACCACTTTAAAGCCGTAAAACAAAGTGATAAAGTAGCGGTATATGCTGGGCCACATATCTCCACATATTCAGAGGAAGAATTTAATCTTTTGGTAATTTGGATCTTTGAAACAATTTTTTTTCACTTTTAGTTAAATATAAACTATTACTACACAAATAAAATTTGTTCGAAGTTTCTTGATAAACTTTTCATACATTTACGTGTTAGAAAACTTTCAACTTCGTTATTTTCAAAATCTAATTTTGTGTTGCCCCTTGACCCTTCATTTATTACCCATTTCGGGGAATATATCGAAGCTCTCATAATGCACGCTGCCCCCTCTGTGCTTCTCTCTCTCTCTCTCTCTCTCTCTCTCTATATATATATATATATATATATATATATATATATATATATATATATATATATATATATATATATATATATCTTAATTGTTTGTTTTTTATGGTCTATAGCACTTTGCCAAGCTGCGATAAATGCAAGATACTATATTCAAAGAGGGAAGAAAAACAGCAGAAGGTAGAAGTATAGGAGAGCGTAACAAGAAAGGAAGAAATATCGCTACAGGATATCTAACGATGCAAAACTTTTTTTAAAGATTTTTGTTATGCATTTTATTGGGACGCTTCATATTATTGACTAATGAATTCAGAATTAATGTTATGGGGAAAAAGATAGATATAGATTTGGAAATCCTACCTGCATATTGTTTTGATAATTATACTTCTATTTATTACGATTGTTTATCACCCCCACCCTACACGACGGGCTTTAATTGGATTCGAACTCGCAGTTCATCTGCTACTCTTTCAACCGGCCCTTCTAGCGTTGCAAGACTGACTTTCAAGCGTCTAAAGAAAGAAGGGCATGAAAGCACATTCGCGCTCCACCCAAATTGCACTGGAAAATATTTTCGCGCTGTAAACAAAGTTGCGCTTAAAATTTTTATTTTAAATAATTAAACCACTTTCTTGCGAATTTTCCTAAACTGTACCTGTGGACATTGAACCCGAAAACTTCACTCTATCATCTTCAGAATTTGACGCTTCAAGAATGCGTGACTATTCAGGTTGAAAAGGTATATTTTCAATGTCCAACGCGCATTATACAGCTTTGTGGCGTGGAGCCATCTAGCTAGTGATTGTGGTCACAGCAGTACATCAATTGATCATCAATCATGTGATTGAATAAACCTTAAGGGGTCCAGGTGAATAATGAGTAGAAGGTGTCTCACGTGGAGAGATTTCCCTCGAGGGGAAAGACGGATCAGTTCATCCCCAGGACACGTGTTACGCATTTTCGAAGTATAAACAAATATTATATATTTATGTTTTTCAGTAAAGACCTGGCAACGGGTGTGCAAAGGATGGGAGAAGAAAAATTATGCACTCGTGCAAATGAAACAGGGACACATGAACCAATATGTACCTGGCAATGCATACATATTAATGTCAATAGTATATAGAACCGATATGCTGATATTAATATTATATTCTAATATACATCGATAACAATAATATTAATACAAATAGTATGTATTATTGATAGCATGTTCTAACACCAATAATTTACAAAACAGACAGACGTCAAAACCAGGGGTGTTCCAGTGATCTATCCTCTCTTCCATTTGTTATTCAGTTGGTTGTAAGAAAAGGGAGGAAACCACTCACTTTGGTCTATGCTATAAACATAGGTTCCGCTCAGAAGGGACGGTTGCAGACACTAACAATGGATTTCTATGGAATGTAATCCATTGTGAACGGGAAATCGTTTCGATTTGGTTTCGACCCAAATTTCTTTCCTTGCATTCCTTACATTTTGGCCTTTTTGAATCACACAATTTCGCTATCAATTTATTATTATAGGGCCTTAATATATATATTTTTTCTAATGGCAGGCACATTTGACCTAAGTCATTGGCCACTACAAGGCCGGAAGTGATGGCCACTTGTGAAGGAGCACCCAGTGGAAGGACCATCATTGCCCTAACAATTTATACTTCGTAATTTTGAACCATGTTCAGATGACGAAGCAACACCTGAGCTGGTATACGCTTACAAACATCCATGCCCGAACCCGGATTCGACCTTCCTATCTAGAGGCTGATACCTTAACCACTATACCGGTTGGTCGGCAGGGCCTTAATATAAGGTAGGCTGTTAATTAACGTGTGTGTGTCGCACTGGTGCAACACAGCTGTTGCAATGCTACAGTTCGGGTTCAATTCCGAAGACCCAAGAACCACACCTCGTAGTTTTTTTAACCACGGTCGGATGATAATAACAGCACCAGAGCTAGCACTTCATTCTCCAAGCTGCCAGCAATTGATATAAATCAACAAATACAAATGAAGATATTTGATTTTTTTTTGTGTCAAAGTTAATATTTGTTTGGACACCATGAAATTCCAATATGACACGGGAAAATTTGTAGAAAACAATTTGAAGTTGCAGAAAATGTATTTTTGACACGACCAGATTAGATTTACAGATTTATTAGCTAAAACAATTCATGGAACTGCATTCATATTTCATTTATTTTCAGTGAAACTCCATGTAAAATAAATTTTAACATGTGAAATACATTATTTCTTTTTTAAGGAATATCTATATTATACTTTGAGCTAATAACCCGGTAGAAATTTCAAAATGTTGTGCACAAAAAAGCAAATTAAAATGTTCATCATAGGAAATTTTCACCACGTTATTCTGTTTGAGAAAAATTGTGCATTGTCTCTAAATGGAGAGTATTAGTCTGAAAACGTTAGTAACAAGTCCTTCAAAAATACATTTAGGGAACATTTAATAGTACATGAAAACTTCGGTCATTTTATTTTTGGTCTGCCCTTCGAGTTATTTCTTTTGCTTGGTTGGGGTTTTGGTTGGTTGGAGTTTTATGGCTCTAGGGCCATGCTTCGCCAGACACAAGACATACAATATCAAGTAATTGACACATACATACTAGAAATACGATATCGACAACAAAACATCGATGTTCAAAATTAAAACATCGATGTTGATAATACATTGCCCAAAAACCATCGATGTTTTAAACATTAGTGTATTTAAACTTTTCCCCCAATTTCTAAAAACTAGTTTAGTAACCTCAAACATTAATATTCGCCCGTGGGGGGGGGATTTAATTTTTCATTTGCTGTGTTTATAAATTCGTTTTTAAGATTTTTTGTAAATTGTCAAAACACTCAATAATAACAATCAACAAATATTTTATTTTCAAATTGAATAGTATAGAAAAAAAAGTAATATTTACAACAATTTGACATAAGTACTATTAACTTTAAGTATAATTAGGTAGGTACGTAACAATAATTATTGTTAGTTATTATTAAATATTTTAAAACGTATGGGGGAGAAACATAACAAACTGTTTAAACAAACTTATTTTTTATTTACTGTAAATTGATAGGACGGATGTCGCCATCACTGTCAAATACTTAGTTGCGCGGTTATCTTTCTTAATTTTTACTATTTTATTTCCTTCATTCGAAAATAAAACATCGACAATGTTAAAACATCAAAAGTTGGTTCCAATAAATCGATGGTAAATACATCGATGTTTTTATAAACCATCGATGTTTTGAAAACATCTACATCGCTGTCTCATCCATAGTCTAAAAGTATGTTAAATTTACTGATTATAAAAATTATACTACTTGGTTATTTTTTTAAATTTTTATTATGGTACTTTTTTCATTTAAAAATAAAACACCGAAAACGTAAAAACATCAACAAGTATAAACCTCGATGTTAAAAAACATCGGTTCCAATACATATATGTCTTTTATAAAACATTGATGTTTCGAAAACATCGACATTAATGTCGTATCCCTGATACACACACGGTAAATTTTTATGACACAGAAGAGAGAAATACACCCAGTGAAGAATCAAACGTGCACCACCTATAACTTGCAAGTTGCTAGCACAGTGGGCATACTGACTAGCTTGAGTGATCGGCCTTGGAAGTTTTAAACCTTCTTTAACTAGCCTCGTGGATTCAGAACTTGGAAATGTTCAAAGTAAAAATTTGTGATTTAGGATCTTTGGGGGCCTTTTCTTGATTTCCCATATCACAACTGCGGGTTTTAATTTTTGAACTCGGGTTTCTTAAGCACCTTGATCGCTTAATTCAGTAACTCTATCAGCATTGCTATCAATCATAATACGGAGTCCTTGCTATGTCTGTTACGATATCTATACAATTATAAAAGGAAGTGTTTGTCTGCTACTTGCCGCAAAATCCTGACGATTCTATGGCACTTACAGCAATGAGATTTGGCACACAGGTAGTCCAAATTTTTTGCAATTTTTGAGTCGCGGCGAATTTTAAAATTCAATCTAGAATATTTTAAATAAATTTAATAGTTTTATTCTCTACCTGGTTCTTTAAACGCGTTTCTCCGCACAAAGAAACACCCGAATCTGGACATTTTCTACCCACGTGACATTTCTGTCAGCTTTTGGAAGTTTTTTTTCATCGCGGGGAACTCGAAGAAAATTATTTTTTTTTCGTTTCCGCTTTGATTTTGCGCGGAGGAATGATTTTCCAGCCAGACGATAAATCTTTTAACAGGACTCACTTAGTTATTTTTCCTATCTCCTACACCGTTAAAGATAGAGTAAAAATTTCAACGGATTTGAAATCTACGGAAAATTTCACTTTAGATCGATACCTAAAAATATGATTTTCTTATAATAAATATTTTTTTAATTTAATATATGTGTTATATTTTTGCAAGAGATTGTGACGTCACGTGAAACAGATTGCATCTTCTGCCCTTCGCGTTAAAAAAAAAGAAACAGATTAAATTTCCTGTCCGATTCCATTTCAGGGAATGAGAGCAAAAAATAAAAAACATTTTGACTGGGGTTGTTAATTGTTTTTCGTAAAATCGAAATCACTAAAGACAGATTAAAAATTTCAACGAATTTGAAATCTGCGAAAAATTTTACATCAAATTAATAAGTTACTTCACGGGCTCGGGCAACGCCTAGCTAGCCACGCAGTGAGATATATATATATGTACCACATTCCGTCATTTCTTTTAACATATAATCGTTTTCAAAGCTTAAAAGCGTTTAATACACTGCGTGTGAAATAAAATTCTCTTGTCAGAAATTGTATTTTATTTTAAGATATTTTACCACACTTAAAAACCCCTCCTAAGACACCGGCCTCTCAAGCATTCCTGGACTTTTGTGTGGACATGTCCGTCACTAACTTTCACCCTTTTATCCTGCTATGCTATTCATCGTTTACCCGTTTTCCTGTAGGGGAAGGTGTCGTACCTTTGGACAGTTGTACCTTGAAACAGTTTGTATTGTGCTGCCTCCTTTTCGTAACTAGCAAAATAACACATTGTAGTTTACCATTTGACACAGGAGAACCTTCTCACAAAGATTGGCACTCCACTGGTGTGTTTGCTAAACAACTAATTGAAATACACCCTCTAGAAAGAAAAAATAGTTTGCATTTTTCAATTTTGATTCTTGTATTTTCACTGATTATAATTACATTTTTTTTATGGTTGGTAAAGTTATTTAAAAATCTGTTCTACTCAATGATGATACGATTTCAATTTAAACATAAACCTGATACTACTTTCTAGACTGTTTTATTTGTAACGGCAACCATTTGCACCTTGGGACAGAATAAATGTTGTACCTTGGGACAACCCAAGGTACAACAATTTATTTTATCTTTAGATACAACAGTCTGGGTTTACAAATACACTAATACCCTGAAATTACATGATAGGTGGGACCGACGGAAAATCGCTTAAGTCGAATTCATAAAGTCGGGGCATATAAATTTTATTTAATTGAGACTAAAGACTAACAAAAACACTAGTTAAGATGAAAAATATTTAATAAAATTGCATTTATTTTTATACATATTAAAAAAAATTAATGTACAACGTTAAAAGTTATTTCGATGTCATAAAATCAAACAAATTCGTATGACGACACAGTGCCTTCTTTTTTTTCACGCGGAATCTCTGCGTAGCAAGCTAATAATTTTTTTTTATTCCTCGCTATGCATCTATAACACGTTCTTTGTTGGAGTCTATGGTTTCTAAAATTTTTAAGCTCCTTCCATCTGGCCGGGCCAAGCAGATGGTCATCTACAGCTGTCCCATTGGTTTTGAGTGCAGATAATTTTTAACTGTTTCCCTGAAAAATCTGATGACACAGAGATCTGCTGGAGAGCTCGAACTGAGCAGAGTTGTTTGTATTGTGGTGCTCGTTTATGGGGGCCACGGCCGTTGAATTTTTGCCTGTTTTGCAGCGCCCAAGACACAGAGATGCAAATCTCTATTGTAATATAGTCTATATATGTTTTTTTTTTTTTGAAAAATAAATGCGTTATTTGTAAATTCGGCTGTTTTGTTGTGTTCAGAGGCACACCACTCGGCCCACTACATTACAACGTATCACAACAAGGGAAACACTAAAATAACGGGCGTCAATGTTGAAACTGTGTGTATTTCTTTACAAATAATTAATTTAGTATGAGTGGAATTGATTTATTATGAATGTAGTCTACTTCAAACAATCTAAAAGTAACATGTATTCCAAGGTACAGCATGTATCCCAAGGTACAACATGTATCCCAAGGTACAACATGTTTCCCAAGGTACAGCCAACAGTATCCCAAGGTACAACATGTATCCCAAGGAACAACAACATGTGTCCCAAGGTACAATAACGTATCCTAAGGCAAAACAACATGTATTCCAAGGTACAACATGTATCCCAAGGTACCACCAACAGTATCCCAAGGTACAACCAACAGTATCTCAAGGTATAACCAACAGTATTCCAAGGTACAATATGTATCCTAAGGTATAACCAACAGTATCCTAAGGTACAACATGTATCCCAAGGAACAACCAACAGTATCCCAAGGTACAACCAACAGTATTCCAAGGTACAACCAACAGTATCCCAAGGTACAACATGTATCCCAAGGTGCAACCGTATCCCAAGGTACAACAACATGTGTTCCAAAGTACAACAACATGTGTTCCAAAGTACAACAACATGTGTTCCAAAGTACAACAACATGTGTTCCAAAGTACAACAACATGTGTTCCAAAGTACAACAACATGTATCCTAAGGCAAAACAACATGTATCCCAAACTACAACAGCTACAACAACATGTATCCCAAGGTACAATACCATGTTGAACCTTGGGACATTTGAATAGATTAACAAAACAATTTATTAAACAGTTAGTGTTCGAAGAAAAAAAATAAAATAAAAAATGGCAAATTCTTCTAAAAGTAATGAATGTAAATAGTTGATGGAAAAACAAACTGCAGCTACATTATAGCCTCAGAAAAAAATATTTGTTTAAAACTGTCCCAGGGTACGAGACCTTCTCCTACTATCAATCACAGCTTTTGAGGGAAGGTCGCAATTATATTTTCACGGATATTATTGTTGGGAAAAGGGAACTTTGTAAAACCACCTCTTCTAAATACAGATATATTTATTATATCACGTCTATGTGTCTTGGATCTGTGTCTGTACCTCATACAAATCCATACCGTTTAGAAAATCTGTAAGAAATGCCGTCATTCTTTAGAATCCTGAGGAAAACAGTTTCCATATCGCTTGATTTGTTCTAGGGTAATCTAAAAATAATCCGAGATCCCCAAAAGCAATAGCATTGAGTATTGCCATGATTGTGGTTGATACTCAGACTGTTTTACCTGTATATTGCTGGAAATACATTTTTTCTTAAAAACATATTTTTACAGAATTTAAATTTAAATACTTATGTTTGAACTTATTTTTTTCTTTCAATATATAAATAATTTAAGACTAATGGATCTAAGGATATTTTTAAAACGTTAAATTTTACATAAATAATTTCACATTATTTAAGGTAGGTTCGTAGTTGTATTTACGTCGCACTGGAGCAACAAGGGGTCACGAGTCCATTTAGAAGAGCATTCTTACCGGATTAGCACAACCGAAGTGTTGCGAGTTCGAAACTCAATTCATTCGTTTTGAATATTTTTACATTTTTCAAATAATCGATAGAAGAGTCACGTTCTAGTACCCTGAAGGTTACGAGTTTGAAACTAGGTTCTGGGCTGGTGCATGTTAAATCGCTCCTGGCCTCAAATGTGTTCCAGTTGGCGTGGTATGAAAGTTCGGTGAGTGGGGTGCATGCTTAGGTATTGACCTCCTCATCTTACCACAATTCAAAATTACGAAGTATTGTCCTCGGATCTTTCCCTTCGGGATGGATCCGGATGGTCGCCAATAGCTCGTTCTATTGCTCCAGTGTGACGTTAATTAACTACCTACCCATCTTAAATTATCGGAATTGCATTTCATTTTGTTAGGTTGTTAGTGCTGTGTTTCATTATTTTTAAGCTGTAAATAGTATATTTTAACGAAACAATTTTTCTGTGCAAAAATTGCAAAGACTTAGGTTTATCCCCTGTGAATTCAGAAAACAAAATATCCGAAAACTGTTTTCAATTGAAAAGTACATTTTGTGATACAAAGGAAGAATTTTATGATGCCACAGGTCCCTCCAGTATTTCTAGGTATAAGGTCCTATGCAATAAGTTCTATGCCAGCCAAGCCAAAATGATTATACACTTAAAGTAAATGTGGATAAAACAAGTATGAGTCATAAATTTGCAGCCTATTGAATTCATTGGTAAGAGAGTTACAGGTTGGCAAATAGACTGAGGGCCCCACAAGCTCGTCCATCTTTTGAATGCGATCGTTTTCTATACGATATATCACGTCATTAGCAATATGACCAACCATGTGATCCTACGGAATAGGCGCATAATAATGACAATAGAATCGATTCACTCCTTCAAAATGGAGCGCTTTACTCTTTTCAATTTCTGCCCATAGTTGTCTTTGTGTGGTAAGATTTTGAAGACCTTCAGTAATTTATTTAAACGTTACAAGGGAACACCAACTCTATGGGCATAGGAATGGTCACAGTAATGCAGGTGGTCCTAAGTGTTTGCAAAACGATAGTTTCGATGGGTTGACATTCTTTGAAATTCTCAGGTGAGTTTGAGAACTAAATTGCTGGTTACAAGATTCGTCACACAGAACCATGAACCACCTGAAGAAAAGTGTCAGTTTAGTCGAAGTGTCGAAGAAACTGATAGGCGTGGAGAGCTATTTCTACCTGTGGAGGGGAGATAAACTTGGGGAATCCTCAGAACGGGAATCTTTTGTCACGAAAGATCTATAGCCACCACATAGGGATAAGTATCTGAAGAGTTTCAGTCTACGCCCTTAGGGGAAATGGTAATGAGGATAGGAATGAGAGATAAATTCACTTCAAAATCCTTTTGTGTGTGTTAAGGCACATATTCGCTATAAGGTTGTTCCTGTTCTTAGCCATTGTTTGTAAAGGTGTGAAATTGGTTAGGAGGAGACCATGCACAAAATTGAATGCGATCGCCATGAATGGGCATTTTCTTAGACAATTCGTTACAGCTGTTATCACTTTCGGTACTTAACTAATTGTTGGAATCGGTCTCAACCTCAAGATAACTTTAGTTTAACATGCTGTATTGTAGTTGTGAATCACGACATTTGTTGTATGTTAAGGTGTTAGGTACCTTTTAAATGTCAAAATATGCAAAAAAATCACTACATTTCGAATCTTAATATCTACATGAATAAATTATTTACATAAATGAAATTTTGTATGCATATTTTAACTACCATTATCTTTTGTAAAATATTATTTTTTAAATTTCTACCCCTTAAATATAATGTAAATTGTAACAAAATGAAATGCATTGTTTTTGTTGTTAGAATATTATATGGTGCATTACGCGCAGTATTCTGGGCAAAATAATTATTATTCTGAGCTGAATTTTTTTATATACTTAAAAATATATAATATAATTACTGTGACAAACTCTTGTATTTAAAAAAAAAATTGAAATTTTTTCTTTTTTTCAACACAAAATTAACTTTTTTTCAAAAACTTTCAACAGGATAGACAAAGAAGTTGGTCATTTTAAACATATATATGGTTTACATAATCAATTAAAATTTCATGTAATTCTAACCAACCATTCCAGAGAAATCTTGCGCGCAAGTGGTAAAATCACAGTTTTGAGATATCGTCGTTAAAAACAATTCGCTTGCGAAATTCTTTCGCATTAAAAGAATTAAACAAATGAAACTAAAAGTAGAAGTCAAAGTACATTGTTCCCAGATACAAAATAAAATTAATTAAACAATGTGCATGGAGATGCCTTTAGCAATATAGAGCATAGTCAAATTACATTTTTGTGATCACGGATATCGACGAAGTATAAAATGTAAACAAAGCATTTGGCTCTAAATGTTTGATTAAGGGCTTCACTCTTTTAACCATAACTTCCGTTCAAGAGTGAAATTTTACACTAGATTTGTTTTCAAACGTTGCTAAGAAACAGAGCATTAAAATTAGATCATAATATTTTTTTTATTTTTTTGAAAATTTAAAAGGTACCTAACCCTTTAATTTTGTGTAAACTTTCAGCTGTATACAAACGATTGTAAATGCTTGTAGAAGGTAGATTAGATGGAGGCTATAGACGAGACGTCTTGACTTTAGAGGATTGGTGTGTTTGTAAATACAGTAGAGTCCCGATTAACCTAGTTAATGTAGACCAAGACTAACTCGGATAACCGAAAAACTCGGTTAAAGCGACAATCGTAAGCAATATAAACCGTGTAGGTTTAAATGTGTTTTTTTTTTTAATTCAAAAGTTGTAGATACAACACATGCAATTTATATTGTTACGATGATTAAAGAGTTCTTACTTAATTGTTTTTTTACGTTACTTTGGCGTTTTTCTGCGGCAAAAAAAAAAAATGTTTCGACATTTCTTTAAAGTTAACAGGATTGCTTGCTAGTGTCGCTTCTTCTTGTTCTATATTTTCAATAGCACTTTCGATAGCTTTTAGTACGTGATACAATGAAAAGTAAAGCGGGTAGTGCTGTTAAAGTTCTTTGGCGTTTTTCGCCAGAAAAAAAGAAAAAATGTTTCGACATTTCTTTAAGGTTAACAGGATTGCTGGTGTCGCTTCTTCTTGTTCTATATTTTCAATAGCACTTTCGATAGCTTTTAGTGCGTGATACAATGAAAAGCAAAGCGGGTAGTGCTGTTGAAGTTCTTTGGCGTTTTTCGGCAGCAGCAAAAAAATATGTTTCTACATTTCTTTAAGGTTAACAGGATTGCTGGTGTCGCTTCTTCTTGTTCTATATTTTCAATAGCACTTTCGATAGCTTTTAGTGTGTGATACGATGAAAAATAAAGCGGGTAGTGCTGTTAAAGTTCTTTGGCGTTTTTCGGCAGCAAAAAAAATATGTTTTTACATTTCCTTAAGGTTAACAGGATTGCTGGTGTCGCTTCTTCTTGTTCTATATTTTCAATAGCACTTTCGATATCGTTTAGTGTGTGATACGATGAAAAGCAAAGCGGGTAGTGCTGTTGGAGTTCTTTGGCGTTTTTCGGCAGCAAAAAAGAATGTTTCGACATTTCTTTTAGGTTAACAGGATTGCTGGTGTCGCTTCTTCTTGTTCTATATTTTCAATAGCACTTTCGATAGCTTTTAGTGTGTGATACAATGAAAAGTAAAGCGGGTAGTGCTGTTGAAGTTCTTTGGCGTTTTTCGGCAGCAAAAAAAAATGTTTCGACCTTTCTTTAAGGTTAACAGGATTGCTGGTGTCGCTTCTTCTTGTTCTATATTTTCAATAGCACTTTCGATAGCTTTTAGTGTGTGATACAATGAAAAGTAAAGCGGGTAGTGCTGTTGGAGTTCTTTGCCGTTTTTCGGCAGCAAAAAAAAATGTTTCTACATTTCTTTAAGGTTAACAGGATTGCTGGTGTCGCTTTTTCTTGTCTCCTATATTTTCAATACCACTTTCGATAGCTTCTAGTGCGTGATACAATGAAAAGTAAAGGGGGTAGTATTGTTGGTTTTCGTTTTCCTGAGTGTTTATGAAATCAAGGTCAGAATTTTTTTCGGCAGTTTTAAAAATGGAAAATGTAGGACCAAAAATAAAATCCTAGAAATATTTGATAGCTCGGTTAAAGCGGAAACTCGGATAATCGGGGATTTACTGTATGTTATCAATAAACTAACTGCTTTTGCGAATGTATCGCTAACCTGATTGTCCCTCGGTCCCAATCGCTGTCAAAAGCGAACAATGATAAACAAAGAACCGAAATCCGCGCTCATGACGCCATTTGTAGAAACGCTTTGTTCATTCAAAACCACTGCCAACTCGCGAGAGCCAGACGAACCAGCTCCAGATGTGAGTCGCCTTGTTACACGTCTCGAATAGTTCAATCCACAGTATTCAGATTCACCGTGCTACAGTGTGTATAAAATTGGTCAGTCCGGAGAATATACACTAGGATGTCGATGTTTCAAAACATCACTTGATCAAACATGTTCTTTAGGCGATGGCGATGTTTTCAAAATATCGATGTTTTATAAAAAAAATAACATCGATTTATTGAAGCCTATGTCTGTTTAACATCGATGTTTTTATATTTTATGCTTTTACGTTGTCGATGTTTAATTTTTGAATGAAAAATTTAAAAAATAACAGTGTAACTAAGTATTTTTTAGTTATGGCGACATCCGTTCCATCAGAAAGAGCCTTTTCCCTAACTCATGGGTTGGTTAGTGAAAAATGGAGGTCGGCTTAAGGGGAAGAAAGTTGACAAACTTTTTTTTTTACAAACTGTAAGTAACAAACATTGGGTTATATATAGTAATTATAGGCCCCAATATTTTTTATTTGCAGGTCATAAAAATAAGTTTATGTTCCCCCATACGTTGATAAATAAATAACAATGACTAAGAATAATAATTGTTATATGCCTACCTACTTATATTTATAGTTAGTAGTACATATTTCAAATTGTTTTAAATATTATTTTCTTTTGAATTATTCTATTCAAAAACAGTTAAGTTTTATTTTACTTTGTTTTGACAGCTAAAAAAATCTTAGTTTTAAATTAATAAACACGGCAACTGACTAACATTAATGAACCCGGGCTAACATTAATGTTAGAGTTTACTAAACCAGTTTTTAAAAAGTGGGAAAAAAGTTTAAACACAGCAATGGTTTTTGTTTGATGTATTATTAACATCTATGTTTTAATTTTAAACATCGATGCTTTGTTGTCGATGTCGCATATACACCCACAAGAACAGACACGTGCAAATATAGATGGCGCTATTATATTTTCCCATGATCCTCTACTGTGTCTATATACTTTTCCACCTTTTGAAGTTTATTTCTCGTTCTTTTTCTCCCATTGTGGTTAGACACGAGTTCCCTTCGAAAAAACTAGATAGAAATAGCGCCAATGTCCAAACAAAGAAAAGTTCTTCTCACTCTTGTTGTCTTCAAGTGAGAACACAAGGAGCTGGAGTTCGTCCCATACGAATACATATCCTAAATTAACGCAAGGAAATACTTCAGTGAAGATTATCAGAGGGGAACTTTAATTTGTCCCCTAATTGTAACTGAAGGTGCTAATCTGGAGTACAAAGTAAAATTATAAAAATTCATGGATATATCAAACCTTCATACAATGAACTAATACATAGTGTTAAATATTGATTGCATTTGCATTCTTAACGCCGCGCACTAACTGGTAAAGATCGTTTGTTTTGTTAATTTAGAGTTGCACCGATGGCAACACATATTATGGTTTCATGTTACCAAATGTAAATAGGCAGTTTGAATAAAAATAATTCTTGTTACTCGCAGTTTCGTGGATCGCTTAATACAGTGGTTTCCAAGCTTCATGTCACTACGCCCCCTCTTTTAAAAATATAATTTGGGTATCCCCCTTTTATATCATAAAATAATACAAAAACATTTAAAAAAATGGTTATAAATTTTTAAATGGTTAAAATGTAAATGGTATATATATACATATATATATATATATATATATATATATATATATATATATATATATATATATATATATATATATATATATATATCAAAGGATCATCATCAAAAACAAAAGGATATTCCAAATAAGAAATCACAAAGAAATTATCGAAAATAAAAGTGTTGGTAGGTAGGGCGTCATCATGGCCTGACCCAGACAACATCAAAAAATGTTTTCTACAAATGAGCAGCAAAATACTAAAAAATTGCTCAGACACTCCCCCAAACACCATAGAGAACAAAATAGAACGATAAATTAAATAAAAGGTCAGAAGATACAAGCATGAGGAAGATATACTTCATAAAATTAAGAAAAAATAAAAACTGTTACAGTTATTACTGATCACTTGTCTGACTCCTTTGAGTGTCCAAGCCAGAATGTCATGGCCGTAGAGTACCCCTTCCTTTCGACCCACCGGAAGGAATGCTAAAGTTTCGTTTCGCACACGGAGAGAGTTCTTTTTACGTCTTTCGGTTGTTTGCCTTTTCCTCGCGCATGTCTCCCTCTCCGACGTTACTCAACACCTGATTAATGTTATAAATTTATTGAGGACGCGCAACCTAGGATATTAATGAATGTATTTTTAACTATTCACTTGCAAATTGTCACTTGCACGCGCAATCTATGATATTAATGAATGTATTTTTAACTATTTACTTGCAAACTGTAACCCTGATATAGAATGTGATGAAAAATAAATTTTGGAATTTAAGAAGGACTGGAGAAGCGTTGAAAAGAGTTGATCGTCGTTCTTTCTAGTTTTGTGTCCTTATTTTTTAATAAATTTTTAATTTTTTTAACAAGTTTTCGTGTTAACGTGCTCAACCAAAAAGTTTGTCTACGACTATTTAATGGGATCTCTTTAATACTCAGATCACACGAAAAAAACAAGACAGTCTTCATATCCCAGTGAATTAGTAACCGACTTTGATGACACCGCTATCTCACGCCTTTATATGGTGACAGCGAGGGATGCCAATCCGCCGACAATCATCAACACACTTTATGGACTCTTCACTAATCGAAGACTCGTTTTAACATCTCAAAATGGTAAATTCCCATGTACCGCATAAGTATTGCATTTTCAATATACAATTCAATTTGCAAAAGTATGATGATCACATACATGTCTGAAAAAAAATTGCAAATGAGCAACAATTTTGAATATAGTCCCAGTAAGTCCCAGTAAGTTTTGTACAAATATAATCCTGGTAGTTTTCTCTTAGAAATATCCTACCATTAGCAAAATTTATCAGGTCTTGATGGACGAGATTTAGCGTCGAAACCACTTGAAGGTTTAAACATTCGGACATCAATAGTGTTAGAATTTGGTACAAACACAATAAAGGTTAACACTATTTAAAAATAATGTAGACAGAAAGAAAAGGAAAGGCGCTGAATCTTAGATAGCCTATTTGGTGCGAAACAAACGATGTATACTAGTATGTTTATTGCCTCGAATTGAGACCAGATATTTGTTCTTGTTTGAAACTTGAGTAACATGTCTATCGAGTTGTGTAAACGTTTTGACAAAATTGGTAAATCGCATTGCGTGCCTCCGATTGTATGATCTGCAGCAACAGATTACTTTCCTCCTTTTTCACAATATTATCGATTTAATTATTGCGTTTTAGGCTCCATTGTAGTTTTTCAATTGATTCTTCTGTCCGCGTTCATGGGATAAGGAAACGTTAACGTGTACCCGGAAAATGTGTAAAAATATTTCCAATGTGAGCTTTATGCTTTTAAAAGTAAATAGTACACATTGCGTTTGAAGCAAATGAGTGTTTGATCATATGCTCTTCTGCTCTTTCTAGTTCAGAATATACGCAAGCGCGGTCATTTGTATTCCAGATTTTTGTGTGACAAAAAGGGAAAAAAGGTGAGTGAAATCTGTAACCAAACGGACAATGGAACATTGTGCGTTTGAAATGATACCAATTTGAATTATCAGCTTTTCGTATTGTGCAATGAAAGAAGTTAAGTACGTGTGATAACAATTTTGCATGCAACAAAACGACGGATAGTTTGAAATGGAATTGAATACTGTCCTCTATAAGGAGGAAATAATCATAGCATTTGCTTTTGAATGGTGACAGATAAATGTAGGAGAAAAATACTGTCTCACATTTGTTTCTTAAATTAAATAAAGGTACACACCGAGTTCTCCACATCCTGAGTATAAAGTTAAGAAAATCAGTTGTCGCTTATTACTCCTGGTCTAGCCGCTTGCATAGACCAATTCTAACAAGTCATACCAAACTAAGCCGCCTCAGAACTGCCAGGAATGGGAGCAATGGTGTCTTTTGGACTGGGAAAGATACGATGACAACACCTCGTAACTACAGTCAAAGGACAAAGTCACACCCAAGCTAGTACCCCTCTCTCCAAACTTCCACACTACGCTAAAAAGAACCAAATTTCAGGAAAGCATAAAATTTTTTTTGGCTAGGTTAACTAAAATTTAAATTAGAATGTGATAGCCCTTTTGAAATTAACCTTTTGTATTTTATTACAAGAATTAGATTACATTTGTCTTCAGCGTAGAACGCTTGAGGTCATTGGCTATCAAAAAATAGTAATGAATGCAAAAAATAATTAATTTCAAATTTTTTTCCACCCTGCCCGCCAATAAGCAGTTTTCTAGCAAAACGGGCTAACCCATTATATGATCCGAGACATGAGTGAATGGCCAATTACTGGTAGATGCCCAGGAACTGGCTGCATCAAGTCACCTGCAAATTCCTTAACTCCACTCGTTTATCGTGAAGTAACTCCAATTCAATTGAGTCCTTTCCCCTCCTCGAACTCAACACGCGAGATAAATCGGTGGAGCCGTTTGGAAACGACAGCGTCAAATAAATGCGCAGGCGGGAGTTTCATATTTATTTATAACACACGTTATTTATTCTCCCCTTTTAATGCAGTAGAGCGCCGAAAGAGTTTTGATGTTTCTATTTCATAAAAGGACGCGGGGGGTGGAGTCCATAGATATATGCATTAATAGAAGCGAGGGGATAAAATGGCGATCGCTTTTTGTGCTCCTCTTGACATGGATGAATGGTGTGTCATATCATTGAATCAAACAGAGATTGCGATGACTTATTTAGAGGCTGCTCTTCCTCGTCGGATGGGGGGTCTGTAGACGTCCGCGAGGATGTGTCTAAGCTGCTTTCGAGGCAACTTTCTTTTAACGGTTTCTCATTTATTCCAGATTACGCTCCCAACTTTTTAAGGGGTTCTTTTTTTTTTCTACTTGTGCCTTTTTACGTTTTCTTTTTTTTTCACCTTTTACTGGTGCTTATTTATTTATACGGAAGCTTGGGGTGTAGGATGGATGGAGACATTTTTTTTCTTTTGAGATGAATCGGTGACATCTGAGGTGTCGAATTAAAGTGCATTTAAATGGGACGCATAGACTGATAAGAAGGGTCATGATTGTAGGTTCGTATTTGCAATTCTCTAATCATTATTTTGTTGATCTTGTATTTCATTTCCACGTGTTTGCGTTTTACTTAATGTTGATTGCTATTTTGTGTCAAAATTTGCCTATCTTTACCAGTAGTGTAGCTTAACATTGATACCTGGGAATGTCAAGATTTGAAAGCAAAGAAAAAATCTTATGCTTTGTTTAAAACAACTGTTATCGTCCAGTTAGTAATGTGCCTTGTAAATGTTTAAAAAAAAAGCAACAGTCATAATTTAGTTGCATGTACGTGGTAACACGAGAATGGAACGTGAGTATGTAAACAAACAAAAAAAACCGTTGTTCCATGTAATTTCGAACATAGTTATGATGATACGAATAATATAGTTACGAATAACCTATGTGTATGTACTTCTTCTGTTATTATTAATTATTAAACATCTTATACTTTCAACTGAGTAATTTGATTGCATCGTTCAAAATAAGTAGTTACGGCGAGAAAGATATTCCTAGGTTGTCACATACGAAAACGATACGACTTAGGTCTATAATTTGCACAACCTTATATGTCAACTGCATTTATTGTTGTTTCCCGCAAAGGGTCGCAGTAGCCCGGTTAGTAGAGTAACGGATTAGGAATCAGAAAGTAGTTGCGAGTTCTAAATTCGATTAACCGTAGATTGTCATGTACCGAAGGCTGGTTCAAGTTAAATCTGTCACGACCTCAAATATCCTCATGTTTGCTTGGTGTGGAGGTTTGGAGAGTGCCAGCTCAGGTGTTGACATTATTATATGACCGTGGTATAAAATTCACGAGGTGTTGTACTAGGATCGTTCCCATCGAGATTGACCCTGGACAATTTCCCATTCTGCGCCTCCAGTACGACGTTTATTGAATTACTACCATCTATGTTTTTGCGTTGTATTGAGCAGATTTGTCTATATTTATACCAGTAGCGTAGAGGAAGATTGCGTGTTTGTAAGTCGATACAACCAAAGATAGGACGTGTATGGTGAATTTTAAATCTATTGTGGCCTCAAATGTCCTCTCGGCGTGGTGTGGAAGTTTGGAGAGTGGGGTGCCTATTGCGATTGACTTCACCAACTGACCATAGTTCAGTGATAACAACTAAGGATGACGAGATTTATATCGAAAACAAAAAACAATCTTATGCTTTGCTTAAAACAACCTTACACGTTAACTCAAAAAATTCACTGTTGTTTCTTTTTCCCGCAAAGACAATGAAATTCAAACAATTTAGTCCAAAGTTAAGACAGACTTCAAAAGGCACCGTCTCGCTCAAACCTGGCAATTCTGCTGCTCATGTAGCTCAGTGGGCTAGCAACCTTCGAGTTGAGTTGTAGGCGCAGATTCTGTTCCCCCTTGGGTATAGTAACGTCTGTAACGTTACGTGTCGTAAACTGATTAAAAATAATACATGACAGCTAAGAAACATTGCTATAAATTTTTAGATTATTAATAAGTTAACAAAGTAATTAGTTACTATAAGTGTAAGATCTTTGGTAAGATCAGATGACTTAAATTATTGCTATAATTTCAATGGTTGTTTATTATTTCTGATGTCTGCCAGTCGGGTATGACTGGACATTCAATAAACTATTCTTGTTTGAAAATGTAGTCTTATACTTTGGACTAAATAAAAAATTTATCTCACTCCGTTACAATGTTATGTTTTAAAATAATTTATATTTCCTCAGATGATTCTGGTTTTTGGAGTGTATGTATTGTATTTTGTTATAAATGTTCTGGTATATGGTCACACACAGTTCTGTAGTCGTAAATAAATCAGAAGGTATATCATGGGGGCCCCTGTACTAGTATAGGCAGGGCCCCATGGTATACCTTATACTGGTACACTCTTTGTATAGTACACTCTAATACCCTCAGAATTTTTCCATGGGGGGGGGAGAAATATGTACTTATTACTTACACTTTAAAGGGGGGGGGGGGTGAAACATGTACACACACGCACATACATGTATATATATCTGTAGGAAATCCTTTATAAGGACTGGGTAGGTATTCATTAAACTAAACCCGCGCTCGCGAACGGCCGTGAAATATGGCAATATTTCAATTGTTCTTAAAAGAGGCTTTAATTTTTCTGGAACAACTTGGGCGTTTTCATTTGTCCCTCAAACCCAGAATAGTGCACATTTCATCGATACCAAAACGTCAACAGATCCTTTCTACCTCCTTTCCTACTCGGCGAATAACCCATGTATTTATAATTTCTGGATCAAGCATGTATATATCCTTCAAAAGTTGACAATTTTCTTCATTACATCAGAACAAAGTCTGAATTTCATTCTATCGACAATACTTTTGAATGAATTTCTTTTGATTAATACGTACGATTTTGGAATTATGTACCAATGTGATATCTTGAAATAGAAACTTTTCTTTTGCTTCTACAGCTATCTGCGTTTCACGTGATCTTTCGCGCGATGTTTACTAGGAAAAACAAAGCGGTGTACGCAGTTTTTTATAAAAAGCAGAGGGTATACGGAATTTGCTGGAAAAACCAGAGGGTATACGGCGTATACCACCGTATACACTCCACTACAGCCCTGGTCACACATGAAGGTCTCATTTTTTAATGTTAGGACTCGATTACACCTTACATCTCAATGTTTGGAAATTTGTAGTTTATTGGTATATTTTGTTTCTGTTGTGTAGGTCACTAATCAAGATCAAGGTAATTTATCTTTTAGATTATAACTCAAAAGTTTACACAACGGTGTATCACAGTGTTTAATTTTCAGAGAAGGCAAAGAGCATTTGTTTTTAAACTTTTCCGCAGTTATTTTCATCTTTCTATCCTATAATTGGTCGATCCCTAGTCATACCAAATCTGCCAATGAATCTCAGAGTATAAGAAATATTTCATGAATTCAAAATCATCTTTTCAATGCACCTGAATATTTATCACACAAAGGCACAGTTGAAAAAGTGTTTGTGTCAAAGTCAACAAAAAAATATATTTTCCTTATTTTAGGGAGAAAAAAAAATTCAAAATTTCTCAGGGAACATCGAGTAAGAAGTTTCACACTAAGCTAATTGAAACTGAATCCCTCTGATAATCCCTCTCTTTATACAATATTTCTACACTATATTTTTTTCACTCTCGAATTTCGTCCCAAATCCAACTTCCAATCATTGAATCTAAGTAAAACGAGATGTTTGATTTTACATTTTATTAAGAACTAGCAAAATACCCGACCTTACTCGGTTTGAATTGGTTTACTCTAAATTGAAGAGATAGTCAAATTATATAATGACTTACGTTTTTTGTAGAATAAAAATTTATTTGAAAAAACAACGACCTTTCGCCATCTTTATAATTTCTAGAACTTACTTTGGACACAAATCCTACACATGCATATCCATTCCTGTAATACATTTCACATACATCGCATCCTTGCTGTATAACAAAACTACAAAATGACGAAAGGTGACACTAAGGTTACTACAACAAAAGACAATTTTGAGGGAGATTTGGAATTCCATTTCATAAGTTCTTTTCATGTTCAACTCAATTAATAAAAATTACGATTTAAGGCGAATGTTCTAGCATTCATAGTCAACAAAACAGTATTTTTGTACTTGTGGCACTCTTGCATTCGGTATGGGACAAAGTGAAATTATGCAATCTTCTCCTGTCATTATGACAACGAATTTTTACATGTTTGAAAAGTTCTAGTTCGGATTTTTTAAACATTATTATTCTATCAATAACGGCATTATTCTTTCAATAATGGCATAACTACACTTAAAATTTACTGAAATTTATTCTGACTTACCTGCTATTTTTTAAGTCGAATACGTTTTGGTGGTGTTGCGTGTGATGAGAAGGAAAACACATTTATTAAAATAATAAATATTTAAAACAGAAAACAGCGAAATAAAAGATGTCGGAAAAAATTATTGTTCTAAAGATATGAATTTGTGATTCATTTTTATCTCTTGACCTCGCACATTTGCCACAACTTACAACTAAAAGTGCACAAAATTTAGAAATGTGAAATTAATTCAGAGCGAATGAAACAGAAAATATTACTGCTCGCGCGATCTTCTTCATTCCCGTTGAAAAATATCGTCTGTCCCAAATATTCGGAAATCGTTTTCATTGCCCAAAGAACAAAAATAAGACTCGAAATAAATAAAATATCAGAGCTGAAATTCCATAAAAAAAATTGAAGAATAATTACTTTTTCAGCAGTACTAGTAAAGCAAATCAAAGAAATGCGATACTCAATATACATTCCAGTTTTCCAAAATACCAAATTATGGTTGATTTAAGGATACTTACTCAAGTGTTTTAGCATGAAACTCAACTAAATATAACAATAAAGAAATGTGTAATATTGCATTCACTAAACAAATAGATAATGTATGAAATGAATTATATTGCAATCAAGTATCTAGAATAAAATTCATGTGATGCTTGAACAAACACACAAACACAAAATCGAACATAGAACGAAAAGACGGACAGACAGACTTTCGCAACTATTTGCGCTCACTAAATGAAGATAAGTAATCCCTGTATGCAAATTTTCATGAAAATATATTAAACCGTGTGGACGTGTGTAGGGCACATACAAACAGACATACAGATGGACAGACAGACAGACACCAAACGCCAAAGAGGCTGATTTGGCATCAGAAGGGTCCAAAACAGATAGAAAACTTGAAATGGGTCGAGAATATTGAATGTACAAACAAACACTCCATTCTTATTTATATAGATAAATACATTTAACATACTTAGGTTAAAGCATATCCTATAATGTATCTAATTAAAAAAAAAGGATTAAAAAATTTAATTTTCAGCGAGCATCGTGTAAAACCAGCACACTTAGCCAATCAATTTTTACAGTAAATTTTTCATTAGATTTTTTCACCAGTTAGTTGTTTTTCCTCTTGAATTTCGTCCAAAATCCACCAGCTTGACGAAAAGAGATGCAAAAACTGTACTGGATTTTACTTTATTTAGTATAAACTTCTGATATTTAGGATCAAAAAGAATTCTATATAATACCTATAACGTATATTTGGGATAAAAATCTAAATATCTATTGTGAGCATAAAAAACTATACACTAAGCCAACTTCTCTCTTTACAGTATATTCCTCCATTAGATTTTTCTTCCCAAGTATTTTCCCTCTCGAATTTCGTTCAAAATCCCACATTCACCAGATGACCATTCAAATGACGTAAAATGCAGCCTTTTAATTTACATTTTATTTCGTATAAAGCTAACGCATTTAGAATAAAACATATTCAATAACGTTATACCATATTTATCTAATGCATGTTTAGGATGAAAGTATAAATATCTCTATGAGCACCAAATAAAAATCAACACACTAAGCCTTACAGTGCATTTCTCCATTAATTTTTACTCAAGCATTTTCTCTCAAGAATTTCGTCCGAAATCCCTCTTCGACCTGATTCTTATTTAGTAACAAAGACTCAAGAGTCAAAATTATGGACATGGGGAGATTCATAGACTCATCAGGACTTGATTATGCTAAGAGATTAACTTTTTGTAACAATTTATTAACTTTTGTAATAATTATTTGTAAACCATTTGCAATAATTATTTGTAAACCATTTGTAATAATTATTTGTAAGCCATTTGTAATAATATATTAAGTACTGTATAGATGTAATGGATGTATAGATGTAATATATCTAACATTCTTAATAGATATGCCATCTAGGTGGTTTGCTCTATTCATTCCAACCACATAAATTTATAATGTTACGGTGTATCAGTACACTAGGCACGGTAGTGTATGATGTTAGTTCAATAACCATTTAACCAACCGTAAACAAACTATTTTACTTTATATTTCATTTCGTATAAATTTCACGTATTGAGGATGAAGCGTATTCTATAACGTACCTAGAAAGCTTCTCATATTTGTGATAAAAACATAAATATCTCTGTAAGAATGCAGTAAAAACTGCACACTAAGTCCAATCTCTCTCTCTTCACAATATTCCTCCATTAGATTTTCTTCCCAAACATTTCCCCCCTTGGATTTTCTCCACAATCCCACTTCCACCAGATGACCATTTAACGCACGCAAGCCGAATTTTTAAAGACCTACGAAAGTGGTTTTTCTTGGCATTAGGATCCCTGAAAACCACTGCTTAAAACTGACAGCGAAGAGGTGTACACCGCTACTGTGGCAGTAGCCACAGACCGGCGTGGCTCAAATTACAGGGTAAGTGGGGAGCTCATTCCCCACTGCAAGAGCCACTACCTGACGGACCATCTGAGAGAAAAGGGTCAATTTAAGACGCTTAAACGTTTGTTCTCTTCGCTGCATTCACACTTTACCGAAGGGCGGGATCCTGTGCCCCGTGGACGGCAGAAAACCCACTCATTACCCAGCGACCCGATCGTAAGTATCATAATAGAGCGGAGGTAAATGCAGTGTTTTATGACAGGTTGAGATGCGATGTTGACTATCAGAGAGTCATCTGCGGGGCTGGTTATGGGGAAAGTGATATTTCTCACGGAAAATTAGGCAGTTAGCAGTGATAGAATGATTAAATTTTTCTGTCTCGTTTATTATTGTTTTTCTTTTTTATCAGACCTAGTGTGCGAGAAATGGAATGGAGGGCTTAGGCACTAAGGTGCATTAGCGTGTATTGTGGAGTTGGTGGGAAACTGAAATAACATTCGCTCTTATTTTATTCGGGTTGTTAGTTTAAATAACTGGCCCAATCACGCGAAGAATCGAGTGAGAAAATAAGAGCAGTTTAGCGCCGGTATTTTCTTTATATTCTGACCGAAGCATTTGTTTTCGCTTGAAAGTCTTGTATTCTACTCACCAAATTTTCATGTCTAATGAAGGTTCGGGTAGAAATAAATTACCTATATTGTACCTGTAATCTCATTGAATTCTTACTGAAGCACTTATTTTCGCTTAAAGGTCTTATATTGTACTTCTCCACAAAATTCATAAGCCTAACTAAAGATTGGATAGGAACATGTGATGAATTTTAATCCTCTTATCTCATTAAACTCTTTCTGAAGCATTTGTTTTCAATTAAAGGTCATATATCGTACTTCCTCACCAAGTTTTCAAGCCTATAAAGAAGGTTTGGAAAAGAAGTTATGATAAATTTGCTCCTGTCTTTTCATTCAAATCTTGCTGAACATTTGTTTTCACTTAAAGATCTTGTAATGTACTTTACCAAATTTTCAAGCCCAATGAATGATTGAATAGAAAGATATGATCAATTTTGCGTCTGTCTTTTCATAAAATTCTTGTTACATCGTTTGTTTTCACTTTTAGATTCACTGAACAAATTTCACTTGTACTTCGTGTACTTTCACCAATGACAAATCACATGGGTATTTGAATTAGAGCTCTTACAATGATGGCATCATAGTAGAGTGATTTGACAAAATTCAATTGAATTGTACTAATAGTGCTGCATTTCTTAAGAGACTGCAGCCTAAAGCCACATATGTAAAAGCGGCAAAAATAAAAACAAAAAATATGTATATATACAGGGTGTTTCAGTGAACCGTTTCTGAACTTCTAAGAGGGGTAGGGTACATCTTGACGAACCAAAATCATATACCAATGGGCAGTCAGAAATGCTTTCCTGACGCGGTAGATGGCGTTGTGCGGAATCCCGAGCTTTCGTGTAGGGAATCTTCATTTCGCACAAGAACGCCAAGTTAGTAGGATGGATGATTACACGATCGCAGAGTTAGCCGATATGCATTTGGCGTACGGGGCTGCAAATTGTAGTGGGCCAGCCGCACAGCGTTTGTACGCGGAACGATATCCGACGAGGCGTATCCCCAGTCATAATTTCTTTGCAAGACTGCACCAGAGGTTAGCTGAGACAGGTTCATTAGAAAGAGCTGACAGGGACAGGGCAAGAACAGCACGGACTGCAGACGTCGAACAGAATGTGCTGCAGCATGTACAGGGGAATCCAAGAACGAGTACACGAAGTGTAGCAAACGCAGTCGGGGTTTCCCATTGCAGCGTCTGGAGGATTCTCCGAGAAGACATGCATCCGTTTCACGTGCAGCGTGTCCAGACACAGCAACCGGAGGATTATGCACCTCGTATTGCTTTCGCACAGTGGTACCTTGGAAAATGTGCTACAAATTCCCTTTTTCCTGCTGAAGTGTTGTTTTCCGATGAGGCATCCTTCACAAAGGAAGGAATTTTCAACACGCATAACGACCATATCTGGGCGGTCGAGAATCCGCATGCAATACGACGTCGTGCAGCACATATTCGATTTTCGGTCAATGTATGGGCCGGTATTATGGGAGATCACCTCATCGGACCTTACCTGTTACCGTCTCGTCTAACCAGACCTAACTACTTGCTCTTTCTGCAGCAAGTATTGCCACAACTTTTGAGAGATGAACATATTTTTGCATCGACGCAACAGATAATGTGGTTCCAACACGATGGAGCCCCTGCCCATTATAGCGGAGATGTTCGTAACTACCTGGATGTCACATTTGGTCAGCAGTGGATCGGACGTGGTGGTCCCGTGCGTTGGCCTGCTCGGTCACCCGACCTATCATGTCTTGATTTTTATTTCTGGGGTCATCTGAAATTGCTAGTTTATGACACCCCTGTTGACAATGTTGAGGAGCTGGTTGCAAGAATTGCAGTAGCTGCCGGAGAAATTCGAGATATGCCTGGAGTATTCCAGAATGTTCGGATGTCCATGCGTCGGAGATATGAGGCGTGCATTGTAGCCCGTGGAAGAAACTTCGAACACTTATTTTAATCCATGTACCTTTTGCTTCTTTTCTCATGTATTATTAAAACGATTTCTCACTTACGGTCTCTTTTCTTTACGGTGCTTCAGTGTACAACACCGCTTCAGGAAAGCATTTCCGACCCCACATTGCTATATGATTTCGAGTCGTCAGGATGTACCCTACCCCTCTTAGAAGTTCTGAAACGGTTCACTGAAACACCCTGTATACTCTTAAGACAAACGGAAAAGTTGTACTTAGAAGGAATTGTAAGAATGCAATGAAATTAACACAAGGTTAGTAAAGTGTGTGTTTTATTTATGACTGAGTAAATTATTAAAATTTGAGACTGGAATATGCAAACTTTATTGAGAAAAATTTTAAAAAGTGGTATCATTCAGTATGGCGTATGACCGCCATTATTCCTAATGCAGCATGTCAAGCGCCTTGGTAGTGAGTCATAGAGGCTCTTTGTCAAGTCTTGCGACAGTCTATCCCACACTGCTTGAACCCTGTCGTGTAATTCCGGTAGATTACTCGGTACGGATAGAGTGATGACATCTCGTCCAATGGCATCCCATACAATCATGATCGTGGACAGGTGAGTATGCCGGTCATGGTAATAAATCGTTGTGTCGTAGATAAGCTCTAGAGATGGCAGCAATATGGGGTCGAGCATTGGTTTGTTGAAAAAGCGGATGAACCTGGGAGTTCAGGAATAGGATCGTAACTGTCAGTAAGATTTCTTGTACGTAACGCTGGCCTGTCAAAGAGCCCATAACGACTATCGCAGGTGATTTGGCATCATACGTAATTGGACGCTTCTGGACGTATGACGCTGCACAACTAACCGTGAATCTTAGCACTGACTATGTCTCCTCCACACACTCTAACAAACTAATACCAACACACACTCCCGTGCCTAGTCTCGTGAGACACTCTACCAGTTTAAATAAGGGTGCTTGGATGAGTATAGCATGATACCGAGTTGACATGTCTACCCAGAATGTTTGAGCACATTACATATATACATCATTAAATCTATACAGTAATTACATTAAATCATTGTACTAGGTTACATTATAAATGCACATATATACAACAAACAAGGGGGGAAAAGTTCTCTCGTTCTTCTTAGTCTCTTAGAATAATCAAGTCCTCGTGATTCTCAATGAATCTCACCATGTTAATAATTTTACCCCTCGAGCCCTTGTTATATGCAATATTCCTGAGCCTTGCGATTTTAAGGAAGGCGCTCTCATATGCCATGAGGCTGTAAGCGGGCAAACTGAGATGTAATGTTGCGGTGTGCCAATTTCACCATAGGAGCAGTTTTTAGACATGATTTTCTTAAACGTCGTTAGGTAGGATGGGAATGGGCCATGCCCTGTGAAGAAGAGTGTCTCTTCCCGGGTCCAACTTGTAGATTTTAGCGACACTCTGAAGCCAGTGCCTTTAGTGCTAGGAGACCAACTCGATTGTCTGACCAGATCTTGACATTTTTGTCTGCTACTGCTTCTGCTGCTGTTATGGCTGAAACAATTCCATACAGCTACGCCTATAAAACGGAATTATTGTCATGCATTCTTTTGTGGACCATTGCTGAGTTATACGTCCTTCTTAAATAGAGCAGAATGAACTTCCCACTCCTTTCTCCATTTTGGAGCCATCGGTGAAGTAGCTTATGCCGGAATGAGGAGCTCCCACTGCTGGATTTATTCTGTCATTCAAAAGGGTTTTAGCTAGATCCATAGACCGGAGCCTATCGCTCTTTCCTCGTAGTCATCTTTACCATAATCTGCATCTCCAAGTTGTACTTATTATGTATATGTACTTCCAGTACATATTCTGGAGGCTACATCACCGGTAAGTTTTTTTAGTACGATTTTTGTACATATAGCCAATAGATATTTCAATAATGAATTAGAATTAGATTAAACCAAACCAATTAGATTAAAGGCTAAACGTCGTAAAAACGGTGACAAATTACACTTTAACCATGACATGTATCATGCAAGAGTAATTGGTAACAAGACGTGAACTCATGTCTTATGTATGGTTTTTTCGTTTCCACTGGAAATTCCTCTCAAATAAAATATTAAAAATATTAGCAAGTATAGTATCATAATTAGTATAATATCGACAATATATATCACAAGTAGTATAGCAACATAAGTATTATAATATAGGTAGTAGAACATCATAAGTAGTAGAACATCAAAAGAAATAGAATATCATAAGTAAAAGAATATCATAAGTAGTAGAACATCATAAGTAGTAGAATATCATAAGTAGTAGAACATCAAAAGAAATAGAATATCATAAGTAAAAGAATATCATAAGTAAAAGAATATCATAAGTATAATAATACCAAAAGTGTTTTAACGATATTTTAAAACCAAGCACGTTTAAGTAATGAAAAATAAACTAAAATAAGGTGGGTATTTAGCAGCTTTAGTTTTTTACAGATTAGAGAAGAGTGAATAGATAAGAAGCCAACACTAAAACGTACAATAATTGCTCAACAATAACGTACAATAACGCAGGACAATAATTATTTATTGCTCACACAAAATAAGAAAATCCTTTTGCCTGGAAATATAGTTATAAAATGTTCATTAACACTGTCAGTTAAACATATTCACTCTAACATAACCACATTAAGTTACAGTCACGACTTGATCACATAATGTGCTCAAAATTTCTCCCACAGAGACTAAAATTCATACAGTCATCAGATGAATATCCTTAAAATGAAATAGAAGTATAATTGACTGTGCTCAAGAAAATTCCAAGCCTGTTAACTGAAAACTGCATCAGTACATAGTTAAGATATCATAAAAATTGCTTTAGGAATTCCATAAACTCGATTGTAACATACGGGCGTGAATAATAACACGTCTAGTCTTCTATAGACGAGTCTGTTTTCTATGGAGGTAAAAAAGGAGCGAAAATAGGGCCCAAAAAGTCTAATCACATCTGTCACAACATCCAGATATGAGTCGCTTAATGGTTCTACACTGACTCACGAAGACCATTAAGAAGTTTAAGTGAGTATAGTTTGAGGTTCCATTTAAATCTGTGGAGAAATATAACACTTTTTTGAGCGAATGTCTTCTGAGACCTTAGGATCCATTTTTCCTGTCTTTTCTGACAGTGATGACTTTTTTAGAGGCGCGATTGCCCGAGAAATAGCTCTTTATGCTTACATTTTTTCACCCATCAATTTACAGACCTTCGTGGAAGTTAAATTTCTGGCGTAGAAAAGGAGTTATTGTTAGACACATCACGAAAGCGTAGAAATTCACTTAAAGCATCATTGTTATTTTTTTCGTGGATATTACTTTCTTTAGTAGGAAACAACATTGTAGTCGAAATTCTTTGGAGTGACACTCTGGAATAAAAAAAGAATGTGACAAGAGTTGTGGAATGCAGTTTTTCCTCGTTTTTTATAGTACATTAATTTAGTATACTTTATTATAAATTAGGTTTGGTTGCGTTTATCAAATTATTGTCATGCTATATGATAGCAATTAGATTGGGACCTACAACTTTAAGCAGTAATAAATAAGGATTTTTATGAATTTAAAAGAGAATATTTAAGGAAAGAGAATGCTGTTTATGACATGTACCCTTATTTCCTCAACAAAGCGGTCCTAAAGGTTGTAGCATTAAAGGTTCAACTGATTTTAGAGTAATAAGTAAAATAATAAAAAATAACGTATTTATGTTGCATACACACATATTTTGAGACATACTGAAATTAAACAATAAATCGCCCTTTTCTTGGTACATTGTGCCAAAAAATCAAAATTTCGAATATAAAAAAAATTTACTACTCGAATTTATTTTTAAACATTTTAAATGCTGTATTTGAAAGTGTTTTGTAAATACCACTGCGAGGGTCAGTAACAGTTATTTCAAAACAATTCAAATAGATTCAAATAAATTCCCAAAAGACAAAATTTTGAACATCTTCCTTAAATCTCTGGGTTGGTTATTATGTACCTCGTCACTAGCAAAACTGACCAGATTTTTGATGGACGAGTTATCTCGTCATTATAAGAAAATTGACCAGATCTCAATCTCGTCAAGCTAAAAAAAAATAGGCAGTATCTTAATGAGAGATATCGTGTCATTAGGAAAGTTGGTCAGATATTGATGGACGATATATTTCGTAATCAGGATCAGATCTTTATGGACGAGATATCTCGTCATTGGAAATACTGGTCAGATCTTGATGGACAAGATTCCTCGCCATTAGGGAAATTGGTGGTCGGACTTTGATTGACGAGATATCTCGTTTATAAGATTGACGAGATATCTCGTTTATAAGATTGACGAGATATCTAGTTTATAAGATTGACAAGGTATCTCGTCAATCAAGTATTGTAGTATCAAGATAAATATTGCATTGTAGTCTCAATAGTATTGACGAGATATCTCGTCAATACTGCTGAGTGGGTTAATATTAAATGCGAAATCCTATAAAGTAACCTGAAAACACCCCACCCCAACTCATCTCGAATTAACATCGATTTATAAAGTTAGTAAATATTTTGGGAATTATTTCCTGCTTTCAAGTTTAGTTTCGCAAAGCCATCAGCAAATGTTTATCTTTCTCCCGCTCCAAGACAGTCCTATTCTTATTGTTTCCGATCGAATGAAAATCAATGTTGTAACAAGACAATAATACGCGCAAGCTACCAACACCGCCACCGCAAACAAGAATTCCTCTTTAACTTATCGAGAAAAACAAAACCTGGAATGGCTTTTGTTCCCGGCAATTATCGAATCGAAACTGAGAGGTGTCAGTTTTGTTGCAACGACCCCGGTTCCTGGAAAAGAACTCCGCAGAGCCAAACCGCGCGCTAAAAGTTTACTTGATTCACTTCGGTTCACGCTCCGTGACACTGTTGCAGGGACCTCTCAAGCGACGAGAAAAGTTTAATTTCGATTATAATTCCGCTTCCTTTCATTTTTGCGGTTTTTAAAAAACGCAGCGAGCGTAGCTGTGCAGTTGAGCATGTGGGGACATTTGCTGATATTTTGCGTGTCCCCTCACTTTCGTTTTGTTCCGTTTATGCGAAAGGCCCGCCTTACGAATTAAATGAACGACTTTTGTCGTTAATTCCCAGTTTCTTTTTTTGCTTCCCGAAGCTCAGTTTGAATATTCCAGAGGGATATTGTGTTGTTCTCTCGTTAGTCGCTTCAATTGTCCTCCCATGTGTGTGAGACAGCTAGTAGTTCACTTAAATGATCGTTGTCCATGTTAAATCAAATTTAATCCAGAGATGTGCCAACCAATATCAAGTGAACTGCGATCAAAGTTAGGTTGATTGAGTTTGAGTTTAATAGCGGAAAGACAATATTTGAAGGGCCATAAGAAAATCATTTGATTTTTGAACGCGGTATAAGAATTTAAAAGTGCTCATAAAGTATTTTGTTGGACCAGTCTCTTTGTAATTAAGTCCCATATCTATTAACTGGGGTCTATACAAATTTAGATGACGTGTCTTATAAACTCCCCGAGTAGACTTACCTCGAATTAACCGTCCCTTAGCGAAAACTCGTTTATATTGCGCAAAGAATAAAAATAAAACTCGAAATTTAGAAAGTATCAGAGTTGAAATTCCACAAAAAAAAATAATAATTGGAGGAAAAAGCTTTTTACAAGTACAGCTTTTTCAGCTGTACTTTTTTTAAAACAATAGAAGTAATAGTAATATAATCAATTTACCTTCCAGCTAAACTACCAAAACTACCAAATTATGATTGATTCCAATAGTTACTCATCAGGTGTTTTAACATGAAACTTACCTAAATATATAAGCAAAGAAATTGTAAATAGTGTATTCATTAAACCAAAAAAAGGTGTATTAAATTTAGAATATTGCATTAACATATCGCACTCCGGCAATTAAAGTGACACAACTCAAAATTGCACAATTTGCGAAACATCAACTTAAAGGATACTATGAAACTTATATTGTAATTGTATAGGTTCTTTTAAATTTTAGGTAAGTATTTATGGTGGTAAGTCCTATTATATTCTATAGAATAGTAATATAACAGGGACACCTCATGCATATATTTCAAAGACATAACATCAAAATTTTTATTTTTTGACTTGGTCACTTTTTTGCCGCGGTGCGATATGCTAAAATCCTCCAGGGGACAAGGTCACATCATGAGCTCAAGTCTCACTTCACCCAAGCGGGTCTCTGCGGCTATTCGGAGAGAAGTCACTCAGTAGACGCTGCTTACGCCTGACATCCATATACTTCATATGTCAATGTTTACTGCAAAAGTTCCCGTAATATCAATAAATGCTCTTCGTTGGATTTCTCGGTAGTAGTCAGAGAAGTCACTCAGTAGAACTCTGCTTACGCCTGACATCCATATACTTCATATGTCAATGTTTACTGCAGACGTTCCCGTAATATCAATAAATGCTCTTCGTTGGATTTCTCGGTAGTAGTCAGAGAAGTCACTCGGTAGAACTCTGCTTACGCCTGACATCCATATACTTCATATGTCAATGTTTACTGCATAAGTTCCCGTAATATCAATAAATGCTCTTCGTTGGATTTCTCGGTAGTAGTCAGAGAAGTCACTCAGTAGAACGCTGCTTACGCCTGACATCCATATACTTCATCTGCCAATGTTTACTGCATAAGTTCCGCTAATATCAATAAATGCTCTTCATTGTATTTCTCAGTAGTTCTCTATTACAACTACTAAGGAATAATCCCTGTTGTCTGGGATTACTACAGAAGCCGGTAGGATAATTTTCTACAAATATGGGAAACCTAAGGCCTAAACCTGGCCTTCCAGCTCTAGTGCCTTAAGAAGAGCCAGGAAATTGACCAGTTGCGGCACGTATTTCTTCCGTCAACCGATCAAGAAGGCCAGGGAATCCACACCAGCAACATTAGCAATCAAAGTGTCGTCGAATCAACATCGAATCCTGGTGAGAGGCACACACAAAAGGAATATATTCCAAAATGTGCAAGCAAATGTATCATCATGTGCCGTCTATAGTGTATAGTGATTAATCGTACTTTTTTCTATCTATATTATTTTATCTCCAATTTATAGTGCTATGGTATCAGGAATCCCAGTTCCTATGAGAGGGAGGGCTGCTTGTATTGCATTTCTGGGACCGCGGCAACCCTATTGCAAGGGTAGCAGATTTGCAACAGGAGGCTTATGAATTCAATACTCGATCCAACCAAAGACCATTGTTTACGTAGGGCTGGTGCACGTTAAATTCATCGTGGTATCAAATGTCGTCACGTTGACGTGGTGAGAAAGTTTGGTGAGTGTGGATGACAGCTCAGGTGTTGACCTCATCATCTGAACTGTGGTTCAAAATAACGAGTCGTACTCGGATTTTTTTTATCCTGGACCATCGCCAATAGCCCGTTGTGTTACGGCAGGGCGATGTTAATTCACCTACCTACCCAGTGACACATCTATGCTATATTTCTTCGCAGTGTCAGGCGTGTATATCTGTAGAGAAAAAAAATATCGTTACGAACAGTTATGTAGAAAAATAATTTTATGTCAAGACAGTATAAAAATATAGCAAGAATTCAGGTAGACATTACCAGGTCATAAGTTCTGCAATTAATTTATCCTCACCTTTTCATTTTCAGTTGGTAAAAATTCTTTTCATTGTAATGTTCAAGCATGGATTTTACGTATATTTTAAATTTTGTTCTCATTCAACTTTCTTGGTGGTTGTCTCAATAAAGGTCATTAGCAAAACGGACCAGATCTTGATCTCGTCATCATAAAAAAAATTGACAGTAACTTGATGTTGATATATCATTTTTTAGCGAAATTCAGATCTTGATTATAGAGATATCTAATTAGAGAAAATTGTCAGATCTTAATGAACGAGGTACCTCGTTACTAACGAAATTTATCAGATAGTGATCAACGATACATCGTTATTAACAAATTTTGTCAGATTTTAATGAACGAGATATCTTGTTACTAGCAAAATTTGACGGATCGTGATGAAAGAGGTATCTCGTTACTAGCGAAATTTGTCAGATCTTGGAGAAAGAGAGATATCTCGTTATTACCAAATTTTGCAGATCTTGTTAAACGAGGTATCTCGTAATAAGCGAAATTTGTCAGATCTCGATGAAAGAGATGTATCGTTACTAGAGAAATTTGTCAAACCTTGTGAACGAGATATCTCGTTATTAGCAAAATTTGTTAGATCTTGATGAAAGAAATATCTCGTTATAAGCGAAATTTGTCAGATCGGGATTATTGAGTTGTCTCGTTACGAACGAAATTTGTCAGATCTTGATGAACAAGATATCTCGTTACTAGCAAAATTTGTCAGATCTTGATGAACGAGATATCTCGTTATTAGCAAAATGTGCCTGATTTTGATGAAAGAGATATCTTGTTATAAGCAAAATTTGTTAGATCTTGATGAAAGAGATATCGCGTTATATGCGAAATTTGTCAGATCGGGATTAACGAGTTGTCTCGTTACGAACGAAATTTGTCAGATCTTAATGAACGAGATACCTCGTCATCAGTGAAATTTGTCAGATCTTGATGAACAAGATATCTTGTTACTAGCAAAATTTGTCAGATTTTGATGAACGAGTTATCCCGAGTATTAGCGAAATTTGTCAGATCGTGATGAAAGATATCTTTCGTCGAAAACACCTTGGAAGGTTTAGACTGATCTTCGCCGGAAATACGAACTGAAAACATCATAGTCCTGTAATTCGGACTCCATATAACTTAAAGAAACAACCTCACTTCCTTAATCCCACAAATACAGAATCTGAGACCAAAGTTAAAACTTTTCCCCATAGTATTGTTCAGACATTGATTTTACGAATAGTTTAAATTTTGATATCTCTCTTACCCTCCTGGTGGTTGAAGTCAGTAAAACTGGCGAGCTCTTGATGTATGAGATATCTCGTCAAAACTCGGGAATACGAGCGCAAAACATCCTGTAACTCTGACCTCATAACTTAAAAAACAGACAATCTGACTTCCTTAGCACCGCAAATACAGAAGTTCTGCTCAGATGCAAGTAATTCCGTCCAGTAGCTTGTGTCTCTCCCGGTCTCGGCAAAGAGGCGGTAGGTCGAGCGGCATCCTATCATTTGGGCCCTGGTGGGGCGTAATTTGTGCAATGAGATTAGCGTCAAAGAGATTGACCACCGCACGCGTTTTGTGGAAAGCGGTTGTTAGTGAGTCACATGAGCTGTGATTCCTCCTCGCTCTGCACCTGTTGTGTTAACGGGTGAGCTTCGATGCTCTTTTTCTACGCTAATCGCAGACAACCTGAACAGGAAGAGGAGAAAGAAAAGATACATTGTGTAAGGGCTTTTTTATGCCACTTTCGTGCCGGCAGCTGACAATACTGATGCACAAGGGTTGGACTGACTCTTTTGCCACCTGTAGTCTTAGAACCAGGCGATTACAGATCCCCAGTTCTGTCGTGCTAGTCAAGAAAATCGTGGTGCGGGCAATGATACGTAGTCAGAAAAAAATAAGGGTTAGTTATGGCATGTTATTTAAAAATAGAGTCCACAGTTTGCCTCTATTTTTAAAGAAGCATGTTCAGCAGTTGGTTTTCCGATGTTATAAATTCTACACTCATTCGGTCTTTGTGAAACCGATTGCAGTAGAAGATACTTTTGTATTTTTTTTTACAAATGGAGCCTGGTCAATACCAGAACGGATATCAGCATTTGTAGGCATAGAGGAAATGATATATACAATCTTCGGAACGAGCATACAATCTCCTTTTGCATATTTTGGACAGAGAAACTATCAAGATTCCCCAATAACTGATTAAAAAGAGATATCAATGAAAGATCTCGTAAGCCACACAGAAATCCTATCAGCCATGACGAACCTCTTCAATAGTCTATTACAGATCAATAAGATTCTGCACTCCAGACATCGTAATTCCCACAACTACTTGATTCTCTAAGACGAGATTTCGAAATAATTGTTTGTAATTGTTTTCTGCATACATTCTGTCATGATTTCCCAATAACCAATTAAAAAGAGATACCAATGAAGGATCTAATACGCCAAGCAGAAAGCCTATCAGCCATGACGAGCTCTTAAATAGTTTAATACAGATCGATAAGATTCTGCACTCCAGACATCGTAATTTCCACAACTACTTGACCCTCTAAGACGAGATTTCGAAATAATTGTTTGTAATTGTTTTCTGCATACATTCTGTCAAGATTCCCCAATTACTAATTAAAAAGAGATACCAATGAAAGATCTAGTACACCACGCAGAAAGCCTATCAGCCATGACGAGCCTCTTCAATAGTCTATTCAATAGTCTACAGATCAATGATTCAGCACTCCAGACATCGTAATTCCCACTACTACTTGACCCTCTAAGACGAGATTTCGAAATAATTATTTGTAATTGTTTTCTGCATATACTCGGAGAAGTAATAAACATAAGGGAGGAAATAATAATTGAGTAAATTAATAATTATTCACCCAAACGTCTAATAATCCCGAATTTTCTAGGACGTGACAGATTCTTTCAAGGCGATTGATTTTTATTTAGCTGTTCAGCATCACGAGGTATTCGTTCTTTAACGTTTGGGCAATAAATAGTTACATGTGCTTTTAACTTCCTGCATTCTTTCATGTGAAACACTAGACTGTCTTTATCTATGTAAGATGATCAGAAATGGTGTGAACAATGCTGCATCTGTCGTCAATACTTTCAAGTGTGGACGTATGAGGTTCTGCATCACCGGGTTCACAGGGACATAGCGTGACATTTTTCAAGTGTTACCGGTCAATAAAAAAAAAGGTAAATAGAAATTAGTGGATTTTTGCCGGAGCGTGAAGCGCAAAGACAAAACACAAAACTTGTTATTTTACGCTGAATTGCTTTGTCGTTCTGCGGTTATATTTTTGCCACACGAGAGTAAATAGATCAATTTACGTTGACTTGCATTGGCTCGGAAAAATCTTCTAGGACAAAGGATATATTGTTATCCAATATCTGGGACAGCCTTGTTTACTATTTTAAAGACTTATTTCTTTCGCAGACAGAATTTTATTTATAAGTTAAAAAAACATTTCGCCTTTCGACTCTAAGCTTTCTAGTACAGTTAGCTCTTGCTTAATTAGTAAAAAAAAAAAACGGTAGCAAATTTAAACTGATTTAAGTATAGTACAATACTGTATATAGCCTGAGTTTGCATTTACAAGGAAAACCATTGATAAAGATATAGCGCTTTAAGTCAAACTAACACATTAGAATTATACTTGGAAACATTTATTTATTTTTAGAATTCTTATTTGAAACTCAAAAAACGAATTAAGAGTACAGTGAATGAGGGAATGTGCAACAATTGCAAATATGATTATTTCCTATCCAATTTTAGTCATAGTTTAACGACAGTTATGGACTAAACTCAAGATTGATGAGCTGACTAATCATAATTTATAGTAAAATTTTCCCTTTAAAAAAATGTGTCCTTAGTGGCAACTGTAAACATTTTTCTTTGCTCCAAATTCAAGTCGGATGTTTACTTTCGAGATTAATCCAATACCGTCGCCAATAGTTTGTTTTGCTTCAATACGATGTAAATTCAATCCGTTGTTTTGCTTCAATATGATGTAAATTCAACTACTTACCTACAAAATTCAAGTAAGAAATTAGACTTTTGGTGAAACTCCAGAACGCTGAGGTACCTATCAATGCAGAAAACTGATTGCTGTATTAGCTAAATCGCCTTAAAACGTTCCTAGTAATCAATGGAAAGCAAGTTAGTAGTGATACAATTCTAACAAACCCTGATTCCGTATTCGAGTCACAAATGGATTGTTATTACCTAAATTCGATTGATATGGTAAGACAAAAATTCATTTAATCGTTCCTGTTGTATAGTGAACAACTGTTTGGAAACGATTTTTTTCTGAAATTCTTTATGATCTTGAATCTACAAAATGTTACCTTCTTGACCTTTATTGCAGAAACTCAATAGCTGTGATGTCTAAGTCATTTCAAAATGTCTCTAGCGCCGAACGGAAAGATGTTCAGCAGTGGCACAACTGTAACCAATTCCCAAACGGTGACTGCTATTCCCCAAATTCGATTGATATGGAATAACCAAGCCTCTTAACGGTTTCTGTTAAATGGAAAAGGGATTAGAAGTGAATCTTTAATTCGCCTAAAAAGATGTCAACTTCACTATTGTACAAACTCGATTGGTGTGATTAAAATGTACCAAGAGTAAAATGGAAATCTGGTCAGTAGCAGCACGACTCTGATTCCGCATTCGCGTCACAGTGTGACAACTGTTGAAACTCGTTCACCTGTGTGAGCAGAAGAAAAGACAGATAACCAACTCTGATCCCATATTGAAATCACAAAAGGGTTATTGTTATTTCCAAATTCTATTGATATGGTTGGACAAAGTCACTCGACGGGTCCTCTTGTTAAAGGAAACACTGGTTAGAAACAACAAGCATAAAGATTCTGGATCTCGAATTCGCATAAATTGTTTCTGATTTGTCCATTATTCGCAGCAACTCAATTGCTGTGATACCTACATCTCCTTAAAAAGACACTAGTGACAAAAGTCATATAGTCAATAGTGTCACAAATGTAACTAACTTTGATCTATATTCAAGTCGCTAAATGGGATTGTTATTGCCTAATTAGATTGAAATGTAATAACCGTCTCTTAACGGTTCCTATGAAATGAAAAACAGGTAAGTTGAATTCACATAACACGATGTCTCGATTGTTGTTATGTCTACAACGTACCTAGAGAGTGTGTAATGGAAATCTGGTCAGTAGTGGCACAACTCTGATCCCGCATTCGCGTCACAGTGTGACAACTGTTGAAACTCGATCGCTGGTGTGTGCAGAAGAAAAGACAGATAACCAACTCTGATCCCATATTGAAATAACAAAAGGGTGATTGTTATTTCCAAATTCTATCTTTGATCTATATTCAAGTCGCTAAATGGGATTGTTATTACCTAAATTCGATTGAAATGTAACAACCGTCTCTTAACGGTTCCTATGAAATGAAAAACAGGTAAGTTGAATTCACATAACACGATGTCTCGATTGTTGTTATGTCTACAACGTACCTAGAGAGTGTGTAATGGAAATCTGGTCAGTAGTGGCACAACTCTGATCCCGCATTCGCGTCACAGTGTGACAACTGTGGAAACTCGTTCACCTGTGTGAGCAGAAGAAAAGACAGATAACCAACTCTGATCCCATATTGAAATAACAAAAGGGTGATTGTTATTTCCAAATTCTATCTTTGATCTATATTCAAGTCGCTAAATGGGATTGTTATTACCTAATATTCGATTGAAATGTAACAACCGTCTCTTAACGGTTCCTATGAAATGAAAAACAGGTAAGTTGAATTCACATAACACGATGTCTCGATTGTTGTTCTGTCTACAACGTACCTAGAGAGTGTGTAATGGAAATCTGGTCAGTAGTGGCACAACTCTGATCCCGCATTCGCGTCACAGTGTGACAACTGTTGAAACTCGATCGCTGGTGTGTGCAGAAGAAAAGACAGATAACCAACTCTGATCCCATATTGAAATAACAAAAGGGTGATTGTTATTTCCAAATTCTATCTTTGATCTATATTCAAGTCGCTAAATGGGATTGTTATTACCTAAATTCGATTGAAATGTAACAACCGTCTCTTAACGGTTCCTATGAAATGAAAAACAGGTAAGTTGAATTCACATAACACGATGTCTCGATTGTTGTTATGTCTACAACGTACCTAGAGAGTGTGTAATGGAAATCTGGTCAGTAGTGGCACAACTCTGATCCCGCATTCGCGTCACAGTGTGACAACTGTTGAAACTCGATCGCTGGTGTGTGCAGAAGGAAGGGCAGATTAAATCTGCGGACAAAAGGCCGCCGTGCGAGGAATAGAAAGACAAGACAGATCCCGTGGCGTGTCGTCGGTGACTCTCTAAATGCCAATTAGGTGTTTATCGCGGGAAATGGGCACGTCATCTTTTGTTTGGGCTCATGGGTGAGCGGCGACGCGGCCACCGCCCTTCCTCTCGCCCGGGCATCCGGTGCGCCCTCTCCGGGGGCTGGTCAAGGTGCAAAGCAATTTGGCACCTCGGTCCGCAAGACTTCTTTGCGATCGTTGCACTTGCGATGCCCGTTCACGATAAGGATGGGGGAATTTAATCTAGCGTGCCGGTGTGTTATGGCTCTTTGGGGCATTTGTGGAGGCGGAAAGATGCTGTTTACGATCGCCATGCTTGATGTTCGCCGGCGGTGTGCAATCTTTTTTCGGGCGATCGGCGATTCATCTAGATTGTTTGTTTAATGAAGTATTTAAAACGCGCAGTCTTCGTTTAAAGACAGCGCAGTGACTTCATTTGTTCGTCGTAATAGACTTTGCATGAAATGGATTTTGAGGAACCTTGAAGCTGCCCGAGATGTACTCAGAGCCTCCAAGGTAGAGTTGAGAAGCTGAATTTTTGAAATTTAAATGAGCAATTTGACAATACCGGGGTGAAAATTTGACATTTTCTCAAATTATGCTGCTTTGGAGAAATGCATTGGATTTGTTTCCATTTTGCTCAGTAGTAACTTTTGAAAGCTAATGATTGGCTCTACGTGGAGCTCTGTTTTAATTTATAGAAGTCCGATTGTATTTACTTCTACCAAACATGTATCAGTAGCGTAGGGTAACATTGATTACAAGAAATGCTGTATCATTAGCGTAGCGTAACATTGATTACAAGAAATGCTGTATCAGTAGCGTAGCGTAAGATTGATTACAAGCAATGCTGAGATTGGATATAAAACAAAAACCAATGCTAAGCTTAAGAGAAGTTTATATAAGTCAACAAGATTCGCCGTTGTTTCTTTTCGACAAAGACAGTAAAATACAAATAATTTTCAGCCGAAAGTTTAAAAAAAGATCCCCAATGCCACACGCACGCCCAATCTGTTGTTTACGGTTTTATCTGGGGTTTTTTGTCACATAATTTTAATCTTTTTATTTAGAGGATGCCTTGCTTCTGGGCTTCCATGAACCCTACATCAGTGATATGCTAATCTTGGTAGCTTTGTGTGGATGATCCAAGCGCTTTCTTTCACAGAACCGCCACAGAATAAAATGCACTAATGATAAATTAAAATGATAGCAGTCTCTTAAATCCAATTTTAATTGCTCAGTTACAAAATGAATAGGCGAAAATAAAATGTACTTATTAAGTGTAAGGTAAACGTTGATGATATTTCGCCAAGAATTTTATATATTTAAATAAAAAAAAATTTTAATAAAGTTTTCATGGCAATCTTGTAACTACACAAGTTGTAATGCGTTTTGTGGTTGCCATGACTTCGTACCAAAACTTTAAAATTAGTATCCCTTAAAAACTTTTCTCCTTTAAAAAAAAATTATAATAAAAAAAAAAGCAATAATGTTTTTCTTTTCGCAGAAAGATAAAAAAGGACTAAAGTTTTGTTTACCTTTTGTGAATTTACAAGAAAAGTCGACACAATTTCGAAAATTTGCCAAAATTTTTAAAGCGTCAGCTTCTGAAACGGTTTAATTTATAAAAGATGCCCTTACTCACCATTGAAAAATAGCAAAAAGTCGCCTTTTGGTTACCTATGGCAACCTTGCTTTTACAAAGATTGAAAAATTTAAGGATATAACAGAATGATGGGCCATGCATGAAAAAAAACTGTGTTTATTATCTAGTCTCTATCATTTGAGGATGAACGGATATTACATCAGCAGTCCATCGTTGGCATTTTATGGTGAAAATAAAAACTGACGTCTCATAGTAATATGTAAAAAAAAATTGTTTGCAGTTTTATCTGAGTTTTTTTTGGCACATAATTTTAATTGTTTTAATTAAAAGATGCTTTTATTCTGGACTTCCATGAACGCTACATTAGTGATATGCTAATCTTGGTAGCTTTGTGTGGATGATCCAAGCGCTTTCTTTCACAGAACCGCCACAGAATAAAATGCACTAATGATAAAATGATAGCAGTCTCTTAAATCCAATTTCTGCATGGCTACATCACTGATATGCTAACTTTTACTTCTTTAGACCCTCCCTCACCTTAGACACAGTTTTAGGAATAGTCACAACAGCTCCATTCTCTGATAAGCATTTTAAGATGGTTAATAGTTGCCCAGTTTGGAGAACACCTGCTAGCTGACGGGAGAACAACTGCTAGTCATTGTAAGGTTGAATAATTTACATATTTATTCATATTTTATAACAAGACAAATAAAACTTACAGAGCATGAAACTATAGAGCCACTAAGATTGTTTGGGAATTGGCTTAACAAGTGGTAGTGGGAACATGGTAAAGCTCCAAAAAACAATTAATCACATACAAATATACGAAATCAAGCATTTTGTGATTTACCAAGCATTTTTTCAGTTCAATAATTTTTCTATTGGTTGATATGGAGCAGAATGGTCTAATTGACCAAGCTGCGCCAAATACAACACAGAAGACATCAAGTAATAGACATACATATACGAGGAATGGTTAACATTTTGACTCGGCTATAGATTATTATTGAGGCGATTCTTTCAAGGTAAAACTGATGTACAGGTCATAGTCTAAATTCTTTCTTGGCGCGATTCTTTTAACTTTCAAGGTAAAACTGATGTACAGGCCGCAGTCTAAATTCTTTCATCGCTCGATTCTTTTAACTTTCAAGGTACAACTGGTGTACTGACCGTTGGCTAATTTCATTATGTGCTCGATCATGGTACAACTGCTGTACCGGCCGTAGTCTAAAGGTTAACTGAGACAGAATAGTAAAATACACACAAGGATTAAGCCACTTTGCCACGGCGGCCCCTATTGTACTATAGGAGATATACTTGTAAAATGTAAGACAAAAAAACGGCCAACATTGAAATTTGAGGAGAAAGAAAATGTGTTAAAAATACTGCAAGGACATGAATATTTTGCCGGAAACAAATTTTTACTTCTAATTCCTTTCCCTGACATTACATCTTCATTACCAACCAAACGACACAACTAGTCCAGAGACTCGTGTCGCGTTCGTGTTTTCTCAGTCCTCCAACAAAACTAATGGACCTCTTACGGCGCGGAATTGCATGCCACAAGCTGCCTCACGTGGCAACACAAGACCACTTACCTGTTTCGTTTCCCGCTACCATTAACGGCTGTCTTCTGTTGCGAGATCTATCTACCACCTTTCTCCCTTTTCCGTTTTCTGTTCGGGTGGGTGGTTGATTTCGAACGATGGGTTTCTCTGCCAGGAAATTGAGATACGACCTCGTTTTTTCTGGCCCCCCACGCACCGGCTTCCGTTGTTTTTCCGGCGGGTCCCCGCCGACGCGGGCCATCAAAAGGCCGGGCCCCCTGCGAGCTGACTTGTCTTCATTTGTTTCGTATCACCGTTCATCTAATTCGGCCCTTTTTACGGAAGCGCTCCCTGGCCGGAGGTGGCGTTGGGGTCTGGCTCCTTGTTGCCCTTTTGCGTAGCGCTGCTGGGAGGGGAAGGTTTGTTTTGTAATTTTTTTTCTTCCGAAGGGGTCCCCCACCCCCGAGTTAACTTCCTTTCTTTGTTCCCACACTCTGTTAAGCGTTCACGCCCAGATGCGATTGGGGATTTTCGCGGGAGGGGGTATAGGAAGCAGTGGGAAATAGTGGATAGTTTAATTAGATTAAGTCAGTTTGGTGGAGTTTTTATGCAGGATATAGTAGCCACGACCCCTCATCATACTGTGGTGTACAAATCTGGCTATGTTTTGCTGGTATGTTGAATCAGAGAAATATTTTGAATGCCATATATATGAAATAAAAATGGTTGAATATCGCTGCAGCAAAATAGCTGCCAAAGCATAGTTAATTCGTTCAGGGTTGCACTATTTTATTGCAGTTTTTTTAATCGCTAGAAATATGCTGTTTTAATTCATTCTACATTCCTTATTTTATTCATCTAAAACACCAAAACTTAGGGGTTGATCGACGCTTGTTAAAAATTACCCCCCCCCCCCATTACCTAAAATACTAAAGTCTTATTTTTATGTATAGTTGATTTACTTTTACTATTATGCCGGGTAAGGCAGCCGCCAAAGAATGATACAGCTGTGCTAATTTAAAAGGTAATTTGGTTCATAAGGTTGATAATTGTTGAAAAGTTGCTCGGTAAAAGTATCTAATGCCTCTAACACTAAAATACAGTTATAGCAACAAGTATTTTGAAGCATTAGATACCTAAAAATTTAGCAAGTGGGGTGTCTTTGGGATAATCGAATAAATATCGATTATCCCAAGGACGTATGTGCGACGTGCGTATATATATTCTATTTGATGCTATGTTATTCGAGTGTTCGGTGTTATGCTCGGATTTTTCCTTCAGAACTGATTCCGTACTGTCACCAATGGCTCGATGTAATTCACCAGTGCGACGTAAAATTAACTACCCACCAAAGGATTGAATATTTACAGTGAGCTGAACTTAGCGAAATCAGCCAATCCATACTAAAATTTTTTTTTAACACTCACGCGATTGCTAGTCGATTTATTGGCCACTCTTTTTGAAATTTTCAATATCAATACTTACACAGTCTACTTATATTTCACGTCCAAGTTACCTTCCTTTACATTTTGTACTGGAAAATAGCAGCTTTCAAATGACGAGATTTTCGCTTGGAGAATACCATGATGACCTGGTATGAAAGTTTGAAGAGCGGAGAACCAGCTCGGATGTTGACCTCGTCATTTGACCGTGGTCCCAAACTACGAGATGCGTTCCTCGAATTTTTCCAATTGGGATTGAATCTGGATCGTCACTAATGGCCCGTTGGTTGTGTTGCTCCAGTGTGACGTTAATTCAAGTACCTACTTACCCTCTGCGTAATTTTTCTGACTGCGGTAAATTTAATGATTAACCTGTGATAGGTGCGGAGCAACTGTTGACAAAAAGAAACAGAGCTGTCGGAGTTGTGCCTCTTTTTGTCAACAGTAATCAGAAACGCACTGCAAAAGATACATTGTTAGGAAGTCAGAAATAGGAGTCAAGGGTGGAGACTCTTCAGCTAATGTGTCTGAAAAAACAGTTTCGGACACTTCGTGTTCCTTACAAAAGCTGTGGTCATTAGACTTTGATCGGTTCATTTAATCAGGAGTTCAACAAAGAATCACACTTCCTATCGTCTACAGTCTGCCAGTTTTCTCATTAGATTTCATTGTGTATGACTTTAATTAGTCACACTGAATTAAACTCGAACAGAAAAGGTGTGACAACAAATCATTATCAGAAATGGTTACCTCCGTTTCCTTGTCGATTCTCCGAATTAAACGTGCATTTGAGAAGAGTTTTTCGTTCTTCATTTAAGCACTTAATGGAAAATTAGTTGTAAAAAAAAATCTTTACATACCAGGAGCATTAAACCCTCTAGGGTCAACCTTAACCCTCCTGGTGGTTGTCTCGTAGATTTATTTCGTCATTTGAAGAAACTACCAAGATTATCAAAATTGGTCAGATCTTGATGGACACCTCGTTGAAATCACTTGAAGTGTTAAGGACTGGTAAGAATACAAAATTAAATCGTATTCACATAAGGATACATGTCTGTAAACGCCACACATAAAAGTGAAACCAATCTGAGTTCCAGAGGATACACTAAGATATAGAAATTAAAATGGTACGAAGTTGAATTAACGTCACACTAGAGCAACACATTGGGCTATCAGCGAGATATACGGAATCAAAGAAAATATACGGAATTAAAGAAAATATACGAAATTAAAGAAAATAAACGGAATCAAAGAAAATATATATGGAATCAAAGAAATACAAGGAAGCAAAGAAATATAAGGAATCGAAGAAAATAAACAGAATCAAAGAAAATATATGGAATCAAAGAAAAATGCGGAATTAAAAAGGAACGATTGATGTATAGAAACAATTTGAAACATTTTCACGTCTCACAGATGTCCTATATGTGAGATGTATGTAAGATATATTCACGATACATTTATTACGAATTCAGTTTAGTGGCATTCGAAAATTTGTGCATACATTAACTTGCATTGTGACGCGTATCCCCACATTATTGAGAGTAAAAGAACAATCGCAACACAACATGAGTACGCCGGTTCATAATTTATTCTAATAATTTTAAGCCACGGTCAAATGACGAGGTCAACACCTGTGAGCTAGCACCCCACTCTCGAAACTTCCACCCCACTTGGTTTTGTGTTTTATATCCCTCTTTAAAATTTGTACATGAAGTTTTGAATCTCCTTGAGTATATATGAAAACCTTCCACATTCCATTAGGTGTTTGTGTAACCATAAGAGACGTAAATCAATATAATTGTGACCCTGTTAACATTTTATTTGTGACTCCTCATAGATTTCAAATATCTTATATAATTATAATCAAATCATATCATATCATAATTAAATAATATCATAGTTAATAATATCATAATCAAATCATATCACAATCAAATCATATCATAATCAAATCATATCAGATTCAAATCATATTATAATCAAATCATATCATAGTCAAATCCTTCAAATGATCAAATCTTATTAGAGTCCAATACATGTATACATTTTTCCCACTGAAAAGTTCCATTGTGTAAAAAACTGTTAAAATATTTTTTCAAATCCAGACTCTCCTCCGTAGCTCTATGTAGGAACATCAAATTTATAAACCTTTCGTAAATACCTATTTTTGCCAAAACAAAAGAAAGGACTTATTTTCCATTTAAATGCATGTAACAGTGGAATCAGTGCTTGAAATAATAAATAAAATATACTTTAAATAATAATTAAATAATTGTAAACAAAATAAAAAAATTTAATAACCATAAGTAAAATATTATTTTCACATTTTATTAAGTAGCTTCACTTGTTTTGAGCATTCGGTAATAAAATTTCGATTCATTTGCACCATTTTTATAGATGCAAGTTGCTCTGCTAAACACTATCACCGAGCATTTTTACACAGATTTTAGTGGCTTTATTTTCATGGCAATGCTTTATTTGGCACATTCTATGCACATTAGTAACTTTGCTTTTGCTTGCCGAAGGTAATGCTCCATATTAGTCCCTTTTTCTTTACAATGGTGTGTGTGCTTATTATAAATGATTATTTAATATGCACATAGAATTGTTTTTAGAGTTGACAGTGTTGAAAAACGCATAAATTATTAAACCGATCAAATGAGATGTCACGGTAAAAGTAGTTATATTTATCTGTATGGGGTCGAATTCTGGGAGAGGCAAAGAGAAATACAATATATACTACTTAATGAATTTTATTAATATTTCCGGAAAAGTAAAGTCAATTCAGAAAAAGCGACAAAGCAAAAAGTAATTTTAAGAAAGTCAAAATTTTAAAACGGGTCCTTTGGTATAAACTTAATTTTATAAATAATAGAATCATCCTACATTACTCAATACAAGTAGAAACAACTTTAGTCATGGATGAATAGGATGATTAAAGTCGATTTGGACTGAGCGAGAATGGCAATTTACATTTCTCTCGTTTAATGTAAATACTTTAAGTCTAAAAATAGTTTTTAGTATCTCTTAGTAACTACAAAATACACAATACATCTATAAAATACTTCCGTGATGAATCGGACCCAATTCCATTTGTCACAATACCCCCAAACTAACCTAAAAAGCGCCTGAACCAAATTTGCGCCACATCGTTGAAATACTTTTGCAAACAAAAAGGTTTTAGAACAAACCACTATTTATTTTATTTACATATAGATAAGCTAAACCATAAATTTTTGTAACGACAACTCCAATGATCAGCATTGCTCAAGTGTTACATAAAAACTTCGCAAAGAACAATAAAAGCTTTAATTCTCCATTTAGTACTTTGCTGAAAGCTTTCGTTTTATACATTTCTTAATTACCAGGTTAAATAGAGCACTACCTCTTTAAGTGCTTACAATGTATGAACATTCGTAATGAAATTACGTCGGACGGCTGCACAAATGCAAGGATGCCACCCAAATCCACGCTAGAATTAAGTTTTTCCTGCGTCCTTAGGTATTCTTACACGCATTCAACCTCCATAATTGGAACAATGTAATATTTCATGAATGGCAAAGGCTTCGTGAAAGCAAAAAAGACACCCCGGCAACACAAACACTTTCCATTTCTTTGGCAAGTTCCGCTATAATGGCTCGAAATGAAAATCGTCCCTTTCACCCAGAAAAGCGAGACCAAATACATTCACTTCCAGTGAATAGAATTCCACGATCCCAACCTTTTTATCCACTTCTTTTTCCCCATTATCCGCGCTGAATAGAATAAACCGTGGCATGTTGTGCGAGCACGTACTGCTTGTAAAAATGATGGGCAATCAACGGTTGGCCTTTCAGTTTTTGACCACACCGTGGGATTAGGGCTCGCATTGTGCGCGAACAGGACATTTATTTTGTGGGTTTGTGGGTAGAGTTCTTTTTTTTTGAAAACCGCCATTATTACAGTTTCCGTTTTTGCTAATTGATACGAAATGGACGGGTTGAGGTTTCGGGTACAAAGGCCGAGCTTGCTGTTAGAGTGGAAAGTTTTCCACTTGGGCGATTTTGAGGCAAAACTAAGCCATCAATTTTTATGCTGTGTCAGTTAGCATCTATTTAAGTCAATGCTAGTCATGGCTTATTCATATGTTGTGGCGTAGCGTCCATGGTAAGGCAGATTCACGGCATCCTCTAATAAAATGTTTTTAATTAATTGGCAAAATTATACAATAAATTTTTATGCTGTGTCAATTAGCATTTATTTCAGTTGTAACCTCATCATTCTTGTTTAGTAAGCATCGACTGACAACATAACAAAAATTCGACAGTTAGTTGTATTTACAATTTTAATTGTTATTTCAATAATTCTTGCTCAATTTTGTATTTGATTTTCGAATAACCTATTTTTCAACATAATTTTCCTCAAGAATATCATCAATGCAATGCTTCATATGTGTGTTTTTACTGCGCAAATTTTGTCAGAAAATTAAAGTTATTAAAAAATAATTTCAATTAATTAAATTACTTAAAATAATTTTTATTTTTAACAAATAATGAATTATGAATCTTATGAATACATAGATTTATAATTCATTAGCTTTGCTTTTTAACTCTGTGTAGAAAGAATAATATTTGATCAAAATAAAATTACATTTTAATTCCTCCCCTTAGACATACGTAAACGGGCGCGTATTTTTCATTTATGATCTTGTTAATATTCATAATAGAATGAATGTTCAGAGGTTTCTTCATTAAAAATAAATTAAATTCTACTGGAAATGTGCCCTAAAATCAATTTTCCTCCAAGTACATTTACAGAACATACACACTCAAGATTACAATAACCTTACGAGCACATATTAAAATCGACATTTATGGGGAACCTACATGCCCTGAAAGACCCCCATTCTCCGAAAAACTACAATAAGCACGAAACAGCCATTCCCATAAATTAGCCATCTACACCACCCCTGAAGCAGGTTTCTAACGGAACAAAGTAGTTATTACCATATCCCATATTCCATACTTTGGGCCATAAAAGTTGTAACCCCATAACTAAAATACCTCGGCAGTAATTGAAAACGGTGAAATCTATTAAGAAGCTCTTCCGGAGCACAAGAAAAAGACTGTCGTACCATATCCGACGAATCACACCTGTAATTTCGAAGCTGATTTTGCACGAAATTATCTCTTTTCGTTGGATACAAATTACTCCATCTAATATCTTCAGTTTTGTATGCTATATTAATGCGATGCGCTTAGACTAAGTTCCTAATTCGACCATCTGGCTCATTCTCAAAGTCGTCATTTTTTTCCGGCTGCATGTTTCTTTTAATAGGACCACACCCTACTTGATGCCATTATTAAGCGCATAAAACCCAGACTTGTCTTGCTCACCCCTCGTGCTCATGGTCACGTTTAATGGCTGATTTTTTTCCTAACAGATTTCGTTTTCTGGGTAATATTTGAACTTTGTTCCGCATTTGCAGTTTTCCCGTTAAAAAGTCGTTATTGGGAAGTCTGTTAGAAATTTCAATTACCCCTCCATAAAGTTCCGAGGATTCAGGGACTCATCAATATTTCTATGAGGACGTGTATTATTAAAATGTGCAAAAAAAAGTTGTGAAGTTCTTTAATGAGGAAGTAAAGATAATAATGGTGCAGGAAATACTTGAGAGTTTGCTTTTCCGCAATAAACTAAATTCTTCAGTGCGCTAGGCTTTAAACTATTCATGACAAGCACTATTTGGGAGTATCTAATCAAAATAAACTTTACTCCAATGGATCTTACAATATACACCACCCTACAATAATGGACCGGACAGCAAGATGTATTGGTATAAGGGAAAGAATACATGCTTTAATCGGGGGATGGTCCCCTACTTGCTGCAATTACACTAGCAACCCTTCTGGGCATACTGTCAACAATGTTTTGATACACAGCTATGAGTATTTGTGTCCATTCCTGCTGCAATAATGGCGCCAGCTCAGCTGTAGATTTCGAACGTGGTTCCCTGGTCCGTAAGCGCCGCTCTAACTCGTTCCACAAAAGTTCTATGGGATTTAGGTCGGGACTCTGAGCAGACCAGGGAAGATGTTTTACATCCATATCTTGATACCACTGCTTGACAGAGACTGCAACATGACATCGAGAGTTGTCGTCCTGGAAGTAACATTCGTCCCTTCCATAAAATTGCCAGAGCGTAGGAAGGACCTGATTGTCCAAAATATTTATATAAGCGTCGGCGTTCAATTTACCTGGAACAACATGCAAAGGTCTCAAGCCATACCACGAAAAACACCCCCAAACAAGTAATCGAATTTTTTGCAAATCCTCCGGCGTCCGGTCCATTATTGTAGGGTACTGTATACCAGTAACTCGGTACGGAGGGGTCTGCTTCCATTCGAAGGAAGGAAGGTACTGTATACTGACATTAACTATTATGATTCACAAATTGGACATAGTTCACTAAAATGTACAAAAAAATATTTGAAAGTTTTTAAATGTGGAAGTAAAGATGATATTGCTGAAATACTTGAGTGTTGAGACTTTCTTCTGTAATAAACTAAATTATTCAGTTGCGCTAGGCCTTAAACCATATATTTATTGATGAGCAATACCTTGAGTACTTAATCAAAATCAATTTTGCTCAAATGGATCTTTTAACATAATCTGATAGTAATTATTATGATTTACGAATTCAAATTGCTACGTACAACTCTAAATGAACAAAAGAACTAAGATGTTTACAAAGCGATGACTGATCTTTCTTCAGGTTCTATCGGAAGCCAGCTTGTAATAAGTATTCGGTACAGCTTCAGTCTATGTTTATCGCCGTTTCAATGGCCTTTTACAAAAAAATATTGAAGTGAACAAAAATTGAGCATCTTAAATGCCCTTCACAGTAGTAATTGTTATTTTATGTTTATAAGCAGTTATTGAACAACTTAAAAATGAATAGCCATGCCGACTGTGTGGCTCATGCACTTTTCTATGCTTCAGAGTCGTTTATGGGCAAGATATAAAGCAATGAAGAAAATAATCTCTTTTTGAGCAGTTTGCATAACTGCCAGAAGTATAACGAATTATATATCATCAACTTTCAAATGAAATACGCAAAGTCTGAAAAACACAACCATGAGAAAATGAGGGGAAAGAAGGGGAAAAATTCTACTTCTGAAGCCCTACTCATTAAGCGGGTTTCTGAGGAAGAAATATAACCTTCATGCAAAGAAAACATTTCTACTCGAACTTCACCAGTCACCATATTCCGGTTCGAAATAAATAAGAAATGTCATCATGAAAATTTTGAAGCAGTTTTTTTTTTATTTCTAAGCCGACCATATTGTGAACGAGGAATTTTCTCATTTACAAATAACTTCACTTACTCATTTTCTGAGAAGTTGCCAGGCTCAATAATTCCATCTTAATTCAAACAAGTATAGTTTTTACAGTCGGAATATCATTACATGCAATGCCAGCCAAAAATCTATTAACCTTCTGACGCCAACACACATAAGGCCATCGACCTTCTACTGAAATAGACAATATGGGCGCGCAGTTTCAGGCTATTTCTTTCCGTCACTCGGTTTGAAAAAGTATAACGGGGGGAACAAATTGTTTATCGGTTAAAGGGATGAACAAGCGTGATTAAAAACACTAGTCTGCACTTCGATAGCCAATAGGCCCAAATCGAAACATAAGCCCACGTGACTTAACCCTTCTGAGACCCTACCACAGCGACTCCGCCCCATGCTCTATCTATCTCATTAGAAGGTCGATGATAAAAGGCATCTAATCAATTAACCCAACGATGCTTTCAACTAAACTCCGCGAAAAGCGAGTAGAAAATACATAAACCTCCACGACGCCAAGCGAACATTCTCCACAGTACGATTCCCAGAATACTCCCCACCCGAAACATCATCGTAATTGGAATTACATCGACACCCCAACTATGACCTGATCCAAACTTTCCTCCTAACTCCCAGAAGCAGCACCAATCCATGCATTGCATTACTCGAGTTACCATCTCATTCACCGAGCTTTCCCACACACCTACGACTGCTAATTGGTGTGCGTCCTCAGCACGTCATCGGTTTTTACGGCGCACATCCCACTGTGGCCGTAGCTCTCGTCCGTAACCCTGTAATCGCTATCCGGTAGCTGGTTTGGGGCGCAGCCGACGAGTGCCGCATCCCGTTGCGCCCAGCTAAAAACCCGTCTTTGACGACTATATCCGACCGTAATGGAATGCTACGGTAGCCGCATAATAAGCGAGGCTGGCGTGTTTAATTGGCCTACCGCATTCGGCCGGCTCCTCGAACTGAGCTTGCCTAACGAGCTTAATTTCGGTGTAAGTTGAAGCGGAAATATGAAGATGGATCTGCGTGTGGTTATGCTCGTAATGACAATCAGAGAGCAGTTTATGATGCGGTGCGTTTGCATTGGATGTGATTGCTTTTTGTATGTATATAAAAAAAAAACAAGGCCGCATACCTCCAGTGGAAAGAAATTTATTTTGAGTTTATATCCTTAATTAGATTTTGGTCTATTAGAGAAGCGCAAGTTCTGGAAAACGCATTACGTGACCAGATTTTCCTTTAGTCTGCTTATTTTTTTATAATTATTATACCTATAACACTCATCGCAATTAGTAAGACGTACGCTGTTGGACACTTGATTAAATTTACACACCATCGTTTTGCAATTGAAATGCAATAACTCAAAAAACATAGTTTTGAGAAAACAAAAGGGAAACGCTTACGTGTTTTGTTTGTTATGACAACCAGAAAGCAGTTTATGATGCGGTGCGTTTGCATTGGATGTGATTGCTTTTTGTATAAAAAAAACCGCGAGGCCACATACCTCCGGCAGGAAGAAATTTATTTGAGTTTATATCTTTAATTATATATAGATAGATTTCTATCTATTACAGAAGCGCCAGTTCTATGAAGAACGTTTTACGTGACCAGATTTTCCTTTAGTCAGCTTACGTTTTTAACTATCATATCTATAACACGTGCCGCGATTAGTAAGATAGACGCTATTGGACACTTAGTTAAAACTACACATCATCATCTTACAATTGAAATGCACTAACTCAAATAACAGTTATAAGAAAACGAAAGGGAAACGCTTACGTGTTATGTTTATAATAACAATCAGAGAGCAGTTTATGATACGGTAAGTTTGCATTAGATGTGCGTTTCTTTTTGATTAAAAAATCCGAGGCCACATACCTCTAGTAGGAAGAAATTTATTTGAGTCGATATCCTTAGTTATTCGGACTATTACAAAAGCGCAAGTTCTGAAGAACGATTTACGTAACCTGATTTTCCTTCAGCTCACGTTTTTAATTATCTTATGTCTATAATACTAGTCGCAATTAGTAAGATATACGCTATTGGACACTTAATTAAATGTACACATCGTCTTACAATTGAAATGCACTAACTCAAAAAACATAGTATCTCTTTTTTTTAGTTATCTTAAATTTATAATATCAATTCGCGGATAGTGATTTAAACAATTTTAGACACTTTATTAAATCCACATAACATATATTAATTTAAGTTAACGCGACGAAATGATACAAATCCACGAAAAATTGTTTGAAATCTACTTTTGTGTAGGAGGTACGCACTTTTGAAATAGTTTGGTGGAACGTGGGCATGAGTTCAGAAGTAAGAGATTTGTGTTTCATCCTTAAACACGTGTGCGTTATACACAGATGAATGCCCAGGATCTACTGTCTATGCCCAGGATCTACTGTTTGGTGTTATGCATTTCGCAAACCTGGATCCACTGAACATTAAGTTCAGCAGGAGATCAACGAAAATTTTGAGCAAGACAGACATCATTGGCGAATACAAGTTTATTAATACCTTAACCAGTAGTTCCCGGTCTAATTGTTGAGAACCAGAGTGCAAGAGAGAAATTCATGCAACATTCCAAAAGTTTTAAAATAGCTGAGTGAAGTTTTAATTTCATTATAGCATTTTATATTGAGTTTAATTTAGAGAATATTTCATGCAATACAATAGTTACAATATCTCTTGAATTACAATAGTACTAGTTGGTATATCATTCAGTTTTCCATCCACTCTTAAGTTCTATAATAGGGGCTTCATAAACTAAGCAATAAAAATACTCACTCTGGTTCTCAGCCATATGTCCTCTTGCGACAAAATGTTTCTGCAATAGTAGGGAAACGATAGTGTTGATTGGGTTTCGCTCTACTGTGATATTTTTTTGGACGGAGGGGGCTTTTGGGGCTTAATTTACCTCTCATACCTTAGAAAAGCAAATATATCCTTATCTAATTACTAAATCTGTATTTTTAAGATTAGTGTACGAAGACACACTTCTTCCATTTTTTAAGCTGAAATCAATACTTACTTCTTATTATATTTTGAATAGTGCCCCCTTACTTTTATGCAGGGGTGAAACAAAGTAATAAACAAATTTTTTTAAATTTATATTCTTTGTTAATAAGATAAACAGGACATCCTTTTGTCTTCGATGCTCCACCAAAATGGCCAATGACTATTTTTTCCTTTCCAAGACGAATATTTTAATTTTTATTAGACGTCGTGTTTTGAAGTTTTACATTTTTTACTAAGGTACTAGACTCGTAACTCTGGAGGAGAATAAAATCTATAAGAAGACAGTACAACAAATTCAAAATTCAACTTTTAAAAACAGTTTGTATGCTTTGTTAATAAGATAAACAGGACATCCTTTTGTCTTCGATGCTCCACCAAAATGGCCAATGACTATTTTTTCCTTTCTAAGACGAATATTATAATTTTTATTAGACGTCGTGTTTTGGAAGTTTTATATTTTTTACTAAGGTATTAGAGACTCGTAACTTTGGAGAATAAAATCTATAAGAAGACAGTAAAACAAATTCAAAATTCAATTAAAAAAAACAGTTTATATTCTTTATTAATAAGATAAACAGGGCATCCTTTTGTTTTCGATGCTCCACCAAAATGGCCAATGACGATTCTTTCTTTCTAAGATGTATATTTTAATTTTTATTAGACGGTCGTGTTTCGAAGTTTTACATTTTTTTACTAAGGTACTAGAAACTCGTAACTCTCCAGGAGAGTAAAATCTATAAGAAGACCGTACAACAAATTCAAAATTCAATTTTTAAAAACAGTTTATATTATTTGTTAAAAAGATAAACAGTACATCCTTTTGTCTTCGATGCTCCTCCAAAATGGCCAATGACTATTTTTTCCTTTCTAAGACGAATATTTTAAGTTTTATTAGACGTCGTGTTTTGAAGTTTTACATTTTTTACTAAGGTACTAGAGACTCGTAACTCTGGAGGAGAATAAAATCTATAAGAAGACAGTACAACAAATTCAAAATTCAACTTTTAAAAACAGTTTGTATGCTTTGTTAATAAGATAAACAGGACATCCTTTTGTCTTCGATGCTCATGGCCAATGACGATTTTATCTATCTTTCTAAGACGAATATTATAATTTTTATTACACGTCGTGTTTTGGAAGTTTTATATTTTTTTACTAAGGTACTAGAAATTCGTAACTCTCCAGGAGAGTAAAATCTATAAGAAGACGGTACAACAAATTCAAAATTCAATTTTTAAAAACAGTTTATATTCTTCATTAATAAGATAAACAGGACATCCTTTTGTTTTCGATGCTCCACCAAAATGGCCAATGACGATTTTTCTTTCTAAGAAGAATATTTTAATTGTTATTAGACGTCGTGTTTTGAAGTTTTACATTTTTTACTAAGGTACTAGAGACTCGTAACTCTGGAGGAGAATAAAATCTATAAAAAGACAGTACAACAAATTCAAAATTGAACTTTTAAAAACAGTTTGTATGCTTTGTTAATAAGATAAACAGGACATCCTTTTGTCTTCGATGCTCATGGCCAATGACGATTTTATCTTTCTAAGACGAATATTATAATTTTTATTAGACGTCGTGTTTAGGAAGTTTTATATTTTTTACTAAGACTTGTAACTCTCTAGGAGAATAAAATTTATATGAAGACACACACAGTACAACAAAACGCACAGAACCCTCTCTTTATGAAGCGACCGTAGCCATTCTGCGATCTAAAATATATTAAAAATCACCCTGAATAAGATAACTACCTTGATGTTATACATTGCTAAAATTGTATGGATTAACGCAAGAGTATGGATGAAGTTCCCAGCTCATAACCAGCAACCTCGGCCCTAATTAAAAGTCAAATTCTCTTTACCCTCGCTTTGTCTTTCTCCAAACACCCTCTTAACACCCACTAAGCACTAACAAACTTCTTTAATTTGTATTCTCGCATTTCGATACGTCCTCTGCCCGTCACCCGCAACCACTTCCCTGCAGCCGAAAACGCCAGCCGAGCGGAACAAGCTTTTCAATCCGGCCGGACCCCTCCGCCCGCACCCACCTGTTCCAACAAAAGAATCTGCCCTGGCACAATGGTCGATCTCGCGAAAGAGAGAGGGAGAGCGGCTTTTCGAAATTTATATTTGGGGGGAGGGAAAAAATACCGTCTGAAAAAGGGGAAAAAAATCCCTGTTGAATCGATTTCCTTAACGGTTTAGTCGTCAAGGAGAACAGAGAAATCCACTTAAAGGAGTAAAACGTCTACCCCCGTCTCTCGGTGCGATATGGGACTGAAGAAAAGGAGGGGTGGGCAAAGCGAGTAAGAAATGTAAGTCCTTTGCAGACGTCAGCGATAATTTGGAGGGTGGTGCTTTTTTGGAGCATTTTCCAGCTTTTTCCGGAGAGGTTTTGCAAGCCGAAGTGGATGAGAAGCGTTTTTTCTGCACCTCTCTCCACACGGGAAACGTTTCTTATTTACGTTTCAGTAATGTAACCGAAATCGTAATTAATGGATCGAGCTGTTTGGAAGTCTTTGTCAGCAAAGATGATCGGGTCTGAAGTGTGCGCCTCCAGGGGTTGAGGTTTTCGGACAGCTTTGAATAAATGGTTTTTCTAATGGATCGTGAATTTCGTTTAACCTGAATACTTTTTTAAAGCAAAATATCGTTAGATCTCATTTATGTGTTCAGAAACGATTGTTAGATATTATATGTCAATAGGTTTAAGAAGAACGGTGGTGTGCACAATGTACACAAGCAAGTAATATAAATGAACCTGCAAAAGAATAGCTGAAAATAGAATGTTAACTTATTTAATGTTAAATAAATGAATCCGTTTATTTCATACAGTAGCGAATAATCAGAATTTATAACCACTGATTATTTCACTCATTCTCTTAACATATCAACTTCAGTGTATAGATTTACACTCTTTAGCTTTGTAAACAATCGGGGAAAATGGATGGAAATGTAATCCGCAGTTAATATCTTTCAAAAGCTCCGAATGGGAAAATTGCAGTAGCATATCAAAAACTTCAAGATTTAAAAAATACTAAATCTTAGAAGGATGTAAAATTCTGCAGACATTTAGTGAGTAAGACATTTTTTTTGCGCAGTTAAAAATGAAAAACGACATAGCAAGGCTGAAAGTAGATTGAAAAAGTAAACTTTGTGTATGATTTAAGAAATGTATTATAATATCACATTTTTTTTCTATAAAAAAATACTTTTTAGCATTCTAAACTTAATACAAAAATCAGTTGCCAGAAAAGTTACCAGTTCAGGACGAGCATAAATTATTGTACATTTTTTTATGCATGACATTGTTTGGTGTTTTGCCTTTAACATCAAATCAACTACTGTCCTTATCTCAATCTGATCCTAAAGTTCATGTGCCGTGAATACTTGTCACCTTAGTCCCCAGTAGGTCCTTTCAGTAAGTATTATTATAGGTCCCTTATTCTATCTTTAGTGTAGAAATCCACTTTCTTAAGAATATCTTCAAACAATGAAATAAAATTAATTTTTAAATAAAAATTGTTTTTGAAAACATGACCTACAAAAAATATATGTTGTTAACTTGCTCACAAGTGAATAACAATTGTAATATCAATCATTTAAAAAGTTTTTACAGTTTCATACACCAAAAATTCAATGAAGCTAAGAATTTCAAAACTTTTTATTTAAATTTAAAATGGTCCAAATTAGACTAAAATTACTGTCAGCTTGCTTGTTAAAATTATAGTGTAGAAATCCACTCTCTAAACAATATCTTCAAGCAATGAAATAAAATTAATTTTTAAATAAAAATTGTTTTTGAAAATATGATCTACAAAAAATATATGCTGATAACTTGCTCACAAGTGAATAACAATTGTAATATCAATCTTTTAAAAAGTTTTTACAATTTCATACACCAAAAATTCAATGAAGCTAAGAATTTCAAAACTTTTTATTTAAATTTAAAATCGTCCAAATTAGACTAAAATTACTGTCAGCTTGCTTGTTAAAATTATAGTGTAGAAATCCACTCTCTAAACAATATCTTCAAGCAATGAAATAAAATTAATTTTTAAATAAAAATTGTTTTTGAAAATATGATCTACAAAAAATATATGCTGATAACTTGCTCACAAGTGAATAACAATTGTAATATCAATCTTTTAAAAAGTTTTTACAATTTCATACACCAAAAATTCAATGAAGCTAAGAATTTCAAAACTTTTTATTTAAATTTAAAATCGTCCAAATTAGACTAAAATTACTGTCAGCTTGCTTATTAAAGTAGAAAAAATATATAAAATTACAACTCTTTAGCCCGATATCTCCGAAATATTCCAATACTAGTTCATGGCATTTCAATTCCTAATCGCCATGGAATCTACCATGGCAAGTAACTTGCAAAGAATATGACCAACATAAAACTATAAAAACTTTTCATTAGGCTTTAAGCGAATAACAATAAACTAACAATTCTAATGGATCATTTAAAGTGTTACTCTACCAGTCTCCTTCGCCAACAAATTCAATGACTAAAAATTTCAAAACTTTTCATTCACATTCAAATAGTCCAATTTAGCCTACAGCTTGAACCGTTGTCAGCATGCTTATTTACGCGGAAAATCCATACATAAATTACAACTCTTCAGCCCAATATTTCTGAAATATTCCAAAACTAGTCCACAGCGTTTCAATTCTGAATCGCAGTGGGACTACCGTGGCACGAAACTTGCCGGGGATGTACAAACCTACGCCTAAGATCCCGAAATCGAAGTGGTTGCTCCGAAAATGGAAATAGCCTTCTCTCCTCCCCCCCCTTCCCCGCGAGGTCAGGCATCACGACGATTACCACATCTGATGAATATGCATTAGTGGAGACTTGTCAAAGCGCCCACTCCTTGAAAGCTAATACGGCAGCCTTGAAGTTGTTCCATTAGGGTTGGCGCTCGGCCGTCATTGTATTAAGCGAGTTAATTAGCTGACCAAACAGCGGATTCTGTGTATAAAGGATCTGTTAAACAGCCTCCTGGCAGATAAAAGGAATGGAAAAGCGCCGTTTGATTTCCAGATTGGCGATTGGGGATTGGACGCTAATGTCCACGTTACCAGTGCTCCCTCTGCGGGCTTTTGCGTGGAAAAATTTGACATTAATATGGCCGACAAGGATAATAAGGATACTTGTTTGAAATGAGTGGTGCTACTTTATGGACCATTCCTAGCGAGATGCCAATGTGCTTGCAAAGTGCATTTAATTACTTTTTAAACAACGTATATTATTTTTCCTAGTTTCAAAAAGTGTAATGCAAAAATATGTTGTGTGATGTCTAAAGCTATTGCAGAGAAACTTCAATTAACCGTCACTCTTTTAATCGTCAGTTTCTGTTAATCGTGAGTCCATTTGTAAGTAACATTGCCGCTCAAAAAGCACGAGCCTCGAAGAAATAAAAGAAAATTACAGACTATTTTAAAATTTGAATATGTATGTACATATAGAGCGTAAGTTCATGTAACAATATGTGCTTAATGTAAATTGTTTGTTTTTGTAAAACCAAATACATGTATATACAGTGTATTTCCAGTTCGTGAACGTGCATTTTTATCATTCGTTCATATGCAATGGATGGGGGGTGGGTTGTTGTTTAAGGTTTTTCTGCTATCCGTCTATTCGGTTAACCGTCATGGTCTAGGTCCCAACCCTGAAGATTAATCGAAGTTTCACTGAATTATGTGTCTGGTTTTAGAATACATTGAAGTATAATTATTTCAATCAAGTCTTCATGTAATAACACCGTTTAGTCGCATAAACGAGGTTTATTCTGCAAGTGAAACAAGACACATTAAAAATTATATTCAGTTTTTGGCACTCGTAAACCATCGTTGTCTCTGCGACTTGTAGACGGCACAGGTTTCATTCTGGCAATTAACCCTCGGTGTATTCCGTTCATTTCTGACTGTAAAAATTTCTTTGTGTGTGCTTTTTCATTACTTCACGTTGCCGGTCGTGTTTGCCCCAGCTTGTCTAAATATGACCCTTGTGTCAAAAAAAAACACACAAACAATCTAACTTGTGAATATCTTGAATGTAGTTTTGTAGGTTAAGAACTGATTGATAAGTAATGAAAACATATCCTTATACTACCACAAGAGTTCCGATATTAAAATAAAACGACATCCCAATCAAAAATTACTTTGGCGAAACAAAAATTTCGAAAGACAAATATTAGTAATGTTTAAGAAAATTAAAACTATTTACAATTCAGTCCATCCAAGTTAAAATTCCAGCCCTCGCGTTAACTACATTCGTAGGCTCTAGTATGTTACGTCATTCTCTAAAAAGACGCTATTTCTGACGGTAAAACTTGCCTAGAGTGTATTGATTTCCACTTTCATATTTGTAATTACATTAATTACTCAAAAAAGATATACGTGCTTGGCATTTTATTATCACTTTCCTATAATGTCCTCTATTTTAAATGTTCTAAATTTTAGTGAATATTAATTCACTTAAATTAAGAACATTTACAAAAATAAAATGCGAATATGGATTAACAAAGAATTTAACATTAAAAGTACATCGTCGGCTTAGAGCAGAAAAACTCATCATAGCACACTTTTTCGGAGCCACTTAATGCCTATCTTCAAAGTGATGAGAAACACGTACTTTTGCTTAAAACACTATCAAAATGCTTGTAATTGATTTTTACCTAAAGACGAATTGTCTGTAAACAGCTGTTCAGTAAAACATTTGTTTTGTCTATTAAAGAGTTTCTGTTCTAAGCAATAATATATACCTATCATCACAGGGTAGGGAGAGTTGTCTGAATCGAACAACTCTTCCATTAAACATCTATAATATATAAATGCCCACTTTAGTTAATAGAAAATTTAACAAAGATGCACGCGAATGTGGTTCAGCTTTAAGATAACAATCTTGAAGGAACATACTTTCCAATAAAGTCTTACTTCCAACAATGTTGTTGTTTCTAATGCCTACACTGGCAGACCAGAGGAGTGCCAGGCCCGTAGAAGACGGCAAGAGGCGAGGGGGGTGAGCCTTCCATGTTATTGAGCCCCATTGGGAGGAAGTCCGACTTTGCTCGGCATACATGACACATCCGTTTTACAGGAAGGTCCCTTTCATACATCCATTCACTCACACATATCGTAATTTAGATACCAATCAGAGGCCGATAACCCTCTGATCAGATACCCCCAGAGGTATTGATTTGGTATGGGAACATGGGGGACTTTGTGACCACGACCTATTTAACGTGCCCCAGTCACCATTAGTGAACACGATGGTCTTTAGCCAGGTCGAAGCGCCGATCTCACAATCATCAGAATTGCAGGCTCCGCCGAGGACAGAACCCACAACCCTTCTGATGCGAGCCCGACGCTCTACTGACTGAGCTACCGCGGCTCTACTTCCAACAATGAGTTGTTTTGCTTCTAATATTCCAAGTCACCCAATCTGAGAGAGACCAAAGTGTCTGTATTATTACTTACTAATGTCTTCTTAAACATAGCAGGTGTTGTTTTCATCTGACCATGGTTAAAAATTATGAGAAGCTGTCCTTGAATCTTTCCATTCAGGATTGATTCCGGACCATCGCCAATAGCCCGTTGTGTTGTTCCGACGTTTATTAACTAATTACCAACCACTAAAGTTTAGAAACTTTAATTAAGTTACAAGTGAATAGGGTACAGCCTTAAAATAACAATCTAACGTTTAAAGAATGCCCTTTTCAAATAAAGTCTTATTTCTATAACCATTCGTTGTTTTCTTACTAATATTCATCTAGAATCCCCACCCAAGTCACCCAATCTGATCACAGGGTCAACATTGGATGACTCCTCCAAACACGTATTAGTACTTACGAATGTCCACTAAATTTCAGAAAATTTAATTAAAATACAGGCAAATATAGGGTTCAGATTTAATAGAAGAATCTAGTGTTGAAGTAATACACTTTCCAAATAAAGTCCTACTTCCAACCATGCGTTGTTTTGCTTCTAATATTCACCTAGACCCCCACTCAATCTGATCACAGGGTCCACATTAGATGGCTCCTCCAAACACGTATTATTACTTACGAATGTCCACTAAATTTCAGAAAATTTAATTAAAATACAGGCAAATATAGGGTTCAGATTTAATAGAAGAATCTAGTGTTGAAGTAATACACTTTCCAAATAAAGTCCTACTTCCAACCATGCGTTGTTTTGCTTCTAATATTCACCTAGACCCCCACTCAATCTGATCACAGGGTCCACATTAGATGGCTCCTCCAAACACGTATTATTACTTACGAATGTCCACTAAATTTCAGAAAATTTAATTAAAATACAGGCAAATATAGGGTTCAGATTTAATAGAAGAATCTAGTGTTGAAGTAATACACTTTCCAAATAAAGTCCTACTTCCAACCATGCGTTGTTTTGCTTCTAATATTCACCTAGACCCCCACCCAATCTGATCACAGGGTCAACATTGGATGACTCCTCCAAACACGTATTAGTACTTACGAATGTCCACTAAATTTCAGAAAATTTAATTAAAATACAGGCAAATATAGGGTTCAGATTTAATAGAAGAATCTAGTGTTGAAGTAATACACTTTCCAAATAAAGTCCTACTTCCAACCATGCGTTGTTTTGCTTCTAATATTCACCTAGACCCCCACTCAATCTGATCACAGGGTCCACATTAGATGGCTCCTCCAAACACGTATTATTACTTACGAATGTCTACTAAATTTCAGAAAATTTAATTAAGGTACAGGCAAATAAGGTTCAGCTTTAATATAAGAATCTAACACTGACTTTTTAAATAAAGTCCTACTTCCAACTCTGCGTTGTTTTCCTTCTAATGTTCACCTAGAACCCCTCAGGCAAGTCACCCAATCTGACCACAGGGTCTGCGTCGGACGACCTCCCCCAACAAACACGGAAACCGCGTTACGCTGCCCCCCTCCGATCCCCGGAAGTCTGCGTGACGTGTTTCCGGCTCACATGGCACGACCTTTTGGCCATTAGCTGCCATTACGCACCCTCACAAGCCTTTCGCCCTCGCTGCAGAAAAGTCTATTTTTCATGGGCTAAGTGAGGGAGCCCCTTCATCTGGAGCTCCCCTCTCCCCGATGACCATTGATCGCGGGGACTGAAAGGGTTTTCGTAACAGATGATGGATGCTGGGGGACGGGGTAAACAAAAGCCGCAGCGTCTTGCCCGTTGGGTTAGAGGGTGGCCTGAAGAAAAGGACGTCGTTCTGTCGTTAATTTTTGTGGTTGGGCCCATTGTCGAGCGGCGGTCCTTTCAGCTCAGTCTTTCCATGGGCTATTTGTTTTCTTCAAGTCGTAGCGTATTGTGGGGGGTTTTCTTTCACCCGTGTCGCGTCCCGTGAAATGGATGGTGTTTTTGAGGTTTAACTTTTATCTGTGATGAATTAAAGCGAGGATATTGTAATCAATGGAATGGAGTACAATGGAATGTCAACTGAGCTTTCTTCCATAAAACAGATCACATACTAAAGAACACTTTTAAAAAAATGTAGATTTTTAGAAGGAAACCAAATAACTGTGTTTAACCCTCCTGTGGTTGTCTCGATTAAATATCTTGTTATTAACAAAAATAACCATGTCTTGATGGACGAGATATCTCGTTATCATTAAAAATCGACAGTAGCTTCGTGCCGATTTAATGTAGATTTAAGAAATGTAGACTTTTAGAAGGAAACCAAATAACTGTGTTTAACCCTCCTGTGGTTGTCTCGATTAGATATATTGTTAATAACAAAAATAACTATGTCTTGATGGACGAGATATCTCGTTATCATTAAAAATCAACAGTAGCTTCGTGACGATTTAATGTAGATTTTTAGAAGTAAACCAAATAACCTTTTTTTAACCCTCCTGTGATTGTCTCGATTATATATCTCTTAATTAACAAAAATAACCACGTCTTGATGGGCGAGATATCTCGTTATCATTGAAAATCGACAGTAGCTTCGTGACGATTTAATGTAGGTTTAAAAATGTAGATTTTTAGAAGGAAACCAAATACCTGAGTTTAACCCTCCTGTGGTTGTCTCGAATAGATATCTTGTTATTAACAAAATTACCATGTCTTGATGGACAAGATATCTCGTTATCATTAAAAATCGACAGTAGCTTCGTGACGATTTAATGTAGGTTTAAAAATGTAGATTTTTAGAAGGAAACCAAACCTGTGTTTAACCCTCCTGTGGTTGTCTCGATTAGATATCTTGTTATTAACAAAAATAACCATGTCTTGATGGACGAGATATCTCGTTATCATTAAAAATCAACAGTAGCTTCGTGACGATTTAATGTAGGTTTAAAAAATGTAGATTGAAACCAAATAGCTGTGTTTAACCCTCCTGTGATTGTCTCGATTAGTTATCTCGTCATTAACAAAAATAGCCATGTTTTGATGGACGAGATATCTCGTTATCATTAAAAATCGACAGTATCTTCATGACGATTTATCTCGTCATTACTAGAAAATAGACCCGATCTTGATATCGTCATCATAAAAAAGTCTACGACATCTTGATGTGACGCTATCTCGTAAAGTATTAGAAAGATTTATCACATATTGAAGGACGTAATAACTCGTCGAAAGCACTTGGAAGGTTTATTATGAAACAACTGCTATGCTTAAGAAGACATTCGTAAGTAATAATGCAGACACTTTGGTCTCTCTCAGATAAGGTGAATTGGACGAGGGGTGAATATTAGAAGCAAAGCAACACATCGTTGGAAGTAGGACTTGATTGGAGGGTTTGGAATATGGGACAGGCATCTGATGGCATTTCTCCAAGAACGGATATATAGCCATTCCTTCGTTATACCTTCATACTTCTAGATGGTAGGTAGATAATCAATTAACGTCGCACTGGAGCAACACAGTGGGCTATTAGCGACGGTCCCGGATCAATCACTAAGGGAAAGATCCGATGACAACTCCTAATATTGAACACTGTCAAATGACGAGTCAACATCTGAGCAAGCACCCGACTCACCAAACTCCTATATCATGCCAACGTATGGACATTTGTGGCCACGACTGTCTTAACGTGCATTTGCCCTGTGTACATGAAGATCTTTGGCTGGATCAAATTGTGAACTCTCATCCCTCCCATTTCTAATCCGTTTCTCTTCCAAGACCTTTGTATAACTAAAAGGATAGACATGAGACACTATTCTTTTAGAGATTTTAAGAAATTGTCTCACAGTATTGGAGTATTATCAGCTACATTAGATTGTTATTCAGTTGAAAAAAGGCCAATTTAACAATTAACTAAAGCATTTAAATTAAAGAACAAAGCAAGAGTGAAGTACCCAATGAGTAGTGACTTACTAAAGAAAAGAACAAAGTCTCGTAAGACTTAAGTGGTTCATTCGTGATTCGATACGTTTAGCTGTTTTTGTCTATTTGTTTCCTACACGACTCAATATCGAAGATTGTCTTTCTTGAATGCTCTGTCCCGTAAAATGAATGATTTAAGGCTTAACTTTTATCTGTGAGGAATTAAAGAAATAATAATGTAAACAAAGAAATTAAATTAGAATACAAATGAATGTCATGATGAGCGCTGTTCCATACGACATTGTATCCCTAGATAAGTCCTATACTAATTGCAAAAATACAAATTTAAAATTCAAATGAGCATTGTTTCGTAAAAAATTACACCCTTAGTTTAACGCCACGTTGACTGAAATTATACAAACGAAAAACAGAAAGTAAGGTTTTTATGCAAATGAATATTCAACTGAAAACTCTATGAACCCTTTTTTTGCTGCAATCATTTAAATACACCCATGATTCATCTATTGTGACAATTTTTTTCCATTTTTCTTTGGATAAGTGTTTTTATATAGAATTCGGCAGCGCGTCCTGCGTTCAGAGATATGCTTTGGAGAAAGACGATGCACATTGCGTTTTTTCGCTTTCTTAAGATTTAAATCAACGTTTATCATTTTGTTTACAGTGGACACCCAGCATTTTAATGATTTTGCAACTGTCCTTTGACTAGGGGGATTTTCTTTTAACATTAAACAACGTACCTTTGCAATAGTCGAAGATGTCCGTTTCTTCCTTGGATACTTGTTTGGAATTTTTGTCCCACTTGATGCTCCAATTTGACGTTTTTTTCCTTTCTTGTTGACGATATTACCTATCGACGCTTTAGATATCACAAAACCATGACTCTCACATCGTGTTTGGATAACGGAATATGAATATTTCTCTTCGGAAAGAGCATACATATAGCCTTCGAACCACTGCTTCGTTAAAAACGCCATTTTGAATAAAAACAAACCTCTCAAGCCGCAGACGATACTTTTGACTTTTAAAAACATAGTACAACTGCAATTATTTCTTTTGCAGCAAACGATTTTTTATTACCGCTAACCAAAATCGTCTAAAAAATGTGCGAACAGTCTGTATTATATTATCAGTCGTATCGCCTATATTGCTTTGCATAATCTTAACAAATGAGACAGAAAGCAAAAACGAATGAAGATTGAACTTTATTTGAATATTATTTTCCAACACGTTGTGTGCACCTATGGCATCACAGACTGAAACCACAACCATTTGATTCAATTTTAGCAGTTGTGATTTGAACTTCCAGTTTGAAGGTATTCATTTTAAGAAGCATAGTACCTTTAAACATTCGAATCAAGAGGAACAGATGCCTGATTTACAGTATCTGTTAAAGTTCATTTTGTTTCTCAATGAAACTTTAAACAGTGTTTTCATACACTCAATACTATATAATACAAAAAAAAATATGTTAATATTTTAAAAATTAAGTAGTATTTTATTCGAATTTACTTGAACTCAATCAATAATACAAATATTTACAAAGACAACTTTCTGAGTCAACCAGTGCAATTTCTGCCCAAACAATGTGTGTGACTGAAATGAATAACAGAGTACCTATGTTTTAAATTAAAACCAAAAAATATAACAAGTAAAACAAAAATAAGAAATAGTCAAGCTATAAAAGTAAGAATAGTTTACTTCATTGATTTTTAGTAAAATTATTCTCACATCATCACATTTTTGTATAAAGCTCTTAGAATTTTTTTCTTTTAAAGCTCTTATGAAAGTTCAACTTGATTCCAAATTTTATGCGTCATAGGATTAAGAGTTATTTTGAAAGGAGTGCTGTAATTTTTCATTCTGAGACAAATGCGATTTAAGTTAAACTGGAATAGGGTGTTAGAAAATCATCTTAAGGGACAGCGGACTTTCAAAACAAATTTTTGAAATAATTATCCGATTGTTATGAAATCTGCACTGATTGTTTGTTTTAATAAACAGTCTATAAATAAAGTTTTTTCTAAAATATTGCCATTCGGAAGTTATTGCTTAAAATGTGGTCAAAAACTTTTATAAATTAAGAAAAAGTAATATGTCCCATGGGCATCAATTTTCCATTTATTGTCAAAATTTTAATTCATATAATGATTTGTATGCACATAAATCAAATAAATTATATTTGATAAAAGTATCGCTGAATTAAAAAAAAAAAAATGTACTAAAACAACTCAAATTTTGCAAAAGAGCAAAAATATCAAAACTTGGAATCATTGTGAATTTTTTTTTTTGTCCTTAGACATATACAACAGATTTCAAGGATTCTCCAAAAAAAATTCTTTAGTAAATAATTTAAATCCAGATGCTCAGAGAACATTTTAAAATAAAAAAATGTCCAAAAGAGAAAAACGCGTTTCTGTACTAGATCTACTCACTGGTTACATACAAATATTATTGTTATCTCTCGTTGGTTTGATTTACGCAATAAAAAAATTAATAAATATTCTTGAATATTTCATAACACTTTATTTTAAAAGAAGGTAAAAGAAAGGTTTACCTTTCATTCAAGAGCATATCAGAAGAAATACATCACGTGCGGTAAGTTTATACAATAAAAAAGAACTTATTTTCAGATCCAAGAAAATACCATCCTACCTAGAATTACCATCTCTATGTAGAAAACAAACAAAAAGTAAAAGAAGTAAGCATAAATAAAAGGCAACTTCCAAACTGAATTGTTGTGATTGCCCGTAGGTTTCACTAGAATAACTAAATAAAACAGGCCTTCAGAATTTCATGTCAGTTTTGCTGAAAAACAGATGCCCATGATTATAGATTACCTGGCATGCTTTGATAGGAAAGTTAGCAAGTAATTTCCTTCCAACTTGTATAAACAGACACGAAAGTGGCAAATTTAGGCAACGATGCGAAAAGCGTCCTATTGTAACAACTGGGCATTTCAAACAGCATTTGAGATGGAAGAAGAGATAGTATGACTTCTGAGCAGCAATTTCCCTTTCAAAATTGCAGCCTTCGTCGTCCATATCGCTTGGAAAATAAGATCTTTTGTACGCATCACTGTAAATGGAATAGTTTTACCAAAACGCCACTTAGTGATTGATCGATATCTCCATTTCACAAATCGATGGTTTTTCAAATGCTTTCAGTTTCGAATTGCACCCATGTGGTATAACCATTCAAAGATACGAGTTCATTCACTGTTCCATCACTGATTGAAAATTATGCAAGTGGGATTTTGTTTTTGCTGATACATACTTTTTCTAGTGAAGAAACAGTTACTTAAGAAGGCAAATAACTTCACTGGAGCCACACTGGACGACGCTAATAGGAGTGACAAACAATGATAGTCTATGAAATTTTTGTGAAGTTTCATCGAAAGTGTTGTTTTATACAAAATTTGTTCTTTAACCCTCCAAGTAATTTCGTCGAGATATTTAGTCATAAAGATCTGACACAGTTTGCTAAAGACGAGATATCTCGTTATCAAGATTGTTGTCGATTTTTTTTATAATGATGAGATAAAGATCTAGTCAGTTTCTAATGATAGTGATCATGTTTTCTTCTAGTGATGAGGTATCTTGTCTAACTAGATCTGGTAAGTTATACTAATGGCATGATAAATCAGGTTAATTTGTTATAACAATTAAAGAATTTGTGATATACTCAGTTTTTACGTTCTTTATCGGTATATGATATTGTGTGTGTGATGACATTACCCCCACTACTACAAATATTAACTTACTCAATTAGTTACCATCGTCCCAGCCTAAGCCATTCAGTGTATCTCCACGTAATTTTGAACCTCGGTCAGATGACGGGGTAACATTTGTGAGTTGTATATTGTACGTAACAAATATTAACTTATATTGCAGTAGTTATGCAGTTATATCAGTAACAAATATTGTAGTTATTTCTATTTACGTCGCAATAGAGCAACACAAAGAGCTATTAGAGGCGGATCAATTCCGATGGAAAGGATACGAGAACACCACTAGCTAATTTTGAACCACTGGCAGATGAAGTAAACATCTGAGGTGGCACCCCACTCTCCAAACTTCCTTTGATGAACAAGAAAACGTTCCAAATCATTAATTCCGTCTACGTTATTTTTATCGTTGTCACAGTCTGGTGTTATATCCATGTCAGTTTTCTACTTTTAGCTATGCAATTTTTGTCATTAGAACTTTGGTAATGGTAATGGTAATTTTAGTTAACGTCGTACTAGAGCAACACAACGGGCTATTGACCAGATTTCGACGTACGAGATATCTTGTCATTAGGAAATCTGACCAGATCTCGACGGATGAGATATCTCATTAGAAAACTGACCAGATCTCGACGGATGAGATATATCCTCATTATAAAATCTGACCAGATCTAGACGGACGATATATCTCGTCATTAGCAAAACTGACCAGATTTCGACGTACGAGATATCTTGTCATTAGGAAATCTGACCAGATCTCGACGGATGAGATATCTCATTAGAAAAACTGACCAGATCACGACGGACGAGAACCTCGTCATTAGGAAAAGTATCCATATCTTTATCTCTTCATTATCAAAACGTCGGAAATATCTTGATGACCATATACCTCATTGGAGAGTTAAATAGTAATTCATCTTTTGAGCGTTACAACATTGTCTAGTGTAGCATTACTTTTCGAAACAACTCTTATAAGGACTATATAACAACACCTGTTCATTGGAAAATTCTATTGGTCAAGAAGGTCGATACTGGTTTGATGTCACACTGGAAAGATTGCAGGTTGCAAAACGCATATAAAAGCGTGAACTCCTCAGAGAGTTAAAAGAAGAGTAAGAAAATAATAAATAAAAGACGTCCAATCATTCACTTGGTACGTAATTGAACTCGTTATGATACGTATAAAGACAATAAAACACGACCAGATGATACATTACTGAAGATTCTGTGTGATTCAGCACAGAAGGAGGTCTACGAGTGACCGTAATGAGTGGCATCAACTCTAGAGACGCCACTTGAAGGAACAGAAATTTACTTTGCTATTAATACTCCACCCAGATATCATATTGATTCGCTATTGCCAGTTTCATAGCTGAATGAACCCCGTCTCGTCCGCAATCAATGGTTCAGCTTCCACCAATAAAAAAAAGCGGGCAGGCATTCCAAAAACATTTGTCAGCCGCGATCATCAAAGCCAATACAAACAGGAGCGGGAAAAAGCCCCAATGTCATAACTCCAACTGCAGCAATGAAGTAACCGACGCAAAAAGGCGCATAATGAGAGACTGATACCATCATAATCCGTCCCCCGTGACTTACTGACGCCCCTGCTCCAACCAATCTCCAGAAAAGACATGACAACCTCTCCATCAAGCCAGAAATCGGGATTTATTTACCACCATCCCTTTATTATTGCTGCTTTTTTTTTGCTCTCCCTTTCTTTCTCTGATGACTGCTGGATCCTTCCCACCCCGCATATACCGTGTCCCTCAACCGCTGAGAAATGCAGGAGGGGCATAAAAGTAAAGGAAGAAAAGTAAAGGAGGAAAAGAAAAGGAGCAAAAAAGGAGGCAATGTACACTCCATATCCTCACGTCAAAACATAACAGGGCAATCAATAAGAGCACAAAGAGTTGGATTTCTATGATTGCCTGAGTTCTTATGTTACGAATGCGAGCTAAGGATTGAGTATGAGGGGAGGCTTTATAAAAACAAGCAATTCATCTGTGAAAAGGCCGACAGAGTATAGACGCCCCTTAGAAGGAATAAAGAGCCCAGAAGCAGATATTTTGACATGAATAAGGCTTAATCCTTCTCTACGACCCCGTTTACTGGCCACACGAGAAGCTTTTTTCGGCCCACTCCTTATACGTACAACGGTTTTTGTGAATAAAATATATATTTCTTCGTGTGTTTATTTGTATGGCGAAAGAAGTTTTCGGGGGATTAATCTGAGGAAGTCGTTTTGAACACAATGCGGTTTTATTTTTTACTTTAATCGAATTATTTTTCATTCCTAGATTCCGTCATTTATAAAAGCGTAGATTTTCCTTTATCACTTCGAGTCAAAATCTCAAATTGCTTACTGAAAGAAGCGAAATTTTTTAATGTTAGCTTTTGCTGAAGAATGCGGTTGTTTGAACGGACGATATGGCACAAGGGGCATATTTGGTCAAACTGCGACAAACACAAGACAGACAACGTTTGTCAAAATGAACTTGGACACAAAAGGAAAGTTTTATTCAGACTGAAGAGAGAAATGCTCCCAGACTAAGAAAAAAAAATCGAAAGCCCCTAAAACTTGCAGTTTGATTGGAGGCAAACCCACAGTCACAAATGTTGGTTGGATATTGTGAGAGTGTGCAAGCGTTCTTTGAATTTAATTATTGTTGCAATTGCTACTAGAGTACTTGTAAACGTTATTTGTGTGTTGATATTATGTTTTTTAAGCACGTACAAAATATGTTATTGAAAGTATTTCTAACTATGCACTTGTAAACTGAAATCATGATATAAAACGTGAGGAAAATTCATTTGGAATTTGAAAGAATTAGGATATAGGTGCAAAAGAGAGTTGATTCCCATTCTTCGTAGTTTTGTAATGCTATTATACCTGTCGAAATTTTTCTTTCAAAAGGTTGAACCCCATGTATCCAACTAAAAAGCTCCTCTACAATTATTTAATGCAATTTTATTGATACTCCTGATCCCGAAAACTTAGTGTGTAGTCTTCATCTCCAGGTGAAGAAGATACCTACTCAGAACACCATGCTATTTCACGACAAGTTTAATTTCGAATTGGTCATATTAGGTCAATCCTGAGTCACAAAGAAAAACACGGGTTCTGAAAATTGAAAAAAATAACTCCTTCGTATGTAAATTTATAATAAATATAAAGTCAATCAACGTAGTTTTTTTCGATGTTCCAAGGCCCTATGTTTTGTTTTTAAATTGTAAAATGCTATTGGTTACAGGGTGGTATCAAGCAACTCTTGGAGGATATATTAGCTCTAACAAATATTATAAAAAATATTTTATATCCTTTTAACTTGAGCTCGTTTGTAACAAACAGGTGGTACTTTATGTTCTTCAAATCACAGATTTAGACGTTTATCGACCATGTAATCTACAGCTTAGTTTATTTACGGCATACATCTCTTGAATACTAATCGATTCATTCAAAATACCCGAAGGACAAATGCGTCGCATCTGTAAGACATTATGTCACGAAAGCGTATACAACTCGTCTGTCACGAAAGCTGGTAGTTATATAAGGTAAACACTTGAGTGTTTGTTACCAAGACCCACATGTAAACATTAAAAGCGCATACGAAACTTTATAATGATTATTAGTAAAAGAGTAAATACGTCGTATCTGAAAGACGTTGTCACAAAAGCTGCTTATACAACTCGGCTGCTATGGATGTTGATAGTTATATAAGTTAAACACTAGTGTGGTTGTTACCAAGAATCGTGTATGTAAACATTAAAAAAAACCTTACGAAACTTTATACTGATTGTAAGTAAAAGAAATAGAATAAAAATAGAACTGAGAAGGTCTGTGTGTGTGATATTCCATGCGGCATTGTTGATTTTCCGAATTGAACGAGTGGTGTGATTTGAATAAACGAATCAATTTTCCGTTCAACCGAAAGGAATAGTTGATGACTTTCCCAGCGGCCAATCATCCACAAAGAACAGGAAATCTGAAACCCGATAACCGTTCTAAGGGTATCGGTACATAACCGAAAAGCCTTTATTTGCCCTCTTTAAAGACATTACGACGAAAATAATACGCCCAATGTTATTCTTAACCACAGGTGTTCCTTTCATCTAACCATTTATTCATGTGCTTCGTCTACCGTCGCTTTGTACACTTTTTTCACACACACACACAACTTTTGAAAATCGCTTGATTCAATACTCCGAAAACAACAATAATCATTCGCTTTCATGTAGTACTACTATTATTTTCTTTGCTCTTTTTCACCGCAGAACACAACGAAAGTGGAACTCTTCAATTGCCGTTGCCATCCGCCGCACAGAAATGAATGAATTATTAAGCATCGCGTGTGCCGGACACCTAGGAAGAAGCCTTTGTGCCATGCACGCAGTTAGTTCTCTAACCGTACATAAACGAGCCATCGGGACTTCTTTTTAGGAACAATGTGGGAAATTTTGTTTGTTGTAACGTAGTTGGGAATCACGCTGTTTCACTTTTTTCCATGGCCCTGGAAAGGCGAAAACTCAATTTCGGTGTGTTAACAGTGACCACGGAACGAGAAATGAATGGCAGTCACAGACTCGGGCATGCGTGCGCGATCTCTTTAATTCTGTGAACGTTCGTTAGGATGGATTTATTTTTCGATACATTTTATTATTCGACGTGACTGTTCATTGGGTTTTGTGTGTATTTCATAGCATTAAGGTAGAATTACATAGAATGGCATTCAGGTATCGCGTTTTCATTGAGTTTGCAGCGAATATAGCCACCACTACAAAAATAAACTAACAATATACAATAGTGTATAACATGAGCCATTTTCTGTCAAGCTAAATGTAGGTGGCGATAGTCTTTCGTGGGCGAAATGAGTTTCGTTCCAAATATGACGTCATGGTATGTTTTTCGAATACGATTACAGCACTTCCACAGTAGAAACTTCAAAGAATTAATTACGAATTGCAAGGTCTGATTAGCCCTTGTGTAGTGAATATTGACTGCGGAACCACAACCATTCCCGAGGAATGAGCTTGCATAGTTACAAACCTCAGCAAGCCGTACCATCTTATCAAAAAACGTAGGGGTGATTTGATTTAGTTGCTATGGTAGCCCAGTTGGTCGAGTCGTGGATTAACAACCGGATGGTTGCGAGTTCCAGACTAGATTCAACCAAAGATCATCGGGTACTTGGGGGCTGATGCTCATTGAATCTGTCGTGGCCTCAAATATCTTCCCTTTGGTGTTGAAGTTTGGAGAGTGGGGAGCCAGCTCAGGTGCTGACGTCGTCGTCTGACCGTTGTTCGAAATGACGAAGTGGGATCTTTCCCTTCCGAACTGTCCCCGGACTGTCACCAAGGGCCCGTTGTGTTGCTCCAGCGTGGCGTAAATACAACTAACAACCAACAAAAAATTGATTTTTCATGGTCAATATATCAAAGTTTCAGAAAGCTTTCTGTAGTCAAAAGATTTATACAATCTGGTATTGTTCCCAAAGAACATTTGAAATAAAATAATAGCAATCGAGCATTACCAGTAAACTAATTAAAAATACATATATAATTAAAAATGAATTTTTTCAAAATGGTAAATTTGAAAAGCAACCATCTAAAGCCAACAACCAGTAATCCTCAGGGTAAATTAAAAATAGGCACTTACTTTTAGAACCAAAGCGTTACAAACCTCTCAGAGTCTATATTTTTCAACTAATTTGTTGATTACTAAAAGGGACGAGATGTTTATCAAATGAAATATATTAAAATTACTCGGATCGTATGTTAATACTTAATTGTTCCGAGTATATGTTAAATATTTAAGTAATCCTGGACACAATTCTTAAAATTCAAACTCTGCCTTACGATTTAAATTAGCTTTTAATCTTAAATGGACTTAAATCATTTATTATATTCTTAAAAGGTTTCCAACAACACCTGAGAGACTTTAGTCCTCAACTTTTTATCTTTTGATCTAAGTAAAAGATCTGATAAAAAAGTAAAATGCTGACATTAGGAGCTTAAATGAAGAGTATGCCCTTACCCTGAAAGGCCAATAAGTGCCTCATCTGAAAGAAGAAATATATTTGAGGCCTCTTCAAGTTTTAAAGCATTAAGTATTCAAGCATTCAAGTGATTTTTTTCCTCTTGTACATCTTTCTATTAGAAATAATTATTCAATCAACTATCTTTAGCATTCTACATAAAAAGTACTAGAAATGTTTGCATTTGAGATGAATAAATACTGCTAACAAAGCATTACAAAAAGTAATTTAAAAATCACTTTTTCTTCATAAAATATGCATTTTTACACTCAAAATGAAAGAAATGTTGAAGATAAATGGGAGAATTTATTTCTACCAGACGGAAAAAAGCATAAATGACAAGATTAGCTTTAAACTCCATTATAACAATTAAGTCGCCTTAAAAGGAGCAAAAAGAAAAACATTTGTAATTATGTTTGAAAGGAAAAAAAAGATACAAAGAGATTTCAAGAAATATTTTTTATTGTAATCATTTCGGCATTTGCTTTCATTGATTTACTCTTATAATTGATACGGGTTTCAGTTTTATTTTGTTCTGATGAATTTTTCACATTCAATAAGGTTTCTGTTAGTAAATATATTTTTTATGGTTTATTCATCAAATTGTTTCCTTAGCTAAGAAGAAATATAAAAAACTTTTAGCTACCCTAATTCTGTAATGAAGATAGCATATATAATGAAAAATTTTAGTTCACCCAGTACAGTAATTGAATAAAACGCCTAGCAAAGTGTGTTCCGTATAGTATTTTGAAATAATTAGCTATTAATATAAAATCAAGCCGCCAAACGTATTGGGATCATAATGTTTATCTACCATATCAGAGTGAGTAGACTCGTATTTAAATTAGACACGACCCCAAAAATTCATCAAAAGGAAAACGTCTTTTTAAAAATGCGACGAATAAAAGACACCAAAAGAAAGGGTGTTCGAATCTCAAAATATTTTTAAGATTGGGACCGGAAGCACTCCCAAAATGGGAGATACATTTAATAAGTTTACTGCACAGATAATATGGAGGGGGCGATCTGTAAGCAAAATAAACTATTCGACTAGCAAAATTAACTAATAAGATATATAGTCGGCTTATAAGCAAAACACTCGTCAAAAAGCAAGTTCTAAGAAAGCGAAGGGGTAAAACTATGCTCACTTTGCTACACTTACAAAGTGATTTCGCAAAGAAATCTAAACTTCATGCAAGGAAAATATGACTTAGAGAACTGCACCAATCTAAAGATCACTACCATTCTTGTTTAGAAAAGGTAAAAACCCATCTTTCGGAAATTTTTTCGTAGTGTGTTTCATTTGTAAAACGACGATATGTATCTGATGTAATTGGTATTACTTGGATGTATGTTTAATTACTTACCCAAGTTGTTGTCACTGGACGAATGGCATCACTTTAAAGTTGATACTAAGAGGCCTATAAAGTTGCATTGGCGTCTTAGTTTCAACTAAATTAAGCATCGCACAGGAATACAGAGCAAATGCACTTTATCAATTCAATAGAACTGCTCATGAAAGTTCCACATGTGCATGGTCACACATAATTAAATGGAAGATGGTATGACTCTTTCCACATGTGCATAGCCACAAATAAACAAATGGAAGATGGCACGACTCTTTCCACATGTGCATAGCCACACATAATTAAATGGAAGATAGTACGACTCTTTCCACGTGTGCATAGCCACACATAATTAAATGGAAGATGGTACAACTCTTTCCACATGTGCATAGCCACACATAATTAAATGGAAGATGGTATGTCTCTTTTCACATGTGCATAGCCACACATAAATAAATGGACGATGGTACGACTCTTTCCACATGTGCATAGCCACACATAAATAAATGGAAGATGGTGCGACTCTTTCCACACATGCATAGCAACACATAATTAAATGGAAGATGGCACGACTCTTTCCACATATGCATAGCCACACATAATTAAATGGAAGATGGTACGACTCTTTCCACATGTGCATAGCCAAACATTATTAAATGGAAGATGGTACGACTCTTTCCACATGTGCATAGTAACACATTATTAAATTTAAGATGGTACGACTCTTTCCATAACAGCCACTAAAGATAATCATCAAGCATAAAGAAGCGAAACAATTCCAGAGACTCGGCTATCACTAAGTGGTTTCTCGAGAAAAATCCAACCTTTATGCAAAGAAAACATGACTTAGTGGACTTGAACCAGTCTAAAGACCACGACCATTCTGTTCTAAAAATATAAAAACTTGCAACTCAAAAATTTCGTCTTAGGATAGGTGCACACATCCGGTTTTCAACGTGCGGCACCGCTGCCGCAACGCAAGTACGGTCTGAGGTATATTAGATACAATGGAGCAGTGCACAGATGCCTCCGGCGGCGCTGCACGTCCAACGTGCGTACAATTTGTACCAAAGTTCCCCACGGCGCCGCAGCTCGCCGTACATGCGACTCAGGTCTCAAGTACCTTGTTTTCATAAATAAATGGGATATAACTAATAATTAATGAATGGTGGTATCCAGTAACGTCCATTTTGTGTTTCAAAATATACTTTTTTTACACCAAGTAAGTAAAATAAACACGTTTTCTTCGATAGAATATTTGTCGCAAGTGGCGCGAAATGAGTATTTGCGTCATTTCACGGTTATGTGTGCATAGTTGGGTTTCTGTAACGCAGCGACTCCGCACGTTGAAAAACCGGATGTGTGCACCTGGACTTAGGGGGTTTCACCTGTAAGCTGAGTTTATGTAAGTATATGATGCAATTGGAATACTTGGGACTACCTTTAATTGCTTCCCCAAGGTGGTGCACCCGAATGGAATCACTTTAAAGTTGAAATTAAGACGTCTATTAACGCAAAGTGATACAGGGTTAATGTACTTAATCCAATTCAAACCCACTGCTCAATATAAAGATCCACATGTGCATAGCCACGCATAACGGAAGATGGGAAAACTCCTTCCATACCATCATCGAATGATGAATCAGGTATAAAGAAGCAAAAGAACTCCTCAGGGACTTTCCGAAAGGCCCGCTCGTTCTCGAAGAACGTCACGCTGTCCCAGTTAGCGTCATTTAGCCCGCTCTGAAAGCAAACAAGTCCCAGTGCAGATCGAGCCCATTAAGCGCATGTCCACGTCCAGCGCGGATAAGTGGGAGTCAAAGAGTCCTCCCTCCTCAAGTATGCAGCCTCGGACACTGGAGGCGATGTCTTCAATGTTTGATGCCTCCTCCGCCATCAGAGACGGAGATGGGAGATAAACAGTTTAGGACGGCTGGGGGTGTGACGTGAGTCGCAATGTCCAGTCGCATAAGAAGAGAGAACTGCGTGTCTTTGGAAGAACTAAGAGTGCACTTGAGTGGGGGTGCTTACAGCGTTTATTACATCAGGTCTGAAAAAGGAAACCTGAAAGCGTTATTTAAAGAGGACGGCCTAGGTCCTTGAGTTCATCCAACAGGATAATTGCTTTAGATTTCAGCTTAAAACGGCGATGCTGTGCACTTCTTAAGTGAGTGTTTCGTGTAACTCAATAGTTTACGAATCAGACAAAATAAACTTAATCCGTTCCACTTCTGCCCTGAAGTCGTCAACTGACCGTGGTGCGAAGTTACGAGGAGTTGTCCACGGGTTTTTCCCTTCGGGATTTATCTTGGACTGTCTCCAATATCCACATGTGTTGATACAGTGCGACGTTAAGTTCATATATATATATATATATATATATATATATATTTATTTATTTATTACAAACAAAAATATAAAAATATAACACACAGTCCTCTTGTTTTAGAAATTACATTCCTTACCATGCTATGTCTGCAGCTTTCAGTGCTCTTGCATGGTTAGTTTTAACTTCTTTTTTAGATTTCGTTTTAACTTTCGTTTTCTGGTTGAATAACCCTTGCTTTTTATTTTTATTTTGATCTTTCATTAAATTTCGTATTTGAATGATATATATATATATATAGTTAGCTATATATAGTGATATATAGCTATATATAGTGATCTCAACTCGAGACTAATTATCCACCTGAACTGAGTGATACATCTGCTCAAACAACTCTTGTAAAAAGAAATTTATACAACTATACATGATCTCATTCTCTCGTTCGTTTAAAAAACAAACACAAAAAATTATAATTTTGTTTAAAAAATAATAATAATAATAAATTACGTGTTTTTAAAAGCAAATTAAAAACTACCAAAACAAAAAAATCTTGTGTTTTTAAATCAAATTGAAACGTAATTTTTTAAAAACTGAATATAGTTCCAAGTTTTAATACTTTTTACCATAGAAAGTACAAAGAAAAGCATTAAAACTACATTTCCCATCTGAAAGATTCTTCTGAATAACTGATGTTTTCCTTTCAATAAAGTACCCAATGAATGAAATTTCGATGCATTACCGTTGAAAGAATCAAATAAAGATATTGATTCGCAATTTATCGTTGTTCTTTGCTTCAAGATACACTTTTTATTGGTTTCCTACTTTTCCTTTGAGTAATCCTGGAATGTGAGTATCCATCAGACTGCCATCTGCCCCTTTTAAATTATATAAAGTCGATTTTCAGCTCTTAAGATGCTGTAAATTGATTTTATGCAAGAACTCTTTTAAGAATTGCTAATCGATCGCTTCTTCCATATCTAAAATTTGAGTATAAGCGACATTAGGAAATGTACTTTTGAAATGCATTATCATTACATTGTAAAATGAAAATTTTCGATGCTTACCTAAATTTCTTAAATTGATTCTAACTTTTTTATTTCTAATTTTACGTGACTACTTTTATAGTGACTACTATTTTAAGTGACTACTTACTTACCCCATTTTTTACTTAGAACCAAATTTTAATTTTCAGGATTTCAGCTGATTTCAGCTGTAAAATTTTCTTCTACCTACTTATCTAAAATAAATGTATCCGAAACGATTATTATGAAATTCTAAGTAGAATTAAACTTTGTAGATCAACGTTATAAATTATGACTTATAGTATCAATTTTATATTTTTTTCTAATAAACTACTAGAAAATTTCTCTCGTAAAGCGAATAAATCAGAATCTAATTTAAGTTCAAAGACTTTCGAGAGTTTACTTTCAGCAAGTAGCTTTACTTCAGTATAGTAAATTTAATTCCGTTCCTTCTATTTGTTTTCTTTCCCTGATTTTCTATTAAAAGTAGATATAATCTAACACCTACCAAATTGGTTTAGTTTGTCACTACTGTTATTTATTTGCTACGACATTTTACCAAATTTATAAGTTTATAGATGAAGGGAAAGAGAATTTTCCTGAATATGAATGCTATCGATAATTGCATACCACAACACCACTTACAGTACCACTTATCACTTAAATACGATTGGACAGTTACACACACTTGTGTATCGTTTCTATTTTAATATTTAATCAACTTTTGAAAAATATATTCATTGTATCGGTATAATATATGATCAAATATATATATATAAATACATATATAGATACGAAATCAAATTCCATTGTTTGTATTTTGTAAATAAAATGATGAGACAAATTTTACATGACCTTTCTAATTTTTGTAACTACAATCATAGTAAAACTATTGTTATTTATATCATCTTGATTAAACATACCAATTAACCATTACAGGCAGGGTTATTTCAATATTTATCTACATTCATACATTTTTATGTTTGGATAAGTACATGAACGTTGTTAACCATGTAAAGGATGTAAATTTTATCTAAAATTTTTTTACATTAAGGTAAAATACGGAATACGACTGTAGAGTTAACAATAATAAATTACGGTATTTATATCAGCGTGATAAAATATACAAATTACTAACCATTACAGGCAAGATTATTTCTAAATTTATTAACATTGATATATTTTATATGTTTACATAAGTACATTAGAATTGTTAACCATGTAAGATATGTATATTTTCATCTAAAACATTTTATTTATAAAGTTAAAGTATACAAAACGTGGTTGTAGAATTAGCAATGATAAAAAAATATAGTTATTTAAATCAGCGTGATAGAATACCCGAATTATTAGCCATTACAGGCAGGGTTATTTCTAAATTGATCTACATAGATTTATTTTACTTGATTATATAAATACATTAAAGTTGTTAACCCTGTAAAATATGTATAGTTTATCTAAAACATTTTACACGAAGGTAAAACACAGAATATGGTTGAAGAATTATCACTTTAATAGCCCTTAATCACTTTTATAGCTGATTGAATTTTTATTTCCGATCAACGAAAACACAGTAGGAGGGCAATTCAGTGGTCTGGGAGTCGTTCGAATTCGATTGAGTAATTCGATCCAGACCCATCTGTCTATAAAGTACAATCGAAGGCGCGCACCGGAGGATTATGAAGCATTAAGCCGGGGTGGAGGTGTAAGTGATATGAGATAACACTGCGATGTAACAGATGTTACAAAGTGAACGCAGAATAGCAAAAGCGTATTCATTGGCATTAGTGTTGTAAGTACTGTAATTCGAGAACGTTTAATGGGGTGATAAGTTCGGAGGCACGGGGCGTTTTGTTGGCGATACACAATGTGTCTATGGGAAGTGTACAGCACTTACAAGCATTTAAGCAAATTGAGATTTACACTTACCGTATAAGGAAGAGGAACATGCACACTTTCTCTTCATTTAAATTTGATTCTACGTAATTAATAGAGGGCTAGTTACAATTAGATAATATATTTTAGAAACAGTAATATTTAGAATTTTGTGTTTGTTATAGATTAACGCTTCGGTTCTTAGACCAATATTAAGAATAAATAAATATCTGTGCCACACTTTAGCAAAAGGTACTTTTAAGTAAGCATTTAATAATTCATAATTTTTAATTTTAATGAAATGTATTGTTTAAAGATAATTTTAGAATATATATATTTTAAAGGTACTTTTGCGAAAAGCATAACTCAAAGTTGTTATAATCAGATATTATTTTTTCTATTATTTAGTGCATGCAACCACTAACGCAAAGCGCAGTCTCACAAAGTAAGTCTTAAAAACTTCTAAAATTGCTTATATCAAGAAAACAATAATAAATATTATTTTATTATTTTTCTTATATGTTTTTCTAATGTTCGAACATATTTAAGTAGGCAAAATAAACACGAACCCATACATGGGGGAGTCATTTTCAGAAATGCGGTAGTTTATTTTATACTAGAAGTTGCGTCAAGTATATACAACTTGTAATTAGCCTTCTATTCAAAAGTAATAAGTATCTCCAGTACTTTAAAAATTTCAAATAAAAGTGATGTCAATGATCATATAAACGAGGTGCTTGAAGGTCACACTGAAATAAAACAAAACAAACTAAATTAATTTAGTTGTTATTAACATGGAGTAGGTTTAGTTATCGAAAAACATTATTCACCATTGTATTTCTTATGAGGCGGCGTAAAATATTTCAGTGCGAATAGAAAGAAAGTATTTTGTATAGAATAAATAATATTTCCAGTGACGAAATTACCATTTTTATATGTTAAAACCTGGGTTTTCGAAGTTATGTGACGAAGTATATAAAAACACATAGACTAAGAAATAAAACATTTACATCTGACATCAGTCAGGATTACTTTACAATTTCAATCTAACTAGTAAAAATATGTTCACTCTGTAGTGCTGAGTTGATCATCACCTGGTGGAGTCAAGGAACTTTAAACGATTGCATTTTTTTAAATTAACGTCGTACTAGAACAACACAATGGGCTATTGACGACGGTCCGGGATCAGTCACTTAAGAGAAAGATCCGAGGACAACACCTCGTAATTTTGAACCACGGTCAGATGACGAAGCAACACCTGTGCTGGCACCCCACTCTCCAAAACTTCCACACCAACTCAACGAGAGGACTTTATGCCACAACAGATTTAATGTGCACCAGCCGCCTCTACACCATACGCTTACAAACATCCATGCCCTCACCCGGATTCGAACCAGGAAACTTCCGATCTAGAGGCTAACACCTTAACCACTATACCGTTTGGTCGGCTTAAACGATTGCATAAAACGCCAAGAAAGCGTCCGTTTCTGTATTTCTAAGTAAAATGATATAGCAAGTCTTTGATTATTCCACAAATATTGTTTGACCCTGCAATATAGGAGAAATCATGAGCAACCCTTTGTCTTTGGCGATTGCACCTGTAACTAGTATCGAGCCATAATCAATATGTGTTATTATATCATTTTTTATTGGTTAAGTTATAATGGCACAGGTGCCATATTTTGGCGAAGCTGCGTCAAACACAAGACAAAGAAATGGACATACGCACAAGCAAAGTTTTACTGAGAAGGAAAGGACGCCCAGGGTAAGTAACAGGAACCGAACGTGCGCGCGCATCCTACAAAATACAGGTTGCTATCACAGAACCGTACCAAATGTCCTCACGTTGGCAGATGACAGCTCAGGCGTGACCTCGTCATCTGACCGTAGTTCAAAATCACGTAAATCTATCACTTGGGGATTGATCCCGGACCGTCGCCGATAGCCCGTTGAGTTGCTTCAGTGCGACGTTAATTAAAATACCTACCAGCGAACCGCATATCAACTTTGGATTGCGTTCATTCAGAGAAGGTAATTTTTTGTTTTTACGTCGTACTAGAGCAACACAACGGGCTATTGACGACGGTCCGGGATCAGTCCCTTAAGGGAAAGATCCGAGGACAACACCTCGTAATTTTGAGCCACGGTCATTCAGAGAAGGAAAAATCTTTAATCATTGACTTTAGCAGTCTTATGTGTTTACCAGTTTTTTGTTCACATATGATCTCTTACAAAAGGGCCGACCAACCAGTCTGGTAGTAAAGGCTATAGCCTCTGGAGCGGAAGGTTTCTGGTTCAAATCCGGGTCAGTGCATGGATATTTGCAAGCATATGGTGTATGCCAAGCTTAGAAAACTCCAATACCAAGCTGAGAAAATACCTATGCAAACAGCACTTCAATGGCCGGGGGGGCGGCTTAAGACGCCCCCTGCCCAGTCACCGCCCCACTACTGGAGAATACTTTCCTTCCATGGGTGGCCACAAAAAACCGCTCATAACCTGCTATCACAGCGGGGACGAGGGGGCCACCTGCGGTGCTCAAACCAAGCATATGGTGCAGAGGCGGCTGGTGCACCTTAAATCTGTCGTGGCAGAAAATCCTCATGTTTGGTTGATGTGGAAGTTTGGAGAGTGGGGTGCCATCTCAAGTGTTGCCTTGTCATCTGACCGTGGTTCAAAATTACGTGGTGTTGTCCTCGGATCCCGAATTGATCCCGGACCGTCGTCAATAGCTCGTTGTGTTGCTCTAGTACGACGTTAATTAAAAAATTAACAAATTACATTTACAAAAGGTAAGAGTTGCCTCTATTCAAAAGGGAATCAAGATTGAAGAAAAAAGCTTTGAGGATACTAACAAGAACTGTGCGTCTCATCCAAATGAGGTGGATTGATTATATTATATTTCCCCAATTTATATATATAAAGCCACAACAGTTCCGATAAACCATCTATACTGTAGGCCTGCTGTCATCAAATATGGTACTGGGATCAGAGTGTATACGTGTGCGGCATGTTCCGTGAAGTACCTTCACTCACAATGGTTTTTGTGGGAACGGCAAAATAAAAATAACAAGTACAGAAAGAGCCTAACGAAAAACGTATTTATATTTCTTTGACGGTTAGTTCCGCTTCGTAAAAGCCACACTAAACCGCCCTCGGAATATCTCCAAAAGCCTCTCCGAATAGAACCGAAGATCGATTCGGAGCTCGCTCTATCTCTTTCGATTCCCCTCACTTGAATGTGTACGCGTAAGATTTCGCCCGCCGTGATCTATTTTCAAAAGTCAAATTGTAAAATTGTCACTTTAAAGGTGTCCTTACTTCCCCCTCCTCTGTCCTTCTTTCTCTTGGGGGTTCCCCCCTCGCCCATTCATTCAATCACATTTCAAGTCCACTACATGGATACGCGTTCCCATGGAAACGACATCACCGAAACGCCACTGAAGACGTTTCGGACCAATTGAATACAGTCCCCGCCACCTCCGTCCCTTTCTTTCGCACAATGTTGTCCACAACATCCTCCCCCCCCCCTTTTTTTTATTTCATTTCCCTCCTCCCCAGTTTTTCTTTCTTATCTATTTACTTCTAAACCAAAGAAAGATCAAAAACCAGTTTCGTCATCCTGACCACGAGAAACGTTTTAAATCAAAATTCCCGATTCACAATCCGACCCCAAGAAAGGGCAAAAAAATAAAAGTACATCTATATGTCTAGGGGGCTATAAATAAAAAATGGCCGGCCAAGATTTGGAGAGTTTAAAATTTCAAAACCCTGTCCGGAAAGAGGCAGTGGGGGCGCTTTCAAATTTATCTATCTATCCTCCCATATATGTATATATACACTTGTGAGCAGTTGTGAAGTGGCACGTTTTTGCAGGGGCGCCATCCTGCATGAATAGCGTAAAAGATTTTTTATTTATTTTTTACTTATTCTATAGCCCCTCAAGTATTGAGTGATTGCGGCCAAGAATTTTCGCAAAAGAAGGTTCCCTCCCAAAGCCAAGGGGAAGTAACAGACCGAATGAAATATTGAGGTTTTTTGGAATTTTCGTTTTCCTGCCATGAATGTCTGACTTTTCCCTCAAATAAATATTCCGCAGCTGGCCGACGGGGCATTTGTCACCGCGCGCGGCCTCCTTTTACCCGGGAAATCCGATGAAATTTTAAACTCAAAAATTGCTTTTCTATCGGGCGTTTTTTTTCTTTCTTCCTCCGCGTCCTTTCTGATGCTATTGACTTGGTAACTTTTCCTCTAACACTCAAGTCAGAGAGAGGTTTCGAATCGTGGAGGATTTATTTTATTGGTTAGGAATTGGCATTGTTAGGAGAAATAGGAAAAGTTCAAGTAGTTTAAACTATACTGAGAATACAGCTCAAACTATTTACACAACAGGCGGTTGGAGTTCACAGGTGGGAGGGGTGGGACGCTTCACGTCTCATAACCCATGTGGAATATCAAATAAGACGCAGAATAACGAATGTTAGAAGCAGCTCTAAGGTGCATAAGGGTTTAGTAAGACGATTTAAAAACTGGCAATGCATTTCCGGTTTTTACCGGCTTTGGAGACTAGCGAGAATTTAATATCACTAGGGGGCTCCGCCCCCTGCTCGCTTACGCTCGCCAACCCCCGGGGATTGCTGCGCAATCCCATTTGGTTTGCTTCGCAAACCAACACTCCTTTCACAGATGTCATTTGGTTTGCTTCGCAAACCAACATTCCTTTCACAGAGTGAAACTATCTGAATAATTCGTATTATGCTGATTTCACTTACCGGTACATGACGTCACAGCGAGGGCTTCGCGCCCTGCTCGCTTACGCTCGCCGACCCCACGGATTGCTAAGCAATCCCGTTTGGTTTGCTTTCTCAAACCAATACTTCTTTCGCAATTGATTTCACTTTTTTTTGCTTTAACACTTAATGCACCCTAAACTAATAGCCGCATCAGTAAAAAATCTTCTGTATCTTGTTCCCTGTACAATTTTAAGTAAACAGTGTTAATATCAAAACTTTACGATTGTACTTTGTCGGTAAACTGTCTTGAGAACAGAGGGAAAAAAGCGAGCCTTTTTCCTCGCCAAATAAAAAGAAATCGTTTTTATGGCAATTGTTGCTACGATAAATTTGATATCTGGCAAACCCGATAGTAGAAAATGCAACCCACTGCTGTTTGCGGAACCAGCTATGCGAACTGAAAAATACGAAATTTGTGTCACCAACTTTTGATTGCATCGAATTTATTTATGAACCGATTTTAAAAATAATTGTACCGTAAGAAAGAGTACATTGTGAGGTATACTGCAATATTTTTAAAATTAAAAACTAACAGTAATACTATATAGATATGACCATTTTAGTTTTGTATCGGAAGTTACGATCTGAAAGTTCCGAAAATTGTATGACCTACTTTTAATTGCATCGATTTTGTTTATTAACCAATTTGAAAAATAATTGTACCATAAGAAAGAGTGTAATGTAGTGTATTCAGTGATGTTCTCAAATTTAAAAAATAATGGTTTTTGCCGTAGACATAACGGTTTTAACAAAACGTAGCGAAAATATCCGAAGATTCCGAATTTTGTATCACGAACTTTTGATCGCATCCAATTTAATTATTAACCGATTTCAAAAATAATAGTACCGTAAGAAAGAGTATATTCTGAGGTATACTGCGATATTTTAAAAATTAAAAACTAATAGTAATTAGATATAGATACGGCAGTTTTAAAAAAAAGTAACAAAAATGTCCCGATTTTTCCCGAATTTCAAAAAAATATTATCAAGAACCACATTTAAATTTCAAAAAAAACTCGACGAGCTGCAAAAATTTACGTTGAGAGGTACTCTTAAAAAAAAACTCACGACTAAAGACTGAAATTTTGAATGTGTTTTGCTCACTCGCGGAAGAAATTTCACTTCTTCAACTTTAACACTTAATAAAACCTAAACTAATAGCCGCATCGGAAAAAAATCTTAATAATTATCCAGGGAATACGATGAAGAACAAAGCATGTTAATTTCATATTTTTCCGATCAGTACTTTCTCGGGAAACCGTCTAAGAATGGAGCTAAACAACAAAAATTTCAATTCTGCGGCGGCGGCGGCGGTAACTTTTTTTTAATATAGAGAGATTACCGATTTTCTTAGTTATGATATTTTAGCTTTATTCTCTTAACATCAAACTTCAAGGATCAATTTCTCATTCCCAAGTAGTGGCAAATGCAAACAGCGTGGGACATAATCTGAATAGTAATTTTAACCATGGAGACTAATGTTAAGTAAACATCATTAAAGAAAATACCATATTCACAAGAATCGATTTTCTATGGGTTTTTTATTCTTTACATGATCTGTGTGGGGAAAAAAATATTACAGTTAGAGAAGTTTTAAAAAATCATTTCATTTTTCATTTTGCTGTTACATTTATCGCCCACCTAGAACATAAATTCATTGAAATTGAAAATGTTTTACTGTGCAACTGCCTTTTTTAAAGACTAATTTGTAGTTTTAACCCTCTTGATGATTTATCTTAACGTCGATATCTGCTTTGGAGTGTCCACACTTTGGTGCAAAAAACCTTTTCAAAAATGTCATCAGTTTTGGGCAAGAGATAGTTAGTTCTTCACTTCTTCCTACTTGGATTTTCATTTCCTTTGGAACGAATATTTATATACGAAATATTAAAATATAAAATATAAAAATACGAGTATAGACGAAATATTATGTCGTAAAGCACTTGGAGGGTTAAAATTGAAAATATTTAATATTTGCATTTTGTAAAGGTATTTGTATCTCGTACTTAGCAAAATTGACCAGATCTTACACGAGATATCTAGGAAAGCACTTGGAAGATTAAGGCTTGGAGGTAAGGAGGATTAAGGTAAATATTTGTACTTTGTAAGCGTTGTTGCACATATCATTTGAACATATAACAAAATATTAAAAATTCAGTGCGTTTATAATGTGTTGCATTAGGTTCCGAGTACGTCTAATAAATAAATAGTTTATCAATATCAGTTAATACATAGACAGAAATGATGTCACAAAGCTTTTAGAAAGGTTTAATCTAGTCATTTTTAATTTCATAGTACATTTTCAACAATCAGCTATCTCATACAATGAATAATTGTCAAATCGCTTTCTTTAAAAGTAGACACACTACTATTCTCTCTAAAGGCCGGTATATTTCAAAGGTAAGTCCAATTCACCCACAAAGAAAGAAAACAGATTTCGGAACATAAGACTGTTGTTACATATTTTTACTTTTTTTTATTATTTAATTTACATAAATTTAATTTATTTTGAAGGAATTGGCGTTCTTTCTGTTGAACCATATTGTTCTCTATAGAGTGGCTTACGGTTCGCCAATATTTGAATAATTAGAATTGTACAGTCATAGACCGTACTTATCAAAACTCGTACCTAGATTTCTTTCAAGATTTTATACGTTTTTGAATCAAAATTTGATTAAAGGTAGAATCACGTAAAAAAATTGTAATCTGCACTGATATTGACAAAGAGTTATGTTATTAATGAATATATTGTTATATCTATCACACACACGAAATCAAATAATGAAATAATATTTAGGACATATGAGTTTTCAGACTTCTACTTTTCAAGGAATTAAATATTTCTTGCAGAACAATAAATATCTGTAAGTACGGTTTGTTTTAATTTCTAATGTTGATAATTGTTTTAGTTTTTAATGTTGATAATTTCTAAGCAGCATTTTACTTGAAAGAGTAAATTAACTAGCTTTCATTAAATTAACTAATAAGTCATGTAATTTTTAGAAAAGGCTAAGAAATACAACCTAATTTATTTCAAATCCTTCAATATTTTTTTATATATCAGATACCTTTTCAGAGTTTAATCAGGAATTGCAAGACGAATACTGCGTCATAAGTTAAGTCAGAGAGTTAAACCTCGCTTTCTCGCGTGACTTTATAGTATATTACATAATACTTGCACACTTAGTTGAATTCTGAAGTGTAGTTGTAGCTATTGCGATTGGTAGGAACTTATATACGCATCATTAACTAACAAGATTTACTTACAGGAGCTATATACTTTTCTGATCCTCATTCAAAGATCAGTGTGGTGGTTAGAGATAGATATTTTAATAAACGTCGCAATAGAGCAACTCAGCGGGCTATTCGCAATTATCCGGGATCAAACCTGAAGTGGTGGTTGGAGATACTATGTATTCTGCAACAGTGGAATTGACGAAACAGCCTATTCTGCAGAAGTGTATTCTGGTATATATGTAATCTGTCTGCGATGTTTTATACCGCTACAAACTATTAGTATAATTTTTAAGCTTCTGAGTGGGTCTCGTATATATTTCTTCTGCAATCTGTAGATTGCTCTCCGACTTCTAACCAGGTTTGATCCGTTTGACCAATAGAATCTTTCCTAATTTCCTAGGATTATATTAACCAATAAGTGAAGTTATATAAGCATTATGTGCGTAATGGGTTAAAAAGCAGTTTAGTTCTGTATTAATAAGTAATTTGTACTAATAAGTAATAAGTACTAATAAGTAATAAGTACTAATGTGTAATAAGTACTAATAATAAGTACTAATAAGTAATGAGTACTAATAAGTAACAATATAATAAAAACATTATAAAAATAAATCTTGAACCGTCAATTTGAACCATTTCAACATACGCAAAACACATCAGTGTTATTCTTGCGCCACACTAGAGAGTCGTGATACATCAGTTGAAAATTGCTGGTTTAGCCAAATCATATGGTTTATTATATACGATCCAATTGGTAATGATCTGCGATGCTTAACTCTCCACGGGGACTTCTGAATTTACAAAGAAAAATATATTGCAGGAAGGGACCGTATCAGGTAACGAGAAATTAATTTTCGTTTTTAAAATCGTATTTGTAATAGGGTAGAAATATTGCATCTTACCTTTAAGAAAAAGCCGGCATTAAAATTATTTTAAACGTCTTTAGCACTCTACCGAACGTTAAGCAATGACGAAATGGGCTTAAAACGTAAAAAGGGAACTTTGTGTGAAACGTTTTTTAAAACGATCTTGCTTTAATTTCTAATACGAAATAAATTTGTTTTAAGAGAATGAAAAAACATGCACAACACTTCATCTACGCTAATCATAGCTTTATACTATACCCACAAAGATCGAAATAATTACATCCGACGTCATGTTTTATTAATGTTCTCATGGAAAGGGAAATAGTTGAATTAATGTCACCCATTGGCGACTGTCCAGGATCCATCCTAAATAGTCCTCGGGAAAGATCCGAGGATAACACCTCGCAATTGTAAACAATGGTCAAATGACGAGATTAACACCTGAGCTGGCACCCCACTCTCCAAACTTCCACACCACGCAAAAATGAGGACACATTTAACCTGCACTAGCCCCTTCGTACACGACGGTTTTCGGTCGGACCTAGATTCGAACTCGCATCCCTTTGGTTGCTAATATGCTACTCTTCCAACCAGGCTACAACTGCCCCTCTTACCGAAGGAGAATTTCAGTTTAAATACTTATAAACATCCGGTAGAGGGCTCAAGACGTTGAATAACAAAACTTTGAAATATAGGCTTGAACTTAAAGGTAAGAGGCAACTTTTCTTCTATTGCAAATTGAAATCCGAAAGAAAGAAACCTTAATAACGTGGTGTTGTCCTCGGATCTTTCCCTTGTGATTAATCCCGGATCGTCGCCAATAGCCATCTGCGTTTCTCCAGTGCGGCGAAAATTCAACAACCTATCGAAAACAACTTTATCTGCATATCTGAACAACCCACATGTACGACCATTTAGGGAAATTATGGGGTTAGATTAGTAATTCATATGCCGAGTGCATAAGCGGGAAGAAAGTTTGATAGATGCCTTTTTCCGATAGAACTCTCTCTGCCTATCGCTGATCATGCTATTTAGTTTTCTGCTTATCATGCTTATTATTTCCCTGTACGGAACCACAAGACAAAAGAGGAACAACGGGCGCAGATTCGAAATCAAAGTTGTCAATCAGCCGAGCACAACGAATGAGCACGTGGCGTGGACATTGTCGTGAAAAGTCAGTGCGTGCGTCGGTGATCACCGTGCCACGCGCTCGAATTGTACCAGAGCAAACAACGCTGTGGTAAATCACAGGTGTGGATATGTAACGCAACTATCAATTAACATACTACGGGCCTTTGGACGTCGATTGGAAAGCTCGTCGCATGTTGTCATGACTACTCGGAACACGTGCCGCGGGCAGCGTCAAAATGGCTCATAGAGCACGCACTTGATGGTGCTATTGATCCGCTGGGCGTGGTATGACCAGGCCCTGATTGGATATTTAACTTCTATCGGGTCGTATTGTATTACTAGAGTTGGCAGCAACTTTGGAAAGTTTCAGCCGTCTAAATGAGGCATTGGGAACAGTTAGGGCAACGTGTTTGTTACTGTACAAGTATTGCAGATAAGTTATAATTCGTTTAGACTTCAATCAGTCTAAGATGTGACTTATAATTTTTATTTTAAAGGTATCTTAACTTTCAACAAATATGTTCACACCCTCTGAATTCACATCTTTATCTAATATTATGGAAAACAGTGCTAAAGTTTAAACTTGATCTGAAAATGTATAGAAATGCAATCCCTAAAACTAACCATTATACTTCTGAAAGAAATTTCAAAGCTATCATTCAACCATACGTGGAAGTTTAAATTCCGCATATCTTTTGTGTAATTCAAAAAACGAAATATAGGGATTTTTTTTAATTTTAAGAACAGTTTTATGTAGAAACAAGGTTTAAACAGGAAAAAAACATTTTTAATGTAGATTTATTTTTTTATAAACGGTTAAAAATTTGTAAAAAATTGCTGAAAGAAGACAGTGACGCAAAAACTTTATTTTACAAAATATATCGAGTATCTGAGTAATGCGCTTCTTAAACTTTGGAAAACTAAATGTAATCTGGATGTTAAATAAATGATATTAAAATCCATCTTCTTTGCAGCAAATTGTATATACCTAAATTAAGGAAATCTATCTTAAATTAAAGACAGTATTTCTTCTTGGTTTTATACGTTCTGTTTGAATATCTAACAAACTTTGACAGAGCAACCTTTTACTCCTGCATTTGACTCACTCAAATAAAATGCTTTAGAACAATCTTAAATATACCAGATACATGTATAGAAAAGTTATATTATGTTAAGTATCATTACTGAAACTGCGCTTTGACAAAACAAAACTAACCACGTAGTTTAGATTCAATTCCAACACAAAGCACAATACATTATTACAGAAAGAAAGTAACAATACAATCACTATACATCCCTAATAACGTCGTAATTTAATGTTCCATAAAAAATATTTTTTTAATTAACACGATGAGCTTCACAAGACTCCCAATTAGTGTTTCACTGCTTCCACCATCACATGCTAACTAACCATATCTATTCATAGAAGGAATTCTAGAAAGGATTGTACTAGTCAAGAAGATCAAAACTAGTTAGAAGTCATGCAGGAAAGACTGCAAGTTATCTAAAATGGAGGGGTTTTTAAGAGTGGGGTAGTATTTTTTTCTTCCAAATGATAACTTTTAAAGAATACATAAATATGTTTGGTTATAAATACAAATGTCTAAAGGAGCCTCATGACTCAATTTACTGCAGAATTAGCAACTTAAGATAAATGTAAGTAAGTATATATTGGCTTTAATAGCGGTCAACAACATTATACTTAACATATTAACGCAGAATGGAACGGTCAACAATATTACAAAAATGAAAGTGTAAATGATTCTCACTTGCAAGGATTGAATAACAGGGTTACAGTTTAATTATTGCGACCACTAACAAACAAATTTGAGTATCATCATTTCACTTTGTGTCATTAAAGAGCTAAACGAAATTAATTAATCAAGAACCAAATAAAAGAACAATCACCTATTATTTTAAAACAAGAATATTGTAAAAGTAAGATAATGTACATATAAATAGAAGTAACTCATATTAAAGATATCGGACATAAACTGTCAAATATGAATGGGAAGTGTGTGTGAGAGTATGTTATGCATGCTATTCAAAATTACCTGTACAACCAGAATCTATAATTCAAAAATAAAGCTTTGAGATGCAATGCGTCTTTTGCATATGAAAAGATAATCCCTCTTCCATCAATTTTATTTTTAGCATTCAAGTGTGTAAAATGAAACGCTTTTTTATCAAGCTAAATGTATGTGGTATTAGTGTTTTCGCGGTGGAACGTGTTTTTTGTACGTATTTCGCACGTCCCGTCACTTGGCGTATATTTCGAATGCTATTTCACACATCGATAATAAAAATTCCAAGGAATGAATTGCAAACTGAAGTATGAACTACTTTTTAAAGTAAACCAATATGTATCATACGAAAATATTTCGGCAACGGGGAGTAAAATCGTAGATTTTCGTGTGGAGTGCAATGAAAATCCCAGACGGTGATGTTACAATTGTTGAATAAAGCTGCTTTACATTGTGTATTTTGATTTATAGAAGTAAAAACTGATACCCCAAGGTTAAAAAAAATTATTGACTAACTGAAGAAGATATTTAAGGCAAAAGACTTTCGAAACAGGTCATGATATTTGAAGCAGAAATGTTACAGCAAATTTGCTTAAAAATTTATTGACATTGTATGTAAAAATAAGAGCATATAGTATATGGCGTTATTTTAATAGTTATGAAGTATTTTGTGACATGGATATTAAATTTAAATAAAAAGATAAATGTATTGATATTTGGTGTTGGTTTTTATGACGCAAGAGCCATGTTTGCTCAAGGTGCACCAAACACAAGGCAGACAACGTCAGATAAATAAATTCACACACGTAAGGAAAGTCTTAGAAAAAAGTCACTAGAAAGTCATTAGTCAAAAAACGTCACTAGAAAGTCATTAGTCAAAAAGTCACTAAAAGTCATTAGTCACTGGAAAAAAGCTAGCCAGATCATGATCTCGTAATCATTAACTAGATCAAACATTCGAAGTATCTCGTCAGTGCAAAAAAAAAATCTAACCAAATATTGGTCTCGTCAGTAGAATAAAAGCTATCCAGATCTTGATCTAGTATTCATTAAAAAATCGGCAACATCTTGATGACGAGAAACTTCATCGGAAGCACAATTTATCCAGATCTTGATCTTGTAATCATTGAAAAATCGGAAACATCCTGATGACGAGAAACTTTGACTAAAGCAAAATTTATCCAGATCTTGATGAATGAGATATCTCGTCGAAATCACTCGGAGGGTCATGGTAATGAAACACCTAATACACATTATAAGTTTCTATTTCGACTGTAAAAAGTCGCATTCTGATTTCCATTCTGAACTACATAAAGCACTAAACAGAAAAAAAGGTTTCCCAATGCACTCGGTAAATAAATACACCCCATTAAGTCTTATTGATGAAACAATCAATGAGAACCTTTTTCGCTTAGAGAAATAAAAAAAAAACAATAACCTCCATAGTGACCGGAACACTTTACACCCAAATCAAACGCTATCCTCCAACATCAAGAAGCAACGCTCCCTGATTAACTTCCCGAAATGCCAATTCAACCTGACACTCCCTAAACCCCCACTCGCATCGCGAATTAAACATCGAGAGCTTCTCCCGCAAACCCATAAAAGCCGAGAGCAGACAAGGCCGAAATAACAAACACCGAAAACCAGTAGGAAGAGAGAGGGAAGGGAAAGAGGCAAAAAATTAAAAATTAATCTCCTTCCAAAAGACAAAGTAGCAAGAAGCTAAAAGTCCCAGCCACTTCATTCCAGCTTTTCCACCCAGTCGACACTTTTTCATCCCCGCCTCTCCAGTTTTTCCCTCTCCTGCTTATTTGAAGTATTATTTTCCCGTTTTTTCATCCCTTCCGCGAGTCTCCTTCCACTTCTACGGCTTGTTAAATATGCATCAGGCCGGGCGCCTTCGCTTTTTGCATATTTGTACAAGGGGAGAGGCGGCTCTCCTCCGCCTTTATATGACTCCCGGAGCATGAAATATGTTGCCATGGCGACCGGATGATGAAGAAGACGCGCACACAGATTTGATTTCTTCCCCCCGTACCCCCTCCCCCGGGGCGTCCTGGATATTTGCATAATCTACGAAACGATACAAGTGTTGACGACTGTGCCTAGCGAAGCTGAATGGGAATAAATTGTTCGCGAGCTCGTTCCAATCTTCGACGCCTCTCCCGTGGCCGCAGACGTTTTTTCTTCTCGAGTGGTTCTTCTTGGACGACCCCTTCCTTCCCCCTCCCCGACCCCATTCGAACGATTGTGTTCGGACGGGAGGAACAAAGGTGGTTCGCTTTTTCGAATCTTCAGAAGTTCTTTGAATGGAAGTCTGGCCACATTTGCTTAGCTTTCCGATAGTCAATCTCTTATAAATCTGATGCAGAATAAAGAATAATTGTTCTTCAGAATGTTTTTTCGTTGTTTTTTCTAATGCCCTATCGATTTAATTTTACTCACTATGGATTTGTGAACCACTTTGCGTTACATTATTGCAAAATTGGGGTGATTTATGGTACACCTCACAATTTGGGCACAACTCGTTTATCACAGAGGCCATACATTCGTTCCAAATGGACAAAACCATTCATGCCTCACTTCGGATTCTAAACTGGAACCTTTCCATCCAGAAGCCAGAATTCTCCTCCCTAAGCTGATCGGTCGGCTGTTTTTCAGAATGTTTGATTCCATATGTGATCAACTAGTGATACCCTCATTAATATATAAATTGATTTTAAAATAAACTATTGTTAAATAATCTTTCTTTATCTCCAATTTCCGACTTATTGAACATTACTTACTATAGAATTGTATGGGATTTGTGAATCAATGCGTCATTCTGTTCATCCACTAAGGTTAAATCACCTTACCCCTCACATTCTATGCATACACTTCGTTTATAAAGAGGCCACAAATTCATTCCAGACGGACAGACACCCCTTCCTTGATCCCGGTGTTCTAAATTAGAAATCGCTCCAGAATACAAGCACCATGACCCCTGCGCGTGTTTTTCGAAATCCACATGTCATCAACACTTGAATTTTTCAGAAGCCAATGCTATTAAGTCCAGAAAACAAAAATTGAGAAAATTAATGTTTTTTTTAATACATTGGTTTTTATAATTTTTTGTTTATTAATTTGACCAGATATAAACTCTTTTTTTAAAAGAGTAGGCTCTGATACAAAACAAGATCTGTTCACGATGTGCAATTAATAAAGTAGGAAATTTGTGTAAAATAGATTGTTCGAGATTGACGGTTACATGACGCATTATTTTCTAATTTACACTTTTTTCAAAGAATTTTAACTAATGCGGCCTAAGTGTTACCAACACCTCTTGAAAGAAGAATAATTTCGTTTCATTTCAAAGTTTATGTAAAAGAAGTAGACTTATTCACAATGGATTCTGAAATTATTATACAACATATTTAGGAGCTATAAAAATAAGGGTTTTTTCACCAAGAAAAAAAACGAAGCAAGGAGTAAATCCTTTAATAGCTAAAAAGAATATTATTTATTCCATTAAAATTTACAAAATCAAAACGTATAAAAAATGGACTAAATTACATTGGCTTCTGAGCGACTCAATTAATGCTCTGATTAATAGCATCAGTTAATTCAGTAGTCAATTTATCAAACTATAGAAGGGTTCGAATGAAAAGCTAAGACTAGTTTTTAATTGTTTCCAATGGCTATGGCACACACAAGAGGCAACACATAAAGAAAAACCACGAAAAGTGACCGTAAAATGATCGACCAATTAATGTAACGCGCGTTGAAAAACAACGACGAAACAAATAAAAGGCAAAAATCAATGTCTTAAGTTATGTAGCCTCATAATAACTAGATGCATCAGAAATTCCACAGAGGGTTCTAATAACACTTTTAAATTTGGTTTACTTGAAGCTGTTCTAACATTAATTTTTACCTATGAAATTACTCAGAATTAAACTTTAAGTTTAAAAACTCTCAAGAGTAATTTTAAACTATTATTTTTGTTTAACCGCTGTCACAGTAATATTTTTTCTTGGATAAGCAAATTTTACTTAAGGGAAGTGTTAGTTGGTAGCTCCATGCAACTGTTACATGCTATGAGACCAGTTATGATGTTCTGTCACCGCAAAACTGTTTCTCAACAAGCAAACGTTGTTGGCTAAGAAACAAACTTCACATCCGTTCCCTGACATTCATTCATGTTTTTTTCACCGTGGCAACACCTAACCTCTTAGGAGGTTTAGCCTACTTCATGATTAAGGCCTTTCCTCAATTAAAATTTAAAATAAAGACATTTACGTTCTTGCTGTTTCAGAACTATTACCACATTATTTTTCGATTCAAAGTTACAAAACTTAAAAATTATGCAAGAAAGTATAGTAAATATAATCTAAGTAGTCTAGTATATCACATAAAGTAAAATATATCTTACGTATTTCAAATAATATAACTGAACACTTTATACGCAAATATTTAAATTTCTTTCTCTATATTTAATGTGAATTATATTTGAGTAGCTTGAAGTAATACAGATATTTTAAATAGTGAATTTTAATATTATAATGAATAATTGATTGCATTGAGTTTTATAGTCAAGATGGCCCAAACAATATCAAGCAATTAACAAACACATACAATGAAAGTTTTACTGTCGCCGAAGAAAAAAATGCTCCCAGGTAGGAATCAAACCTGCACCGCTTACAACCAACAAGGCCTTTCTAATTATGAAAATGGTAATGAAATAAGAATGCTTCACTAAGGTTTGTTGCGGAAAATACAAGATTTGAATACGATAATTCTCTACAGAAATAGTTTAAATGAATGAAATAATAATTTTCAATTAAAATTGAATTAAATATTTCAAGGTAGGTTAAAATTAATAATCCTTTTCAATCGCTTTACTATCAAAAAAGATTCTACTTTCAAAATAAGTTTATTAATTTTATAATGGAACTTTTATTAAATAAACCATTAACATCATTATAAATATTAAATTACAGAGAGAATTTAAGAAGCATCATTAAAACAAAAATTTAGCTTAAAAATAATAGTATAAAAATTAGTTTTCATAAGTTTTAAAAACTTATTCTGCCAAAAAAAGTTTCCAGGGTTGGGGACCAGTGTCGATGGTTCAGACAAGTTGAGCAATAATTTTGACTTTTTGCTGTTCCCTGTTAAAAAAATAAATTTCCTGTTAAAAAAAAATTCCCTGTAAATTTAAGAAAATACTATAAAATGAGTAATTTATGTGATTAAACAATTAAATGAATTAAGTGTACCAAAAAATGTTTATCGCTATTTCATTCTAGATCACCAAACCTTATACATGGGTTACAGAGGGTATGCCAGGGCTCGAAATACCCGGGTGTACAGGTGCACTGTGCACATGAAAATAAAATTGTGCACCTAATTTTTTCCCGCTAGGTGCACGCAGTGCACATAACGTTAAAAAAAGAGGGCTAGAAACGTGTTTTATGTTATTTTGATGTTTGAACAAAATATTAGTATCGACCTCTCTTGCTCTAAGGGAACGTGATTAAAATTCCTAAATAAACACTATGCGAAAACAAAATAGCTGGGCCGTAACGGGTTTATACAGGAGGAAGGTTTACTTGTGCCACTGCCACAAGAACTTTCCGATGATCGAAACATTTTCCAGATGTCTAGGTTGAAGCGACTGTCGCGACAACCGTGCGCTAGAGAAGGGAGAATTTATCTGTTTAAATATATTTATTTACTATCTACTACTAATCTATATAAACATACACAACTAATAAAGTAGTTTACATTACATTAATGCTCTTACATTAATTTTTTTTAAGTATGCACCTAAAATATAACCTGTGCACCTAATTTAAAAACTTAGGTGCACAAGGTGCACCTGTATTATAAAATCTATTTCGAGGCCTGGGGTATGCACATATTTATGTGCTAAGAATGCTAAAACAAGTATTTTTTTTTCATAGTAAGCAACAAGTGACCTCTTCGACACTACAAGAGGTGAAGTAATGACAATTTGAGCGATGCACTCAACGAGAATTTGCAATTACTCCTAACAGGAACAATTGCTAACATCCAAGTGCTTAGAGAGGCCATCTTGGCACGTGTGTAAATGGGTTAGTCCACTACGATAGCAACCTGCGAGTTGTAGCTGAAGCGGGTTCGATTCCTCCTTCGGTGCACTTCTTTCTTCCGTGCCAGTAAAACATTCATTGTGTCTGTCCATTACTTGACGGCCTTGTGTTTGGTGCACTGTAGCCAAACATGGACCCTTGTGCCATGAAACAAAAACAACTAATCAACAAAGAGCCTCGAAATGGGATCCGAGCCCGGGACCTACTGGGTAGTAGGTAGGTAGTGAAATTAACTTCACTCTGGAGTAACACAACGGGATTTTAGCGACAGTCCAGAATCAATACCGTAGGGAAACCACCTCATAATTTTGAACCATGACCAGATGATGAGTTCAACCTCTCAATCCAAATCTCCTAACTTCCATATCACGCTAATGTGATCTCACGTCAAATATAACGTGCAACAACACCCAACGAACACGACGGTCTTTGGTTAGATCGTATTTCAAACTTGCAACCCTCCGGTTTGCTAATCCGCTAGACTTACAACCGGGCTACCGCGAACCACCTACTGGGGACACCCATGAACAATTAATATTATTATGCAGCAATGAGGAACTTGTACCAAAGAGGAAAATGCTCATTTCTGTGCTTTATTAATACATTGATCGTCAAAATGTTCAAAAACTACAATTAAAACCCATAAAATGGACTTAATTAACTAAAATTTTAAGTTTTAAATTACCGAAAAGTACAGCAAAAACACATGACCTCAAATCGCTACGTGAGGTCATTCAGTAAGAGTTTTTGAGATAAAGTAAATAGCGCGAACTTAAAATTTTTTTTCTACCTTTTCGGGCTATAAAAGTAAAAAAGAAAGATACTTTCCATCATATTTTCTATAGTATAAAAATATAAACAAAAAACGTTCAAGTTCCTCATTGTAATACAATTAAAAAACTACAGAGTGCTGTATTTCAAATAAGCAATCCTTGCACCAATCTCGCAAAGAATCAAGTACTTAATTTTCACCTAACATTTGCCATATCCCAACCGCAGATAAATTTTCGTATAAAGAAACAGACCCAAAAGACGGTGGCAACGCACAAGTCACTCCGGGGCAACCTCTCTTTCACCCCCTTTCCAAAAGTACAAAAAAGCCCCCCCCCCTCAGTTGATTGTCCTCGTCATCACTCCAACTAACCTCCTCCCCATCACCCCGGCCGCAAATCCTCCTTCGTTATTCAGGGGTTGTCGTAACAACATATTTTGCCTCGATGGCGACAGACCCAAATTGGCTAATTCGCCCCCACTCCACTTGATCAGGGGGGCCGATAAGGGCCCCCTTATAATGGAGAGGACCTTTTGACCCTCACGCGTTGCAAATGGGGTGGGTGTGCTGCTCTACTTGTCCTCTATTATGCAAATGAGGGAGGGAGAAGCGCCTCTGCATTAGCCGGTCCCCCGCAAGCCTGCTTTTTGAGTCCACCGCAATCGAAGTCGGCGATCGGGCAGCCGTCTCGGGTTCGCCCCGGCAGTCATTAGTCACCTTTTAAGGGCAAGAAAAGCGGCCGTCGACTTGCAGATACGTTTCCTTTATTAGGTATATTGAGTTTAGGGAATTGAATACATTTTCATACTGTCATGAGATTAGGGTGAATCATGAATAGAGATGCGTGGTGGTTGTTGGTATTGAGTTATAGGATGATTGGGGTTTTATGGCGCAAAGGACACATTTGTCCATGCTGCGCCAAACACAAGACAACGTCAAGTAATAATTGGTAGGTTGTGAAGAGGACACAAACCGTGGTTTTTTTATATGAGTACTCAGATCTGATGTTGAATTGTTAAATGAATGATGTAGCCATATAGGAAGTTAGTACGGTTATTCATTGGATTGTTCAACAATTAATTTACCGTTAGAACACTTAAAGTGCAATTGAAGGATTATTTTTTTGATTAAAGTCCTGTGATTGGTAGCGTTGTCCAGTAGCTTTCAGACGACGCCATTTACACAGTCCTCACTCCACGCAATCCAAAGTTATACTGACCCAAAGCTCTCCCAGCACCGTAGAATTGTGACATGTTACGGACCCCCCTCCCTGCATTCTATGTGGCCACACACTCAGTTCTAAGATTATATCAAGTACAGACATTCCCTTATGTCTATACAACGCTATTTATCTTCTGGTTTTTACTTCTAATTGAATATCATAAGACAATATAGTTATAACGCAAGACTTTTCATGCATGACCCCAGTACGTGTCAAAAAGAGGGATTGGGAAACTGCAGTGTGGGGTGAAGACAGAAAATATATAGATTGGTGTCTTGAGAATGCACTTATTCAAAAGTTCCAAAGAATTTTCTGTTTAATTTATTAGAAAGCCCTTTCTGTCAATCAAGCAGACTTTCTACCCCAATAACATTCGAAGAGCCATCATTATCTTCAGAGATTCGTAGTCCAAGCCAATTCATTATACTCGTCACGAAAATGCATTGAAGTTATATATTTTAGCATAGATATAAATGATCATTGAAGCAGCTTTTTAGCACAGTAGAAAGTGTTGTTTTTAGTCTCACGAAATTCTCACCAAAGTACAAAACATGTCGAAATCATCAGTTTTTGAGACTTACGCCCAACGATTTAATTTTGTTCTAGTAAATATAAAAATATTATCGGTTCATTAGTTGAAGGTTTATCTTATAGAAATAGTTAAGCATGATCAGTCTCTCAATGATTCGATTTCTCGAATTATAATTGTATGAATGCATTGCAATGTAGAATATCTGTCATCGTGATTAAATTTTTATAAATTGTTACATAATAAAAAAAATTGAGCCAACATACAACAGTAAATTAAAACACAGATGATCTCATAATACTCAAAGAACATTAGTTTTCAGGAAATGTATTAAAATAATTTTTTAATTAAACCAATGACCCAAATAGTCATAACGATCAATATATATATATATATATATATATATATATATATATATATATATATATATATATATATATATATATATATATATATATATATATATATATATATATATATATAGTAGTTTACCCCAACGCTTGATTTTTTTTCGGCGATTTCACCCATTTTAGTAATTGCATAACTTCAACGTTTGAAAATTGAGTGTTTGACTTTTTTATTGACAGTTGTGTTTCGATCGTGATAGTTTCTTTTATTTGTCAGTATTCTTCTGTGTAATTTTTGTTATGTGTTTTTATGATGTAGTCTAAGTTGTGTAATTGTAATGTTTTTATCTCTGGATGTACTGTAGTTTTAGTTGTTTGACACCGTCATGTAGTTGGTGTAATCTGTTTGGCTGTGTAAGTAAATAACTAATGAGTATACAGCTTTTTTTCAAAGACAGTTTTCCCTTAAGGTAAATATTTTTAATGTATTATTATTAAAACATTTATTGTTACGTTCCTACCAAATAGATTGCGCCCCAACAGTTTGAGAATTTCCACACTAATACAATAAAATTCTGTTTAAACTATAACTCAATGTTACCTACATGTCCTTTCCTACATCCTATATAGATTTTACTATATTGCTCTATTTCACTTGCTTCCAATAAATGTTCGTTTTGCGATCTTTAGAACTGGGAGTTCAAAATCACTTGTTTCTTACCTGAAAATTGTGTAGTTGTACTGTTGATGAACTTGAATTGTACAACAATCCAAGATTCAGAGTCTCTAAAGCAAAGACGAAAAGGGAAATTATTTAAAAACAAATTTTTTGTGTTATCTAGTTTTCCAATAAAAGATCTAATCCTATGAGCATCACGGAAATTTCGAGTATTTTATTATTGTTTTTCTCCTCAGCATACTAAGGACTCTATCAGGGGTGGCCAGCGACACTATCTTTTGAAGCCCCATTTCAGAAAGGAATATTTGAAAGAGACATTTATTTTTTTTTATCTTTGATAACAAAACAATGAGAGACTGAAAATTAGTTAAATTTTTTTTAATTTACCCAGAGACACCCCCCCCCTCCTTTTTCCATCCATTCTGATTTATAGCTGAAACACAAAACTGCATTGCTTTCTTAGCTGAGACAACTTTGACTCAAAGCAAAAGATTCAACATAAGAAATGTGTGAAAAATATGACAATATCGCTTTGCCAACTAAAAGCGGGTTTGACACAGTAAGTCGCACGAGTCTCGCACGTAACACAAAGCGTAAGGACTTGTTGTTTCGTAATATCTTTTGCTTGCTTCAATACGAGCTTAAAGGAGAAGGGCAACTTTGATTTTGAAAGCGTCTTTGTTTTTCATTTCCTCCTCAAAAGAGAATAGCCAACGAAAAAAAAAATGCTGTTAGTGCGCTCTCAAAGCTATTGCCCAAATATGTCATCAACCAAACTTTAGACAGCTAACTGCTAAGATGGACTAAATTCGTAAAGCATCCACAAGAAAATCTAATTTTCAAAGATTTTCTTTACGAAATTGTTTGATAAAATCTGAACAATATTTTTGTTAATTATTATGTTTTTGAATAACTTTTTAATTATTATGTTTATAAATAACTTTTTAATTATTATGTTTTTGAATAACTTTTTAATTATTATGTTTTTGAATTACTTTTTAATTATTATGTTTTTGAATTACTTTGTAACAAGGAATGAAATAAAATAATTACTTTTGGACATTGATCAGTTTTATTCTACCATATTTCATACAGACATTTTATATGCATAAGAGTCGTACCACTCGAATCAGAGAGCCGTGCTACGCCCCCTCTCTAGACTAACATCGATTGGTTGAAAGAAGGAAATATTCTATTTATCAAGGTCAAAACTGTTAAACGTCATACAGGGAATTAAGTTGCAGAACGAAAGTATAACTGCTAAAAGTGTTAAAAGCTACACTAATACGATCTACCACATTTTCATACAGACCAACAAACACCTTTGCAAATTAACCTGCTCCGTTACTGATGTAGAGTATCTTTTTCGCCAATAGAATCTTCGGAAAGATTCTATTGGCGTAAAAGATACTCTACATCTAGCAAATGTGGAAAAAGATCAAAACTGATTGGAAGTCATGCAGATAAGTCTAAAGGCTGCGGAACAAGTACATACAAGTGAACTGTGTTTGTTCAGAGGGTTAAAACTGTACTAAAACTTTGTAGCAGTCAGCCACATTTTCCTGCAGACCAGCATACAGCTCTTCAAAAGTCTCTTTCACCACACACTGCTGTACAGTATCTAATATATTTATAATTAATAACATGGACATTGCTTTTCCCCATAGCGCACATAGTAACTATATAATAATCCCACCTAATGGTCAATATAATCATAAAAAAGATTCGTCAAAAAGATCAGAACTGGTAAGATGTAATGCAGGGAAGGCAGTAGTTGCAGAACGGATAGATGTACATGGACCCTTAGAGGGGTAACCTGTACTCTTACACAATTTCAACCCTTGAAAATGTGTAATTTAATGTATTTTTAGTTTTGAAACCTAAAAGGTATTTTTGTTTCCTACCTAAATCGCTCTCCTAGATACATCCAGCTTTCTTTTTGTCCCTCAAGAAACATTAATATCAAACAAGAGTTACAGCATACAGAGGGACATATTACATGAGCTACTCTGTCTCTCAATCACTCCTACTTCTACCTACCTATGTGGCTATCCACCCATAACACCTAATATTTCATCACAACACCTGCAGAGGCTTTCAACCAATGATTCCCATTCCAGAGACGGAAGAAGTGCTCCCTTTCCCAAGCAATCGACAGCCCGCGTGCGTGAACTGCTTGAAAGAACGATCCTTTTCCAGCAATTTTCACTCGGAAGTGCCCGGAGGAGTGGAAAAGAAGCGAAAATGGCTAAAAAGTATTAAAAAATCCCTCCTGGGAAGGCTAAAAGAAAATTGCCACCTTCCCAAGCAACCAATGGCACACTTACGACCAGATTAGGAAACTTTCTTCTCCAACTAAGAGGTACGGACGTGTTGGTGTCTGTACTCCTATATTGATAAATCTGTAGATCTATATACGTACAGGGAAGAGGGAGAGAGAAAAAAAGGATGAAGAGATCACGTTCCAGCGAGAGTAAACAGATCCTAATCTGCGGAAAGGCGACGAGGACTGTGGATATTTTCAAGTATATATCTATAGGACTGTGGATGGATATAGAAAAAAAAAGACTAAGAGCTGATGATTGCGGGCTCTTGTCATTTGTCATAGAGTCTCTCTTTTGAAAAGGGATTTGTCCCGATTCTCTTTTCATTTCTGCTTCCCCCTTTTCGCTTGGAGTCCGGCCGGGACTCTTACCCTAATGACGCTGGAAGCCTGAAAGATGATCATCGCTTCCGGGACTCCGGGGAAGACGTCATCCACTTCATCTTTGGGAGCGATCCGATGAGATTGCACACGCGTGTGTGTGCGGAGAAGTGTGATGGAGAGTATCTGCTTCGTTTCTTATTTTTTTGTATCCTCCTTTTTTGGATTTTGGAGATGTCCCTTTTATTTTTGCTTTCTTTCCTGGAAAAAAAAAAGGAATTGGAAAATGGTGAGATTAGGTGAAAGCCGAGCGCATTTTTGAGGATGCTGTTCTTAGACACATTAAAATGAACCGCCAGGGTGGAGACTATGGTGGCTTAAGCCCCTAACAGACATTAAAAAGTAAAATTGTTCTTATTTAATCCATCTATTTGTTTCTTAAAAATCGTGTATGAAGATGTATAATTTCTACAAGATTCAATTAATAAATATATCCATTATTTTACATCCTATAATATAGAGATATATACAGGGTGATTATAATTAAAGTTCAACTTTCTAAAAGCTGTAAAAGAGATCCACTGCTCAGAATGACTTGAAATTTGAACTAAATATACTCGAAGAAGGAAAAAAATGGTATGGCATAAAAATAGTTCCAATTTTTAGCAATAGATGGCGCTTTAAGCATCACAATATGCAAAATAAAAGACGCGTTATGCGTACAACTTCTTGCATTTGTTATAAAAACGTGGGGTGCATGGCGTTTTCTTCATGTTAAGTCTGAAAATATCATCATGATTTTCTCAATGAAGGATCGCTTTCTGCTTGTGAAGATCTTTTACAAAAACGATGACTGTGCGCCAGTAGCTCTGTTCCGGACAGTAAAGAGTATGAAAAAAGGATGTGGTCCGATGTCTGCTAAGGGTCTGGAGAAAATGAGTAAGAAATTCAAAGAGACAGGTTCTTTTGAAGTGAAATCTGGCAGAGGGAGGAACCAATTGCTTCGATGTCAGTAGAAGATGTGGCCACAGCACTCCAGGAAGAGACGAGCGGTGGTGTGCAAATCTGCAGTGCCCGGGGAATTGCTCGATTTTTGGAAATGCCAGTGAGCAGGGTGCACAAAATTGTCCGAAACATCCTACATTGCTATCCATACAAAATTACCTATGTTCAGGAGTTCCTTCCTGCTGACCTGCCAGTGAGACAGACTTTGCTCTAGAATTTCTTGTTCGCATGGAAGTGGACAATGAATGGCATTGAACCTTTTGTGAACAAACGAAGTTTATTTACGTCTCCAAGGACATGTCAATAGTCATTTTTTCAGTGAAAAACTGATACAGTCATGCACATTGAACAGTACAGTTGGTTTAACGTGCAACTCATGCTATAGCCGTCGTATTGCGATTCAAATGTCTCTTGAAACCGAACCCATTTATGTTATGGATGGTTTAGAAATAGATGAGGCTTAAAACGCCACCTATTTCTAAAATTTGGGAACTGTTTTATTTTCTTATGTCATACCATTTTCCTTTTCTTCGTGTATATTCAGTTCAAATTTCAGTTCATTCTGAGCAGTGTTTCTTTTTTTACAGCTTTTTAACAGTTGAACTTTAATTACAATCACCCTGTGTGTGTGTGTATATATATATATATATATATATATATATATATATATATATATATATATATATATATATATATATATATATATATATATATATATATATATATATTCAATTATAATTTGCTATTCAAAAATTTTTGCAAATTATCTTACATACTTACATTATTATACATACTTTAAGTGTTTATTAAATTATTTTTATACATACTAACTTTACATCTAACTTTTAGGGAACTATATTTACACCTTCTATATATAATACCTTAATTTGTTTAGAAAACTATCTGCCTACTCATAACCTCTGAAACAGAGTGAGGCAAGACCATTCAACGTCGAAAAGTATTTCAGTGATGTATATGTATGATGTATATATGTATGATTTCATTGATGTATATGTATGATGTATGTGTGTATGATTTCATTGATGTATATGTATGATGTATATGTGTATGATTTCATTGATGCCTATATGTATATAGTGACTAACAAGGTCGAGAGTCGTTTCATAGCTATAATTGATAATTAACAGGGTTCGGATTCATTGCTTTCAGGCTAACATGTTAAAGATGCGTTTCACTTCTATACATAATGACTAACCTGGTTGAGATTCGTTGCACTGTTTTAACTAATACAACTTTTGGTTCGTTTTAAGAAGAAAATGTATTAAGACCACGGGTGTCATCTAAATACTTCTGCCTTTAGAATCCAAGTAAATGCAAGAGAAGGCTGAAATTACGCAAAAGTTGAGATTATATTTTACAGTAAATTAATTTCTATTTGAAAATTGAGCCATGAAGAAAAATTTATTTTGAAAGACGACGCGAGCCAATATATGGAATGCAATGCAATACAAGTTGTGATTTAAAAAATAATATATGATACAGACAGATGATTGATAACGTAAGAATTAGAACCATGAGGTAGACAAATGATGTAATTTACTATGGGATATTATTAGTGAGGTTAAATTTATGTAGCATCGAAGCTTATCTTCATTTGGTGAATCCAGTAATATTCATTGTGAAGCATAATGAAATACTCGTTTATTTAAACTGGATTGGTCCACACATAAGGGTTTTATGATCAATATACATGTGGACAATGACGCAATTCAAAAGTAAATATCTGTGAAATAATCATAAAGTATACAATAGCATAGCAATGGCTATTACTTTTTACTTAAGGCACTCGCTGCGTAATGTACAAGATTATCATAATTCTACAATTTCATCCTGCAGCCAGATTGCTTTGTTATAAAGAAGGAAGTTATTAGAATAAGCATAGGCCTAAAATGGAGTCATTGTATGGTAAGTAGTATGCCAGAATCGTCAAACTAAAGTAGTTCGTTGTATGCCTTTTGCACTCACCAGTACGGCTAATTTCAAGCTTTGGAACATTAGAATTTGATAATAAATGCCAAACTACGAAATAAAGAATTAGAAGACAATAACCCTCCTGGTGGTTTATCTTCGCGTCTTGTAGTGGCTAGCCTCTGATGTAAAAACCTGATCCAAACATTGACCCGTTCTTGGTACGGAAGAGCTAATAATAGTAGAAGGACAAAATTGAATCTTCATACCCCAAGAGAAATAGGGCAGTTTTGTCTCGACAAGGTATCACATCCTCGATAAAATTGCACAGATCTTGAACGAAATATCTCGTCAAAACACTGCTCTGTAGTGGTTATCTTCTGATACAAAATCAAATATATACAAAACCTTGCTCCAAATTGCTTATTTTTCCGGTCGAGGAGCAATTTGCTTTCCTACTTAGATTTTCATTTCCATGAAGTAAAATGGGTGTTTTGTCTCGGGGAGATATCTCTTGTTCTTAGTAATTGACCATATCGTAGACGAGATATTTCGTCGAGTCTACTTGGAGGCTTATAATATGAAGGATATTGCTTTGAAAAATGAGGAATTTCCAAGAAAAATCTGATGTGTCAAACAGATCCGATGACTTAATGAGACAAACTACTTAAACTAGGTCTTTGAGTATTATTTACAATGATTCCTGAGGCAAATAACGTAACAAAAATAGATGCTTTTGTTTTAATATATTTTCGTTAACAGAATCAACAGATTCATGCACTCTTATGTGTCACTTCAAAAAAAATTATGCAGACGCTTTTAGACTTGATTTTAGCATGTTTTGTAGTGGCATCAGATAATAATTGTTAATTGAAAATATAATTAAATCAATAACTTGTTTCATAACGCCGAAACTTTTAGATGTCTTGCCTCTTTTGCAATTTTATCTTTGTCAGTCCGTCTATGTATGTTCTTCACATCAACCAATTTTTATCCTAATCGGTCAACTCCTTCTTGGTGCGTCGATTTGTTTTGTTATAGAGTGTGTTTTCAGATCCCTTAGCTACCAGTACGTCAAATCTATGAGGTGGGTCAATTTACCCTATATGATGAGATAGATTATCCCACTAAAAAAAATATGTTTAACTACGCTGTTATGAAAACTGCTTTTTTTACATTTTAAAATTTCTTCTGGGCTCTTATTCTGAATGATGCTAATAGTGGAATAAAAAGGACTTGTAACATAATTGAAAGTAGTACGAGTGTGATCCTATGAGATAATTTCACCAACTTAGAACTACTGATTAAACTCAGCAGGAAAATCATTATCTAAAATTTTAGATAACATAAGTAATTACACACAACTCCATTTGATTCAACAGCAAAAAATCTCCATCTTTCGGCTACAAAACCGGCTTTGCCACTCTCTCATCCCTCCACCAACGCTATCCACATCAAAATTTCACCCATTGTCCAGTGCAAAATAAACGGACAAAAGCAGTTCTCCATTCCATTATTCAAAACGAATAAATAATAAAAAGAACTCAATCCCCCTCCCACAGATAAACGAATCCCATTCCACCTCAACATATTTGGTACCCAAAACATGAAAGGAAAAACGATATTCCACTCCAAAAAGGGGGGGATCGGCAGACGCAACACAAAAAAACATCACCCTAATTTACGATAATCGACATCTTTTAAGAGGATTAGTTCCAGTCGGCGGCCGCCATCTTTGTGCGCGCAAGTCCTCCTGGGAACGGGGGCACGTGCAAGGTTACCGCCTTTGCCGTTGTGGGCGGCCCGCCAAATCCAAACCGCTTCCCGGTGATGTTAATGGCCACAGTATCCGGTAGTTTTTGCGGCTCCCCCCACCCTTCTGCGGGTGAAGCGGACCGAGAGATCCCTCGGATTCGGGGATCTGTCACAGTGCCTTTCCACTACGGGGAGATGGATGGACGGATCCCGTATGCTCGACGCGGTATTAAAACGCGACGTGTGTGGATCCGTGATCGGGTGTGACGGAACTGGAAAGCGAAGACCGGCGCGATGGGAGATTAACATGGCTTTGGGCGTCGATAATTTTGGTTCGGGAGTTGAAAGACAGTTCGTTATTGAAACGCGAAAGTTCTGGCCGATTTGTCACTCTGTGCCGTCATTTTTTGTCCGACGTGACAATTTACTCAAGGGACCAAACAGAGGGATGATTAAAAACATCGCATTTTAAAGTAAAATGGATTTACAGTCTTCATTACTATGAATAAACATTGCATGTTGTGAAACACTTCTGCCAACTAGCGGTCCAGTATTGAAGTTAGAGAATTGCCACTTTGCTGATGAAAATAATGTAGTTTTTCACATTAACCCTCCAAGTGTTTCAACGAGATATGTCGTCCAATATCTGGTCAGTTTTTCTTATAACGACTTACCTCGTTGGACGAAACTGACCTATTAATCCAAGGAGGAATGAAGATCCAAGTAGGAAAAGGAAATTGTCCCTTTCTAGAACTGGTGACAGTTTAGAACAGGTTTTAGCACCAGAGGCTAGCACTACAGAACTATTTTAGACGCGAAGATATAACACCAGGAGGGTTAAGACATGTGCCTCACCAGTGACCGAGAGGTTACAAACGTCGCTCTTAAGAAACTGCTAGGCTTAAGAACTTGGTTACCAGTTCGAATCTTGTATGTTCCGAAGTCGGATTGTCTGCTTGAAGATTTCTAGTTTCTTCAAAACGATACGCAAATGCTAGTCAGCTTCCTTAAAGTCTTGAAGTCCCCCAGGAAGGTATGCCCTCCCCAGTTCACGGTTTGTGCCATATGGCAACATCTTCCATGGTCTCCCTGGTTCACACTGAAATAACAACCTCCTCGAAAGACTATACATCCATAAGCTGACACAAAAACACTGAAGCATGTACTTATTTAAAAAATCATACTTTATCATCTGTACTCTGTACGTAATCTTGTATGTGGCTTGTTATTCGAATACGATTTCAGCACGTAGTGAATAGAAACTCTGAAGATTGATTTCCGAATACAATACATAACAGTAAACGCCAATTCGATTCTACACCAAACGTCGCCAAAACGGCTGTAAACTACATGAACGAGAAAGCATTTGGGTAATAGAAAGACGAATTTCCGTCTTCCGTCTGATTCGCTTTTTTACACTTAAAATCCCTAACCCATAGGCAAAGTTTCGTTAATCACAGCTAAAACATGCGTCGACTTGCCAGAAAACCCCCAAAAAATATTAAATAATGTACTCTGTTAAAAATTGTGTAAATTTGATGCTAATTGGATTAGAGGATGGAAAAGACTGGGCCATCCACTAAAATAGTTTTTGAATACGTTCTTGGCCTAGAGCATGTGGTTAACAGTGTTTAAAAACTTTTGCTGCCGAGTCAGCAGTTAGCTTTTCAGACAGTTGCCCGACAGACAGTCTTTGATGTGTAATTAGTTCAAAAATACGGGTCCTAGTAAAAGTTTGAGACTTAAAGAATGTCTTGAACTAAATTTTATCTAAGCTCAGTTTTTAAAATTTCTTAAACACCTAAAGATGAGACTAGCCTATTTAGTGAACTGGTGATAATTTATTTGAATTTCACGATCGCTTATTCTAACTAGCAAAATCCATGACTTGGGATGTCAATATTAAGTTCTTCCTCTAGATTTATTAAAGTGCAATGAATTTGCAAACCTGTAGTCTAAAAGTTCGTAGAAATTTTTAGTAAATAAAAATGTTATAGTAGTATTTTAACTTTTCCTAGAGTTTACAATTTACTTTAGACTCAAATAGATGTATCTAATATATCCATCCATGTAATTCATTTTACATTAACAACGCTCCTGTTGTAAGACAAACTACACACAAAATCATAATAAGGTGACTAGGGTCGATTTTGAGTTTTAGAGTGTGATTACGAATACCTCTTAAGTTCATCTCTACTATTAAAATGGAAGTGTTTGTTTTTTGTTTTCTGCCCGCAAAGTCCTAACGAATCTATGGCACTTACAGTAATGTGATTTGGCACACAGGTAGTCCGAATTTTTTGCAATTTCTGGGTCGCTGCGAGTTTTAAAATTCAATCTAGAACATTTTTAAATGAATTTTATAGTTTTTTCACCGCTCTTTCTTCTTTCGGAAATAAAGAATCGTCAAAATTTATACTTCTCCCACTCACTATTCTCACGTCACTATTGACGTCAGAATGACATTTGAAACCATGCAACGTTTTTATTTTCCGTCTCGAATGGGAGCGACCAGATTCGAATGACCTTCGTTTCATTCGAGATTCATTCATTTTGATTTCCTGAGAAACGGATTCGAGTAAAACAAAAGAAATTATTAAAGTTATCACTGGCGAACTTCAGTATTTTTTTCTTTTTCAGCGATCGCTTAAGATGGAATAAAAATTTTAACAGATTTGAAATCTGCGGAAAATTTTACACCAAATAGACCTTAGACGTTTGATTTTCTTTTAATAAATAATTTATCAATTAGATATTTATATTGTTTGGTTTGCTTCGCAAACCAACATCAAGAACTGTCACGGGCAACGCTCACTCGGTTTGCTAAGCAAACCAACGCCACTGGAAATGCGATCCCCACGAAGAGAACTGTCACGGGCAACTCCGTTATGGCTGTTATCCAATAAGCTACTAATTCGCAAACCAAATGGGAAACCTTGATGGCTGTTACCCAATAGGCTACGAATTCCCATTTGGTTTGCGAAACAAACCAACTCTACGAGCAACGCCGTTATGGCTGTTATCCAATAAGCTACGAATTCCCATTTGGTTTGCGAAGCAAACCAATAACCGTAAAAAGCCAACTGGTACGGGAACACTGGGCTAATCACGCAGTGGCTAGTTTCTGTATAAAAATGACGAACTTCCGGCATAGTATTAAATTGATACGATATTTGCGAAGAATTTATTTTGAAGCAACTTCATTTATCTCTTGAAAATTCTATTCAGAGGCTCGTGGAATAACGTAGTCTGTTTTAAACTTAAGCATCATTTAGCACAGACAAAGCAAAGTCAATCGATTACATTTTTTCAGAAAACAGAAGAACGATTTCGCATTTTTTTAAAAATTACTGTTTTTAACGAATGTTGTATCTAAGTTGCAACAGAATAACTTCAACTAATTAAGTAAAACATCAATCTTCAGTCACTTACGACAAAAAAAAATGAATATTTCAAAATCCTAATTGGAATATTTTTTTCTCATTATTACTCCGAGATCAGCTAAGTCTTCTTTAAAATTCGCTTTATACTTCAAATGACATGCAGTTTTAAATTCAATTCTTATTGCATTTTTTTTCAATCTTGTGATCCGATTTCTAAATGGAAACCAAGCAACTATTTAGAATGATAGATTTGGTTACTTGGAAATTGAGTACAGCTTTTAATATTATACAAATAAAACATGAAAAAATATGTATGTTGGATTTATTTCAATCTTCTTGTAATGATTTTCTTCACTTCTTTAATTTTCAACATTATCGGTCATTTAAAAAAAAAATTACACACCTTATTTTTAAAAAAAGGTTTTGTTTTGTATATTTTATTTGTTTTTATCAAACGGAATTCCACAAATTGTAATGGATTGAAGCAAAGACTTTTAAGGAAAGTTAGTCAAAAAAGAAATCAGTCTCTAGCGATATTTTGCAGAAAGTAAACAATTCATTAAATCTATCCCCTAAATAATTTATTTGTAACACACATGTAAAATAATGGAACACATAAATACTGATTTAGTAGCTTCACAAACATAAATTTCATTCTAATGATTGAAAAAATCCAGAATTCTCAAAAACGGAAAGGGACTTTGTGGACATACTCAGGAATACGATATAGTTACAAAAGAACATATTATTGTACTTAAATACTCAAATATGTCAGCAACATTTCGCTGTCTTAACTCAGATACCCTAAATGCACAATTATAAATCAAATTAAAACGAAACATTAATTCAGGGGTTGCCAGATACAACCTGAGTAGAGAAATTACGCTTTTAAGAACAGTGAATTTTTAGCTTGTGCTTTTTGCGTTAAATAGACTCGTTTCTTTGCAAAATGTAAGTTATATAACATTATACATTTTAACAATCCTTACACATCAATAAAACATTCATAAATTATAATATAACCTTAAATTATTAAAATTTGAATTCTGTAAAAATAGTTGGTTTATTTGGACAACGATACTGGTAAAACAATCTGCGTATCAATCACAATCGTAATTATTTTCAATGTTATTTCACGTAAAAATCCAATTGGTGTCAGATCCCCTCAACACACGCGGAAAAATTGAACAGAGGTCAATATGTACCCTATCTTTCCCGCAAGGTTCTAAAGAATAAGTATATGGTTATACTATATACGAACTCACGTGTTATTACCTAAAGTACGTGGAAAAATTATTTCATATAAAATCATTATGGACAAGTATTTCGCACAATTTTACGCCCTTATAGTTAGTCCTATAAACATCAAACAAAAAAATATATATGTCCTTTAAAAAGCGAAAAAGACGCAACAGGTGCAAGTATATTAACTTAAACTAGGGGGACCACCCCCTACTCGCTAACGCTCGCCAACCTTCGGAGGATTGCTTTGCAATCCTCATTGGTTCGCTGTGCGTACATTTTTCGCTTCGCTCGCATCAAGGAAGACATGTGTCCTAGCAGAAGTGAATATTAACAAAATATGATATTACAAAAAAAAATTTCAAATGCAAATTTGTTGTACTACAGAAACGTTATACAGTACCTCTGCAATCAAAACTCCAACAATTTGAAATTCAAATGAAAACTTTGAGCAAATTTTGACTCGAAATGTGAGCGGTGTTTTGGTAATTTGGTAATTTTTTGTTAACGTCGTACTAGAGCAACACAACGGGCTATTGACGACGGTCCGGGATCAGTCCCTTAAGGGAAAGATCCGAGGACAACACCTCATAATTTTGAACCACGGTCAGATGACGAAGCAACACCTGAGCTAGCACCCCACTCTCCAAACTTCCACGCCAACCCAACGTGAGCACATTCGGCCACGACAGATTTAAGGTGCACCAGCCGCCTCTACACCATACGCTTACAAACATCCATGTCCGGACCCGGATTCGAACCAGGAACCTTCCGATCTAGAGGCTAACACCTTAACCCCTATACCAGTTGATCGAGCGCTGCTTGGGAAATCGAATACCCAGCATGTTGTTTGTAAGCTGCAACAGCTCGACTAATATTCATTTTTTTTTTCAATAAAATTTCATCCGATAACGTTATAAATTCAATTGAGGCGCGAGGCTTCGTGGTAAACAAACAATCGTACAGTGTTGCCAAATCCCGATGACAAATAACGTCTTTTTTGTGTACCACGTAAAACTGCTCACATTAACCATCCTCTGAAATCTCAATTGCATCTCCAAACAAGCAATTTCTCATTATCATGCAAATTGTAGCTCAGTTACTTTCAAGCCGGGATTTCTGGATACGTTTCACACTTAATTAAAACCCAAGCAATGAAAACGGCGGGACCCGATCACTGAGATTTCCACACACACACACACTTACTTCAGAGTAGCGGAAAAAATTAACTCCATCCCCCTGCTCCACGTGACAGCTTTTCACTTCAGTTCTCTCTCTCTCGCTTGCGGTAATCGCAAAACGTGTCCAATCGGACTGCGTTTCTGCTGTTCGGGACTCCTTTTTTTTTCCCTTTCTACTTTCCCTTCGCCTTTTCTAGTCGGGCCGGCATTGTCAGTTTTCATATCACGCTTATGTTCGTTTAATGGACCGTGGAATATGGACTACAATAATCCGAGGTTGTAACTGAACTTGATGGAGTACGATCTGAAAGAGATCTCTGAATAAGCGTGTCTTGCCACTCAACCGGAGCTAAAAGAAACTGAAAGGAGTGTGATTTTGGTCCGTTTATGTTTCAAAGGGAAAGCGTGTTTCTTTTTTTTTTCACGTGCTTAACGATTATTATAAGTTTACCAGGTGGAAGAGATGGAGTGTTTTCTAAGTAGGAATCTTAGTACCAGTGTTTAGTTAGCAAAATAAAAAATAATTTTTGAATTATGTAAGGAATATTTAGAATAAAGAATATTTTTTTTTAACTTAAGAAAAGTAGTTAGGCAGATAGTAATTGAATTTGCGTCACACTGGAGCAATGCTACGGAAAATTGGCGACGGTCCGGGATCAATCTCAAAGAAATTGGCGAAAAAAATTTTTAGACGAAAGTATAGAAGAAACTTTTATTAGAATAAATAATAAAATAATTTTTAAATGCTTACATACGCCAATAACCCTTTAGATATAACTTAAATTAAATATGAAAATTTAATTCTTTGATACATTTTAGATATACTTAATATTTAAAATTTGAAATGATTTTTCATTAATATAATTCCCAATTTACAAATATCATTATTCTTTTAAAAGTACAACTCTTTCTTTGTATTATTCTCTATTATATTCATTACAAACAGTATCAATTATTCCGGATTTTTAATAAGATTTATGCACCTTATATAATATTATTCACGTAAACAATCAGTTTAAACTTATATACAGAGCTATTTAAAATAATAACTAATTGTTCAGCTTATGAAGAATCCAAAAAGTTTACAACCAGGCTTGAACATTTTTTAACATTCCTCACGCTTTGAAAATTTTAAAATTAGCTTTTAAAAACTAAAATTTCTTAACTTGAATTTTTTGTTTATCGCGCGCGTGCGTGTTTTGTTCTTCTGTACTTTGCAGTATGGTTTTTTGTGTGTGTTCTTTTTTCCCATCTGTCAAATAAATGAATTTTTTTTTTGTAAAAGGGTGTGAATAAATAAATAAATACATCTTAAACAAACATTCTTTTAGACTGAGGTAATTAATTTTTGACCCTTATAAAATAGCATTACATATATTGCAAGTAAAAAGTGAAATTCGTAAATTAAACACACACAAATAAAAAGTTAATAAGCAAAATTAAAATACATACTAATTCAGAAAAAGGAAATACTAGTATGTACAAAAGTTTCAAATTAAAGCACAAAACCCGACAGTCAAGTGGCATCAAAATGTTTTTCACAAAAAACGGCATCATTCTCTTCGAGTGAAATAGTTAATTTTCACCCTTAATACCCTGAGGGTTTCACACGCTTATATCCATTCTGCAACCCGCAGTCATCCCTGAATCACATCTAACTAATTTTGATGCTATCTCATCTCATTCTAGTCATCTAACCAATCTTTTCACCACGATCAGATGACGAGGTCATCACCAGAGCTGGCACCCCACTTTCCAAACTTCAATATCACGCCAACGTGAGGACATTTAAAGCCACTACAGATTTAACGTGCACCACCACCACCACCCCCTGTACAGGACGGTTAGGCTAGACCTAGTTACGAACTAGTAACCCTCCGGTTGCTAATCCGTTGCTCTTCGACTGCTCTACCAGGCACCTGTGTATTTTAAGAAGAAAAAAAAAGAAACTTACACTTCCCAGAAATTTTATTACGTTCAGAGGTTTAATAGTAATAATTATTATAATAGTATTAACGGCATTACAAAAGACAAGCTCCAAAATAAAAGACACGGATTAATTGGTAATTTTAAATTACGTCGTACTAGAGCAACACAGCGGGCTATGACACGGATTAAATCCTCACAGATAAAAATTAAATAGTTCAAAAGAAAAGGCACACTATGGAATACCAATAGCTACAGAATCTCCAAACCTGATTTTCGAGCTGTCCAAACTGTTCAGAGCGAACAGGAAAGCATTAATTTTATGTGCCCGACGAATGAGGCAAGCGGCACCAGAGTGTGTAATCGCCTCTTGGACACCCAAGCTTGAAAACCGAGCTCTTTAAAGGAGACAAGGATGTTCCGAAATCGCCCAACCACATTTCCCACTACTACAGATGTCACGCGAGCGCTCCATAATTGCACGCTTTGGAGAACTTAACGCCAGGAGCAGATACCCAGAAGAATGTGGATCATTCTCTGCCACCCTTGACAGGAAGACGCATATCGAGTCACATTAGCGTCCACCCCGCTCTATGTCGTCTCTCTCGCCAGACAGCAAAAGGGGCCCCCGCTGCCATGAATAATGTCGCCCCGTGGTCAACGCGCATCTCGCTCGACCTTGCGTAAGACGCCATCCAACTCGACAAGGGAGGATTAAGTCTTACGCGAATTTATATGGATGAGGATCCGTAATCCTGCGGGTGACGTCATTGAGCGTGAACCTGTGCCAAATTAGGTCTGAAGCGGCGGAAGATGACCGGGAGGGGAGGCAGGGCACGATGTCAAGGCGGGGTAGATGAGGAATTAACCGTGACCGTCGTAATTGTGTGCGATATGCCCCCTTTCAGCAGCTGCTGGGTTAAGAACAAAGGACAGCTGCCATGGCATCCCCCCCTTCCCTCTTCACGCGGTTTCGAGTAGTTTCAGGCTCTTTTGCGGCTGGACATTAGGAAACCAGTCATCGATATCTGATGGGTATCAATGTCTGCGAGGCGACAAAGGTGGGATTTCATTGTCCTGGAAAGGCGGCTTTGTGAAGTGTTTTTCGGGTTTATGTAAGGGCATAACTTCGAATTTGTCGTGGGAATCAGCGTTAATAATTTTTGACAAGGCATCGGTTTAGCTTGATTGGTTTAGTGACTGTTCAGTGTAAATACTGGACATTGTCTGCTGTACGAGGACTGATTAGACCGAGACAAAAGTCTTGTGTATTCCAATCCATTATGAACATACATACCATGAGCGGGATTTTGAAAACCCACAACCTGTTGAAACGTGGTTCAAAACACTAACCACTTGACTGCAAGACCTTCTCCACTGCAAGGAAACAAACAAATAAGTTTATTAGATTCACAATAGTATTAATTTTAAATTTATAAAAGTAATTTAATTTATTGAATTATGTTAAAACATACGTAATTCTGTGCCCTTGAGGTCATTTCAGCTGTAGAAAAGTTTTACCAATATTACATGACAAAAAATCTGGTACAGATAACAACGTGCTCTATGTGTGTATGGTATTTTTTTTTCAGAATGCATCAAAAAAATGTCCTTATTATTTTTTTAACAATCGGCAAAATTTTGCTGTTCTGTGTATAATATAATATCCAGAATGAATGTAGAACATATTTTTTCCCATTAAAACTCTATTCAGCGGCACATGGAATAGCGGAGTTTGTTTTTTAAAATATCATCGGTGTCAAAATGTCATCAGACAAAAGTAACATCAGACAGTTAAAAATGTCATAGACAAAGCAAACTCAATTGATTATAATTCTTACAAAATCACAGCTTTCATCGAATGTTTCAAATGTATATTACATAAAAACAGCGTCAACTTGTGAAGTAAACAACCTCGTCACTGCTCTTTTCACTGATTCTGTCACATAGGACAAAAAAATTCAATTTTTCAAAAGTCTCAGTTAAAATTCTTCCTTACTGTGAAACTATTCCCGCATCATCAAAGTCTTATTTAAAATTCGGTTTACTTCAACAGAAATTCAGTATTAAATCAAATCCTTGTGGCACTTTTTCAATTGAGAGATTCCGTTTCATACGGAAACAACATACATATTACGAATGATAGATGTAGTTACTTGGCAATTTAATACAGGTTTCAATAATACCCATGACACATGAGAAACAACTCTATAAATTAAATTGTTTTTTATCGTCATGTAATTAAAATCTATGTAAAAATTTAGAAATATCATTGAACGACAACATATTTCTACCAATTTTGATTTAACGTAATCAACTTAACGTTTTGATAGCCGTAAGATATTCGTCACCAAGTTTATTTAATGCGAATACATTCTTTCTTGAAAATTTCATTTTGTGGCAGGTCTTCTACCAATAAAAGAACTTGTTTTAAAATTTCTTCATTCTAAAACAACAAAGCTAACCTATTACCATTTTTTTTTAAATGGCAAATCAATTTGACAGTCTTTTTAAAGAAAATCACTGTTTAAAAAAACTTTTAACATATGTAATAAGTTAAAATCGCATATAATTTTCTCCAACTCGTAAAATAATTCACCTTAACCTTGTCATTACGACAAAAAAAATCTTTAAACATTTCAAAAGTTCTAGTTCGCAAATTTTTAAGCATTATTATTATTTTCAATAAAGGTAAAATTACACTTGAAAATTCCTTTATTGTGAATTGCTTGCCATTTTAAATTAAATACTTTATGATCATGTTGCGTTTGACGAAAAGGAAACGCCAATTCATTAAAATAATAAATATTTAAAACTGAAAACAGCGAAATTAAACAAAATAAAAGTATACGGGAAATTAATTTGTGATCCATTTTAATCTCTTGATCTCGCACAGTTACCTTAACTTACACTAAAAAGTGGAAAACGTTTTGAAATTGATTTCAAGGTAAAGAAACAAAAAATATCACTGCACGTGATCAACAAACACGAGTTTCCGTTTCGCTTCCGTTCGTTGAAAAGTATCGTATTTCCCAAATATTCAAAAATCGTTTACATTGCGCAAAGAATAAAAATAAGACTCGAAATTTAGAAAGTATCAGAGCTGAAATTCCATAAAAAAAACTAATTGGAGGAATGAGCTTTTTACAAGTACAGCTTTTTCAACTGTACTTTTTGTAAAACAATAGAAGTAATCGTAATATACTCAATTTACCTTCCAACTACTCCAAAACTACCAAATTATGATTGTTTCCAGTAGTTACTCATCAGGTGTTTTAACATGAAACTTACCTAAGTATATAAGTAAAAAAAATTGTAAATAATGTATTCATTAAACCAAAATATGGTGTATTAAATTTAGAACATTGCATTAACAAATCGCACCCCTGCAAGAAAAGTGACACAACATAAAATTGCAGAATTTGAGAAACATCAGCTTAAAGGATACTATAAAGCTTATATTGAAACAGTATAAGCTTCTCTTTTAAATTTTAAGTAAGTATTTATGGTGGTAACTTCTATAATATTCTATAGAACAGTAGTTTAACACGCTGGGACACATCTCATACATATTTTTTCAATGACATAACAACAAAATTTTTGTTTTTTTGACTTGTGTCACTTTTCTTGCCGTGGTGCGAGATATTGAATTCATTTTATGTGATACTTCTATATACACAGAAACAAAATCTAAAATAGAACGGGAAGACAGACAGACATACTTACGCAACCAAGTTCAGTCGCTATGTGAATACAAGTTCTCACAGTATGCAAAGTTTTATGAAAATGCATTCAAACGTTTGGATGTTGCTTGGGCACACACATACAGACAGACATCAAACTCGCATGAGACAGATTAGGCATAGGGTAAAAAAATGGATAAAAAACTTGAAATGGGTCCAAAATATTCAATTTTTAAACAAACACTCCATTTTTATTTATACAGACTAACAAAATAATGTATAAAATAAAACACGTTCCTATCAAAGATCTGGAATAAAATTCATGTGATGCCTGCACAAACACACAAACACAAAATCGAACATAGAACAGAAAGACGGACAAACAGACTTTCGCAACCACTTTCAAGTTTCACTCACTAAATGAAGATAAGTACTCACTGTATGCAAATTTTTATGAAAATATATTAAACCGTGTGGACGTGTATAGGGCACATACATACAGACAGACAGACACCAAACGCGCAAGAGGCAGATTTGGCATCAGAAGGGTCCAAAATGGATAGAAAACTTGAAATGGGTCGAAAATATTCAATGTACAAACAAATACTTCATTCTTATTTATATAGATAAGTTTTATTCTAAAACATCTGAGTAAGTATACTTAAATCAACCATAATTTGATTGTTTTGGAAATCTGAAATGTATGTTGAGTATTGCGATTACTTGGATTGTGTTCATTAGATTGTGGTCTTGATTGTGTTCTTGGATTGTGACATAAAACAACTGAAAAGAAATTTTTTTTAAGAAATTTATTTTTATAGAACCTTTTTTCCGATACTTCATTTATATTCCAAATATTTTTGTTCTCTAATTTTTAATATTTTGTATTAATATATATATATAGAAAAAGAAAGAACTGCAATTTTATTACATATTTTTCTTCTAAATTAGTGTTTTTGATAATTCTTGGTCCATTTAGACAAAATTTATATGCAAAGTTGTACCCCGACTTACTACCACCTACTGCGTAACTTCGGGATATTACTGTAAATTCAAAACATCGAATACGATTGAATTTTTATCCTATTTTTAATGGCTATTTATATAAAGCAGTAAATTAAGTCAACTAAGTACTTCATTCGAGTTATATATTTTCTATAAAACTAGATAAATAGTCCTTTTTGTGTTCGTAATGAATATATTCATCAAATGCGACCAAATTCTATTGCAAAAATATAAAAATTTCAATATTGAAAAAATTATTTATTTACAGAAATTTACATTTAAGGAATCTATCTGGTCTAAAGTTTTTCACAGATTTCAAATCCATTGAAATTTTTATTCTATCTTTAACGATCGCGAAGATAGAAACTTGGACTAGGGAATAAAAAAGTCCTAATGTTTGAATTATTGACAATTACTTATTTCAAACGATCAATTGGCGGCGCCAATAGCACCTGTCAATGTCCGCCAATCAAAATTTCGATCAATATTCGTCAATCGGTAGATGATCGCGTCAATCGCCTCCTACACTATAATTGGTTGCTACAATGAGCATCATTGACAATAATATTGATCATCTAGGGACCACTCTACACCATTTCTTTAACGCCATATGTGGGAAAAGCGGGACTTATCATTTAAAATCAAATTGTTTTTTATCCAAATCCCGATAATTGCACCTTTTTTCAGTCAATTAAATCCTGCGCTTTCACGAATTTATAATACGAATTTGCAAAATATTTCATAATTTTTTTTAACAAAATGCAAATTTTAAACAAATTTAAGCCTATTAAACAAAGCTTAAAGAATCCAATTCACTATCAACAGAAATCAAATGAGCTTTTTTAAGTACTCTCCGGAGTGTATTTAGACATACAAAGCAAGAACGAAAACTGCGACCTAATTTTTCGCAGCATAATACTCCACCTAAGACATTTTTTACCACCCCATTTCTCCAACGCCCCTATCTGAAAAAGATGAGCAGTCGTAACTCTTCAACCCACCAATACCTTCAATCCTGCTTAGATCCATATAATTGCGTCCCATTTCCACTCTACTGTCCTGTGTTTTCTGGAAGTTTTAATACGAATTCCCGAAAAACTTCACAATGCTTAGATTCAAACAAAACGGAACTTTAAGAATCGAATTCGCCATCAATAGAAATCAAATGAGCTCCCTTAAGCCCTCCTCAGAGTGCATTTAGACATTCAAAGCAAAAACGAAAAACGGAGAGCTAATTTTTGGAGCAGCACAATACTCCATCCACGACATTCCCTGAGTCATTACCCCATTTCTCTAACGCCACTGCGCGAACTCAAACGACTCGCTAAAAGGAAAGCTTATTTCCCTCAGCATTTAAAAACGAAAAAGAAAAAAACTCGCACGCGCACATTTAAGTACACCAGATCGAGTTTCCTCACAACTCCAACGGAGGACTCAGTTAAAAGCGCTTAACCCCAAGGCAGAGTAACTGCGACTCCAGCCGCCCATCGGTATCAATTTGAAGAACTTTATCTTCCCTCGCTCTCGCTCTTCTTTTCTTCTCCGCTCCCTCGGTCTCGCTCCGGCTGCTCCTTATGGAATCACGTTAACAGTTGTTGACAGCATCCCTCCCCCCTCACGACCAAGACAGAAGCCGCCTCTAAAACAACTTCTCCGGGAGCGGGGAAGAAGCTTTGTCAAGACGTAAATGCGGAAGGCCGGGGAACGCGCAAAGAAATGGCCCGTAATTGCATTTTCGAATCACATCCAGAGGCGTTTTAACCCAGTATCACAATGGGAGCTTTACACCTCGTATCGCCCGTAATCCCACCGGGGCCTTGCCATCTCATCACTCATTAATTCCCTGCAAAGCTTGACCGTCGGCAGTGCCGGATGTGTCTAAAGCGATTTAAGGTTGATGCGGGACTATGCCGTCGCCTTCCTTTCCAGTTAATGGCCTCCCACTGCTGGAGTGGAGATCACTTTACAACGGGAGCCTTACAATATTAGATCAATTACCCGTAATAGGGAAGAAAGCTACTCACACAAAACTCCAAAGAGTTTCTCCCCAGAGATAAAAGATACAGAGGACCGTAAATAAGCATTACCGGAACTTTCCCTCTGAGGGAAAAGGGGATTTTTAAGTTAAAAGGGCTGAGGGCCTTTATCAGGAGGACCTTTTCTCCGACCTGTTCGGGCGTAAATTTCTCAAGAACTGTGTGTTGGGATAAACTAATTAAACTTTTAAGTCGGCCTTCTCCGTCCTTTCGAACTGGGCGTGCGTGTTCCTTAATTCCGTTTAGCTAAGAGCCTGTTGATCCTATTTGAATTTGAAACTTTTCAAAATTGCCCTCGTAAGTGTTTCGCGATCCTCGTGGCATTTAAAACTCAGCATTGGAGGATCTCGCTGTTAGGGAGATCGTTTTCGGAAATTTGTGTCGGAATCGAGTTAGGACGTGAAATTTTAATGCCAGAGGGGCTATTCGAACTCGTAAGTGATGTAACATGGAGAAGCTTGTTTTCTAATTTAGCAGCTTTTAAGTCCCCCGCCAGAGCTTTGGAACAGGACTGTTTCTATCAAAAATTATCTTCGTCGGAACTGCTGAAGATGAGTTGTCATTGAATTTATGCAAAACCCTAACGGTTCACTGGACGCGTAATTTTTTACGCTTCGAATCTTACGTATTTACGCTTTACGTTCATCTGTTGTATTTGAGTTAGTCTACTAGAAGTAGTTCTTAGAATCGCTATTTGTTGTTCTCTGTTTTCGATGAGGGAAGTCGCATTAGCCCTTTGGTTGGCACAGTCGAAATGAATACGACATGCGTCTCTTTGAGATATCGATTGGTTTGATTACAATGGGGTAAAGAAACAAATGTGAACTGATCCATTCCTTGCAAGAGGCATGGCTATTGAATGACACCAGTTAAATCTAAAAAAACTAAATCATGTTTTTCCTTTCATCTTTATTTACTCCAAAATTTTACTCTCGAAATTAGTTTCAGTGGGTAACCCTAATGCGATGACGAGTTGCAATGTCTAAGTGATGATTTTCTTCTGTAACTTCCGTTTGTAGTTTTGTTTTGGCATTTCACTAAATTACCAGGAGTGTCTCACACTGATAAGTCCTTCAAAAGGACGGGCTGCGTAGCTCGATTGGAAGAGTAACGGATTAGCAACCAATGGGTTTCAAGTTTGAATCCAACCAGACAGTCGTATACAAAGAGGGTCTGGTTCAAATCTGTCGTAGCCTCAAATTTCCAGACTTTGGCATGGTATGGAAGTTTTGAGAGTGGGATGAAAGCTTAGGTGTGACATCCTCATCTGACTGTTATCAAATTTACGTAGTGTTCTCCTCAGATATTTCCCCTCGGGTTTGGTATCGGACCGTCGCCGGTATCCCGTTGTGTTACTTTAGACTTACGTTAATTAAAATACCTATCTACCAACCCTCAAAAGGACTGTAGGGACATTTATAGAATTATTCGGGTTACGAGAGAACACTCAAAAATCCTTTATGATAAAAAAAAAATATTTAGTCAGTACAAGAGACGTTATTTTAATAATTTAATCATCATTTACGCATTGAAATCTTTGGTGGAACAGTTGTGAAACTTATGCGAGAAGGCATGGTGTATCTGGTGCATGAAATGAAAAGATAATCCAAAGAAAAGGCATTTTTAAAATTCAAAATTTTTTTTTAAAAATCACCCATATTGCGCCAAGAAAAGTTATTTGGAAAATGAATAAACTCAAAAAAGGTAACAGAATTTTGGGCGCACAAATTTTTTATTTTTTGTGGTCACGCAATGGATTCTTCCCGTAAGATAACAGAGCTGAAATTAAAAACTCTTCTTTCAGTGAACTACCATCTTATTTCCAGAGCTACAACTCCTGAAGTTAGGCGCGTTGGATAGAGTTTCAATTGCATATCGTCAATGGCTGTTTATCATTTTCTTTATCAATGAAAAAGTATGTATCAGATAACGTGGCATCGAAGATACTACTTGTATATTTGTTAAGCCTCACACCAACATCATCCATTCAAATCATTAAAATTATGACACGGTGCTACGCTTTTTTTAGCATCCCCCATCAAAATACAAACAAATAAATCTAGATAAAAACATAACAAAATAACAATAATTATTCACAGTGTCTTCATGTGCGTCTATCTGTGGTCAGAAGAATAACATCAATTTTGTCCAACAAGATAAATATTAATTTAAAAGAGTATTTTTGTTAGCAAGTTTTATAGTGCATAATTTCGATCTTCACTCACTTGATAAAATAAATGTGCTTACTTCATCCTTGCTTTAGTTTCGTTTCGACTTGAAACCAACATCACACCCATTTAGCTACATATAAACCCTCCTGGTGCTTATCTAGTCGACGTATCTTGTTATTAGAAGAAGGCTGGCCAGATATTGATGGATGAGACATATCGTCATAGGAAAACTGACCAAATTTTAATCTGGTCAGTTTTAATTTTCCTCATAAGTTTTAGTTTTAATTTTCATCATACGTTTTAGTTTTAATTTTCATCATAAGTTTTAGTTTTAATTTTCATCATAAATATTGCAAGATCTTGATGGCAAAATATCTTCTCGCAACCACTTGGGGAGTAAAAATCTAGGAACGACTGTGGTAAACGAAGCAAACAGCTTTAATTTTTGAAGAATAGTGATTTAAAATAGAACAAGTACCTAACGATTTTTGTTTCTCTGACAAACTTGAGGTCCCCAATTTCCCCCTTAAACTCCATTATACCTCAAAGTAATACACTGATTGCTACATGGTAGACAATGGGCAGCCAACTACATAAAAGCCTGAGAAGATTCCACCAAACTTTTGTTTCCACCTAATTCACAAATAAGCATTCGCACCATGCTATCTCAACGGGATGCATATCCTCTCCCCCTCTCTCAATTCCAATACCTCCTGGAGCAAAACGGTGGGAAAACTTTCGGCCCACACTCAAAAACCCACCACCCCAAAGAGCTGTAAATTTTACTTTGAAACTGCAAGCGGATGGCCATTGCCCATAAATTCGGCCAGCAGGTACAGAAGGTAGGTGGAAGAAGATTGAAGTCGGATTGCCACTGGGTATAGAGCTCTCAACGTTGGTGGGGGTTTGCCATTCGCTGATTTAAGGTCCTCTGTTGAACCTCGTTAAGTGTTAAACAAGCGATCGAGGCGAGAGGAATTGATGTTAGTGAATGGGAGGTTTCCTGGGGTTATTTGTTCCGTTTCTGATTCGTATAGCTATATATACGGAAGTGGTAAACAAAACTAAATTGGAATCGGAAAGCGATGAATGAGTCAAGGTTAGTGAATATTTAACAGGAGGGAAGAGTGGATGGGGAAACTGCACGGGTAATGAAAATTTACAGGATACAGTAGAATGAAAAATTACAGGGATGCAGTAGAACCTTGATTATCCGGACTTCAATTGACTGTGTCCGTGTTATCCGAGCCAACTTTGATAAAAAATTTTAAGCTTTAAATAATAAACAAAGCTTTTTGCAATAGCACTTTGACCTTGACTGGTCTGGTGAACAAAATGCTGCTTATGTCAATGTAAGAACAACGAAATCCTTGAATACTTTAGTATCAGTAATACATATTTTTTATATAGTGCCCAACCACTGACCTCTCATTCTTTGGCACTATAAGGGATGAAATGATGGATACTTCTGAAGAAGCACCCATTGGGTGAGCCTCCTCTAATTCTAATATGGAAAATCACCAACAACCAAGCACTTACAAACTACGATTGGAACCCACGACTGACAGGATTAAAGACAGTCACTATGACCATTATATTACCAGATAGGTGGCATACTACTAACATATACTACAGTAAATTCTTGTGTATTTTTCATAGACTTTTTCGTGTTTGTCCACATTATTCGAGGATCTGGATATAGTGGTTTTGGTCCACGCTGCTTCGTTGATGCATAAGATAATCGTACAATACCACAGCTACCTAAGACAACTATTTGATGATACACTCTTTTACAAAAAAATCGACGCACCAAGGAGTTGTGCCGGGCTCGATCAACTTGCAACGGCTCTGACTGGGGATGTATAGTTTTTAGTGACGTGTCCCGTTTCCAACTGTTTCCTGACGACAACATGCGTCGAGACGCCCAGGGCAGCGTGGGGATCCTGCCCTTACTATCGCATGCCACACATGCCCACAACAGGGCATTATAGTCTGGGGTGCCATCTCCTTTGATAGCCGGACCCCTTTGGTAGTCACTTCTGGCACACTTACAGTACAGACTTAGACGACATTCTACGACCGGTTGTATTACCGTTATTTTTGCAAAAACCCCGAACTTATTTTTTAACAAGATCAGTTAACCCTTCCGCACACAGCACGTGTTGCTATGAATTGTCTTCAAGCTTTCTCCCAACACTTCCTTGGCCAGCTAGGTCTTCTGATCTCTCTCCCATAAAGCACATTTGAGATGTTATTGGAAGGTGATTGCAGCCATCCCGAAATATAGCCCGACAGTTGGAGACAGTTTGGTATGAAATTCCGCAGGACACTATCCGGGAACTTTTTCAGTCTGTGCCACGCCGGGTGACAGCTTGCATACAGGGCAGAGGTGGACCAACGCCTTATTAACTTCCTCCCCTTATAACGGTCAAACTCTGAAATAAATAATTCAAGTGTTCTGAAATTTTAATAGTTTGTTTTTCTACGTATGTTCTTCACATCCACCAATTTTTATAGCAATCGGATAACTCCTTCTTAATGCGTCGTTTTTTTTTTTTTTTTTGCTATAGAGTGGCTTTAATCCTCGCTTTAAATGGATTTAACCCTCCAAGTGGTATCAACGAGATCGACTAGATATTTCGTACATCAAGATCTGACAAATTTTGCTAATGACAAGATATCTCGTTATTAAGATAATGGTTATTATTATGATGAGATCAAGATCTGATCAGTATTTTTTCACTAACAACGCGAGACCTCGTCGAACAAGATTTGGTCAGGGTTTTCTAATGACAAAATACTTCGTCACAACAACAACCAGGAGGGTTAATTGTGATTAAGCAGACAAAAAAATATGCCCCAACCTCCGATGGTCTTGTTCAGCCTCATTAATTATGTTCTTTGAAAACTTTTTTCACAAGTTATTGATTAATAAGTGCCACTGACCAATAAAAAGAGAACCTATTTGCATTATATATATATATATATATATATATATATATATGGAGATTTACTATTTAAATCTCTCCCCAAGCGATATTTATTTTCTCAAATTAAGGCAGTGGTAAACTGTATTACTATATCGGATTAGTTTTCAACCGTGGTACGCGAGAAAGTTATTTATATTCACACTAAGATACATTTAAAACCTGTTGTAATGCCTTAAAAGTAATCTGTAAAACCAATCATTTACGAACTGCACATAATATACTGAAGCAGTTGTAAGTAATTTAGTGTTTATTTTACCATTTATTATTTTAAAATATTTTAATTTATTGCTTATGGCCATGTGGCTATACTCGTGTCGGTAAACAAAATAACGGAGAACTAAAAACACAAATAAACACTGTTATATTACTACCGATTGGAAACAAATTATAATTGAATCGCTTTCCTTCAAACGAAAACATGTCCATGATTTTGAACTCACTTTTATGTTGTTTTGAATCTGTGTTTTAGAAGTAGAAAAAAGACATTTCGTTCAAAATTGCCGACCAACCGGTCTGGTGGTTAAGGTGTTACTTTCTAGATCGGAAGGTTCCTGGTTCCTATACGGGTCAGGGCATAGATATTTATAAGCGTATAGTATAGAGGCGGCCGGTGCACCTTAAATCTGTCGTGGCCGTGTGGTTCCAGCTCAGATGTTGCCTCGTCCTCTGAACGTGGTTCAGAATTACCTGGCGATACACCGAATGGCTTAGGCTGGAATGGCTGTAACTAGTTGAATTTCTTTCAAAATTATGTGCTCTACGATGGAATAATTTTATTTTAATAGCTGGTAAAAGGATTTTCAAGATTTTTGCGGCTGGTGAAAAATATTCATTTTGGACATGACCATGGTAATCTTATAAAACGATTCAATTGATATCCCAAATAAGGATTGCAATCCGATACGATTTTCAATCCGACCGGATTGACACTAATCCGACCGGATTGGTACTTTGTTAATAAGTCCATCTGACCAGTATGCATTTTTCCAAAATCGGCTGAGTGAAATTACGTAAAAAGGATATTATTCCAAATTGACGAACAAAACATTTATTTTAGCATTACAAAATCAACTTTATTAATACTTATCCACAGGTAGGAAATCAATCACCAACAATTAATTACAGTAACTACTAGTACAACTAGTAGTAAGTATTAAACGATTGATGATGATACGACTTACTAGTTTCCACACCAATAAACATCAGTTTATTTAAAACATAATACTTTTCTATTTATCTAAAATTAAGTAGTGTCTATCTCTAATGTCGTTGAGCAAATGATATATAAATTGCGCATAACCTTGTCTCATACTAACATGAAAATTTAATCTGTGGCAGTTTTTGGTCAACATAACAAACAAGGAAACTCTTAATTCTTCTTAATTGCTTAAAACGAAGTTATATTGTAATGAAAATCACTTTTGAGTTTGAAAGAACGATTAAATGTGGAAATGTGTAACGGAAACAAATCGTATTAAATGTGTCATCCCCCAACCTACTTCTCAATGAACAGCAACTATAACTAGCGGCCGAAAAGGCTCCTTCAGCTTCGACACTAGTTGGTTTAACTGTCAACAAGTAATCGTACAATTGAGACAAATATTTTCATTTGACTCCATTTCATATGTATGAAATAATTTCTTTCTTCAGTATTTTCTCAAAATCCGTTTCTTTTCCAAAGTTTGTCTTTTTGCAAAAGTCTTCATTTTCTTGCAGAGTTTGCTTTTCTAATACCTCTTCATTAAAAAAATATTATTGATAATTTAATTTATTATTTTTGCAAGAATTCTCCAAACTGATGACTTAAAAATATAAAATCGATTAATTCACAATCGATTGCTCAATCAATGATTTTGCGATGTTAAAGTTGAGTTTGAATAATCGATTATTTAATTTTTTAAAATTCGGTTTTATCGGATCCGGACCGAATCCGATAGATGTTGCTGGATCCGGTAGATAGAAATTTGTAATGGCATCAAATTTCCTCACGGAATCAGACCTTCCAAATGATGCCGGATCCAGCGAATTACCGGATCGGATTGCAATCCCTAATCCCGGAACAGGATAACTCTTTTCTAACTCTATGCTACACATCCAAATACAAATTGGAGACGCGGTAGCCCAATTTAAAGAGGAACGGATTATCAACTGAAGGGTTACAAGACCATCGTGTACATGTTGGCTAGTGCACGTTAAATTTGTAATGGCATCAAATTTCCTCACGGAATCAGATCTTCCAAATGATGCCGGATCCAGCGAATTACCGGATCGGATTGCAATCCCTAATCCCGGAACAGGATAACTCTTTTCTAACTCTATGCTACACATCCAAACACAAATTGGAGACGCGGTAGCCCAATTGCAAAAGCAACGGATTATCAACTGAAGGGTTACAAGACCATCGTGTACATGTTGGCTGCGGCACGTTAAATTTGTAATGGCATCAAATTTCCTCACGGAATCAGACCTTCCAAATGATGCCGAATCCAGCGATTTACCGGATCGGACTGCAATCCCTAATCCCGGAACAGGATAACTCTTTTCTAACTCTATGCTACACATCCAAATACAAATTGGAGACGCGGTATCCCAATTGCAAGAGCAACGGATTATCAACTGAAGGGTTACAAGACCATCGTGTACATGTTGGCTGGTGCACGTTAAATTTGTAATGGCATCAAATTTCCTCACGGAATCAGACCTTCCAAATGATGCCGGATCCAGCGAATTACCGGATCGGATTGCAATCCCTAATCCCGGAACAGGATAACTCTTTTCTAACTCTATGCTACACATCCAAACACAAATTGGAGACGCGGTAGCCCAATTGCAAAAGCAACGGATTATCAACTGAAGGGTTACAAGACCATCGTGTACATGTTGGCTGCGGCACGTTAAATTTGTAATGGCATCAAATTTCCTCACGGAATCAGACCTTCCAAATGATGCCGAATCCAGCGATTTACCGGATCAGACTGCAATCCCTAATCCCGGAACAGGATAACTCTTTTCTAACTCTATGCTACACATCCAAATACAAATTGGAGACGCGGTAGCCCAATTGCAAGAGCAACGGATTATCAACTGAAGGGTTACAAGACCATCGTGTACATGTTGGCTGGTGCACGTTAAATTTGTAATGGCATCAAATTTCCTCACGGAATCAGACCTTCCAAATGATGCCGGATCCAGCGAATTACCGGATCGGATTGCAATCCCTAATCCCGGAACAGGATAACTCTTTTCTAACTCTATGCTACACATCCAAATACAAATTGGAGACGCAGTAGCTAGCCCAATTGCAAGAGCAACGGATTATCAACTGAAGGGTTACAAGACCATCGTGTACATGTTGGCTGGTGCACGTTAAATTTGTAATGGCATCAAATTTCCTCACGGAATCAGACCTTCCAAATGATGCCGGATCCAGCGAATTACCGGATCGGATTGCAATCCCTAATCCCGGAACAGGATAACTCTTTTCTAACTCTATGCTACACATCCAAATACAAATTGGAGACGCGGTAGCCCAATTGCAAGAGCAACGGATTATCAACTGAAGGGTTACAAGACCATCGTGTACATGTTGGCTGGTGCACGTTAAATTTGTAATGGCATCAAATTTCCTCACGGAATCAGACCTTCCAAATGATGCCGGATCCAGCGAATTACCGGATCGGATTGCAATCCCTAATCCCGGAACAGGATAACTCTTTTCTAACTCTATGCTACACATCCAAATACAAATTGGAGACGCGGTAGCCCAATTGCAAGAGCAACGGATTATCAACTGAAGGGTTACAAGACCATCGTGTACATGTTGGCTGGTGCACATTAAATTTGTAATGGCATCAAATTTCCTCACGGAATCAGACCTTCCAAATGATGCCGGATCCAGCGAATTACCGGATCGGATTGCAATCCCTAATCCCGGAACAGGATAACTCTTTTCTAACTCTATGCTACACATCCAAATACAAATTGGAGACGCGGTAGCCCAATTGCAAGAGCAACGGATTATCAACTGAAGGGTTACAAGACCATCGTGTACATGTTGGCTGGTGCACGTTAAATTTGTAATGGCATCAAATTTCCTCACGGAATCAGACCTTCCAAATGATGCCGGATCCAGCGAATTACCGGATTGGATTGCAATCCCTAATCCCGGAACAGGATAACTTTTTTCTAACTCTATGCTACACATCCAAACACAAATTGGAGACGCGGTAGCCCAATTGCAAAAGCAACGGATTATCAACTGAAGGGTTACAAGACCATCGTGTACATGTTGGCTGGGGCACGTTAAATTTGTAATGGCATCAAATTTCCTCACGGAATCAGACTTTCCAAATGATGCCGGATCCAGCGAATTACCGGATCGGATTGCAATCCCTAATCCCGGAACAGGATAACTCTTTTCTAACTCTATGCTACACATCCAAATACAAATTGGAGACGCGGTAGCCCAATTGCAAGAGCAACGGATTATCAACTGAAGGGTTACAAGACCATCGTGTACATGTTGGCTGGTGCACGTTAAATTTGTAATGGCATCAAATTTCCTCACGGAATCAGACCTTCCAAATAATGCCGGATCCAGCGAATTACCTGATCGGATTGCAATCCCTAATCCCGGAACAGGATAACTCTTTTCTAACTCTATGCTACACATCCAAATACAAATTGGAGACGCGGTAGCCCAATTGCAAGAGCAACGGATTATCAACTGAAGGGTTACAAGACCATCGTGTACATGTTGGCTGGTGCACGTTAAATTTGTAATGGCATCAAATTTCCTCACGGAATCAGACCTTCCAAATGATGCCGGATCCAGCGAATTACCGGATCGGATTGCAATCCCTAATCCCGGAACAGGATAACTCTTTTCTAACTCTATGCTACACATCCAAATACAAATTGGAGACGCGGTAGCCCAATTGCAAGAGCAACGGATTATCAACTGAAGGGTTACAAGACCATCGTATACATGTTGGCTGGTGCACGTTAAATTTGTAATGGCATCAAATTTCCTCACGGAATCAGACCTTCCAAATGATGCCGGATCCAGCGAATTACCGGATCGGATTGCAATCCCTAATCCCGGAACAGGATAACTCTTTTCTAACTCTATGCTACACATCCAAATACAAATTGGAGACGCGGTAGCCCAATTGCAAGAGCAACGGATTATCAACTGAAGGGTTACAAGACCATCGTGTACATGTTGGCTGGTGCACGTTAAATTTGTAATGGCATCAAATTTCCTCACGGAATCAGACCTTCCAAATGATGCCGGATCCAGCGAATTACCGGATCGGATTGCAATCCCTAATCCCGGAACAGGATAACTCTTTTCTAACTCTATGCTACACATCCAAATAAAAATTGGAGACGCGGTAGCTAGCCCAATTGCAAGAGCAACGGATTATCAACTGAAGGGTTACAAGACCATCGTGTACATGTTGGCTGGTGCACGTTAAATTTGTAATGGCATCAAATTTCCTCACGGAATCAGACCTTCCAAATGATGCCGGATCCAGCGAATTACCGGATCGGATTGCAATCCCTAATCCCGGAACAGGATAACTCTTTTCTAACTCTATGCTACACATCCAAATACAAATTGGAGACGCGGTAGCCCAATTGCAAGAGCAACGGATTATCAACTGAAGGGTTACAAGACCATCGTGTACATGTTGGCTGGTGCACGTTAAATTTGTAATGGCATCAAATTTCCTCACGGAATCAGACCTTCCAAATGATGCCGGATCCAGCGAATTACCGGATCGGATTGCAATCCCTAATCCCGGAACAGGATAACTCTTTTCTAACTCTATGCTACACATCCAAATAAAAATTGGAGACGCGGTAGCTAGCCCAATTGCAAGAGCAACGGATTATCAACTGAAGGGTTACAAGACCATCGTGTACATGTTGGCTGGTGCACGTTAAATTTGTAATGGCATCAAATTTCCTCACGGAATCAGACCTTCCAAATGATGCCGGATCCAGCGAATTACCGGATCGGACTGCAATCCCTAATCCCGGAACAGGATAACTCTTTTCTAACTCTATGCTACACATCCAAATACAAATTGGAGACGCGGTAGCCCAATTGCAAGAGCAACGGATTATCAACTGAAGGGTTACAAGACCATCGTGTACATGTTGGCTGGTGCACGTTTAATTTGTAATGGCATCAAATTTCCTCACGGAATCAGACCTTCCAAATGATGCCGGATCCAGCGAATTACCGGATCGGATTGCAATCCCTAATCCCGGAACAGGATAACTCTTTTCTAACTCTATGCTACACATCCAAACACAAATTGGAGACGCGGTAGCCCAATTGAAAGAATAACGGATTACCAACTGAAAGGTTACTAGACCATCGTGTACATGTTGGCTGGGGCACGTTAAATTTGTAATGGCATCAAATTTCCTCACGGAATCAGACCTTCCAAATGATGCCGGATCCAGCGAATTACCGGATCGGATTGCAATCCCTAATCCCGGAACAGGATAACTCTTTTCTAACTCTATGCTACACATCCAAATACAAATTGGAGACGCGGTAGCCCAATTGCAAGAGCAACGGATTATCAACTGAAGGGTTACAAGACCATCGTGTACATGTTGGCTGGTGCACGTTAAATTTGTAATGGCATCAAATTTCCTCACGGAATCAGACCTTCCAAATGATGCCGGATCCAGCGAATTACCGGATCGGATTGCAATCCCTAATCCCGGAACAGGATAACTCTTTTCTAACTCTATGCTACACATCCAAATAAAAATTGGAGACGCGGTAGCTAGCCCAATTGCAAGAGCAACGGATTATCAACTGAAGGGTTACAAGACCATCGTGTACATGTTGGCTGGGGCACGTTAAATTTGTAATGGCATCAAATTTCCTCACGGAATCAGACCTTCCAAATGATGCCGGATCCAGCGAATTACCGGATCGGATTGCAATCCCTAATCCCGGAACAGGATAACTCTTTTCTAACTCTATGCTACACATCCAAATACAAATTGGAGACGCGGTAGCCCAATTGCAAGAGCAACGGATTATCAACTGAAGGGTTACAAGACCATCGTGTACATGTTGGCTGGTGCACGTTAAATTTGTAATGGCATCAAATTTCCTCACGGAATCAGACCTTCCAAATGATGCCGGATCCAGCGAATTACCGGATCGGATTGCAATCCCTAATCCCGGAACAGGATAACTCTTTTCTAACTCTATGCTACACATCCAAATAAAAATTGGAGACGCGGTAGCTAGCCCAATTGCAAGAGCAACGGATTATCAACTGAAGGGTTACAAGACCATCGTGTACATGTTGGCTGGTGCACGTTAAATTTGTAATGGCATCAAATTTCCTCACGGAATCAGACCTTCCAAATGATGCCGGATCCAGCGAATTACCGGATCGGATTGCAATCCCTAATCCCGGAACAGGATAACTCTTTTCTAACTCTATGCTACACATCCAAACACAAATTGGAGACGCGGTAGCCCAATTGAAAGAGGAACGGATTACCAACTGAAAGGTTACAAGACCATCGTGTACATGTTGGCTAGTGCACGTTAAATTTGTAGTGGCTTCCAATTTCCTCACGTTGGCATGGTGTGGAAATTTGGAGAATGGTTTGTCCACTCAGGTGTTGTTCAAGTCATCTGTCTGTGGTTCAAAATTACGAGGCATTGACCTTGTATCTTTCCCTTCGGGATTGGTCTCGGACAGTCATCAATAATCCGTTGTGTTGTGCTACAGTACAACTTTAATATAACTACCTTCCTATCTTCAAGCACGAATTAGGATTTGATTGGATTTAGCTTTGTGGCATTGAGTGTCCTCTTGGGACATATTATGCCAAACTCAAGATAAAAAAATCCGATACATAATATAATAATGAAATGAGATGAGTCAAAACATAATGAGTAAATACTATATAAAATTATATGTGATGGATAAAACCAATGTCATGTAAAAAGCTAAAAATATTTGGATGAGGATTCTCTCCAATTATGTCTTCTAAAGCCAAGGTATAAGAATTAAAATGTTTAAGCCGTTGATAATTAAAATGCGAACATTCTACTAAAATGTGTTTTACAGTTAGTGGACAAATGCAGTAATTGCAAATGGGATGATCTTCTCCGAGGAGGAGGTGTCTATGTGTTATTCGAGTATGTCCAATACGGAGTCGTGTTAGTATTACATTTTGTCTTCTTAGAGGCAACGATTTCCATTGAGTTATAATTGGCTTAACAGTGTGAAGTTTGTTCTCGGTTTGTTCATCCCATTCCTTCTGCCATTTTTCTTCTAAAAATTTGTAAATGAATGATTTTAAGTCGCGATAAGGAATGTTATGATTAATATTAGTTACGGCCGATTTGGCGGCTTTGTCAACAATTTCATTTCCTGATATCCCAACATGAGATGGGATCCAACAAAATACCAAATTAAAATTTTTTAACGAAAGATGATAAATTTTTCTCAGTGACTCCAAAACAACGGGATGACTGTCATGATCAGGATGTTTCAATGACTGTAAAACACTTAATGAATCTGTGAAAATGATATATTTTGTATGACAATGATCAGATATATTTTCTAATGCTTTATATATGGCCATGATTTCAGAAGTAAAAACAGAACATGAAGAATGAAGTTTAAAAGTGTGAACAGAGTGATTAATAGTGAACGCAGCTTCAACGTAGTTTGCCCTTTTAGACCCGTCCGTGAAAATTTGTATAAAATTAGAGTATTGTTCTATGTGCTTTTGAAATAGTTGTTGGTAGATAATATCAGAGGTATCTGCTTTATTGAAATTTTTGAATGGGTTTTGAAATTCAAAATCATGATTAAACCAAGGAGAGAAATAATAAAGTTTTTTCTGGGTGACGTCAAGTGAAGAAAGTTCCGATCCGTTCATCAAATCCAGCATTCTTAAGTGGAATGTAGGGATGAAGGATGTTTTTGCTTGATAAAGGCGTTTTAAATATGGGCTATGATGCATGGTATGCAATGGGTGATGAGGGGTTGAGGAAATTCTAAAATAATATTCTAAGGACAACAACTGTCGCCTAAGGTCCAGAGAAGGTTCAAAGGTGTCCACATATAAGCTGCTTACTGGTGATAATCTAAATGCGCCAGTACATAAACGTAAAGCTGTGTGGTGGATAGTATTCAGAGTTTGAAGGACCGATTTTCTTGCTGAGCCATATACCGCGCAGCCGTAATCTAATTTAGATCGTATTATAAAGCTCTATATATTTTTAAAAAACACGCTCGATCAGATCCCCATGATAATTTTGATAAAACTCTTAATATGTTGAGAGCCTTTTCGCAACGTTTGCGTAAATTTAAAATATGCGGTTGAAAAGTCAACTTCTTGTCAAATGTTATTCCTAAAAATTTTACTGTCCACAACATTAATTAAAATTTCGTTGAAGAATATTTCAGGGTCAAGATGAAGATTTCGCTTTCTGCAGAAATGAACACAAGCGGTTTTAGAAGGCGAAAAACTAAAACCATTTTCGTTCGTCCAATGTATGATTTTGTTAACGGCCTGTTGAAGTTGTCTCTCTATTAAACGAATGTCCTTAGCTGCGCATGAAATTTGCAGATCGTCAACGTAAATAAGACCTTTTACTGATGGAGGCAAATTAGAAACAATATCATTAATCTTTAAAATAAATAGAGTCACACTTAAAACACTGCCTTGTGGCACTCCCTCCTCTTGAATAAAAGTATCGGATAAAATCGACCCAATCCTTACTTTAAAATACCTTTTCTCTAAGAAATTTTGGATAAAAATAGGCAGATTTCCTCTTATGTCATTCTTAAAAATGTCTTTCAAAATTCCATGTCTCCACGTTCGATCATAAGCTTTTTCGATGTCGAAGAAAATTGAGACGAGATGTTTATTTTCCACAAATGCATTTCTGATTTGGGTCTCGAAAGCGATTAGATTGTCAATAGTAGAACGATTTTTTCTGAAGCCACTTTGAAGTGGGGAGAGACATTTATCTTTTTCTAAAATATACATTAGCCTTGCGTTGACCATCTTTTCAAGAACTTTGCATAAGCAGCTTGTCAAGGCTATTGGACGGTAGTTCAAAGGATTCTTGGGGTCTTTGTTCCGTTTCAGTATGGGTATTATAGTGGCATATCGCCATGACTGCGGAAAAGTGTGCTCGATCCAAATTCTGTTGTAAAATTTCAGGAGATGATTTAGAGAACTATTTGATAAATGTTTGAGCATGATGTAACTAATATTATCTGGGCCAGGAGTTGATTTATGAACTGAGGATAAAGCCGTTATCAATTCGTAAAAAGTAAAATCACAATTATAAGATAATATACGGTTTGAGGTAAAATTAATTTTATTCTTTTCAGATGCAACTTTAATTTTTTTTAAAACTTTCAGCATAGTTGTTGGAGCTGAATATTTCGGAAAGACATGAAGCAATTGTGTTTGCTATGTCTTTGGGTGCCGATAATATTTGATTATTATGTTCTAGAATAGGAATTTGTCTATTGGGGTAAACACCGGAAATTCTTTTAACCCTGTTCCATAGTTGTTTACTTGTGGTCTTGCTATTTATACTGTTTGCATAATTCACCCAAGAATCCCTCTTACTACGTCGTTGTATTTTTCGAAATGCCGCTTTTGTTTTTTTATAAATAATATAATTTTCACTTGTTGGATATCTATTGAAGATATTCCAGGCCTTCCTTTGTTTCCGGTAAGCATAGCTACAATCGTCATTCCACCACGGCTTCTTCTGTTTTTTAGGGGCATTGATAACTTTTTTAATGGAAGCGTCAGCACTTGCTATAATTATATTTGTTATTTTTTCAGTGACTTCATCGATGTTATCAATTTCTATCGTGTTAGAAATATCAGCAAATATAGTAAAAAGTGGCCAGTTAGCAGTTTCAAAAATATAATTGGATTGGCTATCAGTATGAGGTTGGTATTGGCCTGCATATTTTAGTTTAATTGGATAATGGTCGCTATTGTAAAGGTAAGAATCCACAGAAAAAGTCCAAAATGGTAAAATTGAAGGAGTGCAAATTGCCAGATCTATTGAATGGTAAGTAAGTGAAGGTGAGTGAAAATAAGTAGGTTGGCCGTTATTCATTATACATAAATCATTGTCTGTTATTAATTTTTCAATTTGTTTGCCTCTACGATTAATGTCTGAACTGCCCCAGAGGATATGACGGCCATTTAGGTCACCAAGTATGATGAATGGTTGTGGAAGTTGATCTGTTAAATTATTTAAGTCAGAATTGGCGACATGGGTGTTAGGAGGTAAGTATAAATTGCATATTGTTATTAAACTATTTACATGAAGTCTTACAGCAAGAGCTTGCAGATTTGTTTTTAGGTTAATTTGAGTTACTGGAAAGTCATGGGAGGTAAGCAAAGCAACACCTCCACATGCTCTTTGGCCATCATCGTAATATTTTCTAAATATAGTGAAATGACGAATGTTAGTAGAATCATTGCTTTTTAGATAGGTCTCCTGGAGGGTGATTGCAGCTGGCTTATGTTTGTTTATTATGTCTTTAATATCATCGAATCTATTACGAAAACCCCGGCAGTTCCAGGAAAGAAAGGAAGCCATAAAAAATATAAAGGAAAAGGAAAACTACTTGTGCCTTTTCGTCCTAGGACGAGGTTTGTCCCTCCTTGACTTGGGTGGCGAAGTTTCCAAGTCATCACCTTCTAAAGAGGAAATATCACTTTCAGTGTTGTACAGGTTTATAAGGTCACTGTTAGAAGGAATTACGCTTCTGGATGAAACAGGTTGTAACTGGCCCGTTGGTTGGGCAAGACCAATGGCGCTAGATCCATGTTCAGGCAGAAGAGAGGTATGAAAAGAACTTTTTGCTATTTTGATATTATTTTGTTCAAGTGATATGGTTCTTTTTAAAGAAGTATTTATGGATCTATTTGGTTGGTTTATCTTTTTTGTATTTGATGAGGTTGTAGCAGATGCTTTAGAAAAAGAAGGCGTTATATATTGGTTCGATGAAGTTTTATTTTGTTCAGATGGCTTAAACACAGTTGCATCGGTTTGAGTAGAGCTAGTTTTGAAGGTTTTTTTTACTATTGTAGAGTAAGAGATATTCCAGGTTTCGGGGTGCGATCGTTAACAATTTTTCGGGCCTCTGGAAATGATATGTTTTGTTGCACTTTAATTGTTTGAATTTATTTTTCAGTTACAAATTTAGGACAAGACCTGGCAAAAGCTGGATGGTCACCTTTGCAGTTCACACAGCAAAGGGACGATGTAGTACAGACATCGGTCTTATGTTCTGTACTACAGCATTTTGCGCAGGTTTCTTTGCCGCGGCAAGCCATGAAAGAGTGGCCAAATCTTTGGCACTTAAAACAACGGACAGGATTTGGAATGAAAGGTCTCACTGGGCAATTAATGTAAGCTATTTTAACGTGTTTTGGTATGCTTGGTGTACTGAAAGTTAATATTAAGTGTTTAGTGGGTATTTTCTGATTATTTCTTGAAATTGTGATTCTTTTGACGTTAATTACATATTGTTCGGATAGGGATTCCAAGATGTCTTGTTCTGTATCATGAACTAAGTCTGATTCAGATATAACACCTCTGGATGAATTTAAAGTTCTGTGGGGTGTAACAGTTACTCCTATTGGACCGACGGATTTTATTTTAATTATATTTAAAGCTTGTGTTCTATTTAAAACTTCAACAAGTACATCTCCTGCTAGGATTTTTTTTATGTTTTTAGTCTCTCCAACCATACCTAATATTGTTTTATGAAGTAGAATAGCAGATAAATTTTTAAGGTTACCCTCGTTACTCTTTATTACAAAAATTTTTTGTTCTGTTATATTTTTTTCATTATTATTATTCATATTTGCTCCACTGAAGGAGAAGTTGATTTTGGGTTATCCATGTTTGAGAAGTAAATGTTCAGTCCCCGGCGGCACCACCCACCATGGAGTCCAACGAGGGGATACAGGTTCCTGTACCGGTGCTAGCCAGGGACTATACGGACCCAACTCACCTCTATGACTGCCCTAAGGAGCTAGTTGGTGAGCAGGTCCTTAGTCCTAGCAGGATATACCCACCAGCCGATCAATGTACTGGGACCAAAGTACACCTCCTGTTTATTCGAAGCAGGAGCCGAAGCAATGTATTGGGGCGTTATGTTGTCCCTCAATCACCAGGATCTCCTTTTCCGAAGACACAGGTCTCCACGCACGGCAAACACGTGGGTGATGTAATCCCCAAGAGGAGCTAAAAGCACAGACTGGCGAAAAGCTTCTCAAGGGGAGCCCTCCCCTCCGGAGAGGTAACCACAACGAGGGAGGAAGAAAAAGCAAAAAGCAAAGGGTAGGGGAGAAGAAGGAACGAAAGGGAGGGAAGATCACTCGGGTACCCCGGGGTTGTGAAGCCCGTACAAACCTAAAGAAGGAATGCCCCTGGGGGCCAAGCACGAATTAGGAATCGTCGTGGCTCGGTGATTTTGCCCACTGTGCTAACATTCTGAAGACGGTGCAGGTTCGATCCCTGTATTTTACCTAAGATGCACTCTCTTCTGTGACAGTAAAAGTTTCTTTGTGTATGTATGTCTATTACTTAACAGTATCAGTCATGTATTTGTCGCAGCATGGCCAAATATGACCCGTGTGCCGTAAGCCCATCCAGACACAAACTAATCTGTTCCCACAACCGAAAGCTCTAGAATTAAGGTAGACCTTCGCATCATTAATGCACAGACTCCAGTACACATGGGAAAGCAATCGAAAGGAGCCGAAGTTAGCTCAACAGGTGGTGGGGGCCTGTGGGTTGGTCTCACGACAGGGGAGTTCTCCCTCCCGATGATGATGCCCTGTTCTCAAGATCGCTCATTACGTCTTAATTGGAGGGATGGCTACCGAATTGGACTCACAAGTTGACTAAGGAATGAAAGGTTGAACGTAACATGAAATATGCATGAAATGTCAGCAATTCGTACGAAAATGGTCTCATTAAGATATGGAAATTTAAAAGAATAATGGCATTCTGAGAGAATAACGACTGAACCTTAATTTAAATCAAATGTATACGTTAAGCCCGTCATTATAAGCTTACTTTGTCAAGTAGAATAGTATATTAGCCCACTTATGTATTAAAAGTTACCAAGCAGATCCATGCCTGACAACAGGGTTCAATTTTCTTACATACTTATATCAGTGTCGTTGTTTTCACACCTTATTTACCCCTCTTGGGATTGTTTCGAAGATGTATCTCTTTATTAGCAGAATTGAACAGACTTTGATGAACGAGATATCCGTCATTAGACCAGATTTTAATCCTGTCATAATCAAAAATCGGAAATACCTTGATGACGAGATATATCGTCATTGACAAGATACCTTGTTCGTCAAGGCCTGTTGTTGTTGCACGCTTCCATTGGCCAGCAGTGCTAGACCAGGTCCATGATGTTATACACCCTCAAAAAATCCAACTCCGTCAATGGATCGTCAGTCAAGTCCTGTTTGGAGAGCCCCAGGCACGAGAAGATATGGTGAGGCGAAGCCTGCTTAGTGGAACAGTTGTTACAAATCTCAAAGATCTTGGATCCTTCGGAAAGTTTCATTGATTTAAGGTGACCACTTCGAAAGCGGGCAAGAATAGTTTGTACTATTCATGGATGGGGGAAAATTGCAGCTTTTGTTTGTCACAAGGACCAGAGCACCTAAAAAATAGATAGAGGACCGACTTGGCTCTTTGCAGTATCCCATTTAGTCTGGCTCCTACCCTACTAGGACCTGTCCGGCTTGGGAGACCCTGCCAGTAGTTAAACTACCGCCGGCATAGCTCCTAGGGTTGTCAGAGCGCGCAAGCCCCTCCAGCATGTCAAGCTAAGGATACCATTGGGGGTATCATCAAGGCCTGATGAGTTCTGCTAATAACAAGATACATCGTCGAAACAACCACCAAGATCAGATCGTGAAGAACGATATATCTCTTTGTAACCACTTGGAGGGTTACATCTATTTATAACAAATCTAGGCATCGATATAAATTTCATATCTCAAATGTAATTTATAAGTTAATCAAAAAATGCAAAATTTCTGCACGTTTCTTGTGCTTCACACTTCGTTAATTCGGTGGAGTGGTCGTTCACGGTAAGACGTTTGTCGCCAACTAATTTTTGTCGTCAAATCAAGATGGCGGCCTATTTCCGTAACAGCAGATAGGGTTGCCATAACAAAAACGGCAGATGTGAAGAAAATCCGCAAAAGGTGAAGGTTACCATATTTGGCGACAAATCGCCTTCTTACCGTGAACGACCACTCCACCGTTAATTCTTATTTTAAAATAATGTGTGTCAAAAACTTCATACCTAAGTCATGTTTCGACAATCAACTTCTGAGTGTCCGTTTCAACTGCGTCCTATTCACCTTTCCGAAGGCGATTCGGTATTTTTTGTCTTTTAATCATTTGGAGTTCGGTTACATTTTTCTTTGCGTCGGTCCTCTTCTCCAAAATTCCTCATTGCCCATTGTAAGCCGGCAGCAGAATAATTTCAAGCCTTTCTGTGTTGGTTTGGTTAGATTGCGCAGTCTCATAGCGTTCATCGAGACTATTTGAATTAAGAGGAAAACTCACGTTATTATGAATCCCGTAGACGTTGATTTTATAGCTCTTGCATCCATTTTGTTGCCATTCACCAATATACAAATAACATCGATATCGGTGCCGCTGATGTTAGAATATTTTTGATTGTTTCTGAAATCTGTAAACAGGTATTCATGATATAAGGAATTCACCACTTTGTCACCTTGTGGTACTTTTTAAAGATATGCTGTTTATTTCTCAAAAATTTAATTCTTAAATAGTCATATAGCTTTAAAATGAAATTGACGTAAGAAAAAAACAGCTGGATGTGTTAACGTAACAAAAACTAGAAATCAGTTTGGGGCCTTTAATGACACTTCATTACGAAAGATAAACATGTAGAACATTAATTTTGTTTTAGTACAAGAAGCAAAGTCTTTAAGTCAAAAAGCATCGTATTTCATAACTCATTAAAGGCAATAAAGTATCTCAAGAGAGGAAACTGCTGAAATAAGTTTTTAACTGTGTGGGAGAAATATAATAAACAAATTAGGTTTAAGCCACTACAAACATCTAAGAGCAGTACCGAAACTAGGTTCTGTTTAATCAACCGGAGTAAGTTATAACAATGTCAAATATTATGTTCTTATTCAAAAACGCCGTAGTTGTAGGTTAATGATGTCAGACTAAACATTCTATTTATATATTAGAAAAAATACCTTTTCTCAAAAGCTAAAATTTCGGTCAAAACTAGGTTACTTTTTAAATGGCAGTATTTAGGAATGACTTTTTGTGAGCATGCATATGATCTTGTACGATTTCTCGTGAATTTGTCAATTCCTTGCGATGAATGCGAACGAAAGAATGCGTTAAAATATTGGAGTTCCTTGATAATCTATTGGATTTTAGTCAAGTCAGTTGTATATCTACATTAGCTACACCAAAAAATTTATAATGAAATCGCATCACTAAATTGTCCTCGATTCTTTTGAAAAGTCCATGAAAGAAGTAATCTACAATAAAGCTCTGAAAAGGAAAAGCACTGAAAAGGAAAAGCACATGTCTGATAAGAAAAAACTGACAAATTTTCTCTCCCTTAGATATAGTCTTCTATTATATTGATAAAAAAATAATGAATTTTAATTTTCAAGTTATTTTTTGTTATTTATCTGGCATTAACCCTTTTTTTTTAAATAAAAAGTGTAACTAAAGTTAATAATTCGATAATTCATTCAAGAAACTAATTAGCATGAAAGGCGTCCATATGGTTTATCACGTAACCTTTACCTATTTTATAAACAATACTTTATTTCAAACAATTTCAGGATATGTGTGAAGATATCTCGCTGTGCTTAGATTTTACTTCGCTGTAGATTTAGATTTTTAGATTTTACTTCGCATATCCCTGTATGTCGTGAAATCATTGATACAGCCTCTATTATCCCCTTGAAGAATGAGAATAAAGAGTAAGAAAAAGGAAGCTCATTCTCACGAAATCGACAAGAGAAAGACAACATAGATTATGACGATTTTATAAACAAGACAATAAGGATTGTTGCTATTTTATAAACTAGACAACAAAGATTAATACTACTTTATTAACAGAACTTTTCATTTGAAATAATTTCAGGATACGTGTACAGATATCCCGTTGTGTTTAGATGTAACGATGCATATCCCGAATGTCGTCAAACCGTTCATTCTGCTTCTACTATTCCCTAAAAAAAGAATGCTCATTCTTCAATGAATCGACTAGAGAAATATAATAAGGATTATTATTATTTTCTAAACAAAACAATAACGATTATTAAGATTTTATAAACAAGGCAGAAAGGATTGTTGCTATTTTATAAACAAGACAACACGGAATATTACTACTTTATAAACAGGACTTTTCATTTTTAACAATTTCAGGATACGCATGATGATATCCCGCTGTGTTTAGATTTTACGACGCATATCCCGAATGTCGACAAATCATTGATTAAGCTTCTATTATCCCCTTTAACTTGAAGAATGAGAATAAAGAGAAAAAATAAGAAAAGAGGAAGCTCATTCTTCACGAAATCGTTAAGAGAAAGACAACAAGGGGGTACAAAATCACTCTGCTTAATAAACGTTCCGTCATCGTTTTTTGAATTTACCAACAACATTCAGTCATTGAGCGCCATTCATGGGATCCATTTATGGATATGTCATAAAGCTAATGGCTCGCACCAAAACGGAAAATGCGAAGGCTCCTTTAAAAAGACTTTTCTTTAAGCAAGCGCGGGAGTAAGGATTTTATGGCGAATAAAAAAGGGAAGAGGGGAATTATATGAGGCCGAAGCCGGGGGGAGGGAACTAACTGTAGATCACTCCACTCCACCCCCAGCGTTCTGCTTTTATACGAAGGGGGAGGGGCGTATGACGATTACTTGTCCTTAATCGCGCTGGCGACGAAAAATGATTTTCCGATTAATGCGCCAAGCTCCCGGTTGTGTCCGTGTCATTGCGGACATGGTAATGAGGCAGAACTTCTCGCCAAGAAAAAACGCCAACAAGCAAAGCAACAAAGGAAAAAAACGAAATAGCGGTTCATCGAAACTGAAGAATTAGAAGACAAAAATAAAAAATAACGAATTAATAAAAAAAGAATTTCAAAAGGATTCGACTTACTCCCTCCCATCGTATATATATATAAGCGATTATGCCGTATAATAAATCACCAGCTTACAAAGGGGGCATTTCTTGGAGGCATTTTTTATGTTTTCTTCCTCTTTTCCAATGCGGGAAGAGGGATTTTTTCAGTTTCGAAAATAGCATTCAGTCCATTATTATAGTGAATAATCGCCCCACTTTGAATATTTCCGCAAGTGAGTGAAACGCAGTTATCACTTTTCTATTGGTCGTTGATCATTCTCTTCGCACTTACCGCATTGGAGTGGGTGAAAAAATAATGGTGACTGTGATGAAGTGAATGCGAAATATACAGTGCCTCCCTCACAGCCCCTGAGGATCCCTGCTCTATTGAGTGGAGGGTACTGATGGTTATTGAGAGAATTATGGGGGTGGAGTCCCCGGCGGAGACTCTGTCCTTGTGGGAAAGGCACCTTTGATGAGATTTTGAGATGGATGGTGAATTGATGTGTTTGAAGAAGATGCAACTGCAATTAGCATGGTAGGTTGGAGGAGGAAAAATGGTCTGTCAAGGGGTGGGGGCTGCGTGGATGAGGTGATCCGTTGGACGGTGCAGCTAATGCAGATTTACAAAATAATTTATGGCATTTTTTTAGTCTGTTGGTTGTTGAGTAGAATTAAAAAAAAGAAAATATAACTGGGGAAAGACATCTTTCCGTCTAAATATATCAAAGCAATTTTAAACATTTCTCTCAGTACTTTATCCTATAGCGACCTGACCCTTTTGTTTTACTGACTTCCATTTTGTGGTGTAATTAGCCCTCGTGTAGGCAAAACTGACAGTAGGAGCGATGAAAAAGGCAAATTAGGTTCAGGTTACCATCCGCAGGTCCTAGGATTATTAAAATCACTTAATAACTTAAAATAACTTCAGAATATTGACATTTGCTTAACTTTATATTCTTACTAGTCACTGCGTGACCAGCACGGCGTTGCACGTGACAGTTCTTTTCGTGGGTTCAGGTGTGACCACTGCTCTCTGACGCTCGCCAACCCATGGTGATTGCTAAGTATTCCCATTTGATTTGCTTCGCAAACGAACTTTACAGGCACGCCGCCTCGAAGTGGCTGTTATCAACAACGTAAATCAAAACAAGCTAGAATCGGAAAACTTGGCATAGTTTCAAAGGCATTCAGACGAAAAACGCTTGTGACGTAAGCGGTACGGGCCTCTGGTTGTGATTGAAAGCTCTTTCTGGTACAGAAGATATGTTGCCACGTTTATGAAAATTTTCGGTTCGGTAATGCTACACAAATGAGTCAGCGTATTGAAAAAAAACCCGACCTAATTGAACAATACAATCTGATTATTTCAACTAATATATGAGGTTTAATCATTATGTGCGTTGTGAGGGAAAATCACTACTAACTATTCGGAAATCTAGTAACGTTCAAAATTAACACACATCTGTACCAAGATAAACAATCTGGAGAGCGGGTAAACAAATTATATGATAATTTATTTTAAGGGCACCTATTTCATTTATTCGAGTTCGCTCTAATATGGTTAGGAAGTTAGTGCGAGCATTACTGGTTAAATTTAAAACGTAACCGCAAAAAAGAACCATACAATCCTCAAAAATAAAGAAATTAACCCTCCAAGTGCTTCGAAGATATCTCATGCATCTAGATCGGGTTAGTTTTGCTAATCATCGGATACCTCGTAGAGGCAAAACTGTCCTATTATTCCATATATTGCCCGAAGACCTTAACGAAATTTACGACGAATTTTAAGTTCAGAATAAACTTAAACCATTTGACCATGTTGGAGCACACGTTCAAACGCGATTATTTAAATTTTTCTTTGATTTATTTCGCTGGAATCGTTATATTACGGTTTCCTAAGAAAGCGTTATCTAGCAGCCGTGATACGTCATGATGCCGAGGGCATAACTAGGCGGCCGTCGTAACAGAGACCAGAAGTGCCAACTTAGACAGACAGAATACGGTGGAGAATTTGGGCAACACAGACGGCTGTCGTGTTTTATTTTGTTCGAGAAACAAAACAAAGTGGCTTTTTTGTTCTCCATTCCAAGCTTGTAACTTCGGGATCGTTGAAGATAGAGTGAAAATTTCAACGGATTTCAACAGTATAAAATTTTCCGCAGATTTCAAATCCGTTGAAATTTTCAATCTATCTTTAACGATCCCGATTTTACAAAAACGAGCTAAGCAATACCAGTCAAACACTTTTGTTTGTTTTGCTTCCGTCCGCTCGAATCATTTGGCGCAGGAAAAGAAATGTAAATGGTGGCTCCGATGATTTTCGTTACGTTCACAAACAACGCGCTTTAGGAAACCAACGCCAATTTTTGTAAAAACAATGTTCTAGTGACGTCATCCACAGCTACATTACGGTTGCTAGATAACGGCTCCGCTTTCTTCGGAAACCGTAGCTTTAGCACGTGTTTTCAATTACTCGCAGCGAATGACCTTGTATCGGAAGATACGTTCTGCTTAAAATCGGAATGATGATAATTTCCCTGTTTGGGTTATGGAAAAAAGTTGTTAAGAAAAGGAAGGTGTGGTTTTGCGCCGTTATACATTCGATCTCGGCTTGAGAATACGAAGCCGTTATCTAACCACTCGCATTGGATCACCGCTAAAAGACCTCGGTCTGATATTCGTGCACGGCACATGCATGCCTTTTTTTTTTTAGTTGATTAAATTCTTTGTTACTGTTAGGGTTGAGTTAACCTTTCTCCCATCCGCTGAACAGACCCTTCAACACATAAAAAAACTTATACTCTAAATTTATTCCAACTTAGAATAATTTTTGACTACTGCAATCTAAAAACTTCACGAAGTACTTAATTTGCTTTAATTTTTATTTTCCAAATAAATGCCCGAAGCCCTTAATTCTGTAACTTCTGCGAGTATAGCAGTGATACATAGATTAAATAAAAACTCACACAGGAAAGCAGAAACACAAAAAGAAGTACAGTTTTCTAAGCTTGATCAGAAACGTACACGAATGCATACACTTAAAAAAATCCCTGTCGCAGCATTTTTATCTACACTCCCAAAACAGGAGTGACGTTAAAAACACAGAAAATCCGTATCTATTCGCGTACATTTTAAAAACATCTTTCGTAAAAAAAAACTTGACAGCACAGGGTAGAAAAGAAACACTCACTCCACCAATCACCATCGAGACGAAACAAAAAAAAAGCGGAGAGCATCGTAAATTCTCACCCCTCAAAAACTAAAACTATCAAAAAATCCCCACGTCTAAATAATTAATTCAAAAAAATTTCTAAAAGTAGATAATTAATGTTTAAATTTCCTAATGCATCATACATCAGTAGCCGTTCGTGAAGCTTTTTACATATTTAAGTGACAAATACGAGTCTTTAAATCTTTTTATTCTGATTATTTTTGGTGTCTAATTTACACTACATCAAATTCTTGGTAAGTTAATGGAATGCCGTCAGTTCTTTTAAAGCCGTGTGTCGGAGATCTAAAACCTTTTTTCCTGTATCCCCTCCACCCCCCAAACCCCCCTCAAACGCCTGTTTTTCAACGCACCACCAGTTCTCCATTAGTCTAATACAGTCTCTCCTTTTCCTCCTGGTCTTCTTTTTTCTTTTCCTGTGTAATACATAAATATTAGAGATATTTAAAGCTAATTATACACACTCACCGTCTATCTCTAAAAACATAGCACTAGGGGGAGGGAGGCAGACACTGCTTTCGAGAAATAAAAAGAACGTCGCAGTAAAACGAATGAGCGAGGATGGAGAGACGGGGTCCGGGAGAGTGAAGACACGGGCGAGGGGGAGGGGGCAGGACGTCTCTATCCCAAATGAAACAAAACCGTAATACCCGGAAACACTATAACAGCAAATAAAAAAAGGGGGGCGAAATGCCTGAAAAATTAATAATAAAAGCAAAAAAAAAAAATGGTGCGTTTTAAAAATCGTTGCAGCGTAACTAAAACGCGCATAAAAAAGTGCACAAAAAAGGAGAAATAAAGTCAAAGGAAAAGTGAAAGGGAGATATAAAAAATGCATTTGCAGGGAAGCGAATGTATGTCTATGAGTTAAAAAAACGGTCGGCTAGTACGTACAAGTGGCTTTTTCGATGCCTGTTAAATATGCATTACTTCGGTATAGAAAACCCATTAAATGTCAGTTATCATTGAGATTTTTTTGCCTCCGCTCGCAAATTTTTGCATATTTCTCTTACACCGGGAGAGAGAAGGGGGCAAAAAATAACGGGATGCACCCTCACGTTGTGGGAGGGGGCTCGAAATGTTTTATATGTTTCTTGGAGCATGAAATATGTAAGCGCCGCGGATGGAACGAAGAAAAAAAATAATGGCAAACAAATAAAACAAAATAAAAAGTCTCGCGCGCATTTAAAAAATCTGGGAAAGAAGCCCTTGGGCAGGGGAGAAGAAGAGGCGAAAAAAATCCTGATTCGATTTCTGGAGTTTTCTGTTTCCGTTATTTACATAATTAGTAAATGCTGCGAAATGCTGTGCTTCCATAAGAGTAACGAATGGGGTGGGGGTGCGGTTACGCGTTGCTATGGCAATCTTCGGTTCAAAGCCGTCGGAAAGACGTAAATAAATTATCTTGGAATTTGAATTTCTTAATTCGAGAGGATCGGGCTTTTTTTTGTGTGCGCGTCCTCGTTATTATTATTATTATTATTCTTTTTATGTTCGGCTAGAAGGATGCATCCAGGGGTGAGTCTATCTCCAGATTGTATCATTAGAATTGCAAGCTTCTATACCACTTATTGCTTTTTTCCACCGCTTTTTTGTGCATTTACATTATGTCTCAGTTTTTTTCTTGCTTTATTCATCAGGAGTATTGCATTTGTCGTAAATTGGCGGTGTTTTTTGCTGCTTGTTTGCTTGTTTCCGTCGGACTCATTGCCATCAAACCTCTTAGTGTAGTGCTTGAATATTATTAGAGGGGATATTCTCTCCGTTACTGTCGGGCCAGTGTGGGATACGTTTTTTAGGCCTGGGGACAAAAATAAAATGAAGAAAAGACCGGTTTATCTGCTGATTATATTTATGAGGGAGTAACTTAATTACCCTCGAATCGATTTATAAGCATTCAAGTGCCTTTGACGGAGGGAATTAGGTTTGATGGTTTGGTAACGGCTGAGATCCTTATTCAAGTTGGATTTCTTGAGTGAAAAAATGAGTTCGTTGAAAAGAGTTTCTTTGAAATAATTTAAACACTGCCGGATAGCTGAGTGTTTGGGCTGAAATGATAAACACAAAGAGCAAATGATGTTGGGTTTTGAAAAGACTAAATATTTCGTTTGCATATTCTTCATATACAATCAATTGCAATCTACTATAAACAACAACGGAACTTTCAATAGATTTTTAAATGAATATGTGAAATATTTAGAGAGAAAATACCTACTATAGAAGTTGTTGATTAAAAATCCTAGTGGATATCTCGTCCATCAAGAAATGACGAATTTTGCTAATGACGCGATATATCGTCATCAAGATATTGACGATTCTTTTATAATTACGAGATATCTTATCTCGCCCATCAAGATCTGGTCATCTTTTCTAATGACTAGATATATAGCCCAACAAGAACTGGTCATCTCTTCTAATGACTAGATATCTCGCCCAACAACCTTTACTAATCACTAGATATCTCACCCATCAAGATCTGGACATCTTTTCTAGTGACTAGATACCTTGCTCATCAAGATCTGGTCATCTTTCCAATGACTAGATATCTTGCTGATCAAGGGCTGGTCGGCTTATCTAATGACTAGATATCTTGCCCAGCAAGATAACCACTAGGAGGGTTAAAAACAATTATAATCGTTACAATCCGAGTTTTAAGGGGCAAGGGTCATATTTGATCAAGCTGCGCCAAACACAAGACAACATTAAGTAATGGACATAATATACATCAAGGACAGTTTTTACTGAAACAGAAGAGAGAAATACACTCAGCAGAATAAGTCAAAGGAACAGAAACTGTTCCTCCTGCAACTCACAGGTTGCATGGGTGAGGTTTACTGATGCCACAGCGGGACCCTGTTGTAATTTGGGCAGTAGGAACAGTATATACTGTTAGATTCTAGCTTCATCTTACAAAGAACTTATTCTTCAATAAAAGTCTGAACGAAATAATTATATGGTGTGTGTATGTATGTCTGTTTGCGTGTGAGTGTGTGTTTGCTTTTAAACAAGAATGCAACTAAATAACATCAAAATCATACAAAGGATTTCGTCAAGTTTCATGGCCAAGGCATTCAAGAAAAAATGGCTCTTTTGATTCAAAACAGGGCTTGGTTTTGAGTTCCAGTTACCCTTTCCCTCCACCGGTCCTGAATTTAAATAAGACTGAATTTTAAAAGATTTCTATTCTCCATATACACACTTTGGAAGAAAGATTAAACTAGATGAGAGTTCATTTGCAGTGTCACGGTTTCGGGTTCAGTTCTCATGTGACAGCCGTATATAAACAGTCCCATACAAGTATGTACTTATGTACGTCTTAATGTTCAAACAGTCTGTAAAATTACAGTTCTTGCTTCTTCAGACAACTCAGGTCGTGCCTCTATTTCCCCAGTAGTTTCGTAGCGTCATCGAACAGCTTTTTAAGCTTTGTCCCATTCACGTGCTCGTATTCTCGCCTCTCCCGACTGATTTTCTCATAGCAGCTTTCCATGTTCGTATTTAATTAACGATCGGTATTTACTAAATATATATTTTTCTACAGTTTTACTTAAATGGTATTCAGGAACAGGCTTAGGAAGCTGAAAATTGTTGCGTGGACCTAGAAATTCAAAACGGAACAAGGCATGCAAATTCCGTGAAGTCTCATTTCGAATGAAGAACTCAGCATAGGAGGCTTTTGAAAATTCAGACGTTTTCTTTTTGATTTCTGTTCAAAAGTTAATTAATCTAGAAGTTAAAGCTACTCGTTTGGAGAGAGTTTAAGCAGTTTGTGTGTGGTTGTGAGTTCGATCTCCACATGGGTCGATGTCGGATTACCCTAACACCAGTGCACGCCCGGGTACCTCAAACTTATTGGGATTTTACCCACTCAAATAGGCATGAATACAATCTCCGTAACCTAAGCCTTACCTCAGATTACCGATTTGGCATCATGCAAATCCAAATAACTTCGACAAATTGGTTTGGCATGCTGAAATTCTGATTCGACGAGGTTTAATCATTTTCCAAAGTACGGGTTGAAAGTATTTTGACTGCTCGTTATACTTCATGGTCGACTCAGAATTTATCCTTAAAAACCTCGTACAAATGATTTGGTTCTTCTGAGAGAAATTTTCAATGTCAACAAACCAGGACAAAAAGTGGCAATTTTTTACTTGCTTTCACCCAAATACTCACATGATAAAAATCGGGGGTCATATAAATGTAATTTATCGCCGTTATGGCGACATTTGGTCAATCTAATTGAACTTGACCAATAAACTATTATTTTTCAGCCACGTGCTGAAATAGTATTCCAAAAGGCAAGCTATGAAGTCCACTCCGGTAAACGTAAAATAACAATACCACAACCTGTATTTAGTTTGACATTAAAAGCTTATCGTATGTGCTGGTCAAGTTGTCAACAGTGGAATGCTCATGTTAGAATTCGTGAGCCATCCAGAAATTAGTATGTAGAGTATGCTCGAGAGAAATCTGTTTTTGACAGCCTCTAATTCAGCTTTCTGTTACGTGATTGAATATGATTGCGATGTTTCGGCTCAAACTGGGTACTTTCCAGCCTTCTTAGTTCCTCAAGTCCCTTTTAATTCATTAATGGGTTCACACGCAAATATCTGTTCTGCAATAATGCTGAAAAAATCATATATTAACCCTATAAGTGGTTTCGACGAGATATCTCGTCAATCAGCATCTGATCAATTTTGCTTGTGACACCTCATTTATCACAATCTGACCAATTTTGCTAAAGAGATACCTCTTCATCAAGATATCGCCACTTCTGTATGATGACAAGATTAAGACGTGGTCAGTTTTCTTCCAATGACGAGTTGTTCCCTCCATCAAGATCTGGTCAGTTTTACAAATGGATAACGTTGAGACAACGACCAGAAGGGTTAAAGACAAGAATTCAATCAGCTCAAAAATGAAGTTTTGATATTTTTCAGACTTCGTTTGTTTTAGTCTGAACTGGAAGAGGTAAAAAGACATTAACGAATTTCCTCGACAGCAAAATTCTTTTAAGTGGTCCAGGAAAGAGGCTCTCACATTTTAACCGAATCAACTCTACCCTCTCCCTCTTTATTTTTAGTCCATACTCTTCATCTGCACATTGCTCTTTGGTTTTAAGGCCCCACTCTCCGTCTAATGTGAAATATTAATGCATTGCAGTGCACAAAGGTACATCCATATGCAGGGAATAGCGCCGTGAGAGAAAAAAAAAACCCTTCTTTCGCATCCGTAATGTAGGATATTGAAATGTATAAGTTAGACTTTTCGGAATAAAACACGATATATAAGAGTCGGTTTTAGATAGTGAGCTTGTGCTTTCTTGAAGGTAGTAAATAAAGGTAGTGTGATGTTTGTGAAGAGTGCGCCTGTGATATTTCTCGCTTCGCAGAGCACGCGTTACCTTTTCATTGATGTGAGAGTGGATGAATTTTGATGACAGCTACCTTTTATTCGTGTATTTGATCGGTATTGTTTTGCAAGGGAAATGCTTCAGTGTTGTGCTTGGGGCGGAATAACAATGTTTTTTTTTTTTTTTTTTTGCTGCTGCTTTTAGAAGACAGCTGTAGCTTTGATGTGGACTTCGAGTTGGGAGGAAGAAACGTATCACACTCCAGTAGCTTCTCAGGAGTTATGCAATCGGTCTATGTATTTTGTTGAGTATTAAAATGACACGTACTCTGATTACGAAGGAAATGTTTCATGTTCAAGAAATGAGTTTGGAAAATTATTCTACACAGTGGGTATTGTATAAAAAATAAATATATTCACACGTATATAAGTCGTGTGTTTGAAAATTTCCTACGAAAATTCTTAATACCATTTTTTAGTTCTACTTTATTCCTTAGTGAGAGCCCGGTTGTAAGACTTAATTCAAATTTTATAAAATGTGGTTAGAAATTTCTTCTACTGATACTATGATTTATATCAACCAAATATTCGTCTAATATATGTAGACGGTTTTTTACTTGGAATGAAAAATATCCAAAATATAACTTTTCCAGCATTAAAATCACAAAAGAAGTAATAAAGACAAGTTTTTATCTTTCTAGAACAGTCGATTTCAATCTTTTTCATCTCATGGCACACATAATTACTGAAATTCTGCGGCATACCAAAAAATATGTTATGTATTTTTGCCGATCTGACAAAAAAAAAAAAAACGTTTTATTTTGATTTATTTATCAAAGCACTAACAGCAACTATCTACTTTTTTTACTCCAAAATGGCTTTAAAAAAATTGTTTTAAACAGTTTACTTTTGATACTTTGTGATAAAAAAATAATCTTAATTATTTATACTGAAATTAATTGAAATAATTTGTGAATACAGTTGTTAAAAGTTAAAAACTAAACAGCTGAATGGACATCATCACTGGCATAAACCAATACTTATTTTGTATATTTTGCTTCTTTTCTCACTTGAATCGAAATGTATCGACTCAATTCTCCTTAATCGTTTCCAATCCTTGATCTCTTTTTCACGAAAGAAATTACTATTATCTTGGGAATAAGTACAGCAGACACTTTTTTTTTAAATAAGCTCATGAGAAAAAATACATAGAATACCATATTAAATGTAGCATTTTATTTCTACTGTCGCTTATTTAACCCCTTAAGCAAAATAGCAAAAGTTGCTTTTTAGATGGCACAAGAAATAGATATGTACTATATATATACTAGCAAAATAATTGACCTTACTCGGTTTGAATTGATAAAACAGATTGCAATCAAGTATCTGGAATAAAATTCATCTGATGCTTGCACAAACACACAAACATAAAATCGAACATAGAACGGAAAGACGGACAGATAGGCTTTCGCAACCACTTTCGCTCACTAAATGAAGATAAGTACTCACTGTATGCAAATTTTCATTAAAATACATACATACAGACAGACAGATAGACACCAAACGTGAAAGAAGCGGATTTGGCATCAGTAGGGTCCAAAACGGATAGAAATCTTGAAATGGGTCGAAAATATTATATATAGAATAAGTACTTATTCCAATCGATATAATTTTTGTATGCAGATCGAATTGATCCCTTTATTATATGCAAAATACTATCATGGTCAAAACATATCAAGAACTAGAAAGTTACCACAGACCTTTTGACCCAAAACCAGAGATTACAGACAATAGCCTCTCTGAGTTCGAACTGACCTCCAAATGTATTGTTATTAATCCCCTTGATATAACCTAGACCAGGTCCAAAAGACCATGTTTTGCAAGTCACATAGCGACCAACTTAAGTTCATCCAGGAGCTGTCCTACACACACTAATATGAAGTATAGGAAGAAGTTGTTGTTGTTGCGAAACATATAGAAGTCGAAAAATTCTTAATCCCTCTCACATAAGTCAAATATTGTGTGCCCACTTCAAAGTCTTGCTTGATCTGTCTGGCGAAGTTTTTAACCTTTAAAAAGCAGCAACTGTCCAGGTCGAGCTCTTTGAGGAATAAAAAAATGTCGGTAAGAAACAGACAATGGTCGTCAGCCCGAAGGCCAGTCCATATTCCCAGCTAAGTCATAAAGTGCTAAAAGGCAACTCCTGAAGTTAAGTAAGATTTCATGGTACTTCACTGAAATGAAACTACAGAAACATATAATGGTGGTCGGCCTGAAGGTCAGTCCATATTCTCATCTAAGTGCTAAAAAGAACTCCTGAAGTTGTCAGACTTCATGGTACTTCAATAAAATGAAACTACAGCAACTGACAAATGGTGGTCGGCCTGAAGACCAGTCCATATTCCCAGCTAAATGCTAAAAGGCAACTCCTGAAGTTGAGTCAGATTTCAGACTTCACGGTACTTCACTAAAAAGAAACTATAATATTAAAAGGTTTTGCCATTTTTTAAAGTATTTAAAAGCCCTATTCAGTGAATTAGTAGAAAAGCATTATCTACAACATTCACTCAAAAATCCTATGACAGGAATCATCGCGAATTCCGTATCAGTGATGCAGAGTAGATAAAACCATCTCGATTCATTATTATTAACAACTGTTATTTTTAATTTGATGGAGCAATGACAAGCCGGGTAGAGTCGATAAAAAAACCAAACGAAATTATTATTGTCATGGAATCGACTTTTTATACATATTTTTGGGAGTGATTAAAAATTTTTAAATCTTCTGACAGATCACATGTGTGAAGCCGATTCATCCCTCAACTATACCAGACATGTGGAATCGTCTACATAGCCCAATTCACTCATGATGGCCCAAACCTGTTTTATAGATGTTCATGAGTGAGTGAAATAAAATTTTAACTTAAAACACTCCACTCCACATGTATGCGGACCGATATGAAATGTTCCTCGTCTTCCAAATCAGTACAGTCCTGATAATAGGTATGAAGAGGATATTCAGTGTATAAAGGAACAAACAAGAAGGAAAGCAATTTGTTCACTATTAACATTTATTACGGATAAATTCTATTTTTTTTTTCGGTTCACTCTGCTAGATTGGTTGGTTTGGGGATTTTTTGGCAATGCTGCGCCTGACACAAGACATACAGTATCGATTAATTGACACACACACAATGGAAGTTTTTTACTGACATAGAAGAGAGAAATGCACCCAGGGAGGAATGCACCTAACACAAATCGAACTTTCGCTGTCTACAGCTCGAAGGTTGCTAGCGCAGTAGGCATTCCCACTGTGCCACGACGACCCCACTATTAGTAGAACTGACTCCACCTGAAAATGGCGACACTTCAGGGTGACCCAAGCGAAAGAAGCATATTGGCCTTGCCATACTAGTATATATCGTCCCCCTTATGCCAGAAATATGAATGTGCAAAGTTTCACTTATCTGTTTCAGTTCCTCCACCTCCCGACTCACCCGTTAGGCTTTGGAGTCTTTGACTGGGAGGAGGGAAGGGGGGACTTCCAGCCCATGAAGTAAACCCAATGAGTCCCACACCGACCGGACGAGCATTTATTGTGTTTTTAAAATTTACATGGGGTAAAAGGCCCGGTTCTCATGAATATAAAAGGACAAGAGTAAAACATTGGGCAATAGGCCCCAATAAAAAGTACATAAAAGGAAACATAAAAAAATTGTGACGTAGTATGACATAAAAATAAAACATTGGTAAATATACATAAATAAACTATGATGAAATGTTGAAACAATAAGAATAGAACAGCACTAAAATTTAAAATTTAAAAGATTAAGAGAAAGAGGGAACGCATCGGGAAGTCAACAGTGCTCAGGCCACAGTGGTCCCATCAGCCACTTCTACCGCATTGGAGATGCATTTTTTAATTCGGAATTTGGAGATCGCATTCTTTATGACAGAGATAAGCCATTTCGGTTTATTGTCATCCGTGGGCCTGCATAGGTGATATCGTGAAGTGAATGTACAATCAAAAATATAATGATCTGGATCACCCACGACTCCACAGATGCAAAACTCACTGTCTTTGATATGAAAGCGATGTAAATAAGACATAAATGGGCCATGACCAGTAAGAAACCATGTCAGGTAGCAATCTGCAACTAGATCCTTTGAGCTGGTCCCCGGCATCAACTCTCCCAACCGGAGACCACTCTTGGCATGGCCATGATCGTCCTGCCAATCTATATTCTTTAGGAGAGTTATCTGGCGTTTTATATAGGAGATCGGTGTAGGAATATCTAGAGACTCGCCATACGACAAAGCGATCACTGATGGGTTTATCAGCTGGTTGGATCACTAAGTATTTTGCTCTAAGTTTTGCCAGAAACGAGAATGTGTATTCCCTATTGAAACATATTGTTCTTGCCATACTAGTATATATCGTCCCCCTTATGCCAGAAATACGAATGTGCAAAGATTCACTTATGGGTTTATCAGGTGGTTGGATAATTTAATATTTTGCTCCAAGTTTTGCCAGAAAAGCGAATGTGTATCTCCTATTTAAACACATTGTTCTTGCCATACGTTAAAAAAAAATAAATGATGAATAATGAGGGTACAGTAAACTTTCAAACGTCATTTACCAATTTTTGAAATTTTCACATTCATGTCTCTAGTATAAGGAGGACGATATGTTTTTCTGCGGAACCCCATACAAAAATAAGTTACGTGTTTCACTATTCCTCTGGATTTCTTCGATAATTGGAGAACCACACCACCTATCACGGCACTACACTACTGTACAGTATTGACGAGAGTCTCTTGAAAGAAACATGAAAAAACGCACACCGGCTAAAAAATAAAGCGAAACCACTTTTTCCAACAACAGGCCGTAACTATGACAAATAAGTATCCCGACCAACGTTATTAGAGCTAAATTAGACATTCTGCATTAAATGTGCTGGAAATTCTAAACCAAAGTTTGACGTAATGACTCCGAAGTCAACCGTGGGAAAGCGGCGCTTACAAAACTAGCGCTTACCGTATGACTCGCATTAAATATTAACACCGTAATGGTCGTGTTTTTCTTCGGTTGCGAATGGGAAATAACGCCTTCTCTCTTTGTATTCGGTGCTGCGATGCCAGTTACAGGAAATTTCCCTAATGGTAAGAGAAGTAAGAAGAAAGAGGGCCAAAACCATGAATAATAAATTTTCATAATTTGTTATTTGGAAATTGTGTGGTGTCGCATGTTGGTTTTGAGCTTATTCAATCTCCTCATGTGGTCATCGCGTTGATCCCGATGCATGGATATGGCGCTTTAATTACCACCTTGGGAAAGAAAAAACGCGCTCGAAACTGGGTCCGAACTTTTAATTCAAAAATGCAGTCATCAAAAGTTAAACTAATTTCTTTTCCGATATTCAAATGAGACTATTTGGGGGTTTGACGAGTCAGCGTTGTGTAATTACAAAAGGTGGTGTTCAATAATAAAGCGGAGAAATACTCGGTAAGTTATTCATATTTGAAACATTCGTATTCAACAAAATTGGAGAAACTATAGAATGGTTATATCTAGTAACGTAGCAAAACATTAATAACTGCGCAACACAATTCAAATGAATACGCTTAGCTTTAGGCATGCTTATAAGTCAATTCGTTCTCACCGTAACTTTTCCCAATCAAAATTTTGAATCTTGATTACTCGATTCAAACTAAAACTAAATCAATCAGTTCACTTGGAAAGGAATAAAACTAATCTATCGCTACTCACTAATCATGATTAATTTATTAGGCATTAAGTTGCAATCGTTAGTAGGATTAAGGCCCGGTGCACACATCCGGTTTTTCAACGTGCGGCGCCACTGCTGCACCGAAGCCCAACTTTTCACATAACCGTGAAATGACGCACGAACTTATTTCGTGCCATTTGCGTTAAATATTCTATCGAAGAAAACGTGTTTATTTCGCTTACTTGGTGTAAAAAAAAAGTATATTTTGAAACAAAACAGATGCGTTACTGAAAACAACCATTTATTAATTATTATTTATATTTCATTTGTTTATGAATATAAGATACTTCATAACGGAGACTCATGTGCGGCGCCGTGGGGAACTGCGGTACAAATTGCACGCAAGTTGGACGTGCGGCGCCCCAGCGGCGCTGGAGTCACGTGTGCACTGCTCCATTGGATCTAATGTATCTCAGACCGCACTTGCGTTGCAGCAGCCGCGCCGCACGTTGAAAAACCGGGTGTGTGCACCGGACCTGAACAAATAATTTTCAGCGCGAAGTTAAGAAGGAAAGCAAAAGCCGTGATTGGGTTTAATCTTGGCAATTCTGTAAGATCTCAACGATTTCTTAAAGTTTGAGACGGACTTTTTCAAAGGTGTGAAAATATAGAGAGAATGATAGACCATGCGCAAGAACAAACTGCGTACATTATCTCGTCCGGATGCTAGCCTCAATAATAGCACTGAGAAAAGTCTATGCGCTGAAGGTGCCCATTGCGCATGAAAAACACTATTAACCAATCCTAGAAATAATACCATTTGAAGCTGATATGATCGGCCTACCACATTCCCTGGTAAGCATAAAGGGACAGTAGACTTTCAAAATAAACTTTTGTAGATATTCGATTGTTGAGAAAGTTGGAAACTGTTTTCTATTTAAAGGCCTTTATATATATAAAAGTTCGGTTTAAAACAATTTAGTTGTGCTAAAATTCTGACATAAAACAAGGTAAAATGTTTTTTTGATAAATTGGCAAAAATTAATAGGTCTCATACGCATTAAATTACCATGAATTGCTAAACTTTTAATTAACTGCGCAGGGAACATTTTGAAATCTGAATAAGATTTTTTGAATCATGCCAAAAACTCTCAATCGTAAAAAAATGGGGGGGGGGGGGTAGTATACGTATTACACTTATCATTGGTGTGTGTTTGTTGTATATGTAACACCGACAGAAATTATCGGAATTGAAAAATTCTTTTTGCTTATATTACAGAATTTCACATCAATATTTAATGCTAAAATTTAAAAAATTGATTTTTCTATAGATTTTGGGGATTTTAAAAGTTTACTTTTTCCTTAATGGCGGTGAAATCGAGGGAATTATGAACTGACGTTTCACTCAAATTTCCGATAAGAAATAGTCTCTTTTGCTTCAGGTGTTGTTACCGACCAAACGGTATAGTGGTTAAGGTGTTAGACTCTAGATCGAAAGGCTCATGGTTTGAATCCGGGTCCGGACATGGGTTTTTGTAAGCGAATGGTGTAGAGGCGGCTGGTGCAACTTTAATCTGTCGTGGCCGAAAGTACTCACGTTGGGTTGGGGTGTAAGTTTTGAGAGTATGATGCCAGCTCAGGTGTTGCTTCGTCATCTGACCGTGGCTCAAAATTACGAGGTGTTGTGCTCGGATCTTTCCCATAAGAGATTGATCCCGGACCGTCGGCAATAGCCCGTTGTGTTGCTCTAGTACGACGTTAATTACAAATTACCCATTACGCTTCAGGTGTTGCCGCGATTTCTAAATATATACTTTTTGTCGCCTAATTTTAATTATTTTTATGCGGTCTTCTGAGCTTACATAGATGGAACTTTACTGTGTATTTTAATATTGTTTCTGCTAAATATTTGAAATCAGGTTCTGCTGACAATGCTTTTTTTAAGAGAAAAAATTTATTGAACTGGTATGGGGGAAATGGCACTACATCTAAAAAAGCTATTTTAGGTTTGTAAGAGCATATAAATATTGTGCATTACAATATAACAATTTTAAACTATATTTGACCTTAAAATACATACTCTGAGTGTTACTTTGTAAATCTATATATAAAGCAACTGAAGGAATTATGTCTATCCTCTATACAAATCTACACCATTTGATCAATCCACGCCAAATTTGGTACATTTATACATTGAAACCCAGCGATTAAGTATAATCCCTATTCTCTTTAACCTAGATGTGAAGAAGGGACTAAAAACAATACGAATAGCCATAGGAATAACCTTGACCATAAACGATTGCGGTGCGCAACTGTTTTTTTTTACCAGTGTTGATTAATCAGACCAGAGTGAAAATCAAGTTTTTCAATGAAATTGTTTTACCCGTATTGCTAGAAAAATAATTATTTCCAAAACATTATGGTTAAACAATTTAAAATTCTAATTATGTTTTAACTTATGTTTTATTTCTTTCCATAATATAAATAAATTATGAATATTTGATTGATGATAAAAGAATACTTAAACTATTTAATTTTACATAACTTACATTTTGTAATGGAACACGAAAAGACCAAGCGAAAAACTCATTGATTGTAAAACCGTATTTTTGGAACTCAGTATCTAGCAACGCCAGAATTATTGTTTATTATTTTTTTAAAGTTAATTAAGATTTCTATGCTTGTGTATTTTCTGTTGTGTTTGAGTTGACGGCGAAACGTTGAGATCATATTTGAGCATTTCCAAGTATTATAAATATGTGTTCTATTTGTAAGTAAATCATTATTGTATTCATCAATATTGTTCAAAAGTCTTTTCTCGAATTGTTCTATTTTAGAATATGTTTAGGAAGACGAAATTTGACACATTTTTACATATCATTTCTGTTTCAGAATAATGCATTTTTTCAAGGAATGGAATTTCCTATCAGACACGGGTAATTTCTTGGCGGTATATAGAGGTTAAAAAAAATTTTCCGTACAGAAACGAAAACAGCGTATACATTATTATCTATACATATAAAAGGCAGAGTTGGCGTCTGTCTATCTTTTTTTGTACGTGTGTCTGTTCTCTATACAAATATACACCATTTGAAAAATCCACACCAAATTTGGTACATTTATACTTTTGAACCCTGCGGGTAACGTAGGCTACATATTAAATTCTGTTCTCTTTAACTTAGGTGTGCAGAGGAGCTCCAAAACAATTAGGAAATGTCATAGGTATAACATTGAACATAAAACGATTGCGGTACGAAGGTCAGATTGGTTTAACAGAACTGCAGGATGAACATTTGTTCCCAAAGAAATATATTTGAAGGATAAAATTTAAATTCTAATAAGTATGTTTGAACTTATTTCGTATTTTCTTCGAAAGTATTAATTTGCTGAGATGTAAAATAATTAAAAGAGATTTAATTTTGCACAACTTAAATTTTAACCGTTTATATTTATATCCGTTAATCAGAAATGGAAATCAGAATTCATTGAAAGCATCAGAATTTTGGATGGCATGAAAACAAATTAAAAAGTACTACTTCATCGATCGTAGGGCTAGCCCGGTTGGACGAGTTACGGATTAACAACCGAAGAGCTGCGAGTTCGAATCCAACCCAAAACTGCAGTGTGTAAAGGGGATAGATGCACGTTAACTCTGTTGGGGTTCTCCCTTCGGGCATACATACCAAGTGGTACAGCTACATTCTACGTTTATAGCGGTGACAACGGCCTTGGTGATTTTTTTGGAATACTTTTAATAGCGAGTTACGGTAGGTTAAAGCAACCGATCTGTATTCACGGTTATTGTCGTTTTCATAGCAACCTCGGCAAACAGAAACTTTCAATTTTCATTTTGATTATTCTTGAAAGTTCTTTCAAAATCCGTTAAAGTCGTTTGATTTTCTTGGTTCGTTTGAAATTATTTCTTTAATTCCATTGGTTATTTTAATTTTAAAATATCCTTTGATTGCATTTTCCTTTTAATTTTTTTCTTTGATTTCATTGGTTCATTTAATGGTTTTTCAGCAGTTGTGGAATTTTGTTTCATTATATTTTTTTTCACGATAGCGTTATAGTTTTTTTTTTTTATATAGTCATTAGTAGAATTTCCTTTTTCAATAATATTTCCCGGTACAGTTCTGACGTATCATGTTGTATTATTTCTTGCTTTTTTCTTTTAGATATTTATTTCCTTCTCAACATGCCCACTGTATTCAGTGTATATGTGTAATTGATAAGTTTCCAGGTATTCTTACCCATCATTAGCAGCTGATTTTTTCTGCTGGTTCACAGATGTGTTTAAATCTATTACTTTTTGTGAAAGTTTTTTAAAAATATAATTTGTAAAACGTTCTTAAATGGGTTTTCATGCTTTCATTTTCCGTTGTAAAAAGAAAAATATTTTTGAAATAATTCTTTCCTTGGCGACTTTAGAATTACACCGAAAAAAAAATCGCCAAGGCCGTTGCCACCGCTATAAACATAGACTGTAGCTGTGCCTACCAGGTTTTCTTCCCGGACCATCACCAATTGCCCGTTATGTTACCCCAATAGGACGTTAATTAAATATCTACCTGCCTCATAGATCATATCGGACAGGAGATAAACTATCACGTGCTAGAAAGCATACAAGCAAATAAAAATAAAAAGGAAGAAAAGTACTCAAAGTTTTGAGAAGCAGTACTCAAATAAAACCGATATCGCTTACAATGCTCTAATATTATCTCTGGAGTTTATGATCTCAAATATTATTCATTGTGCAGTCTAAATCACATATTACACTGCAGTCATGTTCATGGGTGGGATCATAAATCTCACTACTTCATGGTGCGAATTCATATTTAGAGACGGTTTCAGTTCAGCAGATACGGAAGCACACATGTTCCATCATTTTTTACACATCAACTCTCTAATACGAGGACGATCAAGTAACTAATATGCGAAAGTGAGAAATCAGAATTCTCAAGAAAAGTGTGGGACTTGAGCCAGCGGCAGATTCCATCTGGATTTCAAAACCGAAACTAAAAAGCAAATTACACGTTGCATATGACTACTTAGGTTATGACTCGTTTTGCTAGTTCGAGTTTCTCACGCATTATTTTCCGCTCATGCTGTGGCTTTTCCATCGAGGAAACAGTCGCGAGACCAGACGTGGTGTGTTTGCGGTCTCTAACCTAGCCAGACGAAACGAACAGTAAAATTCACTGACTAACCCTATGCGGAAATGCACGTCTAGGAGCGATGCAATAATTACCCATCCTCTCATTTTGTGTACAGTAGGGGGTGAAATAAGTGACCTGGAGATTCGCTTGAAGGCACCTAGGATGGGGACTAAAGCGGAGACTAAGCTTTTGGATTTGCTTACTTAATGTCATTGCTGTGAAAATAATAAAAATAAAGTTAAAAAAAACAAACAGAGAGCGTGCGAATATATCCAGTGCTGTAGTCGTAAATAAATAAGAGGGTATACCATGGGGGCCCCTGCACTATTATAGGCAGTGCCCATGGTAATATTAATTATAGGCATCCCTCTGATGGTACACTCTTTGTATGGTACACTCTGATACCAGCATAATTTTTTTTCCATGAGGAGGCGAAACATGTACTTACTACTTACACTTTCCAGGAGGCGGAAGGGGGGCAAAAAACATGTAAACACACGCACATTTCCTATATATATATATATATATATATATAGGAAATCCTTTCTAAGAACCGGGTAGGTATTCATTAAACTAAACACGCGCTCGCAAACGGCCTTGAAACATGGTAATATTTCAATTGTTCTTAAAAGAGGCTTTAATTTTACTGGAACAACTTGGGCGTTTTCATTGGTCCCTTAAACCCAGAATAGTGCACGTTCCATCTATACCAAAACGTCAACAGATCATTTTTACCACCTTTTCTACACGGCGAATATCCCCTGTATTTATATTTTGGGATTAAACATGGATATTTTCTTCAAAGTTGACAATTTTCTTCATTAACATCAGAACAAAGTCGGAATTTCTTTCCATCGACAATTCTTGAAATGAATTGCTTTTGATTAATAGGTACGATTTTAGAATTATGTACCAAGGTGATATCTTGAAACAGAAACTTTTCTATTGCTTCTACGGCTATCTGCGTTTCACGTGATATTTCGCGCGATGTTTTCTAGAAAAAACAAAGCGGTGTTCGTAGTTTTTAATAAAAAGCAGAGAGTATACGGAAATTTCTGGAAAAACCAGAGGGTAAACGGCGTATACCGCCGTATGCCCTCCACTACAGCCCTGAATATATCTATTATCAACAAACGCAGGTGATTATGACGTGGTGGCTGAGATAAGAGGTGTTTGACACAATAATCTAACAGCCCAAATATAAAATTAACTTCGCTTTCAAAAGCAGCATGCATTGGCAATTTAAAGTAACTACTAAGAGATGAAAGCCTCGCTCGTATGGTTAGACACTTCAACATGATATTTTGACCATCAAGATCCGACCTATTTCGCTAATGACGAGATATCTTGCCTTCAAGATATTGCCGTTTCTTTGACGGTGTCGAGATCAAAATCTGGTCAGTTTTCTTCAAAGTATCTCATTCATTAAGATCTGGTCGTTTTTACTAATCACGAGATACCTCGTCGAGGCCAACAACAGGAAGTTTAATCAAATAATTTCGTCTGTTTAGTCGGTCGTTTCTAATCTGACTGGGTATTAAACAAACAAGACCAAGTTGAATCAAGTTGCTGCAAAAAGTCCAAAACGAGCTCATTTCATTGATTGCTCATTTAAATAATTTTCTGCATTGCTTACTTATGTATTCTTATTTGATCTACAAGTTTTGTAGTTATGTGTCTGGTCTTTGGATCTTGTTAATTTTTTTGTAACTTGTATTTGTTCTACATGAAGTAGGGACGCTGTTGTCCGGTTGAAAGAGTAACGGAGTAAAGAATCCAACCAATTGCTGGTGCGCGTTAAATATGTAGTGGCCTCAAATATTCTCACTTTGGTGTGGTGTAGAAAATTAGAAAATGGGATGCCATCTTAAGTGCGACTGTCATCCTCTGATCTTTTCCTTCGGGTTTGATTTCGGACCGTCGCCAATATTCCGTTGTGTTGCTCCAGTGCGACTTTAATTAAAATGCTTACCAATATGAATCAATTGTATTTTAACTATCTAGTTGGATTAACCTTTAACTGCTGTCATGGGTCTCACAGACCCCGAGTCATTTTTGACAGGTCGTTTCCACCCCTTAAAGTGAATATTGGTCCCTGTCCTATTTAGTACCTTCCTACTACATCCAACAGAAGCCACATTCCAAGACTCGTTCGGCTGCCCCAATTACTTCGTGTTTTACACTATTTTCATTTCCCGCGTGGTCTCTTAGACCCATTCACAGCATTTGCGTTACCATTCTTGTTGAATGAAATCGTCTAAGTTTGAGTAGGGAATTTCGGCAGAGAGCCTAAAATGGGGGGAACTACTTCTGAGGGGGAACCTACATAGTTTTACAGTTTCCAGTCCTGCAAAATTAGATCCGAAAGCTGAGCCTGAAGAGACATGGAATCTACTCAACTTATACTGTAATATAAAATGTATTTCATGTTAAGAATCGAATTATCTAATTTTAAAATGCATAAATAATAATTATCTAAAGAATCTTTCATTAATGTATCATATTAATCAACTTTATACGCACTTTAGTGAGCGAGGTCTGAGAGACCCCTCCACACTAGTTACGAGACGGTTTGTGACACAGCAGTTGAGGGTTAAGGGCAATTAAGACCTTACGGGGAGTGACAATGGTCCACACGACCACCTCTCGTGTAGTCTTACACCCTCTGGGTAGAAGTGGTTTTTTTTTTTTTTGCTGGTACAGAAGAAAAAAATACATACAGGGTATTGCAGGAATCAAACCTATAAAAAAATGAATTGTATTTAAAAAAAATCAAATGCCTGATGAACGTCATCGAATTCTAAATTACAGCAGTACCATATTCTCTCGTCTCAGATCGTCTCTATTTATCTAGTGACCTTCATTGCGGTCCAAACACCCTCAAGAAATGTGGTTGCAGGTGGTTTCTCTGGATAGAGAATGAAAGGGTGGCCTGAACGACGGAACACGGTGTTTTAACTGGGTATCCGGAAAGTACTTACCAGATTTGTTTGGTTATGGAGATTGGTGAAAATTACCGAACCGTCATTAAAGGTTGCCTTTAGGTTACTTCTTGTAAGGTCCGTTAATATAAGAATACCAAGGTATATGGAAATGGCATTGCTATTCCAGTGGTTATTATCTTCTGTGGAGTAATAATGATATTCTTCTATGTCCACGCATAGAAACTCTGAAGTATAATACAATCAATGGTTTTCAATATCCAAATGGGTTCCTCCGCTTAATATACTTAGGGACACTTGGTTTAATTAATCATTTTAGTATTTTCTGTTGGAAGCTTCCATATTTCAAACGAACTTTGGTAGCTGTGTAGTTAATTTTTGCAACTATTTACACCTTAGCAAAGCATTGCATCGTATTGCCATCACCCAGACAGCAATATAATGCCGAAGTAGCTCGGTTGGAAGTGTAACGAATTAGCAACCGGAAAGTTGCAAATTCGAATCCGACCAAAGACCCACGAGCGCAAAGAAGGCTGGTGTACGTTAAATATGTCATGGCCTCAAATGTCCTCACGTTAGCGTGGTGTGGAAGTGTGGAGAGTGGGGTGCCAGCTCAGGTGTGACTTCGTCCTCTGATCGTGTATCAAAATTACGTGGTGTTGTCCTCGGATCTTTCTCTTCGGGTTTGATCCCTGACTGTTGCCAATAGCCCGTTGTGTTGCGCTAGTGCGATGTTAACTAAAATACCTACGTACCGACAGTAATATTGCTGTCATACCAGAAATGTGACTAAATCATCTCGCTAAGAAAAACACAGAACTTAAAACCGTAGCTGATAATTTTTTAGTGTAATTTACCTGAAATGAGAATGTATAATCTCAAAAATGTTACTTTTAACTTAAAAATAAGTTTTGTAGTTTTGCGACCATATAATACATGAAAAGCTATAGTTTTAATTTTTTGGTCCTAGAGGTTTCTGAATGTTCATAATGGTGATAAAAATGTATTAAATATTTATAAGTATAGAAGCTAGAAGAGTTCTAAATCAATAAAATATTTTTTATTGTGAATGAATGGACATTTTTATTCATCTCAAGAACAGTATACGTTGTTTGACTATCACTAGGCGTGTTCACCATTTTTGTCAAGAATCACCACTCGTTTGTCAAGAATGTGATTTGTTAACAGAAATAGCTGGGTTCAAGTGTTAAGTTATTTTCTGGTTCTAATCTCTCAGGTTCCTGCTAAGATATATTATTCTTTTTTCGGTAAAAAAAAATTATTTGTATCACAAAGAAATGTTTACAGCACACAATTATCGCAAGTCTATTCATTTAATATTCGCTATGGGTCATTCATGTTTAAAAAATTATATAAATATTGGTATTTCAAAATGCATTTTAATTCAGGCACCTATAACTAATTTAGTTTCACTAAGTTTTCACTCAGTGACGTTCAACGTTCGTAATGAAATAAGTTTAAATGCCATGTCTCCCAATCGTACTTGCAGTTTGACTTTCTTACCCAAAGATTTAGTGTTATCTTTCACACCATATTGAAAGAGACAACGCGGTGAGAGTATTTGCTAGCATTAATACCAAACATGCACCAAGTATTTACGAAACACTCATAGCATTCTTTCAAAATTCTTTATTAGAAATCAAACATCATTAATGCCCCTTGTTCTCACCAGTAAGATTTTTATTTCGATTACAAATCCAGCACATAAAACATAATGATCCAAGAGAAAACCATAGGCTTGATAAACATAATGGTCTCGGAAAAAATGATTCCTTATGGCTTCCCAACACATAGAGGCTTTCACCCCATAACCATAACTTTTACGGATCACCACAAATCGGATGGGCTTCAATATCGGCAACAAAATTTCAGAAATTTCACACGTGATTATGCCTGCGTAAGCTTTCTCATACACGATATAACGAGATAATAATTTGAGAAGATATACCAGCTACAACTCAGGGTCAGAATAGAGGTAGGAAAAAAAACACCAGAAGCGGTCTTCTGGGCGCTAAAGTCTTCAACTGCTCTTTCCTGGTAATGATGTTGGAATGGTGTAAAGGCTCCGGGCTGTGTATAAAAAATACCCCGAATCATCTTCCAAGGAAAATTACAATTCAAAGGCATTTCAAGACAAAAGGTTTATCTAATAACATAATCAATGTGGATGAAGCCGTGGGAAATACATGTGCTGATGAATATGTTTTTCGTCAGCTTAATGCCTTTCGCAACGCTTCGGTTGGTGCTGGAGTTGATATCATAACCGAGCATCGGATATGCTTTCTCACGATTTAAAGCAGGGTCTTCAAGAAATTTTGTTGCAGGAGTATCATAAAAAAACATCGCACATGTTCTCTTAGATTGCTGACCTTTAGGGGAGGTAATATCGCTTGCAATGAATGAGCATGTTGATGGCTTTTTCCGAATGTGTTATGCTATTATTCGAATATGAAAGTAGAGAAAATTGATTCGGGAGAGATATATGGGAAAACATGGGATATGTAATTTACGTAACACGCATAATAGTCACTTCTTGTTGGCGTTCAGCTGATGGAAATATTCAGTCAATGGTCATACAAATCGGATTTATAGGTTTTTATCTTCAGAGGGTGATAGCCTATGAGTAACAGAAATGCGAGGGAGGGAGCTGTAAAGTTGTTTTTAATGTTTTATGTATGAGCATTCGCATTAAAGGGGATTCTGTATATGCGTATGATAATTTTATGTGTGAGAAGCGTGGGGTGAATGGAATGGGGAATAATTTTTCGCAGAATTTTTGTACTTAAAGGGCAAGAGAAATTATTTTGGTAATTTTTTTTATGGCTTTTATGTTTGCTCCTGATAAATCATCAGGCTGAATCGTGGATTTGAGAATCATAGTCGTTTGAGTAAAATATTTCCATTATAGTCTTCATTACCAGTTTTGATTCTACCATCTTTCTTCATTACTATAAAGACATTTTGACAATGAATTAACTCATCATTGAGTGAAACAAAAGGCAATATTTTAATGATAAATGTAACGTATCCCCTTATCAAGAGCGTCGTAACTAAACAAAGTTTATTTGAAAGACTTGTTGAGTTATTAAATTATTTTAAATACCCATCCTTTAAACGTCTTTTGTAAGATTTTCGTAACTAAAATTATGAAAGTCAAATCTATGGCACCTAACAGTCTAGCACTCAGTGTTTTCTATGGTTACAAAACTTTTTAAATGCTCTCCAAAGAAAAATGAATTTTTGAAAGGTGTTTTTGCAGCGGGAGTGCAATATTTGTTACTAGGGGGCCCGCCCCTGCTCGCTAACGCTCGCCAACTCCCGAAGGATTGCTTTGCAATCCTCATTGATTCACTGCGCGTACCTATGCTCACTTCGCTCGCATCCATGAAGACAAGTGTCCTAGCAGAAGGGATTGTTTACAAAATATCATATTCCAAAAAAATATTTTTCAAATCTAAATTTGCTATATTACAGAAAATATATATATATAGTACCCTGGAATCAGAATTCAAATGAAAACTTTGATCAAATTTTGAGTTGAAATGTGAGCGCTGCTTTTGAAATTGAATATCCAGCATGGTGTTTGTGTGTACATTTCCAGCACTCTCGAGTCACCCACACTTTTTCATTGAGTTTGTTGTCGAAAGATGTAGTGTAAGCGTCTTGTTGAACTATAGTGGTTGGCATTGAAAAGGACCGTTTTTTAAATGGCCCTGAAAAGATCATCTGCTTTCTTTGATTTCTAATTATAAACTGCAACAGCTCGACTAAAATTCATTTTTGTTTTCAATAAAATTTCAACCGATAACGATATAAATTCAATTGAGGCGCGAGGCTACGTAGTGAATAAACAACCGTACAATGTTGCCAAAATGCGATAACAAATAACGTCTTTTTTGCGTGCCACGTAAGAGAATTATATATATAGATATGAAATTGAAAAACCAATCAAGTTATTTTCAAAAAAATGGTTGTTTATTGAGGAAAATTAAAATTAACATTAACAATGTTGCTGCGACTTAGGAAGATTACCCTTTTGGATTAATGTGCTTCGATAATTTTTCTAGTGAATTAAAGCAAGTCTAAATATCAGAATTTAGTACAGACTTGATGAAAAAAGTCGTATCTGTCAACAGTAGACTAAGCGAATGTGCATTCTTGAACTTTCAGGTCGCGTCACATGCGTTTCACATGATTTTCACACGCGTTAAGAAATTAGCGTCAATAAACAAGCATCAACAGGTTCAAAACCTGAATAGCAAATTAGTCAGTAGAGCAAAAACATACGCTCCAATACTAAGTTTTCCACCCCTTTTTGTGTACAAAATTAAAAATTCCTTTTATTTCATTCGGTCAATTTGAATATTGTTTTAAGCAGGATTCTAAATGTGTATTCCATGTATGACAGTATATATGTATCGATTCTAAATATATATAATTTTTACACGATAAATATATCAGTATGAGGGAGTTATTGAAGAGAGACCGAGAAAATATCTGTGGCATGAACTTGATATCACGATAGAGAAATGTTTGGCAATGAAAAAGTGAGAATAATCACTGAGACAGAATTATTCAAATGAGAGGTTTGAAACAGAATGTGAGAAATAGGTAGGTAGTTAATTAACATCACCCTGGAGTAACACAACGGGCCATTGGCAATAGCCCAGAATCAGTCCTGAAGGGAAAAAAAATCCGAGGACAGCACCTCGTAAATTTGATCCACGGTTAGATGAAGAGGTCAACACCCAAATTAACATAACATTCTCAAAGATTTTACATCACGCCAACGAGAGAACATTTAAGGCCATGACAGATTTAACGTGCACCAGCTCCCAGGCACATGACGGTCTTTTGGTGGATCGAGTTTTGAAACCCCATTAGAAGTGATTAGAAATCATCCGGCTATTAATATGTTCCTCTTCCAAATGGGCTATCACGACCTCGTGACAAAGAGGAAACGAAAAATGAAAATAGACATAAGACTAATTTAAGCTAAAAAAAATGTAAAGCTTTACGTATGACCTACGATTATGTCAGCTAAGCATCGAGTTCATGGAATGCAAACTTCTATTCGAAGTAGGGCCTGTTAATTAACCTGATACTGCGATCAGAGATGTGAAGACAGCCAAGAAAAACGTATGACCTTTAATATTTTCGTGATATTTTCTCAGCGAAAATACTCCTTCGCAGGCACAACTGCCACACTTATGTCTACTTTACATGCAATTACCGGCGCCGACTGATTGTCACGTAAATACAACACCAAGAATACAACGAGAAGCGGGGACAATTATCTTCACCATTCTTTCTAAAACGGACGATTCTTCTAGCGCCACTCCTCAAATGGACTGGGCCATCACACGTTGACGACCGAACGCCTCGTCCCCACCCCCTAAAACACAGCCTACTCCTCTTACAGCGGGAAACAAAGCTTCCACAGCATCAGCAAGCAAGTTTTAAAACGGGCCCCATTGTGCGGTCCCGGGCAAAGAAAAACGACACGCATCATTAAATTCCTCCGCAATTAATACAAAGCGGGGCGTCCGTTAATTAATTCTTCTAACGCTCTAATGAATTTACCGAGGACGCCTTCAAACGCGGTAAAAGCAATTTCACCTTAATGGAATTTAAACTTCTCTCTCGCAAAAGCTGCTTTATCCTTCTCAAATGTCGTTTAAGCGGCTACCACTCTTCAAAGGAGTGTAGGGAATTTTTCGCCTCTTTTATGACGGAGGGAGATTGGAAGTGCGGGTATATGCATATGAGCCGGCGAGACGCTTGAAATTAATTAACCGCGAAGTCCAAAACCGCGCCGTTATTAATGAGTAAATATTTGCACCCTCATGTTTTCACACCCCGGCCCCCTGAGGTGCTAGTGCAGGGGTGATTGATGTAAAAACCGTCTCTTCGCCTTTGAGGGTGGATTTAATTAGGAGGGCTCTGACGACGGCCCATTTAGAGGAGGGCGCCAAGCACTTTTTCACGGTTCAGGGGACATAATCTCTTAATTTTATGGAGCCATCATCAGGGAAAAACGCACGGCAATTGGATAAGTGCCTTAGCGTCTTCTAGGTAAGTGAAATCGAAAACGGTTTCGAACTGCTCTCGGGCGCTTTTTAGTATCTTTAAACGGCACGTCGCGAATTAAGTAGGAATTGAGCTCAAAGCGTTAATTTTTAATCGGTCCATCTTCCGCATAAGCATTTAAGAATCGGCGCATTTAAAACCGTTTAGACTGCAATTTACTTTAAGGTAATATTCAGGAACGATAAGGCTGAGGAGCTATTAAGAGGAGCAATTTTATTCTTCAAATGTGAAGCATACAACAAATGCAAGTACAATATCGTCGGATTACATGTGAAACACACTAACTAACAATTTTCGAAACATGAGTTTCTTAGCTTTTTTTAAAGAAGAATAGACATGGTAAGGTTTATAAGTTTCTATCCATGAAGGTTAAATTTCTTCTGAGCCGCGGTAGCTCAGTCAGTAGAGCGTCGGGCTCGCATCAGAAGGGTTGCGGGTTCTGTCTTCGGCAGAGCCTGCAATTCTGATGATTGCAAGATCGGCGCTTCGACCTGGTTAAAGACCGTCGTGTTCACTAATGGTGACTGGGGCACGTTAAATAGGTCGTGGTCACAAAGTCCCCCATGTTCCCATACAAATCAATACCTCTGGGGGTACCTGATCAGGAGGTTATCGGCCTCTTATTGGGATCTAAATTACGATATGTGTGAGTGAATGGATGTATGAAAAGGACCTTCCTGTAAAACGGATGTGTCATGTATGTCGAGCAAAGTCGGACTTCCTCCCAGTGGGGCTCAATAACATGGAAGGCGCACCCCCCTCGCCTCTTGCCGTCTTCGACGGGCCTGGCACTCCCCTGGTTTGCCAGTGTAGGCCTGAGAAGCAAATTTCTTCTTGAAGAGCGCATTTACTGTGTAAAGCGTATGGAGTAGGACTTTTCCCATTCGTTCCCCGAACTATGTTTTTGACTTAGTGTGCATTTGTAAACCGACGATATCACAAAAAATATGTTAACGGCTATAAAGCTGAACAAAAAGCTGTTCAGTACAATTTATGTTATCCAAACCTGGTAGCAAATTGGTTAAAGCTATGGCATTTTGTTCACTAGACTCTGGGTTTGAAAGTTCCCAGCTGTTCGGAATGCACTTCAAGTCACAGTTTCCTGGTCACAGTCGGGGGTTGATTCCGGACCGTTGCCAATAGTCCGTTATGCTGCTCCTGTGCAACGTTAATTAAAATACCTACAAACCTTATCCAATCAGCCCTCTTCCAATAAAAAGTCGTTGTTAGGTAAAGAGCTAAACCAATCTTGATAAAGCATGAGTAAAATACATTCGACAAGGTTATATTCGTAAATCTTTACTCAAATTTTCATTTCATCTCCCACAATCGCTAACACGTTCAAGCACGCAACTAGATATTTTTTGACTAAAAGCGGAACCGGAAACAGGTCATTTGCAGTCCGGGAGCAATCTTGAAGGCAAAGATACGAGGACAATACCTCGTAATTTTCAAGCACGACACCCCGATCAGGCAGCCCACTGTCAAAACCTCCACACCACGCCAACATAAGGACATTGACGCCACGATAGATATAACGTGCAACCGCCCCCTCGTATATAATGGTATCCAAACCGAATACCGAACACCATGTGACCAAGATAACTTATTTTTCTGTGCTTTCCGAATCACATGCATGCAAAGGTTGACTTTCATAGCTTTTTCTGAGTTCTTATCTGTAAGAAAGAAAAATCATCCTCCGAAAACAGAAAAACAAGGTACCTTTAGTGCAGATCACGAACACACATGCACTCTAAACCCCGCATTTAATGAATGAGACGAGCCTAGGCAACATGCTGCTTAACATCATCATTTATACGTCTTAACGGCCTCGTATAAAATAATTATCCCGATTTTTAGAGACATTTCCGCAGAAAGCCCTTGTACGAGTTCGCGTGATACGGCGGATACTGCGTTCTGTAGAGAGCGGTCCTACTAGGTGAAGACAGCGAAAGACCTTTCCTTTCTTTTTTCTTCGCAATTAATGCTGCCAATCAGAGTTTCCGTAACTTTGTGTGGCTCTCCCCCCTCTCTCTCTAGCATGTTTTATTCATATTCCAATTAATTCTGGTACGTCGAAATATACGGCGAGCACGCTACTGGGCGATTAACATGCGAATTCACCTACAAAACGCACATCTTTGAGGTATTCTAGCCCCTCGGAGGATACGATAGTTTAAATTGATTTTTCATAAAAAAAAATTTGTCGTTTATCGCCGTTATTTTGAGATGGGCCAGAGGTAATAAAGATTTTGTCATTGCAGATTTGTTAGTTAATTTAGTCATTTAAAATTGCTTATACTTAAATCATATAGTAATTAAATAAAACTGGTCGTCTTTACAAAACTGTTGGAAGTATTAGGTACATTGAGAGTAAAATCGTATTTCATCTGAATGGGAAATTAATCTATGCCCGTTGCAAACACAATCATGATTTATTTAACAAATAATGTGTTATTATACCTTTTATCTCATGGTCTAAGCCCTCAGAGGAACATATTTTTAGGTGTGTATGTGCATCACAATCCACAGGCTCCGAGTGATCTTTCCTCCCTTTCAATTTTTTGTTTTTCACCTCATTGTGTCTTCTGTATTGTGTTTGGCCAAGCTGCACCGAGCATAAGCACTCTGGCCTTTGGTTAAACAGTTCGAATCCCCGTTTAGACGTTAATCTTTGCAGTGGTTCGGCAGTCTAGGTAGTCATTGCCAAGTGCTTTTTCTAACACTCTCATTGAGTCTTCTGTATTGTGTTTGGCCAAGCTGCACCGAGCATAAGCACTCTGGCTTTTGATTCAACAGTTCGAATCCCCGTTTAAACGTTAATCTTTGCAGTGGTTCGGAAGTCTAGGTAGTCATTGCCAAGTGCTTTTTCTTACACTCTCATTGAGTCTTCTGGATTGTGTTTGGCCAAGCTGCACCGAGCATAAGCACTCTGGCCTTGCCTTTGATTCAACAGTTCGAATCCCCGCTTAAACGTTAATCTTTGCAGTGGTTCGGAAGTCTAGGTAGTCATTGCCAAGCGCTTTTTCTTACACTCCCATTGAGTCTTCTGCATTGTGTTTGGCCAAGCTGCACCGAGCATAAGCACTCTGGCCTTTGGTTAAACAGTTCGAATCCCCGTTTGGACGTAAATCTTTGCAGTAGTTCAGAAGTCTAAGTAGTCATTGCAAAGTGCTTTTTCTTCCACACTCATTGTGTCTTCTGTATTTTGTTTGGCCAAGCTGCGTCAAGCACAAGACAGAAGCCCTTTAGCCATAACATCCCAAAACAACCAAATCCGCATGGTCCATCCCAGTGATAAGCACTCTGACGTTTGGATAAACAGTTCGAATCCCGGTTTAGACGTAAATCTTTGCATTGGTTCGGTCTAGGTAGTCATTGCCAAGTGACTTGTCTTTGACCATGAATAATGAGTCGAGTATTAAGCCTACTATTTAAAAGGCTCTAAGTTCGTATCGTGGTTTTGGAATGAATGTCCGTAGTGGCTCAGAAGTCATATGTCTAATTAGCCCTGGTGTAGCAACTGACAGTAGAGCGACATTCCAAATCAAACCTTTTGGCATAGTAGTCTGTTAGTCGAGATCATATCGTAAATATCCCAAAGAAGTAGTAAAGTTCGGATATCCTTCCACGTGACTCGTACAATGATTCCTTTGCGTAGTCCATGAGTGGCTGTGATCTTTCCGGTGGAAAAATCACGCGAAAGACTTGAGTCATCAAAGATTTCATTAGTGCTGAACTTGTCGAGCGTGTAGCATCGTGAGTTTTGCTTCTTGTGTGTTTAAATGTATTATTCTTCGTGCGTGTCGCTATGGGATGTTTAATAAATGCGTCGTGCCAAAGAAAGAGTCTTCCTTCATTTCTATGAACCAACAAGCAATTTTACATAACGCTCCAATGCTAAGTTTTCCCCCTTTTCGTGTACAGAGAGGCAGCGGTACTCTAAATCTGTCGTGTCCTCACGTCGGCGTAGTGTGGAAGTTTGGAGAGTGGGGTGCTAGGTGTGACTTTGTCATCGGACTGTGGTTCAAAATTACAGGTATTGCCCTCGCTCTTTCCCTTCGGGTTTGATCCCGGACCGTCACCAATTGCCCGCCGTGTTTCTTCAGTTGCACATTAATTAAAATAACTACCTACCTGTTAGTCGAATGGTTATCGCTCTGACTTTTAAACAGGCTCAGGGTTTGAATATCTATTTTGGCATGAATGCTCGTTGTGGTTGGGAAGTCAAAGGTCCTGGTTTAATTGATATTCTGTAGCTCTGAATTCTGTATCAAATGACATTGAAGCGGATACCAAACGATGGGTTAGCACACCACAATAACTCCATCAAATATTCTAATATCATATCAGGGATCTTAAGAAAGTCTTGTATACCCATTCCAACACAGAAAGAAAATTTTATATATATGCTTCCCAACGTTTACTTATAACACCTTTGGAAGATTGCAACTCAGAACGAAATGTAGTGATCTAGTTCAAACACTTAACTAGTCTTGAAACTTGGAGTGTAAATCTCTAAACCTATAAATCCAATGGTATCTGGAGCCAGCAACGATCAGGGATAATTTTTCATGTTTTATTGTTCAAAATTATTTGTATGAATTATCCTTGCTGCAAGAACTGCCCAGAGATCCAACACACACCAAAACACATCTTTGAATGTCCAAAAATTACTGCAGAGATCTTGAAACTTGGCTTGTTACCAGATAGAGATCTGCTGTGGGAGACCCTCTACAGTTCTGAGGCACCGAAGCTGGCAGCTGCGGTCCTTCAGACCTTTGACAATATTTGATACTTTTTGGGCAATCCATAGACACGACATCATCATCATTTGTATGAATATTTTTTAAATTAAGATTCGAAAGGAGTAATAACAACATTAACTGGAGGAGGCAGGGGGATTTCTGTACCAATAGATTCTTAGTGTACATACTATTTCATGGAACATTCTTTTCAAAACCGAAAAAAAAACTTTATACGAAATCCATTAAGTGCCAAAACGAAAAACACAATTAGAATCGATTTATATAAATACGGGGTAAACAAATGAACAGAATAAATCTCCATCGAACATCAGAATAAAAGAACAAATACACCGTTCTCTATATACATATAGAAGTATTTGCATTTGTTCACTCAAGAAATGAATTTTGCAATCTCACACCCACTGAACACTCACGTATCGAATGAAAGAAACGATCGATATCTCCCTTAGATGAGCAAAAATAAAACGGAAATCAAATGAAACTTGCAACATTCGAATGCAAGATTGAACTCCTCATCGCGAAACTAAACACACGCTTCTAATCGCCGGAATATCGATGCAGCACTATCGATATGAATTTCCCCTCTGATTATCGATGGCGGAGGGGGTGTAATTGCCGCAAACGCGTGTACAGAGGCGATGTGGAATGCAGTCAGTCGTGATATCAATGAGCGGCCGGGAGATGCGGAGGACGTGGAGTGGATTTAAGTTGATTGGTGGAGGTATACAAGGTGCAGAAGGGGGCGTCCACATAATGCGATTCCTTAGTTGAAGGTGGGACGCCGTGGTGTGAATCTACTCATTACATTAAGGAAGCCCGGTTGGAAGAATGGCGGATCAGCAACCGTTGGGTTCCAAAAAAGAGTGTCGTGTTCCTGGGGACTGCCTCGAATATCCCCACGTCGACGTGTGGAAGTTCGGAAAGTGGGGGGCCAGCTCAGGTGTCGACCTGAACCGTGGTTCAAAATGACGCGGTGACAGACAACATGGTGTAATGGAGATTCGCACAACAAATGAAAGTTTTACTAACACCATCGCACACTCCCGTGTTTAGTGTCGTGAGACACTGTACCAGTATAGATGAGTGTAGTAGAGTTGAATAGATCATGTCATCGATTTTTGGCCTGTCTATATACAATACCGTACAATAATGGACCAGACTGCAAGATGTGATGGTATAAGGGAAATAATGCATGATTTTATATGGGTATGGTCCCCCACGTGCTGCAATAACACTAGCATCCCTTCTGGGCATACTTTCAACAAGGTTTTGATACACAGCTATGGGTATTTGTGTCTATTCCAGCTGCCAGAATGTCGCCTTCACAACTGTAGATTTCAGACGTGGTTCCCTGGTTCGTAAGCGTTTCTAACTCGTCCCACCAATGTTCTATGGGGTTTAGGTCGGGACTCCAGGGCATGGAGTACGCCAGGGAAGACGTTTTACGTCCATATCTTGATACTACTACTTGACAAAGGCTGCAACATGACATGGAGCGTTGTGGTCCTGCAAGTAATATTCGACCATTCTATAAAATTGCCAGAGCGTAGGAAGAACCTGATTGTCCAAAATGATCATGTAAACGTCGGCGTTCAATTGACCAGGAACAACATGCAAAGGTGCCATTCCACGAAAAACATCCCCAAACAAGTAGACGGATTTTATGTAAATCCGCTGGCGTCCGGTCTATATTTGTAGGATAGTGTAGAAAGTCGTTATCTGACCGTGGTTCAAAATGACTAGGTGTTGTCCTCGACATTCTTGTCCCCATTGCAGCATTAATTCAGATACCTACCATTATATTACGATAGAGATGATAGTTAAAGGCGGACTAGTTTCGATTCTTGTAATTTAAGCATGGTAAATTTCTCTGTCAGTAAAACCTTGTGCGTGTGCGTCCCTTGATGCTGTCTGTTTAGTGACCAAATATGGCCCTTTCGCCATAAAATCCAGCCCAACCAACCAAGGACGGAAGTTTTAAAATTTTGTGTTCTCTCGCAAGGGAAGCCGCTAAAGATTTGACTACGATCGGTAATGTCCGTATCACGCGAGATGATGTTACGTGTTTCTTGGTATGAAATCTAGTGAAAACATGTTGCTGTTCAAAATATTTTACAGAAGTGACTACATTTGGCATTGAAACCATATCAGACCATTGGCGTATTGAGACGTATATTTTGCCTGCATGATTTTTGTGAAACTGTTGTTTGTTATAACTAGCTTCAGTGTGTGTAGCTTTTTAATTCCAAAATCATCTTGGAAGGAAGTTAAGCCCCGCGGTATGAAGAGTGCATTTTGAATACATCAAATGAAAACTAAAAACAAAATATGCATAAGTATATTTTGAAACCATCACACAACGAAATAACATCTTTATTGAATAAAAACAAATCTTAGTAACATAATTAATTGTTGAACGCTTATTTAAAAATAGAAGCATCCTCGCATCCCTTCATATTTTCCCCTGACTACATTGCAAGTGCATGACCAGAGCATCACAGCCCTGACTGTTGTTCGCAACTTTCATCCCTTATTCTGAAGCATGTACAACTACTGTCGAACTGTAAAATTGGGGCTAGTAAAAATGCTGTTCACATATAATGTAATTCCGCGAGGGCAGTTGAGTCACGTGGTTTTGAACGAACTATTAGTGGAAGGAGACTAATGGAAACGTACATAAATATCTTCCTCACAATTGACATCTAGCGCTAATTCTGGTATCCTCTACATCTAGCTCTGGTCCCAAAATTGGGGAGCGATAAATCACCCTTGGCGATTGCCACACATGTTTCTTCGACTTCTGCGTATGGCAATCTTTATCCTAGACAACTGTTCACACCTATTCAGAAATCAAACGGCCCTAAGTCGACCGCCTTTTTGCGGCAGCCCCAATATCCTACACCTCAGTGTAGTACCCCTAGCACATTTGAGAGTCGTTTACGGCATACATTCCTATGTTAATGCGATTTAATTTTATGTTCCTTAACTTTTAATAATCCTTCCTTCCGTCACATGTCGAGGACAACACCTGTGCTGGCACCCCACTCTTCAAATTTCCTCATCCTGCCAAAGTGAGGATATTTGAAGCCCCGACACATTTGAGAGTCGTTTGCAGGCATACATTCATTTGTTAATACGGTTAATTTTATGTTCATTCCTTCGCATAACCCTCCTGGTGGCCCACCCTCCGTCGAAATTTGCCCTGTAGTGGGCAACCTCTGATCAAAAACCTGTAACAAACTGTCATCAATTTTGAGTAAGAGACTGTATGACTCGGATCATCATCATCCCTTGTAGTGATAGAACAGTTCTGTCTCGACGAGATATCCCGTCGAGTAAAACTAAGCAGCTTAACTAACCTTAGAAAAATGAGCACGGTAATTGGTAATTAAATTAACGTCGCACTGGAGCAACACAACGGTCTCTATCGACGACTGTCCTGGAGCAAACCGATGGGAAAGATCCGAGGACAGCACCTCGTCATTTTAAACCACCAGTCACCTAGTCACTTGACAAGTGACTAGGTGAGCATTTGAGCTGGCAGTCCAAACTTCCACATCGTGGAAAGAGCTGAGCGCTTATCAAATACCTGACTAGACTCCCAAGAAATTGGATTCCCGGGGCTGAATGGGATGATGGGGCGCTTTACCGGACAGACGCAGGGGCGGCTAACTTCGTTTCCTTGTTGCATTTGAGGACATTTGAAGCCGCTGTAGATTTAACGTGCACCAGCCCCCGCGAACATGACGGTCTTCGGTTGTACCGAGTTTCGAACCGATCCGCTATCATTTCAACCGGACTAATACCAGATCTTCGACGAAATATCCCGTCGAAACACTGGAGGGTGAAAGTCTGCGCAATATAAGTTTCAAAACACCCTTCACAACACGAGTAAAAGTGTCTCCCTCGGGCTCTGAGGCACGGTTAGGTAGTTAATTTAACATCGCACTGTGGAAGCACGACGGTCCGGGATCAATCCCGAAGAACGACGCCTCGTAATTATGAACAACGGTCAGATGACGAGGTCAACACCCGAGTTGCATCTTCACTCTCCAAACCTCCACGGCAGGCCAACGTGACTGTGGCTCGGATCGTAAGCGAGATATGCACCCGATCCCCGACACCTTTTGTCTCTGCGTGTAAAAACCCTCCTCCAGAAGTGCTCTCGCTTCCATTAGATTAGGCCCCATTCAGACACTCGACAGATGCAGAATGGGAGACCGCACAGTTGTGATTTCCAGCCGTTATCATCCCTCCCGCGGCGCCCGTGCACCAACAAGGAAACGAAGTTAGCCGCCCCTGCGTCTGTCCGGCAAAGCGCCCCATCATCCCATTCAGCCCCGGGAATCCAATTTCTGGGGGGCCCAGTCAGGTATTTGATAAGCGCTCAACCCTTTCCACTCCATGGAACCGATACCATTGTCTGTTCCGCCCGATCACTGGCCCAATCAGGACAATTTGAGAGTGGAAACAGAGTGGCACAATATAGGGGTAGAGTTATATGGGGTAGCGCCTATCGACGGTGCCGGATTTCTAAATAGGCTCAACCTTTCTCACAGGAGCTCTTTTTATGTGCACATCGAAATCGCGATTTGTATTTCTCGTGACCCTCCAGGTGATTGGGACAAGATATATCGTCCATGAAAGCCTGATCAATTTTGCTAATGACGAGATATCTCGTCACCACGATAGTGACAATTTTTTAATGATGACGAAATCAAGATCTGTTCTGTCTGTCAGATCTTGATGACGAGATCTCTCGTCATCAAGATCTGGATGAGTTTTTCTAATCACGAGATTACCACAAAGAGGGATAAGTGCGAAAACTGTTATAAACGAATAGCAGATTTATTTCGTTTTAAACTAGTGAAGGCAAAAGGAAAAATTGTTAAACTACCTAAGAATCAGGGAATGAAAAAATTATGATTTTTTTAAATCATTAAAATTGGATTTATTTGATTTAAATCAGATATATTTAATTTAAATCGTATTTTTATGATTTTAACCTTTTTACTACGGTTATAGATATAACAAGCGCGAGTTAACAAATTTTTAGGTACAACTGATGTACTGGCTGCTCTCTTAATTCTTTCTTAGCGCAATCATGGTACAGCTGCTGCACTGGGCGCAGTCCAAAGGTTAATTAATCTCTTTCCTGTACAAGTTGAAAAACTTATTAGCATAACACACAAATCAGTGTAGTTTCCAGATAGTCTTGATTTTCGTTAAAACACATTACTATTTATGATGAATGACATTAATGTGTTAGGAAATAAAGCCTCAAAAATGTTTGGAAGATTAAAACGTCATATTCAAATAAGCAAAGTCAATCACATGATAGAGTAAATGGAACAGCACGACAAATGCCCTTGCATTAGACAATGTTTCCCAATCGGGTTCTTGAGCGATTAAAATAAATTTGATTTTATCATACAAGGGGGGGGGGAAATGAAGCTATAATATGTGTGCCACGATAATTATACTTTGAGTGAGTATATTTCGAGGATCTTCACTCATCACATGAAGGATAACAGGTCAAAATTAGCCATGTGCAATTTTTAGTCAGATGGAATGTTTAAAACAACCCACTGAGATGAACAGGCTGTTGAGTGACACCTGTTGGTCAATGGCCGAACAGTTAAATACATAATTTGTTTGTACTTCCAATCAACAAATACTGTTACATATCTTCAAAAAAAGAATGATTTTCAGTACAATTTTGGGGATGAACTGCGAGTGTAAGCAAAGTGCTTTGATTGTTTAAATAAAATAACATGCATTAATTTAAATATTGATTTTAAAATTAATGATTTTTTTAATAAGTCACTTTATTTAAATCGTGATTTAAGTCAAATTGATCTAAATCCACATACCCTACCAAGAATATAAAATGTTCTTTCGTACTCATGCATCTTCAAGCACTTGCTGAAAGGACTCAAGCAGCAAATTCTTGTTTAACCATCTGAGGAGTACCTGTTTACACGCATTTATATTTTGGAACCATCAGTCTTCCCTCAATGACATCTATCCTGTTTCGACCTTCTTGATCAATAGAATATTTCCTTAGTCTTTCAACAAATAGTGTTTAGTTAGTCGTGCATGTTGCGAGACAAAAGAAATACACAGTACTCGTAAATCAAGTGACACTCAGAGAGAGTAAAGGCATATATTTTCCGACAGAAAGTTCTTGTATATCTAGACGTTACACCAAGGGAAGTGTTTTGGATACAACTTTTCGAAGTATTTAAAAGGATGCAGAGTAACAAAAATCTGAAACAAACTTAAAAATATCACCACTTACGTTTCTAACTAAACTGAAGTAAATTTGATTAATGGAAAATGCAAGAAAATAGTTTTTCGCCCAAATATTTTTCCCCGTTGAATCAAAGAAGGATCATTTAGCAGTCAATACAAAATTTTTATACAAACTTGTATATTTTTTCCCGCTGAATCAAAGAAGGATCATTTAGCAGTCGATACAAAATTTTTATACAAACACCAGTTTTGCCTACTTTGTCAATAAGATTAACTTAGCCCAGGTGCAGCATAAAAATGACCATAGAGAGATAAAACAAACAAGACGCCAATGAATCAAATTTTTACTGTTTGCTTTATGGCTGCAAGTTGGGTTGCATTGATTGTTATGGCGCAAGGGCTATATTTGGCCAACTGAGCCATATACAAGTCAGACAACGTCAGGTAATGGCCAAACACACACAATAGACATAGAAAAAGAGCCATACAATACAGCCATTTAAGAATCGAGCCTACGGTCACTTACAACTCACACGTTGATAGCGCAAACCCACTAGGTACCCTCTCATGGTACAAGGAAATAACGTCAATAGACATAAACACACAAAAAAAAGTTTTACTGACACAGTAGGAAGTAATTTTAATTGACGACGCACAAGAGAAACACAACAGGCTATTGACGACGGTCCGGGATAAATCCCCAAATGGAAATATCCGAGGACAAAACCACGTAATTTTGAACCATAGTCGAAGCAACACCTGACTGGCACCCCACTCTCCAAACTTCCACACCAACCCAACGGGAGGACTTTCGGCCACGATAGATTTTAGGTGCACCAGCCACCTCCACACCATACGCTTATAAATGTCCATACACTGGCCCGCATTCGAACCAAGAACCTTCCGATCAAGAGGCTAACACCTTAACCACCAGACCGGATGGTCGGCAGTAGGAGGCCAGAGTACATCACCAGGGAGGAGGCCTACGTCGCCTACAACTCACAAGTGGCTAGCGAATTGGACAACCCCACTGTCGCCACAGTAGCCTCTCATGGCTCAAGAGAACAACTTCAAGTAATGGACATAAACACACACAAGTAAAGTTTTATTGGAGTAAAGTTTTACAGAAGCGAGAAATACACACGGCGTGAGTTACAAGATTCGTACACGCGTAACGCATAACCCACTTGATAGTATACAGTGGGCAATCTCCCCGAGTCACGTGGCCCCGAACTCGATTTTGTATTCGAAGTCAGGATAATCAATAAAAAATATGAGTCTATATGTGGTGATGAATAATATACTCCACTCAGACCCACACCAGTATTCATTATGGTTACGTAGCGGCGGAAAAGAAACTGACAGTCATTTTTCTTCGCTTGACGTCCGGAAAACCCCCAATTTGGGCACTCCCGCCCCCAAATTCGATAAATGCATCAACGCGTGCCTCAAATTAAGTCCACTTCAGGGAACGATAATCGGTTTGAGGGTGCACAATCCCTGCCTTCTGCTGACGATCGTCGAACGCTCCCTTCTGTCTCCCTCCCGTCCACCCTCGGTACAATTTCAACTCCCCCCTTTCCGATGCACTGGGGATGATGCGGTAATGATAAGTGTCAGGTCGCGTATTATGAGAGGTTATTGGTTTGCGAATTACAGGGGATAACGGGAAGTGAGGAGACAATAACTCCGTTTAGTGTTGCGTCGGGGGTGCGAAATGTGGTGTGGTTTTGTTTGTCGCTTTGTGGTCCATCCTTTGGTGCACGAGGTCTAATTGAGTCCGAACGACTTGGTGAACAATACGAGTATAAAGATCAATGCAGATGTCGACGTAATAGGTAATTTCAGTTAACGTCGTACTAGAGCAACACAACGGGCTATTGACGACGGTCCGGGATCAGTCCCTATCTCGTCGACGTAATAGGATCCAGTGACAAAAAAGTGACATTGAAAAATGCTTTCAATACTAGTTTTGAATCAAGTTTAAAATGGTTCGATTTTTTTGGTCAATGGTATGCCGACCAAACGGTATAGTGATTAAGGCGTTAACCTCTAGATCGGAAGGTTCTTGGTTTCAATCCAGGTTCAGGCATGGATGTTTGTAAGCGTATGGTGTAGAGGCGGCTGGTGCACCTTAAATCTGTCGTGGCCGAAAGTCCTCACGTTGGGTTGGTGTGGAAGTTTGGATTGTGGGGTGCCAGTTCAGGTGTTGCTTTGTCATCTGACCGTGGTTCAAATTTACGAGGTGTTGTCCTCGGATCTCTCCCTTTAGCGACTGATCCCGGACCGTCGTCAATGGCCCGTTGTGTTGCTCTAGTATGACGTTAACTAAAAAATTTCCAATTACTGGTCAATGGTAGGATCATTTTTGGTTAATTGCTAGATTGGGGTTTATGGCGCTATGGCCACATATGATCAAGTTGCACAACGCTCAAGACATGCAACTTTAAATTATGGACACATACACACGGAAAATTTTACTGACACAGATGAGAGAAACACACCTTACCGGGGCTTATTCAATGGGCTAGCGACCTGTTAATTGTAGACTGCTCAGACTCCTGTAACCCAGCCGGTGTATCTTTCTTCTGTGTCAGTAAAATATTCCGCGTGTGCATATGTCCATAATTTGAAGTTGAATGTCTTGAGCGTGACGCAGCTTGGCCAAATGTGGCCATATCGCCATAAAACCCAACCAAGTAGCCAACTAAAAAAGATCTGACAATTGACCAGAAAAAAATCGAACCATTTTGCATTTGGTTCAAAACTAGTACTGGAAGCATTTTTCAATGTCGCTTATTAGTGATCATCATTAGTGCCTTGTCGTGTTCCTATTTTCTGTGTTCCCTGGTGTGGGAATTTATGAATAAGATGCCAGCTCAGGAGTTGACCTTGCCATCTGACCATGCTTCAAAATTACAAGACATTTTTCTTGAATCTTTTCCTTAGGGATTGATCCCGGACCGTCGCTAATAGTACGTTGTGTTGATCCAGTGCGACGTTAACTATCCACTTACCTTCTGAGAGCCGTCCAATCCGGCTGGAAATCAGGGTGCTGGCTTGTAGATCAAAAGGTTTATGGTTCGATTCCGAGGTAAAGCATGGGTGTTAATCCGTCTGGTTTGAATATGAGATATCTATATAAAAGGATTGTGTCTTCAATTTATGGTATGTATGTGAGATGCAGCTTCAAGCCACCCGTAGTGCACTAAGGTAACGTCAAGGTTAGTAATTCCATCTTTGTAGCTGCCATGACGACTAAGGATCTTTTAACAGCTTCAGGGCATTGAAGAGAAATTCCTTCTGTGTTCATCCCGAACCGTCCTCAATAGCCCGTTGTGTTGCTCTAGTACGACGTTAACTGAAATTTCCAATTACCTACTACCTTCTCTGTTCAATAATTTTACACTTTGAATGTCTAGGTGTGACCTCGTCATCTAACCGAGGTTAAAATTAAGTGTAGGAGGCTATGAGCTTTAGAGTCCCTCCCACCCATTCAAAACGCAAACAGATAGGTACCTATTTAACTCAATCACTTTAAAATCGTATTGAAGATGGTTTCAATAGTTTCGCCTCAGTTCGATTATTTTTTATTCCTTTTACGAAAAATACTCTCTTGTGTACCAGGGGTTTCAATAGAATAACCTATACCAGGGGTTCCCAAAGTGCGTGCCGTGGCACCCTTGAGTGCCACGTAGAGAGATAAAGGGTGCCGCGAAGCGCCCATGAAGCAGTTGCTGTTATAAGGAGCAAATATATCGTTCGAAAATTACTGTCGAGTAGCTGTATCATTAGCATATCACGAGTAGCTGTATCTTAATTCCACGATTCGAACATATATATATATATATACAGGGTGGTCCCGAATTCATGGTACAAACTTTAATGGTAGGTACAGGACATTGTAACAATGATTTATTGTATAGGAATGTATAGTCGCAAGTGACGCGGTGAGGCGAAAACAGGGGAAATAACGGCCGAAAGGAAAAACAAAGATTTTATTGAAAGCGTTGTTGACAAGTGTCATGTTTACAGTAATTGTTCAAAATTGCGTCCACCAGTATCGATACATGCTTGACAGCGTCGGTGGAGCGATTGGCGTACACGTTCAAAGATGCCTGGTATTTCACGCACACCTGCAGCAGCTACAGATAAGCGAGCGACGAGATCCTCATCTGAGTCAACTGGAGTCTCATAAACAAGATGCTTTAGATGTCCCCATAAAAAGTAATCGAGGCTCGATAAATCGGGAGATCGGGGTGGCCAAGGGACTGGTCCACCACGCCCAATCCATCGAGTACCAAACGTGGCATTCAGGTAATTCCGTACATCAATGCTGAAGTGTGCTGGCGCCCCATCGTGCTGAAACCACATGCGGTTACGAATGGCGATCGGAACATCATGCAGCAGTTGTGGTAACACTTCTTTCAGAAAAATAAGATAGCTTCCGCCAGTGAGCCGCGTGGGTAGTAAGTATGGGCCAATCAAAAAGTCGTTCACAATACCAGCCCACACATTAATACTGAAACGTTGTTGAAACGCATGTCGACGCGTTGCATGTGGATTATCGGTTGCCCACACATGGGAATTGTGCGCATTAAAGACACCCTCGCGTGAAAATGTCGCTTCATCTGTAAATAGCACATAATCTACGAAATCCGGCTGCAACGCACATTGCTGCATCACCCACAGGCAGAAGTTCACGCGGCGAGGATAATCTGCCGGATTCAATGCTTGTACTTTCTGAAAATGGAAGGGGTGTAAGCGATTTTCGTTTAACACTCTGCATACAGTCTGCATACTTTTCCCTACTGCGATGCATCATGTTCAACAGCGGCTAGACATCTACTGCCCTCTACCGGCAATGATACCAACCGATCACTCCATTTCTCTTTCCTTTTATTTCCCCTGTTTACGCCTCACCGCGTCACTTGCGACTATACATTCCTATACAATAAATCATTGTTACAATGTCCTGTACCTACCATTAAAGTTTGTACCATGAATTCGGGACCACCCTGTATACATGACCTGTACATTTTGGGCAAATGTGTTGAGTTCCTTAGTCGAAAAAAGATAGTTGGTTGCTTTCTACTTCGATACAGATTTTAGTAGTCGCTCTAAAAGTAGCATCTAATAAACCTCCTCTATACTTCAGATATCCTAGTGTGGCAAAAATTTATCGTTGAGCAACAAATAGGGCCGCAGTGGCCCAGTTGGATGGTAATGGTAATGGTAATTTTTAGTTAACGTCGTACTAGAGCAACACAACGGGCTATTGACGACGGTCCGGGATCAGTCCCTTAAGGGAAAAATCCGAGGACAACACCTCGTAATTTTGAACCACGGTCAGATGACGTGGCCCAGTTGGAAGAGTAACGGATTAGTAACCGCAGGGTTGCGAGTTCGAATCCAACAAACACCGTCGTGTACAAAGGGGGCTGGAGCGAATTAAATATGTCGCGGCCTAAAAAGGCCTCACGTTGGCGTGGCGTGGAAGTTTGGAGAGTGGAGTGAAAGCTCAGGTGTTGCCTCATCATCTGACCGTGGTTCAAAATTACGAAGTGCTGTCCTCGGAATCCATTGTGTTGCTCCAGTGCGACGTTATTTAAAATTCCTACCTACCAAGAGCAATAAATAGAACCATCAAAAAATTAATTATTAATTCATAAAAAACACAATTTCATATGAATGGTTCGCGCAAGCTCGACGCGTTTTAAGAATCTCATTATTACTACTCCCTAATACAGAGGGTTTACGAAACTAAATGAAGTGATCTCTCATATTTATATCGCGGCCGCGATTACCAGTACCATTGATATCCTGGGTGGGCACCTAATTGGAAGGCTAAAGAATATAACGACTACCGGACTGCCACCGTGAATTTTGCTACTAGCTTCGGTTTGATCCCGGACCGTCACCAATAACCCATTGCGTTGCTCCATTCGACTTAAATTGAAATACCTATCCACCTAACCACTACTCTAAACAGCCTGTGGTGGTTCAAAATTACGAGGTGTTGTCCTCGGATTTTTCCCTTAAGGTACTGATCCCGGACCGTCATCAATGGCCCGTTGTGTTGCTCTAGTACGACGTTAACTAAAATTACCATTACCATTACCTAAACAGCCTGTGAGTTGCAATCGGCATAGGTTAGTCATAACCTGTCAAAATTACCTTGTGTGAGTGCACTCCTCTTTTTTGATGAGCACTGTTATCGAGTTTGTTCGAGGCAACTGAGTTTCTAAAAGCAAATAGCACATTGTGTTGTTGCTCTAGTGTGACGTAAATTCAACCAGAAACTACCGACCATAAACGTCAAATATAGTCAACAGATAGATCATTGATGTTGAGAGAATCTCCAAAAGTGTTACCAACATGTCGACTCAGTAAAACAATTTTGTATGTAAATCCATCTCAGGTGAAATGTACCCCCAATTTGAAATAAAAAACCCCAACCTCTCTCTTTCTCTTCAGCTAAATTAAACATTTAAGTTTAGTACGTTACATGCTTAGGTTTCTACTTTTTTTATACGTACTTAGCTCTATCTAGAACTCAACAATCTTTATAAAGACATTTTCACTTTTAACTCTGCAATTTAATAGTCGATATGAAAATCTTAATCATGAGAACCTGCTACAAGCCAATCGAACTTTTCTCAATGCATAATTTAACCCACAAAGCAACCACCTCGGCGTCTTTTGATTCTTAAACTCCAAACAATGGCGCATAAGCGAACGAACAGAAGGTTGTAATGAAAATTCATTCCAAAATGCATTAACTCCAGCTTATCCAGGTCAGTGCAATAAAAAGCAGCCGAAAAAATTATCTCCAAAAAAAGTGCACATTAGGGCGGAGGGATGAAAAAAACAGCTCATAACATCCATTAACGCCGACAACCCATTGCTCTTTCTTCTATGTAACAGCCCACTTGCGTAGGGGGACTAGAACCAAAAGAAGATTAAGCGTTGCCACTGGATCATTATCACCCGAGCACTGTTTACATAAGCTGCTCCCCTGCCGTTGTCTGGAGAAGGGGAGAAAACGACAAAAATAAACTCTCGTTATTCCCGCCAAACGATATACGTAATTCTACGGAAGTTGAGGTTATTCCCGATTTTCCACCCCCTCAGACGATGCCTCTATTGTTCCGGTATGCAGGAGTAGTAATCGCCCGTCCTTTCAAAAAACCACTGCTGTCACATTTATTTCAGTGAGTTTTATTCCATCACTCAGGCCGTAATAATGGGGGTGGATAAAAATTATGCAGGCTAGGTTTGGAAATGAAGTGGAGCAAGTCGTTTGCGACAATGAGCCTGGAGGGATATTTAAGTGTAGTAATAATGTTCTATATTTGCTAAAAGTTTCGAGTTTGTTCGAGGCAACTGAGTTTCTAAAACATTGTGTTGTTGCTCTAGTGTGACGTAAATTCAACCAGAAACTACCGACCATAAACGTCAAACATAGTCAACAGATCATTGGTGTTGAGAGAAGCTCCAAAAGTGTTACCAACATGTCGACTAGCAGTCACGTGACTGCTAGGTGAAAAATGGACTTGGTTGCTCGATTTGATATCTTATCACGTAATTTGGCGATATAACATCTTGCGTCAGGATAGGGGTTTGAATGGGCGTATCCATGGAGTGGTAAAAAAAAATTTGTGAAATCGCCAGTCTACTACTATCAGATGATCAATCAATGAACCGATCAGATGATGAATCAATGCATGGGCGTTTTCTCGCGTTCAGTGGACCAATCATATGATGAATGTTAGGTTCGACACATCAAACAAAAGTAATCTAAAGGTCTCGTTACAGCTAGTTTTGGTCACATGAACCTGGGCACATAGAAAGGTTGTCATTGCTCACTATACAATACTTTTGTGTTTCCTCTATGCTACTTACCATCTAAATCTAAGCCCCTAACATTTCTTGAAAACTTCCCAGAAAATTAATCTCACCTTAGATCTTGTTCTTTTAAAATCTTCAATACCTTTAGTAATAAGAAATAATTGAGTTACCAAAATATATTTCACGCCATGCAATATGTAGAAATATAAATCCGGTTGGTTGTTTTTTTTATGGCGCAAGGCTACAACAAACAATATATTTCCATCAAGTAAAGGAACATGGATGAACACAAAGAAAGTTTTACAGAAACAAGAGAAAAATACACACAGGGAAAGTTACTAGAATCGAACCAATGCAGCCTAAAACTCGCAAGTTGATAACACAATGACCAAACTTACTCAGACACGGCCTTAAATCATGAATCCTCAAGAATTCTGAATTCAAGATATCGTATAGTCACCTATCCTTAACAAGCTTATAGCTTTGGAAATATCAGAAGGGATTTTGCATGCGTACAGAGAGAGAGAGATGAGTGGATTTCGCTGCATTCGTTCTAGGTAAGTACTAGTTGAATTTATGTCACACTATACAGCAACACAACGGGTTATTGGGGACGGCCCGGGACCTATACCGAAGTGAGAGATCCGAGGACAACACCACGTAATTTTAAACCACGGTCAGCACCTGATCTCGCGCCACACTCTTCAAACTACGCAACATGCCATCGTGACGACATTTGTGACACCCAAGTTGTAGCCTGCAACCAAGTACGCAAGGCGGTCTTTGATTGTATCAAGTCTCAAACTCACAACCCTGTGGTTGCTAATCCGTGACAGTACCTCGTCCTCTGACCGTGGTTTAAAATAACGAGATGGTGTCCTCGAATCTTTCACTTCAGGTTAGCCAATAGCCCGCTTCACCAATAGCCCGCTGTGTTGATCCAGTGTGATGTTAATTAAAATATCTACCTACCTACCAATTGGGTTACAGCAGCCACATTATTTCTAGGACAATTTTTCTCTCATTACTCATACAGCCCGGATTTTTCCAGTGTGACGTTAATTAAGAATTATCAAATACCCATATTGTTAATGTCAAACATATTTGTGCTTAAACAAGACCAAACAAATTCTAACACGATCAAAGTAATAAGCAATCAACACAAGCCGTCGTGAATATACCTACATTACAATTGTAACTTCTCTTAATATAGTGGATGTGTATATTACTTATTTGCCTATATCTCTCATTTTTACTGGACCACCGACTAAAATTTTGTTTGAAAAACAGCAAGGTATCAGTCTGTTTAGAACTGGTAGTTCTTAGGACCATCTGCTAAAAGTTGTCTTGGCCTTTTCCTATGGCCTTCCCCATCTGCCACAATGTGAAATTTCGTTGCTGTGTCTAGACATCAAGTTAGGGGGTTGTGTTTCTTAATCTGGCGGGAGAGGAAGGTAGAAAAAGACGACCCTAAAAAGAAAGAAAAATCGTAAATGATGGTTTTTTTTTTAAACTAGTATGTAACAGTACATAACTTTAAAAAAAGTATGTAAAAAGTGTATCATTTTATATTTTTTCTATTAAATAAATTTTTCTTATCCCTCGCTATATTTTTCTGGTGTTTACAGTACTTTAAAGAGGTATCCCAATTCGAAGAGTCGCGTACCTTAGAGTTGCAAGTTCGAAACTCGATCCAACCATAGACAGTCGTGCATTTGGAGACTTGTGCACATTAAATCTGTCGTGGCCTCAAATGTAGTCACGTCAACTTGGTATGGAAGTTTCGAGAGTTCACTGGCATGAACTCACATTTTTAAGACAACCCGCATCGATATTTTGTGCTACAAATGTTTCTCTTGGAGTTTAATTCTCCTCATCTGAACGCGGTAAAAATTACATGATGTTATCCTCGGATCTTTCTCTTCTGGTTGGATCTCGGACTGTCGAAAATAGCCCGTTGTGTTGCTCCAGTGCGTCGTTAATTAAATACCTACCTACCCTAAGTTTAATTAATGCTTAACATATGCTTCCTGTTGAGGAGTTTTACGACATATTAAAATATTAATAGTCCTTTCCTAACACATTGTATTTTTCACATTGATGTGTTGTGGAAATTTGCCAGAGATAATGCACTGTTCAAACTTTCAAACCACGCTACCGTGATGATATTTGAGAGATAAACAAGTTTGGGTTATGTTTCGATTAGCTTGGTCAAATAGTGCCATTGCGCCTAAAACTCCAACAAACAAACGTGAACGAGCCCGTTGCGTTGCTCTAGTATGACGTTAATTAAAAAAAAAGGAATTACCAAATTACCAAACGTGAATGTAAAAAATTAATCTCTTTTGCCTCATTGTGGTATATGTCCTCAATCATAATCAGCTTCGACGCTAGGTAGGTATTTTAACTAACGTCGTACTGGGAGCAACACAAAGGGGTATTGACGACGGTCTGGGATCAATCCCAATGGGAAAGATCCATCAGCTTAGATGGATCAGACTTAATATCAAGAATGTGCTCAACCATCTATATGCTCATGTGATCATTGCAATCTGTAAATTGCAATATATTTATATCTCTGAATTAAGAGGAACCTACTGTCAGGTCTCATGAACAAATTGAATTGTTTTTTTCAATTTTATCAGGTGTATTAACCCGAAATTTCTCACTTCTAAGCAAAAATAACCTGGTGGTTGTCTCGACGTCATTAGCCAATACTGGCCAGAATTTGATAGGCGATATATCTCGGAGATCAAGATCTCGTCGTCTCTCAACTGACCAGATCGTGATCGCGTCACCATCAAAAAATCTGCAATGTCTTGAAAACGAGGTATCTCGTCTTTTAGCAAAATTCGTCTGATCCTGATGGATGAGATACCTTGTCGAAACTACTTGGAGGATTATTAAAATATTTAATTTAATACATGTATTTGAGTAATCTTTAATGCGACAAGCATAAACCAAGACTACCAAAACTCCTTTCAAAAACATTTAAAATAGCAATGCAGTATATGTCGCACCAGACGACATCAATTTGATTGAAACGAATCACAAAACGCTCAAAATTCTAGGAGACGAAGCACGCGTGCCTGAAAGATTTTGCTCCGTACCAAACTCGAAACAGCCTCCCACAACGGTTATTAATAAAGAAACGCGTCCACGAACTCAAAGCCCAAGCACAAAATCAAAAAGGCATGACTTACTCCCCTCTCTTCCGAACAGAATAATTTCGGGACAGTCAAACCTGACGTGAAAAATCAAACTCCAACAAAAGACGGAAGGCAGGCCTCCCCCACAGACCCCCGACTCCATTCAGCCCCTCTTCTCTCACTGCAACCGCACAAGGGGCCGAGAATTGAATATGTCCCTATGCATACACGCAAAAAAGTATATCTCTTTTCGCGGTTGAGAAGCATTTGTGAATGTATGATTTATACAGCTTCCGACGTGAGTCGTTGCAGGGGGACTACTCCAAAGGATGGAACTAATTTGGACCGTTGCTGTTCCAAAGGAAGTCGGGTGGAGTAGATTTTAGTTACGATTATTACATATTATATCACATGGGGTGTTGTGTTCGGTTGTGTCCCCTGCCATGACTGGAAATCGTATTTGGGAACTTGGGCTATACTGTCTTTAAACCCATGTAACGTCATGTTAACTGCATTCACACAACAAGTCCTTTTTAAAAGTCAAGGAGGGTCAACTCGAGACCCAGCTTTATTTTGAGGCCCACCACATAGTCAAATAAAGCCAGCAATAATCAACTCACGTTAACTTTTAACGAACAACAAATTTAAGTATTTTCATAACTTAAGGGGTTAAGAACCTTTTAAATTTTCAAAAAAAAAATCAAAAAAAATTATTATGATCTAATTAATAATGCTCTGTTTATTACAACGTTTTAAAACAAACCTGGAGTAAAATTTCACTTTGGAACGGAAGTTATAGTTAAAAGAGTGAAGCCCTTAATCAATCATTTAGAGCCAGCTCGAGAATGTCTAGTAAATTTAGATAATGAAAGAATAGACATTGACAATTTACGCTTTCTTCAGAGCACGAAAGAGCAAAAGAATAAAGCAAAAAGTTGTTGCAGAAAATTTTCTTCTGCAAGAAGGAGAAACAAGTGCTGCTGGAGCATTTTAATAATAAAATTGTTTTTAAACGACGATATCTCAAAACTGTGATTTTACCTCTTGCGCGCAGGATTTCTGTGGAATAGTTCGTTAGAATTACATGAAATTGTAATTGATTATGTGAACCATATATATGTTTAAAATGACCTACTTTTTTGTCTATCCCGTTGACAGTTTTTGAAAAAAAGTTAATTTTGTGTTTTGAAAGAAAAAAAAAGTCAATTTTTTGTATTAAAATATTTTTTGTAAGAAATTTAAAAAAAATACAAGAGTTCGTCATTGTAATTATACTATATATTTTTAAGTATATAAAAAAATCAGCTCAGAATAATAATTGTTTTGCCCAGAATACTGCGCGCTATGCATCATATAATATTCTAACAACAAAAACAATGCATTTCATTTTGGTCCAATTTACAATATATTTAAGAGGTAGAAATTTTTTTTAAAAAATAGTTTACAAAAGATAAAGATAGTTAAAATTTGCATACAAAATTTCATTTATGAAAATAATTTATTCATGGAGATATTAAGATTCGAAATGTAGTGATTTTTTTTACATATTTTGACATTTAAAAGGTGCCTAACCCCTTAATCCTTTAAGGAGTAATGGGTATCTAGCACACACCTTTTTGTTACGTATATTAAGACCACAGAGAAGTAAGATAGAGAGGCTTCAGTGAAGGTCTGACTTACAGCGCCCTCGAAGAATGTCAGTTGTCCCTAATTGTGGGCCTAGTTTGACATGCTGAAGATTCTTTGCAGAGCATTTAAATAATATTTTTTCACTGTTTCCATTTTTTTCCTGGTTATTTAAAAAAACTCTCAACAAAAATTCATGCTGCTCTTGCAGTTCAATCGCAAGACCACTTGTTCAAGTTTTCCACTAAAGTTAAAAGGTAAATTGTTTTAGTTTTTTTTTTTTTTGTTTGGCAGAAAAATGAAATCGCGTTCTATTTAGTGTTGAGACTATTCGACCAAGATTGTTGTGTTTCGTTAACAATTTTTCAGTGTTATTTTTTGCATTTGTTATTGAATCAAAATCGATCGCAATTAAACGAACTTAAAATGTTATGTACAAAATTCTATAGAATTGTGATGATTAATACATTTTATTTTGTGCTATTTGTTGGTGATTGTATTATTTGCATACTGCTTTAATGCAATTAAAATTTATCTGTCCTTAGTTAGACCCATGATATATTTATCTAACATTTTTTTTAAAATTACACCAATGAAATATTTCTGCACAGTTCTATAAACGACATATCATAAATGAAATGTTGTGAATTTCTGTATTTGTTTTATGTAAAGTAATTAATACCCTTTTATTTCGGGGGAGGGGAGGGTTTGCTAATGCTAGTAACTAAGTCATTTAATAGAAAATAAAATAAAGGGAACTTGCAACAAAATTTAAAAATTCCTCCTTGTTATTATGTTTAGCTTGCAAAAAAAAGAAGTTGTAAAAAAGTGTTATTTGTAAATAAATAGTAAAAAATGAGATAAAATATACATAAATTGAAATCAAATCTATTTATTTTTCAAAATTCCCATAAGCATTGATAAGATTGATAAGTATTTCAAAATTATATGAAAGGCAAATTAAGGTTCTTTTTAAGTTCAGGACACATTAGAAAACTGCCATTTCAAAGCATTTATGCTTAAAATATATAAAGATTACTTAGCTTTTAATCAAAAATGCAAACGGCGTTTCAAATAGTAGGGAATAAAATAATCTTAGTAAATTAACAGCTAAAGGATGGAGGTGTACTTAAATCGAAAATCTTAGTGCTTTATCGAATATTTGAAGCAGACCTTGCCCCATCTATTCCAGAATTAAAGTAAATTTTGACAGCGTTTGACCAAACAACCCAACTTTAACCAGCCGCTGTAGTAAAAACTTGAAATGCAAATAGGAAATGAAAAAACCCGCCAAAACAATAAATAAACAAACTACCTTGTTCGGTTGTTATGAAAACGAGGCCTAGTTCAGACGCCATAGTATTGCTAACTGACCCTTACCGAGGGCGCCAGCGTCTAAGAGATTTCAGATGTTTTTTAGCAGACTATTGTTTCCTATGACGACACCGTTTCGTTTCGTTTTGTCTTCGGTGGTTCTTACGATGTCATCATCCCTTGTGGATTGCCTATTTCCTTTCACCGTTACATTAATTTACGCGTCAAGTAAAATATTCTACACACTATATTTATTGAAGATTAACCACATTTACACATGTACAGAGATGTGAGGTTTTTACAGCCACACTAAAATCTTATTCATTCATCTACAAATAAGTACCATTCTCACCAGTCCAGGAGGGTCCGTATAGTGGTAGCGTCACCTAGCTCGGCTGTCATTGGCCGATCTACGTATAAATTTTCCACATCCTAAAGCAGTGATCCCTCTGTATGTTACTGCTCTGTGATTGAGACTATCATCCTTTCATTTGATTTTCTGATGTCCAGAAATGCTTTAGATGGGAAGTGAAATATAAGGGGATCCCACCTTCCCTTAAAAAAGCTAACATTTTTTTTTTCAAAATACATTAATGTAAAGTGATCATCTTTACATATTGAGTATTTTGCTTGAAAACATTTTTGTAGAAATGCTCTTTAAAGGGCTAACAACTTCTCAACTATCTACTATTATTGTGTACGATTTGTGGCCCTGTTTATCTTACGTACATACCCAACTATGGAGGACTAGAATTTGTAATATAAACCTATGTATATACCTATGAATAAAATTTATAAGCGTGAGTACAAGCAAAATAATCAGTTCAAATGGTAAAGGACCGTTGTATTGGACTTGCAGTTGGGACGTGACACAATTGTTCCAATTATTGGTAATTTGAGGAATGGCTGTTCTCGTCGGGGTTTAAACTTCCCGTCTATAAAAATATCTTACGCATAAGGAAAAGAAATTTTAACGAATAGATTTAACTATACCCCGGAGACCAAATACGACCCTCTCCAAATATTTAAATATTTTTTATTACTTTTTATATTATCTCCACCCGGCAGATTTAACAGGACCGCAGGCCAGACACGACCATCAGGACATGTTTACCCGACTTATAGTCCAGATGTGGAACTCCTAATATTTTTATTAGTCCTGCAGACGAAATACGGTCATCCGAATAGATTAACGGCCGGCAGATCAGATGCGGCCCTCCTTATTTTTTTATCAGGTCCGTAGACGAGATACGGCCTCATAATCGAATAACTGGCAAAGAGACCTTATAGCCAGCCCTTCGGAAAGGTGTAACAGACATGGAAGACGAGATTCGGCAATTTGAAAATATTTGTCAAGCCCGCAGGCTAAGTACGGTCATCCTAAAAGGTTCACCCGACTCGCCGGTCGTATACGGCCTTCCAAGTAGACGCACAAACGAGGTATCGATACCCAATATTCCTGGAGGATAAACATTCATAAAAAAAAAAATATTTTAAAAAGTAGCAAATCGGAGCCTAGCGTTATTTTGCAAATAGCTACGTTGAAATGTGTGTCTTTGCTTTTGTGTTTGTCATTTGGATTCAAATGGCTTTTTTTCCTATTCTTCCGAACGTTACACACAGAGCCGATGCTGATCGGATCATTAGCATTGGTTTCTGGCCAAATCACACATATATGCAAAATCCAAAATTGACCACAGAGCGAGCGTACAATAGCGAGAGGATTTCCATGCATTACCGGGCATTGGTCAACCAGTTGTGGGTAATGTTGCCTGAATGACCGTGGTCAAAGAGGCCTCGTTTCCGTTGGGAAGTGCAGAATGGAGAGTGATTTGCATAAAAGATGGATCTGAACTTCTTGTAGAAAAATTCTTTTTCCCGAACGATTTTCAGATTCTTATTTCGAAGATTTTAGGGGTACATCGATTTGTTGATGCTCTAAATCACGTTCTATTTCATCGCATTTCCACATGATATTTTTGATGGATGCTCGTTTTATTATTTTCGACTCAGTTATTTAGAGCAGTCTCACTCACGAAGATTGTGGATGGGAAGCTACTATAGGGAAACTCCAAATTGTCTATTAAAACAAAACTCGACATTTTTAAATTTCGAAGTTTCTTTTAAATACACTTCCTCAAGTAAATGCTACATAAACGGTCTAACTTTAAATAATCTTAAATTATTCTCTGTCATGTAAAAATTCCATATATCTTAAGATACATGTTAGGAAACATATTCTTACTGTTCCCCTGCGCCATTTAGAGTTGTTAGTACATCTTATTTCCTTGTTTTTTTTTATTTTCCTATTTTAAATTAAATCCTTTGTTTAAAACTACTATGATGTTTAAAATAGATATGTTTTAAACTCTACATATAATTTATAACTATGATAATGCTTCAAACTGTTGGGTTAATTTTTCGGAAATAATTGTGGCATTGTATTTAATATTTATTTGTGCATATATGAGTGTATATATATTGTGTTGTGTGCAGCCTTTACGACAACTTGGACATTTTTCTCTCTCGTTGGCCACGAGAAAAAATATATTCAAGGAATTTAATCATGCGGACAGCTATAGCATATGTTTATCGCAGTGGCAACGGCCTTGGCGTTTTTTTTTTTGGCACACTTTTAGTAGCGAGATATTGCAGGTTAAGACAACCCATTTGTAGGTATAGCTTATCGCGGTGGAAACGACGGCATTATCGCTTTTTTTTTTGTGTGTGTGTACTTCTAATGTCTCCAAGTAAAGAATTATTTCAAAAATCTTTTTTTTTTCTTACAACGGAAAGTAACAAGCTTAAGAAACACATTTGTAAACGTATAAAAAAAATATTGCATATACGTAATATATATACGTAAATATAATACATAAAACACAACTTAAGACGACAGCACTGTACCGGGACATAAATTAAAATGAAAGAAAATTCCACAACTATCGAAAAACCAATAAAAAAACCTATGAAAACAAAGAAAAAATTTTAAAGGACCAATGAAATCAAAGAATAGTTTAAAATAACCAATGGAATCAAAGAAAAAATTTCAAACGAACCATTGAAATCAAACGACAGTTTAACGGATTTTTAAAGAACTTTCTAGAATATTCAAAATGAAAATTTGAACTTTCCGCTTGCCGAGGTTGCTTAAAAAAAAAAAAAAGAAATAACCGTAAAACAGATGCGTTGCCTTAATATGCCATAACTCACAACTAAAAGTGCGCCAAAAAAAAAAGCTGTTGCCACCGCGATAAACATAGACTGAAGCTGTACCCATCTGTATTACACTTATTTCGTTTTTCAAGGCTACCTCGGCAAGCAGAAAGTTTAAATTTTCATTTTGAGTATTCTAGAAAGTTCTTTCAAAATCCGTTAAACTGTCGCTTGATTCCATTGATTGTTTTAATTTTTTTATTTATTATCATCCTTTAATTTCATTGGTCCCTTTAATTTTTTTTCTTTGATTTGAGAAAGCGCCTCTGTGTATTTTTCGTCATATCACCCTACGTGTGTGGTCGGGCGTTATTGTGTTGGTAAATCGCCTCAGCAGGTTGTTCATAGCTGTCTATCAATCTACCACGAACCATTAATAGTTGTCGCCTGCATCAGCTGATATGACCCCACACCATTGAAGTAGGCGTTACAGTGGTTCGACAGTTAACTGAGGGTTGTCGTGGGTCCAAACAAAAAAGGAGAGATAAAGGTAGAGAATGCATCCCCATTCACGAGGTCCAAAAGGTGTTGTATGAGCAAGTTCACGTTTTTACAGGCTTAAACCAGATTTGGCTTGATATCCCTATGAAATGTAAACATTCTTGGCGATACCTTCGCCTGCGTAATGTAAACATAATCGGGCTTTCACCTTTTTGAACCAAATAAGCACAAGAATAAACGAATTGCACTTTCTTAGTAACAAATACGACCTTCTTGATTAAATGGACAATTTTTACTTAAAGTATTTGCTGTACGATTTTGCGTATTTTGAACTATTATTTCATAAAAGAAAAGTTACTTAGAATACCAATTCTTGCAACTTTGCTGGCTTGAAATGCTTCCAAAGAAGCTTAAAGATTTTTAAAAAACAGTTATTCAAAGCATAAAATTCAGTGTGACAGTAAGGGTTTTAGATATCTTTCTATCGAGAACATTGTGTGAAAATGTTTTGGTTTAAAAACTTGTAATCGTAGCCCCCGTGAAAGCCAGATCAGATACATATCAGATTTCGAAACAGATTATGTTTTAATTTAAACAAATACTCGTACTTTAAACAATCATATAAACAAAACAAACGAATTTCTAAAAAGTTATCGATCAGTTCTTATTTATATTCTAAAAAGATGCCGCCCTTGAATGAAACCATCTGCTTCACTTAAAAAATAATTATTCTTTTTTAAGTAAAGCAGATGACTTTATTCAAATAAATTTTTGATTCCTGAAAAAATAATTGTTTTTACATTTTCAAATTTAACGCAAAAGTACATATGTATTTTTTGTTTCTCTCTCTCAACACAAATAGAATAAAACAATCTCTGCAAATCAAAATTCAAATAAAAAGATATAAGGAGCGATCACTCCCTCCTGTGTTAGTATCTAAACAATATTAATCTTAAATAAGCGATCTGCACAATTTGCATACAAGAAACTACCAACAGCTTTATAAACACGTGATATTTGTTTCCTCTTTCGGAAGATATTGTGTCGCTCTAGTACGACATTAATTAAAAATTACCATTACCATTACAATCTTTCTGAAGTCGCCAAGATTCGCCAAGCTGCATTTTTGCGTACAACAATAAAACATTCGATTTTTTCGCAAAAATATTAATTTTAATGATTTTAAAACATTTTTTATCAGTTTACAGTTATACAAATTGTTTTCACGAAGTCAAATAGTGCAAAAAAGTGTTCAATATAACGAATAAACATTACTTATACTATAATGTGATGCAACGCTACTTTTTAAAAAATGCTTTAAATACTAAACGAGCAGATAAGTAAAAAATAACACAAAAGTGAAATGATAGGGTGATCCTTTAGTTTCTCTCTCTCTCTCTCTCTCTCTCTCTCTCTCTCTCTCTCTCCTTTCAATTGTATGCAGAATAATATGCAATAGTTTTTTAATACTCTTGCTGAATAACCCGGCGTTGCTCAGGTTGAAATGGTTAAATGTTGATTGAAAAATAATCACTTTTGAATAATCACTCTTCCTAAATAGAAAAATGAAATCATTTAAGTTGTACAGAAAATACTTTTTAACTTCATTGATTTCTGGTGTACGGAAAATACTTTTTAACTTCGTTTTAACTTTTTTATAGTTTCTACAATTCACTTGGAATTCCAATATATACATTTAATTCCTGAATAATGTATTTTAATATGCACAAAATTAAGAGCTATACAAACAGAAACGAAATTCCGATGAAAAAAATGCAAAATTCTGAAAAACGAAAGATGTGCAAACTGTCGAATTAGGACTTCCTGACCTAAAATAGAGCAATTTGAAAAAAAGACAGAAAAATATTAATTGATAAAGACGATATAACTATTTAAGAAATTTAGTAATGCTCAAATATGATCGCGACAATTTCCCTGTAATAACTCAAATAGACAATCCCTGTAGAACGCGGTTCTTTGTCAATATTAATTTATTGCAAGAAAAAAAACTTTAGATTTTAGAATTGAGGCTTCCAGGGGCACTTTTAGGACTACCTGTGTGCCAATTTTCATGATGGTAAGTGCTATAGATTGGTCTGAAGACAAGAAAGTAATAGCCTGTGTTTTACGCAGTGTTCTTAAATATAAGCGTATCAAATTTGTTGTGGATTGGTGAAAAGGTGTAGATTTGTATCGAAAATATACACACAAACATCCTTTTTTTATAATATAGATTTTCTGCCTTCAACACGTCAATATATATATATATATATATATATATATATTAATTACACAACAAAATTTATTTTGTAGATAACATGTTGACCAAGTATCAAATGATTAAATTTATAGACTTCTGTGAAGTGTGGCTGATGCCAAAATCAGTAGCCAGAGTAGCCGCCATTGTTGGAGATCACCGCTGCCACACGCCTCGGCATTGATTCAAAGAGACTTTGGATGCGTTCTTGGGGTACAGCAGACCAAGCAGCTTCCACACGTTGCCAATGTTGATCTGGTGTGGCAACTGGGGATGTAGTTTGGGTCAATCGTTGAGCAACCATGGACCACATGTTTTCTATCGGCGAAAGATCCGGAGAGCGAGCTGGCCAGGGAAGCAATTCAATCTGGCGATTGACGAAGAACCCTTGGACAATGCGTGCCACGTGTGGTCGCGCATTATCCTGTTGAAATATGGCTGTGGGCAAGCCCTGAAGGTAAGGAAGGACAACTGGCTTCAACACCTCGGAGATGTAGCGCTGGATGTTTAAAGTTCCGGCAATGCGTACTAGAGGAGTGCGAGAGTGATATCCAATACCGCCCCATACCATAATACCCGGTGCAGGACCAGTGCGGCGGTGCATAACGCAGCTGTTCAGCATCCTCTCTCCATGGTGTCGAAAGACTCGAATCCGACCATCGTGGTGTTGCAGACAGAAGCGTGACTCGTCAGTAAAGACAATTTCATTCCATTCTGCCGTCCAAATCCTTCTTTCATCGCACCATTGGCGGCGGAGACGTCTGTGTTTCTGCGTCAAGGGTAGTCGAAGCAATGGACGTCTTGCGGACAGACCATTCTGCTGTAAACGGCGTCGAATGGTACGCGCAGACACTGGAGGATGCGTTACAGACTGAATGTACTGTGCTATGGTTCGTGATGTGGCTGAGCGATCCGTCACTGCCATACGCACAATATGCCTTTCATCACGTGAAGTGGTGCATTGAGGTGGATGCGATCCAACACGTCGGTCCTTCGTACCCTCCTGCATCCAACGATCACATATCCGCATTACAGTTGTTTGGTTTCGTCCAACACGACTACCGATTACCCTGAAAGATAATCCACAATCTCGGTAGGTCACTATCTTTCCTCTGTAGAACTCGGATACTTGATCAAAAGATGATCGCTGTTTTCTACGAGGCATAATTGATCGTTTTTTTGAAAAAACCACAAGAAAAACACAACTGCCGTACTTGAAATCGTCGAAATCTCCAAACCTTAAATAGCGCTTTGAAGTGGCGCCACAGGCGCGCGTGATATATATATATATATATATATATATATATATATATATATACACCCACGAATGCGGTGATTATCTACCGAATAGCAGTAGCGGGATCCGTCACTAAACATGCTTCTTTGTCCATTCCATTCGTCAAGATTCTTCGTTGTCAAGAGATTCTGCGTAAGGAAACTACATGTGGGTTGGCTACCAGCTATTATAGCCATCCTTATCCGAGTGACGCCCCGCTGCAAATTCCTGGTGTAATCGTGTGAACCATCATTTGTGACAGCTAGTCCCGTTTAAAAGAAGAGGGATGGTACTTCGACATTGCAACGATATGTTAAATAGGTTCGACACCATATTGTTAAGCCTTTTAAGTTACGAGTCCAAATAGGAATTTACTTTCACGATAACAATCGGTCAAATGTGGGCTTGTCTCACTCAGAAGTGCTTCCGTAATATTGAAGCTATATCTTGGAAATAGGTTCTCAGATCTGTCTTCCATTGAGTAATGTCTGCGTAATGGCTTTAAATATCGTGCCATCAATTGCACCAATCCGGAATATAAAGGGAATGAATCCAGCAAAAATTAGAATGTTTGTCATAATTTATCATGTTAAAATAAAGGTAAAAATTAATAATTTATCATGTTAAAATCATGTTAAAATAAAGGTTGTATAAAGAAAATATACCACGTCGTATATTGGAAAATATCACTAGCAAAAGGGACCTTACATATTACTCTTATGGTATCTGTTTAAAATCTAGACGAAACCTATAGGTAAGAAGCTAGACTAAAAATTCTTTGCATACAGACACAAAGATCTTTGTAAGGCAAATTTATTTTCATTAAGTTTAACTATTGGTTTTTTTTTTGTGGTCAGATGGCAAAATGTTTAAATCACTTTTTTTTTTTAATTTTTCTTGATAGCAATTTTAAGATTCAAGATTCAACATGCGGTTCTGCAGTTTTGATTTATTACAATTTTCCCACATTTGTTTTTTTATAAACTGAAAGAAAACGATTTACGATATTTTGCCACCTTCTAAACATTAACAAACCAGACTCCAGGATGGGAATTACTCAATTTGTTGAGAAAAGTGACTTATATTATTTTGCCATCTGAGCACAGCTTTATTTTGAAGATTTTACGAAACCAAACCTGTTATACAGATGTAGATATTTAACAACCTATCCTTTCACTCATACGGACAACAAAAATAGTAAGGGTTTTCACTTCTTTCTCTATTCAAAGAAAAATATATATTCTCATAAGTTCCACGATAATGATGAGCAACCTAATATACACTATCTACCAATAAGTATTTGGACACCTATGCAAATGACGACATCTGCGGTATTGATATACGTCACGCGCTCCGCCTTTAAATATCGTGAAGGAAACAACATTGGCATGAGTCGCATGCAAGATGCCACGAAGTGCAGAGATCTGATTTCGAGAAAGGTGTAATCATCGGGTATCACAGAAATGGCCGATCCTTAAGGGACATCTAGCGAGCCGAATTACCCAAAATCGACAGTGGCCAATGTGATTCAGAAGTGGAAGGTGAGTGGTGATTGTCGGAATGTGCCCCGAGTCGGCAGACCCACGAAACTGGGAGATAGAGACCAACGGGTTCTGTCCAGAGAAATTCGAAAAAAACCGCACCCAACCGATGGCCTACATACTCCAGGAGTTTCAACAGGCAACCGGGGGTGTTGTTTCGATTAATACCGTCAGTAAGAAAGCACATCTGTTTGGTTTTCATGGTCGTGCTGCCACCCATAAACCTTTGATCACAAAGTCCAACCGAGCTGTTCTGTTAATGTGGTGCAAAGTACGTCGAAAGTGGACCGTAGATCAGTGGAAACGAGTTCCCTGGAGCAATGAATCAAGGTTCATTCTCTACCGTTCGGATGGCAGGGTCTGGGCCTGGCGTTTGCCTGGAGAACGCCTCCTGCCAGAATGCATTGTGCCCACGGTAAAGTTCGGCGGAGGTGGAATTGTGGTCTGGTGGTTTTTCTCTTGGTATGGACTGGAACCCTTGGTCAAAATTCATGGTACGCTCAACGCCGAGGCCTGCTGCACTATTTTGGATGACAGTGTGCTTCATACGTTGTGGCAGTTTTACGGGTTGGACCCATGTTACTTCCAGGACGACAACAACAGCTTTCATGTTGCGAGGTCCACCATGGATTGGTATGGTGACAATGGGGTTAACGGAACGGACTGGCCTGTCTAGAGCCCAGACCTGAGCACTATCGAGAATATCTGGGACGATTTGGATCGCCGAATTGAGGGGTGCAACAACCGTCCAAAATCGGCGAAGGAACTTACATGTCTTCTCCAAGCCGAGTGGAAGAAAATACCACGAGCCGTCATACAAAGACTTATGGAAAACATGCCCTGGAGGGTTAAGGCTGCAATTGCCTCTCGTGGAGGCTCTACCAACTATTGAATATGAATATATTTTGTTTTTCTTTTCTATCACTGGTGTCTAAATACTTATTGGTAGATAGTGTATTTCCCGTAATTGAATTGAAAATCGTATTTTACAAAAATATAAAACTGCGAAAATATTTTGCTTCATTGCCTGAAAATTAAGTGATGAATCTCATACTGTAATCGAATTTCGCGTAATATTTGAACAAAGAGTTTTATAGCTATTGCATGCTCAGAAAAGTGGTAAACGTGTAAATAAAACTACCCAAGTGTTGTTTAACCTCAGATTGGTTCCCGATAACATCATCAAATGTAGCGATATTTTATTCTAGAGAAAAGTCTATTGGAACAGGTGAACGGCGAATTACGACGAACGACACATAAACAAGTTGATTCCTAAGAAACGTTGCAATAAAATTTCATTACTGATTTAGAACCGGTTGTTATCTTGTAGCATAAGGCCTTAAAAGTACAAATGGCTTATTCTTTAATTTTACTGTTAACACAGCACTATGGTCAAAAAAACAATTGGTAATGGCTTAATTTTGTCGTTTATAAAAAAATGTTTTATCCTCATAAGAATATTCTCTTGTTCAAATTTACACTTCTTAATCAATATCTAAAAACAGATGGAAGTCAGAATCATAATTTAGTTTTCTGTTGGAAATTTCATTCGAGGTTTATATTAATCACATGTGTTTAATATTGCTCTTTCCTTCTTTCAGATTTATGAGTTTCTGTGTTTACAGTTCTGTTTCTTGTATTCTTATCATTTCTGTATTCTTATCTTATCTGTTTCTTGTATTACTTCTGTATTCTTATCAAAAGTCAAAAGGCAAAAGTTATCAAAAGGCAAAAGTTCATTTGGATTATGCAATCCTTTTTACACTACGCAATAAGTTAATTACCTCTGAGTCTTTACGCTGTTCGTATGCTTGTCTGTAGCAATGTCTCTTTAGAATTATTAAACGTCTCGTTGGAATTGGAAGTTACACTCTTATTTCAGTATTACAGGACATAACAGAAGTAATTCATAGAAATTGTTGAAGAGGATTTCATCTTAATTTCTCTTTGTTTTATGTACAATCTAAAATACTAACGAAATAGAAAAGACATTCGATCCAACAAATTATACGAAGACATGAAACTGCTTCATGGATAACTTGAGACTCCCTTTCACACTCAGCACCTTAAAACGTGGAATAATAAGGGAAATTGATGTCGGTTGAAACATGGTACGGTTGAAACAACGCTAATAGTGGGCGGAAAATTAGCTATAGTGTAGAATAAAGACGTGGCTTTCGTGTCTGAATCTGTCCGCTTTTGTTCGGTGTTCTTCAAGTGCATCACACGTGTGTGAGAGGTGTTCGTATATTTTTACGCGCAAAAGTAAGTATTTTTGTTGTTGTTATTTTGTTTTTCAATCCAAAACTTTTTTAGTTATGGTTATTATTGTTTTTTACGAAAGAACTTTGGTTATATGTCGGAGTTCAAATTGGTGTATTCTTTTTGTGTATTGGTGTATTGGTGTACGGTTTTTTTGGAATCTGATGAAACGTTTCATCCGACCCCGAAAAACCCAGCAAACCCTTCAGGTTAGGTGCAAAACGAATGTTTTGTAATATTTTCGAAGCATTTAAAAAAAACCACTCTTTAACTGCCCATAAAGTATTATTTGTGTTAGACAATCATTCATCTCACGTTCATATCAATGCTCTGGATTTCTATAAAGAAAACGGAATCATATTTCACGCTTCAGCTACACTGTTCGCACAAGTTGCAACTACTTGATCAATCGGTATGGGCCATTGAAAAAAATCTAAATTCACAGTGTGACGCTTGGACGTGGACCCACCCTGGCAAAACAATGAGTATCTATGACATACCTGGTATTGTGGCTATTATTATGCCATTAACTCTCACTCCGACCAATATTCATGCTGGTTTTAAGAAAACTGGCTTTTATCCATTTAACAGCGACATATTTACTGACCACGATTTTGCGCCATCTTATGTGACTGACCGGCAAAATCCAAATGAAGCGAATCCAGAAGATGACAATCCTACGACGGCTATTAGTCCTTTGATTTTGAATGAACAGCCAAACTTCTATGTAGACGATGAGGAACACACGCCAAATCTGAATGATGCAAGGTATGAAAGTAATAATGAAGCATGTTCTATTCAGTTTGAAGAAGTCGCTCAAGCAATTCCAACACTAAAGTCTGTTTAATCTCCTCTAGTACCACCAATAAATCCTCCAACACATGAAAACGAAAGTAATGCAAACCGTTGAGCAGATTCGCCGAAACCTTCTACGAGCACTGCTGTCTTCTCAACTGAAATAGTGAGACCTTACTTCAAAGCACTACACAGACTGACGGTAAATAAGGTAAAAAAAATAGAGAAAATCTGCAATATACACCAGATACGCCATAAAAAGAGGCAATACGATAAGAAACTGAGGAAATAGAACAAAAAAGAAAGCAAAATGAATTAAAGTCAATTTATACAAAAAGTCAAAATATTCTAAGTCCTAAGATAAAAACTAGAAAATAACCAAAAAGGAAAAATTGTCCTCAGATGAAGAAGAGTAGTATTATGCTTGGTGTGTGCGTTGAAAGTTATGACACTAGCACAGGCCAGTAGACGAATGGGTACAATGCACAGGCTGTCGAATGTGGTCCCATGAGGCTTGTACAGATGGTGATTTTTATTACTCACTAGCAAAATACCCGACCTTACTCGGTTTGAATTGGTTTACTTTAGATTGAAGAGATGATGAAAATATATAATGACTTACATTTTTCGTAGAATGAAATAATATTTTAAAACCCTTCGGCCATCTTTAAAATTTATACAACTTACTTTGGACACAAATCCTACACATGCATATCTATTCATCTAATACACGAATATACGAAATGAAACGAAATAAAAGTTGTCGGAAAAAATTATTCTAAAGATATTAATTTGTGATTCCTTTTTATCTCTTGATCTTGCAGGTTGCCACAACTTGCAACTAAAAAGTGTATAAAATTTAGAAATGCGAAATTACTTCAGAGCGAAAGAAACACGAGTTTCCGTTTTATTCCCGTACGTTGAAAAATATCGTCTGTCCCAAATATTCGTAAATCGTTCACATTGAGCAAAGAACAAAAATAAGACTCGAATTAAATGAAGTATCAGAGCTAAAATTCCATTAAAATTTTTTTTTTTTGAAAAACAATTGTTTTTTCAGCAGTATTGGTTAAGCAAATCAAAGTAATCGTAATGCTCAATTTACATTCCAATTTTTCCAAAACTAACAAATTATGGTTGTTTTAAGTATACTTACTCAGGTGTTTTAGCATGAAACTCATCTAAATATAAAAATAAATTAATGCTTAATATTGCATTCACTAAACTAATAGATAATGTATAAAATAAAATACATTACAATGAAATATCTGGAATAAAATTCATGTGATGCCTGCACAAACACAAAATAGAACATAGAACAGAAAGATGGACAGACAGACTTTCGCAACCAATTCCACTCACTAAATGAAAATAAGTACTCACTGTATGCACATTTTCATGAAAATATATTAATCCATGTGGACGTGTATAGGGCACAACATACAAACAGACAGATGGACAGACAGACGCCAAACGTAAAAGAAGCGGATTCGGCATCAGTAGTTTCCAAAACGGATAGAAAACTTGAAATGGGTCGAAAATATTGAATGTACAAACAAACACTCCATTATTATTTATATAGATGTCATAATTGTAAATCTAACCAATTTATGTAAAGATTTTGTTCATTATTATTTTATTCGTTTTGTCGACGAAATTATTAATTTTACTTTCATTTAATTTTATAAGTTTTCTATTTTATTTAAGCTTGGTAATGCTGAAGTTAAATTTTTAATTGAGGTTTATCAAGTTTAGGCTTAGTTATTTTTTTCGAATAACAAAATGAGACTGATTCTAAAGTAAGACGTTAATGTTGTGCCTTGTCATTAATTAGTAATATCGATAACTGACCGTATTCTGTGAGTTTGACTTAATAAATAAATATGTAACAACATAATTCTCATTATTCTTATTAATCTTCGAGTGTTACAACAGACCCCAATCACTGTTACAACCGCCCCGGATATGGGGTCAGTTGAAACATTTTTCCTGAGTTTTTAAAATGTTTCCAGATGTCTATGTAATGCAGTTAATGCCACTACAACATCATCTATTTGTAGAGTGATAATTAAGGTTCAATTAAGACCTACTGTCAAATACGCTGAGGTCCAAGAGAGTGATTTCGTCGAAAATGGTTCAACCGTCCCCGGTCCCCTAATGCAAATATACATATAATGGAGTAACGAAATTTAAGGACCCGAAATCTTGGGACATAATATATTAATGTTTGAAACTCGCGCCCCCTCAAACATGAAAGATAAATATATCTACTATTATAAAATAAAGTGTTTGTGTGTCTGTGTATGTGTGGTCTGCTGGCTTCAGACGATTCTATACCACTTACAGTCCTGAAATTTGGCACACAGGTAGTCCTAAAAGTGACTGAATGCACCTCGAAGCCTGAATTTTAAAATTTAATCTAAAACACTTTAAAATTAATTTATTAGTTTTTTTCTTCATTGTTCCTTTACTCGCGGAGGTGACATCACAGTCCTCGATTGTTGAAAGCAAAGCCTTTTGCGCTTTTCGTCCTTTGCAACTGTGCCAAGTTATGGCGTCCCTCATGGAGCTGAGACATATTACTAACTAACACCAACACACACTCTCGTGCCGAGTGTCGTGAGACACTGTGCCAGTTAAAATAAGTGTGGTTGGATAAGTGTGTAAGTGTAGTAAGTCAGTAAAATAAGTGTGGTAAGAGCATGCCACCGAGGTGACATGTCTACCCAGAATGTTTGAGCACATTACATATATACATCATTACATCTATACAGAAATTACACTAAATAATTTATACTAGGTTACATTATAAATGCATATATATATATATATACAACATGCAAGGGGAAAAAAGTTATCTGTTGTTGTTGTTGTTGCCAATCCCCAAAGTCCAGCGGGGCTAGACTAGGTCCATGAATCCAAACACCCTGAGGAAGTCCAGGACCAGCAATGGACTTCCAAGGAGATCTTGATGGTTAAGTCCCAGGCACTCCAGGATAAAAAGTTCTCTAGTTTTTCTTAGTCTCTTAGGATAATCAGGTCCTCGTGATTCTCAATGAATCTCACCATGTTACTAATTTTAACCCTCGAGCCCTTGTTACATGAATGTTCCTGAGCCATGCGATTTTAAGGAAAGCGCCCTCATATGCTATGAGGCTGTAAGGTGGCAAACTGTGATGTAATGTAGAGGTGTGCCAATTTCACCACAGGAGCAGTTTTCAGACTTCATTTTCTTAAACCTCGTTAGGTACGATTTGAATGGGCCATTGCCTGTGAAGAAGAGTCTCTTCCATGATCCAACTTGTAGATTTTAGTGACACTCTTGGTAACAGTGTCAGGCACCGACCTGAGTGTTTCACCTTCGTCCCATTCATTTTACCACGAATCAAGTAGCCAGCCAGTGGTTTGCCTTCTGCAATGGCTCTTGGGCCATTTCACCCCTTCATCTATATATTCCGTTGTTGTTTCCTCTTTCTTTTTTTTTTGCTAATTTACCTGCTTCTTCGTTTTTGTCGTGACCCACAGGCGCTTTTATCCAGCCTAAGCAAATTTCCTTGTAGTTATATAATAAGAGTTGTATTTCTAGTTCCAGTGGACTCGGCGTCTTGAGATTTTTAAGTGCCAGGATACCAGCTCGACTGTCTGATCAGATCTTAACATTTTTGTCTGCTCTTGCTTCTGCTGCTTTTATGGCTGAAATAATTCCCTACAGCTCCGCCTGGAAAACTGCTGCTGACATCAAAGCTCCTCAATTGAAGAAAGCTTGTTTCGATTTACGTTGTTCATTAACATAACTTTCTTGCTAGCTATTTTATCTTTGTCACGGGAAAGGACTATTTGAGATTTTCTATTTTTACGATCGTTAAATTTCAACGGATTTGAAATCTATGTAAAATTTTACGCCAGGTTGATACTAGCAGTCCGAATTTTGTGCGAAGCCCGAATTTAAAAATTTATCATCAATGCAATTATTTGTTTGTTACTGTTTACTTTGGTTTTGACTTTTTGAAAGTATAGCTATATTTGTAAAGATTTTTTCGTATAAGACTATTTGGTAAAGTTAATTTTTATCATTTTGGTTTAGATTTCTTTTTGAAAGTATATATATATATATATATATATATATATATATATATATATAGCCTTGAAATAATTTTTTCTTTTTAATGTTTCCAGTATCAGTAAGGTCACGAAAAGAATTGTCACGGGCAACGCCGTGCTGGCCTGCTAGTTACAAACGTACCGATAACAGGGTTATCACAGAAAGAGCACTTACGAAATAGTAGATATGACTATGGAGTTATAGAAGGTGTGATATAGGTAAAAACAGTACTACTTGAAAATCTCATAGCGTTCAGAGAGTTAATGCTTCTAATTGATTGTTACATAAGACACTTAGAGCCAATTCATATGCTTCGAAAATCACCGTAGTCCATCAATCCGAATTGAAACTTGTCCTCTCTCAAGAACTTCAACCCCCACTCTTACTGGTACATGCGTCAACAGAATCCATCGTCTAAAACTACAGGACTCCCTCGCAACAGATTATTCATTATTAACTTCGTATGTTACATCAGACACAATTTAAGCCAATTCCTATACTTCGAAAATCTGACATAGTCCAAGCTGCAGTCTCACCTGCATGACTTCTAAAGAGTTCAGACCTTTTATTCCCAGTAGATTCTTCCCTGTGATTCTTCCAGCAAAAAGATATTTTCATGGAATACTTAAAGGTTATGCATGTAAAAACAATACTACTCGAAAATCTCATGACGCTCATAGGGTTAATGCCTCTAATTAATGTTACATCAGAAACTTTAAGCCAATTCCTATCCTTCGAAAATCAACATACCCCCTCAATCCGAATCGAAACGTACCCGCCCTCAGGAACTACACTCCCGCTCTTACAAGTGCATGCGTCAACAGCCTCTCTCAGCTAAATCGTAGGACTCCATCGCAACAGATTATTCATCACTTCAAAAGTGATGAATAGTCTATGATCTCGAAGTACGCTGCACAAAAAGAGAGATTCATCACTCTTTCAGAAATCGTCCTGATCTCACATTCCGAGACAGCTTCGACTGTTCTCGGAAATCCGCGGGTTCATTCGCTCAAACTCTTACGAACGGCGCAAACCAATAAAAAGCGATATTAAAAAATATCACTCCACCAGGACATAAAAAAAATTACATGTCGTCAGGCGCCGCTTTGGGAGAGGGGTCGAGATGAATAAGGGGAATCTGGCGTGGGGAGATGGATCAGACTTACCACGGTCGCTTTTAAAATTTCAAGAGTGTTTTGGAAAGATATTCCTATTTTCGACATGCAGCCATCAGAATTTCCCTATGAATAATGTAATGTCGGCGAAGACTCACTCATCGAAAAGGAAATTTTTCTCAGGGCTGTTTGATTCGCTTTTTCGAAATCTCCCCCTCCGTTTTATTTTCGCATTTATTTACCGATTCCTTGCCATACGCATCGAAATCAATCGCAGCAACAAGTAGCCTCGATCATGGACATCCCCAGCATATGCAGATTGCTTAAATCCATCTGTACGCAAATGAGAACATATAGATTTACGTATTTTTTTTACTGAGGGTTTGAAGGGTGGACGCATATTTACTTAGGTGGATTGGATTTTTATTCACGTTGGTTACGGCATACACGTTTGTTGGCTCGGGGACTGTATGCCAGGACATATCAACGAGAGATGAGATTCCATGCCTTTTCGGTTTTATTTTCACATCGCTATTGATGTTTTGAATGATGCGATTCTTGAGATTGAGGCTTTGGTTCAAAATGCATTTGACTGGTTGCGGCCAAATCGAATTGGAAACGTTTCGTGTTTTCTACAAAACATCATCTGGATCTATTTATATAGATGGCAAGGATGAAATGCAAATAAAGCTCTTTTGATTTTTGTCCTACCATTTCTGGGTACGGATTTGTTTTTTATTTACACATTCACGTAAATATAAAGATGTAAATAACTAGGAAACATGGCGATCTCTTCTGGACCTGAAGAGATTGCATGTTTCCTAACTATATGGAAGACATAACGGTAGACGCCAATTTCGAAGATGTCGCAGTGAGATGAATTTGTGAATAAATTCCCTCCCATTTGTTCGGGTGTCAGAAATCTATGAATAATTTATCGAACTTTTTAGGCTAGCTGAAAAGGTCTTTAATTCATATAATTTATTTCTAAAAGTTCATATCAAGCTGGATTAGTTGGACATTGAAATAATTGAAAGGTTTTTCTCCGTGAAGTGAAAGAACTCTCCATTTTGGGTGAAATTACTTTGCGATCTTGAAATGTATTTCTATGCAAAAAAGTTTACTTGGGAAATTACGATCTCGTAAATAAAGTATGAGAAAAAACTTATTCATTCCATTCCATTAGCTTTTATTCACTTTGACGTGATGTGGAAATTCGGAGAATAGAGTCGCTTCCATAAAGAATATTCCAGCTCATTCCTCTTAAGCCCTTTTACGCTGTTTTAATATGGAGAGTTCCGCTTCAATGCACCCGAATCTTTGTCAGTCAGTTTATACAGGATTCAGACTGATTCGGATTGACTCGCATTCTAGGCATTGCCTTAGCGAAGTGAGTTCGCCCACAACTCTACAAATCCGCGAGTTGTAGCTGAAGCAGGTTCGTTCCTGTAACTTACCCCGGGTGTATTTCTCTCCCCCTGTGTCAGTAAAATTTTCTTCCTTGTCTTGTATTTGACGCAGCATGTCAAAAATGACGATATAGCATCATAAAACCCAATCCTAACAACCTACAACAATTTCCGCCACTGATCAAAGAATAAAAAGCATCGTCATCAATTTACCATAGCTCACATTAAGCGTACAATGGTTCAGTTTACCAGCAAGGTATAGAAACTAATAACTCAGATTTGGTACTCCATCCCAAATAATAAAATGGACAATTATGGAGGTCGCCCCATTCCTAACTTCCCAAGTGACTGCATCAAAGCCACCATTCATCCCGCTTTCAGTTGTATATATATATATTTCCATTCAAGCTACAAGTGCGGTAAAGCCCGCGGCCATGCTCGCATCCACCATTATCCTCCCCACAGAAGGTGGCAATGAAAGGCAATCAGAAAAGAAATTAGGGTTTTTTTCTTCATTCCGCGGGAAGGCATACAAGAGAGATTGAAATTACAAGGCAGCCAGTGGACCTTAATTTGCAGCTACTGGTCTTTCTTGAGGATGATTGAAGTGGCCAGTTCACGGCGCCATTAGAACACGTAATGTCTACATTGCCTGGGGGTTGGTAGCACAGAGGTGTCATGAACCCTTGAACGGTTTGACTCCCGCTTGATTACTTCACACGTGAGAATTTCGTCTTTTTTTTTGCAGAAGAGTCTAACTTATTTCGTTCTTTCTTTCTCGGCGTCTCTGCAAAGTTGTTTTATTTTCTAAAGAGATGAGATGTAACTCTGGCTGAGATTCCACTGGGGTAATTTAACTACAACGTTACCAATTTCCAGACGGAAGTGGGCTCTTTATTTTCTTTTTTAAAGTATAGTACTTAACATGGTTCGGATCATTTTTTATTGTATTAGGATTCCAAATTTGACTTACTGATAGTTTTTTTTTTGTGTGCGATCAGGCTTACTGTACTGTTTATTTGTAATGATTAATTTGGTTTATCGCGCTGCCGTCATTTTCAGATACACAAATGCTAATTAGATCATATGGAATGTAGGTATGTAGTTGAAATAACGTCGCACTAAAGATCTGCAACGGGGTATTTGTATGAGAGGGATTTTCGGTGAGAATATATTAACAAATCAAACGGTCTGCGAAGATTTTACTACTGCTGTCTAAATGCTCTCGTATGATGCTTATTGAGGTTACCTTAAAATGTAGTTTATCGCCGTTTTTGAGACCTTTGGCGGTTGGTAAAATTGGTATTGACAAATAAAATATCTTGCATCGGTTCGGAATTTATTATTTTGAATTTTTACTGTCGAAGGGATGAAATCGTGTTCAAAAACACGTGTGACGTCACGTTCAGAATGCGTACAGGAAACACGTCCACTGCAGAAAAACTTACCGCCATCTACATTTAACTTCACAGAAAATGACTCATAAAATTTCAATTCGGATAAACTAGAAAAATCCTTGGTTGTTTTATTATAAACTATCATATATATTTTTTAAATATGATTTTCCATTCTGATCAAGCACATTTTAAAACTTTTATTTATAAAACTTGGAGATCCCCTCGCAGAATTATGTTCCAGTCATAGTCAAATCTCATTTGAATAGAATCATCATGTGCAATGTTGGTCACTTACAACAACTAATGATTTCATACAACAACAATGAATTATTTCTATGAAACGATGGGCATTTAATATGTTGGTTGTGTTGCGTTTTTATGGTCAAAGACCAGATATGGTAAAACTGCAAAACAACGGACCTTTAATGTAAAAAAAAGTACATTATGCTATGCACTTTTGTACAGACATTGAAAAAATCTCTACATAACTTAAAACAAAACATATTTTGGAATGGTAAACTAAATCAGAAATAAATCCTTTGACATTTTTTTAGTCCTGTTTGTGTTAATGTTTTGCATACAAAATACAGCGTTTAACTATATTAATAATTTATTTTATAATTACTTTTTTGTGCTTTCAACGCCCAAGGGCATTTATAACAAAAATGTTTCTGCTCTTTGAAAAAAAAAATTAATCGACATTTTTATTAAATCGGATAAAACACATGGAGGTAAGTAGTCAATGCTTTCAAGATTGACTACTTGCCTCCATGCGTGTGATTGCAAGATTGACTACTTGCCTTCTTGCCAAGTAAGACAAGTCAAATCTGTCTTGTTCTTGGGCAGCGATTGCCAATCCTTTTCAAACATGATACACATACATTATTAATTTATTACCAAAATTCTGAGCACGAAAATATGTTTAAAAAGTTACATTGTACAATATATGTGTGTGCGTGCGTGTGTATGTACTAAGTATCATAAAAATTATATAATTAGTAAAGTATATATAATTTAATAATGATACTTAAAGTAATAAAAGATAGTACTCCAAAATATTTATAGGGGTATTACTTGAACTTATTTGTGAATGTATACTTGTCAAAGTCTATGTATACCGTTCAAATGCGATTCAAATCTCGCACCATCTATACAATTTCACAATCCGTAAGTCGCGCCAAAGCCATCATCGAGGCACACCGGTTTAAATTCGATGCTCTAGGGTATGGACGAGGAAATGGACTCACTGTGGCATGGAGATGAAGTATGGAACAGACTAGGAGGATCATGACCTCTGTTAAGTGGTGGTAGATAAATGCTCAAAAAATCCAAGTTAAACTCACTCACGGATTCGAAACACCACGTAAGTTTCCCTCAGCTCAAAACATCCTCCCCTGCATTTAGAAGCACAACCGGAGACATTCTCCTCTTCCGACTGATCCCCATCCTCCGAAACCTTTATCCTTTCTCAAGGACGCTTCCTCATGGTTATTCAGGGGGTGCAGCGGAAGATGGATACCCCGCGGACAATGAATGTTTCATTGGATTCCATTCATATGCGGCCTAACGAAGCTTGAAATGATGAAAGGCGAGGAGCTAAATATCGGCTCCTCTTACATAATTCATGACCGCTCGCTCTTCCTCGGCCATGGTCAGCGCTTTTATCCACTCGGCTGCTGCAGAGCGGCCAGAGGAAGCAATCATAAGATTAATCCAGTCACCAACGGCCTGGAAGCCAAGGCCGGCCCTCCCCCCGCGATTCAGAAAGGGTGGGCCGGAGGAATGGGGCGTGATTCATGGACTGTCTGCACATTTTTATGGGCAGATAAGCTGAATTTATTTTCCCTCTCGTTGAGTTCCGGAGGGGAGTTGTAAATTGAATGATGCCCATAGTTATGGAATTATGTTAATGGTGTATAATGGGGGACTCTTATTTGTCTTCCATAGTTTATTATTATTATAAGAGGTTACGGTTTTGAAAGCGCGTGGGGAGAGCGTTTTAAAATGATTTCCTGGCGTCTAACTAGCAGAATCGAGGTCTTTCCTATGGCTAGCAGAGGTGTTGCTATTCTCTGTGCAACGGGTGGTTATGTTAGTTGTTTGGGACGGTATTTACGGCGAAAGGGCCATATTGGAACAAGCTACGTCAAACACAAGACAAACAACATCGAGTAATGGAAATCCACACCAAAAAAATGTTTTACTAGCACCATCGTACACAGTGTGAGACGCAGTATAGATTAGTGTAATTGGAGTGTATAGAGCATGTCACCGATTCGGCCGGTCTCTACAGAAAGTCGTCATTTGATCGTGGTTAAAATTTACGAGGTGGTGTCCTCGGGTCCTTACCCTCGCCATTGATATCCCAACCGTCTCCAATAGTCCATCGTATTACTCCAGAGATACAAATATTTCACGTTTAATATATATATATATATATATATATATATATATATGTAGTATGATATGGTGTAACTAATAAGAAAATTATAACTTTCTGTATAGGTACGTTTCAGAACTTCTAAGAGGGGTAGGGTACATCCTGACAACTCGAAATCACATAGCAATGTGGGGTCGGAAATGCTTTCCTGAAGCGGTGTTGTACACAGAAGCACCGTAAAAAAAGAGACCGTAAGTGAGAAATCGTTTTAATAATACATGAAAATAAGCAAAAGGTACATGGATTAAAGTAAGTGTTCGAAATTTCTTCCACGGGCTACAATGCACGCCTCATATCTCCAACGCATGGACATACTAATATTCTGGAATACTCCAGGCATATCTCGAATTTCTCCGGCAGCTACTGCAATTCTTGCAACTAGCTCCTCAACATTGTCAACAGGGGTGTCATAAACTAGCGATTTCAGATGACCCCAGAAATAAAAATCAAGACATGATAGGTCAGGTGACCGAGCAGGCCAACGCACGGGACCACCACGTCCGATCCACTGCTGACCAAATGTGACATCCAGGTAGTTACGAACATCTCCGCTATAATGGGCAGGGGCTCCATCGTGTTGGAACCACATTGTCTGTTGCGTCGATGCAGAAATCTGTTCATCTCTCAAAAGTTGTGGCAATACTTGCTGCAGAAAGAGCAAGTAGTTAGGTCCGGTTAGACGAGACGGTAACAGGTAAGGTCCGATGAGGTGATCTCCCATAATACCGGCCCATACATTGACCGAAAATCGAATCTGTGCTGTACGACGTCGTATTGCATGCGGTTTCTCGACCGCCCAGATATGGTCGTTATGCGTGTTGAAAATTCCTTCCCTTGTGAAGGATGCCTCATCGGAAAACAACACTTCAGCAGGAAAAAGGGGATTTGTAGCACAGTTTCCAAGGTACCACTGTGCGAAAGCAATACGAGGTGCATAATCCTCCGGTTGCTGTGTCTGGACACGTTGCACGTGAAACGGATGCATGTCTTCTTCTCGGAGAATCCTCCAGACGCTGCAATGGGAAACCCCGACTGCGTTTGCTACACTTCGTGTACTCGTTCTTGGATTCCCCTGTACATGATGCAGCACATTATGTTCGACGTCTGCAGTCCGTGCTGTTCTTACCCTGTCCCTGTCAGCTCTTTCTAATGAACCTGTCTCAGCTAACCTCTGGTGCAGTCTTGCAAAGAAATTATGACTGGGGATACGCCTCGTCGGATATCGTTCCGCGTACAAACGCTGTGTGGCTGGCCCACTACAATTTGCAGCCCCGTACGCCAAATGCATATCGGCTAACTCTGCGATCGTGTAATCATCCATCCTACTAACTTGGCGTTCTTGTGCGAAATGAAGATTCCCTACACGAAAGCTCGGGATTTTCGCACAACGCCATACTCGTCAGGAAAGCATTTCTGACTGCCCATTGGTATATGATTTTGGTTCGTCAGGATGTACCCTGCCCCTCTTAGAAGTTCTGAAACGGTTCACTGAAACACCCTATATATATATATATATATATATATATATATATATATATATATATATATATATATATATATATATATATATATATATATATATATATATATATATATATATACAGGGTGGTCCCGAATTCATGGTACAAACTTTAATGGTAGGTACAGGACATTGTAACAATGATTTATTGTATAGGAATGTATAGTCGCAAGTGACGCGGTGAGGCGTAAACAGAGGAAATAAAAGGAAAGAGAAATGGAGTGATCGGTTGGTATCATTGCCGGTAGAGGGCAGTAGATGTCTAGCCGCTGTTGAACATGATGCACCGCAGTAGGGAAAAGCGCCATTCACAATTGTGCTGCCGTAGACGATGGGTGACTACGTATGCAGAAAAAGCAGACATGCATTACATGTACGGCCGTGCAAATGGTAACGGCAGAGCTGCGTTACGAATGTATCGCGCGGAGTATCCTGATCGACGAATGCCGGATCATAGAATTTTTCAACGGTTACATCGTCAACTTTGTGAAACAGGTGCGTTCGACGTCAACAGACATGGCGCTGGTCGAGTAAGAGCTGTACGCACTCCAAGGCTGGAAGAAAGCATCTTGAACATTGTGGCTGATAGACCCGAGTCAAGCACAAGAACTGTTGCGCGTGACGTAGGTGTGAGTCATCAGACTGTATGCAGAGTGTTAAACGAAAATCGCTTACACCCCTTCCATTTTCAGAAAGTACAAGCATTGAATCCGGCAGATTATCCTCGCCGCGTGAACTTCTGCCTGTGGGTGATGCAGCAATGTGCGTTGCAGCCGGATTTCGTAGATTACAGTGCGTATCGAAATGATAGGTCCACTAGTAAAACCGAAAGTTATGTTGGTAAAAAAAGTTTTACTGTGTACAAAGTACTATATTATAAACTACGTTAGTTCATACAATGAAAAAAATATGCATAAATAATATACAAATCATAGGAATTATACGGAAGATAAAAATTACGTGAAACAGCTGTTTCAAAAAGATAGGTCCATTGAACCAAACATCGAATTAGTGTTCAACTAATACGAAATTTTCCCACCGTTTTTCAGAATGAGCACATAAATTCGATTCGGCATAGTTTCTACAAGTTTTTGTAAAGAGTTTGTCTCGATTTTTGCCCAATCGGAGGAAATAGCGTTTTTTAAGTCTGTAGTACAGTTGTACAGCCTTCCGCCTGCATTGCTCTTGTGAGTATGGCCCATATGTTTCCTACTGGATTCAGGTCGAGGCTGCAAGGTGACCAATCGATAATATGTACATCATTATCCAGAAACCATTCAAAAGTGGACTTTGCAGTATGCACAGGAGCATTACCCTGTTGGAACTTAAAGAACGGGCCTCCAATGTGCTCTGATTGTGGAAGAAAATATTGTTCAAGTAGCTGTTGGTAGGCTGTAGCATTCAAACGATTGTCTACAAATGCTATATCAGTTTTTCTTGCACGTCCAAATCCGGCCCATACCATAACGGAACCACCTCCAGCTTGCCTCTTCGAGAATATCTCTCTATCGGAACGCAGATCGTGCCAGTAATACTGCCATCCATCTGGACCATCCAGGTTGAATTTTTTTTCATCACTGAATATCACTCGATTTCAGTCTTCTTTCCAGGACATCACTTCCTGTGCAAATTTCAATCACTTTTTTTGTGCTCTTTAGTTAATTTCGGAGCCGCTTTCCTCTTCCAGTAAACGAAATTGCCGAACTTCTTTACCACTCTATGGGCCGTAGATTTTGATATTGTAGGGTTTTGTTGCCTGGCCAACGTGGATAAGCTCGTATTTTCAGATTTTAAATCCTTTACGATACTCCTTCTTTGTCGAGGTGTTACTTTTGATGGCCGCACAGATGTTTTTTTAGTACCATAAGCATTTCCAAGTCGCACAAAATTGTTTACAACATTATGCGATCTGTTTAAAAGTTTAGTTATGTCTCTTTTCGATTTTCCACACTTCTTAAATGCTTCAATTTTCCCCTGCTCAATCAGCGGAAGACTGCAATGACGAACCATTTCATTTGATTGCAATGTGATGTTCAAATCTGTTTAAATACCTCCACAGCAGCCAGCGTAATCAATCAGTAAGACTAAACTGTGATATTTATACAAATTTTGTGGAAATAAACGTTTTGGTGCATAGATTTATAAAGGTGGACCTATCTTTTCGAAACGATCTCAAAATGAAAATTTGCGTAAAATAAAAATGATTTATTTATTTTTAACAAATTGCTTCCTAAATAGTTATAACGATTATTGTATAATTATCTCCACCACAAAAGTGATTCTTATTCTAAATTAAGAGTCGAAACTTTGAAAAATGCGAATGGACCTATCATTTCGATACACACTGTATGTGCTATTTACAGATGAAGCGACATTTTCACGCGAGGGTGTCTTTAATGCGCACAATTCCCATGTGTGGGCAACCGATAATCCACATGCAACGCGTCGACATGCGTTTCAACAACGTTTCAGTATTAATGTGTGGGCTGGTATTGTGAACGACTTTTTGATTGGCCCATACTTACTACCCACGCGGCTCACTGGCGGAAGCTATCTTATTTTTCTGAAAGAAGTGTTACCACAACTACTGCATGATGTTCCGATCGCCATTCGTAACCGCATGTGGTTTCAGCACGATGGGGCGCCAGCACACTTCAGCATTGATGTACGGAATTACCTGAATGCCACGTTTGGTACTCGATGGATTGGGCGTGGTGGACCAGTCCCTTGGCCACCCCGATCTCCCGAAACCTCGTTTTCTTTAGAAGATAAAATTGATTATCCTGGTCACATTTTCCATCTAGAGTTTGTCGATTCAATCCAAGTAAGGTCGGGTAATTCTGCTAGTAATAAAGAAATTTATCCCTTAAGTTTAAAAAAACGAAAACAAAGAACGACATGTAGACCTCTGGAACAAAGAGGTTAGACAGTAAAATTCTAATGACATTTTGAACTCTGATCCATACCTATCCTTGACCTCATGTCCATCTGCGACAACTAGAAAAAAAGCCTGTAATTAAAATTTCTACTGTTATGACAATTTAAACTACGCCATAATCACTGGATCTGTCAAGCATGGCTTTGCATTTTGTTCATTTATAAAATTCTGTCTTATATTTTTAAAGAGTAAACACACACACAATGAGTCCCATCTTATATTACCTCATGTGTAACTTGGAGCTGATCTCCTGTGATTGAAGCACGATTAGAGCCTCGTTCGGTTCTCAGTTAAATACTAAAACAAACACACCAGATTTAATAATTGTAAGCATTTTCTAATGATTATCGGTAGAATAAGAAATTATAGCTTAAACACGTTCATTAAAAAAGTATCCTCTCGGTACAACCGACCGTTGCTTTAACTTGAAGCAACATACAGGGGGTGACAGAGGATTTGAAAGTTTTAAATCCACGATCTCGAGTCACTTAAAAAATTCTTTTAAGTATTGTAAATATCTGTGGCCTTTGTTCTAAGTATTATATTCATTTTAAAGAAAGTGAATTTTTCTTAAAAATTGACCTTTTCAGTTGAAACAAAGTTTGATCTAGACGAAGCCTTTTATGCAAATAAAATTCATATTTATTTATAGTAGACATTCCAAGTCAAATGATGCCTTTTGTTTGATTTCACGACTCCAGGAATAAGAATAAAAGGTGTTCGCATACTTTTTTGACCGACTGTACCAAGGGTGTATCAAAATCCTATCTCTGATCTTGCAATCTGAACTACTCAATATAACCTGCTTAAATGCACATATAACAGGAAATATGCGTGTTACTGAGTAGTGTATGTCTCCAGGAATAAACCACAATAACCTTTTTTTGTGTAGATCAGTCATAAAACCTAGTCTAAAGTGTAAAGATCAGTGCCCGATTTCAATTTTAAACCAACTCATTTACTACGCTAGAAAGATTTCAGAGAAATAACGAGACCCCAAGTCGAAAGTTTTAAGCGCAAGTTGTAAATCTTTTTTGAAATTTATATTTGTTCTGAAGTATAACCATTCTGATAGCACAGACAATGAAACCGCTTAATAAATGCTCTTCGGGGACGGAAGTTTCTTTTTTGAAATTGAAACCGAGACACCATCGAGCGTGATTAATGTCCCCTCCCCGGCAGTTTGTTGGTTATTCTCCCTAATCAGTGTCTTCTTTTAAAACCGAAATTACTTATATAATTAGAAGCTACTCCATCTGCAAATACAAGGAGCATACGATGATTCATCCCGCTCTGCCAAAAGGACCTTTTGTTAAAGGTCCGTGTAAAACGTTTTTACTTCCACATAAAAGCCCCAAAGATAAATAATACTCGCTTGAGCAAGCAGAGCAGCCGCTTCACAAAAGCTTTGAAACTGTTCTAAAGGGCTTTAAGTCAAGTCAAAAGGCTTATTTCGAGTGGACAAAAGATGCCGGAATGGCTGCATATAAAGACGACGGGGGGAATATGACGATTTCTGGGCACAGAAGACTCACACAGGCGTGCTGCAGTGCTTGTAATTCAGTCGCTTACATGCATTCGAACAATGGGACCAACCCACCAATTAATAAACCTCTCAAATTTCCGCTTCTGAAAGGGTTTTGGCGGAGGATGTTTTTCTGTTGCAGAGGCACTGGGCTTGTTTTTTTGGATGGAGTCCAAGGGGAAAGTGGTTTCAATGGAAATGTGTGTATGGGGGGCCGAGACAGTTAACATTAAGATGTGCCATTGTTTGGTGCCTATTAGATGCTGTGAAGTAACAAAGAGCGCATTTTGAGTTAAAAGCGAGATTGTATGTAATTGAAAGTGGGGGGTTTTTGGACTCGTGGAAGGGAACTTCCAGGACACTGCTACTGAAAGGAGTGTAAAACGGCTATTCTGTAAAATCTCGGTCAATATTTAATGTCGGCCAAAAGTTGTTTTAGCGCTGAGAAAAATTAACTGTCTCGGATACTGCTCATGGTTTTTAGCCAGCTACAAGCATATCAGTTTTTTTTTTTTTGAAGAATTGTTGCACTCATATTAGCTGCTGTTTAATTGCAAAGTTTTCACTATTGTAATTGTTCTTTTGGCGACGATAACTCTGGGGTTGTTATTAAAATATGTCTGCAGTTCTTGATTTTGAATATTGACCTTCCAATTGGAGTCGGCGATGTATTTCGTCCATCAAGACCTGATGATTTGTTAATGATAAGATATCTCGCCATCAGGTTACTGACGATTTTGTTATGATGATGATATCCATATCTGGTCTGCTTCCTTCTAATGATGAGATATATCGTTCAGCAAGATCGAGTCAGTTTCTGGAATGACGCGATATATCATCCAGACAACCAATCACCAAGAGTGTTGAGCATCCAGTTGAGCTCAATCTTCTGGTTTCTAATTTTCCATTACCATAACAGATTTTAGGTTTTTACAGCTGTCAAGCAGATTTAAATACTTTAAAAGTTTAATATGTTATATGCATGAAAGTTTGCTAATGAAATACGTAAAAAAAATTGCCCATGGAAAACAAATGTTAAATTACAAATTAAATAATATTCTATAAATTGTTCATCAAGGATCTTACAAATTGCGGGAAAAGAGTATTTCTAAACTCCCATAATATTGCATTCAACAGAAATTTATTATTTTAATATAGTGTAAGATTAATTATTTAACGTATTAAACTAAAGGAATCGGAATAATTTATCCAATAGATATTATTAGTTTCATTATATTCAAACAATTAACAATTATTAAGCAGCACTAAAGAAAATGTGAAATATTTTTGGAAGAATACTGTTTGTGATGAAATGAAATGCACTATGTAACTTTGTGGCGAGCGTGCAATTTATTCACAACCAGTTAATAATTCACTAGCATCTAAGAAGACTTGTGTTTCCCGACTGAATTCTGTCACTGTCCTTTTAAGTGTAAGAGAATTCGATTTACGCGATATCCTTCATTTAAGAGCACGGCAACACTTTAATTACGGACGAAGTTTTAGTACCGATTTCTGTTTGTTTCATCCCGTTGAAAAGCTTTGGGACAGCTCGGCATTTTTCTTTCAACCGTTGCCCGTAGGTGCGCTACACCTCTTTCGCGAGCACCATCAATAATTCCAACAATGATGTCGTTACCGAGCACAAACTTTTATGCAGCTAATTATCTGCACTTAAAACGGTTCCCCCCGCTCTTTGCTAGGGGTTAATTTCCCCTTCTTTTTACGTAGTTTAAGAGTCTAATCGCCGAAGATGCAGAGTGTTCCGGCAAAGTTTGCCTTTTGTCAGAGATCCCATTTGGAGTCAGTCCTCCAGGCGACTGCTGCATCGAAGCCTAATTGACCGTAATGTCAGCGCATTTAAAATAAATGCAGCTTTTTCTCGAGAAAGTCGAGCACGAGGCAAAACAACAAAAAAGGTCGCGCAGCGAGAGGGGGGGGGGTTGAAAGTTTTCGCAAAAATGCCTCCATGCATTCGGGTAATTGTCGGCGAAAGCGTATTTTCCCAGATCCCTCTTCCTCCTGGTGACATTAGAAGAGGCAAGGCGTCGAGGGCTAGTCGCGAAGTAGAAAATGCTCCCGTCAACGACGATATGCTAAATCGCGTCCCTGATGCTGCATCAAGCCGGCAATCATCAAAGAGCTCGGTGTAAACAGGGCGATGCGTTTGGACGCCATGGCACTTAAACCCAAGCCATTGCCTTCTAATGGGGAGAGATGGGGGCGGACTGACGACGCAGGAGAGGGATTATTAGGGAATAAAAGGGGAAATAACAGAGCGCGCCGACTGGGAATAGCTATCCATCTATCCTGCTGCCGTCAAACGAAAGAACAGAAGCAAATGAATAAAAAACAACAACGGCATTACTGGGAGAGGGACACATTTCCATCGTCTGGTGTTGCAGCTCAAAGAGCATCCTTGATTTGCTACAAAACAGTCAATGGAGAACAACTTTCTTGTTTTGCTGCCGAGGCAAGTGCGTGCCTCAAGTAAAAGAGAATTTTGAGGACTCTTGTTTAATCAGTAATTTGATGCTCAGAAGTTTTGAGTGAGGGCGTTTGCCCGAGTCCGGGAAGCTGGAGAAAGAAGCCGGAGGGGGGGGGGGGAGAGGATTGTGTATTAGGATGATAATTTCATCCGGGGAAAAGTTCAAAGGGAAGAGAGAAGCGGGAACTTTCTTTTTCCTGATCACTGTTAAGAACACTGTCTTCTGCGAAATGCTCATCCGTCATCGAAGGAAATAATTAGAGCAAGTTTTTGTCAATATTGAATTTGGCATTAAGCACGTCGTTTCAGTTGGGGAGTCAATCACAAAGTAGTCCATTACGAGTCCATTGATAGAGTTTGTGTCAACTAGTATATGAACTACCTGGCGGTAGAATTAAAACGCTAATTCCTTCACGTATCATAAGATGGTAGCAGATCTCACTTTCTCAGATTTCAATGCTCGACAAAATTGCTACGTTTATTCTGCTATGTGTAATAATTTTTAACTTTCAATGTTCGTTTTCTCTTCAGCAGTCAACATTGTTGTTGGATAATAGGACAGTACGTAAATATGTATTAAAACCATCGTAGTACAGGAACAAACGACAAATAAAAATATGAACCTGGTGCACGACGTACCTTCTAGCAAGTTCATGTCTTCGGAAATCATCTTGTGTATACTGAAACGCCAACGAAAACTGGTAAGTCATTCTAATACTTAATAGACACCTGTGGGATAATAGAACTACAGAAATACAATACGACGGGGTATGGACTCTACGAGCTTGTGGGAGTATTCTGTTAGCATTGCTTCTGTGCACCTCAGAAATGGCATCAGCTATATGTCGATATGACTTTGTTGGGAATGGTAAGACCCCAAACTCGGATGAGTGCTCTTCTAACCATAATTTGGTGCGTGTCTACACTTCTGTGGTGGCGTCACAGTCCTATTGGAAGAAGCTAAACCCATCAGAAAAAACGCTGGCCACGTACAGGTGTGACTTGTCAGAAAGGATTCACACATAGCGTTAGCAGACGCACCAGGGGGTCCCACTGAATACCAGCAGAACAAATATCATACTCTTACGGAGCCCCACCACCACCACTAGCCTCTACTATCCCCCGGGATCAATGGCTTCGTGAGATTTTTTCACAAACAGATCCTTCCATCTGTCCGAAACAGTTGAGAGTGCGATCGGATAATGTACTTCTCATGACGAGTGACCAATCCATTATTCAGATATAGTTCATCGACAGCAATATGATGAAAAGCATTAGCTCCTATCGTCAATTAAACTACAAATACATTACAAAAAGAAGAAGCTTACAATACTGGTTGTTCAGTGGCCATTAACAGTGTGGATGGAAAAACCTGAAAGCAGTAAAAACGGACAGATTTAAAAACATCCTGCTACAGCTATTTTGAAGTTTTAACAACTTCCTTGAATACGCAGATGGAAAGGACATTGGGTTACGAGTACACTGATCTAGGACTGCGGCTCTGGAATATAGTACTGATGTTTCGAGGCGATCTCTTCACTCACGTTACATTAACTATAAGGCCTTTCCCGGATAATAATGCTCAACCTCCCAGCTTGCTTATGCACGGCATTTTGAGCTGCAGCCAAGATGTTCGAGTTCAGTTTATCCGAATAAAAGGCCATTCTTTGCAAGGGCGTTTTAGTAGATTCGGAGAAAGAGCCAAATGTAGTTGACACACTGGGGAAGAGAGGGAATTCAAGCACTGTCGCAAATCCCCGAAAAGGAAGTGCAACCACCAAACCATAAATCCATCTATGGGGGTCCTCGTGAATACATTACGGCCTGTTTGCCGCTAATTGATCGTTGGCGATCCCCTTTTTCCGACGAGGCATGGGCGAAGAGCAGGGAAACACCCATAATCGGCGTCTTCCCGAATGAGCGTCTCATTCAGAGCTAACCATGTAGAAAGAATTCAGCTGATGTTTTTCTATGAAAAGGAGAGGGAGGTCTCCTTCTTCGGGGTCCTAACCGTGACAGGGAGGCACGCTGGCCAGACTGAACTGTGTGCTTTGGAACAAAGACTGGGTTTTGCGCTTCGGCTGGAGGAGCCCTGACTTTTGCGTCATTGTTGACGTCAGGGTTTCTCGGTCGGTGCCTTTATAAAGGAAGGCTGACAATGAGGTGGTGAGAGATTTCATGCGCTATCGAGGCACTGCGGGAAATAGTCGGTGCTTTTCGATCCAAACAGAAATTTAAATCGATGAATTTCGATAGGGAAATTAAGGTATGTGCCCTCAGACGGGACTATGCTTCATTACTACAGCCAGGACGACTTAGGTAGTTGAATTTATGTCGCAAGACGGGCTATTGACGACGATCCGGGATCAATCCCAAAATCGAAAAAATAGCTTATTTGTACTAAATCCTTCACACTGTCTAAATGCGGAGCGTTCCGCTCCAATGCATCTTAATCTATGCTGGTCAGTTTCTACAGGATCAGGCTGATTCGGATTTTCCCGAATTTCATAAGGCGTCCAGCGGCCATGACTATACAACAAACTTAAGTTTGTTTTTTGCCAAACTCATTCCTTGCCACCTCACCTGGCCGACCAACCGGAATAAAGGTAAAGGTGTTAGCCTCTAGATAGGAAGGTTGCTGGTTCGAATCCGGGTCCGGGCATGGATGTTTGTAAGTGTATGGTGCAGAGGAGGTTGGTGCGCTATAAATCTGTCGTGGCCGAAAGTCCTCACGGGTTGGTGTGAAAGTTTCAAGAGTGGGGTGCCAGCTCAGGTGTTGCTTCGTCATCTGACCGTGGTTCAAAATTACGAAGTGTTGTCCTCGAATCTTTCCCTTAAGGGACTGATTCCGGACCGTCGTCAATAGCCCGTTGTGTTGCTCTAGTACGACGTTAACTAAAATTACCATTACCATTACCATTACCTGAATGAATTATCTTCCTATTTTTGTACTAAACAACGACTGAATTTAGGTAGGTATATATGATTTATATATAACGTCGCACTGGGTGCAAAACAACGGGATATTGGTGACGCTCCGGGATCAGTCCCGAATGGAAAGATCCGAGGACCAGGCCTCGAAAGTTTGAACCACGGTCAGGTGACGAGGTAAACACCTGAGCAGGCAATCCATTTTCCAAACTTCAACCACCTCGCCATCTTGGAGACATTTAAAGTCAAGACATTGCTTGCACCATCCCCCACGTATACGACGGTTTTGGTTGGATCTAGTCTCGAACTCGCAATCATCTGACTACAAATCCGAAACTCATCCAATTGCGGTACCCCGTCCGGCCAGTCAGGACCAAGAACTTTTTTCGGAATGAAATAATTTCGAGGTCCCAATCTTCTCCCTTTATTATATTCCGATGGAAAAGTTGTAATCGAAAATTAGCCTTACGTTTAAACCTCCAAGTGGTTTCGACGAGATATCTCGTTCCTCGATACCTGAACAATTTTAACAATGACTAGATATAACGTCATTAAAATGTTGCCGATTTTTTCATGATGACAAAATCAAGATCTGGTCAGTTTTCTTCTAATGACGAGATACCTTGCCAATCAAGATCTGTTAATGGTTCTGATGAGATACCTCGTCGAGACAATCAGCAAGAAGGTTAATGTTTTTCTTACCATTTTCAGACATCTACTTGCATTTCATCTCGTTTGTCAATCGACAATGATTCAATTAGCTTCAGTCGTCCTCTGATCATGGTTCAAAATTAAGTGGTGTCCTTGGATCTTTCCTTCGGGATCAATAGATTGGACAAGAGTTTGGACCCGTCCCTTCCCATTCAGAAAGTCATAATTGATCGGTTAGTTTATTTGGATTTAATGGCGCAAGGTCTGACAGTGGAAAAGCTGCGCCAAAAAAAGTTCAAATACAATTCAAAAAACGTATTAATACCAAATAAGAAACATATCAGGATTAAAAGTTAGACTCGAAACGTACCTAAGCACACTTGCAGAACTACATAAACGCTAAATAATAGAGAAATAGGAAGAGTTCATTAAAACTCTATTCAAAACTATAATCAAAATAAGAAGATAAAATATGATGAATGCAATGAATGAATAAATGTTTTGAATGAGTTGGCTGTTGTTTGGTGGGATAAACGAAAGGCATGATAAAAATTAATTGTTTAGTAATAAGTAGGTCCCTCTTATAAAAAAAAAATTATAAAAGTTAACATGTCTATCAGTTAAATATAATATAGAGTATCTCTATTTAAAATGATTATAAGTGACAAATATGAAATAAGTAGGTGTTTTAATTAACGTCGCACTGGAGCAACACAACGAGAGCTATTTGCGATTAAATATGAAATAGAAAACGATGGATGTATCAACATAAGATGTGTGTAAAAGTAAAAAAGAAAATGTAAAAAGTGGTGAATATGGAGGATAATAAAGTTTTGGTAAAACCTTTTTATATTGGTACAAGAGGGGGGGGGAGTTCAAAATGTGATAAATGGTGATAGGTTCTTGATAATGATGGCACGATGGATCTACCAATAAATATCGGTGAGTGATTTAGATAGTCATCAAACCCATAGATGGATTTTTTTATTGTTTCGACAACTGGTCCTAATGCTATTAGTATGGGAGAAAGGGATTGATTATGAGATACTTAACCTTCTACAATGCAAGTCAACCCATACTTCGATAAAACATTAGTTAACATTACGAAAACATTAGATAAAACATTAACAAAGGGAAAAACATTAATATGGATAAAGAATTGGTTATTGGGTAGAAAGCAGAGAGTGCAGGTAAAAGGAAATTATTCACAGTGGACAGAAGTTATAAGTGGGGTGCCTCAGGGATCAGTTTTGGGACCAATTTTATTTATAATTTTCATAGATGATATAGGTCAGGGGATCAAGAATAGAATTAGTATATTTGCAGATGGCTTAAAAATATGGGGGACAGTGGATACCAAGTTACAGATAGAAAATTTACAAGGGGATTTTGATAAGATATCCGAATGGGCTGTAAAATGGGATATGTCATTTAATGTAGGGAAATGTCAAGTTCTGCATATGGGTTACAGGAACAATGGAGCCGAGTACTGTCTGCAGGGAGTAAAGGTAAAGGAGGGAGAAACAGTCAAGGATCTAGGGGTGATAATTCACAGGGATTTTAAAATGGGTCACCAATGTTCAGCTGCGGGTAAAAAGGCTAATAGGTTATTGGGGTATATTAAAAAGACTGTAACTTCAAGGGATAAGAATAAAATCTTGCCGTTATATAAGGGTTTAGTAAGACCACATCTAGAATATGCTGTACAATTCTGGGCTCCAAATATGAGAAAGGACATAGAATCAATTGAAAGGGTTCAGCACAGAGCTACAAAAATAATAAAGGGGCTAGCAAATTTCGACTATAATGAACGTTTAAGTAAGCTAAACATGTATACACTGGAAAGAAGAAGAAGGAGGGGGAATTTGATTCAGCTTTTCAAGTTTGTAAAACAAGGGGACACAGAGGGCTTAAATTTCAATAGGGATAACAGAACAAGGGGTCATGGGTATAAATTGAATAAGACACATTTTAATCGGGATTTAAGGAAAAACTACTATTTTAATAGGGTAATAGACAGTTGGAACGCGTTGCCAGAAAATATAGTTAATTCAGAGGGAGTGTACGAATTTAAGATACAATTGGATAGTCAGTGGGAATTGGGGAATCATAAACAAAGGACCAGCCTTGTTGGGCTCGAGCCTGTAGCTGGTCGTCAATATTTGTATTTGTATTTGTTAACAACCTATAGGGTGAACACCGTTTTTAAGAGTTTCGAAGGCTTCTTTTTGACTGGTCTTTAGACACAAGATAAGTTGTAAATTGAAAAGTTTTTACATAAATAAATAAGCTTTATAGTAAATAGAGTTTTTGTGTCACACTTGTATTTATTGGTCATTGTGAATGCACCACATCATATTAAAAAAGCTGGTGTCTCATATTAAGAAACCTTTTTCCAAGACAGCCAATTTGAAAATTTTTATGAAATTGTATTTTTTTTGCGTATATTTGCAATGTATTTTGCTAAAAATCCATCAACATTTCGAAACAACTTTAGTAAGTATTGAAAATCGTAAAGATGTTAGCTAAACTTTTCATTAGACAGTCACCAATCTAATTTTTAAAAAGTATCTCATGTTAGGTCACTTTCCCTATGATAATAACAAATAGCGATAGTACTAAATGAGAATTTTACTTGTTTGCAATTATATTTGGGGAGAACTTTCAGAAGGTTCACGACTTTTCTTTTAAGAGAAAATTCAAAACTTCGACTAAGCTAACTTCTGTATATGTTATTATAATAAGTACCAGTAACAGTTATGGGGTGCTTAAGACCACCAAATACCCCTATCTCTGGATACACGCCTGAGTCAAGTATAATCACTGCAGGCTTTAGGCAATATCAATGAACTAAGGAACCCACTCATTCACTGGAGTACGAATAATAATTTTAATAAACATGTTCATCCAATAATTTTAAAATGACAATATGATCCTCCAATGAAATGTGGATTGAGAATGCTTTGCTTTTTAAGCGTTATGAGGCACTAGATACCTACACCAAAGATCAAAATGGCTCAATGTGTTTACCCACCATATCAGATTCCTGCGAGTTTATAGACTAAGCAGAATGGATTTCTGTAACTTTCCCATGGTGCATTTCCCTGTTCTGTGCCAGAAAAATTTTAACTGTGCATATGTCCATTACTTGACGATTCTGTCTTGTATTGGAACAGCTTGGTCAAACATTGCGCCATAAAACCAAACTTGCATGTTGGTATTTTTTAATCAACGTCTTATTTCAGAAACAACGAACTATTGGTGAGGGTCTGGGATCAATGCCCCAAGGGAAGTATTCGAGGAATACACCACGTAATTTTGAACTAGGGTCTGGTGACGAGGTCGCACCTGAGCTGGTACCCCACTCTCCAAACATCCACACCATGCCAAAGTGAGGACATTTGAGGCCACGGCTTATTTAACGTTCACCAGCCCCTTTGTACATAACGGTCTTTGGTTCGATTCGAACTCGCAACCCCTGTTAATCCGTTGCTCTTGTAACTGGGCTATAGCGGCGCCAGATTCTGGGTGAAAGTGGGTTCTGTTGTGGAGATAATTGGTAATTTTTAATTAACGTCGTACTAGAGCAACACAATGGCTATTCACGACGATCCTAGACCAATCTCTGAGGGAAAGATCCGAGAACAACACCTGTTAGCTTCCAGATCGGAAGGTTCCTGGTTCGAATCCGGGTCCGGGCATGGATGTTTGTAAGCGAATGGTTTAGAGGCGACTGGTGCACCTTAAATCTATCGTGGCCAAAAGTCCTCACGTTTGGTTGTCTTGGAAGTTTGGAGAGTGGGGTGCCAGCTCAGGTGTGACCTCGTCACCAGACTCTAGTTCAAAATTACGAGGTGTTGTCCTCGGATCTTTCCCTTAAGGGACTGATCCCGGACCGTCGTCAATAGCCAGTTGTGTTGCTCTAGTATGACGCTAACTAAAATTACCAATTACCGAGAACAACACCACGTAATTTTGAAGCATGGTCAGATGAAGAATGTTGTGGTGGAAATATGTGAATGTGTAGTCAAAGCTCAAAATGAATTTTCAATATTTCTCAGCACTATCCGTTACACTTCCAGCCTGGCTACCACGGTCTCTATCAAACTTTCAGGTACTGAAACTGATTTATGTGTATTCCTCGAATCCTTCCCTTGGGGGATTGATCCCGGACCCTCACCAATAGTCCGTTGTGTTTATCATTCAACAATAGACCGTTGTGTGTCAAATATCCGAGTTTTCAACGTGCGGCGCCGATGAAGCAACGCAGGTGCGGTCTGAGATACATTAGATCCAATGGAGCAGTCCACATATGCCTCTGGCGCCGCTGCGGCGCCGCACGTCCAACTTGCGTGCAATTTGTACCGCAGTTCTCCACGACGCCGCACACGGTTACCTTGAAGTACCTTGGTTTCATAATTAAATGGAATAGAAATAATAATTTATGAATGGTTGTATCCAGTAACGTCTATTTTGTTTCAAAATATGCTTTTTTTGCAACGTTTGCGAAATAAAGACGTTTTTTTTCGATAGAATATTTATCGCAAATGGCGCGGTAATGGTTATTTTAGTTAACGTCGTACTAGAGCAACACAACGGGCTATTGACGACGGTCCGGGATCAGTCCCTTGAGGGAAAGAACCGAGGACAACACCTCGTAGTTTTGAACCACGGTCAGATGACGAAGCAACACCTGAGCTGGCACCCCACTCTCCAAACTTCCACGCCAACCCAACGTGACGCAAATGGCGCGAAATGAGTACTTGCGTCATTTCGCTTTTATGTGTGCATAGTTGGGCTTCGGTGCCGCAGCGGCGCCGCACGTAGAAAAACCAGATGTGTGCATCAAGCCCTAGATGTCTGGGCAGAGCATTATTTCAGTGCTTTTCACGGGGCGATCATTTCCCCTGTTGACGCCACTGCCTAAAACTTCGACAAACGCCAGAATCCGATAGCAGATAGTGAGATTTCCGCCTAATTTAACCACTTAACACCTCTCTCTCTCTCGACACAAGAAGACCAGTAGCGCGCCGTGCTCTCTTCCGCCACTATTGCCTCTCCAGGCACGAATTTTGGCAATTATATTTCGTTTAGCCAAGTGTAAAATATCCCGTCGTTCGCCGCCTGCGTGTCACACACTCAAAATGATACAGAACGTCGGAGCAAATTACTCCCCGGTCTTCCTCAGCCATATCACGTTCCGCTGGAGAATTTAAGCAGAAAGAAGAAGGCCCCTGCCGTACTAAGACGACTTAAGTGGGTTAGTGCGTGACTCATGAATACTTGATGAAAGTAGGCTTTCCCCTTTCCGAGAATTTAGCCTTTTACGTGACCACACGGATCGGACCATGAGAGTGTCGAGCCGGGGCGTAATTATCCGGGCTGTTTGGGGCGCTGACGAATTCCAGTTAAATCAAGTCGCAAATTCTCGGTGCTGCTTTTTTTTTTTTTTGTCTTTTTAATGACTTCATACGCTGAGCGTCTGTTTCATTTTTCTACCAAAAAAAAAAACGTTTCTGGGAAGAAATTTATACACGAATCCTTATATTAAAGAAGGAAATATCTTCATAAGCATTGATAAAATTAATTGGTATCTGTTAGCTTGACGTGAGGGAATCACGGTTTACGATTTGATGTTCTTAACTTATGAAATGCTTCTTATTAGGAATTTGAGAAATAGCTGTTGTTCTGGTTGAGGGCAAATGGCCTCTACAAAAAACTGTACGCGAAAAATAAAGGGTTGGGGGTTTTATGGCGCATTGTCATATTTGGTCATGATGGGTCAGACAGAGGTAGAAAATGTAAGGAAATTGCTTCGTTTTAGGAATTTGAGAAATAGCTGTTGTTCTCTGGTTGAGGGCAAATGGCCTCTACAGAAAACTGTACGCGAAAAATAAAGGGTTGGGGGTTTTATGGCGCATTGTCATATTTGGTCATGATGGGTCAGACAGAGGTAGAAAATGTAAGGAAATTGCTTCGTTTTAGGAATTTGAGAAATAGCTGTTGTTCTCTGGTTGAGGGCAAATGGCCTCTACAAAAAACTGTACGCGAAAAATAAAGGGTTGGGGGTTTTATGGCGCATTGTCATATTTGGTCATGATGGGTCAGACAGAGGTAGAAAATGTAAGGAAATTGCTTCGTTTTAGGAATTTGAGAAATAGCTGTTGTTCTCTGGTTGAGGGCAAATGGCCTCTACAGAAAACTGTACGCGAAAAATAAAGGGTTGGAGGTTTTATGGCGCATTGTCATATTTGGTCATGATGGGTCAGACAGAGGTAGAAAATGTAAGGAAATTGCTTCGTTTTAGGAATTTGAGAAATAGCTGTTGTTCTCTGGTTGAGGGCAAATGGCCTCTACAAAAAACTGTACGCGAAAAATAAAGGGTTGGGGGTTTTATGGCGCATTGTCATATTTGGTCATGATGGGTCAGACAGAGGTAGAAAATGTAAGGAAATTGCTTCGTTTTAGGAATTTGAGAAATAGCTGTTGTTCTCTGGTTGAGGGCAAATGGCCTCTACAGAAAACTGTACGCGAAAAATAAAGGGTTGAGTTTTATGGCGCAGGGTCATATTTGGTCATGATGGGCCAGAGAGAGGCAGAAAGTGTAAAGAAATGGACATGCACACACAAGGAACGTTTTACTGGCACAGAAGACAGAAGATAACCACGGGGAGGATTCGAATCTGCGCCACCCACAGCTCGCAGGCTGGTAGTGCAGTGGGCATACCCGTTATACTAGCAACCCACGACGGGCACCGTAAAGTAAAGGATAAGCGTAAGATAAGTTAGTTTCCGTGAATGAATTTTACCACCCCTCAGGCCTGGCTCTCCAAATATTTTTATCTATTCCGCATACCAGATATGACCCTCCAAATATTTTTTTTATTAGGCCCACAGACTGTATTCGGTGCTCCGGAGATTCAATCAGGCGGCAGACTAGATACGGTTTTATTTCGCAAACAGCTAATTTAAAGTGAAAATACATCCAGAGAAGAATCCAACCTGCGCCGCCTACAGATCACAGTTGCTATCGCAGTGAACAAACCCACTTATGCACCTGTTATTGCGTATACCTCGCATACAGCTTTTCAATGGATACGAAATTCCATACATTTGCCCAAATCCAGCTTAAAAAGTATAAAACCACCACACAATTTTATCTAAACCTTATTCAAAAGGTTTGAATCATAGAAAGAAAATTTGTTCAGCTTCTCAATATTCAAATCGCACAAAAAAGTAACTTGGCTCCAAGATTTTAACCACTTTATAAGAAATTTCAGAAACTGGTCTATGATTTTGTTAAACAGATATGGGTAGCATAACGTTTCCAAGGCTTTTTACAAACACTCTTGCACTAAATTTTTGGATATTTTTCGCGCTATAAAAATAGAGTATTTGTTACCAATACCTTAAAAAATCGATTCCAAACCTGTATTCAACTAGTTAATACCGTCCCAGCCCAAGCCATTCATTGTATCGCCACGTAATTTTGAACCACGGCCAGATGACGCCGGGAGCATCTGAGCTGGCACCCCACTCTCCAAACTTCTACACCAACCCAACGTGAGGACTTTTAACCACAACAGATTTAAGGTGCACCAGCCGCCTCTACACTTACAAACATCCATGCTCTGACCCGGATTCGAACCAAGAACCTTCCGATCTAGAGGCTAACGCCTTAGAGACCTTACACCTAACACCTTAGAGGCTAACACTTTAACTGTATAAAAATTAAGTGTTTGTTCCATAAAATTTTTAATGTAATTTTTTGTATACATATATATATTTTTTTTTCAAAAAAGTTTGGTGTTTAATCCTTCTTTGCATGATTTTTTCTTTATTGGTGAAATAAATCAAGGTGATATAATTCATGTTCAAAATTAAAGGAAAAATGGTTAAAAAAATCTTAGTATATTTTTATACTATAAATTTAGCAAAAAAACAATATAATGGTATCATGTGGTATTTTTTAAATTAAACGCAAACTTTTTCAGAAATTGCTCTAAAAATAACAGAAACACATGTTACAAACCTTTCATCCACTCATTTTCACTTTTTTAGCAATAGAAACTCAAATATAATAAAACAATATTAAAAACGAAATCTCATACGTTTATTGCAACTACAACAAACAGCGGAATGACAACTTCAAGCTCGTTTTACTGATAGTGACACTTGCTTATTTTTGACAACTATGTTTTTTTTTATGCAATGGACATTAAAAAGGTATCCAGACACGATCAACTTAAAGTGAACTTGTTCTTTTATATAATTTTTGGGCATTCAATGTTAGGATGGGAATTTCCACCATTATGCAGAGAAGGGTTGAAATATGTAAAAGTAATGGCCCTTGTTATGATTTGGAAAAAAAGGTTTTTTTTTTTTTTTTTTTCGATTTCTGCGAGAAGTATAGTCAAAAGATATCTGTACTAATTTTGTTTGTTATATAGCTCTGTCGGGTTTGCGGGAATAACAATTATTCTAGATTAAAAGAAGGGATGGTTAGAGAGAATGGTTCTAAAGGGTTGCATTGGAATGGTTAAAATCTAATCAATTGTTTTGGGAGGATTGGAATGGTTAAAACCTAAGCCATTGTTTTGGAAGGAATTGGATAGTTAAAATCTAAGTCATTGTTTTGGGAGGATTGGGGTGGTTAAAATCTTATAATCTAAGCCATTGTTTTGGGAGGATTGGAATGGTTAAAACCTAAGCCATTGTTTTGGAAGGAATTGGATAGTTAAAATCTAAGTCATTGTTTTGGGAGTTTTGGGGTGGTTAAAATCTTAAAATCTAAGCCATTGTTTTGGAAGGATTGGAACGGCTAAAATCTATGCTCCTGGAATATACTATGTAACTATTCACGTCTCATTAGATTAAAGAGAAGGTAATTACAATTAATTTAAATCACTTGCTTCTTTACATTGTTTGAGATGGAACTTCTTCGTAACACATCAAAGTAAAAAAAAAACGGTGTATTGCAACAAACTTGCAGCTTATTTTCGAAAATTTCTTTCCTTCGAGCAGTTTTGTCACATAAATTTATACCAAATTTTCATCCACTTATACAACGATGTTTAAAACAACGAAATGGCGAACTTCCACTAGAAATAATTTTCCCCGTAATCATTTGCATTAAACAGTCCTCAATATATTTCTATCAAAATAATTAGAGATGGCTTGTTACATAATTCTTTTTTTTTCTTCCATTTTACTAATTATTAAGCACCCGAAAATTGTTTTTAAAAAAAGGATAAGATATTTGTTTGGGTTCTTTAATAACTATCAGGCTGATATTAAGTTTAGTTTGGAATATATAATGAAGAGTTAAAATTTAAAGATCCAAACTTTATACATTTATAAATCCGGTAATGGCTAAACCAAATAACTTGAAGTTTGAAACTCCAGGTTAATAATCTAAATTTGAAATTTGGCATAAAAATTATGCATTACTATTGAAATTTGTGAATCTTGTTAGGAGTTGGATGTGAAGACCCCAAATTATGTACAAAAATTTTCAGACGTTATTCAGGACAGCAATAGTCCGGTTGTAAGAAGAACAACGGATTAGCAATCTCAGGGTTGTGAGTTCAAAACTCGATCCAACTAGAGACCGTCATGTACGTGGGAGCTGGTGCACTTTAAATCTGTCGCTGCTTCAAATATACTCATGATGGAGAGGTGTGGTAGTTTGGAGAATGGAGTGCCAGCTCAGGTGTTTACCTCGTCATCTGACCATGGTACATTATTACGCGGCGTTGTCATCGGATTTTCCTTTCGGGATCTATACTGGAATGTCGTCAATACCCTGTTGTGCTTCTCCAGTGCGATGTCAATTAAAGTACCCCTCCCGCCCACCCCAATCAAATATGATACCTTTGAATTTACTCAACTATGAACCATGCAAGAATGAAGCGGAGTGCTTCGTGTCGTTTGCAGCTGTACAATAAATTAACTGTGGTAAAAATATTGGAAATTCAAGTGGCTTTCTTCTTTTAACTTCGCATTGGAACTCTACAAGAAAGAGAATTGACGCAACAAGGATTATTTCGGAGAATCTCACAGAGAGGAACTTGTTACTCCCGCATCTTCCCATTCCGCAAAAGTTCCCTCCTCGATAAGCAGAAGAAGAAAAGGGACGAGATTTCTTCCGACTTTCTCGCTCCTCGCAAAAACAACCTCCCGTCGCCTAGCAACGGCCTTCATCTGGTGAGCATCGTTCCGCCACTTCCCCAACGACGATATTCTCTAATGGCTCCAAATGGAGCTAAAATGGCCCAACCCCAGAAATTAATTGCCCACTTTCCGCAAACCGAGTGGACTTTGTAGTCTCACCAAATGGGATTTTCATGCAACCTCCGATTGGTCTAAATGTGACGCGGCCCCGCTTCACTGGACTCTCCCCCTTGCGCCATCTTCGCCCTAAGTGGATCCGGATCGGAATGCCCACGCCACTTGGGGTGACCGATGTCCCTAATGGACCCTTGCACAATTCGATCACCACTCCCCGCTCATAAGAAACTGTGTCTCTTGTGAAATATTACCGTGTCCGAAAACAAGGCTCCAGTGGATATCGGCCTATTCACCATCGTGTCTGCAAATTTCGTGATCGTGGTTTTGGTTTGCGATGACCATCTCAAAAGGGAATTAATTCAAATGATCCGTCAGTGTCCTTTCACTCTCCGTGTGGTTTGGACACTACCCTATAATAATGGACCGGATAGCAAAATGTGATGATATTAGGGAGATAATAAATGCTTTAATAGGAGGATGGTCCCCCACACGCTGAAATTACACAAGCAACCCTTATGGGCATACTTTCAACAAGGTTGTGATACACAGCCACGGGTATTTGTGTCCGTTCCCCCTGCAAGAATGTCGCCAGCTCAGCTGTAGATTTCGGATGTGGTTCCCTGGTCCGTAAGCGTCGCTCTAACTCGTCCCACAAATGTTGTATGGGGTTTAGGTCGGGACTGAGCAGGCCAGGGAAGACGTTTTGCATCCATATCTTGATACCACTGCTTGACAGAGGCTGCAACATGACATGGAGCGTCCTGGAAGTAACATTCGTTCATTCCATGAAATTGCCAGAGTGTTGGAAGAACTTGACTGTCCAAAAAGACCAGTATGATTAATATTTTTTTGGAATATTCCTAATGAGGAAGGATTGGTATGTATGAAGTTAATCAACATCTCACTGGAGCAAACAATTTGTTATTGGCGACGGTCCAGGATCAATCCCGAAGAGAAAGATTCCAAGGACAACACCTCGTAACTTTGAACCACGGTCAGATGACGAGGTCAAACACATGAGCTGGCCACTGGATATTCATGCACCAGCCCCTAAGTATACGACAGTATTTGTTTAGTCCTATTGATGTTAAGCGAATTCTTATCTGTTACGGAAATATCAAAATAATAGTGATTTGGTAGCAGTCATTGAGAGTATCGGTGATTCGGTAACAGTGATTTAGAGTATCGATAATTCGGTAACAGTGATTTAGAGTATCGGTGATTCGGTAACAGTGATTTAGAGTATCGGTGATTCGGTAACAGTGATTTAGAGTATCGGTGATTCGGTAACAGTGATTTAGAGTATCGGTGCTTCGGTAACAGTGATTTAGAGTATCGGTGATTCAGTAACAGTGATTGAGCTGATATCGCTTAGCTGATACCTTGCCTGATAGTTAGCTGATCGCTTGGCTGATATCGATACAGCTACTGCTACGCATTCGGTGCTTGTGACCGGGATCAGTGATTCGGAAACAGTGAAAACTGTGATTGAGTATCGGTGATTTGGTAGGGTTTTCCATTCAATCAGTACTAATTAGCTCTCTGCACAACAATTAGAGTAAGTATATCCTAAAATTTTCTATGTTATAAATTGAATCCTTTCCAATTCTGTGACTGACAAAAGTTAAAAATGTATCGTTCTTTATGCAATTAGAAACTCCGCGTTTTCCATACTCATAACTCGGAAACGGCTGGGTTAACTGACTTGAAACATGGCATTCGAGGAAAAATCTATATTAATAAGAATGGAGTTTTTGTACATTCAATATTTTTGACCCATTTCAAGTTTTCTATCCATTTTGGACCCTTCTGATGCCGAATCCGCCTCTTGCTCATTTGGTGTCTGTCTGTATGTATGTACTGTATGTGCCCTATACACTTCCACACGGTTTAATATATTTTCATGGAAATTTGCATACAGTGATACAAATTTGCATACTTACATACATTTAGTCTGTCGGGGAGGGGGGGGGACGTCTTTCTGTTCTATGTTCGATTTTGTGTTTGTGCAGGGTTCACATGAATTTTAATTCCAGATATATTATTGCAATGTATTTATTTTACACACTATCTATTAGTTTAGTTGAATGCAATATTAAACATTTCTTAACATTTTTTTTGGATGAGTATCATGCTAAAACACCTGGGTAAGTATACGTAAATCAACCATAATTTGGTACTTTTGGAAAAATTCGAATGCATATGGAGTTTTCCGATTACTTTGATTGCTTTACCAGAACTATACTAAAAAGGAATTGCTTGTCCAAAAAAATTTTTTATGGAATTTTAGCTCTGATACTTTGTTTATTTCGAGTCTTATTATAGTTATTTGTGCAACGTAAATTATTTCCGAATATTTGGGACCGATGATATTTTTGAATGAACGGGAATGAAACGAAAACTCGTGTTGGTTGATCACATGAAGTAATATCTTCTGTTTCGGTATGTGGTATTCGTGCATTGTCTTGCTGAAAAATAAGCCCAGCATACTGCGAAAGGAACGGTAGCAAAACAGGTCTCAGAATGTCGTCAACGTACCGCTGTGCAGTAAGTGTACCTCTAATGACGACCAAAGGGGTCCGGCTATCAAGGGCAATGGCACCCCAGACCATAACTCCTTGTTGAGGGCCCGTGTGGGGTGCAATAGTGAAAGCAGGATCGGCACGCTGCCCTGGGCGTCTCCAGACACGTCTTCGATGATCGTCAGGACACAGTTGGAAGCGAGATTCGTCGCTAAAGACTATACGTCCCCAGTCAGCATTGTTCCAGCCTGATCGAGCCAAGCACCACTGTAATCTGACTTGACAGTGTGCAGGCGTGAGTGGCAGGTGGCGTAACGGTCGGTACGAGCGTAGTTTTCGCTATCTCAGCCGTCTGTGAATGGTCATGGCGGACACTCGTGTGTGGGTCGCACGACTGATGGTTAATAGCGATGCATCAGGCGCTGTGACAGCTGATCTGACAATCACTCTGTCCTCGCGGATCTGTTGTGGCCCTACGTCGACCGCTACCATCATGACGCTGAAATCTGCCACTGTCCACCCACTCTTGCCAGCATCTTCTAATCGCCGCATCGCTTCGACTCACATGACGAGGGATTCTCCGATTTGCCCAACCTGCCTCTTTCAATCCAATGATACGACCTCTTTCAAACTCTGTAAGTTGCTCGTAATGAGCGTGCTCGTGTAATCCTGCGGCGAGGCATTTTTTCAGTAGTTGAAAGGTATCCTAAATCGCAATGCAGCAGAAATTTTTAACAACAGTTCAAGAACAACTCCTTATATACATCTGCTGGATGCGCAGTTCCGATGCGCTGGTGATCGCACTATTCATTCATTGGACACCAAATTTCAATCATTTGCATATTTGGTCAAAACATTTTTGCATACGAAATTTCAAAGCAATCGGATGATTCCTTCTTGGTGCGTCGATTTTTTTTAATAGAGTGTAATAATATAGAGGTTGTCGGTTAATCCAGAAACAGTTTTTTCCCGGTTTCCCAAAAATTGTTCTCACATGACTTATGGGGTTTCTAAAAAAAACCCGATTCAATTAATATTTTCATGACAACTTTTCCCGGCATCTTTTATTTAGTTTTATTTCGCTGTTTCCTTTTGTTTTCTGTTTTAAATGTGTAAAATTTTAATAAATTGTGTTTGTTTTCATCACACACAACACCACCACAAACTATTCGACTTAAAGTGGCAGGTAAGTCAGAATAAAGCGTGTTAAGCGAAATTATTCCATTATTAAAATAATAATGTCGTTATTGGAAGAATAATAATGTTTAAAAAATCCAAACTAGAACTTTTCAAGTATTAAAAATTTGTTTGTAATAATGACAAGAGAAGATTGCGTAATTCCACAATGTCGTATGCCGGATGCAAGAGTGATACAAGTAAAGAATATTGTTTTGTTGACTATGAGTGCGAGAGCACTCGCCATAAATGGTCTATTTTATTAATTAAATTTGAACATTAAAAGAATGAATATGAAGGGGGGGGGGATTAAGAAAGAGAAATCCAAATCTTCCTCAAAATCGTCTTTTGTAGCTTTGTCGTACAGCAAGAGTGCGATTTGTGTGAATTGTATTACATGAATGGATATGCATGTGTAGAAATTATAAAGATGGCGAAAGGTGTTAAAATATTATTTCATTCTACGAAAAAAGTAAGTCATTATATATTTTTTGATCATCTCTTCAATCTAGAGCACACCAATTCAAACCGAGTAAGAACGGGTATTTTGCTAGTTTCATATATAAATTCTAAATTTTACACAAAACTTAAGAATTTGTATGAAGTTTAACAGGGTTCCCACTCTTTTTTTCTAACTAAAAATAAGGACTTTCTAAGGACTTTCTAGGACAAAATAAGGACTTTATAAGGACTTAAATAAAACATTGAAGAAACCGTATTATGCAATGTAATACCTGACTTTAGACCAAATGGGGATGCTCTTACAGATTAGTTAATCTTATAAGAACAGTAGTATGTAAAAAATTTAATATTCAAGTCTATTTTCTAAAAATTATACACAAATAATGCCACACAAAAATGAGACTTTTCAAAATAAGCTATCTGATTTTTACAAAATTCAGCAGTTAATAAATGGGCATTTACATAAACAAATTATAAAATGGAGACTGCAAGAGAAAAACTTTGGATGTTTTTCTTCAATCTCTAAACATCACGGCCTTGCCTGTGGTGTTACACGGGCAATGCCGGGCTAGCTACGCAGTGACTAGTAGTTAGTATATGTGTAAGTACATATACAAATTATACAATAGAGACCGCAAGAAAAAAAACTTTGGATGTTTTTCTTTTATCTCTTTGCAGTGCATTTGCTTTTATAAAAAGGGAAAGAAAGAGTTAAGTTTGATGAGGACCGGACTTGGTGTGTTCGGTCTCAAAGCTGCTGTTGCAAGTTTGATTTTGATTTCTTATTCTTTTCATATTGATTTGTTTTTACTTTTTAATAGTCTTAAGGGGAGTGTTTGAGCAATTTTTTAGCATATTGCTGCTCATGGGTAGGAACCACCATTTTGTCAGGCTCATCACTGATCCACATACACTTTTATTTTCAAAAATTTCCTAATATTTGTATTTTAAATTTCTTTTTGTTTTTGAAATTAAAGTGCTTACCTTGTTGTATATGCAGCTTCAATCTGCTTATGAAATGGAAATTACTCACACCAGTAATTATTTTATAATACACTTTCATAAATTCATAATGAAAGTAAGAAGTAAATTCATTTATTGGCACATCGGAGGCTTCAAAAAATAAAATTAGTGGCAAACTATTCATTTACTAAAAGGATAGCAAGTTGCATACGTCAGAGTCAAATTTGACTGGATCAAAGACCGAACGAGTTTCGAAGAAAATATTTTCCCGTGAACCAAAATGGATCATAAGAGTTATGCAAAAACTTTGATAAATTTATAAAAAGGTTAAAATAATAAAATGAAATTTTCTTGAATAGATATTCAATTAGTTGTCACCGTCCCAGCCTAAGCCATTCGGTGTATTGCCACATAATTTTGAACCACGGTTAGATGACGAGACATCTGAGCTGGCGCCCCACTCTCCAAACTTCCACACCAACCCAACGTGAGAACTTTCGACCACGACAGATTTAAGGTGCACCAGCCGCCTCAACACCATACGCTTGCAAACATCATTTTTATGAAACAAATTAATTTGAAAATTATCATCTAAGCTGACAATGGAAACAGATTGCGCATGGGATGACAAAAGCAAAGTGAAATTCAAGCACAGTCGGCCATTGAGTATTTGTCACCCGGATACAAACAGAAAAAAATTATAAAGCATGGAAAAATTACTTTCATTTTAGGTCAGCGGCCAAACACGATAGGAGTCCCAAATTTCCAGTTTTCAAATGACTTTTCCCGATTCATGAAATTTTCTGACTATTCTCGATATTCCAGCACTCTGGTTTACGTTTTTGCGATCTTTTCCTCTAATGTTTTTTTGATCAAGCGGGTTTTATTTTTTCGGAACTGATAACCGATTGCTTCAAATTTGCAAAGTAAAATCACCTAAAAAATCTTAATTATTATTATTTTTTTTTGGGGGGGGGGGGGATAATTAAAAGCATAAAAAAAGCTAGATTTAAAAAAAAAATTGCAACACATCGGGTTGCCACTTTAAGATAGCAGTATTAATTAAAATAAATTATCTCTAAACTGTCTTTGATTCACCTACAAACTTAAAAATACACTTCACCATACTTATAACACATTTTTAAAACATTGCACTCACGGGTAACTGATAAAACAAAATTTATTAAGATTTGATGATTGTATTCTTGTTTCCTCTATCGGGACAACTATTTTGTGCATTGCGAGAGCCACTCATAAGTCGAAAACAGACCGATTTTTATGGGTTTTCAAGTTTTTAAAGTGTATTATATATATATATATATGTGCTTATCAAGAGTCGATCGACGATTTCTATATCGGCTATCAAGGGTTGCCATTCAAGCAAGCCAGTTCCCGAATCATCACCAAAACCGTACTTGTAAGCAGTTTTATCGCCGATCAGCCGCTAAAAAAGAGGTCGGAAATATTGTGTAAAAATATCGTCATTTGAAAACTGAATTTTCTTTTCTAAGGAAAATAAGCACTTTCTAAGGACTATTGATGAAAAATAAGCACTTGTAAGGGCCCTTAGAAATGGAAGGTCAAAATAAGCACTTAGAAGCACTTTGTAAGCACCCGTGGGAACCCTGTTTAATGTGAAGACAATATCAAAACAAATATGACGCTCATCTATATAAATAAGAATAGAGTGTTTGTTTGTACATTGAATATTTTCGACCCATTTCAAGTTTTCTATCTGTTTTTCACCCTTCTGATGCCAAATCCGCCTGTTGCTCGTTTGGTGTCTGTCTGTCTGTATGTATATGCCCTACACACGTCCACACCGTTTAATATATTTTCATGGAAATTTGTATACAGTGAGTGCTTATTTTCATTTATTGAGTGAATTTGGTTGCGAAAGTCTGTCTGTTCGTCTTTCTGTTCTATGTTCGATTTTGTGTTTGTGTGTTTGTGTACGGTTCACATGAATTTTATTCCATATATTTGATTGCAATGAATTTTACTTTATACGTTATCTATTAGTTTAGTAAATGCAATATTAAACATTAATTTATTGTAATATTTAGATTAATTTCATGCTGAAACATCTGAGTAAATGTACTTAAATCAACCATAATTTAGTAGTTTTCGAAAATTTGGAATGCACATTGTGTATTACGATTACTTTGATTTGCTTTACCAGTACTGCTAAAAAAACAATTATTTAAAAAAAAATTATGGAATTTTAGCTCTGATACTTTATTTATTTCGAGTCTTATTTTTGTTCTTTTCTCAATGTAAACGATTTCCGAATATTTGGGACAGACGATATTTTTCAACGAACGGGAATAAAACGGTAACTCGTGTTTCTTTCGCTCTGAATTAATTTCGCATTTCTAAATTTTGTACACTTTTTAGTTGTAAGTTGTGGCAACTGCGTGATCAAGAGATAAAAGGGAATCAAAAATTAATACCTTTCGAAAAACTTTTTCCCGACATCTTTTATTTTGTTTTATTTCGCTGTTTACTGTTTTAAATTTTTTATTTCAATAAATTGTGTTTCTTTTTTATCACACAGAACACAATCACAAAGTATTCGACTGAAAGTGGCAGGTAAGTCAGCATAAAGCAATTGTAAGTGTATTTATGCCATTAGTGAAAGAATAATAATGTTTAAAAAATCAGAACTAGAACTTTTCAAGCATTAAAAAATTATTTGTCATAAGGACAGGAGTAGATTGCGAAATTCCACTATGTCGCATGCCGGATGCAAGAGTGCCACAAGTAAAAAAATATTGTTTTATTGACTATGAGTGCGAGACAACTCGCCATAAATCATAGGTTTTTTTAAATTGAGTTGAACATGCAAAGAGCTTAAGAACGGGAATTCCAGATTTCCCTTAAAATCGTCTTTTGTAGTAGTAACCTTAATGTCACCTTCCGTCATTTTGTAGCTTTGTCATACAGCAAGGGTGCGATGTATGTGAAATGTATTATGTACATGAATGAATATGCATGTGTAGGATTTGTGGTAGAAATTATAACGATGGCGAAAGATGTTAAAAAAATTACTTCATTCAACGAAAACCGTATGTCACAAAAAATTTCATCTTCTCTTCAATCTAGAGTAAAGCAATTCAAACCAAGTAAGGTCGGGTATTTTGCTAGTGAATTAATAAAAATGATAGAAAATCATATAATCTTTCGCAAAAGAAAATAGTTAGGTAATTTTAGATTTGAGTGCTATAAAAATAAATAAATTCGGTTGTTACCAGATGTTTAGAAAAATTACTTAATGTTTTGAAACAATTCTTTATACTTCCAGATTATCAAATGTAAGGAAATTGTTGTTTCACACATACGGTGTAAAACATTTTTCTTCAACTAACCAATATTTTAGATTAGAGTAATAAATTTAAACGACTTTAAGAGAAATATAGGTATGTCAATTATTTATTTGATAATTAAAATTTAATAATTAACATTCAATTAGAAGCAAATGAATTAAGTATTCTAATGCATATCTCTTGATTCTAATGTTTAATTCATTGTAAAATTTAACCTATATGAAATCAAAATATTGATATAGTATTTTAATCTGCAAAAACCGTTAAGAGCAAGGAGCTTCTTTGTTACCTGTATTAGTTTTTTCAGGGGTAAAAGTATATTTAGAGAAAGAAATTACCGGCTGAACAAAAATGTTTAAATTGTAGGTTTATTGAGTGGTATTGTGTTTAGACTAAATTATAAAAGCAATTCGTGAATATTTCAGTTGTTCGGTACGAAATTAAATTATGTGGTTCTAACTGAGTTCTCTGACGTTGTACGGCACGACACAACTGACTCAGCTGTGTATTACTTCCGCTGGGTGTACAACTAGACTCTTACACCAGAAATGATAGCAACCTGTTAACCGAGTGACTGAGAGATACTTTACAATCAACCAATCAGAGTCAGTCACAATTTAGAATCACAATCGCAGTTATCACAGCTATTCTACAGTAATAGTCACAGCTAGAAATGTTACTGTGGAATCACTTTTTGTAACATCCCTAGTTCAACCTTGTTTTGCACTTGCAATCCTCAGGTTGATAATCCGTTATTCTTCTAATTGGGCTACCGCGGCCTGATAAATGAAGGCGTTGATTTCATAGTGATAGGTTCGTACGTTTTGTGTAATCATTGGTAATCACATTTTTGGAATTGCACTGTTTTTATGAACTTAACCCATTCGCTGCCAGTCAGGTCAGGATGTGTTGATAGCTATTGCTCCGCCGTAGAAATGGGGTTTTACCAGACTTACTTTTTATAACAAATATGATTGAAAAGATCGCCAATACCAGAATAGATTGACGAAAGCTCAGCCAACAAATTATCAATTTCATCATCTGTTAGAGGCTCATTAGAAACCACATAATTTACAACTAGCTTCTGACCTTTACTCCACGCCGATACCAATACCACGACAACACCTAACATATAATGCCAATTAAAGCGGAGAATGAATGTGAGGCGCAGTTCTTCCTGCGCGAACGCGTGACTATCTACTGAGACATCACTCCACACCACGCACTGCCACGTGATTGGTTCTTAAGCGTTGACTCTACATCACGTGCTGGCGCGAGATCGGCAGCGAACGTGTTAAACAATAGTCAAAATATTAATTTCCGCCTGCACTTCTTGTCATGGTTCGAATTCCTGAATCATTCTCCGAACCCTTGGAGGAGGACTAGGAAGTGAGTTTGATTCTGCTCTCTGGCTGTATTTATGTTTTCTGTGTCAGTAAAGCTTTTCTTGTGTGCATGCCCATTTACCTGACCTTGCATGTGTTTGACGCAGTTCGGTCAAACATGAGCCTTGCATTAAAAATGTAACCCAACCAACTCTACAATTGTGACGACGGTTCTCCCTCTTTTCCCTCAATATTTCATTTTAAACTAAAAATAGAAGTATCCAAATTTCATCGACAGCGTTTTCCTTCAATATCCAAAATCACCCGGTAAGTTCCAATCCAAATTGCACAATACAAACAAACGTAACCCAATTTACCAGCTCATAAATTATCCCAATGAAAAAGTACCTTCACACAATAGCGGAAACACTCCTAATCCGTCACTGAAAATACTCACAAAGCTGAATTGAAATAGGAAACGGAAAGCGACACGCACAGACTAATCAGAAGCGGGAAAAGTTAAAATGATTTCAACTTGAAGAGGACCCAGCTACTTGAGGCTATCACGGATTATTGGGGCATGTCACGAAAATCCAGAGGTGGTGATGACTGAGGACACGATCCGGATGTAGGGACTACTAACACGGTGCCTAGACCGATAAACAGTTTTAACGGTAAGGGAGGTCCTCACATAGAAACTGCTCGAGTCATACAAAAGTTGATATCCCATCTGTTGAATATCCCATCCCGTTGGCTGTATCCTGTTTGGTGATCGGTTAATTCACTTAAGAGGGAACGGAAGGCAAAAAATGACCTCAAAGTCGATTTTGAGACCCTAAGTGTCTCTAAATATTTGAAATGTTACCTTTAGAATGGTGGGCATCTTTTGTCAATGCGCCCATTATAAGTATTTTTAATTATTTTTTCAAAAAAAGAACTTTACTGAAGAATCATCGGCAAAGTGACTGACGATGATGTTTTCGGTTCTAAAACCGTTATATACACTCATGTCCATAAATTAAGGATAATTCAGAATCACACGGAAATCGAACTCTAAAGTAAAAATTTCACCTGTAGAATTATCGCACACATCTTCAAGAATAATATCCAAACTACACGAAGCCATCAGATGACGCCGATAGTACATCACAATGAGGAGAGTGTAAGAGAGGTGTATATAAGGAATGGTAGCAAAGAAGTAAAATTGTTCACAAGCGTTCTGTAAGCCGCTCAGTGCCACAACCGAATAGTTATGTCACAGAGGACGCATGTCAATGATTTTTTACGTGGTAGAATTATCGGCCACCTGGAATGTGGGTGTACTCAGAAGGAAGTTTCAGTAGAACTAGGAATCGCCCAAAGTGTCATCTCTAGGCTTTGGCAACGATTTCGAAATGATGGAAATGTCAGTAGACGTTACAGTACAGGTCTCCCCCGAGTTACAATGCCGAATGACGACCGGTATTTGGCAGTAACTGCAAAAAGAAGCAGACAGAGCACAGCATCCTACCTTTCTCATCAGCTATCTTCAGCCACGGGTACCACAGTTTCAAAGCAAACCGCTTACAGACGTATGGGACATGTTGGTTTATATACTTGCAGGCCTGCCAGATGTGTTCCGCTCATGGCAACTCACTGTCGCCAGCGGTTAGCCTGGAGTAGAGAACATGCAATGGGGACATCGTCACAGTGGGCTTGCGTGATGTTTTCCGACCAGTCCAGGTTTAGGTTGCAGTCTGATTCACGGCGGAGGTTCATATGGAGAACACCAGGTACCCGCTACCACCAAGATAACATCATTGAACCACACCGTTACGGTGGTACAGGTTTGCTCGTTTGGTTCAGAATTATACTGGGCTCCAGAACAGATCTACATGTTCAAATCGGAACAATGAGAGGTCAAATTTATCGGGACATCATTCTGGAACAACATGTACGTATGTTTAGGGGTGCCATGGGCGCAGAATTTGTGTTTATGGATGACAACGCCCGTCCTCACCGTGCAAACATTGTAAACGAATGCCTTGAATCTGAGGATATCACCCGTATGGAAAGGCCAGCATTCTCACCTGACTTGAATCCGTTAGAGCATGTGTGGGACTTGCTTGGCCGATGAGTTGCAGCCAGTCAACCACCTCCTACATGTGTACCGGAACTTCGGAGAGCATTGCTTGCTGAGTGGAGTGATCTTCTCCAAGATAATTTGATCCTTTGCATGCCTAGGCGTTGTACGGACTGCTTCTTTCCTTCAAAAAAAGATTCATTTTGAAGGTTTTTTGAAGGTGAATGCAGGTTTTTTGAAGGCAGTTAGATAAGTGCAGATTTTACACAGAGAAAATGCAGAGGTTTTGAAGGAATAATGGTTTCCTTCATTAATACTGCAATTTTTCTTAAATTAAAATTATAATATTTCCAACTTTAATTTTTCCTTCATAAAAACTGGAGTTTTTATGAAGGAAAAATGCAGTAAAAATTCCTTTATGAAATTCTTTCATAAAAACTGCAGTTTTCATGAAGGAATTTTATGAAGGTTTTTGTTCCTTGAAGTTTGAATGTTTATGAAGAAATGAAGTTTGAAGTTAAAGTTTTGTTTTCATAAAAATTGCAGTTTTTATGAAAACAATTATCAACTAATATGTTTAATTAAAATTAATATATATATCTGAAATAATTTCTTTAAAAAAGGGAATATTTTACATAGTAAAAAAACAGCAATTATATTGTTTATTTCATTATTTAAGTCCACCAAAAAATGTAACCTTGGAATTAGATACTGCTGGCCAACCTTCGAATAAAATCTTTATTTTAACGCATATATTGTATTTCTCTAACATACCAAATATCTGAATTTAATCTGTTATATTAACTACCAACAAAATTAATCATTTGCATAAATCTTGGAATTATTAAACTAATCTGTAATGAATTTGTTGTATGAGATGTTAACATTTTCAGAAAATTTCAATGCTAAATTCAAATGTGAAGACATTAAATTCCTATCACATACCAATAATATGTAATACGTTTTTATATTATGCAATATATCACCTGGTTTCTTTTTTCGTAAAAGTATAAAATCCCTCCAAACAAAATTTTAACCATTTTCAATGCGTTCCTAGTGAAAAAAAGCAGAAGTCCAAAACAGAGAAAAAGCAAACACTACATTAATTCACCACATTTGGCTATGTCTCTTACGGCCTAATGGATAGCACACTGAATTCCAGATCCTTGGTCCAGGGTTCGAGTCCCATCAGCTGATCGCGGTACAAGATTACGAGGTGTTGTCCTCGGATCTTTCCCTTGAAAGTTTGATCGCGGACCGTTGTCGATGTAACGCTAGGATGAAGTTGTTACCACAAAATTATTATTTTTTAAATAAAAAAGTAATGTGCTTGTTCATCCTACCACCAGATGGCGCCACCAGTCATCCAGCATCATGGCAACCAGTCGAAAAACTGCAGGTTTCCTGCAGGAATTTTGTCCGAAATTCATGCAGAAAACCTGCAGGTTTTCTTTGAAGTTTTTTTGCTGATTTTTTTTCCTGGGATCATACATACATACACCATCTTTTTTGTTCTTTATCTTTTGTTTAATAAATGGTCTTTATGAATAAGTCACGTTTGTTTTGTTTCTGAACCTTTATTTGACGGAGCTGGCATTATCCTTAATTTATGGACATGAGTGTATATATAAGCAATTTATTTTTCTTTAATTTTACAAACTGTTAAGTATATTTTTTGTTAGCTGTAAACTCTGAAAAACAGACTCAGAATCCAAATGAGTCTTGAACAATATTAACTGGTTTCGTGTGACGAAACACACTTTTGTCACGTTGAAATCACTCACTGAACATCACAATCAATCACAATCCATGAAGCCGTTTCTTCCTTCAATGATGGAAATGTATCAAGACTTTTAATTTTGAAATCATCTAGAATAGATCCTGGACTGTGTCACCTCAATGAATAAAACATGGGAAGATTTGCTGGTTTCTATTTCACTCAGAAAGCAAACAGGTATTGAGAAAAAAGTCCGACAGAAAAGAAACAAAGAAAAAAAGTTAGAAGATAACTTTTTAGATGCTGAAAGGATCTGACGCACCCTCTTATTGTGCTGGAGAATCTACTGAACATATTGCTTTGGAACTTTTTTTTATACATATTGTGATTTTACATAAATAGACGTATACTTTTAGAGAACAATAGATTAGATTTTTTTTTAATTCTTAATCATGCTTTTTGTAAAAAAATTCATAAAAAAATATATGACATCATAAATTATAAACAAAACAATTTATAAACAATAACAAAACAATTTATAAATTACAAACAAACAACAAAAACAATTTTATTTACAAAAGCATATGTCTATCTATGTAAAAATATTTGAATATTAACTGTGCCAAATTTTAAACCAATGCTGTGAGTAATTTCTGTGAAACATGGGTATATAGAAGCCCCTTTATAACATGAGCTTCAATGGAGTCTTCCGGTCCCCCTTAATCGAACCAATGGTATGCATCACAAACTTTATGGACTTTTATTCCGGGTTGCAGTCACATTACGTGGAGGTGTAACCAGTAAAGCCTTTCATAGTCACGGCGACACCATAGACGTGAAATGTAAGTAGATTTAGCATTGCTATTGCGAGGAACTTCAGGAAGTGTGATCAACATGTCGATTCGTAGTTTCGTGACTGATCTGTGAAAATTGGCAGGGTTAGCAGATTTGGTATCTTATCGCTTCCTTCGGTGATGTAACTCTTATGACAGGATAAACAAGTCAATGTGAATATCTAGAAGGGCGACAAAAATGGTTAAACCCTCAATCTCTACTGTGTCGCGTGAGCCAATGATGACGAATCAATGGATGGGCTTTTTTATCGTCCCGTGGACCAATCAGATAAAGAAAGTACGTTTCCACCCAGCAGACGGAAGTAGTCTAAGGGTCACGTTACTACTAATTTTGGCACATAAAAAGGTTACTATAGTTCACTCTACTTTTATGTTTCCATTATAGGCGACATCCCCCCCCCTGCGGTTCGTAGACGGCGCAGGTTTGTTTCCTGTTTTGTAACTTGGTTGTATTTATTTGTCTCTTCTGTCTTACTAAAATTTTTCTTTCGCGTGTGTATGCTCATTACTTGATCAAGTCTGCCTCGCGTTTGGCGCAGCTTGGTCAAATATGGGCCCCCAAAACCCATCCAACCATCGCTCTGAGTAACTGAAGCATAGTTTCAGCAACCGCGTTGCAGGCTCCCTTCCAGCAGTCAGAAAACTCCCCCGAAGTGAAGTAGTAAAAGCGAAAGAAGATCCATCGCCGGAAAACCATTACTTGATCGCAGCATTATGAGCCCCGGCGGAAAAACATCTTTAGAAGGAAAAGAGGAAAGCCGCAGTCCAGTAAACGGAAATTTTGCGCCCTGCCGTACTTCCGGACAGCGTAAATGCGCGGGCCGGATGTTGCCGGATGAAGAGTTAGAAGGAAGCATGTTTAGTTCGCTGCTTTCGGAGCGGAAGGCCGGTTCAGATCCCTGTTTGCGCCCTCTCTCATCCCGCATACTCTCCGCTCGGAAGACTTCAAACCGAAATTTTATGATGCGAGTTAGAAAAGAGAAGCGGGTCACTAAATGTGTTAGATGCTCGCCCCTCAAACTCCAATATCGGAAAGGCCCGTGAAATACAACGGAGTGTGGGACAGGGGGCTCGATCCCCTCCCCAAAAGGATAATAGAGCGTATTCTTCTCTATAACGCGAAATACATGATCACACTAAAAGCGAAATTTTAAATCTTGTGTGCGTCCTCATTGGAAATGTGTGGGGTTGGTAGAAGAGGTATTTTCTGTCAAACTAAATGTTTGGAAGATCTCAAACCGTAATTTTATGATGCGAGTTAGAAAAGAGAAGCTGGTAAGTAAATGCGTTAGATGCTCACCCCTCAAACTCCAATGTCGGAACGGCCCATGAAATACAACGGAGTGTGTGGCAGGGGGCTCGTTCCACTCCACATAAGGATAATAGAGTGCATTCTTCTCTGTAAAGCGAAATACATGTTCAGACTAAAAGTGAAAATTTAATTCTTGTGTGCGTTCTCATTGGAAATGTGCGGGGTTGGTAGAAGAGGTATTTTCTGTCAAACTAAATGTTTGGAAGATCTCAAACCGTAATTTTATGATGCGAGTTAGAAAAGAGAAGCGGGTAAGTAAATGCGTTAGATGCTCACCCCTCAAACTCCAATGTCGGAACGGCCCATGAAATACAACGGAGTGTGTGACAGGGGGCTCGTTCCACTCCACATAAGGATAATAGAGTGCATTCTTCTCTGTAAAGCGAAATACATGTTCAGACTAAAAGTGAAAATTTAAATCTTGTATGCGTTCTCATTGGAAATGTGCGGGGTTGGTAGAAGAGGTATTTTCTGTCAAACTAAATGTTTGGAAGATTAGTCGAGTTAGAAAGAGAAGCAGGTCAACAGATCGGTTAGATGCTTGTCACTCAAACGCCAACATAGGAACGATTCAGCCCATGAAATACAATTTAGTATGGGTGAGTGCTTACTCCTGACCTCCCCATACGATAATAAAGCTCAGTCTTCTTTGTAACGCAAAATCACATGGCATTCCTCAAAATTAAAATTTAAATTTTGTTTTGGCATCCTCATTAAAAGATAGGCAGAGTTCGTTGGATAGGTATTTTTGGTCAAACTAAATGGTCAGAAGATACCTCAATTCGAAATTTTATGATGCGAATTAGAAAAGTGGGTCAATAAATCCGTTCGAGGCTTATTGTTCATACACCGATGTTGGAACGATTCGGCCCATTAAATACAGGGTGTTCGAGACAACTACAATTGAGCTACCGTGCCCAATTCAAAAAGATAGGCAAAATCTTTTTAGTTTTGTTTCCATTTAATTTATATTCAGTTCATAAGATCGTTGTGATGTGAAAATTGGTTAAAGGAACTTAGAAGAAAAATTCCCATTTTTTTACTTTTAAACTAATCAAATATTAATGGTATCTTGTAAAATTTTGTCAAAACTAAATTCAGAAAATAAGATGTAAATACTCTTCATTTTCTAATTCGGTTAACAAATAATAAAAGTATGTATTTTTAATTTTATGATTTATTAGAAAATAATCATAGTTAGAAATTGAAATTGAGAATTGGAAAACATAATTTGCCTAATTTTGCTGATTCAACCAATATTAGGACTATCACGAAGAGTTGTTTGATGGGTAGATGTCTAACGCTACTTGATTATTCTCACTTTCTTATCATGATGTTCTTAAAGACAAACAAATTTTATTTACTTTCTTTATATTCATTCTTTTATGCAACAAATTTTGATACCGAATTGATTTTTCAAACGAAAAAGGTAGAACATCGATGCAAATCTAATACCCTATTCGATACTTTTCTCTGATACTCAAATTACCCTATGCATAAAACACTACATTTTTAATTTTAAAAGTTATATTTTTACCAATAAAATTTAAGCCCTCTGATAAGTTTAGGTGGAAGTACAATACAAATAAATATTATAAATAAAGAAAAAAACGTTACAAAACTATTATATATTAGTGCTGAGAAATGGTTAAAATTCATTTTGAGCTTCCACATACACCCTCATACCTTTGCTCTACAACATAACTCATTTTCACCCAGAATTATCTGGGCCAGCGGTATGACCAGTTGGAAGAACAGATAAGCAACCGTTACGAGTTCAAAACTAGGTCTAGCAAAAGACCGTCGTGTAATAAGGAGGCTAATGCCCGTTAAATTTGTCGGGGTCTCAAATGCCCTCACATTGGTGTGGTGTGGACCTTTGGAGAGTGGGGTGCAAGCTCAGGTGTTATTATCGTGATCTGACTGTGGTTCAAAATTACAAGACGTTGTCCTTGTATCTTTCCTTTCGGCATTGATCCCGGACAGTCACCAATAGCCCGCTGTGTTGCTCCAGTACAACGATAATTAACTACCTACTTGTTTTTATTTCACTGTCATGTAATTGGTATAATCTGGTTCGACAAAAGTATGTAAAAATAAAAGATACGTGCAGCAAATAAAAAGACGAAGAAAAATATACTTAAAACGTTTTATTACAAAGTCCAATCGGTAATCACAAAAGCATAAATTACATGAAACAGAATTTTGCTTGTTCACTTACGTTACATGTGCTAAACACACATTGTTTCCAGTAACTCGTCAGTAAAGTGTTTCGGACAAGAACGAGGCATACACTGGAATATCGTTGGCCACAGACACGGGGTTGAACGAAGTTATCTGGGCGGCATTGAGCGATTCCAGTGCAGCGATCAACGCTTCAAAGAGAATTGCGATGAACTCTTTGTCTGGCGTCTGGGTTGAAGTTCCGGCTCGGACACCGGTCATGAAGGACGAGAGTTGGTTGAAGAAGTTGTTGTAGTCGACGGTATTCGCGGACGGATTCACTCCGGACATGATGGCTTTCACCAGACTCTGGATCCTCTGTTGACCGACCTGCGAGGATAGTGTCGGGAGAACTTCCCTGGCCTTCATGAATGTCCCGTAGACGTCGTTGCCGCAGTCCTGCTGTCCGCCTTTATGGGAGAAGAAATCCGGGAACCCCATGGGCATGTTTGGAGCGTTCGAGTCGTCGGGGAAGTTGGGCAACTCGTCGGCACCCTCCATGGGTCCTTCGTCGTTGCCTACCATGAACATGCTGTCGTCGAAGGAGGAGGAGGAGGAGAAACCGGGAGCTGGCGCGCCCACGTCCTCGTCAGATAGAGTGAACGGCGAGGGGGCACGTAGGATTTCGGAGTCGTAGCTATCGTCCGAATACTCGTCGTCATACGATTCGTCGTCGTACGATTCGTCGTCATCGTCCGATCCGGCCACGAATTCATAATCTCCAGGGTAGTCGCAAATATTGCCTGGAGCACCATTCAGGCCAGGGAAATTGAATGGAGACTCGAATCCACCGTCCGGATTGATTGCTCCCGGTCCGCCTTTGTAAGCACCCACCGGGAGATAGCTGATCAGCTGAACAAGTTCCGGTAGATAAAACACGCCTCCAGAGGGTCGGTCGTGTCGCGGGAAATTTATTCTTAAGTTATTGTATGAGCCATTAAATCCTGGAAATAAAAATTGACCGTCACTTCCTTTTAAATCACTTTCAGGGATCGCGCCCATATTTATAGATTTTCCTGGAAAAAGAGGTTGCAATGAGTTAATAAGGTCAGGGAAACTGAAGGTGCCAGTGAACTTATCAGTGACGTCTTGCGGCAGCTGTTTAAAAGTCAAAAACCCGCCGGGGAATTTCCCTGGGGAGCCTGGGGCACCAGGGTAGCCAGGATAAACAAAAGGCCCCTTGAATCCCGTATTGAAATCAGCAGGAAGTAAGTTGAAATTCAAATATCCTAACGGTGAACGCGGATCTTCAGGAGAGCCGAAACTGAAATCCGGGAACGGTCCGCCAGGGATTTTCTTCACATTCAACATTCCGTGTGGACCCCGAGAATCGGGACCTGTACGGAAACCAGGAAAATCAAATCCGAAGCCAGGAATGGATGCAATAGATTCGTCAGAATCCGGTCTTTGGCTGTCAGGCAGCTGACTAAAATCGAGATATCCGATCGGGCCATTACTTCCCGGAGCATTTGGGAAACCGGGAATTCGCAAAGATTTACCAGGATATCCTGAAGGATTTGGATCGTTAGGGGAATTACCTGGACCATATGGAGCTCTGGGAATATTTGCGGGATCGAGTGGGTTACCTGGGTTTGCATCTGAATCACCAGGATTACTAGGTGTAGTAGGCAAATATATTCTGCTAATTTGTCCATCCGGGCCCGTTTCTGCACCTGGGGTAGTTCCTGGTCCTGCTGGTCCAACAGGTATAGATTTACCATCCGGACCCTCAATCGAACCAGGAGTGCTAAAAGCTCCGACAGGAAATACGTATTTCGTAGGTTTACCATCGGGACCAGTAACTGTTCCCGGTGTTGAACCAGGACCAGCGGGAACAATTTGTATTGGATTACCTGGTGGGCTCATCTTTCGAGTTGTTGGATTTCTTCTTGGGTCACTAGGATTCGTTGGTAGAGTGGGAAGAACGATCTTTGTGATTCGCCCATCGGGGCCCGTTTCTGCTCCTGGGGTGGTACCTGGGCTTTCAGGTCCCACAGGTATACGTTTTCCATTCGGATCAGAAATAAATCCAGGCGTACTATAGGCGGAGAGAGGAACGATATATTTCGTAGGTTTACCATCCGGACCTGTTACTACTCCAGGAGTTGATCCAGGACCAGCGGGTACAATTTGTATCGGTTGTCCGGGTGTACCTGGAGTTCTCATTGGAACCGTTGACGGATAGCTTGATTGAGGTATTGTAGGAAGAACAATCTTCGTAATTTGGCCCTCAGGACCTGTCTCTGCACCAGGAGTAGTGCCTGGACTCTCTGGACCAACAGGTATTGGTTTTCCATTGGGATCATAAATGAATCCAGGAGTACTGTAGGCTGAGAGAGGAACGATATACTTCGTAGGTTTACCATCCGGACCTGTTACTACTCCAGGAGTTGATCCAGGGCCAGCGGGTACAATTTGTATCGGTTGTCCGGGTGTACCTGGAGTTCTCATTGGAACCGTTGACGGATAGCTTGATTGAGGTATTGTAGGCAGAACAATCTTCGTAATCTGGCCCTCAGGACCTGTCTCTGCACCAGGAGTAGTGCCTGGACTCTCTGGACCAACAGGTATAGGTTTTCCATTGGGATCATAAATGAAGCCAGGAGTACTATAGGCAGATATAGGAACGATATACTTCGTAGGTTTACCATCCGGACCTGTTACTACTCCAGGAGTTGATCCAGGGCCAGCGGGTACAATTTGTATCGGTTGTCCGGGTGTACCTGGAGTTCTCATTGGAGCCGTTGACGGATAGCTAGATTGAGGTACTGTAGGAAGGACAATCTTCGTAATCTGACCATCTGGACCAGTCTCTGCTCCAGGGGTAGTGCCTGGACTTTCGGGGCCAACAGGTATACGTTTTCCGTTCGGATCAGAGATAAAACCAGGAGTACTATAGGCAGACAGAGGAACAATATATTTCCTCGGTTTTCCATCTGGACCAGTAACTACTCCAGGAGTTGATCCTGGACCAGCGGGAACTATTTGAATTGGGCTATTATCAGAACTTGGTGTTGGCAAGCTTCTAGGAATGCTAGGCCTACTAGGTGTAGTAGGGACAAATATTTTATATATATTTCCATCGGAATCTGTTTCAGCACCAGGGGTAGTTCCAGGACCTGCAGGAATTATTTGAATCGGTTTTCCATTTGGACCTAGAATAGTTCCTGGTGTCCTAAATCCTCCACGAGGAATAATAAACCTTACAGGATATCCATCAGGACCAGTTACAGTTCCGGGAGTAGAACCTGGACCAGCTGGAACAATTTGGAATGGTTTACCAGAAGGACCCTTTATTTCATATGGAGTGGTCATGTGATGCCTGTGATGTCTATGATGTTTGTGGTGTTTGTGATGCCTTCGGGGAAGAACAATCCTATAAATATTACCATCCTGGTCTGTTTCAGTGCCTGGAGTTGTTCCTCTACCAGCGGGAACAATTTGGATTGGTTTACCATCTGGGCCTTGAATAGATCCAGGCGTTCTGAATCCTCCTCTAGGAATAAAAAATCCTTTAGGGCTACCATCAGGACCAGTAAATAAGCCAGGTGTTGTACCTGGTCCAGCGGGAACAATTTGCAGAGGTTTCCCTCCAGGACCAGGGACATTCTCCGGGCTGGAATCACTTTCCGAACCACTCGGGTATTCACTATCGGGATAGTATTCACTATCTGGATAATATTCATTATCGGGATAGTATTCACTATTTGGGTAATACTCACTATCTGGATAATATTCACTATATGGATAGTACCCACTATCTGGATATTCAGAACTTCCTGGATCAAGAGGATTTCCAGATTTCGGTAAGCTCGGATCACTTTCTTCAGAACTAGGACCATTGGGCGTGGTAGGCACAATTATTTTATAAATGTTACCATCCGAATCCGTTTCAGCCCCTGGTGTGGTTCCAGGACCTGCAGGTATCACCTGGATTGGTTTTCCATCTGGACCAGGAAACGATCCTGGAGTCCTAAAGCCACCAGGAGGTATAACATACCTAACTGGACTTCCATCCGGACCAGTAACTGTACCAGGTGTAGTTCCAGGACCTGCTGGCACTATTTGTATTGGTTTGCCACTAGGACTTTTTATCTTAGAAGGAGTTGTTTTATGATGATGTCTTCTATGATGCTTAGGAGCGCTCGAGTCGCTGGGGTATTCACTATCTGGATATCCCGAACTGCTTCCTGGTCCGAAAGGATATTCAGAGCTCGGACTACTCTCTTCGGAACTAGGTTCTTTGGGAGTAGTAGCTACAACGACCTTATTTATACTGCCATCAGAGTCTGTTTCAGTACCTGGTGTTGTACCTGGACCTGCTGGTTCCACTTGAATAGGTTTTCCGTCTGGACCTGGAAACGATCCCGGAGTAGTGAAACCACCTGGAGGTATAACATACCTTACTGGACTACCATCGTCACCAGTCACCGTGCCAGGTGTAGATCCGGGACCTGCCGGAACTACTTGGATTGGTTTACCACTTGGACTTTTCACTTTAGAAGGAGTTGTAGACTTATGATGATGTCTTCTATGATGCTTAGGAGCGCTCGAGTCGCTGGGGTATTCACTATCTGGATATCCCAAACTGCTTCCTGGTCCGAAAGGATATTCAGAGCTCGGACTACTTTCTTCGGAGCTAGGTTCTTTGGGAGTAGTTGCTACAACGACCTTATTTATACTGCCATCAGAGTCTGTTTCAGTACCTGGTGTTGTTCCTGGACCTGCTGGTTCCACTTGAATAGGTTTTCCGTTTGGACCTGGAAACGATCCCGGAGTAGTGAAACCACCTGGAGGTATAACATACCTTACTGGACTACCATCGTCACCAGTCACCGTGCCAGGTGTAGATCCGGGACCTGCCGGAACTACTTGGATTGGTTTACCACTTGGACTTTTCACTTTAGAAGGAGTTGTAGACTTATGATGATGTCTTCTATGATGCTTAGGAGCGCTCGAGTCGCTGGGGTATTCACTATCTGGATATCCCAAACTGCTTCCTGGTCCGAAAGGATATTCAGAGCTCGGACTACTTTCTTCGGAGCTAGGTTCTTTGGGAGTAGTTGCTACAACGACCTTATTTATACTGCCATCAGAGTCTGTTTCAGTACCTGGTGTTGTTCCTGGACCTGCTGGTTCCACTTGAATAGGTTTTCCGTTTGGACCTGGAAACGATCCCGGAGTAGTGAAACCACCTGGAGGTATAACATACCTTACTGGACTACCATCGTCTCCAGTCACCGTGCCAGGTGTAGATCCGGGACCTGCCGGAACTACTTGGATTGGTTTACCACTTGGACTTTTCACTTTAGAAGGAGTTGTAGTCTTATGATGATGTCTTCTATGATGCTTAGGAGCGCTCGAGTCGCTGGGGTATTCACTATCTGGATATCCCGAACTGCTTCCTGGTCCGAAAGGATATTCAGAGCTCGGACTACTTTCTTCGGAGCTAGGTTCTTTGGGAGTAGTTGCTACAACGACCTTATTTATACTGCCATCAGAGTCTGTTTCAGTACCTGGTGTTGTTCCTGGACCTGCTGGTTCCACTTGAATAGGTTTTCCGTTTGGACCTGGAAACGATCCCGGAGTAGTGAAACCACCTGGAGGTATAACATACCTTACTGGACTACCATCGTCTCCAGTCACCGTGCCAGGTGTAGATCCGGGACCTGCCGGAACTACTTGGATTGGTTTACCACTTGGACTTTTCACTTTAGAAGGAGTTGTAGTCTTATGATGATGTCTTCTATGATGCTTAGGAGCACTCGAGTCGCTGGGGTATTCACTATCTGGATATCCCGAACTGCTTCCTGCTCCGAAAGGATATTCAGAGCTCGGACTACTTTCTTCGGAGCTAGGTTCTTTGGGAGTAGTTGCTACAACGACCTTATTTATACTGCCATCAGAGTCTGTTTCAGTACCTGGTGTTGTTCCTGGACCTGCTGGTTCCACTTGAATAGGTTTTCCGTTTGGACCTGGAAACGATCCCGGAGTAGTGAAACCACCTGGAGGTATAACATACCTTACTGGACTACCATCGTCTCCAGTCACCGTGCCAGGTGTAGATCCGGGACCTGCCGGAACTACTTGGATTGGTTTACCACTTGGACTTTTCACTTTAGAAGGAGTTGTAGTCTTATGATGATGTCTTCTATGATGCTTAGGAGCACTCGAGTCGCTGGGGTATTCACTATCTGGATATCCCGAACTGCTTCCTGGTCCGAAAGGATATTCAGAATTCGGACTACTTTCTTCGGAGCTAGGTTCTTTGGGAGTAGTTGCTACAACGACCTTATTTATACTGCCATCAGAGTCTGTTTCAGTACCTGGTGTTGTTCCTGGACCTGCTGGTTCCACTTGAATAGGTTTTCCGTTTGGACCTGGAAACGATCCCGGAGTAGTGAAACCACCTGGAGGTATAACATACCTTACTGGACTACCATCGTCACCAGTCACCGTGCCAGGTGTAGATCCGGGACCTGCCGGAACTACTTGTATTGGTTTACCGCTTGGACTTTTCACTTTAGAAGGAGTTGTAGTCTTATGATGATGTCTTCTATGATGCTTAGGAGCGCTCGAGTCGCTGGGGTATTCACTTTCTGGACTTGATCCGCTGGAACTTCCCGGCAGACTACCAGATCCACTGGAAGTAACTGGTTCGCTACCCGGTCCTAGGGGATTTTCTGGTTCACTTCTTGGACCTTCAGGACTACCAGGGAAGCTATCAGTATCTGAATCAGTCTTTAAAGGAGAGTTAGGTCGACTTGTTGTGGTAGGTATTATTATTCTGGTTACATCACCTCCCGAATCTGTTTCTGTACCAGGTGTACTGCCTGGGCGTTGAGGTTCAACTCGGACTGGATTTCCGTTAGTACCTCGAATGGTTCCAGGAGTTGAGAAACCTCCATGAGGTACAATGTATTGCTTAGGATTTCCCTCAGAGTCTGTTATGACACCAGGTGTTGTTCCAGGTGAAGCAGGTACAACGGGAATAGTTTTACCATCGGTACCCTTAATTGTAGCAGGAGTTGTGTGACCACCACGATGTTTTGGCGTGCTTGGAAGAACTATTTTATTAATATCTCCGTCTGAGTCAGTCTCTGTTCCTGGTGTTGTTCCCTTCTTAGCAGGTACAATTTGAACAGGTTTTCCATGTGGACCTGGGACAGTTCCGGGGGTTTTGTGTCCTCCTTTGGGAACTACGAATCCCTCTGGGCTGCCGTCTGAGTCAGTAATTACTCCAGGTGTTGTTCCAGGCCTAGCGGGAATGATGTGCAGTGGTTTTCCTCCGGGACCCGGGACACTCTCAGGGCTTGAGTCACTGGGGTATTCACTTTCTGGACTTGATCCGCTGGAACTTCCCGGCAGACTACCAGATCCACTGGAAGTAACTGGTTCGCTACCCGGTCCTAGGGGATTTTCTGGTTCACTTCTTGGACCTTCAGGACTACCAGGGAAGCTATCAGTATCTGAATCAGTCTTTAAAGGAGAGTTAGGTCGACTTGTTGTGGTAGGTATTATTATTCTGGTTACATCACCTCCCGAATCTGTTTCTGTACCAGGTGTACTGCCTGGGCGTTGAGGTTCAACTCGGACAGGATTTCCGTTAGTACCTCGAATGGTTCCAGGAGTTGAGAAACCTCCATGAGGTACAATGTATTGCTTAGGATTTCCCTCAGAGTCTGTAATGACACCAGGTGTTGTTCCAGGTGAAGCAGGTTCAACGGGAATAGTTTTACCATCGGTACCCTTAATTGTAGCAGGAGTTGTGTGACCACCACGATGTTTTGGCGTGCTTGGAAGAACTATTTTATTAATATCTCCGTCCGAGTCCGTCTCTGTTCCTGGTGTTGTTCCCTTCTTAGCAGGTACAATTTTAACAGGTTTTCCATGTGGACCTGGGACAGTTCCGGGGGTTTTGTGTCCTCCTTTGGGAACTACGAATCCCTCTGGGCTGCCGTCTGAGTCAGTAATTACTCCAGGTGTTGTTCCAGGCCTAGCGGGAATGATGTGCAGTGGTTTTCCTCCGGGACCCGGGACACTCTCAGGGCTTGAGTCACTGGGGTATTCACTTTCTGGACTTGATCCGCTGGAACTTCCCGGCAGACTACCAGATCCACTGGAAGTAACTGGTTCGCTACCCGGTCCTAGGGGATTTTCTGGTTCACTTCTTGGACCTTCAGGACTACCAGGGAAGCTATCAGTATCTGAATCAGTCTTTAAAGGAGAGTTAGGTCGACTTGTTGTGGTAGGTATTATTATTCTGGTTACATCACCTCCCGAATCTGTTTCTGTACCAGGTGTACTGCCTGGGCGTTGAGGTTCAACTCGGACAGGATTTCCGTTAGTACCTCGAATGGTTCCAGGAGTTGAGAAACCTCCATGAGGTACAATGTATTGCTTAGGATTTCCCTCAGAGTCTGTTATGACACCAGGTGTTGTTCCAGGTGAAGCAGGTTCAACGGGAATAGTTTTACCATCGGTACCCTTAATTGTAGCAGGAGTTGTGTGACCACCACGATGTTTTGGCGTGCTTGGAAGAACTATTTTATTAATATCTCCATCCGAGTCCGTCTCTGTTCCTGGTGTTGTTCCCTTCTTAGCAGGTACAATTTGAACAGGTTTTCCATGTGGACCTGGGACAGTTCCGGGAGTTTTGTGTCCTCCTTTGGGAACTACGAATCCCTCTGGGCTGCCGTCTGAGTCAGTAATTACTCCAGGTGTTGTTCCAGGCCTAGCGGGAATGATGTGCAGTGGTTTTCCTCCGGGACCCGGGACACTCTCAGGGCTTGAGTCACTGGGGTATTCACTTTCTGGACTTGATCCGCTGGAACTTCCCGGCAGACTACCAGATCCACTGGAAGTAACTGGTTCGCTACCCGGTCCTAGGGGATTTTCTGGTTCACTTCTTGGACCTTCAGGACTACCAGGGAAGCTATCAGTATCTGAATCAGTCTTTAAAGGAGAGTTAGGTCGACTTGTTGTGGTAGGTATTATTATTCTGGTTACATCACCTCCCGAATCTGTTTCTGTACCAGGTGTACTGCCTGGGCGTTGAGGTTCAACTCGGACTGGATTTCCGTTAGTACCTCGAATGGTTCCAGGAGTTGAGAAACCTCCATGAGGTACAATGTATTGCTTAGGATTTCCCTCAGAGTCTGTTATGACACCAGGTGTTGTTCCAGGTGAAGCAGGTTCAACGGGAATAGTTTTACCATCGGTACCCTTAATTGTAGCAGGAGTTGTGTGACCACCACGATGTTTTGGCGTGCTTGGAAGAACTATTTTATTAATATCTCCGTCCGAGTCCGTCTCTGTTCCTGGTGTTGTTCCCTTCTTAGCAGGTACAATTTTAACAGGTTTTCCATGTGGACCTGGGACAGTTCCGGGGGTTTTGTGTCCTCCTTTGGGAACTACGAATCCCTCTGGGCTGCCGTCTGAGTCAGTAATTACTCCAGGTGTTGTTCCAGGCCTAGCGGGAATGATGTGCAGTGGTTTTCCTCCGGGACCCGGGACACTCTCAGGGCTTGAGTCACTGGGGTATTCACTTTCTGGACTTGATCCGCTGGAACTTCCCGGCAGACTACCAGATCCACTGGAAGTAACTGGTTCGCTACCCGGTCCTAGGGGATTTTCTGGTTCACTTCTTGGACCTTCAGGACTACCAGGGAAGCTATCAGTATCTGAATCAGTCTTTAAAGGAGAGTTAGGTCGACTTGTTGTGGTAGGTATTATTATTCTGGTTACATCACCTCCCGAATCTGTTTCTGTACCAGGTGTACTGCCTGGGCGTTGAGGTTCAACTCGGACAGGATTTCCGTTAGTACCTCGAATGGTTCCAGGAGTTGAGAAACCTCCATGAGGTACAATGTATTGCTTAGGATTTCCCTCAGAGTCTGTAATGACACCAGGTGTTGTTCCAGGTGAAGCAGGTTCAACGGGAATAGTTTTACCATCGGTACCCTTAATTGTAGCAGGAGTTGTGTGACCACCACGATGTTTTGGCGTGCTTGGAAGAACTATTTTATTAATATCTCCGTCCGAGTCCGTCTCTGTTCCTGGTGTTGTTCCCTTCTTAGCAGGTACAATTTTAACAGGTTTTCCATGTGGACCTGGGACAGTTCCGGGAGTTTTGTGTCCTCCTTTGGGAACTACGAATCCCTCTGGGCTGCCGTCTGAGTCAGTAATTACTCCAGGTGTTGTTCCAGGCCTAGCGGGAATGATGTGCAGTGGTTTTCTTCCGGGACCCGGGACACTCTCAGGGCTTGAGTCACTGGGGTATTCACTTTCTGGACTTGATCCACTGGAAGTAACTGGTTCACTACCCGGTCCTAGGGGATTTTCTGGTTCACTTCTTGGACCTTCAGGACTACCAGGGAAGCTATCAGTATCTGAATCAGTCTTTAAAGGAGAGTTAGGTCGACTTGTTGTGGTAGGTATTATTATTCTGGTTACATCACCTCCCGAATCTGTTTCTGTACCAGGTGTACTGCCTGGGCGTTGAGGTTCAACTCGGACTGGATTTCCGTTAGTACCTCGAATGGTTCCAGGAGTTGAGAAACCTCCATGAGGTACAATGTATTGCTTAGGATTTCCCTCAGAGTCTGTTATGACACCAGGTGTTGTTCCAGGTGAAGCAGGTACAACGGGAATAGTTTTACCATCAGTACCCTTAATTGTAGCAGGAGTTGTGTGACCACCACGATGTTTTGGCGTGCTTGGAAGAACTATTTTATTAATATCTCCGTCTGAGTCAGTCTCTGTTCCTGGTGTTGTTCCTTTCTTAGCAGGTACAATTTGAACAGGTTTTCCATGTGGACCTGGGACAGTTCCGGGGGTTTTGTGTCCTCCTTTGGGAACTACGAATCCCTCTGGGCTGCCGTCTGAGTCAGTAATTACTCCAGGTGTTGTTCCAGGCCTAGCGGGAATGATGTGCAGTGGTTTTCCTCCGGGACCCGGGACACTCTCAGGGCTTGAGTCACTGGGGTATTCACTTTCTGGACTTGATCCGCTGGAACTTCCCGGCAGACTACCAGATCCACTGGAAGTAACTGGTTCGCTACCCGGTCCTAGGGGATTTTCTGGTTCACTTCTTGGACCTTCAGGACTACCAGGGAAGCTATCAGTATCTGAATCAGTCTTTAAAGGAGAGTTAGGTCGACTTGTTGTGGTAGGTATTATTATTCTGGTTACATCACCTCCCGAATCTGTTTCTGTACCAGGTGTACTGCCTGGGCGTTGAGGTTCAACTCGGACTGGATTTCCGTTAGTACCTCGAATGGTTCCAGGAGTTGAGAAACCTCCATGAGGTACAATGTATTGCTTAGGATTTCCCTCAGAGTCTGTTATGACACCAGGTGTTGTTCCAGGTGAAGCAGGTTCAACGGGAATAGTTTTACCATCGGTACCCTTAATTGTAGCAGGAGTTGTGTGACCACCACGATGTTTTGGCGTGCTTGGAAGAACTATTTTATTAATATCTCCGTCCGAGTCCGTCTCTGTTCCTGGTGTTGTTCCCTTCTTAGCAGGTACAATTTTAACAGGTTTTCCATGTGGACCTGGGACAGTTCCGGGAGTTTTGTGTCCTCCTTTGGGAACTACGAATCCCTCTGGGCTGCCGTCTGAGTCAGTAATTACTCCAGGTGTTGTTCCAGGCCTAGCGGGAATGATGTGCAGTGGTTTTCTTCCGGGACCCGGGACACTCTCAGGGCTTGAGTCACTGGGGTATTCACTTTCTGGACTTGATCCACTGGAAGTAACTGGTTCACTACCCGGTCCTAGGGGATTTTCTGGTTCACTTCTTGGACCTTCAGGACTACCAGGGAAGCTATCAGTATCTGAATCAGTCTTTAAAGGAGAGTTAGGTCGACTTGTTGTGGTAGGTATTATTATTCTGGTTACATCACCTCCCGAATCTGTTTCTGTACCAGGTGTACTGCCTGGGCGTTGAGGTTCAACTCGGACTGGATTTCCGTTAGTACCTCGAATGGTTCCAGGAGTTGAGAAACCTCCATGAGGTACAATGTATTGCTTAGGATTTCCCTCAGAGTCTGTTATGACACCAGGTGTTGTTCCAGGTGAAGCAGGTACAACGGGAATAGTTTTACCATCAGTACCCTTAATTGTAGCAGGAGTTGTGTGACCACCACGATGTTTTGGCGTGCTTGGAAGAACTATTTTATTAATATCTCCGTCTGAGTCAGTCTCTGTTCCTGGTGTTGTTCCTTTCTTAGCAGGTACAATTTGAACAGGTTTTCCATGTGGACCTGGGACAGTTCCGGGGGTTTTGTGTCCTCCTTTGGGAACTACGAATCCCTCTGGGCTGCCGTCTGAGTCAGTAATTACTCCAGGTGTTGTTCCAGGCCTAGCGGGAATGATGTGCAGTGGTTTTCCTCCGGGACCCGGGACACTCTCAGGGCTTGAGTCACTGGGGTATTCACTTTCTGGACTTGATCCGCTGGAACTTCCCGGCAGACTACCAGATCCACTGGAAGTAACTGGTTCGCTACCCGGTCCTAGGGGATTTTCTGGTTCACTTCTTGGACCTTCAGGACTACCAGGGAAGCTATCAGTATCTGAATCAGTCTTTAAAGGAGAGTTAGGTCGACTTGTTGTGGTAGGTATTATTATTCTGGTTACATCACCTCCCGAATCTGTTTCTGTACCAGGTGTACTGCCTGGGCGTTGAGGTTCAACTCGGACTGGATTTCCGTTAGTACCTCGAATGGTTCCAGGAGTTGAGAAACCTCCATGAGGTACAATGTATTGCTTAGGATTTCCCTCAGAGTCTGTTATGACACCAGGTGTTGTTCCAGGTGAAGCAGGTTCAACGGGAATAGTTTTACCATCGGTACCCTTAATTGTAGCAGGAGTTGTGTGACCACCACGATGTTTTGGCGTGCTTGGAAGAACTATTTTATTAATATCTCCGTCCGAGTCCGTCTCTGTTCCTGGTGTTGTTCCCTTCTTAGCAGGTACAATTTTAACAGGTTTTCCATGTGGACCTGGGACAGTTCCGGGGGTTTTGTGTCCTCCTTTGGGAACTACGAATCCCTCTGGGCTGCCGTCTGAGTCAGTAATTACTCCAGGTGTTGTTCCAGGCCTAGCGGGAATGATGTGCAGTGGTTTTCCTCCGGGACCCGGGACACTCTCAGGGCTTGAGTCACTGGGGTATTCACTTTCTGGACTTGATCCGCTGGAACTTCCCGGCAGACTACCAGATCCACTGGAAGTAACTGGTTCGCTACCCGGTCCTAGGGGATTTTCTGGTTCACTTCTTGGACCTTCAGGACTACCAGGGAAGCTATCAGTATCTGAATCAGTCTTTAAAGGAGAGTTAGGTCGACTTGTTGTGGTAGGTATTATTATTCTGGTTACATCACCTCCCGAATCTGTTTCTGTACCAGGTGTACTGCCTGGGCGTTGAGGTTCAACTCGGACAGGATTTCCGTTAGTACCTCGAATGGTTCCAGGAGTTGAGAAACCTCCATGAGGTACAATGTATTGCTTAGGATTTCCCTCAGAGTCTGTTATGACACCAGGTGTTGTTCCAGGTGAAGCAGGTTCAACGGGAATAGTTTTACCATCGGTACCCTTAATTGTAGCAGGAGTTGTGTGACCACCACGATGTTTTGGCGTGCTTGGAAGAACTATTTTATTAATATCTCCGTCCGAGTCCGTCTCTGTTCCTGGTGTTGTTCCCTTCTTAGCAGGTACAATTTGAACAGGTTTTCCATGTGGACCTGGGACAGTTCCGGGAGTTTTGTGTCCTCCTTTGGGAACTACGAATCCCTCTGGGCTGCCGTCTGAGTCAGTAATTACTCCAGGTGTTGTTCCAGGCCTAGCGGGAATGATGTGCAGTGGTTTTCCTCCGGGACCCGGGACACTCTCAGGGCTTGAGTCACTGGGGTATTCACTTTCTGGACTTGATCCGCTGGAACTTCCCGGCAGACTACCAGATCCACTGGAAGTAACTGGTTCGCTACCCGGTCCTAGGGGATTTTCTGGTTCACTTCTTGGACCTTCAGGACTACCAGGGAAGCTATCAGTTTCCGAATCAGTCTTTAAAGGAGAGTTCGGTCGACTTGTTGTGGTAGGTATTATTATTCTGGTTACATCACCTCCCGAATCTGTTTCTGTACCAGGTGTACTGCCTGGGCGTTGAGGTTGAACTCGGACTGGATTTCCGTTAGTACCTCGAATGGTTCCAGGAGTTGAGAAACCTCCATGAGGTACAATGTATTGCTTAGGATTTCCCTCAGAGTCTGTTATGACACCAGGTGTTGTTCCAGGAGAAGCAGGTACAACGGGAATAGTTTTACCATCGGTACCCTTTATTGCAGCAGGAGTTGTGTGACCACCACGATGTTTTGGCGTGCTTGGAAGAACTATTTTATTAATATCTCCGTCTGAGTCCGTCTCTGTTCCTGGTGTTGTTCCCTTCTTAGCAGGTACAATTTGAACAGGTTTTCCATGTGGACCTGGGACAGTTCCGGGGGTTTTGTGTCCTCCTTTGGGAACTACGAATCCCTCTGGGCTGCCGTCTGAGTCAGTAATTACTCCAGGTGTTGTTCCAGGCCTAGCGGGAATGATGTGCAGGGGTTTTCCTCCGGGACCCGGAACACTCTCAGGACTTGAGTCACTGGGGTATTCACTATCTGGATATCCCGAACTACTTCCTGGTCCGAAAGGATATTCAGAGCTGGGACTACTTCCTTCGGAGCTAGGACCTTTAGGAGTGGATGGTACAACAACCTTATTTATACTGCCATCAGAGTCCGTTTCAGTACCTGGTGTTGTTCCTGGACCTGCTGGTGCCACATTGATTGGTTTTCCGTTTGGACCTGGAAACGATCCCGGAGTTGTGAAGCCACCTTTAGGTACAACATACTTCACTGGACTACCATCATCATCAGTCACCGTGCCAGGTGTAGATCCGGGACCTGCCGGGACTACTTGGATAGGTTTACCACTTGGGCTTTTCACTTTGGAGGGAGTTGTAGTCTTATGATGATGTCTTCTATGATGCTTAGGTGAGCTCGAGTCACTGGGATATTCACTATCTGGATATTCTGAACTTCCTGATCCGTAAGGATATTCAGAGCTAGGACTACTTCCTTCGGAGCTAGGACCTTTAGGAGTGGATGGTACAACAACCTTATTTATACTGCCATCAGAGTCCGTTTCAGTACCTGGTGTTGTTCCTGGACCTGCTGGTGCCACATTGATTGGTTTTCCGTTTGGACCTGGAAACGATCCCGGAGTTGTGAAGCCACCTTTAGGTAAAACATACTTCACTGGACTACCATCATCATCAGTCACCGTGCCAGGTGTAGATCCGGGACCTGCCGGGACTACTTGGATAGGTTTACCACTTGGGCTTTTCACTTTGGAGGGAGTTGTAGTCTTATGATGATGTCTTCTATGATGCTTAGGTGAGCTCGAGTCACTGGGATATTCACTATCTGGATATTCTGAACTTCCTGATCCGTAAGGATATTCAGAGCTAGGACTACTTCCTTCGGAGCTAGGACCTTTAGGAGTGGATGGTACAACAACCCTATTTATACTGCCATCAGAATCTGTTTCAGTACCTGGTGTTGTTCCTGGACCTGCTGGTGCCACATTGATTGGTTTTCCGTTTGGACCTGGAAACGATCCCGGAGTTGTGAAGCCACCTTGAGGTACAACGTACTTCACTGGACTACCATCATCATCAGTCACCGTGCCAGGTGTAGATCCGGGACCTGCCGGGACTACTTGGATTGGTTTACCACTTGGGCTTTTCACTTTAGAGGGAGTTGTAGTCTTATGATGATGTCTTCTATGATGCTTAGGTGCGCTCGAGTCACTGGGATATTCACTATCTGGATATTCTGAACTTCCTGATCCGTAAGGATATTCAGAGCTAGGACTACTTCCTTCGGAGCTAGGACCTTTAGGAGTGGATGGTACAACAACCTTATTTATACTGCCATCAGAATCTGTTTCAGTACCTGGTGTTGTTCCTGGACCTGCTGGTGCCACATTGATTGGTTTTCCGTTTGGACCTGGAAACGATCCCGGAGTTGTGAAGCCACCTTGAGGTACAACGTACTTCACTGGACTACCATCATCATCAGTCACCGTGCCAGGTGTAGATCCGGGACCTGCCGGGACTACTTGGATTGGTTTCCCACTTGGGCTTTTCACTTTAGAGGGAGTTGTAGTCTTATGATGATGTCTTCTATGATGCTTAGGTGCGCTCGAGTCACTGGGATATTCACTATCTGGATATTCTGAACTTCCTGATCCGTAAGGATATTCAGAGCTAGGACTACTTCCTTCGGAGCTAGGACCTTTAGGAGTGGATGGTACAACAACCCTATTTATACTGCCATCAGAATCTGTTTCAGTACCTGGTGTTGTTCCTGGACCTGCTGGTGCCACATTGATTGGTTTTCCGTTTGGACCTGGAAACGATCCCGGAGTTGTGAAGCCACCTTGAGGTACAACGTACTTCACTGGACTACCATCATCATCAGTCACCGTGCCAGGTGTAGATCCGGGACCTGCCGGGACTACTTGGATTGGTTTCCCACTTGGGCTTTTCACTTTAGAGGGAGTTGTAGTCTTATGATGATGTCTTCTATGATGCTTAGGTGAGCTCGAGTCACTGGGATATTCACTATCTGGATATTCTGAACTTCCTGATCCGTAAGGATATTCAGAGCTAGGACTACTTCCTTCGGAGCTAGGACCTTTAGGAGTGGATGGTACAACAACCCTATTTATACTGCCATCAGAATCTGTTTCAGTACCTGGTGTTGTTCCTGGACCTGCTGGTGCCACATTGATTGGTTTTCCGTTTGGACCTGGAAACGATCCCGGAGTTGTGAAGCCACCTTGAGGTACAACGTACTTCACTGGACTACCATCATCATCAGTCACCGTGCCAGGTGTAGATCCGGGACCTGCCGGGACTACTTGGATTGGTTTCCCACTTGGGCTTTTCACTTTAGAGGGAGTTGTAGTCTTATGATGATGTCTTCTATGATGCTTAGGTGCGCTCGAGTCACTGGGATATTCACTATCTGGATATTCTGAACTTCCTGATCCGTAAGGATATTCAGAGCTAGGACTACTTCCTTCGGAGCTAGGACCTTTAGGAGTGGATGGTACAACAACCTTATTTATACTGCCATCAGAGTCCGTTTCAGTACCTGGTGTTGTTCCTGGACCTGCTGGTGCCACATTGATTGGTTTTCCGTTTGGACCTGGAAACGATCCCGGAGTTGTGAAGCCACCTTTAGGTACAACATACTTCACTGGACTACCATCATCATCAGTCACCGTGCCAGGTGTAGATCCGGGACCTGCCGGGACTACTTGGATAGGTTTACCACTTGGGCTTTTCACTTTGGAGGGAGTTGTAGTCTTATGATGATGTCTTCTATGATGCTTAGGTGAGCTCGAGTCACTGGGATATTCACTATCTGGATATTCTGAACTTCCTGATCCGTAAGGATATTCAGAGCTAGGACTACTTCCTTCGGAGCTAGGACCTTTAGGAGTGGATGGTACAACAACCCTATTTATACTGCCATCAGAATCTGTTTCAGTACCTGGTGTTGTTCCTGGACCTGCTGGTGCCACATTGATTGGTTTTCCGTTTGGACCTGGAAACGATCCCGGAGTTGTGAAGCCACCTTGAGGTACAACGTACTTCACTGGACTACCATCATCATCAGTCACCGTGCCAGGTGTAGATCCGGGACCTGCCGGGACTACTTGGATTGGTTTCCCACTTGGGCTTTTCACTTTAGAGGGAGTTGTAGTCTTATGATGATGTCTTCTATGATGCTTAGGTGAGCTCGAGTCACTGGGATATTCACTATCTGGATATTCTGAACTTCCTGATCCGTAAGGATATTCAGAGCTAGGACTACTTCCTTCGGAGCTAGGACCTTTAGGAGTGGATGGTACAACAACCCTATTTATACTGCCATCAGAATCTGTTTCAGTACCTGGTGTTGTTCCTGGACCTGCTGGTGCCACATTGATTGGTTTTCCGTTTGGACCTGGAAACGATCCCGGAGTTGTGAAGCCACCTTGAGGTACAACGTACTTCACTGGACTACCATCATCATCAGTCACCGTGCCAGGTGTAGATCCGGGACCTGCCGGGACTACTTGGATTGGTTTCCCACTTGGGCTTTTCACTTTAGAGGGAGTTGTAGTCTTATGATGATGTCTTCTATGATGCTTAGGTGCGCTCGAGTCACTGGGATATTCACTATCTGGATATTCTGAACTTCCTGATCCGTAAGGATATTCAGAGCTAGGACTACTTCCTTCGGAGCTAGGACCTTTAGGAGTGGATGGTACAACAACCTTATTTATACTGCCATCAGAGTCCGTTTCAGTACCTGGTGTTGTTCCTGGACCTGCTGGTGCCACATTGATTGGTTTTCCGTTTGGACCTGGAAACGATCCCGGAGTTGTGAAGCCACCTTTAGGTACAACATACTTCACTGGACTACCATCATCATCAGTCACCGTGCCAGGTGTAGATCCGGGACCTGCCGGGACTACTTGGATAGGTTTACCACTTGGGCTTTTCACTTTGGAGGGAGTTGTAGTCTTATGATGATGTCTTCTATGATGCTTAGGTGAGCTCGAGTCACTGGGATATTCACTATCTGGATATTCTGAACTTCCTGATCCGTAAGGATATTCAGAGCTAGGACTACTTCCTTCGGAGCTAGGACCTTTAGGAGTGGATGGTACAACAACCCTATTTATACTGCCATCAGAATCTGTTTCAGTACCTGGTGTTGTTCCTGGACCTGCTGGTGCCACATTGATTGGTTTTCCGTTGGGACCTGGAAACGATCCCGGAGTTGTGAAGCCACCTTGAGGTACAACGTACTTCACTGGACTACCATCATCATCAGTCACCGTGCCAGGTGTAGATCCGGGACCTGCCGGGACTACTTGGATTGGTTTACCACTTGGGCTTTTCACTTTAGAGGGAGTTGTAGTCTTATGATGATGTCTTCTATGATGCTTAGGTGCGCTCGAGTCACTGGGATATTCACTATCTGGATATTCTGAACTTCCTGATCCGTAAGGATATTCAGAGCTAGGACTACTTCCTTCGGAGCTAGGACCTTTAGGAGTGGATGGTACAACAACCTTATTTATACTGCCATCAGAGTCCGTTTCAGTACCTGGTGTTGTTCCTGGACCTGCTGGTGCCACATTGATTGGTTTTCCGTTTGGACCTGGAAACGATCCCGGAGTTGTGAAGCCACCTTGAGGTACAACATACTTCACTGGACTACCATCATCATCAGTCACCGTGCCAGGTGTAGATCCGGGACCTGCCGGGACTACTTGGATTGGTTTACCACTTGGGCTTTTCACTTTGGAGGGAGTTGTAGTCTTATGATGATGTCTTCTATGATGCTTAGGTGAGCTCGAGTCACTGGGATATTCACTATCTGGATATTCTGAACTTCCTGATCCGTAAGGATATTCAGAGCTAGGACTACTTCCTTCGGAGCTAGGACCTTTAGGAGTGGATGGTACAACAACCTTATTTATACTGCCATCAGAGTCCGTTTCAGTTCCTGGTGTTGTTCCTGGACCTGCTGGTGCCACATTGATTGGTTTTCCGTTTGGACCTGGAAACGATCCCGGAGTTGTGAAGCCACCTTGAGGTACAACATACTTCACTGGACTACCATCATCATCAGTCACCGTGCCAGGTGTAGATCCGGGACCTGCCGGGACTACTTGGATTGGTTTACCACTTGGGCTTTTCACTTTGGAGGGAGTTGTAGTCTTATGATGATGTCTTCTATGATGCTTAGGTGAGCTCGAGTCACTGGGATATTCACTATCTGGATATTCTGAACTTCCTGATCCGTAAGGATATTCAGAGCTAGGACTACTTCCTTCGGAGCTAGGACCTTTAGGAGTGGATGGTACAACAACCTTATTTATACTGCCATCAGAGTCCGTTTCAGTACCTGGTGTTGTTCCAGGACCTGCTGGTGCCACATTGATTGGTTTTCCGTTTGGACCTGGAAACGATCCCGGAGTTGTGAAGCCACCTTGAGGTACAACATACTTCACTGGACTACCATCATCATCAGTCACCGTGCCAGGTGTAGATCCGGGACCTGCCGGGACTACTTGGATTGGTTTCCCACTTGGGCTTTTCACTTTGGAGGGAGTTGTAGTCTTATGATGATGTCTTCTATGATGCTTAGGTGAGCTCGAGTCACTGGGATATTCACTATCTGGATATTCTGAACTTCCTGATCCGTAAGGGTATTCAGAGCTAGGACTACTTCCTTCGGAGCTAGGACCTTTAGGAGTGGATGGTACAACAACCTTATTTATACTGCCATCAGAGTCCGTTTCAGTACCTGGTGTTGTTCCAGGACCTGCTGGTGCCACATTGATTGGTTTTCCGTTTGGACCTGGAAACGATCCCGGAGTTGTGAAGCCACCTTGAGGTACAACATACTTCACTGGACTACCATCATCATCAGTCACCGTGCCAGGTGTAGATCCGGGACCTGCCGGGACTACTTGGATTGGTTTACCACTTGGGCTTTTCACTTTGGAGGGAGTTGTAGTCTTATGATGATGTCTTCTATGATGCTTAGGTGAGCTCGAGTCACTGGGATATTCACTATCTGGATATTCTGAACTTCCTGATCCGTAAGGATATTCAGAGCTAGGACTACTTCCTTCGGAGCTAGGACCTTTAGGAGTGGATGGTACAACAACCCTATTTATACTGCCATCAGAATCTGTTTCAGTACCTGGTGTTGTTCCTGGACCTGCTGGTGCCACATTGATTGGTTTTCCGTTTGGACCTGGAAACGATCCCGGAGTTGTGAAGCCACCTTGAGGTACAACATACTTCACTGGACTACCATCATCATCAGTCACCGTGCCAGGTGTAGATCCGGGACCTGCCGGGACTACTTGGATTGGTTTACCACTTGGGCTTTTCACTTTGGAGGGAGTTGTAGTCTTATGATGATGTCTTCTATGATGCTTAGGTGAGCTCGAGTCACTGGGATATTCACTATCTGGATATTCTGAACTTCCTGATCCGTAAGGATATTCAGAGCTAGGACTACTTCCTTCGGAGCTAGGACCTTTAGGAGTGGATGGTACAACAACCTTATTTATACTGCCATCAGAGTCCGTTTCAGTACCTGGTGTTGTTCCTGGACCTGCTGGTGCCACATTGATTGGTTTTCCGTTTGGACCTGGAAACGATCCCGGAGTTGTGAAGCCACCTTGAGGTACAACATACTTCACTGGACTACCATCATCATCAGTCACCGTGCCAGGTGTAGATCCGGGACCTGCCGGGACTACTTGGATTGGTTTACCACTTGGGCTTTTCACTTTGGAGGGAGTTGTAGTCTTATGATGATGTCTTCTATGATGCTTAGGTGAGCTCGAGTCACTGGGATATTCACTATCTGGATATTCTGAACTTCCTGATCCGTAAGGATATTCAGAGCTAGGACTACTTCCTTCGGAGCTAGGACCTTTAGGAGTGGATGGTACAACAACCTTATTTATACTGCCATCAGAGTCCGTTTCAGTACCTGGTGTTGTTCCAGGACCTGCTGGTGCCACATTGATTGGTTTTCCGTTTGGACCTGGAAACGATCCCGGAGTTGTGAAGCCACCTTGAGGTACAACATACTTCACTGGACTACCATCATCATCAGTCACCGTGCCAGGTGTAGATCCGGGACCTGCCGGGACTACTTGGATTGGTTTACCACTTGGGCTTTTCACTTTGGAGGGAGTTGTAGTCTTATGATGATGTCTTCTATGATGCTTAGGTGAGCTCGAGTCACTGGGATATTCACTATCTGGATATTCTGAACTTCCTGATCCGTAAGGATATTCAGAGCTAGGACTACTTCCTTCGGAGCTAGGACCTTTAGGAGTGGATGGTACAACAACCTTATTTATACTGCCATCAGAGTCCGTTTCAGTACCTGGTGTTGTTCCAGGACCTGCTGGTGCCACATTGATTGGTTTTCCGTTTGGACCTGGAAACGATCCCGGAGTTGTGAAGCCACCTTGAGGTACAACATACTTCACTGGACTACCATCATCATCAGTCACCGTGCCAGGTGTAGATCCGGGACCTGCCGGGACTACTTGGATTGGTTTACCACTTGGGCTTTTCACTTTGGAGGGAGTTGTAGTCTTATGATGATGTCTTCTATGATGCTTAGGTGAGCTCGAGTCACTGGGATATTCACTATCTGGATATTCTGAACTTCCTGATCCGTAAGGATATTCAGAGCTAGGACTACTTCCTTCGGAGCTAGGACCTTTAGGAGTGGATGGTACAACAACCCTATTTATACTGCCATCAGAATCTGTTTCAGTACCTGGTGTTGTTCCTGGACCTGCTGGTGCCACATTGATTGGTTTTCCGTTTGGACCTGGAAACGATCCCGGAGTTGTGAAGCCACCTTGAGGTACAACATACTTCACTGGACTACCATCATCATCAGTCACCGTGCCAGGTGTAGATCCGGGACCTGCCGGGACTACTTGGATTGGTTTACCACTTGGGCTTTTCACTTTGGAGGGAGTTGTAGTCTTATGATGATGTCTTCTATGATGCTTAGGTGAGCTCGAGTCACTGGGATATTCACTATCTGGATATTCTGAACTTCCTGATCCGTAAGGATATTCAGAGCTAGGACTACTTCCTTCGGAGCTAGGACCTTTAGGAGTGGATGGTACAACAACCTTATTTATACTGCCATCAGAGTCCGTTTCAGTACCTGGTGTTGTTCCTGGACCTGCTGGTGCCACATTGATTGGTTTTCCGTTTGGACCTGGAAACGATCCCGGAGTTGTGAAGCCACCTTGAGGTACAACATACTTCACTGGACTACCATCATCATCAGTCACCGTGCCAGGTGTAGATCCGGGACCTGCCGGGACTACTTGGATTGGTTTACCACTTGGGCTTTTCACTTTGGAGGGAGTTGTAGTCTTATGATGATGTCTTCTATGATGCTTAGGTGAGCTCGAGTCACTGGGATATTCACTATCTGGATATTCTGAACTTCCTGATCCGTAAGGATATTCAGAGCTAGGACTACTTCCTTCGGAGCTAGGACCTTTAGGAGTGGATGGTACAACAACCTTATTTATACTGCCATCAGAGTCCGTTTCAGTACCTGGTGTTGTTCCTGGACCTGCTGGTGCCACATTGATTGGTTTTCCGTTTGGACCTGGAAACGATCCCGGAGTTGTGAAGCCACCTTGAGGTACAACATACTTCACTGGACTACCATCATCATCAGTCACCGTGCCAGGTGTAGATCCGGGACCTGCCGGGACTACTTGGATTGGTTTACCACTTGGGCTTTTCACTTTGGAGGGAGTTGTAGTCTTATGATGATGTCTTCTATGATGCTTAGGTGAGCTCGAGTCACTGGGATATTCACTATCTGGATATTCTGAACTTCCTGATCCGTAAGGATATTCAGAGCTAGGACTACTTCCTTCGGAGCTAGGACCTTTAGGAGTGGATGGTACAACAACCTTATTTATACTGCCATCAGAGTCCGTTTCAGTACCTGGTGTTGTTCCAGGACCTGCTGGTGCCACATTGATTGGTTTTCCGTTTGGACCTGGAAACGATCCCGGAGTTGTGAAGCCACCTTGAGGTACAACATACTTCACTGGACTACCATCATCATCAGTCACCGTGCCAGGTGTAGATCCGGGACCTGCCGGGACTACTTGGATTGGTTTACCACTTGGGCTTTTCACTTTGGAGGGAGTTGTAGTCTTATGATGATGTCTTCTATGATGCTTAGGTGAGCTCGAGTCACTGGGATATTCACTATCTGGATATTCTGAACTTCCTGATCCGTAAGGATATTCAGAGCTAGGACTACTTCCTTCGGAGCTAGGACCTTTAGGAGTGGATGGTACAACAACCCTATTTATACTGCCATCAGAATCTGTTTCAGTACCTGGTGTTGTTCCTGGACCTGCTGGTGCCACATTGATTGGTTTTCCGTTTGGACCTGGAAACGATCCCGGAGTTGTGAAGCCACCTTGAGGTACAACATACTTCACTGGACTACCATCATCATCAGTCACCGTGCCAGGTGTAGATCCGGGACCTGCCGGGACTACTTGGATTGGTTTACCACTTGGGCTTTTCACTTTGGAGGGAGTTGTAGTCTTATGATGATGTCTTCTATGATGCTTAGGTGAGCTCGAGTCACTGGGATATTCACTATCTGGATATTCTGAACTTCCTGATCCGTAAGGATATTCAGAGCTAGGACTACTTCCTTCGGAGCTAGGACCTTTAGGAGTGGATGGTACAACAACCTTATTTATACTGCCATCAGAGTCCGTTTCAGTACCTGGTGTTGTTCCTGGACCTGCTGGTGCCACATTGATTGGTTTTCCGTTTGGACCTGGAAACGATCCCGGAGTTGTGAAGCCACCTTGAGGTACAACATACTTCACTGGACTACCATCATCATCAGTCACCGTGCCAGGTGTAGATCCGGGACCTGCCGGGACTACTTGGATTGGTTTACCACTTGGGCTTTTCACTTTGGAGGGAGTTGTAGTCTTATGATGATGTCTTCTATGATGCTTAGGTGAGCTCGAGTCACTGGGATATTCACTATCTGGATATTCTGAACTTCCTGATCCGTAAGGATATTCAGAGCTAGGACTACTTCCTTCGGAGCTAGGACCTTTAGGAGTGGATGGTACAACAACCTTATTTATACTGCCATCAGAGTCCGTTTCAGTACCTGGTGTTGTTCCTGGACCTGCTGGTGCCACATTGATTGGTTTTCCGTTTGGACCTGGAAACGATCCCGGAGTTGTGAAGCCACCTTGAGGTACAACATACTTCACTGGACTACCATCATCATCAGTCACCGTGCCAGGTGTAGATCCGGGACCTGCCGGGACTACTTGGATTGGTTTACCACTTGGGCTTTTCACTTTGGAGGGAGTTGTAGTCTTATGATGATGTCTTCTATGATGCTTAGGTGAGCTCGAGTCACTGGGATATTCACTATCTGGATATTCTGAACTTCCTGATCCGTAAGGATATTCAGAGCTAGGACTACTTCCTTCGGAGCTAGGACCTTTAGGAGTGGATGGTACAACAACCTTATTTATACTGCCATCAGAGTCCGTTTCAGTACCTGGTGTTGTTCCAGGACCTGCTGGTGCCACATTGATTGGTTTTCCGTTTGGACCTGGAAACGATCCCGGAGTTGTGAAGCCACCTTGAGGTACAACATACTTCACTGGACTACCATCATCATCAGTCACCGTGCCAGGTGTAGATCCGGGACCTGCCGGGACTACTTGGATTGGTTTACCACTTGGGCTTTTCACTTTGGAGGGAGTTGTAGTCTTATGATGATGTCTTCTATGATGCTTAGGTGAGCTCGAGTCACTGGGATATTCACTATCTGGATATTCTGAACTTCCTGATCCGTAAGGATATTCAGAGCTAGGACTACTTCCTTCGGAGCTAGGACCTTTAGGAGTGGATGGTACAACAACCTTATTTATACTGCCATCAGAGTCCGTTTCAGTACCTGGTGTTGTTCCAGGACCTGCTGGTGCCACATTGATTGGTTTTCCGTTTGGACCTGGAAACGATCCCGGAGTTGTGAAGCCACCTTGAGGTACAACATACTTCACTGGACTACCATCATCATCAGTCACCGTGCCAGGTGTAGATCCGGGACCTGCCGGGACTACTTGGATTGGTTTACCACTTGGGCTTTTCACTTTGGAGGGAGTTGTAGTCTTATGATGATGTCTTCTATGATGCTTAGGTGAGCTCGAGTCACTGGGATATTCACTATCTGGATATTCTGAACTTCCTGATCCGTAAGGATATTCAGAGCTAGGACTACTTCCTTCGGAGCTAGGACCTTTAGGAGTGGATGGTACAACAACCCTATTTATACTGCCATCAGAATCTGTTTCAGTACCTGGTGTTGTTCCTGGACCTGCTGGTGCCACATTGATTGGTTTTCCGTTTGGACCTGGAAACGATCCCGGAGTTGTGAAGCCACCTTGAGGTACAACATACTTCACTGGACTACCATCATCATCAGTCACCGTGCCAGGTGTAGATCCGGGACCTGCCGGGACTACTTGGATTGGTTTACCACTTGGGCTTTTCACTTTGGAGGGAGTTGTAGTCTTATGATGATGTCTTCTATGATGCTTAGGTGAGCTCGAGTCACTGGGATATTCACTATCTGGATATTCTGAACTTCCTGATCCGTAAGGATATTCAGAGCTAGGACTACTTCCTTCGGAGCTAGGACCTTTAGGAGTGGATGGTACAACAACCTTATTTATACTGCCATCAGAGTCCGTTTCAGTACCTGGTGTTGTTCCTGGACCTGCTGGTGCCACATTGATTGGTTTTCCGTTTGGACCTGGAAACGATCCCGGAGTTGTGAAGCCACCTTGAGGTACAACATACTTCACTGGACTACCATCATCATCAGTCACCGTGCCAGGTGTAGATCCGGGACCTGCCGGGACTACTTGGATTGGTTTACCACTTGGGCTTTTCACTTTGGAGGGAGTTGTAGTCTTATGATGATGTCTTCTATGATGCTTAGGTGAGCTCGAGTCACTGGGATATTCACTATCTGGATATTCTGAACTTCCTGATCCGTAAGGATATTCAGAGCTAGGACTACTTCCTTCGGAGCTAGGACCTTTAGGAGTGGATGGTACAACAACCTTATTTATACTGCCATCAGAGTCCGTTTCAGTACCTGGTGTTGTTCCTGGACCTGCTGGTGCCACATTGATTGGTTTTCCGTTTGGACCTGGAAACGATCCCGGAGTTGTGAAGCCACCTTGAGGTACAACATACTTCACTGGACTACCATCATCATCAGTCACCGTGCCAGGTGTAGATCCGGGACCTGCCGGGACTACTTGGATTGGTTTACCACTTGGGCTTTTCACTTTGGAGGGAGTTGTAGTCTTATGATGATGTCTTCTATGATGCTTAGGTGAGCTCGAGTCACTGGGATATTCACTATCTGGATATTCTGAACTTCCTGATCCGTAAGGATATTCAGAGCTAGGACTACTTCCTTCGGAGCTAGGACCTTTAGGAGTGGATGGTACAACAACCTTATTTATACTGCCATCAGAGTCCGTTTCAGTACCTGGTGTTGTTCCTGGACCTGCTGGTGCCACATTGATTGGTTTTCCGTTTGGACCTGGAAACGATCCCGGAGTTGTGAAGCCACCTTGAGGTACAACGTACTTCACTGGACTACCATCATCATCAGTCACCGTGCCAGGTGTAGATCCGGGACCTGCCGGGACTACTTGGATTGGTTTCCCACTTGGGCTTTTCACTTTAGAGGGAGTTGTAGTCTTATGATGATGTCTTCTATGATGCTTAGGTGCGCTCGAGTCACTGGGATATTCACTATCTGGATATTCTGAACTTCCTGATCCGTAAGGATATTCAGAGCTAGGACTACTTCCTTCGGAGCTAGGACCTTTAGGAGTGGATGGTACAACAACCTTATTTATACTGCCATCAGAGTCCGTTTCAGTACCTGGTGTTGTTCCTGGACCTGCTGGTGCCACATTGATTGGTTTTCCGTTTGGACCTGGAAACGATCCCGGAGTTGTGAAGCCACCTTGAGGTACAACATACTTCACTGGACTACCATCATCATCAGTCACCGTGCCAGGTGTAGATCCGGGACCTGCCGGGACTACTTGGATTGGTTTACCACTTGGGCTTTTCACTTTGGAGGGAGTTGTTGTCTTATGATGATGTCTTCTATGATGCTTAGGTGCGCTCGAGTCACTGGGATATTCACTATCTGGATATTCTGAACTTCCTGATCCGTAAGGATATTCAGAGCTAGGACTACTTCCTTCGGAGCTAGGACCTTTAGGAGTGGATGGTACAACAACCTTATTTATACTGCCATCAGAGTCCGTTTCAGTACCTGGTGTTGTTCCTGGACCTGCTGGTGCCACATTGATTGGTTTTCCGTTTGGACCTGGAAACGATCCCGGAGTTGTGAAGCCACCTTGAGGTACAACGTACTTCACTGGACTACCATCATCATCAGTCACCGTGCCAGGTGTAGATCCGGGACCTGCCGGGACTACTTGGATTGGTTTACCACTTGGGCTTTTCACTTTAGAGGGAGTTGTAGTCTTATGATGATGTCTTCTATGATGCTTAGGTGCGCTCGAGTCACTGGGATATTCACTATCTGGATATTCTGAACTTCCTGATCCGTAAGGATATTCAGAGCTAGGACTACTTCCTTCGGAGCTAGGACCTTTAGGAGTTGATGGTACAACAACCTTATTTATACTGCCATCAGAGTCCGTTTCAGTACCTGGTGTTGTTCCTGGACCTGCTGGTGCCACATTGATTGGTTTTCCGTTTGGACCTGGAAACGATCCCGGAGTTGTGAAGCCACCTTGAGGTACAACATACTTCACTGGACTACCATCATCATCAGTCACCGTGCCAGGTGTAGATCCGGGACCTGCCGGGACTACTTGGATTGGTTTACCACTTGGGCTTTTCACTTTGGAGGGAGTTGTAGTCTTATGATGATGTCTTCTATGATGCTTAGGTGAGCTCGAGTCACTGGGATATTCACTATCTGGATATTCTGAACTTCCTGATCCGTAAGGATATTCAGAGCTAGGACTACTTCCTTCGGAGCTAGGACCTTTAGGAGTGGATGGTACAACAACCTTATTTATACTGCCATCAGAGTCCGTTTCAGTACCTGGTGTTGTTCCAGGACCTGCTGGTGCCACATTGATTGGTTTTCCGTTTGGACCTGGAAACGATCCCGGAGTTGTGAAGCCACCTTGAGGTACAACATACTTCACTGGACTACCATCATCATCAGTCACCGTGCCAGGTGTAGATCCGGGACCTGCCGGGACTACTTGGATTGGTTTACCACTTGGGCTTTTCACTTTGGAGGGAGTTGTAGTCTTATGATGATGTCTTCTATGATGCTTAGGTGAGCTCGAGTCACTGGGATATTCACTATCTGGATATTCTGAACTTCCTGATCCGTAAGGATATTCAGAGCTAGGACTACTTCCTTCGGAGCTAGGACCTTTAGGAGTGGATGGTACAACAACCTTATTTATACTGCCATCAGAGTCCGTTTCAGTACCTGGTGTTGTTCCTGGACCTGCTGGTGCCACATTGATTGGTTTTCCGTTTGGACCTGGAAACGATCCCGGGGTTGTGAAGCCACCTTGAGGTACAACATACTTCACTGGACTACCATCATCATCAGTCACCGTGCCAGGTGTAGATCCGGGACCTGCCGGGACTACTTGGATTGGTTTACCACTTGGGCTTTTCACTTTGGAGGGAGTTGTAGTCTTATGATGATGTCTTCTATGATGCTTAGGTGAGCTCGAGTCACTGGGATATTCACTATCTGGATATTCTGAACTTCCTGATCCGTAAGGATATTCAGAGCTAGGACTACTTCCTTCGGAGCTAGGACCTTTAGGAGTGGATGGTACAACAACCTTATTTATACTGCCATCAGAGTCCGTTTCAGTACCTGGTGTTGTTCCAGGACCTGCTGGTGCCACATTGATTGGTTTTCCGTTTGGACCTGGAAACGATCCCGGAGTTGTGAAGCCACCTTGAGGTACAACATACTTCACTGGACTACCATCATCATCAGTCACCGTGCCAGGTGTAGATCCGGGACCTGCCGGGACTACTTGGATTGGTTTACCACTTGGGCTTTTCACTTTGGAGGGAGTTGTAGTCTTATGATGATGTCTTCTATGATGCTTAGGTGAGCTCGAGTCACTGGGATATTCACTATCTGGATATTCTGAACTTCCTGATCCGTAAGGATATTCAGAGCTAGGACTACTTCCTTCGGAGCTAGGACCTTTAGGAGTGGATGGTACAACAACCTTATTTATACTGCCATCAGAGTCCGTTTCAGTACCTGGTGTTGTTCCTGGACCTGCTGGTGCCACATTGATTGGTTTTCCGTTTGGACCTGGAAACGATCCCGGAGTTGTGAAGCCACCTTGAGGTACAACATACTTCACTGGACTACCATCATCATCAGTCACCGTGCCAGGTGTAGATCCGGGACCTGCCGGGACTACTTGGATTGGTTTACCACTTGGGCTTTTCACTTTGGAGGGAGTTGTAGTCTTATGATGATGTCTTCTATGATGCTTAGGTGAGCTCGAGTCACTGGGATATTCACTATCTGGATATTCTGAACTTCCTGATCCGTAAGGATATTCAGAGCTAGGACTACTTCCTTCGGAGCTAGGACCTTTAGGAGTGGATGGTACAACAACCTTATTTATACTGCCATCAGAGTCCGTTTCAGTACCTGGTGTTGTTCCAGGACCTGCTGGTGCCACATTGATTGGTTTTCCGTTTGGACCTGGAAACGATCCCGGAGTTGTGAAGCCACCTTGAGGTACAACATACTTCACTGGACTACCATCATCATCAGTCACCGTGCCAGGTGTAGATCCGGGACCTGCCGGGACTACTTGGATTGGTTTACCACTTGGGCTTTTCACTTTGGAGGGAGTTGTAGTCTTATGATGATGTCTTCTATGATGCTTAGGTGAGCTCGAGTCACTGGGATATTCACTATCTGGATATTCTGAACTTCCTGATCCGTAAGGATATTCAGAGCTAGGACTACTTCCTTCGGAGCTAGGACCTTTAGGAGTGGATGGTACAACAACCCTATTTATACTGCCATCAGAATCTGTTTCAGTACCTGGTGTTGTTCCTGGACCTGCTGGTGCCACATTGATTGGTTTTCCGTTTGGACCTGGAAACGATCCCGGAGTTGTGAAGCCACCTTGAGGTACAACGTACTTCACTGGACTACCATCATCATCAGTCACCGTGCCAGGTGTAGATCCGGGACCTGCCGGGACTACTTGGATTGGTTTCCCACTTGGGCTTTTCACTTTAGAGGGAGTTGTAGTCTTATGATGATGTCTTCTATGATGCTTAGGTGCGCTCGAGTCACTGGGATATTCACTATCTGGATATTCTGAACTTCCTGATCCGTAAGGATATTCAGAGCTAGGACTACTTCCTTCGGAGCTAGGACCTTTAGGAGTGGATGGTACAACAACCTTATTTATACTGCCATCAGAGTCCGTTTCAGTACCTGGTGTTGTTCCTGGACCTGCTGGTGCCACATTGATTGGTTTTCCGTTTGGACCTGGAAACGATCCCGGAGTTGTGAAGCCACCTTGAGGTACAACATACTTCACTGGACTACCATCATCATCAGTCACCGTGCCAGGTGTAGATCCGGGACCTGCCGGGACTACTTGGATTGGTTTCCCACTTGGGCTTTTCACTTTAGAGGGAGTTGTAGTCTTATGATGATGTCTTCTATGATGCTTAGGTGCGCTCGAGTCACTGGGATATTCACTATCTGGATATTCTGAACTTCCTGATCCGTAAGGATATTCAGAGCTAGGACTACTTCCTTCGGAGCTAGGACCTTTAGGAGTGGATGGTACAACAACCTTATTTATACTGCCATCAGAGTCCGTTTCAGTACCTGGTGTTGTTCCTGGACCTGCTGGTGCCACATTGATTGGTTTTCCGTTTGGACCTGGAAACGATCCCGGAGTTGTGAAGCCACCTTGAGGTACAACGTACTTCACTGGACTACCATCATCATCAGTCACCGTGCCAGGTGTAGATCCGGGACCTGCCGGGACTACTTGGATTGGTTTCCCACTTGGGCTTTTCACTTTAGAGGGAGTTGTAGTCTTATGATGATGTCTTCTATGATGCTTAGGTGCGCTCGAGTCACTGGGATATTCACTATCTGGATATTCTGAACTTCCTGATCCGTAAGGATATTCAGAGCTAGGACTACTTCCTTCGGAGCTAGGACCTTTAGGAGTGGATGGTACAACAACCTTATTTATACTGCCATCAGAGTCTGTTTCAGTACCTGGTGTTGTTCCTGGACCTGCTGGTGCCACATTGATTGGTTTTCCGTTTGGACCTGGAAACGATCCCGGAGTTGTGAAGCCACCTGGAGGTACAACATACTTCACTGGACTACCATCATCATCAGTCACCGTGCCAGGTGTAGATCCGGGACCTGCCGGGACAACTTGGATTGGTTTACCACTTGGGCTTTTCACTTTGGAGGGAGTTGTAGTCTTATGATGATGATGTCTTCCATGATGTTTGGGCGTGCTTGGAAGTACTATTTTATTAATGTCTCCATCCGAGTCGGTCTCTGTTCCTGGCGTTGTTCCTTTCTTAGCAGGTACAATTTGAACTGGTTTTCCATGTGGACCTGGGACAGTTCCGGGAGTTTTGTGTCCTCCTTTTGGAACAACGAATCCCTCTGGGCTGCCGTCTGTGTCAGTAATTACTCCAGGTGTTGTTCCAGGCTTAGCGGGAATGATGCGCAGAGGTTTTCCTCCGGGACCCGGGACACTCTCAGGACTCGAGTCAATAGGGTATTCACTATCTGGATATTCCGAACTACTTCCTGATCCGTAAGGATATTCAGAGCTAGGACTACTTCCTTCGGAGCTAGGACCTTTAGGAGTGGATGGTACAAATATTTTATTTATATTACCATCTGAGTCTGTTTCAGTCCCTGGAGTCGTACCAGGACCAGCGGGAACTACGTGGATTGGTCTCCCATTAGGACCTGGAAACGTTCCTGGAGTTCTGAAGCCACCAGGAGGTATAACATACCTTACTGGACTTCCATCCGGACCAGTAACTGTTCCGGGCGTAGTTCCAGGACCTGCTGGGACTATTTGTATTGGTTTACCACTTGGACTTTTTATTTTAGAAGGAGTTGTCTTATGATGGTGTCTTCTATGATGTTTAGGTGCGCTCGAGTCACTGGGGTATTCACTGGGGTATTCACTATCTGGATATTCAGAACTACTTCCTGTGTCGAAAGAATTTTCAGAACTAGGACTACTAGGAAGAGTGGGCAAGACTATTCTAGTAACATGCCCATCTGGTCCAGTTTCTGCTCCCGGTGTAGTACCTGGACTTTCTGGGCCCACAGGTATTGGTTCGCCATTGGGTCCTGGTATAGATCCTGGAGTGCTGTAGGCTCCACGTGGAACAATGTATTTCGTTGGTTTACCGTCGGGTCCTGTTACTGTGCCAGGTGTAGATCCTGGACCGGCGGGAACAATTTGAATAGGTTTCCCACTTGGACCAGATATTGTGGTTGGCTTTGGTCCGTAATTTCCAGGTTGAAGTGGTTCACTAGGAAGTGTCGGCAAAACTATTCTCGTGACTTGTCCATCTGGTCCCGTCTCTGCTCCAGGGGTGGTTCCTGGACTTTCTGGGCCTACAGGTATTGGTTCGCCATTTGGTCCCGGTATAGATCCTGGAGTACTATACGCTCCACGTGGAACAATGTATTTGGTTGGTTTTCCGTCTGGTCCTGTGACGGTTCCTGGAGTTGATCCCGGCCCAGCGGGAACGACTTGAATTGGCTGGCCACTTGGACCCGAAACTGTTGTTGGCTTTGGTTGTGGTTTACGTGGTTCACTAGGTAGAGTAGGCAAGACTATTCTATTGACTTGTCCATCTGGTCCAGTTTCAGCTCCTGGTGTTGTACCGAGACTTTCTGGGCCTACAGGTATTGGTTCGCCATTTGGTCCTGGTATAGATCCTGGAGTACTATACGCTCCACGTGGAACAATGTATTTAGTTGGTTTACCGTCTGGTCCTGTGACGGTTCCTGGAGTTGATCCCGGTCCAGCGGGAACGACTTGAATTGGACGGCCACTTGGACCCGAAACTGTAGTTGGCTTTGGTTCTGGTTTACGTGGTTCACTAGGTAGAGTAGGCAATACTATTCTATTGACTTGTCCATCTGGTCCAGTTTCAGCTCCTGGTGTTGTACCGGGACTTTCTGGGCCTACAGGTATTGGTTCGCCATCTGGTCCCGGTATAGATCCTGGAGTACTATACGCTCCACGTGGAACAATGTATTTAGTTGGTTTACCGTCTGGTCCTGTTACGGTTCCTGGAGTTGATCCCGGCCCAGCGGGAACGACTTGAATTGGACGGCCACTTGGGCCCGAAACTGTTGTTGGCTTTGGTTGAGGTTTACGTGGTTCACTAGGTAGAGTAGGCAAGACTATTCTGTTGACTTGTCCATCTGGTCCAGTTTCAGCTCCTGGTGTTGTGCCGGGACTTTCTGGGCCCACAGGTATTCGTTCCCCATTTGGTCCCGGTATAGATCCTGGAGTACTATACGCTCCACGTGGAACAATGTATTTAGTTGGTTTACCGTCTGGTCCTGTTACGGTTCCTGGAGTTGAACCCGGCCCAGCGGGAACGACTTGAATTGGACGGCCACTTGGGCCCGAAACTGTTGTTGCCTTTGGTTGAGGTTTACGTGGTTCACTAGGTAGAGTAGGCAAGACTATTCTGTTGACTTGTCCATCTGGTCCAGTTTCAGCTCCTGGTGTTGTGCCGGGACTTTCAGGGCCCACAGGTATTCGTTCCCCATTTGGTCCCGGTATAGATCCTGGAGTACTATACGCTCCACGTGGAACAATGTATTTAGTTGGTTTACCGTCTGGTCCTGTGACGGTTCCTGGAGTTGATCCCGGCCCAGCGGGAACGACTTGAATTGGACGGCCACTTGGACCCGAAACTGTTGTTGGCTTTGGTTGAGGTTTACGTGGTTCACTAGGTAGAGTAGGCAAGACTATTCTGTTGACTTGTCCATCTGGTCCAGTTTCAGCTCCTGGTGTTGTGCCGGGACTTTCTGGGCCCACAGGTATTGGTTCGCCATTTGGTCCTGGAATAGATCCTGGAGTACTATACGCTCCACGTGGAACAATGTATTTAGTTGGTTTACCGTCTGGTCCTGTGACGGTTCCTGGAGTCGATCCCGGCCCAGCGGGAACGACTTGAATTGGACGGCCACTTGGGCCCGAAACTGTAGTTGGCTTTGGTTCTGGTTTACGTGGTTCACTAGGTAAAGTAGGCAAGACAATTCTGTTGACTTGTCCATCTGGTCCAGTTTCGGCTCCTGGTGTGGTGCCGGGACTTTCTGGGCCAACAGGTATGGGTTCGCCATTTGGTCCGGGAATAGATCCTGGAGTACTATACGCTCCACGTGGAACTATGTATTTAGTTGGTTTACCGTCTGGTCCCGTAACTGTGCCTGGAGTCGATCCCGGCCCAGCGGGTACAACTTGAATTGGTTGCCCACTTGGACTCGGAACTGCGTTTGGAACTGGTCTTTTATGTCTCATATGATGTGGCTCTGTTGGGAGAGTGGGTAAAACTATTCTTGTAACTTGTCCATCTGGGCCGGTCTCTGCTCCTGGGGTGGTACCGGGGCTTTCTGGGCCAACTGGTATTGGTTTACCGTTGGGACCTGGAATAGATCCTGGAGTACTGTAGGCCCCAACTGGAACGATGTATTTTGTAGGTTTACCATCAGGTCCGGTTACGGTTCCTGGTGTTGATCCTGCTCCAGCAGGTACGATTTGTACGGGTCTACCTCCTTCTCCAGATGGTGCTGAGCCTATCTGAAATCCTCCCGGCCCGTAAGGGAATCCTTTTACTCGTATAGGTGAACCTGGGCCAGTTGGAAATCCTGGAATTCCCCCTTGTTCTCCTGGCCCATTCGGAGTTGTAGGTACAATAATTCTCTTTATTCGCCCATCGTGTCCAGTTTCTGCTCCTGGAGTAGTTCCAGGTCTTTCTGGTACTACTGAGATTGGTCTTTTATGTGGACCTGGAATATGGCCATGGTGTCTAAAGTACTTTCTAGGCACTATGAATTTAATAGGTGTGCCGTCGGAATCCGTTACAGTTCCTGGTGTCGTTCCAGGACCTGCAGGTACTATTCGAATCATTTTTCCATCAGGACCTTTTATGAGGTGAGAGTCTCCTGGTCCTATGAGCAAACTACCTGGTCCTTTTGTAGTTGTTGTTGGTCCTTGAGGTATAAAGATCTTTGTGATCTTCCCATTCGGTCCTGTTACAACACCTGGTGTTGTTCCTGGGCCTGCAGGCACAACATCTATGGATTTTCCATCTGGTCCTGGAATAGTTCCAGGTGTTGAACCTGAACCTTTAGGTAATATTATTTGTTCAAGATTACCATCTGGTCCTGTCACCGTTGTTGGTGTATCACCTGAGCCTCCTGGTATGATTTGAATTGGAATTCCATCAGGACCTTTTACTGTTCCTGCAGGTGCTGCTTGTGGTAGAATTATCTGACTTATTTTTCCATCAGAATCTGTTACTACTCCAGGAGTTGTTCCATCCCCAGCTGGAATGATACTTATTTGTTGACCTTCTGGGCCGATTACCGTTCCTGGCGTTGAAGCTCCACCATCTGGTAAAATAAGTCTTATTATATTTCCTTCAGGATCTGTTACAGTTGAAGGTGTGGTTCCAGGTCCACCTGGTAATATATTAATCGGCCGTTTTCCAGGCCCTTGTGGAACAATACCTTGTGGACCTTGTGTTGGAATAACTATTTCTGAAAGTTGGCCATCTGCATCTGTTATTACTCCTGGTGTTGTTCCTTTTCCAGCTGGTACTAGACGTACTGGTTTTCCCCCAGGGCCTTTAATAACTGTAGGAGTTGTCAATCCTCCAGGTAAAATAATATTTATATTTCCATCAGGACCTATTATTTCACCTGGTGTATTACCCGGACCACCCGGGAAGAATTCGATAGGCTTATCGTCAGGTCCTCTGACTGCTCCTATAGGTGGTGGTGTCGGTACTCTTATTTCTGTTATTTCGCCATCTGGTCCTGTTATTATTCCAGGAGTTGATCCTGGCCCGACTGGTACTATACGTATAGGTTGTCCTTTTGGTCCTAGAACTTCTGTAGGCGTTATTCCAGATCCTTCTGGAATTATGAATCGTAATAAATATCCAGCGGGGTCAGTAACGGTACCGGGAGTGGGACCACCTGGTATTAGAAGAATTTTCTTACCATCCGAATCTGTCACTGTTCTTTCACCTGGAGTTGTTCCACCAGGGAAAAGTATTTTCAATACTCGTCCATCATGACCCGTCACAATACCTGGTGTTGTTCCAGGTCCCACAGGGACTACACGTATTGGATTACCTTTAGGACCAGTTATGTATCCTGGTGTTTGCCCGCCTGGTATTAATTCTATTACTTCACCTGACGGTCCTTTCAAAGTATAACTTACAGATTCAGGACCAGGTGGACCCGTAGGTACAATAATTTTTTCTACATTACCATCCTGGTTGGTAATAACACCTGGAGTTGTACCAGGTCCAGCGGGAATGATTTGAATAGGTTGTCCATCAGGTCCTTTAACAGTTCCAGGTGTCTTATTTGACCCTTGAGGAACCAACACTCTCACTATATTTCCATCTGTATCAGTTACTGTACCTGGGGTTGAGTCAGGACCTACTGGTACGATTTGTATTGGTTGCCCCCTAGGTCCCTTAATGGTGCCCTGAGCTCCTGGCGTTGGAACAATTATTTCATTTATTTGCCCATCAGGACCTGTTATTGCACCTGGTGTTGTACCTTCTCCTGCGGGATTAATTTGTATCGGTTGGCCATTGGGACCCGAAACAGTTCCTGGAGTTTGACCAGATCCCACGGGTAAAACTATTTTCGATATGCTTCCGTCTGGACGTGTGACAGTACCGGGTGTTGAACCTTCTGGTTGAAGCAAAATAGGCTGACCGTCGGGACCTCTAACTGCTGTTCTGCCTATTGGACTAGGAGTAGGAATTATTATCTTACTAATCTGCCCATCAGGACCTGTTACTATACCAGGTGTTGTTCCTGGACCTGCAGGTATAACTTCAATTGGTTGTCCATCTGGCCCAGAAATTGTGCCCGGTGTTCTTCCAGATCCTTCAGGGAATAGAATTCGAACTATATTTCCATCAGGCCCCCCAGTAACAGCGCTTGGAGTACTTCCTGGACCACCTGGTACTATTTCTATTGGTTCACCTTTAGGACCAACCAAAATACCTCTAGGACCAGGTGATGGTAATATTATTTTTGATATTTTGCCGTCAGGACCAGTGACTGCCCCTGGTGTACTACCAGGTCCCGCTGGTACGATTTCTATTGGTTGCCCGTCTGGACCTTCTATACTGCCTGGAGTGGTTGCTGCCCCTTCAGGATACACTATTCTTCTAATACTGCCATCGGGACCGGTAACTGCTCCAGGAGTAGGCCCACCTGGTATGATTACAATTGGTCGTCCATCTGGGCCTCTTATTGTACTTGGTGATTCTGGACCAACTGTTGGAGAATGAGGCACTATTATTTTCCTTATTTCCCCACTTTCATCAGTAACTGCACCGGGAGTTGTTCTAAAGCCTGCTGGTTCGATTAATATTGGTCTACCGCCTGGACCCATGATTTTCCCGGGGGTCAATCCTGCTCCGAAAGGTAATACGATCTGCATGTACTTTCCGTCTGGACCAGTCACCAGACCTGGAGTATTACCCAGTGTCTCTGGAAGTAGAATTTTGTCTATATTACCTCCAGAACCGGTAACAATACCTGGAGTGGTACCTGGGCCAGCGCGATCCACTCTTATCGGCTGTCCTCCTGGACCTCTTACAAACTTCGGATATTCTAATCTTGGATAAGGTTCCTGGGGAACAACTATTTTTGATAAGTGTCCATCTGGACCATTGATTGCTCCAGGCGTTGTTCCGGGACCAGCTAGGACAATATCGATTGGTTTTCCATCCGGACCCAATATAGTATCAGGTATAGCTCCTGAACCGTCCGGTAATATTACTTTTTCTATACTACCATCAAGGTTAGGAACAGTACCTGGAGTTGCTCCTCCTTCTACAATCGGTATTTCACCAGTTCCGTATTCATCAGGAGTACCATACTCACCTGTAGCGTATTCACCAGTAGCGAATTCACCAGTTCCATATTCCCCAGTAATGTATTCTCCGGTTCTATACTCATCGGTCTCATAGGTCTGATACTCTCCGGTTCCATATTCTCCGGTTTCGTAGGTCTGGTACTCTCCAGTTCTATATTCTCCGGTCTCGTAGGTCTGATACTCGCCTGTATTATATTCCCCGGTCTCGTAGGTCTGATACTCGCCCGTTTTATATTCTCCGGTCTCGTAGGTCTGGTACTCGCCAGTATTATATTCTCCGGTCTCGTAGGTCTGATACTCGCCCGTTTTGTATTCTCCAGTTTCATATGTTTGATCCTCGCCTGTTTTATATTCTCCAGTTTCATATGTCTGGTACTCGCCAGTTTTATATTCTCCGGTCTCGTAGGTCTGATACTCGCCCGTTTTGTATTCTCCAGTTTCATATGTTTGATCTTCGCCTGTTTTATATTCTCCGGTTTCGTAGGTCTGATACTCGCCAGTTTTGTATTCTCCAGTCTCGTAAGTTTGATACTCTCCAGTTTTGGATTCACCGGTCGTATATTCGCCAGTTTGATACTCTCCTGTTTTGGATTCACCGGTCGTATATTCGCCAGTTTGATACTCTCCAGTTTGGGATTCACCGGTCGTATATTCGCCAGTTTGATACTCTCCAGTTTGGGATTCACCGGTCGTATATTCGCCTGTTTTATATTCTCCGGTTTCGTAGGTTTGATACTCGCCAGTTCTATATTCTCCAGTCTCGTAAGTTTCATACTCTCCAGTTTTGTATTCACCGGTCGTATATTCGCCAGTTTGATACTCTCCAGTTTTGTATTCACCGGTCGTATATTCGCCAGTTTGATACTCTCCTGTTTTGGATTCACCGGTCGTATATTCGCCAGTTTGATACTCTCCAGTTTTGTATTCACCGGTCGTATATTCGCCAGTTTGATACTCTCCAGTTTTGGATTCACCGGTCGTATATTCGCCAGTTTGATACTCTCCTGTTTTGGATTCACCGGTCGTATATTCGCCAGTTTGATACTCTCCAGTTTTGTATTCACCGGTCGTATATTCGCCAGTTTGATACTCTCCTGTTTTGGATTCACCGGTCGTATATTCGCCAGTTTGATACTCTCCAGTTTTGTATTCACCGGTCGTATACTCGCCAGTTTGATACTCTCCAGTTTTATATTCACCTGTCGTATATTCGCCAGTTTGATACTCTCCAGTTTTGTATTCACCGGTAGTATACTCGCCAGTTTGATACTCTCCAGTTTCGGATTCACCGGTTGTATACTCGCCAGTTTGATACTCTCCAGTGTTGTATTCACCGGTTGTATATTCGCCAGTCTGATATTCTCCTGTCTCGTAAGTTTTGTACTCGCCGGTCTGGTATTCACCGGTCTCGTACGTCTCATATTCACCAGTTTCGGATTCACCGGTTGTATACTCGCCAGTTTGATACTCTCCAGTGTTGTATTCACCGGTTGTATATTCGCCAGTCTGATATTCTCCTGTCTCGTAAGTTTTGTACTCGCCGGTCTGGTATTCACCGGTCTCGTACGTCTCATATTCACCAGTTTGGTACTCTCCCGTTTCGTATGACTGCGTCTCGTACGTGTAGTATTCGTCGCTGCCACTACCCCCTCCTCCAAATATTCCGTCGATGGTTCCAGAGATGAGGCCTGGATCTTCCAAGTCCCCGGAGGGTCCATTTTTCCCTTTTCCGCGGACTCCTTTGCCTAGCGCTCCGGAACGTCTAGAAGGAGAAGGGTCCTGCAAGTTTCCGCCAGGTCCGTTTCCTCCGGCTCCAGCTCGAGTTTCTCCGCCCAGGCTGTTTCCCGCAGGTTGCGGTTTGGGCTTCGGCAAAGGGCCCTCTTCCAACGGTGTGTCTGGCATATCCTTGGTGAGGTAGAAGACTTCCGTCAGCTTCCTCACTTCGGAAATGAAGAAGGGATTGGACACGCCTGTGGTTTCGATGAAGGCTCCCTGCAGCGCTTCCAGCACGCAGCTCGTCTTCTGGTAGAAGTCCCCCCTGGAGATGTCATCAGCTGTTTCCTCTGCCATGGCGGATGCGAAGCCTGCGGCGCAAGCTTTGAGCGTCTCTGGCGGAGCATTCTGAAGATCAGGGAACGAGCCGAAGGCTTGAGACAGGACCGTTATTAGCTCCTTATACTGTTGAATTTCCTCTGCCGAAAAATCGCCGCACATTTGTAAGAACATAGCAAACAAATCGGCAAAGTTTTTTCCAGTCTTCTGGTCCAGCAAAGGATCATCTTGCACGATGCCGATGCCCGGCCGATAAGAACCGTGTTGTAGGGCATTTGCAGACCGAATGCCCACTAGGGAAAGAACGACTATAACATGGGATATCCAGCCCATGTTTGCACACGAGCTACCCTACAGAGTTTCTCTACTGTTCAACGAAGTCCGGCCCTTATATATCAACCATATAAGTACGTCCATTACATTTCATGGCATCGTATCCGCGCATTTATTGATTTGTACACATTGATTCAATCTTCCTTACTGATAGCAATCGATTTCTATCTGGTAAAGAATGCAATAAACTAAAATATTTTACAGTCTATTTCTCGTCTTTGCTGTTTGCTTAGCTGGTGTAGATAAATTCCTTGATTCTCTTCGAAGATATTCGATAACTTTTCATCTTTAGTTCATTTTATCTCAATATAAAAGTTTCTTCTCTTATTTTGAGGACTCGCGATTTCAATTACTTTGGGAAATAAGAGAACAAACTGCAAACACAGTATTCAGAATAATATATATAGATATATTACTACTGTTAACTTTTGACAATATCCTGAACGGATAACATGAAGAACCTTTCGTAAGCGATAAAAACCAAGTACTTAAATCGTATGTTGTCATTAAAATGTGGCTATTATGTAGATATAGTATTGGATGCGTTTGGCTAAGTAGTCAACATTTCACACCAACATTTTAAGAAACAAATCTGGAAACTTTTTGAGTGCATGAATTCAATAAGCTTTACTTCGCCACAAATTAAACACTGTTAATGAAAAAAAATTCACTTTTCTAAAGGAATAGCCAGCAGTGCTTTAAAAATACGGTTACACTTTTCCAAAAAGTGTAACAGCTTTTAAAATGGTAACTAAAATTTTTAGTTCGTAAAATATAATTTACATGGAGCATTGTAAATTGCCGAACATTATATAATATAATGTTTCCATACAAAATATTTTAGTTACTTTTGAATAAGAGTTAAAAATTCGGTTAAATGAAACATAATAATTGTAAGTACATAGAGAAAACGATACTATAAACTCCAACGGTTATTTAAAAATATTTTAGTTTCATATCAGTCTGGAGTATTGTGAAAATTGCAAACATTCCAAAGCTTAAGCGCAATTTTTATATAGAACATAAAAATAATGCTTTTTGTGGTTTGTCGTTCTACGATCAACAGACAAATGGCAGTTCTTATGCTCATTTTTTTTTGATAATCTGAAACCCGTGAATGCAAATCTTCACATAATGTATATATATATATATATATATATATATATATATATATATATATATACATATATCATTCAAATACGTAATTTAATGAAAGATCAAAATAAAAATAAAAATCATATGTATTAAACCAGAAAACGAAAGCTGGAAGAAAAGTTAAAACCAACCATGCAAGCGCGCTGAAAGCTGCAGACACAGCATGGCAAGGAATATATTTTTCTTAAACAACAGGAAATTCTCAAAATAAAAACCAAAAGGAATTTATTGAAAACGAAAGTGTTGGTGGATCAGGGCGTCAACCTTGATGACGACGCCCTGATCCACCAACACTTTCGTTTTCAATAAATTCCTTTTGGTTTTTATTTTGTGAATTTCCTCTCGTTAAGAATTATATATATAGTTCACAATGAATTCGACACTGGGATAAAAATTAAAAGAAAGATCATTGGATCAGAGAATCTAGGAAAAAATTTCATTGGTAGAAGTCGGGAGTTAAATAAAGGAGTAATTTTATCTTTTAGGCGATTTGAGAGGCAAAAAAGTCGTGAGAGGTCAGTCATACTGGGAGGTCCTGAGGTCCATACTGGCACGCCATTGCCCGTGCTGTACTTTGTGGGGTTAGGTGTATCCATTGTGAACGCTCACCAACCACCGGTGTTTGCTACGCATTCCCATCCCCCAACATAACGGACAACGTCGTGATGGCCTCGTCATTGTGAAATGCGGTCAAATTCGAATTGCGAAGAGGTGCAATCGGCGTGACGTCACAATCTCTTGGTGAATGAGGTACCAGCTCAAGTGTTATCTTGTCATCTGACCATGGATCAAAATTGTTCTCGTGTCTTTCCCTTAGGGGATTGATCCCGGACCGTAGTCAATAGGTCGTTCTGTTGCTCGAGTAGGTTAATTTAAAACTACCCATTTTCCTTCAATATTTTCCTTAGGGGATTGATCCCGGACGGCTGTCAATAGCACGTTAGGTTGATCTAGTAAAAAGTTGATAAAAAAATTACCAATTACGTCGGATCTTTCCTTTAAGGGATTGATCCCGGACCGTCGTCAATAGCACGTTGTGTTGCTTTAGTACGATGTCAACTAAAAATTACCTTGGATCTCTCCCTAAGGAAATTGATCCCAAACCCTCGTCAGTAGCCCATTGTGTTGCTCTAGTATGACGTTAATTAAAAATTACCAATTTAAATTTTCCGCATTATGTATTACCATTTGACAAAACACGCTAGAATTGATTCTTGGTGAAAATCTACTTGCTTCCTTTCGAAGGCAACCGATGCGAAAGTCACAACCCAGGTTCGGGGGACGTAACATTCCGCAGCGAAAAACGACGGCTGAGTCAGAGGGCAAAAAAAAAGAATAAAAAATTGTAGAATTTCTGTTGATTCTTGTATTATATCTAAAATCTATCTTATACACATGCATCTTTTTCACATTTTACTGCAATGCCAAACAGTTCTCTATTTCCTAAAAATTAAGAGTTTAAGTTTTTGAGGAAGGTAGTTGAGAAAATTATATATAAATGGTGAAAGGAGTAAGAAAACATGCTTTTTTACTTAAAACATGACACACAAAAAACTTGAAACATAGAAAAAAGTAGTTTTATATATTTTTTAATGTTACAACTTAAAATGTGTATCTTATTTTCAACACAACAAACAATGAAATGTGTTGGTTTGGGCAACGCAGTATCTTTTCACCCCAATTTACTCAGATAATAGGGAGAAAAATTAGAAGTATAATGCAATAGAAATATTTTTAAATGCTAAATGGTCATTTCAATTTTAAATGAAATAGATCAATAGAAAAAAATTAAAGATCATTTTTTTTCTTGACTACAAAGTAAGTAATTTTACTGCTTATCTCAATTTTTTAAATTATCAATGTTTGAAGATGTGAAATGTTACTTTAGAAACAATTAATAAAATTCAATAAATAAGCCTGTATGTGTCAGAGGAAAACAAATTTATAAAATGAGCATTTTGTATTTGATTTTCTTTCCCCCCCCCCCCGAGAGAATATATCTCAACACTTATTAAAATTACCATATCTGGCAAGAAATTTAAGTGTATCTATTTATAAACCGAAGAGAAACCCGGTTTAATGAGATCGAGTCCTACGACTTTCAGCGATTGTCCTAGTGCCTTGTTGATGCTCATAGCGAAACTTAAGCGAACCGTGAACTGAAGTTTTGGAATGGGATATCAGAATGGATGATTGTTATTCTAGGAATAAATACGTCTTCGCCTGCAACATGTCCACTCATGAAGGTGGCGGTCTTCTCGACGACTGGTCTGTCGAGGGTGTCCTGAGCTTGGTCGCCGTGTAAATGACGTCTCTTCTGTCCACTGGTCCCAACACCTCCTCACAGTAAAATCAGAACGGCCTACTTGACGAGCTACTCGCCGAGCTGACCACCCAGCTTCCATCATCATGATGATTCTTCCCCTCTCGAACTCTGACAGCTGCTCATACTGTCTTCGATGGCGATGTAACGGTATGTCTACCTCAGCGTTTCCTTAGCAAAAGATTTAGTACACTCAAACAAGCTCTGCTTACCTGTTTTATACTCCAAGGGGAACGAAGTTCAACGCCCTCTAGTGGCGTTACGCAAAGCGCAATCACGCTACATTTCTAATCATTTGCATATCTGGCCGACATGTACCTTCATGCCAAGTTTCGTTACGATCCCATAATTATTTATTGGTGCGCAAATTTTTATGGCAATGAATGTATTTGGACGCTGCTTGTATTTCAGAAATGTTCTTTATTATTCTATTTATTAACGGGCAGGCCTTCCTGTAACTTGTATTACAGCTGCAACACGTCGAGGCATATTTTCCCAAAATCTCTGCAAGTCGGCAGTTTATATAGTAGTCATTTTATTATGACATGACTTATTTCATTTTATTATTAAATTTTATATCTGATTTCTTATCTTGAGTTTGGCATAATATGTCCCAGGAGGACTCAATGCCACAAAACCAAATCCAATCCTGTAAGTCGGCAGGAATAGCTCGCCATGACTCTTGGAAGGCTCTGAGAAGAGATTGTTGGTGAAGATGGGCTTGCGTGTCGCGATGTCGTACTCCAGTTTCTCCTACAAGTGCTCGATCGCATTGAGATCGGGGCTCTAAACAGGCCAGTCTAGCGAATTCCCCTCATTTTCAGGTAATCGGTCCAGCGCACATTTTGTAGTATAACATGGAGCTCGATCCTGTTGGAAGAAACAACCACCATCGCCGTAGTGTAGACAAAGCCGAATTATCCAGAACGTCGAGGTACCTTGGGATACATATAGCAATGGGCCGAGTCCTAACCAGGTAAAACAACCTCACACTAAAATGAATCCTCCTCCGAATTTCTTTAGCGTTCAAATACTTTTGTCCATAGTGTATCTTTTGTGAACTTCAACAACTCACAACGTGAACACGCTTTTTCAACAACATATGTGTAATCACATGGATCAAACTTGTTCAGGAACACATATTATTTAGGTTTGTACGGGCTTCACGGACCCGAGGTACTCTAGTGATCTTTTCTTTTCAAATGGGGTTTGCTGTCTAGTAAACACGGGTGGTCGTGCTCTTAGGATATCCAAGCGATCTTTTTCTACTTCCATCCCACTTGTCTTCCCCAGTGCCTCTTTATTTTCCCTTTTACATTTTTTTACTTGACGTTGTCCTGTGTTTGGCTCTCAGCTTGACCAATAAAAAGTCCAAAACAACCAACCTGGATCAGACTTGGTGCAGCCGTTTGATGAAGATGATGCATATTCTACAGTGTCCTTAAATACTGCTGTCCTCAGGTGTAATGTAGCAACATTCACAGTCTCATTCTTTTATTATACGGGTCTAATCCCAAATTCCCCCCAACTTCATCTCTAATGGGATTTTTGAATGCTTTGCATTCACAGGAATGGGAAAATGTCTTTTACGATTTGACTTCTTTTAATTAAAACAAATGTTTCTTTTAAAGTACAGATAACTCCAAGGTATTGTATAGACAAAGCCTTTTACAAGCGAATATTGCAAATTCTAAGATTTCCTGAATATTCGTCAGTAGCTCTATCAAAAATATCACCTTTTCAGGAGAATACAATTTTACACTTCCCCTACCTTTAGCATATTTGGTCCTTTTTGTATGTCAGTTTCTTTACAGTATCTCTGACAGGCTTATGATGAATATGACTCAGCTACTTTTCTTGCTTACTCTTTGCAAAATTCTTATATCTACATCGACGTGCCACTATGAGAGTGCAGGCCACATTTAACATATCGGGCCATTATAACAGAGAAGGTGGAAAAAGGCAGTATAGAAACGCATTGTGCGTCTTCAGACGAATCTATACAATTTACAGTCAGGAAATTTGGCACACAGGTAGTCTCAAAGGTGACTGAATGCTGACTGCACCTCGAAGCCCGAATTTTAAAATTTAATCTAGAACATTTTTAATTAATTTATTGGCACTTTTTTATTTGGATTCCTATTAATTTTTTTAAATGAATTCGTAACGGATTTTAAATTGGAAGAATTTTTTGTTCTTTTTTTATTTGAGTCTTACCCAGTGCCCCCCCCCCCTCCCAGTCGCCCTCTTCCAGGTTGTATCGTTTCTTGCTGTTTTCTTTAGCTTTAAGACTTTTCGAAAGTATAGCAATATTTAATTTCTATCATTTATGCAATTTTTTGTTTATTACTATTTAGTTTGGCTTTGACTTTTTGAAAGTATAACGATGTTTTCAAAGATGCCACAAAGGACATGACAAGAATCTGTCACGGAATAAACGCGTATTTTTTGAAAGTATAGCGATATTTAATTTTTATGAGTTATGCAATTTTTTGTTTAGTACTATTTAATTTGGTTTTGTCGGGAAAAAAATCAGTGAGGTTTACTTTTAAAAGCATAACTTTGTCACGGGCAACGCCGTGCGGATACTACCAGTTCTTAATACTTAGACCTCTTTCTTTACGAACCCGTTTTTATTTTGTCTATACGGTGGATAGAAGCGAAGAAATAGAATTTGAGTTGTTCTTGACAGCTGTTTTCGAATTCCCTTTCAAATCTTTAAATGAGTATAATCTCTTGTTTTTCAATGTGATTTTGAGCAAAATTTTTGCACGAGAGATGCAATAACTAATGTACAATGTATTTGTGAATGAAATTTGGTGCACTGATTTTTACATTCGTTTTGGAAGGCAGGATACTAAAGTTATTTTGAAATAAAACCTTTTTTTAGATTTCAGTGATGTGAATTTAAAAAATCATACCTGATTTTTTTACATTATTCTCAATATCTCACGAGTGAAGAGGAATGTTTTATATATTTAAGTTCAGCTTATACGTTTAGGAGACTCACTGCAAAATTTTAGGTAAGTTTTTCAGTTGTACTATTTTTCATCACCGTTACTTTTTTTAACCCAAATTTTTCAATTTTTTAATAAATTATAACAATTTTTAGTTCCATAATTTGTTATTAAAAGTTCTTTTACCTTAAAAAGAAAGAAATATATTCATTTCCACACTTTCTTATACGACTATGAACGTAGTCAGATGCCTTAAGTTTTGGGGGGCGTCGTGGCTTTGTGGGTATGCCCACTGCTCTAGCCACCTGTGACTTGTAGGCGATGCAGGTTCGATTCCTGTTAGATACATTCATCCCTGGGTGTATTTCTCTGTTCTGTGACAGTAAAACTTTCATTGTGCGTGTATGTCTATTACTTGATATTGTTCGTCTAGTGCCTGGCGCAGCATGGCTAAATCCCATGGTTATCCCTTGCGCCATAAAAAACCCCCAAACTAACCAATCAACCGAAAGAAAGATTTACATGCTAGTGTGTCTGCATTAATTTATATACAGTTCAGTCAAATGCAATTTTGAAAAGCAAAGAAGGCAATGAGATTTTACATTGAAGAAAAAAGGAGTCATGAACCAAAAAGTTTCAGAATAGGCTGTTATCTGAGCTACCACAGGACACTGTTCAAATGCAATTGGGGCGCGGGGATAAAAGGTCGCTCTGTCGCACTCTCAGGGCGATAGAGAGAAAAGCAAAACAATCCAGAAACCATCATTTCCAGTTCTGTCGGAGACGTTTAATGGCGTTATCTCTCCCTCATAAAAATGGGAGTAAAACTCAGAGGTTTGGCAAGCAGGGTTCGAAGAAAAAATTAATCTCGATTCTCTTCTCTGCGACTGAGCAAACAGAATGTAAAGAGACCGGGGAACGGTTGCAAACAAATTGTCATCGCGATGCTTCGTGTGGGAAATGAACTCAACCTTGATGTCCCTGTGATATCAAGGATGAAGAGAGCTGACAGATGTATCTTCTTGTAGCCGCGACGTGTTTTCTCACTTGCGTCAGTGTTGAATGTGTGCTTATTTGAATGTGAGACGATTTGCACGCCACGGTGGAGTGCTGTTGGTTTGACTTTGTCACGATATCGTCCATCTACCTCCATGTTTGGTAGACTGCGAATCATAGTGTGTGTATTGTGTGTATGATACTAGAAATGTTGGAGATATGTGTGTTGAAATACTAGAAATCTTCAACCTGCACTCACGTTTGGAAGATTGCGAATCACAAAGTATGTGTTGTGTGTGTGACACTAGAAATGTTGAGATATGCGTGTTCAAATACTAGAAATTGTTCATCTACTCTCATGTTTGGTAGACTGCAGCGAATCATAGTTTGTATGTGTTGTGTGTGTGATATGCGTGAAATGTTGAGATATGCGTGTTCAAATACTAGAAATCGTTCATCTACTCTCATGTTTGGTAGACTGCAGCGAATCATAGTTTGTATGTGTTGTGTGTGTGTGATACTAGAAATGTTGAGATATGCGTGTTCAAATACTAGAAATCGTTCATCTACTCTTATGTTTGGCAGACTGCAGCGAATCATAGTTTGTATGTGTTGTGTGTGTGTGATACTAGAAATGTTGAGATATGCGTGTTCAAATACTAGAAATCGTTCATCTACTCTCATGTTTGCCAGACTGCAGCGAATCATAGTTTGTATGTGTTGTGTGTGTGATACTAGAAATGTTGAGATATGCGTGTTCAAATACTAGAAATCGTTCATCTACTCTTATGTTTGGCAGACTGCAGCGAATCATAGTTTGTATGTGTTGTGTGTGTGTGATACTAGAAATGTTGAGATATGCGTGTTCAAATACTAGAAATCGTTCATCTACTCTTATGTTTGGCAGACTGCAGCGAATCATAGTTTGCATGTGTTGTGTGTGATACTAGAAATGTTGAGATATGCGTGTTCAAATACTAGAAATCGTTCATCTACTCTTATGTTTGGCAGACTGCAGCGAATCATAGTTTGTATGTGTTGTGTGTGATACTAGAAATGTTGAGATATGCGTGTTCAAATACTAGAAATCGTTCATCTACTCTCAAGTTTGCCAGACTGCAGCGAATCATAGTTTGTATAAGTTGTGTGTGATACTAGAAATGTTGAGATATGCGTGTTCAAATACTAGAAATCGTCCATCTACCTTCATGTTTCTACGCTGCGAATCAATGTAAGTGTGGCATCTTACGAGAGCTTGTCCTAGGGGGTCATGAGCTCTTTAACCCCTTCAATATCTTTATGTTTCATGATTAAGGCCCTCTCAAATAAGAGGGATTTATATTTCCAATGCTGAGGTTCATAAGGCCTGCCAAATATTCAAGGTGGCTGGACTTCACGCATAGGATATAGCAGAGTGCCCCGTATGAGGAGATAGAATTCGTTTCCCCCTCCTAGTATATTTATGATTGGGCCCGTCCCAAACAAGAGGGACGAATATTATAAATGCGGAGATACTAGACTGTCAAATATGCGAGGTGGCTCGACCTTAAGCATAGTTGGCATAGCAGCTATATCAAGTTACAGGGATGTCACGTATTAGGAGATAGAATTCAGTTCCCCCTTCTAGTATATTTAAGATTGCCCCCCCCCCCAAAAAAAAAAAAACAAGAGGGACGAATATTATAAATGTGGAGATACTAGACTGTCAAATATGCGATGTGGCCCGACATTAAGCATAGCAGCTAAATCAAGTTACAGGGATGCCAAGTTTGAGGGAATAGAACTCTTTTTGCCCCTCCCACTATATTTATGATCGAGCCACTTTCAAATATGGGGAATACGTATTATAAACCTTTTATTTCTTTATGCCCGCCAACTAACCTCTTTGGCACCACAAGGAGCGAACGTAAGGGGCATTTAATATTACAAATATAGAATTAATATAGATTTTCAAATAAACAAAGTGGTTCCACCACACATTAGAACCATGATAGGTATATTTTGAATGATAGCAAAAATGCAATTTGTTACAAAAGAATGAAAAGAAAAAATTTTATCAGTACCTATATAAAAACTAATATTATTTTTAAACCTGTAAAATCGGGTTTTCTCTAATCTGCATCGTATTGCATTTGTATATCAACATCCCTTTGCTAGTGGACACCTATCCAAAGCACCCCACGCTGAAATTATGGTATTCAATGTCGACGGAAGATTAGTTTGAATAGAAGTAACCGCGGAAATCGAAATTGTTTCCTCTTGAAACGTGACAATAAATAACTAATAAGGGTATATATTCTTTTATACCATAAACGCGCGCGCGCGGTTGTAAACCCATCAATATTTAATGAATTAATATCTTTAATGGGACAAGAACTAAAAATTGAATTAAGTTAAAATTCAGTTTGGAGAACCACCTCTTTAAAACTATTCAATCAATTCCAAATTTATAAAACATGGTTCGCCCTAGAACAGCTATTTTCCGTGATGTCCAGAAAAGCTGCTTTCTGACATTCCTTGAAAGTGTCCGTCTAAGAAAGTTAGTCTGGTGTCTGAAGCACCCTAAATAAAAAAATACCGAGTCACCTCGACAGCATTACATAACTGTGTTAATACCCAATGACGTGTTCATTCAGCTATATAATGGTGGTACAGAGATACTTTCACTTCTTAAAACTGTGAATGGCTTGTGAAATAGACTAGACAGTAAACTAACTCATTGCGATGATTAAAATCGTGTACTTTGTCCCCAAATACTGTGTCTGAAGGTACTTTATGGGATGCTTTCTCCTTCAGGACTCAACAAGTGGTGCTGAGACAGCTTCAAGTTTCAGAAATTATATAGCAACGGTGACATCAGAATCCAATTCTGCTCACGCGGCCCACGTGTGTTTGCTGAGATTCAAATATGAACAAACACAGGAGTCTTAATGGGTCATTGCGCAACACATGCGGGAGACAGAAATCTGTATCACAGGCATAGTGGACATGAACCCACGTCAAGCAAAAAATGAAGACAAGCGAATCAATAAGTTGGTATTTTTCCAATAAACTATAATAGCATCGTTTCGAAGAATGGAGTTGTACTGACGGCTTCGGAAAAATGACACGTTACGCAATTTTTTACTATGCACATGTTTGGAGCTGAGTTGGTGGTATTAATAGCCACTAAGATCTACACGGATCCATCGAAAGCTGCGCATTTGCCAAAGTAAACACACTATATTCTCCCCTGTTTTATATCTATCAATCTCCGAACAGCCACATTAAAAAAGTTTAATTTCCCGGTGGTTCGATATACAGACCTGAAGCTTCAACTTCATTTTCAATCAGATACTTTAAAGAGGAGTTAATCGCTTTACCTAGTGTACTGCAAAGCTGATTCTGCGCTGTGGTTTTTGAACCTTGTTAGAGCTATTTCTGTAGGGATATTTTAATGTCTGAGGTTTGTTCTTCATTTGCATTTTATTATTTAACTTTTGTACGCTTTCAATTGTAAGATTATGGTTCAAATTATTTCGAGTTTTTTTTCAGTTTGATAAATTGTCATTCCCAAGTATTAAATCAGAATGATAGCGAAAAGATTTCACGTGGTTAAACTTTGCGATTTTCCATTTTGGTGTTCTTGGAGATAATTTAACTCACTTAGAGGATGAAAAAAGGATCCCGCCGAGGCTCAGTGGGCTGCTCACTGCGTTAGCAACCCGAGAGTTGCGGGCGGCGCAGGTTCGATTCCTCCCAGGGTGTATTTCTCTCTTCGGTATCAGAAAACTTTCCTTTTGTGAGTATGTCTACTTACTTGACTTCATTTGGCGCAGTTTGGCCAAATATCTATTAATTGCGCCATTATAACCTTACTAACCATCCATAGAGAAAAAACAATTTTAAAAAAAACACACTTCAACTAAAAAAAGTGTTCAAATCATGTTTAAAAATGTTTTATTTTCCATTATTTTATTTAAAAGGTCAAATTATTTTATTTAAATATATATATACAATAATACGAAACTGATCATATGGGTGATCCAAACAATTTTCCTTTTACAAAAATTGTTTTCTGCATCTAATTTATAAAATGAAAATATTTTCGTGTCTCCAAATGTATTACTAAAACATTGGAATTTAAGTATTGATTTAATCCTCTTCACCCGTTTTGTTGGCACTTTCGTCTATGCTGGAATTGCAAATTTTTTCAATGTATTGTTTTTTTACTTCCCCGTAGAATAAATCACAGAATTGTAAGTGCGTATCTCGACTTATATTCCTTTTAGTTGATGGATTTTGCCTTATTTGACTAACTGGAGTTATAAAATATTTTTCTGATTAGAAATTTTTGTAGGTAAGTGCAGAAAAATTCTTAATTCGAGATAGTCGGTTCAAGACTTTTTAAATATCTTATTACTTTAATTCCAAGCTTTATAAGAGGAACTTTAGTTAAGCTAATTATATATGAATGGAATGTTTTTACGACGATACATGTTTCCTGTATGTATTTTTAACTGACGTCTGTTGGCTTGTTTTGAATACGATTTCAACATTTGTTAATCACAATTCCAAAGAATGTATTCCGAAGTGATAAATGATAATTGATTGGTCAATACAAATTATGCTAAACCCCAAATTTCGCCAAAGCGACAACCCGATTTGTAGAACATTTGGCTAGAGGAAGCAAAATCTTCACTTTCTATATAGTTTCTTTATTTCAACTGAATCCATCTCCAGGAACTTTTGCATTCATATTAGCTCATGTATCAAGAAGTCAGTTACGCTAAGCAAAACTACCTTTAAGTTTGAAATAAAAGACATTGAAAAAAGAAAATTTCGAATTCTGTGTTAATTTTCAGAAATGCTATTTTGTTATGTTTGTTTTATTTTTTTGAAAAGGCTAAGGTAAGAGATAAGGGCAATGGGAATACTATCGTTCAAACTGTCATTTTATGTTGAAATTATTACAGGAACAGTAAAAACTACACACTACTTACAGAGTCTATGCAACCACATTTTCACTGGTATGAAATTTTCATACAAAATTGAGAAAACAAAACTTTTCGAGAACTTTTTCGTAGATTTCCATGTTATTACTGTAGAGCATACGTAACCCACCAAATGTTTAGACGTGGTATCTAAACAAAATCCTTACAATTTTGTAAATGACTAGATATCTCATCAAGATATTGCCGGTTTTTTTAGATAACTAGCCACTGCGTGGTTAGCCCGGCGTTGCCCGTGCCCGTGGTGTAAGGTATTAATCGGGCGTAAAATTTCCCGCAGATTTCAAATCCGTTGAAGATATGTTCAATTTAAAAATTATTTATTTAAAGAAAATCATATTATTATTAGATAACAGTCTAAAGTGAAATTTTCCGCAAATTTCAAATCCGTTGAAATTTTCAATCTATCTTTAGCGCTTCCGATTTTACGAAAAAAAACTTAACGATCCCAGTAAATATGTTTTTTATTACTTGCTCTCATTCGCCGAAAAGGGGACAGGAAATGTAATCGGTTTCTTTTTTTTAACGCAAAAAGCAAAACATGCAATCTGGGTTTTTTTTTTAAATAGAAAGTTTACGTGACGTCCCATTCTTTTGCGAAAGTATAAAAGATGGTCACATGGGTAGAAAAAGTTCATTTCAGGGGGTTTCTTCTTTCGTTCGGACGAAACGAGTTTGAAGAACCAGGTAGAGAATAAAACTATTAAACTCATTTAAAAATCTTCTAGATTGAATTTTAAATTGCAAAAAATTCGGACTACCTGTGTACCAAATCTCATTACTGCAAGTGCCATAGATCGTCAGGATTTAGCGGCCGCGAAACAAACAGACAGACAAACACTTCCTTATTTTATAGTAGAGAAGATCTGGTCAATTTTCTTCTACTAACAAGATATCTCGTCTATCAAGAACTTTTCAGTGTTGACCTTATCTAATGAATGACAAGCTGAAATGATGAAATACCTGGTCAAGACACACCAGAAAAGAAAGCGTTAGTTTTACATAAGCTCTTCCTTTTCGATACTCTAAGATGTGACATAACATATTGCTGATCTTTTAACTGCATAGTTTCTCCGTTGTAATATCTGGCGTTACAGGGGCTGGATAAAAATATGGAACCACCTAGTGAAATGCATGAAAATGTTTATTCTAGTGAAATGTGTAGGTGGTGCTGATGTTTTCGCCTACTGACATTACCAATACGACTTCGGAAATACGCTGCGCAGGTCAGTCCTTGTCGGGGCACTGTTCTGTGAAGTTGTAATTGCATCATGTCAGAGCTAACAGACTTCGAGCGTGGGCAAATTGTTGGAGCTCGTCTGGTGGGTGCTTCCTTAGGTAAGGCAGCCGAAGTGTTTAGTGTTTCAAGAGGTACTGTATCTAAGATTTATTCCGATATTTGAAAAGCGGAAAAACATCATCCCCTAAATCACAGCGCGGACGAAAGTGTGTGTTGAGTGATCGTGACAGGCGAACATTAAGGAGCATTGTGACTAAAAATAAGAAGACCACAGCTGCAAAAGTTACAGCTGAAATGAATGTCGTGCTCACAAACCCTGTGAGAACCAAAACAATAAGAAGGGAGCTCCATAAGCGGGGTATTTCTGGCCGAGCTGCAATTCAAAAACCATTCATCAGTGATGCTAATGCCTGTGACAGGAAAAAGTGGTGTAAAAGTCTTAAAGCCAACGGAAGACAGTTATCAGATGGGATAAGTATTGTTTGACACTGTTTTCCCTCTTCTACCCAAACTGGTCTGTCTAGTAAACGTCATCCCAAGCCTATAATACAGACTACTTATTGCGAAGAGTGAAACATGGCGGGAGTTCTGTTATGGTTTGGACAGTCATATCGTGGTTTTCTGTGGACCCCGTGATTATTCTGCAAGGGCACATTAAGGCCAAGGATTATGTGAACATTTTGGCCGATCAAGTCCATCCCAGACCAGAGAATGCGGGCTTTGGTCATTTCAACACCTGAAGGTGTCTGTAATTGGTTAATTGAGTCGTAATGGGTACAATTTCAGCACAGACATCCCCGTGCTTCCAGGGACTCTGTAGACCAGTTGGAAGATCAACGAATTGCCAACCGGATGGTTGTGAGTTCGAATCCAGCCAAGGAATGTTGTGTACAAAGGGGACTGGTGCACGTTAAATCTGTCGTGGCCTCTCAAATGACGTTACATTGGCGTAGAGTGGAAGTTTGGAGAGTGGGTTGCCAGCTCAGGTGTTGCCTCGTCATCTGACCGTCGGTCAGTTTGGTAGGCTTCTCTGGGAAGGAGCCTGCTGTTTATTTGATATTAAAATAATAACATTATTTGCAACGCAAGATCGCTAATGATTTCTCTCCGTGATGTTACAATGGCTAGTGGGTTTGCCCACTGTGCTGGCAACGTGCTAGTTGAAGGCGGAGCAGGGTCAATTACTCAACATACCCTTATATAGTGGCTCTCTAAACTATCAGTAAAAACTTTCCTTGTGTGGATGTGAAATGGCTTGACATTGTTGGTCTTGTGTTTGGCACCGCTCGGCTAAATACGACCCTTACGCCAAAAAACCCAATGAGTCTTACATTCCTTAAGGAGGCTTTCCCAAAGGAGAGCCTGTCCAGTTATCAATGTGATCTTAAGAATTAAGCTAAGGTTGGCAAATATTTACGAGTCTCCAAGACTAAGCTGTAGCGATGATGTCTCGATCCAGCGTTACCATGGTGTCCATCAAAGCTTAGTGTTAGCTCTACAGTGTTAATACCCGACGATCAATTTAAAGCCAATCCTGGTGGAGCATAATCGTCCCTATTAGAACTGCAGCTCGCCCAAAAATGACCTTTGTGTCATAAAACCCAAGCAATTATAGTGTTACAGACGTTAAGGAGAGCCTTTCACAAAGTAAAGCCTGTCCAATTAAAAATGAGATTTTGAATTATGTCCTCATACGAAGGTTGGTAAATATTTGCAAGTCTCCAAGACTACGCTGTAGTGATGATGTCTCGATCCAGCGTTGCCATGGTGTCCATCAATTTCTAAGTGTTAACCCTACATTGTTTATGTCCGATGATCAACTTCAAGCCATTGGTGGAGCAATTGTCACTGTTAAAAACTTACAGAGAATTAAAGACAGTTTAAGTACAGTGAGTTCCTGCACATTTCAGTGTGGAAGGTAATACTCGGGCCCTTGATAAGGGGCTATAAATCCACCAAGGCCTCCAAAAGCCATGCATCTCTGATGACATTCCCCACTGTTCGCTTCACACAATGCATGCGCAAATTCTTTAGAACCAGCTTTCTCGGTAACGCTTAGGTTAAATCATAATTCAGAGTAATAAGTCATAAAAGCAATAGCTTGTAGAGAGAAAAAAACGTAAACAATCCATAAAAAAAAAACTATATCCAAGCGTTTGTAACAATGTGACCTTTAATTGCTTTTTTGTTCAGATACATTTTTACGGTTGCCTACTAATACGTTTGTTTGCTTTACGAATACCAGTTCACATTCAGCTCTTAAATATTATTGATTTAGAATCAACTTATCGTTGAAGTTTACGTAACCTTTGTTACGCAACAGGCTTCTGTGTCCCAAATACCTCAGAAGCCCCGTTGTGTTGCTCCATTACAACGTTAATTAAATACCCGCCAAATGACTCAAAACAATATTTGTACCGATCACAATACAGATTACACAGCTTGTGTTGAAGTTTTTTGGTTATTACACTCGCTTATAAATATGAATATCAGTAGTATATCAGTCATCGGCATGTGTGCTGCATGAAAAACAAAAGGTAGCAAAGTGAAGCGCTTCTTAAGTCGCTTTATGATTTCTTTTATGAAAACTAAACTACGCAAGCGCTTACAAAAAATTTTAGACCCCCTAATCGCGAGATGATGTTTGAAGTAATGTGAAAACCTGAAAAACAGTCCTTTTGTTTTGGTAAATGTGAATTTGTTTTTTCTGTCAAACTTAGCCATATTCATAACAAGAAATAACCAAATGGTACTCAGATTTGACACAAAAATAAATTTGTGTGCTACACAGAATGTCAAAACCTACAGAGGAATAAATAGCCTGTTGTGTTGCTCCAATGAAACGCTAATTTACTACTTACCTCAGAGAAATATGATTTTTAAAAGTTTATCTATTTGGCTCTTTGCAGGTCAATTGTAATGTATTGTTTTCTTTTATACTTTTCATATCAATCCTTGATTTAATATCTCAAACCCAGATTTAATGGCGTGATTACCAGTAATGGTAATTTTAGTTAACGTCGTACTAGAGCTACACAATGGGCTATTGACGACGGTCCGGGATCAGTCCCTTAAGGGAAAGATCCGAGGACAACACCTCGTAATTTTGAACCACGGTCAGATGACGAAGCAACACCTGAGCGGCGTGATTACCAGAATTATCGTTGAAAATAGTGTGAGACGATTCCCTGTTGCATTTTACCTTCCATCTCCCATTTAAAAAATGTTTGGAGAGTGAGGTGCCAGCTCAGGTATTACCTCGTCATCTGACCGTGGTTCAAAATTACCTGATGATGTCCTCGGCTCCCTTAGGGGATTGATCCCGGACTGTCGTCAATAGCCCGCTGTGTTGCTCTAGTAAGACGTTAATTAAAATTACCATTACCCATTTAAAAAATGTTACATTTTATTAGGCCGGCCAACCGGTCTAGTGGTTAAGGTGTTGGCCTCTGGATCAAAAAGTTCCCGGTTCGGATCAAGGCATGGATATAAATTGTGCCGTCCTATGTTAGAAGCAATGATGGCCGCCCATTGGGTGCTCCTTGCAAGTATATGGATTGAATATTCCAAAAATACGGCCATATGAAAAACATTTAGTTGAATTACGTACTGTCAATTATCGCCAAAGCAAATCTCGAAGATTGGTATCAGTGACTGTAACTGAGAGTAAAGTGATATCAGAGGCTGTAATTGTGACAGAGGGGGTAGTTGAATGTACTGTACACGGGCTTAGTACGGTACGGGGGATACAGAGGGGGTAGTTGAATGATGTACGTACTGTCATTCGTCGCCAAAGCAAATCTCGAAGGTTGGTATCAGTGATTGTAACTGAATGTAAAGTGATATCAGAGACTGTATATGTGACAGAGGTGGTAGTTGAATGAGTTTCGCACTGGAGCAACACAATGGGCTATACGTGACGGTTCGGGATCAACCCCGAAAGGAAAGATCCGAGGACCCCTCGTAGTAGCCGGCACCCCATTCTCAAAACATCCACACCACGCTAATGTGAGGACATTTGAGGCCATGACAGATTTGACGTTCACCAACCCCCACATACATGATAGTCTTTCGTTGGATCGAGTTTCAAACTCACAACCCTCCGGTTATTAATCCACTATTCTTCCAACCGGGCTCTGTAATTGGGTATCGGTGATTCGGCGGCAGTGAATCCTAGAACTGATTGAGGAATATTGGTGATTTGGTAGTAGTGAAAGCTGGATTACTGGTGAACGATGTTTCATATCATGGAATATTCTTATATTTTGTGAGTGTGAACCAGAATTTTATTATAATATTTTATTTTCGTCACACTTTAGTAGTAATTTTTATTTATTTTAAATTTTCATGACTTTAGTGTACAAAGGTTTTGCTAAGTATCGATTCAAACAATATTCTTTTATGATATGAAACATTTTTTTTTTGTATGGGTAATACATAAAAAAAAGTCATACATTTCATTCAAAGTTGATTTCGAGTATTCTAATATTTTGACTTCGATATATTTGATTTTGACCTGAGTGGGCTTTGTAAAAAAAAATTATTTTTAATTCTGTAGCAGTGACTGGATTTTCAACCGAGAAGCTGCGCATTAAAGGGGGCTCTGTGATGACAAAAGGGGGACAAGAATAATGATGCTAAGAGTTTTTCAAAGCTTTTGGTGTTGAATAATTGAAAAAAAGCACTCAAGTTTAGACCAAAGTCAGAAGTAAACATTGTGTTTAAAATTTGCTATTTTGAATGACAGTTTAATTATTGATGTTTAACTTTTTCTAATCATTCATTAAGTAATAATGTAACGTTTACTTTCTATTTTATATTTCAGTTAGGACATAAAATTTCCTTAAGAATACCTCTTGTAAGTTGTCTTCAATTATAGAACTATCGAAGAATGTATGTACAAAATGAGGTAAACATAAAATAGGTGCCGCTTAACGATTTCATAAGTTGAATGAGACTAAATCAGGGTCATGAGAGGATTATTTGATTTTAATAGTGAGAAGGGTAAACAAAAACATTGTACACTGATATTTTTACACTGAAAAATTAAGTTTTGCTTACATACAGTATTGCTTTAAAATCTGGAGATGATACAGGTATTAACTTGCCTTGGAGAGTTAAAACAGGGAAGAGTTTTAAAAGTGGGTGAATGTAATGTGGTCAAAATGCAATCATAGTCATTTTTCATGTTAACGAAATTTTTGTAATATCTGTTGACTTATTTAAGAGCTCTAATGAGCAACTACCTCTATATTTCCATGCAAAACATTTTATTTAAATTAGATAAGAAAGGAATAAAAGAGAGCAGATACAGGGTGGCAACATCCTCGAAAAAAAGTTCTCTGATATTTCCCTGATAGTGTCACTAAAATTTCCCTGATTTTACAATTTCTTAAAAAATATTGTGATCGGCGATTGATATCGATATACAGTATCTACATATTATTTTTAACTATTTAAGATTAGATGGGGTGAGAGTATAATTCTCCACAAATATTTTGTATTTTTCTCTTCGGATACTTTAATTGTTATTGTAAGGTTTAGAACCTTTAGGTCCGGTGCACACATCCGGTTTTTCAACACGCGGCGCCGCTGCCGCAACGCAAGTGCGGTCTGAGATACATTAGATCCAATGGAGCAGTGCACACTAGGGATGCGACATCGATAGCAAAACATCGATGTTTAGAAACATCGATGTTCAAAATTAAAACATCGATGTTGATAATACATCGACCCAAAAACATCGATGTTTTTAAAATTCAGTGTATTTAAACTTTTCCCCCATTTCTTAAAACTGGTTTCGCAACTTGTGGTGTTACATCGACAGCAAAACATCGATGTTTTGAAACTTTGATGTTCAAAATTAAAACATCGATGTTGATAATACATCGCCCCAAAACCATAGAGGTTTTTAAAATTCAGTGTATTTAAACTTTTTTCCCCCATTTCTTAAAACGGTCTTAGCAACTATTGATGCGACATCGAGAACAAAACATCGATGTTCAAAATTAAAACATCGATGTTGATAATACATCGCACCCAAACCATCGATGTTTTTAAAATTGAGTGTATTAAAACTCGTGTCCCCATTTGTTAAAACTGGTTTAGCAACTAGTGATGCGACATCGGCTCCCATACATCGATGTTTTTTTCTAAAACATCAATGTTTAAAAAACATCAACATCGATGTCGCATCCCTACTTTTCAGACCCTTCATCCTTGGTTACTTTGGTCTAAACGTATGTTCAATTTGCTGACTATGGAAATTATGCTACTTGGTTATTTTTTAAATTTTTATAACGGTACTTTTTTCATTTAAAAGTAAAACATCGACAACGTAAAAAACATCGACAGGTATAAACATCGATGTTACAAAAACATCGACACCAATACATCGATGTTAAATACATCCATGTTAAATACATCCATGTTTTGAAAACATCGACATCGATGTCGCATCCCTAGTGCATACATGTCTCTAGAGCCGTTGGGGCGACGCACGTCCAACTTGCGTGCAATTTGTACCGCAGTTCCGCACGATCGCAGTACATGAGTCTCCGTTCTGAAGTACCTTATTTTCATAAACAAATGGAATATAAATAACTAGAGGGCCCGCCCCCTGCTCGCTAACGCTCGCTAACGCTCGCCAACTCCCGAGAGATTTGCTTTGCAATCCTCATTGGCTCGCTGAGCGAAACTTGCTCGCTCTGCTCGCATCAATGAAGCAAATGAATATCTCCTATCCGAATTAATTGTTTACAAAATATGGTATTCCAAAAATTACAGTATTTCTACTGTCTTCATATTCCTCAATCGAAATGAGAGTACTACAGCTCAAACATGCACGTTTTCTACGATTGCTTTGAGTTCTACCATTACGTCTTGCAATCTCTTTCAGTTAACCTTTCATTAGGTTGTCATGTCCACTTTTTTGATTTCTATATTAAGCTGTAACAACTCGACTAATACTCATATTTAAAGTAAAATTTCATCCGATAACGCTATAAATTCAAGGCTTCGTGATAAACAAACGATCGTACAGTGTTGCCAAAACGCGATAACAAATCTTTTTTACGTGCAACGCAAGAGAATTATATACACAGTCCAGTCACATTAATGTGACCACCTGTCCAAAGCCAGAACAACCACCTTAGGCAGAGCGGACCGCTACGAGACGTGCAGGAAGATAGTCAATTAGGTTTCTGAAGGTGTTCACTGGGATGTTGAGCCATGCCGACTCCAGTGCCGTGGCCAGCTGCGCTAGATTACGCGGTTGAGGATCCATGGCGCGAACAACTCGATCGAGGTGGTCCCACAGATTCTCGATTTTGTTTAAATCCGGTGAGTTTGCTGGCCAGGGGAGTACGGTAAACTCATCCTGGTGCTTTTCGAACCACGCACATACACTGCGAGCTGTAGGACACCTCGCATTGTCCTGCTGGTAGATGCCATCATTCTGAGGGGAAATAATTCGCATGTAGGGGTGGACATGGTCCGCAAGGACAGATGCGTCCTTGTGCTGATCCATCGTGCCTTCCACAATGATGAGTGCACCCAGTGAATGCCAGGAAAACATTCCCCAAACCATAATGCTCCCTCCTCCAGCCTGGATCTTTCCGGCAATTGTTGCAGGGTGTTTGCTTTCAGACGTTTCACGCCGTATACGCCAACGTCCATCTGTCCGATGAAGCATAAAACGTGATTCATCGGAAAAAGCCACCTGTCGCCACTCTGTGGACGTCCAGTTGCGGTACTGGCGTGCAAATTCCAGCCTTCGTCGCCGATGAACAGCAGTCAGCATAGGTGCATTAACCAGGCGTCTGCTGCGGAGGCCCATACGCAGCAACGTTGGCTGAACTGTTGTTGAGGATATACTCTTGGTAGCCCCTTGGTTCATCTGGGCGGTCAGTTGCTCAACAGTTGCACGTCTATTCGCCCGAACGCATCTCCGTAGCCTTCGTTCGCCTCTGTCATCTATAGCCCGTGGTGCACCACATGAGCCACGCCGCTGATTTTGGATAGTGCCATTTTGCCATGCACGGTATACTTTTACCACGGCGGCACACGAACAGTTCACAAAATTAGCCGTTTCCAAAATGCTTCCACCCTTGGCCCGAAAGCCAATAATCATGTCACACTAATGTGACTGGACTGTGTGTGTATATGGATAATTAATAAATGGTTGTATGCAGTAACGTCTATTTTGTTTCAAAATATACTTTTTTTTACACCAAATAAGCGAAATAAACACGTTTTCTTCGATAGAATATTTATCGCAAATGGCGCGAAATGAGTTCGTGCGTCATTTCACGGTTATGTGTGCATAATTGGGCTTCGGTGCCGCAGTGTCGCCGCACGTTGAAAAACCGGATGTGTGCACCGGGCTTGAATGGAACTCTTACAATAGCAATTGAATAAACTGGAAAGAAACAATACAAAATATTTTGATTATGAACTTATTACACCTGACCCTACATTATCATACTATACATCAACATCAAATGCAAATATACATAAAAAAATTCTTCAAAAATGGCAAGCAAAAAATATTAATTTAATGCACACAAAAAATATTAGTTACACAAATTTCAATCTGTATTCCACAAGTTGTATCGCCGGCCTTACGGCGACCAAAACGCTGCTGCCGCGAAAAAAACTGCGGTGGGGATTTTCGCGATGTTCAGAAATTACGACGCCGGTGATCTTTATTCGAATTACAATTTCGATGAATACGATTTATTCGATTCTTAATAGTTCTCGTGATCGCGCATCTCGAAATATGACAAACGATAATAATGGCCGTTTAAGGCCCTGTGCACACATCCGGTTTTTCAACGTGCGGCGCCGTTGCGGCATCGAAACCCAACTATGCACACTTAACCGTGAAATGACGTAAATTCACATTTCGTACAAATATTCTATCGAAGAAAACGTGTTTATTTCGCTTACTTAGTGTAAAAAGTATATATTTTGTAACAAAATAGACGTTACTGGATGCAACCATTTATTACTTATTATTTATATTCCATTTTTTGAAAATAAGGTATTTCAGAACGGCGACTCATGTGCGGCGACCGTTCGGCGCCGTGGGGAACTGCGGTACAAATTGCACGTAACTTAAACGTGCGTTGCGGCAGCGGCGCCTCACGTTGAAAAACCAGATGTGTGCACCGGGCCTTAATTATCAAAATTTCCCCGATTTTTTTGCGAAATTTTCCCTGATCATTCCATAATTAAAAAGTTCCCTGAGAATTCCTTGATTTCCCTGTTTTCCAAGTTCTGTTAGCACTCTGAGATAGGGGTTGGGCCGAAGGGATAGAGGTCACTGGACTCTATCACACTCTTTATAAGCCGCTACGTTCTGACTTATTTTCCTGGATACGTAATGCTTACTGCCCATTTCTTTGTTATGTCACGAGTTTTTGCATTATCTAAATTTGAGTCTTATAAAGAGGGGGGAAATCAACACACTCCTATCGATAGAAGAATGCATTCTGAAATATTTTGAGATAAGTATTATTTTTATGACTGAATGTTTTATTTTTAAAGCATGTAAATTTATTGCTTCAATCATAAAATTTTAATCTCTATTTTTTGGAATTTCTTGTCGGACGATGCGTTTTTAAACAAATAGAAATTTTTCTCCTCAGTTCAAGAAATAAATAATAAACTTTACCACAGCTTATATGAATGTCTGAGCACTAGAGAATTCTCAACCTTCACATCTTGATTAGTATTTGGAAAAGTTCTACAGTTTATGCTATGGGATAGAAAATGTTGAAAAAATTTAAAAGTTACTGGGAGAGAGGAAAACAGTTTTGGAAAAAACTGGGAAATACAATAGGTAATTAAGACATGGATAGACATTGGAAAGTATAATTGACACAATTAAGAAGCCAATTCCCGTTTTAGAAGCGAAGACTGCATGGAGTTATGGAAATGTTAAATCGTAAGGACGGAAAGATCACAGGAAGAAAAATTGATCATGATTTTTTTTCTTTTATTTGTCATTTTAGTTCTATGTAATTTTTGTTTTTAGTTTATATTATGTTGTCTATGTCGTACACTTGTAATGTTTTTTATTAGTCATTTATTTGTCCGTTGCGTTGTTCTGTACTTTTTTTGGTCACATTTCACTGTCATGGAATTGGAGTAATTTGTTTGAGAGTATGAATAAATAAAAAGAGCTCTCTTCAGAGAAAGAAATTAAGGGCTTAAAATAGAAAACAAAAAAAAATTCATAGGCCAAGAATAAAATTTTCAAATTAAGCTTACATAATAGGTTTATTGAGTGGAATTGTGTTAGAACGCATTTTTTTAAAAATCTCTGATAGTGGAGTTGTTGGGGACGATAAGAAAATGTGAAGTTCAAACTGGATTCGGCAAGCAGTGAAGCAGTGACGCTAGCAACTCAGCTACAGGGCACTTGTAATAGAAGGTACTACACAAGAATCCTTAGACGTGCGCACGCAATGGTGATTAACCAGGCAATGCGATTTAGTCGGTTCCTCTGATTACTGAAAATCGCAACTAAACATAGTCACAGTTTAGAATCAGATATTCTTCGGTATCTATCACAGAACTGTTGCAGTGAAATCGCTATTAGTAACGCTACTAACGTATGAATACAACTGTATTTTAAACTGATTTTTGTAGCGGTGGCCAATTTCACCACACAACCATGTTATTGAGCGGATTGAGTCAGGCAATTCCCCAATCATATTCACGGGATTTACACACTATCAATATTATATCGTCGAGACTATTTTATCTATTTCGTTATCCTTATTTTCATTTTTTTTCTGTAATTTTATCCCTCATTTTGGACAGGGCTTAAACAAAAATATCGGGGAACGGAGGCAGAAGTGCAGGGCCCTAGGATTTGGCGATTTAAGCGGACTAGCATCCAAAATTTATATGAAATTTTTTGAGTGGTCCATATCTAAAAAATTACATAAATATTTAAATCAAAACTTACTTAATTGTTCACAACTTAAGAATTAATTATGGGTTTTTAATTATGTATTTTATGTATAAAATATTTTAATTTAAATTGTGAAGTGTGTTTTAATTTTTAGTTATATTGTAGGGACTGGATGTAATCGATAAATGGACAAGAGAGACCATATTATACACTATCGACTAGCCCGGCGTTGTTAGGAAACAGGTGTAAAATTTTCCTTAGATTTCAAATCCGTTGAAATTTTTAATCTGTCTTAAGCGATTCCAATTTTACGAAAAAGAATTAACAATCCCATTCAAAATGTTTTTTCTCTCATTCCCTTCCTCTGTGCAAAATGAAAGCGGAAACGGGAAAAATAAATTTAGAATCTACCGCGATGAAAAAACTTGGCATGTTTCCAAAGCCTGGAGGCAAGGTCACGTGGGTTGAAAAGACTAATTTCCGCCGTTTCTTCTCTCGCCGGTAAAACGTTGTTTATACTAACACATGGTGTTGGTTTCCTAGAGAGCGTTGTTTGTGAGCGTAACGAAAATGATCGGAGCCGCCATTTCCATGACTGTCGTCATAGCGGTCTCAAACAGTTGGAGAACGTTTTTTCTCTTGTAGCGGCCAGGTTTCATTTCCTGCTCCAAGCGATTCGAACGAAGAGGAGAGAAATAAATAAACATTTTTGACTGCCATTGATGAATTCGTTTTTGTAAAATCGGGATCGTTTAACACAGAATAAAAATTTCAACGGATTTGAAATCTGCGAAAAATTTGACCCCAGATCGATACCTTAAATGTGATTTTCTTTAAATAATTAATTAATTATTTAATAAATAATTAAATAATCAAATGGTAAATAATTGAATAATAAAACTGTTTTTGATATCGATCTGGCGTAGAAATTTACGCTGATTCGAAATCTGTTGAAATTTTCACTCTACCTTCAACGATCCCGAAGTTAGAAACTTTGAACTAGAGAACATAAAACCACTTTGTTTTGTTTCTCGAATAAAATAAACCACGTGAGCCGTCTGTGTTGCCCATTCTCCAACGTATTCTGTCCGTCTAAGTTGACACGTCTGGATTTTTGTTTAGACGGCCGTCTAGTTATGCCCGCGGCATGATGACGTATCACGGCTGTTAGATAACGGCTCCACTTTCTTAGGAAAACGAAGCTTAAGAAACGCGTTGAAGAACCCGTTGGAGAATAAAACTATTAAATTCGTTTTAAAATGTTCTAGATTGAATTTTAAAAATGCCGCGACCCAAAAATTGCAGAAAATTCGGACTATCTGCGTGCCAAATCTCATTGCTGTAAGTGCCATAGATCGTCAGGATTTTGCAGCCGCGAAACAAACAGACAAACAAACACTTCCTTTTAAAATAGTACAGGAGGATAATACAGGAAACGTTTTGTGTTTTCTTTATTTGTACACACAAAGCTGGTGAATGTCTTAAAATAATGAATAATCATTTTTAATTTTATGAAGCAAAATCGTGCGATCAAAAGGCGGAATAGGATTGATAAATGGGTTTGACAGCCTGCTTCCCGGTATGCTTTTTATGTCCGATATGTTTTGATTTTAAACGTTATTAATTTTAAACGTTATTAATTTTGTAACATTCTTGATAAGATGTAAATTTCCTCAAATATGTCAATCTATTCAGTCCTCAAATATATCAGCCTATGTCGAATTTACCACGTCATCTGTCGAACAAGTCCCCCTACCCCTGTTTGGTACTCTATTATGCGCAGTGTTAGGGAGTAGCATACAATTCCATTTTGTAAGAACTATAGATATTTAACTCAAAGTTTAGCTACCAAAGGTCGCAGATGATTTCATTTGGATGATCGACGAGAATTTAGATCAATGTTGCGAAAGATATAAAGAATAACATTTCTAAACATTGGGTGAAAGAAACCTGTTATGCAGTATGTCCATAAGAGAATGCCCCAGTTATAAATTTTAATATTTGCTCTTTCATTAACTAGGAGAGGGTGAACCTGTTAACTTTATTTGGCAACATGGATCCCCTCCCCGTTGGAATCTCTTTGTACAAGAGTGGTTGAACATCGAAGTCCCTGACGGTTGGATTGGTCGTAATGGTCGAGACGACGACAAAGCTCTCTTTTTCGCTGGTCTCCACGTTCACCTGACATAACACCATTCGATTTTTTCCTATGGGAATTTATAAAAGATCGTGTCCGCCGCTACCTAATGATTTGCCAGAGTTGAGACACAGAATTGAGAAGGCTATTGCTTTCATTATTCCGGACTTGTTAATCAAAGAGTGGGAAGAATTGTACTTAAGGTTGGATGTGTGCCGTATAACTAAAGGGGCACATATTGACCATTTGTAAGAAAAACTAGGTGAGTTTACCTTCAATTTGATTTATGATTTGTTGTAAATAGTCTAAATTAAACTGTTATAATATATCATTGAAACTAGGACATTCTTTTATCACCACCCTGTATATCGAATCACTTAAGCAGGCTGAATTCAAATAAAATAAATTGGTAACTGCAACTGTCTTTGCTGGCACCATTTAGTCGGTGAGTCGAAATCTACTTATTAACACTCCTGGTGGTGGTTTCGACGAAGTACGTCATTAGCAAAACCAACCATATTTTAATGGGCGAGATATCTCGTCATTAGAAAAACTGACCAACTAAAATCTGGTCATTATAAAAATCTTCGCCAATATCTTGCTGACGAGATCTCAGCATCAGCAAAATTTTTCAGATCATGATGGACGATATATTACTTACAAGGACAACAACCATAAGTTCTCATGTTTGATCCAAAAATCCATTTATTAGAAGCATATTATTTAACTATGGAATTTACATTTGTCGGTGTCTGTTTCAATCAGATCCATAGTTAAGTTTACGTTTATGTTCTGGTGCCTTTAGGACTTCACCCGTGAGCAGCTTGTGCGTAGAATCTTTTGAACCTTCCCTGGACTTAAGACGACAGTTGTTATCACTGGAATACTATTTTAGAACTACCTCAACCCCTCGTCACTCATTGCATACTATTCATTACAGTCCATATTTAAAACGCCTCTATCAAGCTAAAACATCCTTCATCCCTTCATTCCATTTAAGAATGCTGGATTTGATGAACGGATCCGAAATTTCTTCACTTGGCGTCACCCAGAAAAAACTGTATTCTTTCTCTCCCTGGTTTAATCATTATTTTGAATTTCAAAACCCATTCCAAAATTTCAATAAAGCAGACACCTCTGTTATTATCTACCAACAACTCTTTCAAAAGCACATAGAAAAATACTCAAATTTTATACAGGTTTAGACGGACAGATCTAAAAAGGCAAACTATGTTGGAGCTGCGTTCACTATTAATCACTCTGTTCACAGTTTTAAACTTAATTCTTCATGTTCTGTTTTTACCTCTGAAATCATGGCCATATATAAAGCATTATAGAAAATATAACTGATCATGGTCATAAAAAATGTATCATTTTCACTGATTCATTAAGCGTTTTACAGTCATTGAAACATCCTGATCATGACAGTCATCCCATTGTTATAGAGTCACTGGAAAAAATTTATCATCTTTCATCCAAAAATTTTAACTTGGTATTTTGTTGGATCCCATCTCATGTTGGGATATCAGGAAATGAAATTGCTGACAAAGCCGCCAAATCGGCCGTAAATAATTTTAACCATACCATCCCTTATCGTGACATAAAACCTTGCATTTACAAATTTTTAAAAGACAAATGGCAGAACGAATGGAATGAACAATCGGAGAACAAACTTCACGCCATCAAACCAAGTATATCTAACTGGAAATCGCTACCTTTAAGAAGGCAGCAGGTAATAATGACACGCCTCCGTATTGGACATTCTAGGATCACCCATAGACACCTCTCCTCCTCGGAGAAGATCATCCTCTTTGTAATTACTGCATTTGCCCACTAACAGTAAAACACGTTTTAATTGAATGTTCTCATTTTAATAGGCAACACGACTTATACATTTTAATTCTTATACCTTGGTTTTAGAAGACATAATTGGTGAGAATCCTCATCCAAATATTTTTAACTTTTTACATGACATTGGGTTTATATATCACATATAATTTTATATAGTATTCATTTTATTATGACATGACTGTATACCGTGCTTTGCACAGCGCAGTACACTTTGGTTGGTGAATACCATCTTTCTCCAGATAGCCTTTTTGTTTGATGTTGGTGGGTATCTCTGTGGTCTCTTTGCTCTAAACGTGTCTTTTATTTGCTCACAGATATCTGATAAAGCGGAATTGCTACCTAAGGCATAAAAAGCGATTTATTCCTGTTATCAGTAGGGCAACTTTTTTGTTGCAGTAAAAGTGGGTAATGGTAATGGTAATTTTAGAGTTAACATCGTACTAAAGCAACACAACGGGCTATTGGCGACGGTCCGGGATCAGTCCCTTTAAGGAAAGATCCTAGGACAACACCTCGTAATTTTGAACCACGGTCAGATGACGAAGCAACACCTGAGCTGGCACCCCACTCTCCAAACTTCCACGCCAACCCAACGTGAGGACTTTCGACCACGACAGATTTAAGGTGCACCAGCCGCCTCTACACCATACGTTTACAAACATCCATGCCCGAACCCGGATTCGAACCAGGAACCTTCCGATCTAGAGGTTAACACCTTAACCACTATACTGGTTGGTCGGCGCAGTAAAAATGGGAAAAGTTGCATTTATCATTCCCTAAAGTTGCATTTATAGAAAAAAAGTTTCATTTATTTTTGGTACACTAAATTCTAAAATAAATTATTCGTAAAAAATTCAAAATATATTGACAATTGTAGTTGTGTACAACAGTATTATAATACATACTGAAATACAGAAGAACGTCGAATGGCCGATCCTTGGACAGTAATTTCTTTAACATTGAAAACCTGCGCCAGCCCCAGTCACATAATGTGCTGTATTGGATAGTAGAAGCGCAAAATCCTTTCGCTCAACATTCAGAGATTTTAAAACGTCATCTACAAGGCGAACAACATATTGATGATCGACACTCACCTCGCAAACTCTGCAGTCGATTACGCACGTTTCCTTTGGATTATCAAGAGTGCCAACCAATGTGTTAAAGTACTTCTTGCCATTTATTTCAGTTTCGTCTTAGGACGAATACCTTCTTACCATGAACGTGTTTGATCCGCAATACTTCGGCGTTCGCAAGATCAGACACACGTGATCGAAGGGTTGATTCAGAGAGCAAAAAAATGAAATAGTAAATTGATATTAATTAATTTTAAGCTATATTTTAAAAAGTTGCATTTATGCAAAATGTTGCATTTATGTTGCGGTTATAACTCACTTACAATACACCCCATTAGGAGGAATTTTGGTTTTAGTACTTTACATGCAGCGTAGAACGCGTGAAAAAAAGTTGCATTTGTTGCAAAAAATTGCCCTAGTGATGACCGGTAGGGTATAGGGGAGAAGGGGGCTAGTGTGGACATTTTTTATATATTTGGCAATAAAGTATACTAAATACCACTTTTGACCCGTCAACTATTTTTTACAATAATATACTCTTTTACTTTTATTTTGATTGATATATTAAAGTGATTGGCAATATAGTTTTTTAATCATCTTTTATTTAAAAAAGGTTGTTTTTGTCCACAAGGAATATTGATTATACCTGCAATACAACCCATGAAAGTGTAAAACCATAATGAAAGCAATTTTAACGTAAAGATTATAATTCCTTTTAATGTCAATCTTAAAAAAGCATATTTAATTAGTGTTAAGCCAAGTATTTTTGTAATTAGGAACTTCACTCTATTGTAGATCTACTTCAAAGACAAATCAACACAACAGAAGGCTATTTTTAAGTTTTGTTTAGTGAGAAAATGATTTTAATGTAGAAATGGAATTATACACTTCTATTTTGCAATGTAGTTAGTTAGATTAATTTACATTAAATGTCAACTGAGATGCAGTGCGAATTGGGCTAACGGTAACATCTGGTGATGTTAATTCAGCTGCAATTTCATTTCTTGAGATTTGTGACAAGTCCTTTACATCTGGGAAAAATAAATATTCACTCTGCTTGTTAGAAGAGCTGCTTTGTGTGTAAAAAAAATTTATTTACTATTTCACAAAAATCAATTTAATTTAATACAAAAAGTCTAAAAAGTAAAAATTAGAATATTTTTAAAAGGAATTTTTCACATAAACAATCTTATTTAATAAATAAATAGTCTAAAATGGAACATTTAACCCGTGTTTTTACCACTGAAGGCAAAATTGTGTGGACATGTCCACAGTAGCCCCACCACCATGTGTCCACACTTGCCCCATGGAGGCATTTGTTTATTTAGACCCACTATTGGTTAATTTAAACCATGTAGAGCAAAAGTGAATATTAAAATAGCTATTGAGTATATTCATTTATATCATACTGTCACCTTTTTTTAAAATATTGAATTAAATCTAGTCTAATCTAGTAATTAAAAAACAAATCAAGAATTTACTTTTACACCATGAAAACCTAGTTTTATATATTGCTACTGAACTATCAAGTGTGTTGTCATGCAACTAACTGCACATGAAAGTTTATATTAGTCTTGCTATTCTGCAAAAACTTGCAGAGATTTTGACTGACAAATAGCAGAATTATTCAAGTTGTCTGCACTAGCCCCCTTCTCCCTACAGTCAATAACCGTCAACAAGAAATGTTATTTTGGTTACAAAAATAAATACTGAAGTTAGCTTAATCTGTGAAATGAAAGTTATTTTAAACTCATACGTATAAAAATCACGGACTGGTTTGAAAATATTCAAATATATTTGGAAACGAGTACGCTCTTTTATAATCATAGTTATTTGATCGGTAGATAATTCTCCTACTAATCAACTTGGGGCTAGTGCACTTTAAATCTGTCGTAGCCTCAAATGTCCTCACGCTGACGTGATGTGGAAGTAGGAAAGTGGGGTGCCAGCTCAGGTATCGACCTCGTCATCCGACCTTTGTACAAAGTGCTAGGTGTTGTCCTCTGATATTTTCCTTCGGGATTGATCCCAGACCGTCGCCAATAGCCCGTTGTGTTACTACAGTGCGAAGTAAATTCAACTACCAACCAACCGGTTGAGTGTCAACGGGAGTCAGTCCACCTCAGGCGAGCGAGGAGGTGTACGTTAAAGCACAGGCTATTCTACGTTTTCTCGTAATTCTTCTGAACCAAAAGTCCATTCAAAAGTGATAAATTGAAATGAGAAAAATCTGTCATCAAAGACTGTTAATCTTTAGACGACGGCTGGTACAGCAGTTGTACCATGATCGCGCCAAGAAAGAACATCAATTGTACCTTGAAAGTTATAAGAATCTCGCCAAGAAAGAATTTAGACAACGTCCAGTACATCAGTTGTACCTTGAAAGTCATCAGAATCGCGCCAAGAAAGAATTGAGACTACGGCCGTTACAGCAGCTGTACCTAGTATAGAAATGTTCAAGCAAAGCACTATATTAGTTAATTATAAAAGTTTATTAGTACATTGAGGATAGTTACACGGTTGGGACAAACATTTAAAGTTGAGGAAAACATTAAATAACATCTGAGAGTTACATCTTAGCTAGAAACATCTTAACACATCTTGTCAGCGTGACATCTTAGCAGCTATCTATGAGGAAGTAACTGCTATATAGAGGGCGATTTAGGTAATTGGTAATTTTTTAGTTAACGTCGTACTAGAGCAACACAACGGGCTATTGACGACGGTCCGGGATCAGTCCCTTAAGAAAAAGATCCGAGGACAACACCTCGTAATTTTGAACCACGGTCAGATGACGAAGCAACACCTGAGCTGGCACCCCACTCTCCAAACTTCCACGCCAACCCAACGTGAGGACTTTCGGCCACGACAGATTTAAGGTGCACCAGCCGCATCTACACCATACGTTTACAAACATCCATGCCCGGGCCCGGATTCGAACCAGGAACCTTCCGATCTAGAGGCTAACACCTTAACCACTATACCGGTTGGTCGGCTAGGGCGCTTTAGGAGGGAACTCCTATTGAGCGAGAGGGGTTTTGGCGGAAACCAATCCTACACTAGAAAGTTATAAAAATCGCGCTTGCTATACCTATAGCCGTGGTCGAAAAGTTAAACGCAATGCTCGTTCAACTTAACGGCATTCAGGGCAATGTTAATGGTAATTTTAATTAACGTCGTACTAGAGCAACACAGCGGTCAATTGACGACGGTCCGAGATCAATCCCCTAAGGGAAAGATCCGAGGACACCACCGTGAAATTTTGAACCACGGTCAGATGACGAGGCAACACCTGAGCTGGCACCCCACTCTCCAAACTCCCACAAAAACACAACGTGAGGACTTTCAGCCACGACAGATTTAAGGATCCCCAGCCGGCCTCTAGACCAGGGGTGGCCAACCTTTTACATACCATGCCAATTTTTTCACATACGAGTTCAGATGCGCCATACAATTCAAGCACCTTTTTTACCTTACGTTCATGGTCCTGTCATATCCTTAGTAACTTTTTTAATAAAAGTATGTTTATCAACATAATTAATCTTTTTTATATGATTTAACCATATTGTATGTAAAAAAATGTCTATTACAGGGAATTCTTCAAATTTGAATCCGTCATTCGCGATCTCGTTTTTTTTTTTAAATAAATTTCGTGGATGAAAATACTTGATCACATCTGTATGTCGTTCCAACACGACATATATAACTTTTTGCAGATTTTCTTTGTTCCAGAAAATGTTTACAGCGTAATGAACGCAGGAAATTAATCATATCAGTCATAAGCATTTTGATCTGAATAATAAAGCTAATGAACCTTCAATTTCAATAATGAAATTGTTTTGAAATCAATAAGTACCATTTGTATGTTACTAGACATCTTCATTACGTTTTGTTCACTAAGTGAAAATGCTTTATTAATGCGAGCATGTAGTTTTCTTCTGTAGCCAAATCAAGAAAACGACTTTCAAATGATCCTTGGAATAACTAATTTTAATATAGTTGGTCAAATTGTTATTATCCGCAGCACATCCCCTCTGCTCTTTCAAGTTTGGAAATTGACTCAAATCCTGATTTTCTAACTGAGAGATGAACAGATTTAATGTCATTTTAAATGAATTAGTGTTATTTACTAAGCTAGGAAATAACTTATTCTTGTATTGTAGCGTCGAATTTAGATAATTGAGGTGGCTAGTACATCAACTAAAAATGCCAATTCAAATAGCCAGTTGATATCAAATAATAGGGTTCTTTCAACAAGAAAGTTCAATTTCCTGTTCTCAAAAATTAAAAATAGCATTTTTTAATTTCTAAAATCTACTCAGAACCTGTCCTCCAGAAAGCCAGCGCATTTCACAATAGAGAAAAGGTTCACCATATTCTAAATCCAATAATTCAATATTATCTGAATTCTCGGCTGTTAAATGTTCTTGTTCTAATTTTAATCCCACATTTCACAATCGGTAATAAAACATGCTGCCTTTTTTTTAATTTTACACACAGTGCTTATTGGTGTATAATATATTGATATTTTAGTGCAGTATGATTTAAAAAAATTTCCAAGCAAAGTTGTAGTGCCATTTACGGCGTACCGTCAGTACACATACTGATGAGTACAATAATCTCATTTAGATATTCTTTTCATGCTTTTACATTTTAAATATCTCTGATCTTCTTGTTTCATTATGCAATAACTCCAGACTGGCAAGTTCTTCAAAGACATTAAAATTATTATAAATTCCTCTTACAAAAATGCTCATAACTGGACTACATCAAATATGTCCATTGATTGATCCAAAACTAGAGAAAAGTTTTCCAGTTGTTGAAATATATCCAGATAGAGTTCTACGATACATATCAGTATCGTAGATCGCATTAGTCTGCCTTGGTATAGCAATTTCGTCTGATTTTTTTTCAATACCTTTATAACCAAGATGCCGTGCAAATATATGGAAACAAGGCTTCTCCGTCAGAATAGGGTTTTTTTTCGCCAGTGCTAAAGCAATTTCATAGGACGCTTCTGTCATCGCCTCGTCTTCACAACTTACATTAACAAAAATATTTTGTCCCCTGATTTCTTCCTTTTTTTAGTCACATATTCTTTACGTATCTCCGATCAGAGAAGTTTAATTTTTCCTTCTATATGAGCCCGATGCTGTGTTTTATAGTGTTTATTAAGATCATGTCTTCTATATGTGAAATAGTAGTTTCACCAAAAATGCAAAAAACTCATATTCTTACTGTTTGTTAAATTCACTTTTTCTCTCGTACTTTATGAGCTTCTTTTGCACAGTAAGAGATAACAGAAATGTAAAAAAAAAAAAAAACCATTAAAAAGTACAAAAAATCTTGAAAAAGAACTAACATATCTCAAGTACGTCGTATCACACAGAATATAAATTGCAAATTCAAAAAATTGCGACGAAATGAGGAGTAAGAAAGCTCTATGAATTGAACTGAGAGTACTATGGTGCTGAAAATATGAAGATATTTTCAGTTATAGCGCCTACTTCAAAAGAATAAGGAGGCACAATAATGTAATGCGCCACTTGTAATCATCCAATGCGCCAAGTTTGGCGCATGCGCCACAGGTTGGCCACCCCTGCTCTAGACCATACGCTTACAAACATCCATGCCCGGACCAGGATTCGAACCAGGAACCAACCTATCTAGAGGCTAACATCTTAAATACCAGACCGGTTAGTCGGCAAACGGCATTTAGGGAACGGGTAATTGGTAATTTTTAATTAACGTCGTACCAGAGCAACACAAAGGGCTATTGACGACGGTCCGGATTCAATCCACCAAGGGTCAGATCCGAGGACAACACCACGTAATTTTGAACTGAGATTTAGGAAACGGGTGAAGATTGGGTGATCTGCAATTGTTTTCTGGGTACATGCTTGACGAAGGGGTTCTTTTAGAAAACAAAATGTTTTTGAAAAAGGGCATCAGGAACGGCTCTATCTATCACTAAGATGCGAAAACCACAGCTGATACACACAAAGGTTGCAATGCAGGATAATAGCTGTGAGCAGCCCTGGCAATTCGTTTTGCGCGCCCCAACAAATCACCACTCTTCCGGTTCCGTCCCCCTCCCCCTTACCGCGGGTGGGCAAAAAGCGGGGAGTATTATTCCCTCACGGTTCATTGGTCACGAAGAGGTTAATCAAAGCAGAATCTGATAGGCTGATTCCCGCAGGGGTGCGGATTCGCTGCGAGGGAACACGGGTGCATATTTTAGTGCGTAGGGGAGACTTTCGAACGACGTCCGTTCGAAGAGCGAATACAGTGCAAGAGTTCAAGATCAGAGATGTTGAGAAACTGGCGTTTTACGTTTGGAGTCGCATCTTCTCTTCTGCGATGACTCCGGAGCGAGTCTTCAATACAGCAGCGTTATGGTATCAAATAAACCGATTCGTTTCTTTGTTGTTGCTTTATCGAAATTACATATTACACTAATTTACACACATCTATTTACAAAACTTATTAGCCGACCAATCGGTCTAGTGGTCAAGATGATGGCCTCTGGATCGGAAGGTTCCATGTTTGAATATGGGGTCAGTGCATGGATGTAAATTGTGCTGTCCTTTGTTAGGGGCAATGATGGTCCACCCAGTGGGTGCCCTTCACAAGCGATCATCACTTCCGACCTTGTAGTGACCAAAGGACAAGTTCTTAGTGAGCGCCATTGGAATTAGTGATCATTAGCACTTCCAGCCTTGTTTGCCAAGGATGGTGTCCAGTGCATGGTACCAAGTGTATTTATGCATAGTGCCCGCCATTGGAAAAAAAAAATATTTACAAAACCTGCGTGAGAACATGTAGAGTTGCGCAGAACAAAGAAAATGTAAATATATAAAAGGTAATTTGGTAATTTTTAATTAACGTCGTACTCGAACAACACAACGGGCTATTGACGACGGTCCGGGATCAATTCCCAAAGGAAACGATCCGAGGAAAACACCAAGTCATTTTGAACCTCGGTCTGATGACGAGCTGGCACCCCACTTTCCAAACTTCCACACCAACTCAACGTGAGGACTTTCGGCCACGATAGATTTAAGGTGCGCCAGCAGTCTCTACACCATACGCTTGCAAACATATGCACTAACTCGGATACGAGCCAGGAACCTTCCTATCTAAAGGGTAACTCCTTATCCACCAGACCGGTTGGTCGGCTATATAATAGGAAGGTAGGTACTTAGTAGTATTGGACGTCGCATTGAAGTAACACAACGAGCTTTTGGCTACGGTCCGGGAACTGAATTTTGAACTCGCAATCATCTGGTTCCTAATCCGCTACTCTTCCAACCGGGCAACCGCAACCCGAAGAAAATTCAAAAGAATCCATTCGTTGCACAGGAGACATCTAATACAGGTGGAGTCTGAAGGCCAACTCTTGCCTATTTTTTTTCAGTAGGACCAGAAACAGAAATTGATTCAGTTCGTTAAAAAAATAGCAAAAAACCCGAAAGGCATCGAATTAAAACGAGATGTAAAAGAACCACTTTCGAAACAAGTTTGAAACTGTTTGAATGGAGATTAATTGGCCAAAAAAAAGTCAAAACTGTTTCATTCTTATAGACAAAATTAATCAAGTGAGAGGCGTTGCTAGCTAAATATAGGTGGCGGTAATGTTTCCGCGACAATAAGTACTTCCAGTACGTATTCCAAACGTGGTGTCACTTGGCTTCTCTTTCGAATATAATTTAGCACTTTAGACCAAATTTAGAGCAGTAAAAATTCCAAACAATCAATTATGATACATGATATTTAATTGGTCAAAGCCAATTATATTTAACTCCAAACGTTACTGAAACGGCGATTGAGAAGCATTTCGACAATAGATGCATCTTCGCAGAACGTCTTTTTCATTTGCACTGATAATCCCTCAACGACATTCACACATGTCATCCATAAGAGTATTAATTCTTTAAAATCCTTCCAAAAAAAAGGACTGCTAATTGTTCAATTAATTGGGTTAATTAATTACTAATGCACATGGACCAATGGTTATTAATCAGTTAAGTTTTATATAGTTAAAATGAGAGAGGCTTTCTCCATTTAAATTGGCACCTAATTTCGTAATCAGAACCACTCTAATCTCGAATATCATAGGTGATCATTGAAACAGATTATAATGTTTTAAGCTAAATTATGTAAAAAAGTCTAGATGAGATAAAAGCAAGGGATTACGAAAATGGTATAAGTAATAGAAATGCACTATTTACTAAGATTATTCTAAATTTTACCAGTAAAACAAAACATTTAAAGAATTTACGAAATTTCTTACATATGTGAGGAAAAGAGGATAATGTTCAAAAATCTATCATATGTTAAGCAATTTACGCATGATTATTTCTTATAAACATGTAGCTTCCCTAAAGAATATTCAGAAACTCCAAATGCTCCCGAATGAAAATACATTATACTATATGTTAACATTACATTATATAACATTACATTATAACATAACATTACAAAATACATTAATCTATATGTTAAGTCAAAACAATTTCACATGAAATTAAAAGTAATCAGCAATTCAATAAAAATTAGGGTATGTTTGAATCAGAAAATAGTATTGGCCATACTGATGAAATGCTTGCATTTGTGTATATATCTCACATGAGAGGTATTATCTCAATGTAAACGTTTTAACTTTTTGTTACTAGGTAAACGAATCTGCAATATATATATATATATATATATATATATATAAGAATGGAGTGTTTGTTTGTACATTGAATATTTTCGTCCCATTTCAAGTTTTCTATCAGTTTTGGACCCTTCTTATGCCAAATCCGCCTCTTGCCTGTTTGGTGTCTGTCTGTATGTATGTTTGTGCCCTATACATGTCCACACGGTTTAATATATTTTCATTAAATTTTGCATACTGTGATTACTTATCTTCATTTAGTGACTGAACTTGGTGAGTCTGTCTGTCCGTCTTTCTGTTCTATGTTCGATTTTGTGTTTGTGTGTTCGTACAGGCATCACATGAATTGTATTTCAGATATTTGATTGCAATGTATTTTATTTTATACATTATATATTAGATCAGTGAATGCAATACGAAGCATTTCTTTACTGTTATATTTAGATAAGTTTCATGCTAAAACACCTGTGTAAGTTTTCTTAAATCAACCATAATTTGGAAAAATAATTTATATGATGATATATTTTATAATTATGAAAAATAATAGTTTTGGAAAAATTGTAATGTATATTGAGTATTACGATTACTTAGATTGCTTTACCAGTACTGCTAAAAAAAGCAATTATTTTTCCAAAAATTATTTGTTTTTTATGAAATTCCAGCTGTGATACTTCATTTATTTAAAGTCCTTTTTTGTTCTTTGTGCAAGGTAAACGATTTCCGAATATATTTGAGACAGACGATGTTTTTTAACGAACGGGAATGAAAGGTAACTAGTGTTGGTTGATCGCGAGCAGTGATATGTTCTGTTTCTTTCAATCTGAATTAATTTCGCATTTCTAAATTTGTGCACTTTTTAATTGTAAGCTGTGACAACTGCGAGATCAAGAGATTTAAAGGAATCACAAATTAATATCTTTATAACAACTTTTTCCCAGCATCTTTTATTTTGTTTTATTTTGCCTTTTTCGGTTTGAAATATGTATTATTTTAATAAATGTATTTTCCACACAACACAACCACAAAGTATTCGACTTAACCCTTCTTTGCATGATTTTTTCTTTATTGGTGAAATAAATCAAGGTGATATAATTCATGTTCAAAATTAAAGGAAAAATGGTTAAAAAAATCGTAGTATATATTTATAGTATAAATTTAGCAAAAAACAATACGATGGTATCATGTGGTATTTTTTAAATTAAACGCAAACTTTTTTAGAAATTGCTCTAAAAATAACAGAAACACATGTTACAAACCTTTCTTCCACTCATTTTCACTTTTTTAGCAATAGAAACTCAAATATAATAAAACAAAATTAAAAACGAAATCATACGTTTATTGCAACTACAACAAACAACGGAATGACAACTTCAAGCTCGTTTTACTGATAGTGACACTTGTTTATTTTTGACAGCTATGTTTTTTTTATGCAATGAACATTAAAAAGGTATCCAGACACGATCAAATTGTTCTTTTATATAATTTTTGGGCATTCATTGTTATGATGGAAATTTCCACCATTATGCAAAGAAGGGTTAAAGTGGCAGGTAGGTCAGATTAAAGCAAATTTTAAGTATAATTATGCCATCTTTGAAAGAATAATAATGTCTAAAAAATCCGAACTAGAACTTTTCAAACATTAAAAAATTCTTTATCATAATGGCAGAAGATTGCGAAATTCCACAATGTCGCATGCTAGATGCAAGAGTGCCACAAGTAAAAAAATATGTATTTGTTGACTACGAATGCGAAAGCCACTCGCCGTAAGTCGTCATTTGTATTAATTAAGTTGAACATGAAAAGAACTTAACAAAGGGAATTCCGAATCTCCCTCAAAATCGTCTTTTCTAGTAGTGACCTTAGTGTCACCTTTCGTCATTTTGTAGCTTTGTTATATAGCAAGGATGCGACGTATGTGAAATGTATTACATGAATCGATATGTATGTGTCAGATTTGTGTCCAAAGTAAGTTGTATAAATTATAAAGATGGCGAAAGGTATTAAAATATTATGAAATTCTACGAAAAACGTAAGTCATATATTTTGATCAACTCTTCAATCTAGAGTAAACCAATTCAAACGGAGTAGGGTCGGGTATTTTGCTAGTGTTAAATAAAATTGTTGGAAGTTCTATTAACAAAAATGTTACTATCTGTACAACTAAACGCACAACTGCTTTCGTCGCCATTTTGAAACTGAAATTGTTGATCCGTTTCGATTGAAATGTGTGAACAAAAACCGATTCAAGTCATATTCAACTTTGGTTGATCAACTACAATCGGTCAATTAAACTTGATTTGTGAGAACGCGCCTCAACTAACTTTGGCATTCAGGTACAAACAGCGTCATTTGTTTTTGAACTTTCGCAAACGAACATCTCTGCTTCTTCGAATCCATTGGTAGGATAGGCCTAGATTCCAGTCCTCCCTTAACCCATTCAGCGAGTGAGGATTCTGGGATTGTAAAACTCGTTTCATGGCATTGCAATCTTTAGAAGACATAACTCTTTAAGCAGCAGTGGCATGGATGGCTTAACGGCCGTATTTCGATGCTATCTATGCGGGTTCGAATCCCGTGAGCTGCTATAGCTGTGATAAGGGAGTTATGATAGACTCCTTTTTTACAAAACTAGGGCGGTTTACATAATTCTAGATTAGATTTCGCACTTTATCTTACTTATTTTCCATTTTAAATTTTCGACTTCTGACCGTGGTTCAAAATTACGAGGTGTTGTCATCGGATCTTTCCCTTAAGGGATTGATCCCGGACCGTCGTCAATAGCCCGTTGTGTTGCTCTAGTACGACGTTAATTAAAAATTAACAATTACCAGTTGAAATTTTAAATTTTCCCTTCATTTATCGTACTTGATTTTAAGCAGTTAGAATTCTAACTATTTCTGGGATGCGCTGATTTTTTAATGTTATACAGGGTGGTCCCGAATTCATGGTACAAACTTTAATGGTAGGTACAGGACATTGTAACAATGATTTATTGTATAGGAATGTATAGTCGCAAGTGACGCGGTGAGGCGAAAACAGGGGAAATAACGGCCGAAAGGAAAAACAAAGATTTTATTGAAAGCGTTGTTGACAAGTGTCATGTTTACAGTAATTGTTCAAAATTGCGTCCACCAGTATCGATACATGCTTGACAGCGTCGGTGGAGCGATTGGCGTACACGTTCAAAGATGTCTGGTATTTCACGCACACCTGCAGCAGCTACAGATAAGCGAGCGACGAGATCCTCATCTGAGTCAACTGGAGTCTCATAAACAAGATGCTTTAGATGTCCCCATAAAAAGTAATCGAGGCTCGATAAATCGGGAGATCGGGGTGGCCAAGGGACTGGTCCACCACGCCCAATCCATCTACCGGCAATGATACCAACCGATCACTCCATTTCTCTTTCCTTTTATTTCCCCTGTTTACGCCTCACCGCGTCACTTGCGACTATACATTCCTATACAATAAATCATTGTTACAATGTCCTGTACCTACCATTAAAGTTTGTACCATGAATTCGGGACCACCCTGTATACTGTTGTATAATGGGATTTCCAGTATACGTATAAAAAATACGCGTTCAGCGAAAATATATATTTTTATTCAAACTAAGTGCAAACACAAGAATCAAACTTTCGTAACAAAATATTTGTCTTGAAATTTTAAAACCGTCTGTAGTGCATGTACTTAATTTTCAAAGTACATGTGAAACGTATTTTCAAAAGGAAAAAATAAAAATTTACGATCCCGATTATAAAATTTTATTTGTCCGTCAATTAATCAGTTCGAAAATGGTAGATTTTGCCAAAAAAAATCGCAGACAGATATTTTAATCAATATTATTAATTTTACTTTTGTAACAGAATAACTAAACAATATCAGAATTTTTCATTCAACTATAAAGTTAGATATCTTCTATCTATTTTATAGTTATCTCCTTTAGACGCGTAAATAAGTAAAGCGCAAATGTTACTAAATTGTATTTTAAATGTGAGGCCCGCATAAAAAATTACTTTTAAAATTGTCTCCCAATGCTGTAATTACAAATGAATTTGTGTGGTAATAAGATATTTTCCCCACGTCATTAGTTTTTAAACTTCATTTTACCTTCAAGATGTAATACTTTCATTGCAAATGAAGAAACATGATCCAGCTATCAGAATAACTATTATTCTCTGAACTGAAAAATCACAGAAAATCAAGGAGTAAATCAACATGTCAAAAACAACAAAAATAATACCCCCTTATCATGTGGGTGTTTCTTCTCTACTATTATAAAAGGAAGTGTTTGTTTTCTGCCCGCTAAGTCCTGACGAATCTATGACACTTACAGTAATGGGATTTGAAACACAGGTAATCCGAATTTTTTACACATTTTTGGGTCACGGCGAATTTTAAAATTCAATGTTGAACATTTTTAAATGAATTTAATAGTTTTATTCACCGTTCTTTTTTCTTTCGGAAATGAAGAAACATAAAAATTTAGACTTTTCTACCTCACGTCACTATTGACGTCAGATTTTGGAAGCATGCCAAGTTTTTTTTACATTCCGTCTCGAATGCGAGTGAACAGATTCGAATGACCTTCGTTTGATTCGATATTCATTCATTTTGATTAACAGAGAAACGGATTCGAGTGAAACAAAAGAAATTATAAAAAATTATCACTGTAATTCTTCAGTGCTTTTTTTTTTGTATCATCGATCGTTAAAGATAGAAAGAAAATTTTGACGAATTTGAAATCTGCGGAAAATTTTACACCCGATTGATACTTAAATGGTTTGCTGAGCAAACAAACACCAAGGGCAACGTTATGGCGGTTATCCAATAGGCTACAAATTCGTAAACCAAATGGGAATCCGTGATGGTTGTTATCCAATAGGCTTCGAATTCCCATTTGGTTTGCGAAGCAAACCAATAACCCCATAAAAGCAAATGGCACGGGCAACGCCGGGCTAGTCACGCAGTGACTAGTCTATGTATAAACTTTATTTCGTTTGCTCTATTTCCGATTTGGAAGAAAAATTAAAATAACATTTGAACATTAGGTACGGGGAACGACTCAAGGTGGCGGTATGAGCGTTCAAGAAATTTGTAACTCATTTCGCTGACATCACTATCGAGAGTTTCTTATGGTCCGCCTTCCACGTCACGTGATTTCGAACTCGTCCATTCTTCCATCTCTACTATTATAAAAGGAAGTGTTTGTCTGTCTGTTTGTTTGTCGCAAAATCTATGGCACTTATAACAATGAGAGCTATACGCGGATAACTTTTTCTACCCGTGTGATCTTGCAGTCAGGGTTTGGAAACATGCCAAGTTTCTTTCAACCACAAAACGCGGAGAATAGTTTTTTTTTTCATTTCCGCTTTGATTTTGCGCGGACGAATAAATTTCCAGCCAGACGAAAAATCTCTTTACTGAAGTCAGTTCTTTTGTCTATCTCCTAGACAGTTAAAGATTGAGAAAAAATCTGCGGAAAATTTCAGTTTAGATTGATACCGAAAAATATGATTTTCTTTAAATAAATAATTTTTTAATAGAATATATCTTCAACGGATTTGAAATCTGCGGAAAATTTTACACCAGATACAATACCTTACATCACGGGCACGGGCAACGCCGGGCTAGCCATGCAGTGGCTAGTTAACTGATAGGTAAGAAAGTAAACAAAATGCTTTGGTAATGACTGTCGTCTTTTGTGTGAATTCTGGTTTGCCATTCGGAGCAGAAAACGCCAGAATTAAAAACGTGTTGGAGGAGGAAACCATCTGCAGCGATCGCCATTCATGCTTTTAAACTGTCTTTTAAACCAGCCTTAGCGCGTTTTCAAAAATCGATTGACCCAAGGTCGGCAGCGTTCTCGTCGGTGGTAATGGAAATATTAACATCGCACTAGAGCAGGCTATTGACGATGTTCCGGGATCAATCCCCAACCTAAGATCGAGGTCAGCACCACGTAATTTATAGTCACGGTCAGATGACGAGGTTAGAACCTGAGATGGCACCCCATTCTCCAAACTTCCACGTTACGCCAACTTGAGGACATTTTATGTGACACAATTTAACGTGCACCAGCCTCCATGTACACGACGGTTTTGGGTAGGATTCGAACTCGCAACTCTTCTGTTGCTATTTCGTTGCTCTTTTAACCGGGATACCGCGGCCCTGTGATTTTGAGGAGTATCAACGATATTCCAGAGGATGCGGATTGAATTTGATATTCACATGTACATAAATCTCTACTATTATAGAAGGAAGGTTTGTGTGTGTGTCTATATATCTGTGTGTAGGGTCCTGACTCTATGCCGTATACAAAAATGAAATTTGGAACACAGGTAGTCCGACTTTTTAGCAAATTTTATGTCCAGCCCGAAAATTAAAATTTAATCTAAAATTGTTTAAATTTAAATATTACTTTTTTCTCTTTTGTTCATTCTTTTCGTGGAGCTGACATCACAGCTTTTCGATTGAAGAAAGGATTTTGCGTTTTCCGTCCTTTGAAACTATGACATCCTTTGGAGCTGGATGTCACTCGCAGAGTTGATATACATAACTTTCTTGCAAGCAATTTTAACTTTGTAACGGCCGAGGACTATTTGAGTTTTTATATCCTCGCTATCGTTAAAAATAGAGTGAAAATTTCGACGGATTTAAAATCTGCGGAAAATATTATACCAGATCGGTATCAGATTTATATACCTTACAAATATGATTTCCTTTAAATAAGTAATTTTTCAACTGTAAATCGTGTTCTGTTGGATGGAGGTAAGGCTCTTTCTTAAAATGACAATTTTTTCTTTGTTTTGTTTCAGTATCAGTAAAGACACGAGAAGAACTGTCACGGGCAACGCCGTGTTGGCCTACTAGTATGAAATAAATACAAGAAGCACGTTCTACCACAAAAATGTGATGATATCTACATCTAGCTTCACAGAAAAAGTTTCTTGTATATCGCGGGCTTAGGTAAATTGGTGGGTAGGTATTTGAATTAACGTCGCACTGGAGCAACACGACGGGTAATTGATCCCGTCCTGGCGGCTCCAAGATGAAAGGGAGAGTCAAAAAGAGAGACACCTAGTCCGAGGTCAACACGTAACTCTGAACAACGGTCAGATGACGAGGTCACACCTGAACTGACACCCCACTGTCCCAACTTCCACACCACGCAGGACATTTGAGACCTCAGCGGATTTAACGTGCGCCAGCCCATTTGTACACGACTGTTTGGGTTGGATTCAAACTCGCAATCCTCCGGTAGCTAATTCGTTAATCTTCTAACCGGACAGTGCTGCCCCCTCTTATTTACGTAGGTTGGTAATTTAATTAACGTCGCATTAAAGCAACACAACGGACTATTGGTGGCGGTCCAGGATCAATCCTCAAAGGAAAGATACTAGGACAACACCTCGCACTTTTAAATCATGATCAGATGAGTATTGGGATTAGAGGAGAAACTCATCAAAACATAATTTAGTTTAGTTCTTAGGGAAAAAAATTATAAGCATTTTGGTAGTGTTGAATATATTTTAAACAGATTACAGTATGACAATGTATCGTCTTATAAAATAAAAGAGAATTTACTATCTCCAAAAAAAAAAAATGGCACTTGACGAATTTCTGCTTTAATCCGATGATATTTTACAAATGATATATATTAGTAAATACCCTACATGTATTTTAACAAATAATTAATATTTTCAGTTCAAAAGTTTCCAAGGAAATTTATCAATTTTATTGAATGTTTGTTTGAAAGTGGCAACACCGGAAAAATAATCAATTAATGGATGTTCTAAAAAATAATCGTAATTAAAATTGTAATATGCAAATAGAAGTCATAATGAATAGTAATAAAAAATTGATTTCATCGCGATTGTCAATAAAAGAGACGTAAGTAACACATACAAGGCTGATTTGGATACCAACTTCCCATTAAAGTTCTTGATTAGGAGCAAGCCGACTTACCATCTGCAGCGAAAGACTCCATTTTTCTCAACTATGTTTCCTACGCCGCTAACACCAGCTACGTCAATCGCCCAATTCAATTATAAGCCTCCGTAAGAAAACGCTTTGTTTGCCTGAACTACTTTTCCCAAGGTACCGAACAGAGCAGTGTAAAAGAGCTTGTGCGATTTTGATGACTCTTTCTGAATGGATGATTCTTTGCCCAGCGGTTGCTCTGACCTATTTACAAAATACTATTCTTTGCTATGTTATTGCAGAACTCAATTTGCATTACGCCAATCACGGTAAACGCCTTTGGTTAAAAGTGTTAATTACGATACATTGCCGCTAGTATGGAAACATGCATAGCAAGATTTTTCGTGTCGAAGGAAAATTGAGTAAAATGACTTAAGTTTCATTCTATGATTGTGGAGTTTCAAATGAGGAGTGACGCAGATTTCTCTTCGTTCAAATTGTCACCAAATATTGTAATTATAGGGCAGCCATAGCACTTGTGAAGTAGTAGCATTAGTAGCATAAATAACAAACACTAATAGCAAAAGTATCCCTAATTAGTAGCAATGCTAGTTGTCCAGATATAAATTAATCGTTAAAACACAAAATGTGCTAATTAAATATAAAGCAGAGGTTGAAGGTCTCGCCGAAAAATTTTAATTAAAAATTAAAAACTAAACATTTTTTTCATAAGATTTTCATGACAATCTAGCAACCACAGATTCCGACGTTTTCCTTTTATTACAGCCATGACGTAGCCAAAACAACAAAATTGGCCTCCCTTGTGAAATTCTCAAGAAAAATCCAAAACATATATTTTACCCTCCGCTATTAAAAAAAAATAAGGGGGTTAAATTTTCTTTGATCTTTAGTTAACCTTCAGACTACGGCCGGTACAGAAGTTGTACCATAATCGCAACAATAAAGAATTTATACAACAGCCAGTACATCAGTTGTACCTTGAAAGTTATATAAGTCGTGCCACGAAAGAATTTAGACTACGACCGTTACAGCAGTTGTACCTAGAAAGCTATAAGTATGGCACTAAGAAAAAATCGTGCTTGTTATATCTAGAGTCGAAGTATCTTTCGATACTGGAGATCTTCAAGGATTTTCCCCAATAACATAAGGTCTACTTACAATGGGTGCCGTCCCATATAGGACTTTCTGGAAATGAGAGACCACTGATGTTCTGGCCAAGGAAGGAGCCTCTCTTCCTCTTACTTCATGCGATACTTTGACCTACCTTGAAAACTACTCAAGAAGAAAAATCTTAAACCAGCATTCATGGAAGACCCCCTCCGTCACACGAATGGTACGACAGAAAATCTCCTGGTGGAGCCCTTACTGTCAAAGGCGACAGAGGGATGCAGACCGCCATTTGCAGACTTGCTATTGGACACAAAGTGTCTTACTTTTACCCAGGGGCAAAAATCATATCCTATCTGCTCCAAATACAACTCTACGGAGGCCTCTCCTAACCATCTTTTAAATTGCCTGGGGCTTGCCAAGGAAAATATCTATAGCAACCCTTTGCTTGTTTTTGACATCATCATTGTGATTTTTGGTCTCTTGGACCTGGTCTAGGCGCCGGATAGACCGGGTGGAATAAGTCACACATAGCCGAAGTCAAAAGTTTAATTTTCAAATAAATCACCAAAAACTTCAGTCTCCAAAATTTAGAAATTAGTAACTTTTGGGACGTTTTTGCTCAAAAAAATAACCTAAAAGTTTGGAAAATAACAAAAAGTCGCCTGTTAGTCCCCTTTGGCAGCCCTATAATTGAAGCTTTTTAAACTCGACCATGAACTTTGAAACAGATTATAAATGTTAATAACGTATTACAAAAGTAAAGTTTTGACGTCATTGTAAAACAACATAATTTTCCACCAGCGGGAGTTGGACTGGTCATCTGACAATGCGAACAAATGCCCTATTGGCTATATTATTATTATATTCTGTAACTTATGGATAGTCAAATTTTATCGAAAACAGTATAAAATACGGTACATTAACCCTTTGAATGGTTCACACGCATTTATCCGTTATGGCACTCTGTGTTTTCCTTGCATGACTTCTAACAAGTTTTTACTTTCTTGACCATTAGAATATTTCCAAGGATTCTTTTAAGCAATTGATGTGGTCATTTAGTTATTACAAGTATTGTAGGGGAAAAGCAAGACCTAAACTACACAGAAATCTCGTGATACTCATGGGGGGGGGGGGGGGGTTTAAAGAAAGTTTTTAAAGAATGTGACTTTCTTAATTTATAATTACAAATTATTTTAAATCAAAGGAATTAACAGTTTGCTTCATTTAAGTTGCCAGTTGTTTCAAGAAAATTAATGCTCCATAATAATAAAAGTAGGCCAGTGGTTTGGAAGGCGCAGAAGATTGTTTTACTCAGTTCGCCCCATTTCGCCATACAAAATTAAGGGAAGTGGATGTTTCAGATTGATAGTTTCTGACGGTGACACTCCCCCCTCTTGGCTTTGATTTGTCATCATTTTATGCTACGTTGTAGCTAATTACTAACGAGGGGATGTAAGCCTCCCGTTCAGACGCAATTTGAAATTTTGAGACTGGCTTCAACATCAATGAAATTTTACGATACCTGAAAATTGGGTAATTGCCTCATACCCATAACATTTTTTAGCAATAGCACTTCAAATGCATTCATTCACTAAAGTAAACACAGAAACATGGACGCAGAACAAACAACAGTTAATCAGTCCTTGAAGTATAGATCTCTTGTCTTCCAATATCTTTAAAAAATGCCTCCCGATAATTTTGGAAAATCCCCAAGGTGAGGAGTCTATTTCGTCACTACATCCCCACAGTACACAATTTAGACAGTTGAAAATTTTTAATCTATATAGGTGTCTGGGGGCTAATCGGTCATGTCCAGTCTCTAATCTGAAGGCAGTAACAGCAACTCGATGATGGATAAGCCGAAATTTTAGAAAGTGTATCCCTCCAAGCTTTATGTTTGTTGTCTGAATCCGTTCTGTATTCGGATTCGTCGTACTAGTGAGCAACTAGAATGGGAATAATGGACAGGTTTAATCACTTCCGTTGTCGTCTTTCATTCTTTTGACGGATCGGAATACGGAGAGCGGATTCGGACAGCCGCAGACGTGTAAATGAGCCTTAAGGCAGGCCACACAATGATCCAACATCAGTCCTGCGACGCTAAATAGGCTGAAATAAGCATGGATATCGACAGTTTTTCTGTTCTGTGCAGAAACGAGGTGCACATGCGCACATCAGATGTTTTATCGCCGTATGCTGGATCATGTGTTTGGCTTGCCTAAAAATCACAAAAACATCAGTGTGAAAAGAGCAGTTGCATTCTGCTTCCACACCCTTCTCTCTAGATTGTCTCGTCTCTTCTTGTTCTTTTTTTCTGACCCCTCTTGTCCAAGCGGTCCCCTAGTGGCCGAGACCCATGGTGCCCCCTTGTGAGTAAAAGTGATATAAATCTGTCTTGAGATGGAAGGGAATCGATTACGACAGTCGATGTGAGGAAAATGCGGGGATTTTGTTTCAGAGCAAATTATTCTTTTATTTTCATTGCATTTCAAACGAAACCAATTACTTTTTTGTAACAAAAACAACAAAAATTCAAACTTTTAACGCAACACAATGAAAAAGAAAATTTATGAATCAAATTTATGTACTCTTTAAATTCTTATAAGATTAAACGCGTAGTACAAGGATACAAAAAGGTACTTGCATTAACTACGCACTGGAGATACACAGCGGGTTATTGGCGATGGTCCGGAATCAATTCAGAAGAGAAGATACTAGGACATCTCGTTATAACCGAAGGATTCAAAATGTTTCATATCCCCGAAGGTGGTCAGCATTTTCATTGCGCAAGAACCAGATTTGTCGAGCTACGGCAAGCAATGCTTTTACCGTCAAGTAAATGGTGTGATTGGTTTTATGGCGAAAGAGCCATATATATATACTTGAGACAAACAATACAAACATCAAATAATGAATGGCAAACCAACTGAGCCACGACCACCCCACCTAGTATGTATTGCAAATTTGTTTCTGCAGAGTTCGAGAATAAACTGGTATGTTTATCTGTTCGTGAAAACAGCAACAGTGGTTATAAAGCGGTTAATGTTTCAATATTTACCAGGTTGCTAGAGGAGTAAATAATTTAGGAGTTAATAATCATATTTTATAGTTCAATGGAGAATTGCAGAACTGTTTTCTAACATTGTAGATTAGTTGATTTGTTGCACGGCTGTGATATTTTTTATTTATACTCTATAACAAAAAATCGACGCACCAAGAAGGAGTTGTTCGATTGCGAATATATTGGTGGATGTGAAGAACATACATAAAAAACAAACGATTAAAATTTCAGAACAATTGAATTATTTATTTCAGAGTTTGACTGTTACAAAGCGAGGAAGTCAACACCACCTCTGGCCAGGATGCAAGCCATCATCCGGCGTGGCATAGACTGAAAAAGTTCCCGGATCCTGCGGGATGGTTGCAACCGCTTTTCCATAACGTCCCAAATTTGCTCTATGGGAGAGAGATCAGGAGACCTAGCTGGCCAAGGAAGTGTTGGGAAAGAGAGGACAATTCATAGCAACACGTGCCGTGTGCGGCTGGGCATTATCTTGTTGATCACTAAGTCCGGGGTGTCGCAAAAGGAACGGTAACACAACCAATCGTAGAATGCCGTCTACGTACCGCTGTGCTGAAAGTGTGCCAGAAATGACTACCAAAGTGGGCCGGCTGTCGAAGGAGAAGGCCCCAGACCATAACGCCCTGTTGTGGGCATATGTGGCGTGTGAAAGTAAGGGCAGGATTTCCACGCTGCCCTGGACGTCTCCAGAAACGTCTGCGTTTGTCGTCAGGACACAGTTGGAGACGGGACTCGTCACTAAAGACTATACGTCTCCAGTCACCGCCGTTCCAAGTTGATTAACCCCGACACCACTGTAATTCTGCACTTTCTTGATGCGCAGATTTTGTTTGTTATAGAATTTATTTATTTTTATGCATATTTTTTTTTTCATGGATTAGAATTACTACTTACAGTTATCCCTAAATATCCAAGCCGAAGCAGAGTCCAAAACTATTGTGCCGAGAATTGACAGCTAGGATAAGAAAATTTACCCGTTTAAAAATCACAGTTGCTTTATTCATTATTTTAACGCTGTTCAAAACTTGCAGAATAGGTTTCTGGAGTTATGCCTGTGAAAGGAAAGCTATAGTTTAGATTTGGTCGAGGTAGAGGATTATGGCGCAACATCCAGATTGACTATACTGCGCCAAACACAAGAAAAGAAAAGATAAATACATCTCAATAACATATATAAAAGATTTGATTAATTTTTAGATTAAATTGTAAAAACCAATGTCTAAGAAAAACCAAAATAAATTTTATTGAGGTTTTGTTTCAGATTAAAATTAGTAGAACTGAAGTGATGAACTCTAAAATTTGGTCAGTCACTTAAATTGTGTTTAATTGTTACAATTTCATTGCATACCATGCACATCGGATTGGGATCCGAAATTAAAATTGTTTTATGCATCACTGTCATATGACCTATACTTTGTCTTGTTAAACTAACTTTCAGTCTATATTATTTTGGTAAAATACATCTCTTCACAGACGGTTTGGATAAGGCATGGTTTTTTGATCCCATGTGTGTGAATATCGTACTGATAAAAAAAAGTATAATGTGTTGCAGGCTTTCAAATATCACATAAATGAGTAACTTAGGCAGATACATTACAGGTTGCTTTTGAAGATAAAGCAGCTGCTTCATTACCAGGTATACCAATTTGGGATGGTATTTAGCAAAACTAAATCCAGAATAAACTTTGAACATTGGTACTAAAAATCTAGTTTTAAGATGAATTTTAAGTGATATAGATATCGAAGAGTTAAGCAGATCTTCGAGTCACTTTATACGATCCTATTTTTTAAGTATTATTTGGTATTTCTAAAAGTACGTGGCAAATGAAAAAATATTTAGAAATAGGCTGTAATTTAGAAAAGTAAAGATTTTTTTAAAGGTTTAAAAGACAGAAACTAAAACTCGACTGTTTACTTACATTTTGTTTAAGACACGAAGGAAAAATATCGCGACGAGGTCAACAAGCTAGAATCTTACTCTCCAAACATCCACACCACGCCAACGTGAAGACATTCGAGGCCACAACAGATTTAACGTGCAACAGCCCCTACGTTCACGACAGTCTGCACTTGGATCTAGTTACGAACTCGCAATGCTCTGGTAGTTAATCCGCGACTTTAACAACTGAGCTGCAGCGGCCCTAAAATATATTGAAAATAATGTCTTTAGACAAAATAATTTATTTTATGAGGTAATGGCTTTTACAGTTGAAAGGAATAAAATGCTAAAAGAATTAACGAAATTCAGTATATCAAAAAACAATAGCAAGGATTCTGTATAAGAATTGGTAGTAATGCTGATATAGTTACAGGTTTTTTGTTTTGGGGGTTTTATGACACAATGACCATATTTGGCCAAGCTGCGCCAAACACAAGACAATGTCAAGTAATTGTGAAAAGAAAGGATAGAGGAAGGGGGATTAAAGTATAGCGGAAGGTTGCTTGCGGCATCCTGGGTTCGTGACACCCATGTTTACCAGAGGCAGTAAACCCCATTTTAAAAGAATAGATCACTAGGGTACTGCTAGTTCGTAAAGTACGTACAGACCTAAAGATGTGCCCCCGAATACAGTTACTGAATTAGCCTTTTAACTATGGCCATAGGTATAACAAAAGCGCGACTCTTTCTTGACGAGATTCTTATTTTCAAGGTGCAACTGGCTGTAACCGCCGTACTCTAAATTATTTCTTGGCGCAATTGTTATAACTTTCAAGGTACTACTGATGTACTGGCTGATGTCTAAATTATTGGCTCGATCATGGTACAACTGCTGTAGCGGCAGTAGTAACAAGGTTAAGCGACCAGGGTAAGGGACAAGAAGCCTCGGAACAGAAACAAGAACACACAGTATCATGCAGCTATGGTCTTGTATGCCCATGTAGACCATCTCTTGCCTTTCTCAATGGGTCTTGTCCATGGCCACTTGCGCGGTGTGTTTGATTGATGTGTGAAAATAACGTATCAGTTACAATTTCTTACATGCTGCCTACACGAACAACAGAAGAGTGTTTTGTTTCCCACTGATTCTGATGGAAATATTCCTTTCGGGAGAGAGGGCAGCAAAGACCGAAAGAATGCAGGTAGCCGAACCGATCGTTCAGAATTGGTTACCCCTTCCCATAGACACATCTGGGCTGACCCGTTCTGAGTCGAACCGCTCGTTAATAGCACTCAGCTTCCTAGCCTGGTGACACGTTTTCCTCCATAAAAGTATTGGAGTAGAAAGGAGTCGGGACACATAGGAGATAACGTTTGTGTACCTGCTAAATACTGATGAAAATGAATCGCCCTTACAAGCTGACACTTTAATGCATGAGTTGTCCTTTTATGCGAGGGTCATTGTATTTGGAAGGAATATGAGCTTTTGGCCACAGGTGGCCATTGGGACCTTTAGTAAATGTCAATCCGGGGGGATAGAATCTCCCTGCCAACATGGGTGGCCGTTTCTCCCTACTGGGGCAAAAAGCAGACAGACCCATCCGCACAATCATTTATAAAGTTGAAACCATTTTGTAAAAGAGCTTAAAACCAACAAAGGCGTCCACAGGAAGGTGAGGGGTGTAACAGTATTTATAAAGCCATCTTTTACTGAAAGGGGTTAGCGACTATCGAAACAGCTTGGGAAGTGGACAAGTGATGTGCATAACTTTTGTAGGGAGATGATACACTCCCCTACCATATTCTTTTGCAAAGGAGCACGTGTCCTGGAACCTTCCGAGGGAGAGGTTCACAGACAATGGGGCATTTGGAAGAATAAGTTACACCTCGAGATGTCGCGTCTCTTGAGTGATGCAGGGGGGGGGGAGCGAGTGGTCGATAAAAAATGTTGGTATATTAGAAATAAAACCGAACTACACGTTAAATTACGCATGTTTTTTATTCCAAATTATGTGAAACTACAATGCCACAGAATATTTTGGAATATGTTAAATTGGTTTACGACTTATCTACCTTCCTTCTGGAATCAAACCGACGAGGAACCTCAACACCCTAACTCAGTGGTCGGCGAACTCATTAGTCCGCCAAAAGAGCCAAAGATCAGAAGTACAACGATTAAAATTTCTTTTCAAGAATCATGTTTTCAGGAGTCAGTTTAACTAGCTACTACTAACATTAAATAAAACCAGATATTATTATTAAATAAGAAGATTTATTGAACTTTTTTTCAGTGATAATTATCCTAAAACTTCTTTTTTAGGACCCGAAGACGAAATAAATCGAACAAAAAGTGAAACTTGCGCTGTGTCATTTATGGCACAAGATTCGTCAACAGCTATTGATAAAACTGAAACCAATATAAGATCTTCGATTTGCTGATTGGTTATATTCGAAGACATTTTGACTGTTTTGTCTTTTACTGTTTTAGCAAACAATGGTAACTCTTTTTTTTTTAAAGGAATTTCTGCCTTGTTCTTAAAATTTGGAATAGTTCTTCGGATACATTTATAAAACAACTTTTAATGTATTCACCGTCTGTGTATGGATTACCTCTCTTATCAATCTCTTTACTGACAAAACTTGCAATATTAACATTGTTAGAAGATTGCGCCCAATAATTAAATACAGAACTTGGTTCTTCTTGGCTCTTCTGAAGTTCCTCTACTGCTTTCTTCCTCGCATCAACAGCAGGATATTTACTGCCAGCATTTAGTCGAAATCAATTCGCCGTAGAGCCGCACTCAAGTTGCTAAAGAGCGCAGTTTGCCGACCACTGCACTGACTTGACGACGTCGCTTCGACGAAATTTCACATTGTTAAAAGTAGGGCGCCTATATAATAAGAGTGGCGACATACGGGAAACACTTTCTGATTGGCTTAGAGATCTTTTCTATCGCCCGAGGCGGTCTTTTCCTAGCTCCTGTAGACTTAACATGGGAACTTTTTGTGTGTTCGAGAAAAACGTGTGTATATTAAATTAAAAAGAAAATATAGCTTTTTCATGTTGCATTTCGTGTTCTAGAATGTTTATTTATTATTATTTTAGTGTTTTTTTGGTATAAATTTGAAGACTTTTTAAGTAAATAACTTTATTTGAACAGCATGGTGTTTTCCGCAATCTAAGTTAGCGCGTTGTGCAATCCATCTCATCAATTACGCATGTAATTTAGCGTTTATATGATTCATTTATACCGAATGTATCCATATTATAACAATCATATGCTTTTTGTTCTCCTTGAAATGTTATATTAATTCGCCCAGCAACTTTCTTTGAGACGATTCTGGTAGAAAAATGGCTGCCGCGCATGCGTATTGGGCCAAATTTGGTCCCTTGTCTCCACTCTTCTTATATAGGCACTCTAGGGCCCACGGTAAAAGACTAACAGCCGTAGTCTCAGGTCTCGAGTTAATCCTCCAAGTGGTTTCGACGAGATACCCTCGTCTAAACAAGATCTGCTCGATTTGTCAATGGCGAGATATATCGTTCAGACAAAACTGCCTTTTTACTCAAAGGGGAATGAAGATCCGAGTAGGAAACGATTTTGTATCAGAGGATGGCCAATTTCAAGGCAGTCTTCGACGTGAAGATAAACCACTTCGATTTGTTCCACGGATCAACCCTCCTGACGGATCACTAACAACGAGGGTCGGGGTTAAACCACGGATTATCTCAGAACGGTATTCACAATCCATGAATTAAGTGATCCACCAATGAAAGCGATAAACTAGATATGCAGTAAAACCCCGATTATCCGAGTTTCCGCTTTAACCGAGCTATCAAATATTTCTATGATTTTTTTTTTATTATTCTACATTTTCCATTTTTAAAACTACCGGAAAAAAATCTGAACTTGATCTCACAAACACTCAGGAAAATGAAATCCATGACTGGATAAACGCTGACGAACACCAAGAGATTACAGATAAAATGATCGTCAATAAGGAAAATGAATCTAGCTATGATGATGAAAAGAGAGTGACGATGAAAATCGACTCTTATGAAAATCTCCCATACAGATGGACTACTTAAAAAAATGGCGAATAGTAAAATGGCTATTAAACCAAATATTACTCCATGGAAATCACTACCTTTAAGAAGACAAAATGTTATATTAACACGCCTCCGTATTGGACGTATGCGAATAACCCATAGACACCTCCTCCTCGGAGAAGATCATCCTATTTGCAATTACTGCATTTGCCTACTAACAGTAAAACACATTTTAATTGAATGTTCTCATTTTAATAGGCAACGACTTAAACATTTTAATTCTTATACCTTGGCTTTAGAAGACATGGTTGGAGAGAATCTCGTCCAAATATCTTTAGCTTTTTACATGACACTGGGTTCATGTATCACAAATAATTTTAAATAGTATTCATTTTATTATGACATGACTCATTTCATTTATTTATTAGATTATATATCTGATTTTTTTATCTTGAATTTGACATAATATGTCCCAAGAGGACTCAATGCCACAAAACCATTTCCAATCCAATCCAATTATCGTAACAATATGAATTGCATGTGGTGTATCTGTTTAACTTTTGTATTTGTTAAAATATACATTTAAACCTACACGATTTATTTTATTTACAATTTTTGCTTTAACCTAGTTTTTCGGTTATCCGAGTTGGTCCACATTAACTCGGATAATCGGCTCTCTACTGTACTTAGCAACTCTATAGCCTCCTCTCTCGAACACATTTACATTTCTTTCGAAGCCCGAATATAAGCCAGACCATGTATATTCCATACTAGCCAACCACTTAGCCAGTAGAATTGATTTTAATTTTAATAATATTTCATACGGGATCATTTTAATAACACATTTGAATTCAAGTTTCGAAGTAAAAGATGGTGTTATGTAAAGCTGTTGAATTCCACGGTAAAGGATCGACCGATCGGACTGGTGGTTAAGGTGTTAGCCTTTAGATAGGAAGGTTCCTGGTTCGAATCCGGGTCAGTGTACGGATGTATGTAAGGGAATGGTGCAGAGGCGGCTGATGCACCTTAAATCTGTCGTGGCCGAAAGTCCTCACGTTGGGTTGATGTGGAAGTTTGGAGAGTTGGGTGCCGGCTCAAGCATTGCCTCGTCTTCTGACCGTGGTACAAAATTATGTGGTGATTACGTGAAAATTACCTCGGATCTTTCCCGTAGAGGATTGGTCCCCAACCGTCGTCAATAGCCCCTTGTGTTGCTCTAGTAGGATGTTAATTAAAAATTACCAAATTACCATATCCACGGTAAGGGTTATTGAATTAACGTCGCACGGAAACTTTACAGCGGGCTATTGGCAACGGCCGGGGATAATTTTTGAAGTGATAGAATAACATCTCGTAATTTTGATCCGCTTTCAGATGACGAGATCAACAACTGAGCAGGCACCCAGTCTCTCAATTACCACACCACTCCTACATGAAGACATTTGAAGCCACGATGATAGATTTAACGTGAACCAGTCTCCACGCACACGATGGTCTTGGGTTGGATCGAGTTTCGAACTCTAAAAAACCAGATCAAGGGTTCTCGCTGTTGCTAACTAAAAATTCATCCAAAGAAAAGTAACAATGAGCGACATATCGTAGTGCGAGTCGAATGACAATTTACAAAATTTGCCACACATATATAGAAATGTAGGTTAAAAGTTACATTTTTTGCAAAAGCAATTCACAGTTCTTAAAATTAAAAAAATCAATGCAATATCACGAATCAAATGAAATTCTTTATTTACCTTTCATTATATTTCTTTTTATAAAATAGAAATAAAATAAATAATTTCGTATATAGATAGATAACTTTCATGGTTTGGGGGCGACTCTCTCATAAGTCACAGTGCATCTATGTGACCCTTGCTCAATAAATCTGAGCATCCATTCCTTAAGTAAATACAGTAATTGCTTCAAAAATATCTCTCTATATTAAAAAAAAAAAAATTATATAAAAAAATGAAATTAACATGGTTTGTTCTTCATCGTATTCCCTGGATAATTATCAAGATTTTTTTCCGATGCGGCTATTAGTTTAGGTTTTATTAAGTGTCAAAATTGAAGAAGTGAAATTTCTTCCGCGAGTGAGCAAAACACGTACAAATTTTCAGTCTTCAGCCGTGAGTTTTTTTTAAAGAGTACCTCTCAACGTAAATTTTTGCAGCTCGTGGAGTTTTTTTTTTTTGGTGTTTCAATTTGGTTCTTGATAATATTTTTTTGAAATTCGGGAAAAATCGGGACATTTTTGTTATTTTTTTTTAAAACTGCCGAATCTATATCTTATTACTATTAGTTTTTAATTTTTAAAATATAGCAGTATACCTCAGAATGTACTCTTTCTTACGGTAGTATTATTTTTGAAATCGGTTAATAATTAAATTGGATGCGATCAAAAGTTGGTCATACAAAATTCGGAATCTTTGGATATTTTCGCTACTTTTTGTTACAACCGTTATATCTAGAGCAAAACCCATTATTTTTTAAATTTGAGAACATCACTGAATACATTACATTACACTCTTTCTTATGGTACAATTATTTTTCAAATTGGTTAATAAATAAAATAGATGCAATTAAAAGTTGGTCATACAATTTTCGGAACTTTCAGATCGTAACTTCCTATACAAAATTAAAACGGTCATATCTATATCGTATTACTGTTAGTTTTTAATTTTAAAAATATCACAATATACCTCAGAATGTACTCTTTCTTATGGTACAATTATTTTAAAAATTGGTTCATAAATAAATTCGATGCAATCAAAAGTTAGTGACACAAATTTCGTATGTTTCAGTTCGCATAGCAGATTCCGCAAGCAGTAGTGGGTTGCAATTTTGACTATCGGGTTTGCCAGATATCAAATTTATCGTAGCAACAATTGCCATTAAAAACTATTTATTTTTATTTGGCGAGGAAATAGGCTCGCTTTTTTCCCTCTGTTCTCAGACAGTTTACCGACAAAGTACGAAGTACAGATCGTAAAGTTTGGAGATTAACACTGTTTACTTAAAATTGTACAGGCAACAAGATACAGAAGAAGTTTTACTGATGCGGCTATTAGTTTAGGGTGCATTGAGTGTTAAAGCAAAAAAAAGTGAAATCATTTGCGAAATAAGTATTGGTTTGAGAAAGCAAACCAAACGGATTGCGTAGCAATCCCCGGGGTCGGCGAGCGTAAGAGAGACGCAGCGAAGCCCTCGCTGTGACGTCATGAACCGGAGAGTGAAATCAGCATAATACGAATTATTCAGATAGTTTCACTTTCTGAAAGGAATGTTGGTTTGCGAAGCAAACCAAATGGCATCTGTGAAAGGAGTGTTGGTTTGCGAAGCAAACCAAATGGGATTGCGCAGCAATCCCCGTGGGTTGGCGAGCGTAAGAGAGCAGGGGGCGGAGCCTCCTAGTACTTTAAAAAAAATGTAACTTAAATATAATAGAGGGAAACGGACAAAGACTAATGGAGTAAAATAGTCCTGCTATTACAAAATTTCCACAGAAGTTTGTGTGATGTTGTCTCTACTAAATTAACTGTGAGAGTGCTCCCGCAATAAAGGCATACGTTTCATTTTTCTTCGCTTCCCATTATTATCAATTTTTCTAAGAAAAATTAGGGTCATAAGGGGTACTTAAAACTACCTGTTACATAAAACAAACCTGCATAGTACGAAACATCTCAAAGAAAAAGTGTTTTTTTTTTTAACTTTTCCTATAAGAAATAGACATAGCACTCTTGAAGACAAATTTTTTTTTTACATCCAATGCAGTTTTTACTTCATGAAGCGGTGAAAGTAATTACGTTTACGTTAAATGAAAAATATTTATGGTCGCAAGTATTTTCTAGAAGAAAGTAGTTTAGAAAAAATAATCTTCTGTGTTTTCAAAGCTCCTTAAAAACTACTTGAAAGCCATCAATTGGAAAATATACTCCAAATAGAATTTTTTTTTTTTTTAATTTTAAGCTCTAATTTGAATTTCTAAATTTACTTCCCGTTGATTGATGTTATGAATTTTATTTATCTTTCAACAGAATATCAATGCGCATGATGTAGACTTGATCAAAGTCTTTATACCGCAAGAACAGGACGAGCTGTAAATGAGGTAAGTTTGCAGGAAACATCGAAACAAAGATCCTTTGGCTGTGGTGACCACTGATCAGTTTAATGAGGCTCTGAAAGAAGGCAAAGAAGCCAAGAGAGTCTATTTATAGAAAGGTACAAAGAGCACCAGTAGAAAAATTTGTCATGCACAAAACTAAGTATGGCGATTGCCATCGATGATCAGTTCTTCGCTAACTTGTAATTGCTATCAGCACTACACGATTAATTCAGAACCGGAATACAACGTTAGTGTTGTCGATGCTGGAAACGCATTCTTTACTTCCCAACTTTGTGTTTAACTTTACTAAATACATAATATACCCTTTAGGCCCGGAACACACACATCCGATTTTTCAACGTGCGGCGCCGCTGCGGCAACGCAAGTGCGGTCTGCGATACATTAGATCCATTGGAGTAGTGCGCACATGCCTCCGTCGCCGCTGCGGCAACGCAAGTGCGGTCTGCGATACATTAGATCCATTGGAGTAGTGGGCACATGCCTCCGACGACGCACGTTCAACTGGCGTGAAATTTGTACCGCAGTTCCCCACAGCGCCGCAGCTCGCCGCACACGCTTCTCCGGTCTGAAGTTCCTTGTTTTCATAAATAAATGGAATATAAATGAATCGGTTGTTTGAGATACCCCATAAGTCAGGTGTCAAAATTTTTTGGGAAATCGAGAAAAGCCTGTTTCTGCGTTAACCGACAACCTCTACATTATTATTTCTAGTAAAATGAAATTGTTTGGGGCTAAATACAATCTTTGTGCTCAATGGAGGTCTCATAAGATAAATAATTGAATTAATATGGATTTTTAAAGTCAGTTGACTTATGGGGTTTCTCAAATGCATATACTTTTGGCAAAAAAATAATTGCATTCTATAGACTGTATAAAATAAAAAAGTACACTTAGTACACCTCAAATATGCATTCTAAAACAAGTAGAAACATTAAATAAATATGAAACACAAATAAGATTATTTAGTTCTATGAATAAGAGTGGTATAAATGGTGAAATAAAATTTATTCATCAGTGGCGTAGTTCTCTGGTAACTGAGAATCAGATGTGCCTGTAGAACACTGGTGAACTATCTCTTTGTGGAATGCTTAAATGTTTTCTTCATTTGGGATGAATTTCATCAGTTTATTCATGCCTTCATTTTTTTGAGGATTTTCCCACTTGGATATACTAGTTCATTTGAGATTTATTGTTGTTAAACCGAAAAGTGTGTCAGCAAAACTCATCATTAAAAGGTTTGGCGATTTCAACATCCTAATGTTTGAAAGAGTGTGAAAATTGCTTGAACTGCGAGATTTTAAAAGCGACTTTCTCATCCTTTGGAAATTTACGCCTATATGTCAGTGACGTATGGGCTTCGTTTATTCGAGAAAGCCCATACATCACTGACTTATGGACTTTCTCGAATAAACGAAAACTTTCATACGAGTCAACTCTATGTAGAATGACCTGACTCGTGGGGTTTCACTTCTAAAATATGCGTCTACCTCTAAAGAACAGAATTTTACCGAAAACTCGATTTCGACCTAAAGTGACTTAATGGGTTTCTCATACAACCGATTCAAATAATAATTAATAAATGGTTGTATCCAGTAACGTCTATTTTATTTCAAAAAACCTTTTTTTTACACCAAGTAAGCGAAATAAACACGTTTTCTTCGATATAATATTTATCGCAAATGCCTCGAAATGAGTACTTGAGTCATTTCACGCTTATGTGTGTATAGTTGGGCTTCGGTGCCGCAGCGGCGCCGCACGTTGAAAAATCAGATGTGTGCACCGGGCCTTAAACGTTGCTTTTAAAAAAAATCGTCATGCTGATTAGAAAAACTCCTCTACGTTAACAGTTGAGTTACGAGTTTTGCTAATTAAATTAGCATGACAGTAACTGTTTTCTGGCGTTATGAGAACGATTTTGAGTGTATATAAATAAACCAGAAGGAAAGATAAGATTTTACTTCCGCTTATCCAGATGGCTCTCAGGAGCCGCGGTAATCCAGTTGGTTGTGACACGGATTAGTAACCGGAGGGTTGCGAGTTCAAAATTTGATCCAATCAAAGACCATAATGTACGGGGGAGGTGCAAGTTAAATATGTCGTGGCCTCAAATGTCCTCAAGTTTAGGTAATTGGTAATTTTTAATTAACGTCGTGCTAGAGCAACACAACGGGCTATTGACGACGGTCCGGGATCAATACCCTAAAGGAACGATGCGAGGACAACACAACGTAATTTCGAACCCCGGTCAGATGACGAGGCAACACCTGAGCTGGCACCCCACCCTCCAAACTTCCACGCCACCCAACGTGAGCTCACGTTTAGGGGCAGTGAGAAAATTTGGAGACGAGTGTCATTTCACGTGATGACTTCGTCATCTAACCGTGGTTCAAAAGAACAAGGTCCTTTCCCTTTGGGATTGATTCCGCACCTTCGTCAATGGCCCGTTGTATTGTTCTAGTACGACGTTAATTACAAATTACCAATTATTATTACCGGACCGTAGCCAATTGTCCGTTGTGTTGCTCCAGAGAGAGTGTGACGTTAATTAAAAATCTATCTCGTCCGAAAATTTTAAGTGATATTTATTTGCTGATTAATGGTTGAAAATATGTGCGCAAAACTTTCAAACGGGTAAATGAAAACTTGAAATAGGTTGCATTTTTTTAATTAGTTTTTTTTGTCACCAAAATACCAAGTTGTGCGCATGCTTTCTCCTCCCCTAGTTTAAGAGTACCTTAAATTCCACAGATCCTATTCACAAATGTAATTATCATGGACTTTTTCCATGTGCTGCCATCTATATGGAAGTTTTTAAACTAGATTCAGGTTTGGAAGCTTTATATGCTTACACATTTATTAATACATAGCAATGAACTTTTACTCAGGCGAGAAAATTACACTAAAGAAAATTATTTACAAGAATTTTTATTAATTTTTCTTATTTAATCAAGGAGATACTATTAAACTGTAGGGAGGATTTTTAAACTGTAGGGTGGTAAGTCTGAAATTATTCACAAAGGATCAGTTTATGTAATGCTTATATTCCCTCAAAAACAAAATTAATTGTTTAATACTTGAGGAAATTGCAACATGAAGAAATGAGTACAATTATTTCTAAAGAGGTTCAAAGACCCTTCACTGATATCCCTACTAAATCTCCCGATGTATCACCTATGGATTTTTGTGCTTTCGGACTTTTAAAATCTGCATTATCCAAACGTCGCCCCACAACCCTTACAGGACTCTGGAAAGCTGTTCAGGAGGAATGGGATAGAATACATCTTCTGACACCTCAAAAGGCATTATTATCCTGAAAATTACGGTGTCGAAAGATAGTTCAGAATAAAGGCTATCAAATAGAACATTTAAAACACAAGAATTCTATGTAATTTAGTTTTGTGAATACAATATACATTGTCTAAAAAAATGTGTGAACAGCCTCTGTATTAATATTGATCCTCGATCCATTTATAGTACATTGGACCCCTTTTTCGGAAATTTTCTAAAAATATTAAAAAAAAAAGAGCGATTAAATGATTCTGTAGATAAGTAGTTAACTAAGGTCGTTCCCCGGAGCAACAAAACACGGGCAATTGCGACGTTCCGGGAGCAATCCCAAAAGGCAAGATGCAAGGACAACGCCTAGTAATTTTGAATCACAGAACGATATGACGATAATAACACCTGAGCCGGCACCCCACTCTGAACACGCGGCTGTTAAGAATCCATCCCCTTTCACGTTAACTCTCTCACCATGCCAAATATTTTCAAATAGAGTTGGTGCATCTGAGAGTCCTTTGTCCCGTTTTCATTGTTAAACCTCAACAAAACTATAGTCAGCATTGATTGAAGAGATGTGGGAAAGGTTTCTTGGAACAGAGATGGACGTGTCCCCAACACTTAACTTCGAGGTTATGAATGAGCTTCTGTAAATATAACACGACACACAGGTGCTCTTCCCGCAAGTTCTCGAAACCGTAGGGACGTTAGTCAACGAAGACCCCATACTCGGCGCTAGAGGTTACTGCAGCATCGCCAATACATTCCACTTTTCCGCATCAATCTTTGCGACTGGCGATTTTAATTGTTACGCATTATTTTTCGTAATATGTTTGATAATATAGAATTTTTAAAATTTACCGTTAGTTTTGTCTGGGTTGATTGTTGATCAGCTCGTTAGAACAATTCCGGATCTTCAGTTATAGAAGAAAGGCAATTTTCTTCTGCTTGGCGTGCACGGCGTTTTGGAACAGTCACAAGTGTTTTATTTCGCCAATTCCCATAGCGATATTATTTACTTTCGTTTCCTTCAGCCAATCGCAGAGAATGATGGACTACCTCTTCAGATTTTGTCCCCAGAATAGCAGACATGCTATCGGTAGGAGGTTGTTTTTAGTGGAAAGGCATTTGTAATACATCTGAAGTCAATTTTGCTTGATATCTTTAGAAGACCTCCCAAGACTTTTGATCGATAGTGAGTAAAAGGGTTTGAAGGGTCCAAGAGATTCGTTAAATCTTTCAGGGATGTTGAGATGTTTGAGAAGCTATCTTCACGCCCTAAAAGGGTTGGCTAGGGTGTATAAGTTTTCAATACCAATCTGTTTCTTTAGAACAAAAAGTTCAAAGGTCACTTATTGGCAGTTGTTCTAAGGTGAATTGGGATGAGGAATTTTCAGTGTAAGCTAAGAAACACGGTGCTCTAGGATTTTATTTGTGTGGTACATGCTCTCAGACATATCGAAGTTACCAATATCATAATACAATAATACTAATATCTAATAGTACAATTTGAATTTTCAAAACATGGCTGATTTACTAACTTTGAGGGGTTAAATCGAGTATTTACTCGCGAGCAAATTTGACTTAAAAGACACAACTATATTTCAATTATTTTTTAAATTACTCATTTTGAATTCATAAATGCGTTTTAATATTATTAATTTCATGATCCCATAGTCACACACAAGCGTCGTTTGGTTTGACCATATGGTGAAGGTGGTACGTTTATGTAGAAGGTGTTTAGAAAAGTAGATTGCCAAAAAAACGTCAAAGCCGTCGGTCATAAAGCGAGAACAGGTGGCACCAGATTTCCCAGAGCTGTTGAAGTCGTTTGCTTTCGACATCTGAGCGGACATGACTTCCTATTAGGGATGCGATATCGATGTCGATGTTTTCAAAACATCGATGTATTAGAGTCGATGTTTTTGTAACATCGATGTTTATACTTGTCGATGTTTTATTTTTAAATAAAAAAAAGTACGGTTATAAAAATTTAAAAAATAACAAAGTAGCATAATTTTTATAATCAGCAAATTGAACAAACTTTTAGACCAAAGTGGCCAAGGGTGAAGGGTCTGAAAAGTAGGGATGCGACATCGATGTCGATGTTTTATAAAAAAACAACGATGTATTGCAGCCGATGTCGCATCACTAAGTTATAAACCTGTTTTAAGAAATGGGGGGGGGAGTGTAAATACACTGAATTTTAAAAACATCGATGTTTTGCTATCGATGTAGCATCACTAGTTGTTAAACCAGTTTTAAGAAATGGGGGGAAAAAAGTTTAAATCCACTGAATTTTAAAAACATTGATGTTTTAATTTTGAACATCGATGTTTTGCTGTCGATGTCGCATCACTACTTCCTACAAGACAGCTTAGAGATGGGAATGACAAAAAAAAAATATTCAAGAGACAGCCCAATTTTTTAGGAGCCAGGACCCTTGTAATACATATATCATACTAATATTTTTGTCGAACGCTGAGTATATCGCAGAACTCATTTTACACACACGCGCAGTAAATAATATGCTATTTATAGTGTAACTGAGGATTTAAAAAATAAAAATAAATTCTATATTAGACATTTTGCTCCATTTTTGACCGTTAATAACCTAAAAAATCAAATTATTTTCATGAAAAATAAACGTTCCCCCCCCCCCCCAAAAAAAAAAAATCTAGGCGCCATGGCGACCTGACGCCAGGGATTTGTCGTGCCTTAGCTTAGAAGTTGCCTCGTCATCTGACCTTGGTTCAAAATTACGTGGTGTTGTCCTCGGGATCTACAAACGGATCTATATCAGACCCTAATACTACGTTCACACATGAAAAGTTAAACTAGTTTAACTTAAGAGAGAACTTAAGCTATCTTAACTTAAGCTATCTTATTTTTATGCGTTCACACTACGGCAGCTTTTAAACTAGCTTAAATCGGTTTATCGATGTTATTTTATCGATGATGACATCGACTGAATGGTGGTGGGAGTTCCCAATGATTTTATGCACTTCCCTGAAATGAAGCCACTCCGAAGGACTAGTGCCAGTTGCTGTGCATCCATGTAATGTTTTCTCAGACCTAATAGATAGATTAGAATAACATTTATCAACAAATGATAAAGTTTTAATTTGTGCAAGAAAAATTGGGAAGTATTTTTATACATCTGATATAAAGAATTCATACAAAATTTCAGACATGCTGCAGTATCAATTGCTCATGAATTATTTGATAATTGAATGATATATTATATTAATATCCTCTACTAAAATCCATTTATTTCTATGTTCTGGTATGATAAAAGTAACCTACTTTGTAAATTTATTATAATAAATGGTTAAATAAAGGAGTTATAATTAAACAAAGTTATGCCGTTGGTGACATTTAAATTTTCTCATTCTAAATGGATAGAACATAATGTGGAGAAAGAATTCTTTTATCCTTAACAAATTTCCAATAAGAATAAAATTACCTGTATTCTGAAGTCAAATTTTTAATTTTCGTCGGAACTTCGGCATGGGTTCTGGAAAATCCCATTTCCTTTAATTGTTGCACCATATTTTCGTAAATCTCTTCGTTTCTTTTGATTCTTGTCAGATCCGCATACTTGTCCGCCCAAATGGATAATAAACATTTTACTTCTTGAGTGGACCAGTTTCTATTCCTTCTTTAACTCTTTTTTTTTTTTTTGGAAGTTCTAAACTAGGGATAGGGCTAAGCTCCATCACAAACGATTACACGGCGAACAGAATGAAAGATCGTCAACAAAAGCGCGCGGAATGAAGTTCGTGTGACACCTCTAGGTGGCGTCACTGTAGAACTCACTTAAGTGAGTTTGGGAAACTGGTTTAAAGTTAAGAGAGAGTTTCTTTTCGCTAAGGTAGTTTAAATCTAAGACAGTTCGTTCACACATGCTCGACTTAAGCTAGATTATCACTTAAACTAGTTTAACTTTTCATGTGTGAACGTAGTATTAGGGGATTGATCCGGACCGTCGTCAATAGCCCGTTGTGTTGCTCCAGAGCGAAGTTAATTAACCTTTACGCTACGGCAGATAGAGAATTGTTGCCACTAAAATTTCGCTTACACCAGCGGCATGGTATAGATCTGTGTACGTTGGGTGTTATCCCACTTTTAAGTGACCGTTGGCATGGATCACCATTTACGAGATGTCAGCGACTGACCTTCTAGAAGATCCCTCCTTTTGTTCGTTACCCTACAATGTCGACCGTGAGGTGTGAACGCTTTGGGGGAAAAGCAGAAGGTCGCTTCGGTGATATCTCTCTAGCGCAAAACAATACGCCGCACAATGCTATAAAAGGAAATCGTCCGTCCAAAATGCCACTCAAGGCTCCATCGCTCTAGTTAAGTAATTATGTTAGGAGGGTTGGACATGCAGGCAAAAGAGTCGTTCCTGGAGACGATTGAAAAAATCTAAGCGCCATACCGTAAAGTTTAAATAGCTAAAACCCTGAGAGGCCAAAGGAATACACCCGCCTCTTACTCGCAGGTTGCTAGTGCAGGATACAACCACCGAGTGTAGTGTGGTATTATACCCACAAGAAATGTAGGAGAGATTTAAGTTTTATAAAGAATAAATAGGCGTGAAATTATTCACATTTAATCCCACCCTTCCATATAACAACACTATAGATCCTATTTTGAAATTCCTGCCCCTATGGACCTCCAAGCAAGGTATGACAGGCGTCAAATTTTGGCGACAAATCCATCGCCCTGCGATGGCCGGGGAGGCGCTCACGCGTTGCAATGCGCTGAAAATTACATATTTTTAACAATGGGCACAAAGAGGATCTGCGGATCCAGGTGTGAAAATAAAAGGTACTAAAAGCACAGGAACTCGACTTTCCAGATCTAAAAATGATAATGAATAGAAGTTAAGAAGGGGAGGGGGTTCTTTTCTTCGAAACTTAGTCTCAAAAAACGGAACTTTATCTTTGAACATTTGCAATTTTAGATTATATGCGCTTAACATTTCACAGAGGCGACTACCATTTTTGGCGCTTTATCGTAGTTTTGAAGATGCGCGCCTCGTACAGACTTTGAGCTATCAAATTGCTAAAGAAAATCTTGGAATAACGCCATTTCATATTAAATGTTTCTACGATTATTCTCTCAGAGGATTTTTTTTAATTGTTTTGTACAAGATTCGACTTTTTTTTAATGCAGTTTAACAGCAGAAGTACAAATAAAGTAAATCGTCTATTTGATTTTAAAATATTGTAATTCCATGCTCATAAAAGCATATTATTGGGGGTGGGGGAACAGTTAAATTAACGTCGAACTGGAGCAACACAACGGGCTATTGGCGACGGTCCTGCATAAATCCCCGAAGGGAAATATTCGAGGACGACAACATGTCATTTAGAACCATGGTAAGATGAATAGGCAACACCTGAGACGTCATCCCATTCTTCGCAAATTATTGGTATTCGACACAAAGCAGAAAAATTTAACGTGGTTTAAAATTACGTGGTGTTGTCCTCGGATCTTTCACTTAGAGGATTGATCCCGGACCGTCGTCAATAGCCCATTGTATTTATCTAGAACAACGTTAATTAAAACTTAACAATTAGCAGAAAAATTTAACAGCATCTTTCGGGAACTTGTCTTTAACCCTTCTGAGAAGTTCACACGCATACATCCCTTCAACAACCTGCTGTTTTCCCTAATGACTAAGCATTTCTGATCTTCTTGACCAATAGAATTCTTCCTAGGATGTTTTAGACCAATAGATGGGATTACTAGCTCATTATGTGTGTTGTGGTGGGAAAGCAATATTTCATTGTTCGGTAATTGGTCATTGGTAACTTTTAATGAACGTTATACTAGAGCAACACAACGGGCTATTGACGACGGTCTGGGATCAATCCCTAAGGGAAAGATCCGAGGACAACACCACGTAATTTAGAACCACGGTCAGATGACGAGGCAACACCTGAGCTGGCACCCCACTCTCCAAACGTCCACACCACGCCAACGTGAGGACATTTGAGGTAACAACGGATTTAAGGTGCACCAGCCGCCTCTACGCCATATGCTTACAAATATTCAAGCACTGACTAGGATTTGGACCAGGAACCTTCCGTTCTAACACCTTAATCACTAGACCAGTTGGTCGAAGGAAATCTCGTGGAGCTCAAAGAGTTGAATGGTTGGATTTCGTGATATCTTGACAGACAAATAAAACATAGCATATGAGTGTCGAAAATGGGTATATACAATATAGATTTTATAGATTTTCTTTTATTCTACGCTCATTGCTGCTCGTACGAGCATGCGGTACCGTGGTAATGGTAATTTTAGTTAACGTCGTACTAGAGCAACACAACGGGTTATTGACGACCGTCCGGAGTCAGTCCCTTAAGGGAAAGATCCGAGGACAACACCTGGTAATTTTGAACTACGGTCAGATGACGAAGCAACACATGAGCTGGCACCCCACTCTCCAAACCAACCCAACGTGAGGACTTTCGGCCACGACAGATTTAAGGTGCACCAGCCGTCTCTACACCATACGCTCACAAACATCCATGCCCGGACTCGGATTCGAACCAGGAACCTTCCGATCCAGAGGCTAACACCTTAACACGGTTGGTCGGCCCATTCGGTACCGTGAAGTTTACCATATATGAGAAGTAAGTCACTTCCAAAACGGTTAGCGTTGTACAATCGATGTCACCAAGATCAGGTGAGCAACAATACCTCGGTTGGTAGACAGTCGTCTTCGTGGGGTCTGGTTCACGTTGAATCTGTCATGTTCTCGTATGCCTTCACGTAAACGTGGTGTTGAAGTTTGGAGAGTGAATTGTGGCAGTTCAGGTGTTGACCTCTTGAAAATGACCGTGGTTCAAGATGATTGTCCTCGGATGTTTTCCCTCGGGATTGATCCCGGACCGTCTCCAATAGCCCGTTGTGTTGTCTAAGTGCGGCGTAAATTCAACAATCTACCAAAAAGTGGTCATTGCTCATATTTGCACATTCACGAAGTGGGCAAGTCGAAGTGTGAAACAGTCGAATGCTATGTAAATACAACTGACTGTAATCATGTCCGGTTAATGGCCGGAAGCATGCAGCACCGATCGATCTTGGAAGGCCACGAGGGAATCATACTTTTATCTATTAGACCATCTCTCTTTCCTGTAGAAACACTGTCAAAATAAGATCTTAGATCCACAACTTTTTTAGGCCAGAGTAGCCCGGTTGGAAGAGCGACGGACTAGGGTTACGAGTTCGAATCCGACCAAAGACCGTTGCGTACAAAGGGGCTGGTTCAAGTTAAATCCGCTGTTACAAAATGTCCTCACGGTGTGGAAGTTTGGAGAGTGGGGTGCCAGCTCAGGTGTGACCTCGTCATCTGAACGTGGTTCAAAATTACGTGTTGTCCTCGAATCTTTTCCTTCGGGGGTTGATCCCACACCGTCACCAATAGCCCATTGCGTTGTCCCAGTGTGACGTTAATTAAAAATACCAAACCAAACCAAAATGATTTAATAGGTGTTTATCATCTCGGAAAAAAAGGGGGGAAGGGGTACTGGTTGAGTTAAAAGCAGCCTACGCCTATATCTACCAATATACGTACACGTAGAATATATGTGATTAAATTTAATGAAAAGTCGGGTTTTAAATGCTATAGCATAAAACCTTTCACAAGTTTGACGTTTTATACGACTACGCTGTAATCAGTAGCGTATCAAGTCGTTTTGAGGCCGCAGGCGTCTCTCGAATCCATGTCCGTAATTATTTTCAAATTTGCTGACACAAATATATTTCTATACTTTTATAAGAAAAATATAAATTAAATTGCTATAGTTATCTATAGAGTATGTTTACTACGAAAATTATGAATAGTAAATTAATAGTATAATGATAATTTTTCATACATATCTGTTGTATAAGTAAAGATAATTCCGATGAGTCTTGTATTTGATACATTGTACAAGATAAAAGATAATTATTGCGAACAGCGCTTTTTGGAGCAATTTCCACAGTTGGCCAATCTGCATACAACACAAAGCATAACGTCGTATAATGGTACATAAGGAAAGTTGAATTGACCCTGAAAAGAAATACCCAATGAAAGTTGCAGGAACTGATGGAGCGCCGCCTTCAACTTGCGAGTTGTTTACACAATTTGCAAACCCAATGAGCCACGGTGGTCCCACAAACACATTTCGAAAATTATAAATATTTTATATTGTATGCGACTGTTCAACCTGAGGTAGGGAAGCTGAAAAATAATCCTTTTGCATTTTGCTGAAAAGGTTCAGGTTATAGATGACATGGATCGCTCTTACTCAAGTGTGATGCTCCTATAAAATATAACATAGAGGCGCGCCTTGTGTGATTGGTCACTGGCTGTAACTGAACTTATAAATGAGAACTTTCCCCCAGTTATTCAGGTTTTATTGATTACATTCGCAGACATCGGCAACTACAAGGTGCTTTTTGAATGGCCAAATACAAAATAGATCTTCCTAAAGTTGATCGCTCCTGCAAATAAGCAGTGACTATGAACTTGAAGAACTCATAAATTAGATCTCGGAGTTGGACTACACATGACTCACGCCTCCATCCACGGGCTGTGGTCACCAATTCATTCAAGTTTCTTTGTGCCAAGAAACGCTATGCAAACAAGCTTGAAAGAAACTCTCAGGCTATCCAGCTAAACTCGATCAACCAGGACACGGATAAAAGGAAGCAAAACTCTTTTTTTTTTCTTCTTCAAAATACCAGCAGTAGCACTCGAAAAGGAGTCGAGTGGAGGGTGGCAAATAAAAAAACGTCACAACAGATTCCAAATCTGCACCATTCATGTGCAAAACTGTCTTCCAAAAGGAATAAATTGCCTGCTTTTCCCGCCTTTTTAATCCCAAAACGCCACAAAGTCACTTGAGTGAACTTGCTCTTTGCCATTCACTCCTTTTTGCGACATCCAGTGAGGGCTCTACTTTGTATTGCCTTCTTTTGATCCGAGTGTGCTGGTATAAACCTCTCTTGAGAGAGAGAGAGAGAGGGGCAAGCATTCACACGCCGCCGTATACTTCAGTTCACGAGGTCTTTTCCCTCCTGCAGTATTGAATTTCCATCCTTGAAATCGAGGCTATATGGGAATAAGGGAATAAAACGTTTTCGGTGCAGCTTTTTCAGGGCATGAGCCTGGAAGAAGTTAAGTAGTATTGCAGGGGCCTCTAAGCGGATTTGAGGGGGGAAAGATGAACGGATGCTCGTACACTTCATTGGCTTTCGGGCGACATAAGTGGCTAAAACCCCTAATCCCTTGACGGGCTTTTCACTGTTGTGGATGCTTATTGAACTGGATTTTGGGAAGTCACATTCTGCTTTTGTTGAGTACCAGCGATACGATGGAGGTTGCCATAAGCAGAGAACTTCTACTTGTGGGGCGGTGAGGATTTTTTAAAAAAATAATCGCCAAGTTGAAGCCAATGCGTATTGCGGCGCGTAGGGTAATTGAATTAACATTGCACTGGAGCAACACAACGGGTTATTGGCGATGGTCCGGGCGACCCAGAAGAACCGTGGCCTACAACTCGTAATTTTGATCCATGGTCAGATGACGATATGGCAACACGGATCTAAACTATTCTGAACTTATATACTTATCAGGTATTGCATTCTGCTAAACCTAATACAGTAGAACTCCAATTATCCGAACTCCGACTATCCGAATCGATGATTATCCGAATCGCTTTCAGAATTTCAGAAAAAAAATTTATACAGAAACGTTTTGCGATTCGCAAAATAATGATTCTGGGTTTCACATTCTAAATGATGATGAACTTATTGAAAGTTTGAGAGAAGAAAGTGTCGTTGAAGAAGATGACCTTATTGTCGAAGTTGAAGCAGACACGGGAACATCTGCTATTGAAGCATTTGCCGGCTTTGAAACTGCGTTGAAGTGGATGGAGCGACAGCCCGAGTGTGACCACATGCAACTTCTCATTGTCAAGCGGATGAGCGACTTGGTTGCCCGAAAACGGATGAAGACAGTCAAACAGCTTACTTTGACCGAGATGTTTAGCAAGCAATGACTTTCATTTACAGTACGGTATGTACATACTGTACTAATGTACAACACTTGTAAGTACGCTTAACATGTAAAAGTGCTCCCTTTCCATTTAATTAATTAAAAGCTCTTTTTCTTTAAAAATAGTTTTTTTTTCCTCCCATTTTCAACATACATACAGTAATTAATTAAAATACTAACAGACCCTTTTTTCGGAAACGATCCAATTATCCGAATTTTTGATTATCCGAATGGGGTCCGGTCCCAATTGATTTGGATAATTGGAGTTCTACTGTAAGTGTATGTCTTTTTATAGGCATCCAATTTACGTTCCCTACTATATAACTTAACCTACCAAGGGGTTCACACGTATAATTTCACCTTACATCCTCCAGTCTTCACAGCACTTCTAATCCGTTTTGACCTATAGAATCGTTCATAGGATTCTTTCAACCAATAGGTGAGGTTTAATCCATGTGTGCTGTGAAGAAAAAGCCACAACTCAGAAATTCGAAGTTCAAAGGGGCTAAGTGAAAAAAATTATCATGAGTTACTAATAAAATCTAATGCAAATCTACAACACTTGAAAATCCTTTTACTGGGAATGAAATGAATGTCGGTGCTGTAGTGATCAGTATATAGAACATGGTCATTTCACATCAAATCGGGCAGAATAGGTAATTATTTATAACTCTAAATGAGCTAACGTTTGATTATAATTACAATCAAATATCAAGACACTCAGTTTCATGTTCATCTGAGTAATCTTTCAAATTTTTCATAGCATTTAATCAATTTTTTGATTATATAAGTGATTTATAACCTTTGGAAATAAATTTCAGAGCCTAAGACACACAAAATCATTTTTCTCCAAAGGATATAATTTTCTCTTCACATTGCTTAATGGTTAATTTGTACTGTTCTCTTATATGTACTTAAACAAGTAACATCTTAAGCATGATTCGCTTAGTCGATCTTTATATTTAAAAACTCGTAAACACCACATAAGAAAAACAGAACGCTATTTTAATTATTCAGAAATTTTTTTAGTAGTTGAAAAACGAACACAAAAATTAAATTCGAATGTTTGCGAGGTGAAAAACTGGGCGTGTTTTTACAAGCGTTTAGACTGCGATTCTAAGATCCAAATTGAAAGCGACGCAAACATTCGGTTGAGTTATTCTCTATAATACTATTTTTAAGTAGGGGTAATGAAATTCGTTAAATAGACAAGGAAGAGACGATGAAATGCATGCTGCTTACCTGAAAAAAAATTAGTCGAAACGAATTTCACTCGCGAAGTTTTTATCACGAGAAAAAGTAGGGTCAGGTTTAAGAGAAGCAACAAAAAAGCCTCGAGGTTCTTGCATTTGAAAACTTAGAATAAAAAGGGGTTCAGAATAAAGGGATTGATAAAGAATTTTTTTAAATGTTTACTCTGAAGAAAATTCTTTGAAATCAAATCCCAAATTGTTCCTTTTTCCTTTAGACTATATATCCAATTATCCGCTATATCCGATTTGAATAGTTCTTGTGTTTCATCAATTACATATAAAGGTTTATTGCTAGCCATTTAGTTATTGTAATAATAATTCAGCATTTTTAATGCGCAAGAGAAAATATAAAATTATAAATATTTATTCATATTAAACGAAAATATTCTTTTTTCAAGGCGTAGTTTGTTATTGTTTAATACCCTTTGAAAAGCTATTTTCGGAGATAACCACAAAAGAGATTTTTAATAAAGATACGTAGAATATATAAACCAGAGAATGTTTCACGGATGGATGACACTAATGAACAACTGTTTGCAGAAAAGAAAGCATAGAAATTAAATATATTTTTATAAATTTTATTGAATGTTATTTTAAAATATTGTATGTTATCTTGTGCTTTGTGAGAAATAAAAGTTTTTTAATAGAGCTTTGATTATTTTACGCCAAACAAAATACTAACAACTCTTCAATTGAATTCAGAGGCCGATGCAGGAAGAGGTTCAAAGTTATCCCCTCTGACGTTTTGAAGAAATTGTATCAGAAATAATTCAACAGGGGATGCGAAAAATTTAAAGGTTATTTTTCGAATAAAATAGCGAATATATATTAAGTGAGCGCGGCAAAGCAACAAAAACTATACGAATTATAAAAAATCATTAAATGGAATGAATATCCCCTTAAGTTTTTTTTTAACCATTTGTGAAAAAATTATTCTTTTTTACACATTGGAAGTGAAATTTTGACCGATCGGAAACATTTTTCTTCATGCCAACTCGATTGTAGAATCTGTTGCAATTCTTTCAGTTCATCCCATGTGCTGCCATCAAGTGGTGAAATGTGGAAACAGTAGTATTTATTTTAAGGTCAAATGGAAACACTAAAACTATGTATTAATTTTAAGTGCGTGGCAGGCTTTCAAAATTTATTATGCAAAATGGTTGTGAAAAAGAATGTTTTGAAAGTTATATAAATTTATTTCATTATTTTTTTTATTATTTCACTAAAATAATAATTTCTAATTGCTTATTAAATTACCTTATTTATGTATAAACTAAATTGGTGTAATTTATATTCATTTAAAGGTTTTTACGAACCAGATAGAATTGATATATACAGACCACATCAGTAATTGTTTGTTTTTGGGAAGATCACTAAAAAAAATTGTAAATTTTTGTGCTTTTTTTATCTGCACTTGTTTTGATATCATGAGCTAGATATTAGACCAGATACAGTCGATATAAAAGGGAAGATGGAAATTGAACTTGGGCCGAAACTTGTTTTCCCCCAGTGATTTAATTAAAAAATTATAAATTTTGTATCGTTTCTGATATGATGTCAAATATACCAGCCATGTGTAATTTTCCAAGCCTTCCATAAAGTTAATACCGCCCCTCACGAGGTCCTTAATTTTTTATGTCCGAATAGACGACGGCTTCATTTCAAACTCAGAGTGGAATTTTGAAGATTGTATAAATATCCAATTTTGAAAACTTGCAGTCATTAAAATTTTTTGCATTCGATAACAATCATTTTTGCTGGAATGATGATAACTTGATCGAAAGGCATATTGGTAAATTATATCTTGTACTGGAGGTAATTAGTTAATTTGCATCAGATTATTACAGCTTTCTGAAAAGCTCTTTACATGGACTCACGTATTCAGAAGAACGCACAGTTCTAAATATAAAAAGTATTGTACAATATATGTACAAAACAACGACTGCAAATATTTTATCCACCACTACAGTAGATAACTTACGAGACCGTTGTATACACAAGTCAGAGCAACGTTTCCCAACAATATGTTACAGGTATATCTCTTTGCACGATCAAATTCAAATTGGTTCAAAATTTAAGGAAATATTTATCGAGCACAGCGAATTTAAATAAACTGATTTTGGTAATACTCATTTAGGCATTTAACAGTTTTCCTGTTTTTCAATGAAATAATAACTGTAAAACATTTCAAATTTTCAAAAACTGCGAGCTCATTAAATTATTTTTTTCGGGTGGATGAGAAATTACGATTAAAATTTAAATAAATAATTATGAAACTCCACAAATTGTTTTGGCACCAAATTACAACGCAATATTTACTGTAAAATGGAAGGAAATCTGCGAATTAATAAAGTTTTCTATTTAACCGCATACGGAAAATGCAAATGTAATGCGCAATTTGATTTCAAAATTCACTTTCAGGTACAGGAACTCTTAAATTTTTATCCCTAACGTTTGTGTGTGTGTGTGCGCGTGCGTGCGTGCGAGCGCGCGTGTGTGTGTGAAAATGTTATCCATCTGAAAAATTTACATTTTGTTAAGCGACACGAATGTTGCAAAGGATTCATATGGTCAACAATTGACTCGTTGAATTATCAATTTTAACTTATTCAGAAATTTCACACCAAAATATAAAGTGTTGATTTTCAGAAATTAATCCACTTGATTAAGAACTGTCACGGGTTTCATAAGGACCAACATATATATTATGCTCAGTTTAGTAATAACTGCTTTAAAAATGGACCGCCATTTATAAGATTTGCTAACAAATATTTAAAATATTCAGATTAGTTAAACACAAAAATTCCGCAGTAAAATATAAATGTTAGGTGATGTAATCAATGTTAGGTGAGGATAACATACAAGGAAACTACTCATAAGAGCTGTTAAAAATCATAATAAAAAGCATCTTATTTACAAAGAAGACAAATAGCGTCTTTCTCTGATAGGAAGCTATGCCTGAAATGAGTAAACATGTACAGTGACTCATAAGAAAACGTAGACTTTTCACTACTTTTTAATATTCATTTCTTATCTATTCCATTTAAAGTATGAAACTCAAGTAAATCATTTTCCAACACCACCTGCCAACGAGTTTTTTCAGTCGAATGCCCAAAAAGGTCATTAGAGGTCTCTGAATCGATCTATCCCTTGATTGGCGCGTCGTTCATGGAAAATTCAAAGTACCTTTCAATAAGGAATAACTTTTTTTCAAATGTATATGCATAGAATTTGCATAAAGAGCTGTCTTCAAAACAAATTGTGCGTAAAATTAATAATTTTCAAAAACAAGAAAATTTTATTTTTTAAAATCAAGGTTTACCAATCCTTTTATACCAAATATTAAATTGTTTGATTCAGTCGTTTCTGGGTAATAAAGTGGAACAGAGAACGCAAAAAATTTCTAAACAAATATGCGTACATTTCACCCAAAAAGAAATCAATATTGGATTTTGCAAGAGATTACAAAATGTTCTGATCAACGAACGATTAAAACATACAAAATAAATTGAGATATTATACTTTGATTTCATAAACCGCATGGAATTAAGTTTTTAGGCCCACTTATGTAGTATATTTGTATTTGAAATTAGTGGATATCACACCTAAAAAGGACACAATTCAACAAACACTGTCCACGAAAAAATTGTAACAACCCGATCCCTGAATCACTGACAACAACGGGTTCACTCTAGTAGAGAAATGAGGTAGATTGAGGTCACAGCGATATATCCTGCACCTTTACTGTTTGTCATTGGCATGGTGTGGAAGTTTGGAGAGTGGGGTGCCACCTTAGGTGTTCACTTTGCCCTTTGGGATTCATCACAGTCCATTATCAATAACAAACCTGTCCATATGTAATAAACCGGACGATCCCCAATTGTGTTGCTCCAGTGCGATGTAAATTCAACTACCTATCTGTTGTCTGCCTGCTACGTCACGTGTGTAATGTGTTATCTAAGAGCACAGCAATCCCCGGTCATACACTAATATATGACCTTTCTGGTGTAATTCTGGAATAATAAAGAGTTCTCTAATCATACGTGTTTATTTCTTTGTCTCTTTATGTGCTTCACACATACAAAGTTTCATTCCTGTCGAAAACTGGCTTTGGGATGTTACAATATTTATGGCAGAGCGCAAATCTTAATTGAGATTCTGAAAAATTGTGAATTCCCATCTAAAGTTAAAATTAAGGTCTTAATAAGATCTCCTCAAAACCTTTTTCCTGTGCAACATTATATCGTTATTGCAATTCCAAAAGTTTTTTCAGGTGTTATTTGCCTAAAAAAATTTGAGTTCAGGGGTTGTGTTCATTTTGGCCTGACTGGGTCCTAACAGGGACAATAGCAGCCTAAGATGGACACAATCATATGAATACAGGCCACCCTCAGGAGAGTTACTAATAGCAAGGTAACGGAGACCGAACTTTAAAGTGTACAATTAGTTTCTTCTACCCAAATAGTTTGATTTCTAGTTTCAGAAATGTTTGACCAGATGCATAAAGCGAGGAACAATTTTAGACGTTTAACAAGAAATACATTGACCAGTTGGGATTTTTTATGGGAGCCCGTCAACTTAGTTCTGATAACGGGGTGTACATATTTAAGGGCCTTGAGAGTTGCGATATGTCATGCATTTTACTTGATTGGTTTCCTCTTTAAATAACCTCTTTGTTGTGCCTAGTCGAATAAAGAAGCCGTCATTCATATCTTTCCAACTCCAGATTTGATTTTCCAAAACAATACGCTGACTGGATAATTTTTTACGACAATAAATAAAATGGAAATAACGAGATCAGGATTGACTCAAGCAATGAAAATAAAAATAAAAATGACTAATTTTTCCACCTCTACAGCTAGTCTCGAAGCTCCAAGGTCGGGAAACAGCGACTTCTCATCTGAATTTCAATATCTCGAGAAATCGTTCCGCTATGCGTCATCACAAACTGCTCATTTATAAGCAAAGTGTCCGAACGCCTCTTGTAATTTGCATCCCTGGAGTCGCACAATCAAACCACAAGTGTCATTTCACTTGGAATAATGTCTGAAAAAAATGTGAATTTTATTGTACTATTCCCGTCTTCATATTAAATTTTGTGTCGTAAAAATGCTTATCACAATGTTATCGTAATGGGCATTAATGAATCTGGCAACATGAATTTTTGAGTTGCTATGTCAATATCATAAAAACAGGATGTCATCGTTTGAACAATGGTTTTTTTTGGTAGCGTCTTTCAAATGCGTCACTGTACCACTTTTTAACCCTCTTAAATACATATTCAAAATCAAATGTTGTAACAGTATCAACACAGTTTTTTAAAGGGTAACCCCTTTTTTGAAAACAGATTCTAATTTTCTGTAATACATTCGTTTTGAATAAAGGATTTATATAAAATACATTTATTTTGGTCAAATCTGATGAGTTTATGGGTGGTTGAAATTCATAGCTTTTAATATAAAAAGAGTGTTTCAGTCTTTTTATTATACCTTCCAAAATAATCAGATCAAAGTAATTTTTTGTTTTTTAACTGTTGAATAATCCAAACAAAATTTCTTTAAAAAAATGTTATTTTCAGGGGTTGTGTTCACTTGAGGTTACAGGTACTTAGGACTTAGTTTGACACGAATTTTTACAAGTAATCAACTTTGGTTGGATCAAGAAGTAATAAACAAGAGTGGTCACTATCCTCTTATTGAATTGTAATCTATTATAAGCAATGTATCAACTCAAATGAAGCGTTTAGGCTTGTTTTGTTATTTGGCGATTGTCTTGTACGCAAATTAGTTTATAACGTAGTATAACTTAATTCTGAAATGTTTTTAAAGTTTCATTGAAACATGCACACTTTTATTAATAAAAATAAAACCTTAACCTTTTTAGACGATTGCCGGTAAGCAGTTGTACCATGATCGCGCCAAGTAAGAATTTAGACAACGGCCAGTACATCAGTTGTACAAACGTCAAAAAAAAAAATGACTCACCCGATCGCAATTGCATAATTTAGATCACAGAACAAAACGCGGAAGGTAGCAATCGATAGGGATTAATGTTTTCTACAAACATCAATATTTAAAATTTTGTCTAAGAGGTCTTCATATCAAATTGGGTGCTTGCTCCAAAACTTTTTTCTTTATAGTTTTTATTAATTAATTAATGAAAAGAACAGGAACGAACAAGTAAAATTAAATAATTTGTGATCTTATATGTTTCTGAAGAACAAATTTATTTAAGTATAATCGTGTGTTGGTTTCAAATAAGAATAAAATTCTTGACAGGATTTCTTAAAATTTCCTTTGGTAATTAGCATTGCAACCGTGTTTTTTCGCTCGTCCCCAACTTATTCATTAGTGAAAAGACCCATTATACAGGTGCATTAGTGCCGGATAGACATAAAATATATTCAATAATTATACGAAAGTTCGTATCATTCAAATTATTGGTGTAAAAATGTTTGAACAGTTCCACCCTATGACTTTCGGTAGAAACATCCCCAGTGTTCCATTCTGTCGCTTTTTGCGGTGTAATGGAAAGGTTATACCAATCAAATACTTCTGTATTTTGGTTACAATTAATAAATCCCTTTGAAATCAATACATCCACTACACTTTGAATTTTATCCCCACATAGGTATTTTGGTTAAATTCGCCCATTGAAATATTTCTAATTCTACACAGAAGAAAGTCCACTCTGCTCCAAATATTCTTAACTTGTTATACAGAACTCAGCAGCTGTTTATTTCATATACTTATTCTTCGTCAACGCTGCAGCCATTTCTTGAAATTTTGCCATAAATTACGAACGGAGGGAGAAACAGAGTAGCACTTTGTTCCAAGGCCAAAGGATACAAAGTTGATTTATTTAATTCGTGGCTTCAATTGCAGAAATATAACCCTTCGATCTTAAACGCAGCTTGATGGAACGTTGCTGACTATGCATGCATAAAAAAGCCGTAATTCAGAGTTAGGGTTTTTGTTTTTTAATTCTCAGTATGTTTGTGCACGTTTATCGATACTCAAAAAGTAGTTTCAATACTCTTTCGATAGCAGGCATAAGCACAAGTCACCTAGTTATACCACTATAGTCCAGCAATTTATGATGCTCTGTCAACTTCATTACCAAATTCTTTCAGTTTCTACGCGAACACTATACACAAAATGATGTAAATATATATACACAATAACGCATTCAAAGTCTATAGGTAGACAATTTTCGGCAGTTTGAATCGCGTTGAGAATTATGTGAACTCCACATCCGATATTAATGTTCTTCCCAGAGATAAATTTTGACTAGTTTTGCTTAAACACTGTTGACACTCTTTTCAATCCGCGATATATGCAGTTTAAAATTTCTTCGCAAACCAAATCGGAACTCGTACCCTATTGGAATGAATTCCATGCGAATTCTAATTTTGTTTGCGAAGCAAACCAAATTATGAATATTATGAACTATGGTTTGCTTACAAAATTGGATAACAGCCATAACGGATTTGCCCGTGGTGTTGATTTGCTTCGTAAACGAAATGGGAATTCGGCGTGACGTCACAATCTCTTGAGAAAATATCAATATTCAATTGAAAAATTATTTATTAAAAGAAAATTAAAGGTATAAGGTATCTATCTGGTGTCAAATTTTCAGCAGATTCTAAAAATCCGTTAAAATTTTAATCTATCTTTGACGATCCCGATTAAAAAAAAAAAAGAACTAAACAGCGCAAGCCAAAATGTTTTTCTTTTTTTTTTCTTTCTTTCGCTGAAATTGTAAGAGGGTAGGAAAAGTAATCGGTTTACTTTTTGAGCGCGAAGGTTGACGTCACAATCTCTTGCGGGATAAAATTTTTTTTTATTTATTTAAAGAAAAGAATATTTTTAGTTATCGTTCCAATGAAATTTTTCAGCAGATTTCAAATCCGTTGAAATTTTTACTCCTTCTTTAACGGTCAAGGAGATAGAAAAAAGAACTAATAACTCCAGTTAAAAGTTTGTTTTCTGTGGTCTGTCGGAAAATCATTCCTCCGCGCAAAATGAAAACGTAAACGAAAAAATAAATCTAGAATCTCTGATCTTCTATGCGATTGTATTCAATAATAATTAAATTTCATTAAAATCATTTTAAAATTTTATAGATTAAATTTTAAAATTCGCCGCGACCCTAAAATTGCAAAAAAACTTCGGACTACCTGTGTGCCAAATCCCATCACTGTATGTGTCAACATTTGTGAGGACTTTGGGTGCAGAAAACACTTTCTTCTCTAACATTATAAAAGGAAGTGTTTGTTTGTTTGTCTGTTTGGGGCAGCGAAATCCTGACGATTCTATGGCACTTACAGTAATGAGATTGGGCACACAGGTAGTCCTAATTATTTGCAATTTTTGGGTAGCAGCAAATTTTAAAATTCAATCTAGAAGATTTTTAATGAATTTAACAGTTATATTCTCCATCGCTTTTCAAACGCGAACTTTTTCTACTCATGCGATCTTGCAGTCAGGGTTTGGAATCATGCGAAGTTTTTTTCATACGCTGAAGGCGTAGAAAATTATTTTTTTCGTTTCCGCTTTGATATTGCGCGATTGATTTCCCAGCCAGACGATAAATTTTTTACTAAAGTCAAAGTTCTTTTTTTTTTCTATCTCCTAGACCGTTAAAGAAGAGTAAAAATTTCAACGGATTTGAAATCTGCGGAAAATTTCACTTTAGATTGTTATCTAAAAATATGATTTTCTTTAAATAGATAATTTTTAATTGAATATATCTTCAACGGTTTGAAATCTGCGGAAAATTTTACACCAGATTAACACCTTACATCACGGCGTAGCACGGGCAACGAAAATGAAAAAAATGAAATTAAGGCTTCTTTTACTTGTCACAAGATAATTATCAATGAAATGTAGAGTAATCCAAATTTGTTCCGCAAACCAAAACCCCAGGCAACGCCGTGTTGTAAGGTATTAATCTTGTGTAAAATTTTCCGCAGATTTCAAACTGTTGAAGATGTATTCTATTAAAAAATTATTTATTTAAAGAAAATCATATTTTTAGGTATCATTCTAAACGGAAATTTTCCGCTGATTTCAATTTTACTCTACCTTCAACGGTCAAGGAGATAGAATAAAGAACTAACTTTAGTCAAAAGATTTATTGTCTGGCTGGTAATTTATTCGTCCGGGCAAAATCAAAGCGGAAATGAAAAAAAAAATTTTGTCCGCGTACTGCAGATGAAAAAAACTTGGCATGATTCCAAACATTGACTGCAAGGTCACACGGGTAGAAAAAGTTTTCCGCGTTTGAAAAAGCGATGGAGAATAAAACTATTAAATTCATTTAAAAATCTTCTAGATTGAATTTTAAAATTCGCAGCGACCCAAACATTGCAAATAATTCGGACTACCTTTGTTCCAAATCTCATTGCTATAAGTGCCATAAAATCGTTAGGATTTTGCGGCCCCAAACAGGCAAACAAACACTTCTTTTTATAATATTAGAGAAGAGATGAGTTCATTATTTCAATGAAAAAAAAAAAGAATGCAGTTTCAAATTAAGAAAAAGAACTCAATGTACAGTGTGGAATCCATGCCATTACTTTCACTATTTATTAAAAGTAAAAATTAAAAAAATAACTTTCTTACCTATACTTCTCTTACAATCACTAAGCACGTGGCACATTTTATGTTGAAGTTATAGCAAAATTTCTTTATCCATTCATTGAAGGAACACCTGTTTTCCGACTACTTCTACCGACGAGATAAATTCAATTTTTCATAGTTTTTCAATCTAAATTTAGTCATCCATTGGCAACACCATTGTTGAAGAACGTGAACAGACTCAATGGTTGTGACTTTTGTTTACTAGTGACTTTAAATTAACATGTTTTTTAAGGTAAATGTGTGTGGCAACAGTGAGGTTGTTCTGATTGCTTCTTGTGAAAAATATTGATATAGTTCTCGTTTGTATACTGTTCTGATCGCTGTTAATGAAAAAGGTTTTCGTTTAGTTCCATTGTCATTTATTAAAGAAAAAGATTTAGATCGAATTTAAACAAGATTTAGATCGAATTTAAACAAGATTTAGATCGAATTTAAACAAGTGGCGTCCGCGACAGGACAAATGGCTATCTAGAGAAAACAAAACAGCGAAGATATTACAGATATTCGGGTGAGTTTTTAATAGTTTGAATATATCATTCGAAATATTTATTTGTATAAGTATGGAAGTTTTATTACGAAAACGCAAGCCTTTAAGGCAGTCGTTTACAACTACAGCCAATGCTTTAGAAGCAGAAATTCTAAAAGCTGATATGAATATTGGTCAGCTCCAAGTATTGAACTCGCAATTAGAAGGTAAATTTAATAGATTAGATGAAGTTCAATCAGAAATTTCTGAACTTTTGCTGGAAGCTGAAAACGAAAGCGACTATTTGACTGATTTTGAAAATAATGAATCATACCGCGATAAATATATCGGTTTAAAAACAAAAGTGGAACAGAAAATGGCGAATTTGATGCCTGTAGTTACACCTGTAATTTCAGAAAATTCCACGAAGAGGAATTTTAAACTACCGCAGTTGGAGCTTCAAAAATTCAATGGGGAAACTCGAAATTGGTTAGGATTTTGGGGACAGTTCAAAAAAATCGACGAAGATGTAAATATAGATGATGATGATAAATTCCAGTACTTATTACAAGCGACTGTCGTTGGTTCCCCAGCAAGAGAGCTCGTAGATAGTTATCCTCCCTCAGGTGCGAATTATAAAGAAGCTATCAAGCAGCTAAAATCCAGATTTGCACTCGACGAATTACTGGTAGAAATATACGTTCGTGAATCATTAAGGTTGGTTTTAGCTCAAGCTGCCAAAGATGGAAGTATGACTCTCCAATTTATATGATAAGTTAGAAACTCAACTCAGAGCTTTGGAGACATTAGGGGTAAAAAGTGAGATTTATGCAGCTATGCTATATCCCCTTGTAGAGTCTACCCTACCGGAAGAAATTCTGAGGGCGTGGGAGCGATCTCGACAGCGTAAGAAAAGTGTCGCGCATTCTGAAAACTTAGGAAATTTGTTGAATTTTCTACGTATTGAAGTTGAAAGTGAAGAGCGTCTCCAATTGGCACGTACAAGCTTTTCTGCTGCAGACAAAGTTGTCTCTGTTCCGGCTACCGCCGCCTGTATTTATGCGGGAGACTCAAAGAAGAAACAAGTTCATTCTTGTATATGTGATAAGGAATCACATAATTCCTCCGAGAGCTTTAAGGTGCACAATCTTTCATTTGAGGATAAGAAAAATTTACTAAGAAAGAAAAAGGCTTGTTTTAGTTGCTTAAAAACTGGGCATGGTGCCGAAAAGTGTAAAAGTTTTGTGAAATATTTACTTTACAACAAACGTCATGTAACGGTGATGTGCAGAGAACTAAAAGGTTCTAGAAGTCTCAAAAAAGAACAACCTAAACTAGCTAATGAAACGAGTGAAGTCTTATTGTCTAATCAAAACATGCGAACAACTCTTCTGCAAACTATAATGGTGAAGATTGTTTACAATGGAAAGACGGAATTGGTGCGAACACTTTTTGACAGTGGATCACAGAGGTCTTACATACGGAAAGAAATAGTAAAGAGACTAGATTTAGTCCCGTTAGATCAAGAGACTTTGAGTCACAATCTTTTTGGAGGAGTTGAAACTGAGTTGCAGGTTCATGGGATTTTTGATATAGAGATTCAAAATGTGGAAAACGAATTCAAATACAAGTTATCGGTTTTAGATAAAGATAAAATTTGTGGATATATTCCGAGGGTGAAATTCAGAGATATAAGTTCCTCACTTCGGAAACATAAAATTAAAATCAATGATTCTGGTAAAGATACTCCTGAGATCGGATTGTTAATAGGTGCCGATTATTCCGGACAATTGATGACGAGTAATATCATGACGATCGACAAAAGCCTTATTGCTATCGAAACAAAACTGGGTTGGACACTACAAGGTCCGGTGAAGAGTTAATCTACCTTGCTTGATGCCGTCGGACTTTGCAATTTAGATCTCACAGAACTGTGGAATTTAGAAACAATTGGCATAAAAGATCCGGCAGAAGTGAGGTCAAAGGAGAATTTAGATAATTAAACCCTTAAATTCTTTCGAGAAAATGTGAAAGTAATAGAATGTAATAGGTATGAAATATGTTTGCCTTGGAAGGACGGTCATCAGATTCTTGGAGATAATAAAGATCAAGCGGAAAAGAGGCTTTATGCTAATACAAGAAGACTTCAGAAAATGGGATATTTTGAAGATTACGATGATACTATAAAAAGCTGGCACGAGGAGGGCATAATTGAAATAGCTCCAAATAATGGTACAATTGGTCACTATCTATCGCATCAAGCAGTGATCAAGAATTCGAGTTTGACTACAAAAGTTCGTCCTGTATTTGATGCATCGTTAAAGGATGAAAAAGGGAATTCTTTAAATGCTTGCCTTGCAAGGGGGCCGAATTTGATAGAAATTCTGCCAAAACTTTTGATGCAATTCCGGCAACATACCATCGGTGTTACCGCTGATATAAAGAAAGCTTTCCTGCAGATTGGCTTTCCAGCTAGGGACAGAGACTTTTTGAAATTCCTATGGTGGAAAGATGCAAGCCAAAATGAAATTGTTACCTATAGGCACTGTCGTGTCGTGTTCGGCATTACTTCAAGTCCGTTCTTGTTGGGAGCAACAATTTCCCACCACTTAGATAATGCTCCTCAAGGGTTAAAAGGAACAGCGCTTAAATTGAAGAAATCCTTTTATGTCGACAATTGTATCACCAGTTTTGAAACCGAAGAGGAAGTAGTCACGTTCAAAGAAGAATCCCGGACTCTGATGTCTTCAGGAGGGTTTGACCTTAGAGGGTGGATTGCTGCACCATTCAAAGGCACAACTTCCACTCAAAAGATCATTTCAATTCTGGGACTCTCATGGGACACAGAGACTGATGAAATTTATTGCAATTTAACCTCTTTGACCTTTTCTGAGAGTGTCCATACCAAAAGGTATCTGCTGTCAGTTGCACAGAAAATCTTCGACCCCATCGGATATACTAGTCCAGCTACGTTAATTCCAAAACTGATTTTGCAAAAAACATGGAAGATGAAACTTTCTTGGGATGAAAATCTTCCACAAGACATAGAAAGGGAGTTTCAGGCCTGGCTAAAAAAGTTGCACTTGAATTATTGTAAACTTTCAAGACGACTTGTGTTTGGATCCTTTGACGAATGCTCTATTACTCTACATTGTTTTAGTGATGCTAGTAAGGTATCTTATGCAGCATGCGTATTCTTACGTGCATCTTTTGAGGGCAAAACTTCGGTACAGTTAGTATTGTGTAAGTCTAGAGTAGCACCTGCCAAAGAAGTAACCATTCCTAGATTAGAGTTGCTTGGAGCACTCATAGCTACTCGTTTGTATTGTCAAGTCATTGACGCTCTCAAATTGACAAGGTGCCAAGCGTATTTTTGGAGTGATTCATCTGTAGTTCTGACTTGGATAAAAAGAGATTCCCACTGGAGTATTTTCGTGGCAAATCGTGTCGCCGAAATTAGGGGATGCACCAAAATTGAAGATTGGCATTATGTACCGGGTTCAATCAATCCAGCAGATCTTCCATCTAGAGGGTACGATGCCAGAAAACTACTGCAGAGCAGATGGTGGGAGGGGCCCGACTGGCTTAAACAAGAGCCAGATAAATGGCTTATGTATGGAGTGTCAGAAGTAGATGAAGAAACGGTTAATTCAGAAAGAAGGAAAAACGTTGTTTCTAGCGTTTCCTGTATGACCCCACACTTTTCGGATACATTTACTCGATTTTCTAGTTATTATAAGAATGTGAGAGTGTTAGCTTGGATCTATAGATTTTTCAATAACAGTCGTCATCAGAAGGATGCAAGATTAAGATGTAAAGAGCTAATCTCGGAAGAAGTGAATTTTCCAGAAAAAAAGTTGTTATATTTGATTCAAACCGATAGTTTTCATAATACTGATGCTAAGGCTTTAAAAGGGATGCATACATTTAAGGATGACAGTGGACTAATTCGAATAAGAACTAAACTAGTTTTAAGTGACTGAGACGAGAACTTCAAGTGTCCAATTCTATTGCCAGGAAACCATACACTAGTTCACCGCTTAATAGAACAGAAGCATCGACGACTGCAACATGCAGGTGCCGGAACCTTGATCTCTAATTTAAGAGAAGATTATTGGATTGTCGGTGTGAGACGACTTATAAAAAGAATTTGCTCAAAGTGTGCTATTTGCAAAAGATTCAAAGGGAAATCTATTCAGCCGCCATTCGCACCCCTACCAAAAGACCGTATAAAAATGCGGGAGTTTTTGAGGTTACTGGAATTGATTTGGCTGGCCCACTCTATGTATTGTCTGGTGAAAAGGCATGGATTGTGAATTTTACATGTGCCATTTATCGTGCTGTACACTTCGAATTAACGGAGTCTTTATCAACAGATTCCTTTATAATGGCACTAAGACGATTCATAGCCAGAAGGGGTAGAGTAAGCGTTATACATACGGATAATGGTACTAACTTTGTGGGAGCCAATAGAGCGTTAAACGAGCTTGATTGGGAAAGAATACTGGAGTTTTCGACAATTGAGAAGATTAAATGGAAATTCAATCCTCCAACCGCTGCCTGGTGGGGTGGTTTTTGGGAGAGGTTGGTGCGGATGGTAAAAGAGCCTTTAAGACGAGTTTTGGGTTCTAAAACAATAAGTTATATTGAATTAGAAACGGTGCTATGCGATTGTGAAGCAACGATGAATTCAAGACCATTGACTTATTTAGAAGACGAGACGACAGAATTAAAGCCATTGACACCTGCATATTTTATGCAAGGAATTCCACACAATGATGTGCAGGATCTCGATACTATTGACAGTAACAGCTTGAATCGTCGTCTGCGGTATCTGCAAAAGCTCCGAAATTATTTACGCACAAGATTCAGAAATGAATACCTAGCCATGCTAGTGCATAGAGGAGAACGAAGGGGAGACACCTTACAAGTGGGTGATGTGGTTTTGATTGCCACTCCGGACAAGCGCATCAACTGGCCTTTGGGTCTCGTTCTTCAGGTATTTCCGGGTACAGATGGCCATGTAAGAGTGGCGAAAGTAAAAACGGCTCAGGGTGAAAAAATAAGACCCGTCCAAAACCTTTATTTTTTAGAAGTAGCTCGTCCTGCAGATCTACCTCCGCGTTGTCAATCTCAAGTGTTGCCAAATCCAGATCAAGCCACAGATCCTAAGAGATCATTCCCACTAAGTTCACCAACACATCAACAGACTGATGCATCAGAGATTACTGAACCATTTTCGGAGTCATTTATACTGGATGAACCTACAACCACTAGAATATGGAGACAAGTAAAAGTTCCTCATCGGCTGAATCTTTGAACTGAAATAGTCTATAGTGTTGCAATTTTGTAAAATTGCAAGGTGGGAGAATGTTGAAGAACGTGAACAGACTCACAATGGTTGTGACTTTTGTTTACTAGTGACTTTAAATTAACATGTTTTTCAAGGTAAATGTGTGTGGCAACAGTGATGTTGTTCTGATTACTTCTTGTGAAAAATATTGATATAGTTATAATGCTGTTTTATGTCGCATAAAATTTCATGCTGTTCAGGCATTATTTGTATCTTTTTAAGGTGGGATGGGATTGGAGGTTTTGAGTTTCCCACAATTCCAACCATCCTCGAAACAACGTTATTTCATTTTATGAAAGTGTTTGGTAATTGCGAGTGTGGGGCATTTGGCGTTTCAACTGGTCCCACACATGCTCTATAGGGGAAAAGTTCGGGGAGAGGGTCGTCCATGGAAGAGTCTGAACATGACGTAGGAAGTCTTGAGCAACTAGAGCTGTATGTGGATGAGCATTATTTTGATGGAAAATTACCCCTGCAAGACCATTTAGGAAAGGTCCCACGTGGGATCAAAGAATGTCATCAACATAACGCTAGCCCGTTAAGGTTCCACGTACTACAATTAGAGTGGACCGGCTATCGTAGGCTATACGATACTATTACTAGCCAGTCTATTACGCCTGCTGTGCGGGCAGTGTGTCGCGCGACAGCGTATGTGGAATTGTACCGTTCACCAGGGCATCTCCACACCCGTACCCGGTTATCATCTGTCCCCAAAACGATCCGGGATTCATCACTAAACACCACGTTTTGCAATCTGTGGCATTCCACGTCGCTCTGGCATGGCACCACTGTATACGGAGTCGCCTGTGTTTCGGTGTTAAAGACAGTAAACGAAAAGAGCGCTTGGATAGCAGATACTCTTCCGCAAGGCGTCTTTAAATGGTTTGTGGAACAACTGGCACACCTACATTTGATTGCATCGTTGAACGAGTCACTGTGGGATCCACAAGAATTTGCCGCACAATCCTTCGATCCTCTCGCATTGTCGTCTTCCTGGCCACTCCAGACAGAAGCGGCTCAATCCCATGATAGTACTTTACGTAAGTCCAACTTGATTGGCTAGTTTCACGGGCTTGGCTTCACTTGGATATCTCGCTAATCTGATTGTTGCAGTAACCATTTGAGTTTGAATATGCGCGTTGTTTCGTAGAAATATAATACATACACTAGCGCCTCAGCGTACAGCGTAAGTGTCCGACAAGTTGACTCTGATTTGCTCCTCATATATATGTTGTATATTAAGGGTACTTATACTTTAAAGAGCTTCTTTCCATGAGGCAACAATGGCCTAATGGCTAAAGTCACCTACCTTCAGATCAGCGTCGGCAGCGGAGGATAACTTCCCAAGTTCGAATCCGGCGTAAAAAATTTTTAGATCCTCCAAATTATTTTTAAAAAATTCCAATTTAATTCCTTTTGAGTCTAAATTACTTTTCCTAATTTTTAATACCCTTTTTATATTTTTCCAAGCTTCCGTTGTGATTTTACATAAATAATCAAAGAACCACTCCTGAACTCACTACCAGCTGATATTTTTCCGCCCCTCTGCCGTCCCCTTTGCTTTAGGATGATGGTGTCGTATCCATCCCTGGCTTAGGACCATTCTGATGTAACAAAAAGCATACATAAAACACTAACTTATATAATTATATATAATAAAAGGATACAATTTTCGACTCCCACCTCTACCCACCCATAGCCATGGATCTGAAAAGAAAAGAAGAAAGCAGAAAGGAAGAGATAAATTGCCAACAGAAAAATTCTCATGACATACGTATCTAGGTCATGTGATCCGATTAGCCAATCAAGTTGGACTTGCGTAAAGTACTATCATGGGATTGAGGCGCCTGTCTCCAGACCCGGTTGGCCGCACGTGGGTCATCTCATGTCTACTGATCCCAACATGTTCTGACGGCACACTCCGAACGATCGACCTGGCGAGCAACACGGCGCGTCAACCAACCTGCGGTTATCATCCGATGATGAGGCCCCTTACAAACTCGCATAAATATGAGAAATGTCTTATCACACGTCTACCTGGCATTCTTCGCTTACTGAAATCCTCCTAGCGTCGGAATGTGATCGTCACGTTTATGAATATTCCATTCCAATTCCTAATTTACCAATTCCTAATTTCAGCGCCACTGCAAGATGTTTGGTCATGCGCATTGGCACCAAACTTGGATCATTTGTATATCGGATCTCACTGTTCTTATTTGCAAAGTTTCACGATTGTATCTTTCTTACTTCTTGGTGCGCTATGTTCAATGTTCCTGAGTTAATTTAAAACTTACATGGGATTATTTGTGACGTTAATTCTTCTTTCGAAAGTAAAAGTGCAAAATATATCGTATTGCACCTGAATGATACAAAACGTAAAGACGCGGCATGTATTGGACACATTGATTCAACATTTTAAACAAACATGAAATCAGAACACCTAATTGCAGCAAATGTCAACAAAAATCTCTGTATTCGACACCTCTACTATTATAAATTGAAGTTTGTGTATTGGGTGTTCGCCGTGCCCTGACGAATCTATGGCACTTACGTTAAATGAAATTTGGCACGCAGGTAGTCCAAATTTTTTACCATTTTATATTACAGCCCGAATTTTAAAATTTAATCTAGAACATTTTATAATGAATTTAATGAAACTTAATTATTATTGTTTTCTTAGGAGTGGCAACAGCATAAAGATATGACAGATTCTATAATTATTTTTACCGTTTCCGCTTTCATTTTGCGTGGGGGAATGATTTCCCATCAGACGATAAAAACAAAATTTTAACTTTAGCTGTGTAATTCTTTTTCTATTTCCTACACCGTTAAAGATAGAGTAAATATTTCAACGGATTTGAAATCTGCGGAAAATTTCACATTCGATCAATACCTATAAAAAAAATAAAAGAAAGTAATAAAAACATTTTGACTAGCATTATTTAGTTATTTTATGTAACATCGGTGTCGTTAAAGATAGATTGAAAATTTTAACGGATTTTAAGTCTGCGGAAAATGTGACACCAGATAGATACTTTATACGTTTGATTTTCTTTAAATAAATAAGGTCTCAATTGAATATTTATATTTTTTTGTTTGCGAAGCAAATCACAATACGGGCAATGTGACGTCCATGGAAAGAACTGTCTCTGATAACGCCCATTTGGTATAAGAAGCAAACCAACACCACGAGCAATGTGACTACCACGAAAAGAACCGTCAAGGGCAACTCCGTTATGACTGTTATCTAATAGGCTACGAATTCCTATTTGGTTTACGAAGCAAACCAATAACCCTACAAAAGCAACTGGCACGGGCAAAGCCGGGGTAGCCACGCAGTTGCTAGTTAAGTATAAAAGTATTTAATTTTAAGTGTGTGTGTGTGAGAGAGAGAGAGAGAGAAGATGGCGACGTAACTCCTATAACAACTCTTAGCTATAAAAATAGCAAAAGGATGTAGTAATACGTCACTGGTACAACCAAGGTCATTGAAAGCAGAATCGGAACATTTGACCTCGGAAAAATTTTAGGGGTGGATTTATACTTCTGCCATTTAGGATACCGGCAACTTGCAGCCCCCTCAACATGTTATTTTCATTTAAAAATTGGTTATCAATTTTATTTATTTATTTATTTATTATTATTTTTTTTATTGTTCCTACTTGTTGTATTTTTTTTTTAATTTTGCCGCCCTGGGCTATATTCCCTATTGCCACTCCTTATATCCGCCGCTGGTGGGGGCTCAGATTTATACATTGCCCTTGACTCTTAGCTTGGGTTTCATTTTTAGCTTCTTAATTTATGAGATACTAGCCACTGCGTGCTCAGCACGGGGTTGACCGTGACTGTTCTTTTCGGGGGGACAGGTGTAATCACTGCTCACTAATCCCCGATGATTGCTACTTTGGTTTGCGAAGCAAACCAAATGGAAATTCGTAGCCTATTGGAATGAATTCCCTGCGAATTCAAATTTAATTTGATTCGCAAACCAAATTATAAATATTGTGAACTATGGTTTGCTTCAAAGCAAACACAACGACCAACGCCGTGATGGCATCGTCATTTTTAAATTCGGCCAAATTCCAATTGCGAAGAGATCCAATCGGCGTGACTTCGCGATCTCTTGCGAAAATATAAACATTTAATTGAAAATTTATTTATCGAAAGAAAATCAAATGCAAGGTATATATCTGGTGTAAAATTTTCTGCAGATTTCAAATCCGTTGAAATTTTTAATCTATCTATAACAATACCGATTTTAAGAAAAATAACTAAACTATTCCAGTCAAAATGATCTTTTTTTTGTTTTTGTTTTGCTGAGCGCAGGAAATGAAATATGATTTCTGTAATCTCGAATTAAGGGAGGTCATTCCGCGCAGCGGCGTTCGCATTGGAAAAAATATATAAAAATTTCAATTAAAAAATTATTTATTTAAAGATAATTATATTTTTAGGTATCAACCGAATGTGAAATTTTTCCCAGATTTTAAATCCGTTAGAAATTTTACTCTATCTTTAACGATATATGAAAACGAACTCAGTTAAAACTTTGTTTTTTTAGTCTGCTGATCAATCGTTCCTTGGAAAATCAAACGGATGCGGGCAAACTAAATTTAGACTTTTTTTTGGTGTTGCCATTCTAAAGAAAACAATAATAATTAAAGTTAATTCAATTAGTTAAAAAATATTCTAGATTAAATTTTAAAATTCGGGCTTCGCCCAAAAATTGAAAAAAATTCGGTACCAAATCTCATTGTTGTAAGTGCCATATATTCGTCACCCACACATAAACACTTCCTTTAATAATAGTAGAGATTTACACTCTACACAAACAAACCAGGCGGAAAATGAAGATTTTAAGTGCTCTAAAAGGATTAATAGCTGTGGTTATTTAATCATTATCTTGATGCGTGATAAAAGCAATACAGTACTTTTTTTACAGTTCTAAGGGGCCTCGCCCGGGTTGATTGCTACGCAATCCCATTTGGTTGGCTTCGTAAACCAATAATCATTTCGCAAGCGTCTAGGTGAGGGTCAGGTGTGAATGTGTTTTAGCTTTGCAAACCAACACATGACACATATTCTTGCTTGCTGCGCAAGTTCATAGTCTAAGGAATCAGTCCCACCATCACCCAACACGACACGGGCATGTCGCCTCATTCTTTCTCTAAAGGAGAAAAGGAATTATTTAAGGACTCAGTCCCACCACCACCCGACTTAACACGAACTGAACAATGACATTTTTTTAGAAAATTACCATTTAAATATTATATGAGGAATCACAACTAATCAGAAGGTGAGAATTGTATTCAGATTTTTTTATCATCTTGAATCTCAATTCCTGATTAGGTGTTAGTCAATCAGTATCAGTCCTATTCTAAATTCTTATACTCTAAAGATATGTGTTAAGGAATACACTCCTCCTCTTTTTGAAAAAAAAAACAAAATTAAAAAATTTAGGAAATTTACAAAGAAACATAGTTTGTCAAAAATATTTAAAACACGTAGGAAGCACTAAACAACATCAATAAAAAATCAAATTTTTGTAAAATAATGCGTTAAAATTTTAAGCATAAGCAAACAAAATATTGTTATTGCAAAGTGACTTCGTCATAAATATAAATAATATACAATACTAAAATAAAATTATTCGTAAAGGAATTCTTCATACAAAATACAAAAATGAACAAAATAAATAAAAAAAACTTACGAATATATACAAGTCAAGTCTCATGTGTAAATTATGCAAATAAGTTAAGAGTAATAATTTGCTTAAAACTAAGTATCGTATTTAAAATATTGAGGTTTATTTTTCATTAACAAAGGCATCAATTTAAAAAATTAGAAGATTAAAATGAAAGAAATATTTTTAAAAATTCCATGTAAAGGGGAGCATTATAACATCTTCATTTCCTCAAAATAATTCATTGAATTAATCATCAGTGGTTTTCGAGGAGGCGTATGAAAACAAAACGTACAGAAATACAAAATGTAACTCTTATAGCAGTCAATACTAATTGATTTCTAAGTAAAAAGCTCCCCTTTGAGAAGTAATTGTTATTAAGTCAAAATTTAGATCTTATGACATAAATAATTTGAGTTGCTGTTTAACGACTCTTTTACGGATAAATTAATGCTATCTCAGGATCATTTGGAAGACAGTGCATGAAATGTATAATTCTATTAAAGGTCTCTCATTTTTTCTCTTATACATAATACTGGAGATAAATGCTGAATTTTTAAATCTTACAAACTATAAAACTCTGCGTTGAAAAATGAATTTTTTAAAAATAAATAGAAAAGTTTCTCGAACATAATTTTTTTTCTCTCCAATTTGGTACAAGTGAAGTTGCTTATTCTTCACCTTGTAAAATCCATCTACAATTTGAACTTGGAACGAAGTGTATATTTCCACGACAAATAGTTGAAATATAATCATTAAAATAACTGTGTTTGTAAGAAAAAATTTGTTAGTTTTTTTTTTGTGCGTGTGGGGGGGGGGTATTATATTGCAAGGGCAATATTTGATCTTGCTATGACTAAAACTAGACTTCTCTAACAAGTAATATATCTTGAACAGTCAACCAAATGAGAGGCTTTTTGTTTTAAACTAATTGTGTAAGGTAGAAGTTTATACTTGGTGGATCCTGTTTCCTGTACGTATTCTGAACGGGAGGTCACTTGTTCGAATAACAACTTTAGAACGTTGTTTTTCGAACACGATTTCATCATGTCGTCAAACAAAATTTCAAAGAATGGATTTTTGGTGGTTCAATTAAAGTTACACTAAGACAAAATTTCGGGCTATTGGCTACGATCCGGGATAGATTCGAGGACAATATCTCGTAATTTTGAACCACGGTTGGTTAATGGGGTCCACATCCGAGCTGATATTCAACTATCCAAATGTCCACACCACGTCAGTGTGAGGCAATTTAAGTCCACTACAAATTTGACATGCTCCAAGCCTCATGTACATGACAATCTTTGGTTGGATAGAATTTCGAACTAACAACCGTTTGGTTCCTAATCAGCTATTTTCCAGCCTAACTACCACGACCCCCACAGAGAAGCGACCCCTTTACTAAGAATGAATTACGAATTGACAATGCTTGTTGATTAGGTAATTGATGGTAATTTTAGTTAACGTTGTACTAGAGCAACACAACGGGCTATTTACGACGGTCCGGGATCAATCTCTCAAGGGAAAGATCCGAGGACAACACCTCGTAATTTTGAACCACAGTCAGATGACGAAGCAACACCTGAGCTGGCACCCCACTCTCCAAACTTCCACACCAACCCAACGTGAGGGCTTTCGACCAAGACAGATTTAAGGTGCACCAGCCGCCTCTACACCATACGCTTAAAAACATTCCTGCCGGAACCCGGATTCGAACCAGGAACCTTCCGATCTAGAGGCTAACACCATAGAGGCCGCACCGATATGCATTTTTAAGAGAATTCTGGTAATGAAATTTTGAATCCAACCAAAGACTGTCGTTTTCAAAGGAGGCTGTTGTACGTTAAATCTGTCTGGTTTCTTAGCACTAACAATCTCTCTCATAGTATTTCACGGTTCAAAATTACGAGGTATTGTCTTCGAATCTTTCCCTTCAGGGATTGATCCCGGACCGTCATCAATAGCCCGTTGTGTTGCTCTAGTATGACGTTAACTAAAATAACCATTACCTCATAGTATTTCAGTTTTGTGTGTTAAATACTGCAGTTTATTATGCAAAATGTCTTAGCAAAGCATACAAATTATCTTTCTTTCAATCTGGAAAAGTCAAAATATCAAATTTAAAAGTAATTGTTTCCACAGAGAAGTAAAATGTTATTTCTTTGTGATTGTTTCTAACTCTGTGGTTTCCATCACAGAGAGAGGGAAAGTCCTCACGTTGGGTTGGTGTGGAAGTTTGGAGAGTGGGGTGCCAGCTCAGATGTTGACTCGTCATCTGACCGTGGTTCAAAATTACGAGGTGTTGTCCTCGATCTTTCCCTTAAGGGACTGATTCCGGACCGTCGTCAATAGCCCGTTATGTTGCTCTAGTACGACGTTAACTAAAATTACCATTACCTTGAACCTTTCAATTAAGGGACTGATCCCGGACCGTCGTCAATAACTCGTTGTGTTGCTCTAGTACGACGTTAACTAAAATTACCATTACCACAGAGAAGGTTTCCATTTCGAAATGATAATCGCAGAGATGAAATTTATTTTTGAATCTGGCATCAATATTTCAAGCAATGTTTACTTGACAAATCTGTTTCGTAATTTCGTTAGCAGACATCCTCATCTTTGGAAGGCGTATATTTATTCTCTTGTCACTACGATCGAAAACTTAATTCTTGAATTCTGTGTTGCGGAATTAAACTAATCACCACCTTTAGAAAGCAAAAATCTCTTTTTATGCCTACAAATTTCACATCTCACGCCGGTTGGAGGCGTCAGCTTAAAATATGGGCTCGCAACTAAAAATTCTTTTTCTATCTTTGATATTTCTTATAGTAACATTATTGCAATCAATAAGTGCTAATGTACCCTACGATATTATACTCGATGAGAATGCGAAGCGGATGCACCAGATTGACTGTTTAAATATCTTAGTTTTTGTACTTTTACTTATTCTTACCGTCTGTACAATCTGGTTTTTCAAACGTCGTCGAGTCAGGTTTTTGCACGAAACCGGTCTTGCGATCTTCTACGGTAAGCATTTATTTATAATTATTACTCTTGTTTTTATTTTATGCAATTATGTATTTTACCGTCGCAATATTGAAACAAGAACAATTGAGTTGAAAAGTTGTCAGTTTTATTTCTTTTTTATTCCAAGACAGGCTGGATCTATGAAACAATAAATTGATCAGTATAGATAGTGTATTTTAAGGTGTTTTCTTTCTTCCAATTTCTTTTCTTTTAATTGTCCAACTTAGTTATCTTAGATGTTTGTTGGAAGCACAATCAAAATAAAATAATTTAAAATTATAAGAAAAATATTAGTCAAACAATCGTAATTTTAATTAAATTGCAGTACCAATTTTATTTGATAGTTTTTTTCAAATTTATATATATCTTAGTGCATTTGTTTATAGTTAACAATCTGGATTGTTGGATTTGTAGATAACTTATGAAACGATCATAGCATTTCTTAATTCTGCACATCTCTTCTTATCTTTGTTGAAAGTATACTTTATTACTCATTGCATTCATATTACAACTTCAAAAAATGTTATGAGCTGTAGCTAAAAACTTCACCTGGCTAAAGAAGAATTCAATTATTCATATAAAAATAACATTGTATTAACCATGCAACATTATGACAGTAGGTATGTTATAATATTAATGTTTGTATCAAGGTTATTAAATGTTATGGACTATTGGAAGTTTAATTTCTTAAGAGATTATATTTAACTATACATATATTTGTACAGATCAAAATTTTGGTTTTACAATTAGATCAACTTGTAAATTTTATTTTTCTTCTTATCAATCCATTATTTTGAATATTATATAAAATGTTGTAAATTATAGTAGGCAAAAACTTTCATTAATTGGTTGTCAATTTTAGTGCAGATAATAAACAGTTTTATTATTAATTATTGGAACTTATGTCATAAAATCTTAACCATTAGTAGTAGTTCCTACAGTATTTGTTCAGCATTATGTAAACATTTGCTGGAAAGTAGAAAATACTGAACTATATAACTGATGAATGTGGATAAAAATATTTTGTCCTGCATGGTTGTAACAATTGATTGAAGTGCCATCATATTAGCATTGAGTTAAAAAAAGTTAGTACAGTTGGAAAAAAATTCAATTTTTAAAAATACTTTCAAATTGTCGTGCAACTAAACTGAATTTTAAAACAAGTCACCAAAATTGTGTGATAATTTTTATTCTTTAAATGTTAATATTTAATAAATTAACTGCTTATTTTGTTGCAGCAAGAATTTATTTAAGTATAATAATTTATTTTAACAGGTAGAAAAATCTGATAGCAAAGTATTCAAAATTACTTTATTTATTGAACAAAGAAATCAATCCAAAATCAAACCAATTTTAATTCACTGTTCCTGCTAAAAAGGTACTTACTGTCTGTAAAATAAAAAAATTTCACTGACATTTTGAAAAGCATGCTTTTCAGTCTGCCTTTATCTTTTGTCATTGGCTTCGGAACAAAAAAATTAAGTTAGTAGGTACACTTAAGCTGCACTGTTGACTAGGATTTTATTAGTTTTCTTATGGCATATGCTGTCAGATGAGTTGACTGTTAGCTCAATTTAGTGACAATTTCTCCTGCACAAAATAATTGATGTTTTAAAAAGTTTTTTGAAATGTAATGATAGTGGCACAATCACAAATACTAAAGTACCAGTGTCTGGTAAGGCAACTCAGAATGGATAAGTACTGGAAAGAGTCTTCCGCATATAATTTTAATATTTTCCAGTTCTAAGGAGAGCATGCCCACATTATAAACCTTTAACTCACCTTGTCTTCATTTGAGGCTACCAGTGCTGCTAGAGGAAACTATTTTTTAATCTTGGCGGCAAGGGATATCTTTTATACTCATACATTGTCTTAAAAGCTATTTTCAAAATTTTGGTGACTTTACTAGAAAATTGACCCAAGGGGTCAATGAAAATTCAGTCCCTTTCTTTTAACTAATAACAGATAGAAAATATTTTTCACCTTTTTTTAAGAAGAAATTTTTTCAAGAGATGCCATTATCAAAATTTTGGATGGTATGTAGTATCCGATACGTTACAACTTTCGAGCGATGTATTGCCAATTGTGGTAACCTTCCAGTTTTCGAGTTTTTCTTAGTTTTAAGGCAACCCTAGATATTTTCTCCTGACGATAATAAACGGGTCTCATGATTGGTTAAGGAAGAAAATACGCTTTTCCACTTTTATTTTTAATGTAGAACGGAATTAAAATTTAGACAGTCTTTGAAATTGTTGGGTGCATATGAATTTTGCTCTTGATTTATAAAATCGACTTGTTTTATTAAATTTCAAAATTTTTAGGATAAGTTTGGAAAGCAGATTGTAAGTTACAATTTTTTAAATTGGAATTTAGAATTTTTTTCCCCTTTTGGTTGCTCATTTCCCCTTAGTTGATTTGATATAGCAGTGAATAGTGTTATTGAACGTTAGAAAATGTTTTTTTTTTTTTGCAAACATGTAGTAGCTTGATTGGGAAGAAGGTGAAATGTCTTTCATGTGAGAATGATATGATTTTAACATTGAGAAAGGATGCTGGTGATAGGTAGGAGTGGAAATGTAGAAAGATAGGACAAAAATTTGGCAAAAGAAAGTATAACAGGAGTAAGAAATTGGAGGGTAAATGGGTGTTTGGAGGACTTGAACGAGGGACGGATAAATGTTTTATGGTTGAGGTGAAAAATAGGAACCAGAAAGTTTTGGCTGAGGTAATTCAGAGCTGAATTTTGCAAGGAACTACAAAAATTTCTGACTATTGGAAGTCATATGCTGGTATCAATACCCGAAGGACAAAGAGTTCAAGGGTTATCGATTCGAGCATATGACTGTTAACCATTGTCAGAATTTCAAGGACCCGGCTATGAGGGTAAGTTTGATTTTTGTTTAGCTTTTGGTTATATTACAAACACTGGACTATGCTTGGGTGGGCACCCAATACGGTGACTTATATGCATGGAAGCCAACGGTGAAAGGTCCTCGCCGGCCCCGGAGGGGCGGCGAGGTAGCCGGCAGGCGGGGATCGCGCGTTATACGCTGTGACTTATCTACAAACAAATTTCTCCCGGTATACTGGTTTAAACGCATTGAAACCTTAAGCGCAATACGCTTTGACTTCTCTAAAAAACAATTTCCTCTTGTAAAGTCGTTACAATAAAAATATTTGTCTTGCTTTTCCATATATGGCTCTATAACCTGGAATATCCCCATTGAGTTGCTCACATAATGCTTATTGCTAGAAAAATTGTGAAAAAATATTTTGTCACACTTATGGATAGCAGAAGAATTTTTAGATTTTTGGTTTCTCATCAAAAACCTTTGTGTGGATTATGATCACAAAAAAGAACTACCTTATTAAAAAAAGATTTATTGTTTTGAATTTTCTATGCATTGCAAAGTTTCTAATTCAAAATTGATGAAAATCCGGACGTTTTAAAAAAATCACGTTTTTTTTTTTTTAACAATTATAATTTTTTTTTTTTTAAATTTAATATATTTTTTTTAAGTGACAAAACACTAGGATGAAATTGACGCAAAATTGCGTACATGTTCGGAGAAAACCAGACTGAAATATTAGAAAATTTTCAAGTGAAATTTATATTGCTTTTTTCTTAATTTTTAAACAAATTATTATTATTATTTATGCACTGTATGCAAAGGTTCACGTTGTATATGGCGGCCATCTTGGAATTGCTTACATCGGCCGCCATCTTGATTTGGCGTAAACAATCGCTTTGGCGGCCTAACGTTGCGGATGCTACCACTCCACCAAAATTTTGACACCAATCTGTGGCAACCTTGAAAAACATCACAATCTATGATTGCTAGATTGTCTTGAAAATTGTATAGTGCACTCCGCTTTATTGGACCACTTTGGTTCGACATGAAAGTAGTCCCATTAACGGACTGATCCGATTATCCAATTATTTTTTTATGAAAACGTATGAAGGCTATATAATTGCAAAAATATAAACAGCACACTAATTAGTTGTACAACAAAATCATAAAGGAAGTTATTAAAAACAACTCACCTTTATTGGTTAATAAAATATTTTGCCATCATTGTTTGGTTATGCCACTCATTATTGACTGGTGATACAAAAGAATGCAGCTTGTATGCTGCTTTCTTGACACTATCATTGCCGTTGTTTTTTGACAAGAAAATGTTCAATTTCTCTAAGCATGAAAGGGTTTCATTGCAGATGACTTTGGGGACTTCTTCCTCCATTTCAGAATGTGTTTCAGGTGTTTCTTCTGACTGATTGGCCATAATATCTTGAACATTATCTTCTTCTGAAGGGGAGTCGCAGTACTAAGATGTATTAGCATTGACAAAAGCTTGGAAATCTTCTGAGTTCAATCCAACATCGATTTCATAGAATGTGGAAATAGGGAAAGTGTTGTCTGCTACTGATGTCGAAGATGGAGCGATGTATCCCGCTTTGGCAAAACAACAAATGTTTCTACTTTCACAGATTTCCAGCTAACTGCAATCGTTTCTCTTGCCGAAAGGAGATTTATCTTGTGAGATAACTCAATTGCTCTAAATTTAGCACTGTTCTTTGAGACAAAGTAACAGACGATTTCTTCAAAAAACAATTTTCTATAGAGGGTTTTCAAATTTTTGATAACCCCCTGATCCATTGGCTAAATGGTTGGGGTTTTGTTGGGCGGCAAAAAAAAAAAAAACCCAGACCAATATTCTTTGTTGCTACATTAGGGTGTGCTGAACAATCGTCCATTACAAGAGCAATTTTTCTTCCTAGTCCCTTGAATATTTTTATCCCAGCCTTTCAGCTAATCCTCAAACATTGTTGATGTCATCCATGCATTATGACTGCTTCGATATTCTGCCGGCAACTGGCACACACTTGAGAAACACTGAGAATTCTTACTTTTTCCTATGACTAAAAGAGGACTTCGATCACAGCCAGTCATGTTAGCGCAGCACATACGAGAACAGTTACACGATCCATCACTTATTTTAATCCATTTCATAATTCAGTTCTGAAAGTTTGTGACTCATTTGGAGTTGCCATAATGAAGGGCAGTTTCGTCGCAGTTGTACAGCTCATAAAGGGCATGCGTTCCAAAATTTCGGGCGACAAAGTGATTATCCTCGAAAGTGTCAGTTCCTTGAATATCTGCATCCTTTTTTCACCATGTGTGACTTTGAAGCAAATGTTGTGCCCTTCACTATGAATTTGAATCTTTTTTATATTCTTTGTTCACCAATTGGTGGGACATCCTTTTTTTAACCCTTTTGTTTGTGAAATTGTATTCAAACTGGTTCGTTTAACGTATGTGATTTCTATGGTATTGAATAGAAAATGATTCTGTTTGTAAGGAAAATGTCCCCAATAAGCAACTGGTCCCATTATCCAGGGGTCCAATAAAACGGAGTGCACTGTATTAAGAATATATTCAATTTTAAAATTTGAATTTCTGGGTGAGATATTCAATGTTTGTTTTATATTTAACTAACATGTAGTTCATTCATTTTGTATATGAGCAGTTAAAATTGCTACTATATAGTGTTTAAGAAGAGACTCTTTTTGCTACATATGTATAAAATTTGTGCTACTGTTTCACAAGTACTTTGCCTGTCACAGCTCTAGGCTACTGACTTAAATATCATGAAATGAAAATTTTTTTTTTGCAAATTTGCCTTTATTGCAAATATATTTTAGTAAAAATATCTTTAACTCTTGCTATTACAGTCGTTGCTTTAATTTATTGCATACATAAATGCAGTGACTTATACTGCAATAATTTATTTATCTTCACACTAGTTACCACTAGAAAGTATTAAATAGTTTGGAGCCATCGTGGCTCAGTGGGTTTGTTCACTGTGCTAGCAATCTGCGAGTTGTAGGTAGTGCAGGTTAAATACTTATCAGATTCGCTTCCTCCATGGGTGTATCTCTCTCTTCTGTAGTATAGAAGAGAGAAAGTGCTCTGTAGAAAAGAGAGAGACAGTAAGAAAAGTTTAAATCAGTAAAATGTTTCTTGGATGTTTGCCTTTAGTTTGATACATCATCACCAAATATTGCCTTGCACCAAAAAACAAAACACAATCCTTTATAAAATAATTGTATTTTCCCTTAGTAATCCTTGTTATTACTTTAACCCTCTACATATGGAGTGGCAAAATATTGTTTCCTCCTTTGGTTACAGGACTGGCCGAAAAGGCCTTACATGCTATCAGGTTGTCGGAAAGTAATTTCGTTTTTTTTTTTTTGTAAAAATGAAAGACGATTTTCTTATAGTGTGTAAATATTTTTTAAATTATATATTCTCCATTTGGTCCAATACCTTTTGCTATCTTTCTGGCAGTAGCATGATTCCACGCTCATAAAACTTTTGATCTATGCTGACGAAAAACTGATCCTGAAGCCATTTTTGATGTCCTCATTTGAAGTAAAGGTTTTGCCATTTAAAAATTTTTGTAGAGACTGGGACAAGTAATAATCGGAAGGTGTCAAATCTGGAGAATATGGTGGGTGTAGTAGTACATCCCATTTTTGGCGAGTTACCAAACTTCTATGAGGTCTCGCATTATCTTGGTGGAACACAATATCTTTTCTATTGATCAATTCTGGCCTTTTCTGTTTGAGTAAATAATTTAATTTGTCCTGTTGATGGCAGTATATTTCAGAATTGATCGTGGTATTATCCAATAGAAGCTCAAAAACCCGATTCCCTTGAAATCCCACAAAACAGACAGCATCACCCTTTTTTGATGAATGTCAGTTTTCGAAGTGCTTAGAGCTGGTAGAGGTGCAGAAAATGTTCCAAGGCCCAATATTTCTCCAGAACACAATTTTTTTCTTCTCCGAAAACATCCTTGTATTTTCATTTTAGTTTAAGCGACTATTAGAGAACAATGTTGATGATTAAAAACACTCCTTAAGACTATAACTTACAAATTAAAAAAAAAATTATATTTATACCAATAAAAAATTAGTTTTACATTAATGGATTATATTAGTTGTCACCAAGAAATGGCAGCCTTCCTGTCTATTTTTGAAGGTTGTCAATCACCTTTGACATCATATACACCTTGACACAAGATGCTGAAGCGTGAAATAGTCAAAACCACATGAAATGGTATCTTCCACCATGGAAATACCTGTCCAAGGATTCTTTCAATAGTTGTGAAGCCTTTTGAATAGGAGGTCCATTCCATGTAATGAAGACATCATGGGCAATGTCTTGATAGCTGTTATCGAATTTGGCTTCAATTGACAATGACAAAACCATCACAACGTTTCCCGTGGTGTTGGTTTTCGAAGCAAACGAAATTGGAATTCACAGTGAATTCATTCCAATAGGCTACGAATTTCCAGGGTACCAGATGTTTCCATGGTACCAGGCATTTGGTTTGCAAAGAAAACCAACACCACGCTAACGCCATGATGGCTGTTATCCAATAAGCTACGAATTCCCATTTGGTTTGCGAGATTTGGTGTTATCTTATTCGATGCTACAGTACAGCAGTTTTATTAATTATGTTGTGATGAAAATTTCATTTTGAGAAATAGAAATGTTATTAATAAGTATTTTAGAAGCATGTGTGATTGTTATATATAAGGACCTGTAAAATTTGTGTTCCATGCAATGTTATACAACCAGTAAAATTTGTATTTCATACAACATTTTATAACATGTAAAATTTGTGTTCGGTACAAATTTGTTCCATTGAAATATTTTATTACAGGTCTAATTGTTGGGGCAATTATACGCTATGGTGGCCAAAATTCTGAAACTAATCACATAAGAGTGGTACCTGCACCAGGATATGGAAAAGATTTGACTATCCCACCAGATAATGTGTACTTGCCTATGCAGGTTATTAAACAAACATCTGGTAATAATTCTAAGAAGGAAAATAAGACATATGCATATTCATTTAGAGGAGAAATTTCTGATGTCACAGATAATAAAAAGCTGGATCAAAAAGTAAGTATTTACTGCTTTAACAACCACAAGAAAAAATTACAAAATAAATTTTTTTTTGCTATTTCAAGTAAATTATAGTATTATTTTTTGAAATGTATACATTATCTAAGTAAGTTTCAATTAAAATTCAAGGTGTATGGACTACTTTCAAGTAAAATTTAATTAGGGAACAAAAAAGCAACACACAGTGAGAGTTTCTTTGTGATGTGTAACACAGTGATACTTGTAAGAGTAAGCAAGTAAACAGGGGAACAGTAGGAGCATTGTGCAAGACAAAACAAAATTACAGATAATGAAATACAGTGCCAACTCTAGCATACAAAATAAGTACACAATAATAAATAATAATAAAATAAGTACACAAAAATAAGTATTTTTGCAGATACTACATTTCATGTTTAATCTTCGTTTAACATGTAAAGCCCAATTTTAAGCTTTAAAACCAAGCTTAAAATTTGTGTGCAACATGCTAAAATTTTTTCAATATAAGTTTAAATATGTTTTTGAAAACAATTTTGTTATATGGACAGAAAGATATCCATCCCAGATGAATAGGAAATCTAAGATAAACTGTTGTATGCTATTGTCTAAAAGGGCAAAATATTTTTTTAAATATATATTATTTTTTCATTTTTTTTTCATAATTTAATAAGAAATTAATTTAATTGTTAGCTATCTGAGAATATAAGTGAATGATTGCACTCTATTTAGTACATTAAAAGTAGAATTCTTTTTGTAGATGAAAACTTTTTTCCCAGTTGTGTAATTGTCAAATAATTGAAACCCTAAAATGTGTTGATCAAATTTCATGACAAATACTTTATTTGAATTTGTAAGACCTTTAATTATAGTCTCTCTATATTAAAAAAAAGTTACCGCCGCCGCAGGATTGAAAACTGTGTTGTTTAGCTGGATTCTTAAACAATTTCCCGAGAAAGTACTGATCGGAAAAAAAAGAAATTAACATGATTTGTTCTTCATGGTATTCCCTGGACAATTATTAAGATTTTTTTCCAATGCGGCTATTAGTTTAGGGTTTATTAAATGTCAAAATTGAAGAAGCAAAATTTCTTCCGCGAGTGAGCAAAACACGTACGAATTTTCAGTCTTCAGCCGTGAGTTTTTTTTAAAGAGTACCTCTCAACTTAAATTTTTGCAGCTCGTCGAGTTTTTTTTTAAATTTCAATTTGGTTCATGATAATATTTTTTTGAAATTCGGGAAAAATCAGGACATTTTTATTACTTTTTTTTTCCAACTGCCGTATCTATATTTTATTACTATTAGTTTTTAATTTTTAAAATATCGCTGTATACCTCAGAATGTACTCTTTCTTACGGTACTTTCTTATGGCGAGCATGAGCTAGCAGGGGGCGGAGCCCCCTAGTTTTATAAAAATCTCAAATAAAAAATCTGCTAAATCTCAAACATATAATGAAATGGTATTCTATTGACTTTTTCTATTTTGACTAAAACTCTTGCAAGTTTGCATTTGTTTTCCAATTCAATTTCACACATCGACTCCATATTCATGTAGTTAATTTTCAAAAACATTTGTACAGAAAAGTGCTCAAATTGAAATACAAGTTCCACTAAGAAGTTTTGTAGTTACTATGCAGGTCATAAAATGTTAAGTGCAAATATACAGGGTGTATTTGAACACCGCCAACAAACTTGGAGGAGTGATAGTACGCATCAAGACAAACCAAAAATGCAATGGAACGTGGGGTCACAAATAACGTTGAGTGGGTGAAAATCGCAAAAAATGCGTTTGCAAAGTGGGATGGGGAAGAAACAACAATATGTACAGAAAACTTAAATTGGAGAGCATAGGTATAGCTTGTACAGAACAAACAAAATTGTTACAATAGTTCAAAGCTGTGCCCATTAACATTATTGCATAGGGCGCAACGATATTGAAACAACTGGTGGACACGCTCGAAGTTTCCTGGATTTTTGCTGCAGCTGTCCCAATTCTCACTATCAGATCATCCGGTGTATTGACTTGTGTCTCAGAAACGAGTGATTTCAGGTGACCCCAGAAGTCCAAGTGGTTAATGTCTGGCGAGCGTGGTGGCCAAACAGCGTTGCCTCTGTGTCACATTCCTCTTACAGGATACATTGCATCGAGGTTGGTACGCATGGCATGGGGAAAATGGGATGGGGCATCATTGTGCATGAACCACATTTCCTGCAGCACGTAGGTATTTGGGTCATTCTTGTGAAATAGGAAAAATTGGCTTCTAAAAATTTTTTCAATCGAAGGTTTTTAAAACTTTATTTTTTTGGCCTAATAATTTTCTACCATGTTCATTAAGTAAATTAAAAATATCAGCAATCTAAATTATTAACATTTTGTTAAGGAAAAAAATATTTCAAAATTTTGGAAGGCAGGACAATGACGAACCTGCCAGGACAATGACGAAAATAGAAAAAAACATATAAATTTCTTGTTGAACATTTCATATGACCATGTATTTTTAATTCAGCTGATTAAGTACATAAATAAAATTACTAGGAACATGACACTTCAGGAAATTATGGATTCCCGAATATTTAAGTATTATTAGAAAGTAGAAACATTGTGGATAGTTATTACTGCAACTTTTATGCTTTTTTAACAGATTACGTGTTTTGCTGTGTGGTGTTAAATTACTGCAATCAATTCTCAGCTATTTTTGATCTGTAGTATTTCTTTTGTATTTTTCCATTTGCCTTGTATATTTTTAAAAATTTTCTTCCAGTTTCTTTATACGAATGTAGGTCTCTGCTCTATCTCTTCTAACTTTTTTCATTAACTTTTTTTCTTAACATTATCATCTCTTGTTGTGTCTGGGTTTGAAGAACCTGAAAGTTGAATATCTATACCACTTTCACTTGGTTTGGGTAGCCAATTCTATCGGATGACAATTTCTTGTTCAAGCGATAGTTTTGAATTTTCTTTCCTATTTTTATAATTCCCCTTTTCTCATTTTAGCTATAGGCTTTACCACTCCTTTCTTCTTTTCGTTAACATATATTTCACATGCCTCTTCAATTTATCTTGTATCAAACGTTATGGAATTTTTTTTAATATGCTCCTGACGACGTTTCTCAGCTAACCTTTTCTTTAACAACCTTTCCTCATATGATTGTTTCTTTTTACCACTCATATCTGTCCATATATTGTTTACAACTTATAAAAAAGAGCATGTGATAAAGGATATTTAGTAATATCTACACATTTTTAGGCGCAATGACAAAAACATTATGTTTTAAATAAAAGAAACAAATAAGCTTCAAAATTTCAAGCCCATTATAAGGTATTTTACTATTAAAAAAAATTACAATGGATAATAAATAATCAAAAGTTAATAGTTAAAAGTAAAGAATATATTTGTCTTCAGTTAATAATTTAAATATTTATAAAATACTGAACATAAAACATCATTTTCCTGTCTTGACATCATTGACTTGGTATGTTAAAGGCAGGACAATGATGGCCAGGATAATGATGAAATAGGCTTGTTCAGGGCTTAATGGATGAACCCTTAAAAATTTCAGTTTGAATTTCACACACATTTAAGAAATATCTTTTATACACTTGATAATAAAAAATTAAAAATTTACTCTACAAACATTTAATTTTTTTTATCAAAGCCCTGGAAAACGATCTTCAATATACATAAACCTTGAACTCTGAACTTGTATGTGCTGACCAAAAAAAAAGTTGATAACTTTTCAAAATGGCAGTTATTTATTTAAATAACCTCAACCCCAGATTACTTGAAAAGTATTCTTTTAACTCAGTGCTGTCATCTATTAATTGCCCACATAATGATATCTGAGATGCCAGGAAAATGATGATATTACTTGGGACAATAGTTATTGAAGTTACTTTTGGAAATTTTTGTAATATTATTTCCATTATTGTAACTAATAACCTTTCAAATGTATAAAGAAGCAGAATAAATTATTTACAAGAATATATAAATAAATATTAAAACCCTAATGAATGAAGAAATTGTAAAATTTCACTCAGGGACATGCCAGGACAATGATATTTGATATTTTAAAGTTTTAAAATTGTATAAAATAAAAAAATATGTCATTAATTTTCTAATTCTGTAGATTATAAAAGTGATCCTAAACTATTCTTGAAAGTTGACAAAATCTTCAGAGTGATAGAAATCTATAAATTTTGAAGGGACATGAATTTTGCCTATTTTGCAAGAATGACCCATTTGAACGATTCCAGGACAGCGCAGATGGTCTTCAAAAGTCTATTGAGTGTGCCAATGTCACACAGAATGCATAGAATAGTCCAAGGTATGCCTTGCATGTCATTCAAAAACAAAAGGGTTTTCAAAATTTTCATACAATGATTACAAGTGCTTTCAAAAACTAATTAAACCATTACTTACCTTGATAACAGTTGTTGAAAGAAAAACATCAAATTAAAAATCAAGAAATACATTTTAAAACAGATTAAAAAAGCTTTGAATGAAAAGTAATGAATATATTTGTTTTTTCACTGCAAGATAGATTCGTGGAATATAACATGGATACAATTTAAAAAAAGCAAACAATAAAAGATTACCAGGTTGCCATGTTATCTACCAGTTTTATTTTATTAGGTTTTGTTCTGTATATTTTATTTACCATGTTTTGTTCTTTTTGTTGTCTGTTCCAAATATTCAGAATTTTTTGTATTTTGTTATGAAAAAATAAGGTTCTAAATAAAGTATTACAATTTAAATTCCATGAAAATAGTTTGTGGAAAAAAAATTGAATTTGATCAGCACTGATAAAACAATCTAAGTATAATTGCAATGCTCAATATACCTGCCAGCCACTCCAAAACTACCAAATTATGGTTGATTTAAGTATACTTACTCAGATGTTTTTTTACATGAAACTTGCCTAAATATGTAAGCAAAAAAATTTTAAATAATGTATTCACTAAACAAAGATGTGGTGTATCAAATGTAGAGAATTGCATTAATCTATGTTGTATTTATTTTATTTGATACTTGTACAAACATACATACACAAAATAGAACATAGAACAGGAAAATGGACAAACAGACTTACACTGCCAAGTTCAGTCACTAAATGAATGTAAGTACTACACCAAACGCACAAGAGAAGGATTTTGCATCAAAAAGGTCCAAAATGGATTAAAAAAAACTTGAAACGGGTCTAAAATATTCAATGTACAAACAAACACTCCATTCTTATTTATATAGATTCTTGCATCTTGAAAAAATATTTGCCTAGAAAGAAATATTGCTTATGAATTATAGACTTGAAAATGTTTAGCTGTAATGAAATGCATTATTTTATTTCTTCTAGGCAACCTTTGATCCAGAAATTTTCTTTAACATCATTTTACCTCCTATTATTTTCAATGCTGGGTACAGTTTGAAACGTGTAAGTTATGTTTTATTTTATATAAATTACACACAAACATTTTGCTTTAAACTGCAGACATTTTTTTGCACTTTTTTCATCTTTGTCTAAAGCTAATTCATGAAGTACATTTTATCACTTTTGTAGTGTGTGTTTTAGAAAAAATTTAAACGAATTTGCTTAAATAAAACAATTTATTACTAAAACAAAGCAGTAGCTCTGACCTTTATTCTGTTTTAGGATGTTTGTGAATAAAATTTCTAGTGGTTTAGCCTTGTCAACTAAATTATTATATTTCTATCATTTCAGAAATTTTTCTTTAGAAACCTTGGCACTATATTTACATATGCTTTTCTTGGGACTACTATATCATGCTTTATGGTTGGGTAAGATTGGATTTTACAGTTTATAAAATGAATTACTAGCTCTTTATAGAAACATTGTTCTTCTTTAATTTCATAATCATTAACATGTTGATGACTGAATGATTTGTGTGTCAACCAAAAGACACTAAAATGTCAAACATAAAATTTATGTTTTAGTGAAGGATGTCATATGTTACTAAGGCCAGTATTACACTATAAAAGCTCTGACAGAGATCTTTTATGAAATAAGTTTGACAATAAATATGATAGTGCAATGTTCAAGTTTGATAAAAGACGTCCTTTGTCAAAGTTAGCCTCCTCATCCAATATTTGATAAAAATTTAAGACGTTGAATACGTCAGTGTGGCTATATGGTGAATGAGAGTGAAAGAAATTAGTACAAGACTGTTTTAATTTTATCTATCAAATGTTAATTGCTCTGCACATATATCACAGTTGGTGCACTTGCTGTTTTAGTGAAGGATGTCATATGTCACTAAGGCCGGTATTACACTATAAAAGCTCTGACAAAGATCTTTTATGAAATAAGTTTGACAATAAATATGATAGTGCAATGTTCAAGTTTGATAAAAGACATCCTTTGTCAAAGTTAGCCTCCTCATCCAATATTTGATAAAAATTTGAGACGTTGAATACGTCAGTGTGGCCATATGGTGAATGAGAGTGAAAGAAATTAGTACAAGACTGTTTTAATTTCATATATCAAATGTTAATCGCTCTGCACATATATCACAATTGGTGCACTCGTTGTTGATGTTGAAGGTTGTGGTTCATTATCGATCTCTATGGGTTGAACTCCATCATTCGATTCTAAAATGTTTATGTCATCAGATATGCTATTTAATTCGAACTGAGCAGTAGTGGTACTTGGCGCTCTCGTATCAGGCATTTGTACGCCTTGAAAGAGCACCGCCTATAGTTTCATGAAACCTTAAGATTCCGTTGACACTCAGCATCAGATGTCCGGATCTTCTTGGATTCCTCATCTCTTGATCTTTCTTCCTGTTGACGTTTCTATAATTTTTATTGTTCTTATTATGCATATATTTGGACATTTAAACATTTTCGTGAAATTTTTACTTTGAAGTTGGATACCTAAACAAATATTAAATATTTAAGTTTTATTTCTATTATTTATAAAGCACAAAGAGACAAAGCAAATGACACCTCAAACGTAGCACTCACACTGCAGCTAGACTAAATTAACGTAAACGGCAGTATGCATTTTCGCGAGTCAACTTTGTGCTGCTATTGCATCAGCCAATGACGTTAGCACAAGATCTATGTGCATTTATAACATTATGTTTAATTTTCTTTTCAACATGATATTGTTCATTTATGTATCATGTATATATTTAAAATTATTAAAAATTTGGCGCTTTCGTTTTTTTTTTTGTGACACTTGAAAATTAAGCATGGTACCCTGGTTTCGAAAGGCAAGACGTATTCATCAAAGATGAGTGATTGGTGGTCATTGGGAGTTACAACGATGTTAATATGTAAATATCAGATATTTTAATTTCTCCATGATGCCCGACATGCTGACTACAAAAACAGAAACAAACGGTTGGATGCTTATAAAGAAATAGGAAATGTTTTGAAAGAAATTAAAGCTCCCACCTTCAGAGTAAAATAATTGGAAGTAGCTTCACATATCCTTAAATAGTTCATGTAACTTCTATGATCTTCCGTGGCCAACTCCGGAAGCAAGTTGTGTACACCTCCTTTCAACTCTTGCTGAGCAATCCATGGTCTTACCCACACCACACTCCTTTTTCCTCCTAATTTTTAAAATCGAAGCTATTACAACAAAGGTAAATGATAAATTTGTTACAGTTGTAAATATACAAGTTTTATAAAAGGTCTTTGTTAAATAAATTTTAGTGTAATGCTGGCCTTATTAAATACGAGTTTATGAAATAAATTTGAATCAAAGTTTTATAAAAGATCTTTGTCAAAAAACTTCTATAGTGTAATACCGGCCTAAGTAAAAGTAAAGGACAAGACTTTAAATATAGCTTAATGTTTAGTTTCATTATTGTTTTAAAACATTTGTGAAGTGTAAAAGTGTTTTGTTTGAAAATACTTTTGAATTTTAAAATATTCAGTTATGCCAAAGTAATAACTATACAAACATTTTTCACAGTAAAGCTTTAAAATTTCTGTTTGAATTTTAGATTTTGTGTGAAATTTGTTCATTTTATTCAAATAAAAACTATAATAGATCTTTTGTCTTCACTCTCTGCATTATGATGTGCTGATAACATTCGCATGTGTGCATTATTTTGTTTTTATTTGAATTATATACTATTTTTTTTACTCATTGACTGTAATAAAATAGTTGTACAAGAGTTCAATCTCAAATTATTTTACAGGGGAGTAATGTTTGCTTTCCTACAACTCATGCCTAGTTTAGAATTCACCTTCAATGATTGTTTGTATTTTGGTGCCATGATTTCTGCTACTGATCCAGGTAATAAAATTTATCTCTTTTGTTGCTGGTTCTTATTTTCAATTTGTGGACATTTTATACCTTGTTACTTTATATACCTTTTACTACTGTTTTTTTAAAAAAGATTTCTAATAATTTGAAAATGACACCTATTTTTACTGTTTTCTCTTTTCCTAATACAATTCTTTCTTGTGCTTTTAGTTACTGTTTTGGCCATTTTCAGTGATTTGCATGTGGATGTCAACTTATATGCTTTAGTCTTTGGGGAAAGTATATTAAATGATGCTATAGCTATTGTTTTAGCTGGGTAAGTTTACTCTTGTTTTCTTCCAAGTACATCTGTGAGTGCATTAAAGTTTACTAAACTGAATTTTTGATTATGTCAGTTTTTATCATATAATTAGTTCTGTAAAATCAGTAAAATTATTATCTTCAATAATTAAAAACAAGTATTTATTGACTTTTTATGATTTTTTCTTGGTTATGTCTTCATTGTTTTAACTGCTACCATTGAAATTATTATTTTTGTTTCAAATGATTTTTTATTGAAATAAAAAAATTTTACAAGTAAAATTCATAGTTATTTCTATATATTTGAAAATTTTACCAAGTTCCATATTTAAATATATAATATACAATTTAATTTTATGTTGGAAGTATCCAGAAGTGCAATTTTAAAATCAAACTCAATGAACAAATCTGTATTGCTACTTGATAATTTTTTATTATTTAAGGACTGTTTGTATTTATCTTATGAATTGAAACTTGTGTGTAATAGAATCTTCTCAATTTGAATGTCTATTAGACGAAGAAATTTAAGTTTATTTTTTGGGAAATTGTTGCAGTAACTTGGGGTTACTTGGACCCAAAAATTCAACATTTTTGTCACTTTTATAACAATAAGGTCAATGAAGGTAAATTGAAGGTGCTGCTCGTAAATTAATGGTTTGTAAAAACGATAGTACTTTACTACGGTTTCCGTTTGTGCTGCTTTCCTTATTATTCTATTACATTTTTATTCAGGTCTATAGGTAACTATGCTGAGATGTATGGCAGTGGTGAAGATGGCTTTCAATCTGCTGCTGCCTTCAAATGCTTAGGCAATTTTGCTTATATATTTATTTGCTCTTTTCTTATTGGATCTGGAACTGGATGCTTGACAGCTGCTATATCCTTTCCCACTTGTACAACATAAGTTTTGTATAGTTTTTTAAAATGTTTTTTATGAGGTCTGGAAAAATGTATTAGTAAAGATTATTCTTAGAGGTTGGTTTTTTGTAGTTTAAGGTAATATTTATTCAGTGCAGGTTTACAGGTTAGAGTAGATTGAAATAAGTTATTCTTATTTTTGTGACATCTTAATCTTGCGTTTAATGTTATATTTGGCTTATGTAATATAACTTGCTGTCCTGCAATAGACAAAAATATTCCTGTAAATATAATGTGAAATGTTTAAAAAAAGTAATGTGCCCTTGATTTCATTAATTTGAAAATAAAAGTTCATGTCTTATTTATGAACAACAAATGCATGCATAAGCCATCTTGTTTTAAATTGTGAGATGGCCAAATAATGTTTAAATTAAGTTATTAATATTATAAATATTTAGTTACATGTCCAATATATTGGTATTTTTAATCAAAATCAATTACTAATCATAGCTGTGCAGATTTCATTAATTATGTTTGTAAAAATTTACAGTGTTTATAACTATTTTACCTATGGTTCCTAATTCACCTAATTCGTTATTTTATGATTAATTTTGCCCCCAGGGGCATTCCTTCTTTAGGTTTGTACGGGCTTCACGACCCCGGGGTACCTGAGTGATCTTACCTCCCTTTCGTTCTGCTTCTCCCCTACCCTTTGCTTTTTGCTTTTTCTTCCTCCCTCATTGTGGTTGCCTCTTCGGAGGTGAGGGCTCCCCTTGAGAAGCTTTTCGCCAGTCTGTGCATTTAGCTCCTCTTGGGGATTATATCACCCACGTGTTTGCCGTGCGTGGAGACCTGTGTCTTCGGAAAGGGTGATCCTGGTGATTGAGGGACAACATAACGCCCCAATACATTGCTTCGGCTCCTGCTTCGGACAAACAGGAGGTGTACTATGGTCCCAGTACATCAATCGGCTGGTGGGAATACCCTGCTAGGATTAAGGACCTGCTCACCAACTAGCTCCTTAGGGCAGTCATAGGGGTGAGTTGGGTTCGTATAGTCCCTGGCTAGCACCGGTACAGAAACCTGTATCCCCTCGTTGGACTCCATGGTGGGTGGTGCCGCCGGGGACTGAATATTTATAATTTAACCATGGAAAATCAAACCTCATCTTCTCCTTCAGTGGAGCACCTATCTAACAAAAATAATGAAATTAATTTACCAGAGCAAAAATTTTTTATTATGAAGAGTAACGAGGGCAATTTAAAAAATATATCGGCTATTTTACTCCATAAAACTATATTAGGAATGGTAGGCGATACAAAAAACATAAAAAAAACCCTAGCAGGAGATGTACTAATAGAAGTATCAAATAAAACCCAGGCAATAAACGTCCAAAAAATAAAATTTGTAGGTCCAATAGCAGTAAGTGTAACACCCCATAAAACTTTAAATTCATCAAGAGGCGTAATTTCAGAATCCGACTTAGTTCATGACACAGAACAAGATATCTTAGAATCCCTGTCACAACAATATGTAATCACTGTCAAACGAATCACTATCTCAAGAAATGGTCAAAAAATACCCACCAAACATATCATATTAACTTTCAATACACCAAATATACCAAAACACGTTAAAATAGCATATATGAATTGCCCAGTTAGACCATTTATTCCTAATCCAGTCCGTTGCTTTAAATGCCAAAGATTCGGCCACTCTTTCCTAGCTTGCCGTGGCAAAGAAACCTGCGCAAAATGCTGTAGTACAGATCACAAGACCGATGTCTGTACTACATCGTCCCTTTGCTGTGTCAACTGCAAAGGTGACCATCCAGCTTTTGCCAGGTCTTGCCCTAAATTTATAACCGAAAAAGAAATACAAACAATTAAAGTTACACAAAATATTTCATTTCCGGAGGCCCGAAAAATAGTTAATGATCGCACCCCGAAACCTGGAATATCTTACTCTTCAATGGTAAAAAAAACTTTCAAAACTAACGGAACTCAAACCGATGTAACTATTTTTAAGCCATCTGCCCAACATAAAACTTCAATGAACCAACCTATAACGCCTCTTTTTTCTAAAGCATCAGCTACAACCTCAACAAATACAAAACACATAAATCAACCAAATCGATCTATAAATACTTCTTTAAAAAGAGCCATATCATCTGAACAAAGTAATATCAAAATAGCTAAAAGTACTTCTCAAACCTCTCTTCAGCCTGATGTTACATCCAGAAACTTGATAACTAATCCTTCCACCAACGACCTCATAAATCTGTATAACACTGAAAGCGATATTTCATCTGTAGAGAGTGATGGCTTGGAGACTTCGCCACCCAAGTCCAAGAAGGATCTTCGGCAAGACAGATCTCGTCCTAGAACGAGAAAACACAAGTAGTTTCTTCTTTTCTTTTAACCTTTATTTTTATGGCTTCCTTTCTTTCCTGGAACTGCCGGGGTTTTCGACAAAAAATTGACGATTTAAAAGATATCATAAATAAACACAAGCCAGCTGCAATCGCACTACAAGAGACATATTTAAGAAACAATGATTCCACCAACATACGTCATTTCAGTATATTCAGAAAAGATTACGATGATGGCCAAAGAGCATGTGGAGGTGTTGCTTTGCTTACCTCCCATGACTTGCCAGTCACCCAAATTGACCTTACAACAAATCTCCAAGCTGTTGCAGTCAGACTTCATGTCAATACTTTAATAACAATATGCAATTTATACCTTCCTCCTAATACCCATATCGCCACGTTTGACTTAAATAATTTGTTAGATCAACTTCCGCAACCATTCATTCTTTTTGGTGACCTAAATGGCCATCATATTCTCTGGGGCAGTTCAGACATTAATCGTAGAGGCAAGCAAATTGAAAAATTAATAACAGACAATGATTTATGTGTTATGAATAACGGCCAACCTACTTACTTTCACTCACCTTCACTCACTTACCATTCAATAGATCTGGCAATTTGCACTCCTTCAATTTTACCATTTTGGACCTTTTCTGTGGATCCTTACCTTTACAATAGCGACCATTATCCAATTAAACTAAAATATGCAGGCCAAAATCAACCTCACACTGACAGCCAATCCAGATATATTTTTGAAACTGCTAACTGGCCACTTTTTACTAGCCTTGCTGATATTTCTAACACGATAGAAATTGATGACATCGATGAAGTAACTGTAAAAATAACAGATATAATTATAACAAGTGCTGATGCTTCCATTAAAAAAGTTAATTATAAGCCCAAAAAACAAAAGAAACCTTGGTGGAATGAGGATTGTAGCTATGCTTATCGAGAACAGAGGAAAGCCTGGAATATCTTCAATAGATATCCAACAAGAGAAAATTTTATTAACTATAAAAAAACAAAAGCAGCCTTTCGAAAAATTCAACGACTTAGTAAGAGGGATTCTTGGATAAATTATGTCAATAGTATCAATAGTAAGACCACAAGTAAGCAACTATGGAACAGGATTAAACGAATTTCCGGTGTTTACCCCAATAGACAAATTCCTATTCTAGAACATAACAATCAAATATTATCGGCACCCAAAGACATAGCAAACACAATTGCTTCATGTCTTTCCGAAATATCCAGCTCTAACAACTACAATGAAAGTTTTAAGAAAATTAAAGTCGCATCTGAAAAGAATAAAGTTAATTTTACCTCAAACCGTATACTATCTTATAATTGTGATTTTACTTTTTATGAATTGACAAAGGCTTTATCCTTAGTTCACAAATCAACTCCTGGCCCAGATAATATTAGTTACGTTATGCTCAGACATCTCTCAACTAGTTCTCTAAATAATCTCCTGAAATTTTATAACAGAATTTGGAACGAGCACACTTTTCCGCAGTCATGGAGATATGCTACCATAATACCCATCCTGAAACCGAATAAAGACTCCAAGAACCCCTCGAACTACCGTCCAATAGCCCTGACAAGCTGCTTATGCAAAATTTTGGAAAAAATGGTCAACGCAAGGCTAATGTATATCTTAGAAAAAGACAAATGTCTCTCTCCACTCCAAAGTGGTTTCAGAAAAAGTAGATCCACTATTGACAATCTTGTCGCTCTCGAGACGGAAATAAGAAACGCATTTGTCCAAAATAAGCATCTCGTATCTATTTTTTTCGATATAGAAAAGGCCTATGACCGAACATGGAGACATGGGATTTTAAGGGATATTTTTAATAATGACATAAGAGGAAATCTGCCTATTTTTATACAAAAATTTTTAGAGAAAAGATATTTTAAGGTTAGAATTGGATCTATTTTCTCGGATATTTTTATTCAAGAGGAGGGAGTGCCACAGGGCAGTGTTTTAAGTGTAACTTTATTTATTTTAAAAATTAACAACATTGTTTCTCAATTGCCTCCATCAGTTAAGGGTCTTATATACGTTGACGACCTGCAGATTTCATGCGCAGCTAAAGACATTCGTTTAATAGAGAGACAACTTCAACAGGCTGTTAACAAAATCACTCATTGGACTAACGAAAATGGTTTCAGTTTCTCACCTTCAAAAACCGCGTGTGTTCATTTTTGTAAAAAACGAAATCTTCATCTTGACCCTGAAATATTTTTCAAAGATATTTTAATTAATGTTGTGGACAATTTTAAATTTTTAGGTATCATATTTGACAAGAAGTTGACTTTTCAACCGCATATTTTAAATCTACGCAAACGTTGCGAAAAGGCCCTCAACATATTAAGAGTTTTATCTAAGTTATCATGGGGATCTGATCGGAATTGTCTTTTAAAAATATATAGAGCATTAATACGATCAAAATTAGATTACGGCTGCGTGGTGTATGGTTCAGCAAGGAAATCTGCTCTTCAAACCCTGAACACTATCCACCACACAGCTTTACGTTTATGTTCGGGTGCCTTTCGGACTTCACCCGTAAGCAGCTTGTACGTAGAATCTTTTGAACCTTCTCTGGAATTAAGACGACAGTTGTTATCACTGGAATATTATTTTAGAATTACCTCAACCCCTCATCACCCATTGCATACCATTCATCACAGTCCATATTTAAAACGCCTCTATCTAGCAAAAACATCCTTCATTCCTACATTCCACTTAAGAATGCTTGATTTAATGAACGGATCCGAAATTTCTGCACTTGACGTCACTCAGAAAAAACTGTATTCATTCTCTCCTTGGTTTAATCATTATTTTGAATTTCAAAACCCATTCCAATATTTCAATAAAGCGGACACTTCTGATGTTATATATAAACAACTTTTTCAAAACCATATAGAAAAATACACAAATTTTATACAAGTTTACACGGACGGATCGAAAAGGGCAAACTATGTTGGAGCTGCGTTCACTATTAATCAGTCTGTTATCAGTTTTAAACTTCATTCTTCATGTTCTGTTTTTACCTCTGAAATCATGGCCATATATAAAGCATTGGAATATATATCTGGTCATTGTCATAAAAAATATATCATTTTCACAGATTCATTAAGTGTTTTAAAGTCATTGAAACATCCTGATCATGACAGTCATCCCATTGTTTTAGAGTCATTGAAAAGAATTTATCATCTTTCATCCAAGGGTTTTGACTTAATATTTTGTTGGATTCCATCTCACGTTGGAATAACAGGAAATGAGATTGTCGACAAAGCCGCCAAATCGGCCGTAACTAATATTAATCATACCATTCCTTATCGCGACTTAAAATCATTAATTTACAAACTTTTGGAGGAAAAATGGCAGAACCAATGGAATGATCAAACCGAAAACAAACTCCACCTTTTAAAAACAAGTATAACTCAATGGCAGTCACCACCTTTAAGAAGACAGCAGGTAGTACTAACACGTCTCCGTATTGGGCATACGCGGATAACTCATAGACACCTCCTACTCGGAGAAGATCATCCCATTTGTAACTACTGCATTTGTCCACTTACTGTGAAACATGTTTTAATAGAGTGTTCTCATTTTAATTATCAACGTCTTAAATATTTTAATTCTTATACCTTGACTTTAGAAGACATGGTTGGGGAGAATCCTCATCCAAATATTTTTAGCTTTTTACATGACATTGGTTTTATCCATCATATATAATTTCATATAGTATTTACTCATTATGTTTTGACTCATCTCATTTCATTATTATATTATGTATCTGATTTTTATCTTGAGTTTGGCATAATATGTTCCTAGAGGACTCAATGCCACAAAACCAAATACAATCCTACAATCCTTATGATTAATTTTCTAGTATAAGTTTTGAAATTACTTTTGGTTATGTGCATTCAGTTATTTTCTATGTATTTATCATATTGCAATGTATGTTAAAATATTTTGTTATATTCTTAACAAACTTTACTTGACAAAATTTACTCGTCTGTGTGACTTCCCTTTGCTAGAATCTAGTCTTTTTGTTCTCATGTCATACAGCACATTTCTCATGGCAGAAGCTGCAGATCTTACTGGTATGGATAACTATTTGGTTCAATTCAATAAACTTGAAAATATTATGAACATTATGTATTGATTAATTTATTTTTCTGTTTTAAAACAGGCATAGTTGCAGTGTTATTTTGCGGAATTTGCCAAGCTCATTATACTTATAATAATTTAACTATAGAATCAAGAGCAAGAACAAAACAGGTTGGTAGAAAATATTAAATAGGAATTTCATTGCCCATTTAAACACCAACGTACACTTGAAGCAATTTTTTATGTTAATTCTAATGCTGTAAAAGTTACATTTATTTGCTTTTTTATAAATTGACAAAAGTTCAAGCTTGATTATGTAAAGTTTAATATATCTGATATAAGTCCTAATATGTAATCTCAAAATCTACTTTTTTTCCCCAGATATTTGAACTGCTGAGTTTTGTAGCAGAAAATTTTATATTTTGCTACATAGGTGTATCAATGTTCACCTACCAAAAACATTATTGGCATGCTGGATTTATAATTACAGCTTTTGTATCCTTTGTATTTAAGATTGATAGTTAAAAAATTTTTATGAATGAAATTAAATGTTTTTGGTTACATTTGAGGATGCTGATATTAACGTTTAGTTTCAATTCTAAATCATGATGTGTACCATAAATATATTTTAACAATATACCAAGTGCAATGTGCTTATAAATGTTTATATAGTATAAAAATTTGCTTAGTAAACTACAGATGTGGTAATCAGAGATGAGAGAACATTGTAAAATTACTGTTTCATTTAGTGATAAAGTATAATTATAAAACAATTAAAATTTGTTAGTTGAATGATATTACAAGAAGAGATCAAAGATGGAAATCAAGTGAAAGAAATAAGAGTATTACACCTGCACGAGTGTTACACCTGTGTACTGTGTTAATACATAGAATTGAAAAACAATAACATCAATGAGCAAAGCAGCATTTCTCCAATTGTGGTGTCAGTGAGATTAGTTCACCATGGGAGTACTGTTGGCAATATTTAGCATCATCTGTATTTACCTACCAAAACCTATGATGTATTTTAAATAAACTATTTTAATAATACTGTGCTAGATATTGTACATGGATGCTGTATATGAACAAATGTACAGGGTGATACATATGTATAGAGTTTCCAGATGCTGTAAAACAGGAACAGTGTTAGACACGGTCCCCAAATGCAAATTGTTAGCTAGATATACTCGTAAAGATTGTGGCCCCTTCCTGTGCGGAATGATGTAAGCGATAGCGAGCGTGTCATGTGACTAGTCAATGGAAATGTATGCGTCTGCAGTGGAGAAGGGTTTTATGTTCTTGAATTGAGCAGAATGTAATCTGTCACCGTTGTTCAACAGCAATTTAAATCAAAATTTGGAAAAGAACCTCCAACCCAAAAAATTTCATTCAAGATAGGTTTAAATGATTTAAAACTACCAGCTGTTTGTGCAAAGTTCCAAAGCCAGCAAGACCGAGTGTATCGGCAGATGTCGTCGATAACTTTATTCATCCGATTGGATGGTGCACCACCACACTGGTCAGGTGATGTGCAAAATTTATCTACATCTTCCACCCAGATGCCCTAACTTAGCAACAGGTGACTCTTTTCTTTGCGTAAAGGATAACATATTTAACCCTCCTCTTCCTGTTGATCTAGTGGAGTTGAAACAGTATATCATACCCACTATCACTGCACTTGCTTCAGTTAGCTTTAACTCACGTCTGGGAGGAAATGGGTTACCAGTTCGATGTGTGAATTGTGACTGAGGGTGCACACATAGAACATATGTGACTGTCTAAAAAACTTGAAACATTCCCCGTACACTTCTATTAGAGGTAACTTAAAATATATTACATTATCACTGTTATATTGTACGTGTAAATTGTATATTTACTTATGAATCACCCTGTATATTGTATATGGACAAAGTAATCAAATGGAGGATTTATCACATAATCTGGTCCACCCACTGACATCAGCAAGTATGGATGGCATTGAACTCAACAAATCGTAAGCCAGAATCTATATATATAATTCTCTTACGTGGCACGCAAAAAAGACGTTATTTGTTATCGAGTTTTGGCAACATTGTACGATTGTTTGTTTATCATAAAGCCTCGCGCTTCAATTGAATTTATAGCATCATCGGATGAAATTTTATTCAAAGAAAATGAATTTTAGTCGAGCTGTTGCAGTTAATAATAGAAATCAAAGAAAGCGGAGGATCTTTTCAAGGCCATTTAAAAAACGGTCCTTTTTAGGGCCAACAATTATAGTTCAACAAGACGCTTGCACTACAACTTTTGACGACAAACTCAATGAAAATGCGTGCGTGGCTCGAGTGCAGGAGTAAATGCATATACAAACAACATGTTATGTATTCAATTTCCATATCAACGCTCACATTTCGAGTCAAAATTTGCTCAAAATTTTCATTTGAATTCGGATTTCAGAGATACTGTAAATATATTTTCTGAAAAACATAAAAAAATTTAGATTTGAAAAATATTTTTTTGGAATATCATATTTTGTAAACAATCCTTTCTGCTAGGACACATGTCTTCATTGATGCGAGCGAAGCGAGCATATGTTCGCGTAGCGAACCAATGAGGATTGCGGAGTAATCCTCCGAGGGTTGGCGAGCGTTAGCGAGCAGGGGGCAGGCCTCCTAGTGTTCTTATAACATGTTATGTTGATTATGGCCAGCCTTGCATCTGTTATGAATATTCAGTGGTGTCCAAGTTCTAGGTGTAATCAAACAAGGAATCGACACCTTTGACCTTTACCCCCCTTTTTATCTATATAAAAAATGTGAATGCAACCTAGTTATAAGAATGAAACTCGGTTACCCAAGTGAGGTATGCTTTGTATGCTTAGATTTTTATTATTTCTATGTTATCACTGGCAATTGTACTTTGTATGGACCTACCCTAGACTGAATATACTGTACTTTTAAATATATTGTGTGTTGTATGTTTAAATATACCCTACCCTACAATAATGGACTGGATGCCAGCAGATTTACATGAAATCCAACTACTTGTTTGGGACCTTTGCATGTTGTTCCTGGTCAATTGAACTCCAACACCTACATGAACATTTTAGACAATCAGGTTCTTCCTACGCTGTAGAAATTTTATGGAAAGGACGAATGTTACTGCCTCTGTCAAGCAGAAGTATCAAGATATGGATGTAAAACGTCTTCCCTGGCTTGCTCAGAGTCCTGACCTAAACCCCATAGAACATTTGTGGGATGGACCAGGGAACGCTTACGGACCAGGGAACCACTTCTGAAATTGACAGCTGAGCTGGCGACATTCTTGCAGCAGGAATGGACACAAATACTCATAGCTGTTTATCAAAACCGTTTTGAAAGTATGCACAGAAGGGTTCCTAGTGTAATTGCAGTAGCACGTGGGGACCATTCCCCTATTAAAGCATGTATTATTTCCCTTATACCATCACATCTTGCTGTCCGGTCCATTATTGTTGAGTAGTGTATATGCTTACAGATTATTGTTAGTATTTAAAATATTCCTTAACACATAATACAGATTGCTATTGCTGTGGGTAGAGCTTTGAATATTTATCCACTTTCGCTCCTTCTCAATTTAGGACGCCACAACAAAATACCATTGAGTTTTCAGCATGTGCTGTTCTTTTCTGGTAAAAAGAAACTACTCTTCTTTTGTATTACATTCTTAAATCCATTCATATTGATTATTGCATATCCATATTCTCATTTCATATAGCTCCAAATGAAATAGAATTATACAAAAGTTTATCACAGCATTTTGTGTACTTACTGGTGTTGTTTCCAACAATATACATGGCATAAAGTTCACATCTCAATCATGTTACCCCAATTAGTTTCTGAACATATATAGTACGATCTTAATTAATAATGCCATTTCATCCCATTTACTTGTTGAAAGGTGATATAACATTTTTTTTACTTTAAACCTATTTTCGCATTTGCTCATATTTTCTGGGCTGATTTCTATCATCGAATTTGTCATTTCTTACTGAAATCAGACTTCTCAAAAATTTTATGGAAGCGATGAGATCTTTTAGTTTAACAATATTTTGCCGCTCCATAGCCCAAATCAAGCATATTTAAAATTGCAAAATCCTGTAGCAGTTGATTGTTACCATTTGACAATAAATGGATAACATCTACTTCTGTGCCTATGTTAGTAGAATATTAATGGAGATTATTACTTCAATGCAAATCTTATGTGTCTCAGGTGAATTTTATCCATTGCAAAGTTCGAAAATTAAATTCATACCATCAATTTTTAATGTAGTAATAAGTATGTGTGTGTGTGTGGCATATTATTGTATCATTTTAATTTGAGAAACAATTTTTATAGGTTTGAGAGGAGCAATGGCTTTTGCCTTAGCCATTCGAAATACATTATCAGAACAAAGGCATCTAATGTTAACAGCCACATCACTCATATCTATTGTAACTGTCATTGTTTGTGGTGGCCTTTCTACACAATTGCTAGCATGGCTTGGTATTCCGTAAGTAACATTTGTTAAGTTATTACTTGCTAAATAAATCATCATTTTGAATGCCTGTGTCTGAATAGTGTGCACTTGATTTTTGAATCCTTTATGTCACTGTTAAGTATTTAACATATCATAACAACTTTTATCCTATAAGAAAAAAAAATCATCTTGGTATACCTAGAAAGATGGAAGGGCTCATCAATTTATTTCCTTCCGAAAATTAATTTGAAATAAAGTTGTCTGTTTTTACTTCCAACAGAAGATACCAAAATGATAAATTATACCAGGGGCCCTTAAACGTACTGCAGAGATGGATATTGGATATTGAGACATTTGGATATTGAAAAGCATATCACTAATACATGTCAGACTACTGTCTCATCAATTGATTCCTTAAGTGTGATCTAAAAATTGAAGCTTAAGTAATAAAAAATACTTTAGCTAAACTAATAAAATAATAAGAAAACTGGTAATAGTAGTTCACACAAATAAATCCAGTAATTCATTACTAGTTTTTAAATCCTAATGTTTTAATCCTAATGAGGCTGCTAGTGTATTTATAGTCAAATTAAACTGGAAAGATCTAACATTATTTTGGATGGAAATTTAAGATGGACAGTATATTTGAAATTAAATTTGCTGTTTCTGTGAATTTAAAAAAAGGTATCCGAGAGATTAAAGCTTTTTCTTCAATCTGCTAATTTCAGCAGTTGGATTTAATACATTAGAATTGACTGCCCAATCAGTGACTAGTATTTTTTATTGCACTTAAGTCAGGGCTCGAAATACCCAGGTGCACTGTGCACATGAAAATATAATTGTGCACCTAATTTTTTCCCACTAGGTGCACGCAGTGCACCTTGTGCACCTAATTTAAAAACTTAGGTGTACAAGGTGCACCTGTATTAAAAAATCTATTTCGAGGCCTGACTTAAGTATAAGGATGTTGCCTGTTATATATTAATTTTGAAATTGTTCCAAAAGTTGAATTATCTGTTTCTTATAGAAAAGTGTACACGCATAGAAAATTATATTTTTTCTGTCTGTAATATCCAAATGTTGACAACATCCCATGATGAACCATTTAATCAATGACGAGGCTGCTGGAATGGGAATAAAAATTCAGTATGAACAGTTCAGTAAATCTTCTGGCCTTACAGTTCAATAAATCACATTAAGATAACTTTGTGGTATTAAATAAACTTGATTTTATAAACAGTTGTATTTGCATGAAGAAAAACTATTTATTTGGAGTACCTTTATAGTAGTAGTCTTCTCAGTAGTTCTAAATGTGTTATCAAAAAATATTCTTCTGGTAACAATTTTGGTTTTTAATCTAGATTTAAATAGGTTTTGATTTATGTTAAATATGTATTAAGTTTAAATTCAGTCAAAAAAGTTGATGAAATTAACCTTTGTTGAAATTTGAAACATTGTATATATCCCTCATTTTTTATGTATGAATACATCAATAATGTAATTTTGTTTAATAAATTTTAGAGTGGGTGTTGAAGAAGATCATGAAATGCTGCAATTTGGAAGTTTAAGAACGGTAAGTTTTCCCTTTACTTCTAAAATCTATTCACTAAATTTAAAAAATGTGGAATTTGCTATTATTACCATTCAATTATGAAGTATCCAAATATACCATCAAGATTTATCACTGATTAGGTTAAGTCAGTGATTTGAAACAAACTTATGTCAAAAATGCCTCAATCTGAAGTAATAGTTTCTGCTAGATGTAAGCAGCACAGGTTCGTTTCCTCCCTGGATGTACTTCACTCTTTGTCAGTAAAAACTTCCTTTGTGTGTATGTTCATTACTTGATGTTGTCTGTCTAGTGTCTACTGCAGTATGGCCAAATTTGGCCTTTGTGCCTTAAAACCCCCAAACCAACCAACATAAAAAAGGAGTAATTGATTTTAGTGAGAGGTTTGTCCTCAAAGTATTCTGCTATTATATTACAATTAAGTGATGCAACTAATAACTATTGTTTTAGTGGAATAATTTACAATGACTTACTTTAGAAGTTAAAAAGTACGTAGATTGTTTTCTTAGTGAAGTTTCAAAATAAGAATACTTCCATGAGAATTTGTTTTACTTTATTCAATCCTTTTTACGTTTTAAAGATGATTCCATTGGCATTTGTTATTTACATATGTGCATAATGCATAAAATAGTTTAACAAAATTTAAACAGCAGTTTCAAACTAAAAAAAGGTCATTAGCAGGCCATTCTGTTGAATTACGAATTCATTTGTCACATACCATATGTACACTGATGTTCAAAATTAAGAAAATTTGCTTATTTTGTTGGATTTCTCAAAAAGTACTGAACGAAAGGTTAATATAATACTTCCAAAGAAAGATGTAAATCTTGAGTGTAGTAAGGGTACACGTTTATGTGGGCATTGCATTTAGAAGAACAGGCCTTCTAAGTGCACATGTTAATATCCTTACTTTGTTTGCTCGCACACCTTTACGAGTTTCGTGTTTTTTTTTGTTGCAACATTTGACAAAATTCCAAAGCCAACAGTTAAAATGAGTAACCACCAACGTTTGGATGATGGAATGAGGTGGCGATTCGTCTGGAGACTGGAAGCCGGGCAATATCAAGTGCAGATGGCTAGACTTTAATGTAATGACCAGCGTTGTTTCCATCTGATGAAAACAGTTTTGAGCATACCGGATCTGTAGAGAGAAAGCTTGGGCAAAGTCATTCAAGAGCCAAGATGGACAATGAAGATTGGTACTTCTCCATTACAGCAAGGCGTAACAGGAGTGCAACAGCTTCTCAGCACCTTCATGCGGCCACAGGAAGTTGATTTTCAAGGGTTACTGTTTCCAGAAGGCTACATGAGAGAGAGGTCTGATTGTGTCCTACTTCTGTGCACAGGAGAGTCCATTTAGCATGGAGCAGAGAACATCGACTTTGGACAAGGGATCGTAATCTGCCTAATTTCCAGTATGAATTCACATTGTAGAGCTACATAACTGTAAGAGAGGGGTCATACCCTCTTATTAACCCTTTTTTGTGTCGATATTGCAACCTCAGGTTTTAGACCTTCCTGCGCTCTGATGAGTCTTATGTGCGATCACGCATGTGTACCGTAACAGTGATATGCTATTTTGCATTATTTCAATCTATGCATGTAACTAATTTCATTAAAATATGTTCAGAAGTTCTGGAGATAATCGCCCAAAAGTGAAAATTCTCTTAGTTTTGAACACAAGTGTAATTGTTATTTAGTTTGTGAAGTAAAACACATACATTATTATTTTAAAGTTAGGAGAAGGCAAGTATTCTAATTATGTGTCCAAACTAAGATGTGATACTCAGTTTATGTAATAAAAGTTTGTGTTTACTTTGGTTATCATCAAAGTAATAGAACACATACTTAAATGTTTTTAATTATTGAATTAAAATTATGGATGTGTGTGGGTGTTTGCATTATATTCTTTGTTTGGATGACTAATATATTATTTTATATGAATAGGAATTATATGGTATTGCTTCAGCTCTTTTCAACTTTCTTAAGCATCTCTCTGTCCTTGCATTTTCTCTCTACTATCTTTCACTGACTGTTAAAGCTTGAAGTCTGGAATTTCAGAGAATCCTTCACTAAAATATTTGAAGGAAACTTGAGCCTATTGCAAAATTGCTCTTAGACCTTTTCCTGTTTGTACTGAGTAATACTCTAAATATTTGCATTTTTAATGCCTTCTATTTTTCTACTTAGATCACTTTAGATTTTTTTGCAGTTGAAATTTTTATGAGTTAAAAAAAGGATGGTTTATTTAATAGTAAATTTTAATTTCTACTTGTAATAAATAGTTATGACAGATCATTTTTATGTTGATTGATTATATATTCAGTTACTAAAACTACTGCCGTATGTTAAAAGCACTTAATTTTTTTTTACCACACCACACTTACAAAATAAAAAACCAATAATTCACCCCTTATGACTGCACTTCCTTTTATTGTTAATTATTTAGTTTTATTGTGTTTAATTTTTGTTCTTTTAACAGTGATTCATATTAAATGTTTTTAATTACCCTTTGACAGAATCATTTATATTTTTGCATGTTTTTTAGAATTATAATTCAATTGATCCGGCAACGGTAAGATCTGAAAATACTTTTTCAAATTTTTGAGTGCTTATTTTGTTAGTAATTTATGCAGCACTTTAAATAATCAACGTTTTTGCACTCAAGTAATCGTATAAACAATGTATCTTATAAACCTTTTACAGCCTAAGATACATGTTACTATGATTTAAAAAATTATTTGCACTCTTCATTTAAGCAGTCTTAATTTTGGCTATGAAGATGAAAAAATTATTTTTTTCTTGCAAAGAATAATAATTTAAAATGGCTTAAAATCAATTTCGTATGTTTTGTAATCCAAACTAACTTGGGCTCTAATTAACCATCAATCTTTCAACCCCAACTATGTTTTTCTCTTTTAATGTTGTAAATAAGTTTTACAAAATTCTCTCCTGTGTATGTGTGCTCTTACTCTCCTTGATTGATTTTTCAATAAGTTTTTTGGTATGGAAACATTAGTATCAAAAAAAAAAAAATTATATTTATAATGAACAGTTTATTTTTTCAAACTGCTGTTATATTTTGTACTTGCTGCATAAATTTTCTTATTCAAAAAATGTTCTTCCTTGGCTTTGACATTTATTCCAGCATAAGCAGCTAGGTTAGTTGCATAAAATCCTATTTTCTTATGAATATTGATGTTTTGATTGTATCTTTTTTCATTCAGTTTTATTTTAACTTAACTAAAATTGCTGATCTTGTAAATTTCCTTTGAATAGAAAAGAAGTTATTTTAATTTCATTACATACAATTTAACTATATATATAATTTAAGTATCGTCAGTTTTATATAATTTGCTTGAATACGTAAGATTTATCCTTATGGGAATCTAAGTGTATGGAAAATTTAGTATTGGAAATGGCAAGTTAATTTTGGGTGTATTCTTGGAGATAATCAAAAATATAACCTTTTCAATAGAGATCAGATTTCAGAAACAACTAAAGTATTGAAAAAAGATCAATACATGCAGAAATGATTTAAAATATAATTTATCATTAAGGTAATTTATCATTTGTAACCCTTTGAACAAAATTCTAGTCTCCAAATAGAATTCAATTCATAGAATTCATTCCATATATCAATTCTTGTAGTCTAAAAGTCCTTGCATATTTTGAATTGAAAACAATTCAAATGAAGCAATTAATACTGAGTGATTTCTTTGGCTCTTAAAGATAGTCCACATTTTTGCATTACACAAATAAAATGAATGTAATCATCGAGTATCATAAAAAATGTTTATTAAATTTAGTTTGTTCAAATGTTTGATAAGCACTAAAAAATTGCAATAGAATTTACTATTGTTCTAGTGTTGAACATTCACGTATGTGTTAAATAGTAAAGTCTATCTAATGTGTGTAACTTAAGGGTAATTGTTCTGTACTTAATGCTGCTTTTTTATTCTTTACAAGCTTGACGCTAACGTGTTTCAAACACTTAGCTATAAATTTCATTTTCTGAGTTACTGGTTAAAAATCTGAATGTTTCTTTATAAATTTCAGGTACATAATATATTTGTATCCTAATTTTATTCCAACATTGTACATTTTTTCCATCTAATGTGAAATTGAATGTTTCATAAAGTTGAGTTTTTGCCCCTCAGTATTTTTATAAGAAATAATTATTTTAGGAAGGATGTATACGAGTTTCATATGGCAGAAGATATAAATTGGAATTGAAATCGAATTACAATTTATAAAATTCTGTTTGGTAGCTTTTTAACTACAGAACCTTTGCTTGCTGTTTATTCATACTACTATGAAAGTAAAATATTCTTTCGATATTCTCAGCAATTTTTTTTTTATCATAGTTTAAAAGCAAATGCTTCAAGAATTGAAATTAATTTTGATTTCATTGTAAGACCACAGCACATTCATCAAAATTTCAAAAAGAAAGTGGAATTTTTTCATTTATTTCCTGTGAGCTTATCTTTTAAGACTAGCATTTTACTTTGTTAAAAAATAGATTCAAAGAATATTTTCACCTTTCTCTGCTAATATGGAAAGCTTTGCAATTTTCATTGAAAGTTAATGAAAGTAGAAAATATTATTACAAAACTTACCTCTATTGTTTTTAAGATTTTTAACTATATACTTTGTCTACTGTTTATGTATTTCTGCTTTTTTAAAAGATTATTCTTTTGTATTGATTTATGTAGACATCACAAGTTACTACACCAACAGATCTTCGAAGTCCCCCTCCCACTCAAGTCTTGAAGACACCTTATGAAAAGGCTTGGCTGGTGAAGAAGTGGTACAATTTTGACATACGGTATCCTTCTGTTGAACATGTTAACATAGTTTAACATCTGTTTTTTCTTAACAAGATGCATGCATTTAAAGAATTATTGTATTATAATTATCACCTATTTTACTCAAAAGTACTAGCTTTAAATTGTTGAGATGAAATAATCCTCGTGGTTGTTGAGAATTAATACCTTAACCTTAAAAATTTTTAAACACCTCAACTTCTAAATGTCTAGCATCCTCTAATTTGCTTTTTCTTTTGTATTTTATTAAGTTTACAACTAAAATTGACATTATTAATGCTTTACTTTACTTATGGTCTATTTTATGATACTACCAAGTTGAAATAAAAACTAAGTGTCAAATTTTTTTAACAATTTTGGAAATGCATTTGTAAAATTTTTCACACATTTGTATCTTTTTTTTATTATTTTGGCATCGTTTTCTCTGCTCAGTAATCAGTTTTAATAAAAACAAAAACAAATTCTGTAAATGATAAAAACTTATATTCTCAACTGTTGGAAAATTAGTTGTAGTATTTGTCTTCTTTTGAAACATTAATTTGAAAAGGATTTGAATGTTTTAAATTTTTTCTACTAATAAATATCTTAATGGATTTCTATTAAAGACTACTCTAGCTGCTATTTAGTAACAACTCATTAATGTGCTTACAAAATGTTTTCTTAACCAAAATTTAGTTATATGAAACCATTTTTGACGCATAGTCGTCCTACACTGATAGAGACACTACCACCTTTCTGTCATACGGTGGCTAGAATACTTACCAGCACACAGCAGCTTTCTAATGTAAGTATCTTCTGTTTAATTTTAATATCTCTATTATTTGCATGTGAGTTCTTAAATGTATGCTTCCTGAAGGCAACTAAAAGGTGACTTTTGCTTCTATTTTTCAACTTTGGCTACTAGAGGTATCTTTTATCTCATCAGTTCTATTTTTCAAGATAGTGGTGACTTTTTTTTTTATTGAAAATTCATCTAAGGCTGAGTGAAAATTTTAATCCCATAGAGTTCTAGACTCAAAATATGAAAAAAAAAAAAAAAGTTTTTTTTTTTTTTTTTAAAGATAATATAGATATTTCTGAATAAAATGACACCTAAATTTTGTTTCTACCATCAGTAGAACCAGAAATATTCAACATGACAGCTGCAAATCAAACGAGCCTTCACAATTTTAAACGCTCTTTTTCTCCTTTTGTGTTAAATGGGATTTCAATAGTGAAAAATGGATATAACTTAAAAACTACTTGTCATAAATGAATGAAATTTTCTGTACTTACTTTTCAAATATATTTCTTTAATTTGTCTTCCGTGATTATATAGCACTAAACTGTTTGTGCAGGATGCGTGTATCAATAAATCAACTTTGTTTCTAACAAAATATTTAATAGAAACAAATAAAACGGTATACGTAAATTGTTGCTTTTTACGTCCACACAGGATTAATCGCCATTAAATGTTCAGTGTTCTAAAATTACAATAACATCCACAGAGGATATTACACCGTTGATTCAGAGAACTCGCTATTTAGTCCACAGAGGACACATATGAGCCACAGAGGCCTCAAAAGATTCGCGTAAAAAAGTACGGAAGAGTGGCCACACAGGTCTCAATTCTCTCTGGTCACAGAAAAAAACTGAAGACCCTCAGCCGCGGGCAGGATCAAGCCTTTTCCCCTTAGCGTTCTTGGTGATCCGTCGCCTCGATCAAATAGTTCCTTTCGGTAGTAGGTAGGAAGGCGAAAGGATTCCGTTCCTATATATATAATTTTTTTTTGTATGTAGTTTTTGAACAAAATATTTTTTAAAGCTTTTTCTAATTGTTTTAACCAAAAATCATGAAGACAGATTATAGTATTAACTTTCAGGAGTTAATTAATGCAAAAATGAAGTGATTTAAAGATCTATCAATTTTGCCCAACATCAAAATTTGTAATTCTTTCAATTTTAACAAAATATATTTAAAAGCTTTTTTAGCTTATCGAGACTGGAACATAGGATGCCGGAATAGTTAAATCCACCGAGACGTTTTTCTTCGGAAGAAGGTTAGATATCACGAGACCCTTTAACAGCCGTTTTCACAAGTCTCGAGTTGATCCGAGGATCAGAGTTGAATTGAGGATTATCCCAAAACTGTATTCACAAACCACAGATTAAGTGAACCACATATTAAAGGTTAAGCTCCCTGTGATTGGCTACTGCTGTCTTCTCTCTCCATCACTTGATATTGTTTACATTTCTTACAACGTCCGAATCTTCATTCATACTGGTCAAATATGTACTTTTTCAAGCAGAATTTATTCCAAATTGCGATTTTATTAAAATGGACATGGTATAGTTTTAACAACATATTTTAATTTGTGTTTGGAAATAGAGAAATGTAAAAAAATTTCATTTCAAACTGGATTTTTATGGAAACCCAAGTAAGAAAAATTTATACACAAGGCCTTGACAAATCAATCGATAAACTGTGTACTCGTCAGTATTGATGTGTTGGTGCAAAGTGAAGTAACTTGCATTGTCATTTTTTTTCATTCATAATAAATCAGCAAACGCAATTTTATTCCACAACAAATTTGCTTTTGCCATGGTCAACGCAACGGAATGTGTAACAGCCATATTCACAAGTCTCGAGTTAACCCAAGGATCAGTTGATCTGCGGGTCAGTTAAATGGTGAATCATCAAGAACCCTATCCTCAAATGGCAGGTTAAGTGATCCACAGATTAAAATTATACGCTACTACTGTCTCCTCACGATCACACGATATTGTTTACATTTGTTACGACGCCCGAATCTGCATTCATACTGGTCAAACACGTACTTAGCTGGCGAGATTGATTCTAAACTGTGATTTTAATAAAATGCATATGGCATTTTATTTTAGGTTTGGAAAAAGAAATGCAAAGGGATTTAATTTCAAATTTGATTTTTATGGAAACCTAAATTTTGCAAAAAAGAATTGTTCTTAATGCCTTGAAAAATCAATATAATCCGATTATCTTTGTTCTTATCAATATGGATGGGTGTTGGTGTAATGTGAAGCAACTTACATTGTCAATTTTTTTTCATTTTTCTAATAACAATAATTTTTATTCCACGACGAATTTGCATCTGCAATGTTCATATTCTACCATTCGCTCTCATTGGGTTCTACTCTGGCAAGGCAGAATATAGTTTGAATCTATTTTGTAGAAAATGTAATCTTTATTCTTGTTCCGATTCATATAAGATCAGTTGAATGCGTTCATCAAATGTTTTTTCTCCTTTCATTTACGGAATCTATATTTGTTTCTTGCTTTTTCTTTCTTTTTTATTCTTTAGTCCCAGTTTCTATCTTAGACTGTAAATTTTAATGGATTTGAAATATGCGGAACATTTTACACCAGATCAATACCTCAGGTAGTCTGAATTTTTTGTGAAGCCCAAATTCTGTCACAGGCAACGCAGTGCTGACCTGTTAGTAATTTATATTTGAAAATTCTTAGTCAGTATGCAGACTTCACTGTTTGGTGAACAATAAAAGGGAACTTTACAACTTAATATACAAATTTACATTTCGATGGGAAAACAATGATACACACACAAATACGAAAATGAAACTGTTTTTTAAAATATCATTTGACTTTTTTTCTACTACTTTAATGTCAAGAATCAGAATGTTTATTCCTGCTGTTTTCTTTTCATCTCTCATTGGGAGTCAAAATATAGTTCAAACCAGAACATCACATCTGGGCATATGTATTTTGTTGAAAATGTCATCAAGTTCTTGTTCTGATTCATAAAGATCAGTTAAATGCACGTTGTTTCAAGAATACTGTAATTTAGCACAGAATGTAGTGTGTCATCCATTTTGTTTCATTTACAACATATTTGTCTTCCTTCGCAAAAAGATATTATTGCATATCCGTTATTTTTCGACCAAGAGTTAATCCACCGATTTAAGAGGATTAAAATTTAACACCAAAATGAAGGTTTAAATCTTGGATCAGTCATTGTGAATATGGTTTCTTCGATTATCAGGGGATTATCTTTGATCCGTGTTTTAGCTCGGATTTGTGAATACAGTCACTTGCGAATAAAATTTTCCCTCTATGTTTTTAAACTTAAGAGTGTTTTTTGTGTCACTTGTGAGCCGACGATATATACTGTAATAGTTAGCGTAAGCTAATCTTTGCTTGTAAGGCCAACTAGTGTATAGCTTGTCATTTAATTTTTATATTTAAAATGAATTGTTTTTTTTTGATAAACCCAGTTTCATCAGGATTTCTTAATATAATATTAATCTGAGTGACCAGTGTTTTCCTGAAATAACTTTAATGAAATATCCAGAAACAGCTGTTTGAGAGTATGAAATATGAAACAAGAATTCTTTCTTAATGTATATATGCTTTTGTTTGTAGGATGAAAATGTGAAATGTGATGATGAAGACTCTGATGCAGATTTATGTCTTGATGAAACTGTAGCATATGGTGATCGTTCCAATGGTCATCCTGGAATATCAACGGTAATGAAGTTTTCTGCAATAATTGCTTTCTACCCTGTTATTTAGGTAGTATGCTGTAGCTGTGTACCTCAATTTCATTTATATTATAACCAAATTTAAACTCTAGCAAGTATTCATGGAATTTTTATTTTACTTTTCTCTGAAATATTTTGCTTGTTTATCTTGATTTGTTTTATAGGTGATATTTTTCAAGTATTGCATTTAGTTTTAATAACAGATGTTATTAAAATCTAAACTATTGTATTTGTGTGAATTTAATGTCCACTAAATTTTACTACGGAATTTTGAACGGAACGTTCGGAAACAAATACTTATCTTTTAAAATTTCTATTTAGATTCGTTTATTTTAAATCAATTTAAAAGTTATATTTATCTCCTTGAACAATGTTTCAGTAATTTTATATTGTTTAAATGTGAGTTAAATACTTTCTCTCAAGTATTGTACATGGTGTCGCAGAATAGGTCATTTGTAAGAGTTAACTAGTGTTTTAGTATGTAAGGTTTAATCGAAATCCTAATTAGTAAATGCCATCCATTATCACTCTTAATTTCAGAGCTCTTTATGCTTATTGTATCCTTCCCTTTCTGTGTTGAAATTGAACATGTGTACTTGAGCAAGGTTTTTAGAAACTTGTTTTGTTTGTAGGTTGAACTGGAATTCCCAATAGTGTGCTCATCTAAAGAAATTGGGTAAAAATCAAACTATAAAACCCATATTGCTGCACTAGTTACACCTTAATAACAGCCTGTTTTTAGGTAGACACCCATTACTTAGTGCTTCCCCTATTCAGATTCAAATTTTCATACTGTAAAATAATTTATTTTAAAGATATAAAGGGGAGCTCATTTTTAATCAATAAATTTGACTCAAATTCACTTCTAATTTGAATCTTAAGGTGAAGCACTGCTAAATGTTTTTGTTTCCTAAACCTGTGATTATAATTTTTCTTCTGCAACTTCGTATGTTGTAATTTTCACTTTTTTTTCAAAATGCAAGGCAAAGCAGTACTCACTGCACTGTTTCATTGATTACTTTTTTAATTTCTTTTTGTTTGTTCAGTATTTTTAGTAATTTTTTATGCATATATATGGGTGATTTCATGACATAATTTGCAATTAGATAAGGGGACTATGACATGTGTAATACATTCCATTTCAACATTTAAAACAAAAGTTTTACTTTATATACAGCTTTCTAGCCAGACTCTGCTTAAATGAAAACAATGTAAGAAAGGTAATGAATGTAGTTTATGCTACTACATGAACCTTTGTATTGTCTCTATACTGAAAATGAGAAATATTTCTCTAACCATCTCAATAATTTTGCTGCAGTGGCAATAAAGTAAAGAAAATTGCTATTAAAAATTTTATTAAAGTTGCATGATTATTTTAAGTTAAATATTATCCAGTTAAAATCAAGCATTTAATAGTAATCTTGTGGTGTTAATAGTAATGTAATCATGCTAGTGGCTACTTTTGGTTACATTTATTTCTAGTTATTCAAAGTTACTGAAAGTTTTGTTATTGAATGAAGGTTTTGACATATTTGGACCATACTCCTTGTAGATATTTGTCGATTTATTAATGTCATTACAATAGCTGCATGATTCTGACTTTAATGATCATGCTAAATTGTATAAGCTATCGTTCGAAGTAATGAAGTATCGGAACTTGAGAGTGAAAATAGATTTGAAAACCAACATAAAAGCATCCCAAAAGCTTTTCCGATCCAATAAAATAAAATTTAGAGCTGGAACTGTTGAATTAAAATTATAATGTATGGGTGGCCATCTACTCCTTTGGAATCCACATTTCAGATAGGAATATTAGAAAGAGCCATTATTTTTATTTATCTTTAATAACAAGACAAACAGTAGGAAACTGAAAATTGGTTCAATTTTTAAAAGTTTACCCACAGTCCCCCTTCCCTTTTTCAGCTACTGTAGCTTTAAGATGAAGGATTGAAACAGGTAAAGCAAAGTGGTTGTTCAACTACTGAGTTGTAAACTGGTTCGGAAATAAAAATATCCTAAAACGGAGTGTGCTCTGAGACTAATCTCAATTTTCGCTATCTCATTGCGTTGTGAGTGTATTCAACACTTAAATTTGTTAAAAATAGGCATCAGTTTGTTTTAACTGAGCTTATGCGAGCTCTCCTAACATGTCATCGACCAAACTTTTGGCAGGTAACTGCTAAGATGGACAACATCCACAGTCAAATCTAACTTTTTGAAGATTTTCTTTACAAATTGTTTGATAGAATCAACAATGTTTTTTTTGAATACCATTTTTATTTTCATGTTTTTGAATAATTTTGTAACAATAAATAAAATAATTACTTTTGGACATTGATCAGTTTTAGTTTACTATATTTCATGCGTACAGTTTATTTGCATGAGAGCACTGCCATGGCCACCCCTGTTATAATACATACTAATAAAATGTATTAACATACTCAATGTTTAAATTTTTGTTTTAAAAATGCAGTTATTTTTTTATTTTCTTAAGGGAATACTTGCAGAAGCTTGATTCTCCTGCATCTTAATTATTGATTACAAATTCTGTTTAGTTATTATTGGTAATGACAAAATTATAATGATTGTTTAATTTCTTCAAGGTGGTGTATAATATCTTTAAATACTTTTCTTTGGTTAATAAAATATTTTAATTAATTAAAACCTGTTCCTAAAGAGTTTGTAAATCAATGATAAATTGCTAGTAAGAAACTTAGCACTGTGAACATATAGTACAAATGTGTGTTGATTCATTGTATATGTGAAACTAAGGAAAGACCTTTCAGTACAAATGGAAAAAGAAATTGTAATTTTCATCTTAAAAAATATATAACCTGACCTTATCAAAAATATGACGTAAATACTGGGGAAATGTCATTCTTGAAAATTACCCATATATATTTGTTTATGAACTTCTATGTTTTTTTCTGGAAGCATGTTGTTTTATTTCTTTTAGATGAATGTGCTTTTTTATTTTCATTTCAGTTGAGCATTACTTCTGTGACAGTGTCCAAATCGCTTAACATGTTAGTATCACTTTTTATTTTAAAATGTGCTGAATTTTAAAATAACAGGTTTTCAATATTTTTCTTATCTATTTTTTATTTATTTCATTGAATATATTCTTCTGTCTCTCTCTATCTATGTATACATATGTTTTGAGTGATTTTGTTGCATTCTGCCGAAAGCTCTATTTTTGTTCCATAACCAGTCCATTTTTCTTTTAACTTCACAGAAGAAAACATTTTGTAAATTGTGTTTTGTTTAAAATTTTTCCTTTTGTACCGAAAAGTTAAAGGGGCCTAGTGATAAAAATTCATTTAAAATTTAAATTTTACTTAAACAATTTAATAAAACAATTAAAATTACTGTTATAAAAATTTATTTTTTATCACTATATATAATTTTTTTTAATAATTCAACTACATTTTTTTAGTTTTTGATGTAACTAACAGTGACAATTGATCATGTGTAAGGAATCAGGTTTTATACCAGTTTTAGGAATTATTTATATAAATTATAGTTTCCTAAGTATTTGCGTTTTCGTTTTTTTTATACAGCTTGTTTCCGAACTGTCCGCATTTGTGTTGATGCCATTCACTTTTGATCAACGAAAACATTTTATTCAGTGAATTTAAGAATAAATTTTTTTTGCAATGTTTGTGATGTTTCTGGGGTTTTTTTTGTCTGGTTATGGCTACATTACTTTGTCAAAGTTCCCACAGTCCTTGAAAAGTCCTTGACTTTAAGTGCCCTTAAAAGTCCTTGAAAATTACGGAACTTGGTGAAAAGTCCTTGAAAGTACTTGATTTTTTTTAACTAGTACATAATTGTGTAATTTTGTCATGCGTTGGAACTTGTCCAAATTAGTTTCAACCTTTGTCGAGACTAGTATTAGCTCAAATGGTGCAGGTGCGTTTGTACTTCATGACTTATCACGGGTGCTAGATAACCAATGCTTTCTTAGGAAATCATAGCTTTAGCAGTCAGGACGTTATTAGAAATCTGGCACACACAAAGAAATGAAGCCAAATTCTTATTACAAAAATATAAAAGTTACAGCTCAAAAATAAGTTTTTTAAAGAAAATCACATTTAAGATGGCTTTTATTTTTAAAATTTTCTGCAGATTTAAAATCTGTTGAAATGTTTACTCTATCTTTAATGATTTCAAAGATAAAAGCTTAGACTAGGGAATAAAAAAGCCCTAACACCAGTTAAAACTTTTTGTTTTGTTTCCTCAAACAATTAAAAAAAAAAAAACATCTTCTAGTGGCAGTGGACAATAGCAAAATGGAGATTGCAAGGACACAGGATGCAAGCTCCCATACTCTTCTTCGTAACACCAAAAGAATTTATCGTTCAATATTTTATCGCGCGACTAAAATCAATAGGTATGCAAGTTGCCTGTTAGTTAGCATTGAGATAAGAAGCCCACCTCCCAACAAAAAATATCAAGTTCTGTGAGAAAAAAAAAATCCAAATTATAATAAAAATAATGACAATCTTTTTTTTTTTTTTTTTTGGCTCTAGTTTAAAAGATATAGAGTAAAAAAAAAAATTCTCGATATATTTTTACATTTTTATATTTAATTGACAATTTTTGTGTATACCTTGTTAGGTCATAATAAAAAATTTTAGGTCCTTGAAAAATATTTTTTTGGTTTTGAAAAGTCCTTGAATTTATTTTGAATAAAGGTGTGGAAACCATGTGTTTGTTACTGAAAAGATTAAAAAATATATATATAACTTAATTTTATTTATTTTACAAAACAATTCGGTTTTCTTTTTAGGGCTGAAGTTGACATTCTTTGAATGAACATAATGTTTATCAAGAACAGAGGTGTTGAGTTTTTTTATAAACAATTTACATCTGTCAGATGTTGTACTTGCACTTTGTCTAAAAGAGTTGATTCCATGCTGCCTTACAAATATATCCAATTATTTAATCTTGTTTGCTGAATTAAATTTCTGTAGTCATTTAAAATGGAGTAATCAGAAATGTTATTCTTCTCTAAGTAGCTTGCTTAAAAATTTCATATGGTGTGAATTTTACCACTTCATCAATGAACTGAAAAATTAATTACTGAAAAGGCTAAGCTGGAAGTATTTCTCTGAAGTTTATATGCATTCGTCTCCACAAAAGAAATTTCTGTGAAAATATCCTTAAATAATTTATTTTTCCTTTTCATATGTATTTATTTATTGCTTTTTATGTTAACAACAAGCTGAAAGTTACCCTGCATGGCTTAATTCGAATTAATTCAAATTTAAAGTGAAATATAATCATAATAATTTTTTCTCATTCCTAGAAAATATAGCTATAAATTAACTGTCCATAAAATGAGGAATTAAATAACTCCATTTGCAACTTTAAATAAATGACCTAAATTTACTTGGGACAGATGTGTATATATGCTATATTAAACTGACCCTATTTCCTTGAGATGAAAACAGAACATTGAAGTGGTTAAAGTGGGTGGGTATTATGTAATATTCTGTACTAGCCACTGCGTGTCTAGCCCAGCTTTGTTCGTGCACATGGTGATGTAAGGTAGCAATCTGGTGTAAAATTAGATTTCAAATCCGTTGAAGTTTCCAATCCATCTTTTACGATTCCGATTTTACAAAAACTAAACAATGCCAGTCAATTTTTTTTTATTTTTTTTTTAATAAATATTTTTTGCTGAAATGGAAGAGGGCAGGAAATGTAATATGCATTTCCTGCCCTTCGCGTTAAAAAAAACCAATCTGTTTGTTTTTGGAAAGCGAACGACGTGACATCACAATCTCTTGCGAAAATATAAAAGATATATTCAATTTAAAAATTATTCATTTAAAGGAAACCATATTTTTAGGTATCGATCTATTGTAAAATTTTCCGCAGATTTCAAATTCGTTGAAATATTTACTCTATCTTTAACAGTTTAGGACATAGAAACCAAGATCTACATAACAAAAGTTAAAACTTTGTTTTTTATCATCTGACTGGAAAATCATTCCTCTGCGCAAAATGAAAACAGAAAAAATATTTCATCTCTTAATAGCCATTCCAAAATAAACAATAATAATTAAATTTCATTAAATTCATTTTAAAATGATCTAGATTGAATTTCAAAATTCGCAGCGACCTTAAAATTGCAAAAAATTTGGTCTACCTGTGTGCCAAATCCCATTACTGTAAGTGCCATAGATTCATCAGGACTTTCAGTGCAAGAAACAAACAAACACTTCCTTTTATAATATTAGAGATTCATGTAAGATGAGAAATTCTTTCTAGAGATCATCATTACACTCCAGATTTGCCTTTTTGACATTGCAAGGATAGATTTAAAGCTTTAAAAATATGAAATTGAAACTGGTGGCATTGAAAAACGAAATCACTGGATCATACAAGTAAAGCAGAAACGCGTTCTTCAGAACTGCCACAGTGTCAGAGGTGTTCAAGTGTTGCCAACATAAGCCTTTTATTACCTCTAAATAAATCATTGCAAGTATGAATACATGGTATCAAATAATGAGTCTCCATGGTTATATAACGTCTGGTGGTTAAGGTGCTAGCCTCTGGATGGGAAGGTTCCTGATTCGAATCCGGGTCAGTGCATGGATATTTGTAAGCATATGATGTAGAGGCGGCTGGTGCACTTTAAATCTGTCATGGCCGAAAGTCCTCACGTTGGGTTGGTGTGGAAGTTTGGAGAGTGGGGTGCCAACTCGGGTGTTGTCTCATCATCTGACCATGGCTCAAAATTACATGTTGTTCTTCACTGTTCTTTCCCTTTGGGGATCGTAGTCAATATCCTGTTGCGTTCTAGTATGATATTAATTAAAAATTACCAACTACCATGGTCAAAATATTGATATCTATGGATATTGGTGTACAATTATGGGTTATTGACAGTAATTTTTGTTGATCAATATTAAAATACTTTATTAAAAATAAAAACAAATTGGCATTGAATCCTTACAGCACTCATTTTTAATTCAGAAATTTGCAATTCCTAAATGCACCTACATTTTATTTAGTTCATATGGCAAAAGAAAAAATCACAAAATGGTCGTTCTTTTTTGTGTGTATGTGTATTTACTCGACTTTTTTTGATGCTGCTTCTACAAATATGGTCTGTGCATCACAATTCCCAATCAACCAAAATGATGACTGCTTACAGGTATCAACTGCTTACGAGGTATCACATATTAGCTGATGATATTCTACATATGTAATATTTCATTGCTCTTTAAAATATACATATAGTGCTTCTTTTCATCCATATTTCCAAGTATCTAATCAGGGAGATTGTTTTTCTTTGAATAAATCTCAGGACAATGGAAGCTACATTTCACTGTTCAATTAGTCATACCAATACATTGTTTTTAAAAAACAAGACAGAATGATTCCTTTTAAACACTTAAAGAGAGTAAGACTATTCTCACTTTAAGCCTTGCTTTAGAGTTTCATGTCTTCCACTTATGATAACAAAGGGCTTACTGACCTTGTATATTCAAGAGTGAAAGATGTGTGTACTAAATGCTCTTATTAACTGCAAAAGGTCTTATTTTTGAAAACAGGTACTTAATTAACTACAGTTTAAAAGTATACCTGGTGTTATTGGTGATTTAGCAAGGAGTTTGTTATTTGTGATTCTATTCTAGAAAAATGATATTTGTATCTGTTCTCATTTTCTAAATTTCATATTTAAAGATCAATTTCAAAACAAAAATTATAAAATAATTTCAAACACACTGCTGTAAAAATAATTTAGAATTTAAATTAGTGGATAAAAAGTGCAGCTTGATTCTTACTGTATTTGGGGCTTTGGTGCCCTATGGGTTAAAATCTCAAGCATTTAATAAGACAGGATTCAAGGAATTCATATCCTGGGAACAGAATTATGTTGCTTTTTTCCAAAATGCTAGCAGTGTATTAAGACATTGTATATACACCATCAAAACAAGCTTACAGTATTATAATTATTTCAATTTGAACATTAGAAAGCTGCTGATCAAATATGGATTGCTCATCCACATCTTGTATTATTTGCATTTATGCTAATTGCTCTACTGGCCACTGTTTTGTTGCCTGTGATGTTGCAATATCATGCCCATTCCCAGTCATTTAAAATTTTATCTACCATATCAAGTTTTATCTTATAACTCAGTAAAAAGACCTTCTGCCCACAGCTATAAAAATGTAACCATTTGGCAAAAAGAATAAAAAGAAACAAAATTAATATATTTTTGAATTTGATAGGATTTCTGACTACATTTGTGTCTTAAGACAGCTTGGTGCCCTATATACAAGTCTGGCTAACATTTTCTTAGATTAAATGGCCAACACTGGGCACCTTTGAATTCTAATTTTAAATGTGTCTTTAACGTTAAATTTTTCTTATGATAATTAAGATTTCTGCATTTGGTTAATATTAAATTTGTAAGAGTTGTACAACATATAATACCTATGTAATAGATTTTTATTGATATGAAATATTTATATTTTACCAGAATTACTCAAAAATAAACTATTTAGTTGATTTGTTATCCGCAATCTGCATAACCAGAAAAATTCTTGAATACTAAATTTTTTTATAATTTTCTAATGGTAATTTAAACACGCATGCATAAAAATAAATACCGTCAGATAAGCAGTTTGTGAACTACCTTAGTTCATTCTGTGTATGAGGTTCACATGATAAGTTTTTACTTTTAAAACGTAAATCTGTCAGCAATCTTTTGACACCATAATTTATATATTTATATTTGATGGGAATTGGTTGATTTTTATTTTGATATCCACTGTCATCGAATGAGTTACCTGTTTTATTTTGGTACTATTGTTGAGTCATGGACATCCAAAAGAGGACATTTGAATGTTTATTTGAAATATTTCTATGAAAAACAGTAAAGGATAAACTACATAACATATTTTAAACTGCTTGTATTGCATATTTTCAAAAACTACACAACTTATATTCTATATCTACCCTCATATTTCCTTGAAGAACACTGGTATTTTAGTTTAATACAAAATATTGTGATGATTGAAGAATTTTAGTTAAAATACACAAAAATATTATTTGAATTTTTTAGAAAGGATTCAGTCATTGTTTTAAAGAAGCTCCATTTGAGTATATGGGGTGCAAAGGTTTCATTACAGTTTTTTTAATATTTAAGTTGTAAATAAATTTCAATTTTTCAGAAGCACTGAATCTTTTTAGCTTACTTATGGCTAAAATTTCTTCATAGTTTACTGTATACTCTTAAGTTTAGAGTCATAAAACTGCATGGTACTTTTACTGGACAAAATGGTTGATTGTTTACACTTGTTAATTGTAATCTTTTGTTTCAGGGGTCAGCCATAGCCGATGGAGAACTTGGGCTTGCTGGCCGACTTTCAGAATTTCCAAATTCCAGAGTGCGAATTCCAGGGCCGTCTGGAGATTTTGTTTGATTCACACACATATACACACACAGTTATTTATCAAGTGAGCCTTGTCTAACTGATATACCACTGATTTTGTGTCACATACTCCGTTTAAGAATGACAGCCACTCTATGTCAAGCATAATTGTGCACACGCAAGCAGAGCTATCTGAATATCGAGAAGTCAGTATGATTTGTACTTAAGACAGTGTTTCTAATAACTTTCAGCGCCATAAAAACACGTAAAATCGGTCTTGTGTTGTCCAGTTTCATTTGATATAATGTATCCATGTTTCTGCATTGTTTAAAGTGGTTGATTTTCCATGAGAGATTTTGAACCGCAACTCAAGATTTACGGCAGATTAAAAGTGCTTGCATCTTGTTAGAGATGTAGCTTGTCATGCTTTCCCATATAACAGGTTTTAATTATTTCAGTTGAGTTGTGTTACATATTTTGTGCAGTTAACCAAAATCAGTTATGATTTTGTATGATTAAAATTCTTGTGAATTGTGTAAAGAAATTATTTTTACAATAGTAACAGCATGAGAAGACATGTTATACTATACTTTATTTCCGACCTTTAAAAATTTTATGACTGAAATTTCTATGAAGCAATATAATACCTCAATTTGTCTTGTCAGCTTTTTATTTATGTTTGTCAACTTACTCTAAATTAAACTTGTATGTTATTATAAATGAAAATTACAAATAAAAGGCCTTCTTAATTTTCTATTCGATTTCCCTGCACTTACATTCGATATACTTACTACTCATTGTTTGTTTTCTAAAACCTTATTACAAGGAAATATTTATTAAGTTAAAAACATTTCCTAGTTTTTTAAAAACTACATTTTTCAAGGATTGTTTCTATTTTCTTTTGTTATGTTTTTGCTTGATGGGTTTTTAAAATTTAAATTTACAAATTCTACTAAATTCGAATTTTACTGCTTATTAGATTTCGTAATTATGCTAAGTTATTACAAGCAGTTTAAATGTAGAGAATTAAATATTTTCTTTTAAAATCATGTATAAAAATAATTTTATGTATACATTGATGTTTTTGTAAATATTAAATATTTTATTTATTTTATTATAATAATAGAAATGTGCTAGAAATTAATTTGTGAAATTATTTTTATTTATACTGATTTTTAACTTGCCAAAACTCTATTTTAAATATCATGTGATTATATTTCTATTTGTTTTCCTTTACTAAATTATTCAATAAAAATATGTTTAGTACAACAAGATATTTAATTATTCTGTCATTTAAAAAAAATTTCAGAGATAATTTTTTAAAAGCTATGCAAAGATTATCCTAAAATGGTCGTTTAGCTCAGCCCATTTATTTTCCTTCGATATAACACAAAAATCTAAGGAGTCGGGTTTTCAGTTTGGGAAACTTTGCTAATCATACTTGACTGCAATTAATTAAATTTCTTAATTAATGTATCAATAATTAGGTTTCATTTTGAATGTTTTGTTTAAGTTGAAGAACTTTTAATTTATGAAATCTATGTTTCAGACATTCAAATTGCTTTTCTGTAAAAGAAAAATCTCTAAAATTTGCTTTCAAAAATCAAGTCACAACTTTTATATATACTTTTCGCTCATGATGTTTAAAAAAAAAATTAATTTTAATAAATTATGATTATTTTTTTAATTTTGTTTTACAACTCACAGATGAGAATTGATTTTAAGTACAGTAACACCTCAATATATCGTGATTGGGAGACAAAAAAGTTTTGTTATATAGAGGGGAACAACATAGAGAAGGTTAAGAAAAACTGATTATTTTAGAAATAATACAGCTTAGTTTACATTAAATTGTGAGGTTCTATTGATTCACATAATTAAAGGGCATATCAAAGACAAAGAAAGAAAAAATATTTTTGATAATGGAGGTTCCATCTCATCCTGCTTTTGAGATACAGAATTATTTTTTATCAATTCAATTGTTTTTTAACAATCAACCATTTTTGGGTATCTTTTGAAGCAGCTCGTCTCAAATACAGTACAAAATCTTGCATTTTTTTTTTTGTCTAAAAAACCTAATCTAATCCCCCCCTCCCTCCAGCGCGTGTTATTTACGACCCGAACACATTTGGAATACTTGCTAAAACAGCAGATATATAAATAGAAATAAATTTTTAATAAAGATGAAAAAAAAAACGTTTTAATACAACGCAACAATTACTTTTGTACTATTTTTTTTTAATTGATGCTACTATTTCATTACTAGGATGTGGCATCCCTGCAATTGTTCAATAATCTCCTCACTCCAGTCCTTAAGTTTCAACACCCTGTTCTTTTTCCAATTGTCACAAACAGTAATACTGGGTCTTCTGAATGAGGTAGATCTGAATTGAACAATGGTGGAAAAGATTATTTTCTTGTATAACACCTGAAAATAAGTTGAACCCTTTGCTGCTGACAATATCTTAAACAGAAGCAACTTTTATTTAATGGGTGTGAGTAGGTGTAAATGTTATTTATTTTAAACTGTTATCAGCCTCTTTTTCTCTTGGCAACAATCCTTGTTTTCATTTTCAAGCAATCAGGATGATCATTAACCATTTTGAATAGAGGCTGTTTAAAATTTTTTTGCCTTCCTTTCTGAGTTCAAGGTGAATCTGTCTCCCTTCACCAAACTTGATGTTGGTATGGTATCCCTGGAGGATTTAACATTTTGTCAGCAGAGTCCAGGGAAAAGGATGGTTTGAGACAACTTGAAACAAATTACTTTCAACTGCCATTGAGGGATGAGTAAAAGAGCAGTATAGCTGATTGCATGATATATTGAGAAGTTACTGTATGTGTGTTACTTTCCATTCACTGTGATAATGGCATCTTTCATGGCCGTTTCTTACGAAGAGGGAAGTCCTATTCCCTCAGTTTTGTATTGTTCACAATAAATACCTAATATTTATCTGAACAAAGGATCTAAATCTTTTAGAATTGATTACGAAAACTAACATACTTTTTTAAATAACTTGGATGCGAAAATCAATACCTCTAAATGTGTCCTCCCTTATTCAAACAGTCTAAAATGAAGATCTGCAAGAATACTCCTTTATTTCTTTCTGTTATGGATTCATTTCTCATGGTTTAGTTTTTTATAAATACGATATGATGCGATAAAATCATGTCTATATTTTGTGAAATACTGATTGCTTTAAGAAGCTGGTTGAATTTTTGATCATAAAATGGCATGAGTGGAGAAATTTTATATCCTATTAAAGAGTATTTTTCTCTTGTGTGTCACACATAGTTATTACATTCCTACCCCAATGTTCTTATGATTAATTACCAAGAATAGTTTTATATTTAATTTAGCATTTTAGTTGTTTGATTAGTTTTATGAGACTGGTTTTTATGTTGTGAATTAATTTAACTATTTTTAGATTTTTTTTATTGCTGGTGATCAATAAGTTTTATTTAGCTCTGTGTTAGTAGATAGTTTTGAATTCCAGTTTACATATCAGTGTGTCCCCACTCGGTTATTGTGATTGTATTCATTTTTGTTTAAAGCTGTATTTATGTCTGCTTGTCTATTATACAATACAGATTTTGTGTCCAGAAAAGTGCATAAAATGTTATAAAAACTTTTCATTTGAGACTTCTATCCAGTATTAAAATGCTGATTAAAAAGGAAAATTAAAGATCTGACTTTTCAATTGCAAAAACAGCGGAGTGGTAGTAAAAAGCAAGTGTTTTGAAATGGTTTGCACTCTAGTCATTGTAAAAAGCCGTGATTATGATAATCTCACACTTGCAGCCACCAGATGTAAAATTCCTTGTTAAGCAAATCAATAAAAATTTGTTTTCCTACTCTGTCTCTTATTAGATCTTTTTAATGTACAACTGTTTTTTCTACAAGTATCATTGACACAAATGCTTTATGATACAAAATGCATTTATTTTAAAGTTCAAACTTTCAAAAACAATACAGAAATCGATTTTGTACTACATTAAAAGCATATTTCCTTCTTACTACTGCATTAAAGGTTCTAATTGATACACTCTCTCTGTTTCAGAAAAAGCTCAGTAAGAGTTCTTCTCAAGTATGGTCAAACCTCGTTAAGATGAATTTTATGGGACTGTAAAAAGAATTCATGTCAATAGTTCATGCTATGAGAATTCAGAAAAAAAGCATTATTTTTCAACAATAACATGAAGTATCAACACATTTACATTACTTACTATACACAGATAAATGATATTCTACATCACAAATATGATACAGATGATTCTTGATTACACAGGTAATTCTTAATTACATGGATATTGATGACAGATAGTATTCTTGATATTTACTGATTACTCAATTTTTGTATTAAAATAATTCTGTAATCAAATTTTATGTTTTTTGTGACATTCTTTAAGAAAATCTATGTTGCTGCCAACACTGTTTAATTGTGCAGACAAGCTTTCACATCCGATATTATATATATATATATATATATATATATATATACATATATATATATATATATATATATATATATACATATATATATACATATATATATATATATATATATACATATATATATACATATATATATATACATATATATATATATACATATACATATATACATATACATATATACATATACATATACATATATACATATACATATATACATATACATATACATATACATATATATATATATATATATATATATATATATATATATATATATATATATATATATACAGGGTGGTCCCGAATTCATGGTACAAACTTTAATGGTAGGTACAGGACATTGTAACAATGATTTATTGTATAGGAATGTATAGTCGCAAGTGACGCGGTGAGGCGAAAACGGGAAATAACGGCCGAAAGGAAAAACAAAGATTTTATTGAAAGCGTTGTTGACAAGTGTCATGTTTACAGTAATTGTTCAAAATTGCGTCCACCAGTATCGATACATGCTTGACAGCGTCGGTGGAGCGATTGGCGTACACGTTCAAAGATGCCTGGTATTTCACGCACACCTGCAGCAGCTACAGATAAGCGAGCGACGAGATCCTCATCTGAGTCAACTGGAGTCTCATAAACAAGATGCTTTAGATGTCCCCATAAAAAGTAATCGAGGCTCGATAAATCGGGAGATCGGGGTGGCCAAGGGACTGGTCCACCACGCCCAATCCATCGAGTACCAAACGTGGCATTCAGGTAATTCCGTACATCAATGCTGAAGTGTGCTGGCGCCCCATCGTGCTGAAACCACATGCGGTTACGAATGGCGATCGGAACATCATGCAGCAGTTGTGGTAACACTTCTTTCAGAAAAATAAGATAGCTTCCGCCAGTGAGCCGCGTGGGTAGTAAGTATGGGCCAATCAAAAAGTCGTTCACAATACCAGCCCACACATTAATACTGAAACGTTGTTGAAACGCATGTCGACGCGTTGCATGTGGATTATCGGTTGCCCACACATGGGAATTGTGCGCATTAAAGACACCCTCGCGTGAAAATGTCGCTTCATCTGTAAATAGCACATAATCTACGAAATCCGGCTGCAACGCACATTGCTGCATCACCCACAGGCAGAAGTTCACGCGGCGAGGATAATCTGCCGGATTCAATGCTTGTACTTTCTGAAAATGGAAGGGGTGTAAGCGATTTTCGTTTAACACTCTGCATACAGTCTGATGACTCACACCTACGTCACGCGCAACAGTTCTTGTGCTTGACTCGGGTCTATCAGCCACAATGTTCAAGATGCTTTCTTCCAGCCTTGGAGTGCGTACAGCTCTTACTCGACCAGCGCCATGTCTGTTGAAGTCGAACGCACCTGTTTCACAAAGTTGACGATGTAACCGTTGAAAAATTTTATGATCCGGCATTCGTCGATCAGGATACTCCGCGCGATACATTCGTAACGCAGCTCTGCCGTTACCATTTGCACGGCCGTACATGTAATGCATGTCTGCTTTTTCTGCATACGTAAAGTCACCCATCGTCTACGGCAGCACAATTGTGAATGGCGCTTTTCCCTACTGCGATGCATCATGTTCAACAGCGGCTAGACATCTACTGCCCTCTACCGGCAATGATACCAACCGATCACTCCATTTCTCTTTCCTTTTATTTCCCCTGTTTACGCCTCACCGCGTCACTTGCGACTATACATTCCTATACAATAAATCATTGTTACAATGTCCTGTACCTACCATTAAAGTTTGTACCATGAATTCGGGACCACCCTGTATATATATATATATATCATTAATCTGTGAATTTCTAAACTAACAGCAGCTTATTTTGAAGAAGGTGCTCTCATTCCTTTGGAATATTAATTTACTCTTCACTTTCTTCCACAAATAAATTACAATTTGGTAATACGATTGTAAATTATTCGATTGTCCTCGAGTTTCGAAAATTTCTTTATCTTACCGTGCGGGTGAACCGTTAATGAGTTAACATTATTTGAATATATATTTTGATGGGGTTTGAATTTAGTTCATGTTATCAGTGATTAGTATAAAGCGAGTTCATCTTACTGAGGTTTGACCGTATAAGAGTTTATGAATGTTAAATACAAATATTTATACCAAATCGTATATAAATACGTTACTGCAGACGTTACTGCAGACAAAATGACTAAACTAAAAATTAATGCCAAACGCCAAATTAGTTTATTGACATGAAGTATTTTTCTTCATTAGTTGGTTTAGGACACTGAAAACCCCTGAGTGTTTCATCATAAATGGTTGATTTCATTACAAGCCCAGAAGTTTTCGATTGTGTCCTGAATGTGTAATTGATACATTTCTTTTCTCATTTATTAAATTAGGTTTCTTGTATACATATTTTTTACCCAAGACAATAACTAAAAGGCTTTGATAGAGTTCATTGGTGTATCACCTTATAACAAAAAAGGTTCAAGTAGTGATACAAATGGAATTGCGCAACAATTTTTAGACAATGGCAAGCAAGGGCAGACCTCTGTTATGAATTGAAGTCTCAAGCGAGTTTGTTAAAAACAAATTTTACACCTCACTAAGTTTTGTGTTGATGACGATGCTGAATTTTGTCACCCCAATTCCTTTCCTTCTATACGTAACAATGCAAAGCAGTGACCAATGAAATGATGAAAACTAAAGAACAATTCTTGTTGTCTAATAAACATTACTGTGTAATTGAACATTGTTACGAACTGTCATTGCATTCACACTTCTATTCAAGGCCCGGTGCACACATTGGTTTTTCAACGTGCGGCACCGAAGCTTAACTATGCACACATAACCGTGAAATGACGCAAGTACTCATTTCGCACCATTTGCGATAAATATTCTGTCGAAGAAAACGTGTTCATTTCGCTTACTTGGAGTACAAAAAGTATATTTTGAAACAAAATGGACGTTACTGGTTTACAACCATTTATTAATTATCATTTATATTCCATTTATTTGTGAAAACAAGGTACTTCAGACCGGAGAAGCGTGTGCGGCGAGCTGCGGCGCCGTGGGGAACTGCGGTACAAATTGCACGCCAGTTGAACGTGCATCGCCAGTTGGAGGCATGTGTGCACCACTCCATCGGATCTAATGTATCTCAGACCGCACTTACGTTGCGGCAGCGGCGACGCACGTTGAAAAACCGGATGTGGGCACCGGACCTAAGAAAGAAATGAAATCTGGAATTGGAATTGATATTGCATGTCTTTTGTCTGGTACAGCATGGCTCTTGCGTCATAAAACCCCAACCTAGAATTCCAAAATTTACTTTACTTATATCTGTTTACATATCCCCAAAACTTTGTTTTCGTGTAAAATTTTGTTTTGGTGTGTGTGTGTGTGTGTGTGTGTGTGTACAAAAAGTATATTTTGAAACAAAATAGACGTTACTGGATACAACCATTCATGAATTATTACTTATATTCCATTTATTTGTGAAAACAAAAACTGTGAATAGCTTTGGCATTCGGAGCATATCTTATCCTATAAAAATAAAACGTTACTCCAGTCATAAAATTGTAGAATGACTTGTTAACTCTTAACAGCAAATGAACTGTTGCCGTATGCCTTATTTTACACAATGTCATCTTGCGATAATAAATTACGTTATCGTTTGATAGAACAAACAACAGAATGCAAAAACAAGATGCAACAGAATTAAAAAAAGAGGGGTTTCCAATTTTATCATATTTTCTTAGTTTACTGCTAAGCTGATACAATGCTTGCACATCCCTGAGCAATAAATCTGGCTAGTGGCTAGTAAATTGACTAGATGGCTGCATGCATTCGCAATGTAAAAGCTATATAGAATCTCCATGCACCACTCGCACACTTTAGAAATTTGAGGTGTTGCAGATACGAAGGATGAACTAACTAATACTGTTTTCCAGAAAAACGCGCCGACCAACCGGTATAGTGGTTAAGGTGTTAGCCTCTAGATCGAAAGGTTCCTGGTTCGAATCCGGGTCCGGGCATGGATGTTTGTAAGCGTATGGTGTAGGGGCGGCTGGTGCACCTTAAATCTGTCGTGGCCGAAAGTCCTCACGTTGGGTTGGCGTGGAAGCTTGGAGAGTGGGGTGCCAGCTCAGGTGTTGCTTCGTCATCTGACCGTGGTTCAAAATTACGAGGTGTTGTCCTCGGATCTTTCCCTCAAGGGACTGATCCCGGACCGTCGTCAATAGCCCGTTGTGTTGCTCTAGTACGACGTTAACTAAAATTACCATTACCCGGACCGTCGTCAATAGCCCGTTGTGTTGCTCTAGTACGACGTTAACTAAAAATTACCATTACCATCCAGAAAAACGCATTTAATTATTTTTGCTCCAACTCTTAGAAGTGTACCCTTGAGTTTGGCATATGTCACAAGAGGACTCAATGCCACAAAATCACATCCAATCTTAGAAGTGTACCGGTCGTTCTCGCACCCCCACATCTGGAATTCAGATCAACCCCGACGCAATAAACAAGCTGTTCATATCTGCACTTTGGTTCTCCGTGAGAAAACGGAGATGCGAGCCACCCATTCCGAACTTATGAACTCGCCCAGTCGGAAGGCAGGGGAAACTTCTAAAACTTTTCTGGCAGATGTATGGGCACCGAGTGAAACCCACTTCGCAAGGTGTTTGGGTTGGCAACTGAGCGGTTGATCTGACAAGTTTTTGGAGAGATGCAACTTAAGATTTGAGAGGAATCCATATCCTCCAGACTGATTTTTGGAGCCACGCCCCTTACTCCTATGCGGTTCGATGTCAATTGCTGTACCCACGATTTTTTAATAATTGTAAATAATTAACTCTGCAAATAATATTCTAATTACTTTTAATAAATGTTCAACTTTAATCAGTTGTGCATCTAATTGTCATCGACCTTAAAATGAAAAAGACGGATCATGTGGGCGGAGTCGATGTCGTAAGATCTCTGAAGATTAAATCCCAAATCGACTTATCCGATTGGCTATGGAAGCGCAGACTAGTCTTTTTAATAACAGTGGATAGACACGTTAACCAATTAATAGTTTAGAATTCATGCTTTTACCCACAACCACGTGACACATCTTCAAACCAAGCAACTGGAAGCAATAACTTGAAACTGCGGTCGCATGCTCCGTCTATTTCATTTCATGGTCGATGCTAATTGCTAGATGACGTCACAGAAGATAGGAGAGCTACGGCCAGCCCTACTTTTGTACGCAGTTAGAAAGCGCGAACTCGATAAAAAAAAGTTAACACCATTATTCACTTATGTCTGACAAATCAAAATGTGAGGGAAAATTTTTTTCGCCCAATGTTAAGTTCTCCCTTTGTTTCCGCAACGCCTTATTTGTACCTGTAGGACACGGATCCAATCGTAGAAACAACGGCGGACAACTCTTTTTAGGCTTGGCATTCTATTTTGATTAAGGCTCTCAGCTGAAAGCGTTGTGGATTCTTTTCTAACCCCACCCACCAGTTCTGGGTGATTCATTAGACTACTTACATTTTAATTATGAACTTTATGTGTATCCACGAACTGTACACAAGGGATGACTTCGGTAAATTTCATCTCCCAGTTATAACTTCAGTATCTTTTCACAATAATCTTCCTACAGCGCTCAGGGTCGCTGTTCTTCATTGGAAATGTATCGGATATACAGCTGAAAGGTTGCGATTTCGTTACCTGATCCCAACGTAGACCGTCGTGTATTTAGAGACTGGTGCACGTTAAATCTATTATGGTCTTAAATGTCCTCATATTGACGTGGTGTGCAAGATTGGAGAGTGGGGTGTCGCCTCCATCGAACTTAAAATGAGATAGACGGAGCATGTGTGCCCACAAGCTTCATGTTATTTCTTCTAGTTGCTCGGTTTGAAGATGTGTCTCGTGGTTGTGGGTAAAAGCATGAATCCTAAACTATTAATTAGTTATGGTGTCTATCCACCGTTATTAAAAACAGTAGTCTGTGTTTCTATAGCCAATTGGCTAAGTTGATTTGTGGTTTACCTTCAGTAATCTTACAACAGCAATTTCGCACACATGATCCGTCTATTTCATTGGCAGGTCGCTGGTCCCCTCAGGTGTTAGCCTCATCACATGACCCTGGTTGAAAATTACAAGGTGTGCTCAAATCTTTCTCTTCCCCATTGGGATTCATCCCAGACCGTCGTCCATTGCCCAATGTTTTGTTTCAGTTCGACGTTCATTAAAATACTTACATATCTCGAATATTTCCTTTCAGGATTGATACAGGACCGATAGCTAGTAGCCCGGTGTGTTGCTTCAGTAAGACGTTAATTCAACTACCTACTCTACAGCACCGACCAACTGGTATAGTGGTTAAGGTGTTAGCCTCTAGATCGGAAGGTTCCTGGTTCGAATCCAGGTCCGGGCATGGATGTTTATAAGCTTATGGTGTAGAGGCGGCTGGTGCACCTTACATCTGTCGTGGCCGAAAGTCCTCACGTTGGGTTGGTGTGGAAGTTAGGAGAGTGGGGTGCCAGCTCAAGTGTTGCTTCGTCATCTGACCGTGGTTCAAAATTACGAGGTGTTGTCCTCGGATCTTTCCCTTAAGGGACTCATCCCGGACCGTCGTCAATAGCCCGTTGTGTTGCTCAAGTACGACGTTAACTAAAATTACCATTACCTATCAACCTGTGTAGTTGTGTTGCTCCAGTAATTAAAATGCCTACCTATCAACCTGCGTGTTGCAGGTGACGTAGATACGATTCCCGCAACTTGACGTCTTGTATTTGGGCAGCTTGCTTAAACATGACCCTTATGCCACCATATAATCGAACCAACCTTATAGCACGTGGATACACTTGAGTGCCAGATACTTAACGCCCAATCGTGATTAACTGATTTTGCAGGAACCGGTCACCGCTGTTCACCGTTCGCGCTGTATTTCAATTTGCCAGTTTTATTTTCTCTTATGATGCGGGTGAAAGACTGTTTTGGTTTCCTTGAATTGTTATACAAACTCCTAGTTGGCGTCTCCAAGCGACGTCGTTTGGAAAGATTGCAGGTTTGTTCAAAAGCACTATCTTAGACCAGTTGTTGATGTTAACCTTCAAAGTATAGTAGAGTGCAACGGAACCCAACCGTGAAGTTCTGTTTGGTAGACTGAAATTGCTGTTTTCCCCCGATCTGCTCCATATGTTCGGAAGGAAGTCGTACAAACGGATTTCGAAATTTGCTCCATAGGCTGAATATATACATCACACTTCGACCCAATTCTTTTGAAAACTTCAGGCGCCGAACGAAACACTGAAAAACGTTCCACTTTACGTGATTATAAGTCTCTAGATATGTGCCTTCTCTTCTGCATCAAGAATTTTTCGCTTTTCTATAAAGATTTAAACGTCCATGTGGAGTATTCTGATTGGACTCTGTCATGGACTTCAAACACGCATACAAAACATTTTTTTCGTACTCTTGCATTCCTACTTTTTGGGGTATGGATTGGAAAGAACTACTAATTGTGTCACAACTTTTAAAGAAATACCATCAATTTATCCTTTTTTATTGGTTTGACAGTGGTTACTCTAATGTTCTACAGTAAGTGCTTAAAGTTGCTATCATTAACATTAATGCTTGCATGACAGCATCGACTGAACAAATTGCCGTACACGTTCAAAAATTTTTTGAAATTTCTTGAACACTTGCAACAACAGTGAGTGTAATAAGGTTATTGGGGTCTCATACACGATATCCTTGAGATGTCCTTAGAGGAAGAAATCGATGTACGTTAAATCGGGTGGCCAAGCAACGTGTTCATCCCAGCCAAATCCTTGAACATCAGGCATAGTAATGTAGAATTTGCTGGAGTTTCATGGTGCTGATTCCACATTATACAGCACGGGAACACCGTTCAGATTTTTGGGTAAGTTCATGTAGAAATATGCGATGAATCCGTCTGTCGAATCGGGGCGGCCAGGTATGGAACGGTTAAAAAAGTCATTTAGGGGGTGGGTGGGCAATAACCGATCGTGTTACTCATGGCAGGACCATTTCTGAGGCTGTCCATGAGAAAACTTCAGCAAGTCGCCCTCTCTGCTTAAAAACACTTGCTTTTCAAAAGAAACGTTCTTCATCTACCACATATTCAAAAAATAATTTCGTTTTTTCTCCCAGTTCCTTTCGTCATATACGTTTGAGCTTTGCGTTTTACGATTTTTTCGACTGTTTTTTATTTTTTTATTGATGAGTTTAGACTGTGATATAACTAGGATATGCCGAAATATAATTAGAATATTACATAATTTGCTTCGACATGTGTTTTTGACAGATCTTTTATTCCAAAATCGTTATGGGAAGGATTCAACCCTCGTAAGCTTCTTCCCTAAAAATCTCCCTGCCCTTGAAGGTTGCTTTTAGAACGCGAAATGCAAATTTAGGACAATATATGCCGACTCAAAGGTGTATTTTGTTAAATTAGCAAAAAGAACCTACAAAGACCGCATAAGTATACAATTAATAATATTGGTATGGTATTTTAATTAACGTCAAACTGTAAAACACAAAAGGGCTATTGACGACGGTACGGGACCAATCCCAAAAGGATTGGAACAAGATCCAATGGTAACACCATGTAATTTTCGATCGTTCCCTTGAAATAAGATCCAAGGACAACACCTCGTAATTTTGAACCATGGTCAGATGAAGAGACAACGCCTGAGCTGGAACCAAAACTCTCCAAACTTCCACACCACGCCATCGTGAGTACATTTCAGGCCACGACAGATTTAACTTGCACTAGCCTCCCATATAAACGACAGTCTTTGGTTGGATTCGAACTCGTAACCCTCCGGTTTCTAGTCCGTTAATCTTCCAATTAGGCTACTGCGGCCCTAATATGTAATACCGGAAAATGTATTGCGGGGTATGTTTATTTAAGTTGAAGGCACACTGTGCCTCTCTTTCGGCCATCCATATTTTTTTCCACGCGCAAGTGCGTGTCCAGCCCTTCCCCAGGAATGGTCTTGACTTGTGAATTGTAATACGCCCCAATGAATATCGTGCACCGCATTGCGTCTAAAACAAGCTTCGTCTGTGAAGAGTAGGACAACTTTTTGCAACAAATGCAACTTTTTTTCACACGTTCTACGCTGCATGTAAAGTACTAAAACCAAAATTCCTCCTTCGTGGGGTGTATTGTGAGCGAGTTTTTTTTTTTTTTTTTTTTCTAATGGCGGGCACATTTGACCGAAGTCATTGGCCACTACAAGGCCGGAAGTGATGGCCACTTGTGAAGGAGCACCCAGTGGGAGAGCCATCATTGCTCCTAACAATTACATCGTAATTTTGAACCATGTTCAGATGACGAAGCAACACCTGAGCTGGTATACGCTTACAAACATCCATGCCCGAACCCGGATTCGAACCGGGGACCTTCCGATCTAGAGGCTAACACCTTAACCACTATACCGGTTGGTCGGCATGAGCGAGTTATAAACGCAACATAAATGCAACTTTTTGCATAAATGCAACCCACCTGCAACTTTTAAAATTTAAAATAAATTATTATGAAATTACTATTTAATTTTTTGCCCTCTGAACCAACCCTTCGATCGCGTGTGTCTGATCTCGCGTACTCCAAAGTATTGCGGATCAAACAAGAAGTTCACGGAAAGAAGGTGTTCGTCCTGACAGACGAAAGTGAAATAAATGTCAAGAAGTACTTTTAACGCATTGGTTGGCACTCGTGATAATCCAGAGGTAACTTGCGTAATCGACTGCAGAGTTTGCGAGGTGAGTGTCGATCATCAATATGTTGTTCGCCTTGTAGATGACGTTTTAAAATCTCTAAATGTTCAGTGAAAGGATTTTGCGCTTCTACTATCCAATACATCACATTATATGACTGCGGTTGGAGCAGGTTTTCAATGTTAAAAAAATTACTGGCCAAGGATCGGCTTTTCAACGTTCTTCTGTATTTCAGTATATATTACAACACTGTTGTACACGACTAGAATTGTCAATATATTTTGATTTTTTTTTCATTCTTTACGAGTAATTTATTTTAGAATTTAGTGTATCAAAAAAAAATGCAACTTTATTTCCACAAATGCAATTTTAGGGAATGATAAATGCAACTTTTACCATTTTTACTGCAACAAAAAAGTTGCCCTAGTGATGAGAAATGAAGCTGGAAAATCCTGCTTGGTGGTATTCTACGAATTCCACACGCCGATGGCAATGCTCTACTCTGCAATAACTGGAACCATTGCCGATTAAATGGATGTTAACGCGCATCGTGCAATACTTTTCGTATAGTGGGGAGACACAACAAGGTTTTACGCAATAGTTTGTACCTATTCAATCTGACTCGGGGAATTTCTTCAAGGAAAGGAATACGTGGCGATGATCGTCGCTGACTAGTATCCGTGGAATGTGAGTGTTTGTCCTGTACAAATACTCAAATGCACTTTTATTTTTAGGTGATACAAATATTTTATTTTATATTTACAAAAATCCCAAGTGTTTGATATCAATCCATTAGCCTTCTCGCTTCCCAATACCTCAATAATACATGGACCGCGGTAACCCGGATGGAGGATTAGAAAAGGAGGGTTACGAGTTCGAAATTTAGTCCAACCAAAGACAGTCGTGTACGTGGGAGCCGGTGCACGTTTAATCTACCGTGGTCTCAAATATCCTCACATTGGCGTGATGTGTATGTTTGGAGGGTGGGGTGCTAGCTCAGGTGTTAACCTCGTCATGTAACCGTGATTCAAAGTTACGAGGCTTTGTCCTTGGTTCTTTACCTTCGAGATCGATTACAGACCACACCGCTCCAGTGTGACATTGATTCAACTACCTACCTACCTGAAGAGTACAATTAAAACCATTAAAATGTAGACAGTACAGTACAACATACATATATACATATAGATAGATTCCCAGATGTAGGTACCCCAAAAAGATAAGTACAACCTTCAAAAATTTATGTATACAAAAAAGAATAGGCCTACAGCAAAACTTATTACAACAACATTGGGGATTGATAGTCCGTGAGTGGCTGAATAATTCATTCCCACAGCGTTGGATTGGCAGGAATGGCCCCATAGCATGGCCGCCCCGGTCTCCTGACATTACTCCACAAGACTTTTTCTTTTGGGTTACGTAAAAGATGCTGTGTACCGAACAAAAGTTAACAGTGTCGTAGAATTGAAACAAAAGATCCAAACAGCTGTAGCTACTGTTTATGTTAGCATGCTGAAACGGCTGAAACGTTCGTGGGTTGAAATGGAATATCATCTTGATAGTCTTCGTTCTACGAAAGGATCTCACGTGAACTTGAATAAGGTAGTAAAAAAAAACACTTTTGAGTTATTCTATCTCTATTCTTGTAACTAGTTTTGCTGCAGACTTATTATTTTTGTTTAAACAAAATTTTGAAGTTGTACTAATCTTTTTGGGACACCCTGTATATTCAGTGTTCTGCAACACAACTCCAAGCAATTGTAATTGTTCTGTAGGCATTTTGTCTGAATTTTGAAAACTGCAGTGAAATCAAAAACAGACTTAAACACAATTATCGGCTAAATATGCATTACACATTTATAATAAAACATCAAAATTATTTACTTTATTTACTTAAAACCAAGGCATACTTTCAGAATTTGCAATTCTGTCGATAACTTTTGAAGTTAAATATTTTGTCATTGACAGAAGATGTGTTATTTATCAAGTGCTTGTGAATTTAGGGCGGTGTAGAGAGATTGTTCCGTAGCCACAGAAGAAAAAAAGGTGTGGCAAGAAACGCGCTTTATACTGCAGAACATCGTAACTTATGATTTTAAAAATAATCGGACAAAATTTTATTAAAATTAAGGAAAAAGTGTTCTGTGACGTACGTTGCAGTTTTAAGCACTTTCTGTTCCCGGAGATGGCTAGATCACTTTGAAACATATTCATTTCATTTTTAAGTGACGAAGTTATATAGTTTAGTTAAATTTATTTTCAAGAGAATATTGCAGAAAAGATTGGAAAAAGATATATGTGGTACTGCTGTATTTGCAGCGAACAAATACATGTGACCATAGGAATGAAAATAAGCGCCATTTTTATTTGCTTGATGTTTTCATAATTTTTAGACTGAAGTGATTGAAAATGTTTTGTATTATATAATTTTAAAAATGCAATAAATTGAATAAAATTTCAGAGACTCCTTCACGTATTAACGCCCTCCCCTTTCTCCAACTAAAAAACGAAGGGAGGAAATCCACATTTAAGACCCCCTTTTCTTTCGGTCGCCGATAACTAATCTGCCAGAAGTGCAAATTTTTACTATTTCAATTTCGAAATGCAGACCGAACACTAGTTTTTCCTCCTACACGCCTCGAAATGCCACGATTGATGTAAAAGGTACAAGTGTGTTTTTGAAAACCACAGGGTCCGATAAGTTGGGAAACACTGAGATGTTGGGTGGGTAGGTGTTTTAATTAGCATCGCACTGGAGGCAACACAACGGGCGATTGACGATGGTCCGGGATCAAACCCGAAGGGAAGATCCGAGGGCAACACTACATAATTTTGAGCCACAGTCAAATGAGGTGGTCACACCTGAGCTGGCACCCACTCTCCAAACTTACACACCACGTGAACGTGAATCCATGAAAGATTAAAAGTGCGCCCGCCCCCTTTATACATGAGGGGACTACCACTTCCCCTGAGATGTTGGGAATCCCCAGCTGGTAGTAAAAAAAACTTTATCCTACGTCATTTTCAAAGAAACGACTCTTCTAAAGGTCGGCAGCTTCATATTCTCCAACCGTTATCTAATTTTGTTTGAAGTGGATGACTTTTCAGGTAACCACACTTTCACACCAATAATTATAAAATAACCCATTGTAACTATGAGTGAATGGATGGTACAAGCGCGCGCACTCACAATTCCCGAAATGGTGGAAAACACCCTGACAGGTTCACAATTATATTTCTGCTCAGCAATTTGCAGTCTTCCCCGCATGACTTCTAATCAGTTTTGACTTCCATGACCAACAGAAACCTTTACTACGATTCTTTCAACAACGATGTGGCTATTTAGTAAGTAAGTCCGGGGTGTCGCAAAAGGAACGGTAGCACAACCTGTCGTAGAACATCCTCTACGTCAGGGCTCGAAATACCTGGGTGCACACAGGGCCCGATTTAGAAAATTTGGTATAGTAGGCACAACACGCAGGAAGCCCCCCCCCCATGTTATTTGTTCATCACAAAAACTAATTTTATAACAATAATTGATATTTACGTATTTGTGACTGTTGACCGTTTCACAGATGTCACCAAAAAGTTTGAGAAAATCGTGACATTACTTATAACTCTTGGCAAAACAAAATAAAGCAGATGAAAATCAAAAACATAAAAGTTAGATAATTAATGTAATTACTAGAATGTGATAGTGGGGGAAACGGTCGACGGACATTTACGTAAATACCCAATAATTTATGTAACTACTTAAAAACTTTTAGATACTTTTGAAACTTAGAGGCCCTCTAAATTATGTGGGCCCTAGGCCCGTGCCTCACGGGCCTAATGGTTTATCAGGGCCTGGGTGCACAGAGGTGCAATGTGCACATGAAAATAAAATTGTGCACCTAATTTTTTCCCGCTAGGTGCGCGCATTGCACATAACATTAAAATTAATTTGTTATTTATTTATTTGTTAATTATGTTATTTTGATGTTTGAACAAAATATTAGTATCTACATCTCGCTCTAAAGGAACGTAATTGAAATTCCTAAACACACAATATGCGAAAACATCGCTGAGTCATAACGGGTTTATACAGAAGGTAATGGTAATGGTAATTTTAGTTAACGTCGTACTAGAGCAACACAACGGCTATTGACGACGGTCCGGGATCAGTCCCTTTATACAGAAGGAGTGTTTATTTGTGTCACTGCTACCAGAACTTCCGATGATTGAAACATTTTCCAGCTAGCTCTGTTGAAGCGACTGTCGCGACAGCCGTGCGCCGGTGAAAAGAGAATTTAGATGTTTAAATATTTTCATTTACTATCTACTACTAACAAATATAAACATACCAACTAATAAAGTAGTTTCTCACAAAAGTTGCCTCCGCCGTTGCACGATTGAAAACTGTGTTGTTTAGTTCGATCCATAGACTGTTTCCCGAGAAAGTGCGGATCAGAAAATTACGAAATTAACATGGTTTGTTCTTCATTGTGTTCCCTGGTCAATTTTGACGATTTTTCCGATGTGGCTATTTGTTTAGAGTTTATTAAGTGTCAACGTTGAAAAAACAAAATTTCAGGGACAAGCGTAAGCGAGCAGGGGGAGGAGCTACCTAGTATATTACATTAATGCTCTTATATTACGTTTTTTTAATAAAAGGGGCACCTAAAATAAAACCTGTGCAACTAGTTTAAAAACTTAGGTGCACCTGTATTAAAAAATATATTTCGAGGCCTGGTCTACGTACCGCTGTGCTGTAAGTGTGACAGAAATAGCCCGGCTATCAAAAGAGATGGCATCCCAAACCATAATGCCCTGTTGTGGGCATATGTGGCGTGCAATAGTAAGGGCAGGATCCCCCCTGGACGTCTACTGAAACGTCTGCGGTTGTCGTCAGAACACAGTTGAAAACGGGACTCGTACCTGAAGACTATAAGTCCCCAGTCAGCGTCATTCCAAGTTGATCGATCCCGGCACAACTCCTAGACAACTCTTTCTTGGTGCGTCGATTTTTTTAGAGTGTAATTTTGAACCAATCAATAATTTATTCCACATTAGGCTTCATACTTTTCCCCAAGACTTGACAGATCTTCAAACCGAGCAACCGGAAGAAATAGCATGAAGTTGAACGCACATACTCCGTCTATTTCGTTAGAAGGTCAATGATTCAATCGAGAAGTGGGAAGCAGTAAACCTTAAATCGTACATGTTTGTTTTATTTTAATGATTGCTAAAATCTACGTATTTGTTACGTCAATAGGCGCGTAACCCAAAGCCCTCAATGAGAAACCAGAAAATGTTAACGTCATCCTACACCCACTGAAATCAAATAAGCCAGGGCCTGTTATTTCAGCTTGAGGGTAAATACAAACAACTATATTAAAATTTTATTTGAGTTTCCTTTCATAAGAAGAGTTTAGATGTTGCTTCGTCATCTGACCGTGGTTCAAAATTACGAGGTGTTATCCTCGGATCTTTCACTTAAGGGACTGATCCCGGACCGTCGTCAATAGCCCGTTGTGTTACTCCAGTACGACGTTAACTAAAATTACCATTACCATTACCATTTTATAAGAAGAATGTTACGTTAACTCTTTTCGTTCTGAATCAAAATTGTTCAACCCAATTCACGTCATTTAATTCTTCCAGTTTATAATACTAGATATTAAATAGAATTCTGTTACTATAGAGATGTAAAAGTAAAATAAATATCGAGTACATGGTAGAAGAAATCTTGAAAATGATACTAGAGAAAGAATATGAAGCTCTTAATAATTTGATACGGATAATATTTGTTCCAGTAAAGTGTAAAATTATACCTATCTTATTTCCCCGCACTAAAATTAGAAAAATAAAACAAATGTAGAATAGAAAGTTGAAAACTGAAACCAGAAAAAATAAAGTTTATAGTAGTAGATACGGATCATTTTTATCATGGGTAAATTCTATAAAATAATACCTTCTCTTAACGGTATAATGTTAGAAGTTTATGAAAAATGTGGTTCAAAATCATTGGAACAATAGCACAAGTCATGTTTCATAGGTAGTAGTGCTTAATTTAATCCTACTTGTATTTGTATACGTTTTATGTAAAACTCAAGATTGGCACAGAATTTATGGTACATGAAGTTCTCGGAGTTGTGCATACACGTATTTTTAAAACTCAGATAGTAAGTAAGGCAGGTCGTATAGCAATAACCTCTTCAGTCTCGGTGAAAATCATATCCTCAAAAGAATTATTTTATTGGTAACTCTAAAAGTACGTGTAAATTCAGAAATTATTAAAAATGTTTTGTTGTGCAAAGGTTAATAAATATAAATTATGTATCATGGGGGCATTTTATAACTTTTCGAAATTTAAAAGTTACTTCTTTTAATGTTCTGGTAATTTTGAATGAACGCCTTACAAGAGCAACACAGCGGGCTATTTACGGCGGTCCGGGATCAATCCCATAAGGGATAGATCCGATGACACCACTACGTATATTTGAACTTCAGTCAGATGACGAGGCAACACCTGAGCTGGCATCCCACTCTCCAAACTTCCACACCAACCCAACGTGAGGACTTTCGGTCACGACAGATTTAAGGTGCGCAGCCGCCTCTACAACATACGCTTACAAACATCCATGCACTGACCCGGATTCGAACCAGGAACCTTTCGATCTAGAGGCTAACACCTTAACGTTCTGGAGAGGTTGCGCTATTGGGTACTCTAGTAATGAAGATGTTGAAATATTGGAATATGGATACCGATTATGAAAATAATCATCGCCAGTTCTTTAAAATGCAAAGGTAGGTAGCTATTTTAATTCGTAAGGAACAGATCAGAGGACAATACGCAATTTTAAACAATGGTCAGATGACGAAGTCACGTTGGAGCTGGCACCCCACTCTCCTAACTTCCACGCCACGTCAACGTGAGGACATTTGAGCCCACGACAGATTTAACATACGCCGACCCTTTCTGCACACAACGATATTTGATTGGATTCGAACTCACAACCCTCCGGTTGCTAATCCGTTACCGTGGCCCTTAAAATGTATAGATTGGCAGTGGTCAACCATTCATTAACTTTTCACTCACTCTCATGACTTTGCTGACATCGACCTTCTTATGAAATAACGGAGCATGAAGGCGTAGTCACTGTCGTAAGTTCTCGGAAGTAAAGGTCACGTGGGCTTGGGAATCGACCTCGGCTGATCAGTTATCGAATCACAAACGAGAATTCATCACGTCGACCCTTTATCGAAATAAACAGATCATGTAGGCGGAGTCTGTCTCAAGATCTCTCAAAGGTATATCACGTGCACCTTCAAATCGACCTAGCCGATTGGCTAGTGGATTAATGAACTTACTTTATTAAAAACCAAGGCATGCATTCAAAATTTTCAATTCCGTCGATAAATTTTTAAGATAAATATTTAGTTATTGCCACAGAAGATGTGTTACTTATAAAGTGTTTGTGGTAATCGGGTAATTGGGGCGGTTTACGAAGGTTGTTCCGTAGCTAGAAAAGGAAAAAAGGTGTGGCAAGGAGTGCGCTTTGCTCACCAGAACATCGTAATTTATGATATGAAAAAAAAATGGCCACATTTTTGATAAAATTAAGGAAAAATTGTTCGGCAGACTTCGTTTGTTCTGCGACGTGCGTCGCAGTTTTTAACACTTTCTGCTCCCGGGGATGTTTTCGAGCGATAGGCATCATCAGATTGGACGGTAAATTGGTAATTGGTAATTTTAGTTAACGTCGTACTAGAGCAACACAACGGGCTATTGACGACAGTCCGGGATCAATCCATTAAGGGAAAGATCCGAGGACAACACCTCGTAATTTTGAACCTCGGTCAGATGACGAGGCAACACCTGAGCTGGCACTCCACTCTCCAAACTTCCACTCCAAACCCAACGTGAGGACTTTCGTTCACGACAGATTTAAGGTGCACCAGCCGCCTCTACACCATACGCTTACGAACATCCATGACCGGACCCGGATTCGAACCAGGAACTTTCCTATCTAGAGGCTAACAATTTAACCACTATACCGGTCGTCTGTCACCCTCGAAATAGAAAAATTAATTATTTGTTAACGTTGTACTAGAGCAACACAACGGGCTATTAACGACGGTCCGGGATCAATCCCTTAAGGGAAAGATTCGAGGACAACACCTCGTAATTTTGAACCACGGTCAGATGACGAGGCAAACACCTGAGCTGGCACTCCTCTCTCCAAACTTCCATACCAATCCAACAAGCGGACTTTCGGTCAGAACAGATTTAAGGTGTTCCAGCCGCCACTTCACCATACGATTACAAACATCCATGACCGGACCCGGATGAACCAGAAACCTTCCGATCTAGTGGCCATATCTTGACCACTTTTCTGGTCGGTCGACTACATTTATAGGGCGTTGTGTTTTCCGATACAAGCAATAAAAACGAAAAAAAAAATTATTTATTAAAAAAATATATATCGAAAAGAAAAGACGTGCATTCAAGATTCAAGTCTTCCGTACGAGCGTGCGGGGGTGTCACCCATCCAAAACCTCTTTCCCCAACTGTCTACAATTTCCTGCTCTCAAAAATAAGTAACATCATTCGTTGACAGCATCCGATTGCACTTTCCTCTTCCTCACGCCCAAAACCGAAACCTCGCTCGTTTTCTCGCACACTCGGGCCCCGCTCGCGTCACAGAGCAGCCGCGCGGCCACTGACGAAATACGCGCCGCAGCAGGTGTTCAAATCCACGGCCTACGGAGCCGCGGTCACGTAAGCCACTGGTCTATATAGCGGAGAGCGGCGCTCTTCCCTCGCGCTGACCGGCGGACACCTGACGGAGCGTCCGGAAGTGACGATGAGGAGGAGCAGTCTGTGTCTCATTTGCGTGTGGTGGACAGCGATCGCCGCTCCATCCCCTGCCCACCCCCTCTGGTGGCTGTGAGTATCTTTTGATATTCTTTAAGATACGTGCGTAAACGTGAAGATGTATGCCCGTGCGTGCGTTACGGGGAGTTTGGGTCTGTTGAGGTTGATTAGAAAGTGGTTGTCTCCTGTTTTCCAAATGAGATGCAACTTAACTTTTTTTAACTCAATCACTTTATTTAGTCTGAAATTTACTATAAGTATTTTAATATTGTCATTGGGTACTTTAAGGTAGGCTTAAGGGAGAGTTTCGATCTGTTAAGGTTGATTAGAGAGTCATTGTGTGTTGTTTTCAAATGAATAGTAACTTAAATTTTTCAACTAAAAAACTTTATTTAGGCTGGAATTTATAATAAGATATTTTAAAATTGTATATTAAGTACTTTTAGGTAGGCGTAAGGGAGAATTTTGGTTTGTTAAATTTGATTAGAAATTGATTGTGTGTTGTTTTTCCTTTGGTCTGTTAAGGTTGATTAAAAAGTGATTGTGTGTTGTTTTCCAAATGAGATGCAACTTTAACTTTTCCAACTCAATCACTATTTAGTCTGAAATTTATTATAAGTTGTTTTAATATTGTTATTGGGTACTTTTAGGTAGGCGTAAGAGAGAGTTTTGATCTGTTAAGGTTGATTAGAAAGTGATTGTGTGTTGTTATCCAAATGAGTAGTAACTTAACTTTTTCAATTCGAAAACTTTATTTAGGCTGGAAGTTATAATAAGATATTTTAAAATTGTTATTAGGTACTTTTAGGTAGGCGTAAGGGAGAATTTTGGTTTGTTAAAGTTGATTAGAAATTGATTGTGTGTTGTTTTCCAAATGAGTTGTAACTTAACTCTTCAGATCAATCACTTTATTTAGTCTGGAATATATAATAAGGTATTTTAGCACTGTCATTGGATATTTATTAGATTTATTTATATTCCTTAACATTTTTGGATAATTTACTTCATATTTCTCTTGGATACTTACGATACATTTGATGAAACTGGTTTTTCCACAAAAGTATTTGCCTACCAGTCAGTTGCAAAGTGACTTTTAATCAGAACGTAATTAGTATTCGTGCATTTTAATTATGGGATAATTTGATATTTGGTTGTTGAGCAAGAATAGATTTAGAGTAGGGGGTGCTTAGATCTGGATATATTAAAAAGTGTTAATATGCACATGCTCCAAATAAGATGTAATCTAGTGACTTAATTAATTAACTTTGAAACGCGATGCGATATTTTAATATTGAGCAAATTTGTGTTCGAAACGGTTAAACATTCGTAGAAGTTGGTCAACGTAAATGACAGATTTGTTTTATTTTCATTAAATTTGGAATTGGAATACTGCATAAGGATATTTAAGGGATTAATATTAAATATACGGAGTTGTCTGCATCAATAATTACATTTTTTATTTCAAGTGAATGAGATTTAAAAAAATAAATCTGTTTTGAAATTTGGAATTTGATTTTAAAATGAGGTTAATTGTTGAGATTAATTTAGTCGAAATAAAATATTATTTTATATTATTTTTGTGCAGAGCTCTCAACTTAATATAAATATTAGTCCATTCGTTATGATCATGAAATGCAATCTCTTTTTTAAATTTTAGGAAAATGTAATAATAGAGGAGTTTTTAAATATTTATATTGATTTAAAAACCGATGTTTTGTAAGTTATATACCGATCTTTGCTTCGGTTATGCAGCGTAATGACATGAGTATGATTCGCTGTTCTGCTAAAAATTTTTAACATAAAAATTTATGTTTCTACGCATAAATTCTATGAAAATGTTTGCATTTAAAATTTTAACTTTCTTAAAATAAAAGGACTGCATACTAGGAAAAAAATTTGCATCATTTATAAGAGTACTTAAGGCTATCAAAACAAAAAATATTGTAGTAAGTATAAAAAACCAGTATAGGGAATCGCATGGACATATGGTTTCTAATTTTTAGCCATTATCGTTTAGGGCTAAAATCCCTTAAATCTCACCAGAAAAATCTATAGTCTTTTGATTTATCCATAATGTAAAAAATTTAATTAAAATACAAAAGAGTGACTACAAGACAGTAAATCTTCTAATTGCAAGTAGATTAAAATGTTTTCCAGCCCGGATATTAAAATTACAGCACCTATTTCCCAATTTTGAGTTAATATTTATTTGCAAGATCCACGTATAAAAATTTAAAACATTGTGTTTATTAATATTGAGAGTCGGATATATTCTGGGTAAATCTCAACGAATTATGTCTAATCAATACAACGATACAATTCGTGAAATTTTAGTTCTCTATATTCCATAGATTTATTCTATATCTAATAGATAGAGTTCTACATATATTATCTTTTATAACAATGTAAGGGACAGTGAAAAAGTATAGTGTATGCCTCTTTACAAAAATAGTTTTAACTCTCAGTCTTGTAACAAATCGTCGGTACCAAGGTACCGGGACCCCGAGAAGCGATTTCTGAAATGTGACTGCCGACCAACTGGTCTGGTGGTTAAGGTGTTAGCCTCTAGATCGGAAGGTTCCTGGTTCGAATCAGGGTTCGGGCATGGATGTTTGTAAGCGTATGGTGTAGAGGCGGTTGGTACACCTTAAATCTGTCGTGGCCAAAAGTCCTCACGTTGGGTTGGTGTGAAAGTTTGAAAAGTGGGGTGCCAGCTCAGGTGTTGCCTAGTCATCTGACCGTGGTTAAAAATTACGAGGTGTTGACCTCGTATCTTTCCCTTGAGGGATTGATTCCATACAGTCGGCAATAGCCAATTGTGTTGCTCTAATACTACGTTAATTAAAATATTACCAACAAACCGAAAAGTGACTAAAAATTAGTTGAAAATTTTTGTTTGTTCTGTAATATGCAACTTATTTCTAAATTTAGAAACTTATAAGCATTTCCATTGATTAACAATATAAGAAATCGTACGAGTCCAAAGGGAAACAAAACTGTATACATTCGACACAAGTTAAGAATTGAGTACAATTAAGAATATATATTTTTATTTCGTGATAAGTCCGTTATCAACCTGCTTCTGAGGTCCATCGTCTATTCTGGTACAAGAGTCCAGAGTGCCAATGTTTGCGTGGAAGTACAACTTTGAAAAGTTCTGAAAGAACTTTCGGGACACTTTCCAAAATAGGAAATAGAACTAAGATTTCGCAAAATTGAATTTGGGATGATGAATTTACAACAGGGAGCGATGCTTGAGCGTAGTGTCAAGAAAGTGGTATATTCATTTGGAAAGGAATCAGACTTTAACCTTATTTCTTTAAATACGTTCAAGGAATAATTTAGCTCCTTCATTCTAAGCAGTGGCACGCTTGAAGTTTAGACAGAATATAGAACATCAAGAAATTTAATTGGGTGGGAGATATTGAATATTGATCCAGTTTATTGTATTTCCAGACATGGAGCATTACCATCTCTCTATAATACAAATAAACAGTTATGCTAACAGTTATGTAGTTAACTTATGTAAGTTTTAGGAATTTCATAATCTTCCGATTCTCCGTTTGTTACAACGCGTCGGAAAACGTAATTAATATACCATAGTAAATTTATGAGTAAAGTATAAAAGGTACAGAATATATAATCCTTACTGAATGAAACGTACTATTTGCATAAAATAATGTAGAAGATTATGGTAGTTAAAGAAATTTGGTAATCCCCCTTAAACCTTAATATTTCCTTTACTGTGCCTTTACGAACTGTAAATATGTTTCATGATTCATTTTCATTCTTTTCGTGTTCATTCTCGTCTATGACAACTGCATGATGCCGATCAAACATTGATAAAAAATCTATTCTAATCAACCAAAGCTGACCTTTGTGTTACATAAGGACAGTAACCCCAGCCCAGGAAGTAAAGCTAAGTTTTCTCTATCATTAGCAATTATTTCGAATTTTGACGAGGGTTTTAAAGAGTAAGAAAAACGAGTGTTCGGAAAGGATCAGATTTCCTGTCCATTTTCATTCTTTACCTAGGTTAACTAGTATTTATGCACAATATAAAACGGATCGAAAACATTAAATGATAAAGATGATTATCGTTTTTTTTATAAACCTCAGTGAACACTCAACTACATTAAATCATTTATGTTTTATTTTCGTTGTGCTTCTTCAGCGTGCCGTAAATTCAAATACCTATTTTTTATATATTTGAAAAACTTTTTTTCAACTATATCTATACTACCCAGTCCAGTCACATTAATGTGTCCACTTGTTAAAAGCCAAAATAACCACCTTTGGCAGAGCGACCGCTGCGAGACGTGCAGGAAGAGAGTCAATTAGGTTTCTGAAGGTGTTCACTGGGATGTTGAGCCATGCCGACTCCAGTGCCGTGGCCAGCTGCGCTAGATTACGCGGTTGAGGATCCATGGGATGAGGATGCAGGGTGTTTGTTTTCAGACGTTTCACGCAGTATACGCCAACGTCCATCTGTCCTATGGAGCATAAAACGTGATTCATCGGAAAAAGCCACCTGTCGCCACTCTGTGGACGTCCAGTTGCGGTACTGGCGTGCAAATTCCAGCCTTCGTCGCCGATGAACAGCAGTCAGCATATGTGCATTAACCAGGCGTCTGCTGCGGAGGCCCATGCGCAGCAACGTTCGCTGAACCGTTGCTGAGGATATACTCTTGGTAGCCCCTTGGTTCATCTGGGCGGTCAGTTGCTCAAGAGTTGCACGTCTCTTCGCCCGAACGCATCTCCGTAGCCTTCGTTTGCCTCTGTCATCTATAGCCCGTGGTGCACCACATGTGCCACGCTGCTGAATTTGGATAGTGCCATTTTGCCATGCACGGTATACTTTTACCATTGCGGCACGCGAACAGTTCACAAAATTAGCCGTTTCCGAAATGCTTCCACCCTTGGCCCGAAAGCTAATAATCATGCCCTTTTGGACGTCGGATAAATCGCTACGTTTCTGCATTACGCCAACGATTGAAATCCTTCATATACACTCCACTGCAATGTGCTGACACCTGCCTTTTGTGATTGGTTATTTCACGTTGACGTCGAAAGTATGTGGTGGTCACATTAATGTGACTGGACTGTGTATATCACACCTATATTAAATTTATACTCACCTATATCTATATTTATCAACACCCATATCTCTATATATTCATAATCACCTACATTCTTTTGCATGCACCCGTTTGCAACATGGATTCGGATATTTTGTTTATAGCATGAATTGCAGTAAATAATTGTATTTTACTAAACTCGCAGATTTGTTTTAAATTTCATGTACGATTCTATCTGTTGGTGGTAGCTTGCTTCCTTTGGTTATTTGTATATGATACATTATACTGTGAAACTGCTTCACCAACATGCAATCTCTCACTATTATGAAATATCCTTTTGGCCCCGATTAAGGATGGAATTTAAATTTTGTCGTCGATTAGACTGCACTAAAAACTGTTTCTCTATTCCGGATTTCCTCACGTGGAATGCAGAGATGTATGGTGTACTAATTTTATATATGCAACATAAGTGTGTGTACTATTTTTTTATATAAACATATGCATAAGTGAGAGGATTGATAGTGGTAGTAGGTATGGATGAGTTGTGGATGGGTTGAAGTGGTTCCTTACTTACTAAAGTATTAGCAAGAGGACTTCAATAGCAACAACCCTAGGTTTCCCATTAAATGATTAAGGTGATTTTTTTTAACAAGAGAACAAGAGACAAAATAATATGTTGATACGACCTGTGGTTTTCGAGATGACATCATCTGGAATTGTTTCCAGAATTGAGGAGAGTCCTTTTTTTTTGAAGAGGAAACCGGATTCGAACTTGGAGACCGATGAGAGTAGAGTCCTTGAAATGTATTAGAAATGCAATGGGGACAGTGGAAGCGACGGCCACTTCCCAGTGTTTAGTTACAAGGAGAAGTAATAGGGTTTGGCATTACTTCAGATGAAATAGCAGGTTTTTCTTGAAGAAGATATTGGCCGGAGTATATTTGATTCAGACGACACAGAACTCAAGCAGGATGACTGAGAATGAATTGTTTTCCTTTATTTGAATAGGAGAAGGAATACCCGTTACTTCACCATAGTACCAGAGAGGATTCATACGTCCATCGCATGTACGTTGTTCGAATAAGGCAAACTCTTGTATAGAGATCCTTGTCGGAGTAGGACCTTCACGAACGTTACGCGGAAAAAAAAGGAGAAGCCGCTCCGGGACGGTATTCCTAAAGGCCCTGACTCCTCGGTGATGTAGAACGGGTTGGAGGTAACTGTGGGATCCGAATATATGAAGAAAATGAATGTTGAAAACAGGGAAACTCTTTCCAGACAAAAAAATCTGGATCCTCAAGATGGTTGAAAGGGATGCTCCGCGGGAGTTGATCTGGTTCCCTCGGTCAATCACTTCTTCTCTTGTGCAACCCCACAGTCACCCCGAAAATCCAAGCAGCAAAAAATTCACGTCTTTTGACGTTGGTGAAAAGTGAGAGTCTGAGGAAAATCACGCCAACACCTGTATTTATGGGATGAATGAAAACTGCGATTTTGTCGCCAATTATGTTGCCAAAATTCCATTTATGATGGTTTATCTCCATCCGAAATCCAGCCAGAAACCGCCAAGTGGCAACCCCACTTTGCGTCCTTTCTGGGTCTGAATGAATGAAATTGAATAAAGAGGATTATAAAATCAATCCTTCATCATATCGACTCGAAACAACTATCAAAATGACCATAAGGTCTTAAGGCACATTTTGACAGATGTTCAGAAGCCGTACGATCAAAATTGATGAAGTTAATTACCCTTTTGATAATTGGATCTATGAATGAAAGTTGGCAAGGGGTTGACCCCTAAATTTGCCCACTTTTTCTCGGAATCGGCCGGCTCTTCGACCGTTGTGGGAAGAAGGAATGCGAAGGAATTGCAGCCTGTAGGACTGTACTTTTCCGTTGGGAGAATGAGTGAGTTTCAGAAAGCGTTCTTTTCGGTGAGTTCAGGGGGTGAATCCATGAAAATTGGTGTTGTCTGTGTAATTTTTAGGTTTGTTGTAGGTGCGGTGATGATTATGAATGTAACGTTTTCAATTAACGTTACATCCTCCCCAAAGACACGGAAAGAAAACAATTTTGGAGGGGGGGGGGTGATGATGATGAACGCATGAACCCAAGCATGATCGTGAGGTGAGCAACATAAGTAAATACAGGGGGTTACAAAAAGATGCGACATGTGCATCATTTGTTCAATTCCATGTGCTGAGTGAAAGGATTGACAAAAATAATGGCATATATTGGTAACAATAAGATAAACACAATAAAGTACAACATACTTGGCATAAGTGGCAGGCAGTGGGCAAGACAACGTGAGTGGCAAAAATTTGTTGTAATAATATAGCCTGTATGTGTTACAACAATCCAGTGAAGCAAATACCTTGCTAAAATTTATGCGTAAACTTGACACTGCGACAAGCCTGCTTAAAAGGAAAACAATTAAAAGGATATGGTGAAAAAAAATTTTAAATGATGGAAACTACATTACCAACAATGAAAGCGATGAGCGGTTCCACGAGGGAAATCTGGCCAGGTGACTCTGCATGGAACTTTGTACGACCAGCGTACAGTGCATAACGCAGTAATTGCCTGTAATGTATGGTGAATGATGATAAGAATTTTAGATCAGATTTTGATTTCCATCTAAATGATTTGTAGAAAGAAAGGTTGAATCGAAATGGGCTCACTACTTCAGATGAAATAGCAGGTTTTTCTTGAAGAAGATATTGGCCGGAGTATATTTGATTAAGACGACACAGAACTCAAGCAGGATGACTGAGAATGAATTGTTTTCCTTTATTTGAATAGGAGAAGGAATACCCGTTACTTCACCATAGTACCAGAGAGGATTCATACGTCCATCGCATGTACGTTGTTCGAATAAGGCAAACTCTTGTATAGAGATCCTTGTCGGAGTAGGACCTTCACGAACGTTACGCGGAAAAAAAAGGAGAAGCCGCTCCGGGACGGTATTCCTAAAGGCCCTGACTCCTCGGTGATGTAGAACGAGTTGGAGGTAACTGTGGGATCCGAATATATGAAGAAAATGAATGTTGAAAACAGGGAAACTCTTTCCAGACAAAAAAATCTGGATCCTCAAGATGGTTGAAAGGGATGCTCCGCGGGAGTTGATCTGGTTCCCTCGGTCAATCACTTCTTCTCTTGTGCAACCCCACAGTCACCCCGAAAATCCAAGCAGCAAAAAATTCACGTCTTTTGACGTTGGTGAAAAGTGAGAGTCTGAGGAAAATCACGCCAACACCTGTATTTATGGGATGAATGAAAACTGCGATTTTGTCGCCAATTATGTTGCCAAAATTCCATTTATGATGGTTTATCTCCATCCGAAATCCAACCAGAAACCGCCAAGTGGCAACCCCACTTTGCGTCCTTTCTGGGTCTGAATGAATGAAATTGAATAAAGAGGATTATAAAATCAATCCTTCATCATATCGACTCGAAACAACTATCAAAATGACCATAAGGTCTTAAGGCACATTTTGACAGATGTTCAGAAGCCGTACGATCAAAATTGATGAAGTTAATTACCCTTTTGATAATTGGAACTATGAATGAAAGTTGGCAAGGGGTTGACCCCTAAATTTGCCCACTTTTTCTCGGAATCGGCCGGCTCTTCGACCGTTGTGGGAAGAAGGAATGCGAAGGAATTGCAGCCTGTAGGACTGTATTTTTCCGTTGGGAGAATGAGTGAGTTTCAGAAAGCGTTCTTTTCGGTGAGTTCAGGGGGTGAATCCATGAAAATTGGTGTTGTCTGTGTAATTTTTAGGTTTGTTGTAGGTGCGGTGATGATTATGAATGTAACGTTTTCAATTAACGTTACATATGGTATGATTCTTTGTCAGGTTATATTCATCAGCTAAATTGGTTATGCTGCGTCTTCTGCTTTCATTAGATGCATTGAAATGTACCGGTAGGGATCAGAGGATCTGTACTTCAGATTAGATTACCTGTTTATTCAAAGCCAATTGCTCTTTCGGGAATTTTCTTCGTCCCAGTCACCAAACTTTAACACTCCAAGAGGTTTCGACATGATACCTCGTTCATCAATGTGTGACCAATTTCGATAACGGCAAGATATATCGTCAAAATATTACGGATTTTTTTTTATCATGACTAAAAAACGATCTGGTCAGTTTTTTTCTAATGATGAGATATTTCATCCATCAATAACTGGTCAGTTTTCATAATGGCAAGATACGTCAAGACAATCACCACCTAAAGGGATAACACTACATTCTTCATTTCACCTAACCTAATAATTTACACAAGCAGTGGTACGGGGTTTTTTGTATGATGTAGAACTGAATAGTACAATAGATATGTTTTATTCTTAATTTTTTTAATTTGACATCTGGAGAAACGTTGAGACCCTTAAGCCCGGTGCACACATCCGGTTTTTCAACGTGCGGCGCCACTGCGGCACCGAAGCCCAACTATGTACATATAACCGTGAAATGACGCACGAACTCATTTCGAGCCATTTGCGATAAATTTGCTATCGAAGAAAACGTGTTTATTTCGCTTACTTGGTGTAAAAAAAAAGTATATTTTGAAACAAAATAGACGTTACTGGATACAACCATTTGTTAATTATTGTTTATATTACATTTGTTTATGAAAACAAGGTACTTCAGGAAAACAAGGTACGGAGACCGTGCGGCGCCGTGGGGAACTGCGGTAGAAATTGCACGTAAGTTGGACGTGCGTCGCCCCAGCGGCGCTGGAGGCATGTGTGCACTGCTCCATTGGATCTAATGTATCTTATACCACACTTGCGTTGCGGCATCGGCGCCGCACGTTGAAAAACTGGATGTGTGCACCTGGCCTTAATGCGAACGGTATATGATGGTCTCTTCAATAGTTACCTACATTTCTGAGTCCGCCCAACCCCCTAAATTGACGATACTCCTATGGCATCATCAACAGTCCAACGAAATAAACGGATGTTGTGTGTGGAGTCGCTGTCCTTCGATTCCAGAAGTATCAGTTACATTGAGTTGGTAATCGCCTTGTGGTGATTGGCTATGGCAGCGCAAACGACTGTCTTTCCCTCGTTGATTAGTTCTGATTTAAGATTAGTGCTTTCTGCTAAATACCACGTGATCTCCACCTGAAGATTTTCAACCGAGTGATTGGGAGAAATAGAAGGAAACTGCACGCACGTGATCTGTATATTCCATTGGAATGTCCATGTATGGGATTTCACATTGGTAGCGAGAGCAGAACTCACGTGTGAAAAGGTTAAACTAAAATTCGAAAGTATCTGTTTTTCCTCTGGACAGACCTTGCCTCTTTAGGCTGCAGAGCACACTGGCTATTGAAATATACACTACCCTACAGTAATGAACCGGACGTCAGCGAATTTTCATAAAATTCGACTACTTCTTTGGGGTTGTTTTTTGTGGTATGGTCGGGGACCTTTGCATGTCTTTCCTGGTAAATTGAACGCCGATGCCTACATGAACATTTTGGACCGTCAGATTCTTCCTACGCTTTGACAATTTTATGGAATGGACGAATGTTACTGCCAGGACGGCAACGCTTCATGTTATATTACAGCCTCTGTCGAGCAGTGGTATCTAGATATGGATGTAAAAAGTCTTCCCTGGCCTGCTCAGAGTCCCGACCTAAACCCCATAGAATATTTGTAGGACTAGTTAGAGCGACGTCTACGAACCAGGGAACCACGTCAGAAATCTACAGATGAGCTGACGACATTCTTGCAGCAGCACAAATACCCATAGCTGTGTATCAAACCTTGTTGAAAGTATGCCCAAAAAAGGTTGATAGTGTAATTGCAGCACGTGGGGGACAATCCCCTATTAAATCATGTATTCTTTCCCTTACAGCTTACACCATCACATCTTGCTGTCCGGTCCATTGTTGTAGGGTAGTGTACATTACGGACCCATTTCTTCGGCCTTGTTTTAGTGGATTCAAGTCGTGCGCAATAACAATTTCTCTACTCTTCTACTAACAATAATTTTAACGGTCTTTTTAACGATCAATTTCTTTCGTTATTCTCCGAGAGAGCAATCAAAACCCGTTATCGATTCGCGCTCTCGAGCATCATACACAAACCAAAATCACTGTAGATTATGTTATTAATCATCCGATCACTGTTTCGATGACAGTCGGACAAAGTTGCCAATCTGAGCATGATGACAGGGCGTGCGTGTTAATCTGTAGCGACTTTTTTGATTCCGGGAAGTCAACGTCCTGAGGACGCAGGCGAAGAAGAAAAAGCCCCGATGACATTAAGTGAACGAAGAGTCCTCTCTCTGTTCCGAGGTTCTTAATCAACCACAGCCAAATGAGTCCGATGCGAGCTGGAACACGGACGCGGCGTGAGAAAGGAGATAGTGCGGACAGCTCTTCTTTTCACACCCTCCACTCTTGTCTTTAATACGGGACCGTATAAATACTGCACAAAATCACTTTTTGAGTAGAACGTAGATAGCTCTTGTTTGGTAGTAACTGGAGAAGCGTGACTGGGGATTATCCGTTTACCGTTCGTTAGGAAGAAATTTGATTGCGATCAAGGAAGACGAAAACATGTATTACGTACAGTGTGTATTCCCTGAAATTGGCAAGATATTAATCCAGAAAGCATTTCGGGATGTTTTAATCACAAACATGTTTATATAAACTTCTCTGTGATTGCTTTGTTAATAAGAAGGAAAAGCTTCTCTTATAAAACGGATGAAGATTGACAAAAATTGTAAAATTCAGAGTTGTAAAAAATTTTAATTAATAAATATGTACATTTTTCTTTTTGAAGACATTCATGTATTACAGAATGCAACAAAACTTTATAATATGACGACTCTCGAGCCTCGAGACTATCATTCATAAGTTTTATAACTTAGTTCCCAGTAATTGACGCCTCCATGCAAGTACCACAAGTCAAGAAATACCTTTTTTCAGGTGAAGCATCTACAAGTTTTGAAACGCAAAGGTAGGTAGGTAGTGAATTAACGTCACACAGGATCAACACAACGTGTTGTTGGCGACAATTCGGGATCCTCCCAATGGGAAATATCCTACGACCACGCTTCGTAATTTTGAGCCACAGTCAGATGATAAGGTCACATCTGAGCTGGTACCCCACTCTCGAAACTTCCACACCACGATAGATTTAACACGCAGCAGCACCGGTGTACACCACGGTCTTTGGTTGGACCTAGTTTAGATTTCGCAACGCTCCGGTTACCGATTCGTTACACATCCAACTGGGCTACCGCAGCCCCAAATGCAAAGGAAGATACTAAATTTAAGACATTATTCGCCTTTAGACAATGTCATTTGTACGATTGGACTTACAGAAACTTTACAGAAGCCTGAATTGCGACGGAAAACAGTCGTAATTACCCTCAAAATCCCAAATCGACAGTTAAAGTACAATAAAAAGAAAATTACGATATTCTTGCACAAGAGATGCGATACAGAATTCCGTTTAACTCAGATCGGTATATTTTTTGGTTGTTTCCCTGTCCTTTTCAGCATAAGAAAACTTGTAGTAAACTAACCATTTTCAGTACAACCCATCCGGTCTGCAACAAATCCAATCTTTAACAAATTATTACACTAAACGTTTCTGAACAAAGAAATATATTTTGTTCAAACTTTCTCCTTAAGATTATACATTACTTTTAGTACCAGGACGGGGTAGAGATTTTAGCAGACAATATTGTGCAAGTGTATTAATGTTTTCGTTTTGTTTTGCAGGGGTTTTCACATCAATAGAATCCCCCTGTCTTGGGAGAATCCGTCTACTTGTGTTAAAGCCTTCAAGTACGGTCTGTTAGCCCCAGTTCAAAAAGCAGCGTGTAAGCGGAATCTCGCTCTGATGCCCGTGGTGGTTACAGCTTCTAAAAGAGTATCCGAAGTTTGCCAAGAGACATTTCAACGCCATCGGTGGAACTGCTCTTCCATCAATTTAGCCCCCAAATTTGGACAAGATTTGGCAAGAGGTGAGTTTATTACTTATTACTATTAGTTTTTGTACAAGGCCCGATTCTTATTGTTACAGTAATATGGGTAGAAAAATTATGTTGCCTAATGGCCATTTACAGTTTGTGATTGATCTTCGTGTACACCAAGTAGTCCATCAGCCATTTCTGCTTAGCTATTTTTTTTAATTGAACAAAAGCAAACTCCCCGTCAACCACATTGCTTTGATTTTGCACTAAATATTTTGAAACAATGGCTATTATTTACCTTGGTGCACAGATTGGTCTGTTTTGAGAATTCAAAACAAACCATGTGTGTATGTGAAGTTTGTTTTATCATTTACTTCTACTATCTCGTAATACATCAAACATAAAAACATTTCTTTTCGAACCAGTTTCGGTACCCAAACAAACAATATGCACTTATTCACAAATCTTTCAATGTTAAGAAAGGAGCAATAACTTACTTGACTGGGTTTGCATAAACTTAATGAGCAGTTCATCGGTTTCTGGTTCAATGGCTTCTATTGCATGTCACCTAACTGTTTTATACACATCTTTATCTATTTTTCTATAAAGAATAATCAAGGATTTATAATATTAAGTAAATAAAGACAGTAAAAATGTTATTTATTTATACAGAGTATCTAAATTATAGGCTTTAACACAAGTGAAACTTTTCACCGTAACGTTACGTATTTTCTCTGAATGGGTTGCGCCAATTTTAAGTTTAAACATTAAGAATGATGCAAAGAATGTTGAATTTTTAGCACATAAAAATTAATATAGTTATTTATTTTATTGTATTTACCTTAAATATCATTTTATAATGATTCAGTGCAAAAAGTTTTAATAATATAGACTTACAATAAAATAAAAAAAGCGAAGTACTTAGAAAAGGCTAATAAAGAAAAACAAACTTGTCGCAATTAAAGTTTCATTATTATTTTATTTAATTTTCGTAGAAAGTAGAATACAAGGGAATAGTAAATTTGTGTAAAATTCGTGTTCAAATGTTAATATGCAGGAGGCAATGATTTAATCACTTCTTTCGAGAGAATTGGTTAATAGAGGAAACACTTGTTGCATTAAAGTAGCTTCCCCTTATGTACGTACAGAATAATGTTGTAATTTTCAAAGGAAGTGAAGAAATGGAAAAAGGCAAGCAAGTGTTATAAAAAAAGTATCCTGAAATTCGAGTTAATATGAGGAGCAACGATTCAATTGCATCACTCATGGCAAGAATCAGCAAGTTTCCCTAACAATACCAAGGTTGCAACCAACAAGATCTATCTGAGGGAATCTTTCGTTACCACATGAAAGAAGCACGTTGTTTCAAAGAACACATATTTACATAAAAAAGTAGCTTCCCCTCATGTAATTTCAGAGCAGATGAAAAAGTCCCATGCTACTGTTCATGAAAGTCGTTAATCTGAGCGATATCAGCATCTGTCAGAGGCCCTGTCTTCATCTGATGCTTTCAGCTGGGTAGCAGTTAGTCACGTAAGTTAATCACAGATAACAAGAAGCGCAAATGAAATTTACGGCTATTGTCAAAACAGAGCCGTGAGAAAAAGATGGAAATGTTTATACAGGGGCTCCTAGAAGAAATGAGACTCTTCTAATCTGCCCCTTAAATAGCTTAAGCGTACATTAAATAAGGAGTCTCATGAGTATTGTTATTTTATGCATTTTAAAACAAAATAGCTCCTGAAAATTATTACAAAGATGAATTCGTATAAGAATATATTTAAAGTCCCAGGAGTGAGGGAACTTGGGTTACTGATTTCCGGAATTGGCGTGTGTTGCCCAGATTCCGCTGGGAATTAGGAATTGCCCGGATTTTTCAGAGAAATAACATCAATCTAAGGCTAGGCTTACCCTTGAGATTTCTAGTCGCGGGATTTTTCAATCGCAAAAATAAAATTCATTGTTTTAAATACAAGTGCACACATTTGAGATTAAATAATCGCAGTAGATTAAAAAGTTGCAACCGGTCCTATTTTCGCTGCGACTTGACTGTCACTCTCCCCAATGAATCACACGGACAGGCACGGACGTGCACTCATTTGCGATAGTTTAGTCGCGCGTTTTCCAAGGTCAGCTTTTCTTATACATCAAATTATGTTTTTTATTCTTCTAATTCAAGTTTCTATCTTTGCGATCGTTGAAGATAGAGTAAAAATTCAAACGGATTCGAAATCTGCGGAAAATTTTACACCAGATCGCGCGATACCTTAAATGTCATTTTCTTTAAATAAATAATTACTTATTTAATAAATACTTAAACAATCATAAGGTAAATAATTAAATAATAAATCTGTTTTGGTATCGATCTGGCGTTTAATTTTACGCTGCTTTGAAATCCGTTGAAATTTTCACTTCATCTTCAACGATCGCAAAGATAGAAACTGGAATTAGAGGAATAAAACAAATAATTTAATCAAATTCAGCGATGTATCTATCGCAGTGTGTGCTTGTAGATTTTCTGCGACAGCGATTTTTTGGCCATCGCGACTAGAAATCGCAAGTGGAGGTCAAGCCTAAATGCATCGCTTTGTGTATAGTTGGTTCCTAGGGGGTTTTATGGCGCAAGGACTAAATTTGGTTAAGCCTTGCCAAACACATGATAGGTAACTTGAAGTAAAAAATGTTGTGAAAAGGGGAAAAAAAGAGAGGTTTGGGAAAAGAGTAGTAGGAAGAAAACAGAAACCGCTTTATATGTAAAAAATGTGTTTGTTAACGAGAGTGCTCGGAATTGCATGTGCCAAGATTGTCTTTTTTTATTTGTAATACTGTTATCCCTTATTGGTTACAGTGTTTATTTGACCGCTTTTATGTAAAACGTTTTTAACACCTCATTAATTGAGGTTTATTTCATCGGATTTTCCGTGAAATGTCAGGAATTATCATTGAGTTTGCCAGAAATTTCCGCTTCGAAATTAAAATTTTTATAGCTGAAATACCCATGAGGTACTAGGATTGATTTAATACAATTTACGTAAATTTAAAGTTATTAAATTTTAACAATTTATTATAAATTGATTAAATTTAAATACATAGAATTTTGTACTTCCAGTGAAAATAATTTTACGACACATGCCACCCAGCCTAACAAAAGGGCTTAAGCTCGTGCAAGAGGGGTGGTCGGAAAGCGTCTCATTATCTGGTAAAAATCTGTCAAATCTCCTTTCATTTAACGGTCGACTTAAGTAAATGTAACAACTTGAACTTACATAATTCGTTCCACATATTGTCTCGGTACCACGAAATAGTTTTTCCCATTTGAATGAACTTTTTACAGTATTAATCGATGTTTTAGATACTCACACTTTCAATACAACAGAATTTTCTTAAAGCTCCAAAACACGTCTTTCTCAAAACATTTTAAACATATTGATGCTTTTAGCGTGCTGCCGAATATGCCTACTTTAAAATTCCATGAATATATCAGTGTTCTAATAGTAGACAGTAAATAATTTTCTACGATTGGACTTTTTCATAGACTTTTTCTTTTAGAAACAAATATTTTTTGAAAAATTGCGTGTTGTCTGTATACCCAGGAATTCAAAAATGACGATCAAGAGAACGCTTGTTACATTTTGTATAATAAATGTATGGAATAAAACACTATTAAATTTCTAAGCATAATTTTAGTAGTATTTACACGGAATAAAATAATTAATTTTTTAAACTTTGTAAGGGAATGCTTTTAAATCCTCTTCCAAAACACTATTAAACTTGTAAAAAAGACAAATAATATTGTTTTCTTTAACTATAGAGAATTTACGAGTGTTATAAAATGATATGCTGTAGGTTTCATCACTTTTCTTTTCAAACTACAAAAACAATTTATTTATTGTGAAAGATAGTACTGATACAATAGCATAATAAATCGCAATGAAAATTCTACCATTCAATGCTTTCTCTCCTGTTTCCACAGTCAAATTATGAAATTGTTTTAGGGAATTCCAATCATAGCAGACGATTTTCAGTGATTAGAATAGTTGAAAATTATACAAGAGAAATAAAAGTAAAATGGTAATTTATTCTATTTCTGCAATTTTCAGACAGCTGTTTTCTATAATCTACATAAATAAAAATAGAGTTATTTATTTCTACATTGAATATTTTCGGCCCATTTCATTTATTTATCCTTTATGGGTCCTTTTAATGCAAAATCAGTGGTTTCCGAGTTTGGTGTATAATTCTGTCTACTTATTTGCTCGCACTACGTCCAAGCAGCTCATTATGTTTTCTTGAAATTTCGCATAGTTTGAGCAAATTATGGCTTGATAAACTACCAAATTATGGTTGATTTAACTACACTTACTCAGATGTTTTAACATGAAACTTGCCTAAATATGCAGGCAAATAAAATATGAATAATGTATTCACTAAACTAAAATATGGTGTTCCATATTTAGAACATTGCATTAACATATCGCACCCCGGCAAGAAAAGTGACACAAATCAAAAAAGCAAAAATTTTGATGTTATAACATTGAAAAATATGTATGAGGTGCCCACAGAGGCGGATCAAGTCAAGTGGGGGCCCCAAACGGTAAAAATTTCGGGGCCCTCAAACTCATGTTAGAAAAAAAAGTTTCAAGAAAACTCTCATTAAGTTAGTAACAAAAAAAGTAATAAAAAATTTCACACCCCACACAAAATAGATTTATTAAAAAACATTTTTACGTGAATTTCCGTCTTGCTTTATGTTTTGCAAATTCGTCAATTATTCTGGCAGTTTCAATTCGGTTTAAAGTTGTTTGCTCGATATACAGAATGGCTAAATTAATTAATCTTTCTTCTCCCATAGTACGCCTTAAATATTTCTTTATAAGCTTTAAACCGGAAAACGATCTTTTTCTGACGCATTAGATAAGGAAATTGTTAAAAAAAATTTTCATTAATATTTTAACATTATGAAATGTGCAAGACATTTCTTTGGCGGCTCAATAGATGGTCTAGTGTGGTGGTTATAGTGTTCTCGTTTCTTTTAGAAATCTTGTCAATGTCGTTTTTTAAATATCCTTCAACTTTTAATCGTGTTCTTTTTTTATCTATTGATAAATCAAAATCAAAACGTTTACGTAAAGGCTCCACAACTTCATACCGTTTGATTTCCTTGAGATAATTCTGTCTTGGTGACATAAAATGCATTGGATATGAAAATTTTTCTTATTGTAAATTCAGATGTGCCTAACTTCTTTGTTTTCATCAAAAAGCATTTTTCTCTTTTGTTTGCGAATTTGTCCATCTTCTACATTAAATGATAGACCTGATAAATCAGCTGTCTCTTTTTCGACTCTCTCAAATTCTTTGAAATTATTGGTAATTATAAAATTAAGTGTTAATATGTGGAGACTCTTGTGACGAATCTATAGCACTTATAGTTATGAGATCTAGCACACAGGTCGTTCGAATTTTTTGCAATTTTTGTATGAAGACCGAATTTAAAAATTTAATTTAGAACATTTTAAAATGAATTTAATGAGATATTTAATTATTATTGTTTTCTTTGGAATGGCAATAACATAAAAGATCACAAATTCTGAGTTTATTTTTTCCGGTTCCGTTTGATTTTGCAGAGGAATGATTTGTCAGCTAACTAAAAAAACAAATAAAGTTTTAGCCGAGTTCTTTTTTCTATCTCCTAGATTGTTAAATATAGAGTAAAAATTTCAACGCATTTATTATCTGGGGAAAATTTCACATTAGATCTATGTCTAAAATATGATTTCTGTAAATAAATAATTTTTGAATTGAAATGTTTATATTTTTTCCAACACTAAGGCCGCTGCGCAGAATAATCTTCGTTTGATTCGAGATTCGAGAAATCACATATCATTTTGACTGGCATTGTTAAGGTTTTTTTTTTGTAAAATCAGTATCGTTAAAGATCGATTGAAAAATTTCAACGGATTTGAAATCTGCGGAAAATTTTACAATAGTTCAATACCTTGTATTTGATTTTTCTTTTAATAAATAATTTTTCAATTAAATATTTATATTTTCGCAAAAGATTGGGACGTTACGCCGCGCTGATTGGATGTCTTCGCAAGTGAAATTTGGCCGAATTTGACAATAATTTGGCCGAATTTAACAATGACGAGGCCGCCATCACAGCGTTGCCCGTGGTGTTGGTTTGCAAAGTAAAGCATGGTTCATAATATTCATTTGGTTTGCGAAGCAAAAAAAATTGGAATTCATTCCAATAGGCTACGAAAACCAACACCACGGGCAACGCCATGATGGCTGTTTTCGAATTTGGTAGCATTTGACAATGACGAAGCCATCATGGCGTTCCCTTGGTGTTGGTTTGCAAAGCAAACCATAGTTAATATTCATAATTTGGTTTGCGAAGCAAGCCAACACCACGTGAAACGCCATGATGGCTGTTATCCAATAGGCTATGAATTCCCATTTGGTTTGAGCAATCACCGGGAGTTAGCAAGCAAATGGTCACACCTGACCCAACTAAAAGAACTGCCACGGGCAACGCCGTGCTGTCCACGCAGTGGCTAGTTATTGATAAATTTTCTAATGACTTTAGTAGGATAGATCCTTTCAATATACTTGTGCATTCCACTGATTGTAGTGATTTACAAATAGCATTTATTCTTTGTAAAAAAATATTCCAGTTAACTGGAATTAAGGCGCTTTCATATTTGTTAATTTTTTTCATAAGTGAAATCGCCTTCACTAAGGTAACTTTTTTCTTCTTCTGAATTAAAATTTTTAGTTAAAGTCTCATTTATATGGGTGAAACCATTTACTATTGCTCACCATCTTGTATTAGAAACTTTTTTCTTTGAACCACGGATTGCAAAGACGCTGTCACAACTTTCCTCGAACCCTAATGAAAAGACATTTTAAGACCTCGGGGCCCCTATGGTATTCCGGGGCACTACGCTGCCTCTTAGTCCGCTTACCGCTTAATCCGTCACTGGTGCCCCAGCGTGTTTTATTAATATTCTATAGAATATAATAGAAGTTACCACCATAAATACTTATGTAAAATTTAAAAGATTATTATACTATTTCAATATAAGTTTTATAGTATCCTTTAAGTTGATGTTACTGAATTTCTGCAATTTTGAGTTGTGTCACTTTTCTTGCCGGGGTGCGATAAGTTGAATTTATATTATGTGACACTTGTACGCAAAATCTAACTTAGAACGGGAAGATGGGCAGATAGATTTACGCAATCCAGTTCAGTCACTAAATGAATGCAAGTACCACTTCTCTGTGGCAAGTACTCACAGTTTGCAAAGTTTCATGTAAATATATTCAACCATTTGGACGTAGCATTGGCACACATACAGACAGACTAATAGATGGTAATTGGTAATTTTTTAGTTAACGTCGTACTAGAGCAACACAACGGGCTATTGACGACGGTCCGGGATCAGTCCCTTGAGGGAAAGATCCGAGGACAACACCTCGTAATTTTGAACCACGGTCAGATGACGAAGCAACACCTGAGCTGGCACCCCACTCTCCAAACTTCCACGCCAACCCAACGTGAGACTAATAGATGGACAGACACTAAACGCGAAGAGACGGATTTGGCATCAGAAGGGTCCAAAACAGATAGAAAACTTGAAATGGGTCAAAAATATTCAGTGCACAAATACTCCATTCTCATTTATATAGCTTTTTTGACAGTAAATACGTTATCTAAATTTTTTTGCTAACATTTTAAGGCAACTATCACGCTAAAAAAGTTGAATATTCATACTCAAAACAACCTTAATTTGGCAGTGAGCTTAGGTGGAGATCTTGTCATCTGACAGTGGTTCAAAACTACGGTATTCACATCGGATCTTTCCCTACGGGATTGATCCCGGACCGTCACCGGTCGTGTTACTTCAGTACGACGTAAATTCAACTACCTACCTAATTAGACAGTGTTGGAGAAACGAGGAGGCAAATTGTGCTTTTCTATAACTCAGATTGTTGTACCAAAAATGCTGGAAATACAATTATTTCCACAGAGAATTTAAGTTCTAATACTTTCTTTATTTTTAGATTATTTTTTCATTGCGAAGCATAAATAATCTCCAAATATTTGGAAAATATGATGTAAAGAGAATAAAACATTTTATTTTTCACTACAGTTTGCATATATTAGTTATTTTATGACAGATATTGCTAAGGTTTGTGTGTTCATTTCTGGACGGTCATGTGCATTTCAACATATTTCCCTCAAAAGTCTTTGCGTGGTTGCAGAATTCCGTTTTATGAAAATAATTTAAACATACAGGACAAAACTTTTTGAACGACTGGTAGTTAATCGAATCTATTGAAAGTATTTTTAAACTTTGCCATACATATGTTTTCCTTTACAAAACGAATGATTAATTAAAGCTCGCATTTCGTTTCCATGTTTCAAGTAAAATTACTTGTTTATCGTGAAAGTTGTACTCGATCCCCATTCTCATTCTAAATAGATAAGTGTTTCCCATTCAAAACTAAATCTCTGAATTGAAAGTGCTTCGCGTCCTCAGCGAACTAAAATTTGTGTTTATTGTGACCACATGCAATGTTATTTTCTTATTTTTTTCACTCAGAATTATTCTAACGTTTTTGAATAAACTTCTATTTTTATTTTTAATTTGTGGCAGCTATGCGGAGATTACAGATAAAAGAACCGATCTTTAGAATTACACGAGTTTAGTTTAACAATTTAAAACATAAAAATGTACCCAAACGCACATCATCACGGACGCTAAGTAATAAAATCATATCTTGAGGAGAAATTCAAATTCGATGTTTCTTCAAGTAATGCTACGAACAATCGGAACTCGTCTTTTTTTAATTTTGAAAGTTCTACAGACATTGGAGGTTTATTTTTCCCTAACTGAAGTCGCATCAGTAGCTCACCTGCTACAGATAATGTTTTTAAAGCTGATTTTTCAGTTCATTCGCGACAGTTTTTTTTTTGTTTGACTGTCGTTTTATTTCATTTTGTTTTCCGTGCTTAAAAATTTAATAAATATTTATTTTTTAATACACTGCTGGCCACCGTAAATGCAACACCCTGAAGGAAGCATGCAAATAATATGAAATTTACAACATGCATTAGCGGAGGTGAGATATGCAAATGATTAGAATTTCAGCGCAGACGCACATCACGCGCGTCTGCGCTATTTAAGGCTAGGAGATTTCGACGATTTCAAGTACGGCAATTGTGTTTTTCTTGTGGTTTTTTTCAAAAAAGCGATCAATTATGCCTCGTAGAAAACAGCGATCATCTTTTGATCAAGTATCCGAGTTCGACAGAGGAAGTATAGTGGCCTACCGAGATTGTGGATTATCTTTCAGGAAAATCGGTAGTCGTGTTGGACGGAACCAAATAACTGCAATGCGGATATGTGATCGTTGGATACAGGAGGGTACGACGGACCGACATGTTCGATCGCATCCACCTCAGTGCACCACTTCACGTGATGACAGGCATATTGTGCGTATGGCAGTGACGGATCGCTCAGCCATATCACGAACCATAGCACAGCACATTCAGTCTGTAAAGCATCATCCAGTGTCTGCGAGTACCATTCGACGCCATTTACAGCAGAGTGGTCTGTCCGCAAGACGTCCATTGCTTCGTCTACCTTTGACGCAGAACCACACAAGTCTCCGCCGCCAATGGTGTGATGATAGAAGGACGTGGACGGCAGAATGGAATGAAATTGCCTTTACTGACGAGTCACGCTTCTGTTTGCAACACCACGATGGTCAGATTCGAGTCTGGAGACACCGTGGAGAGAGGATGCTGAACAGCTGCGTTATGCACCGCCACACTGGTCTGGCACCGGGTATTATGGTATGGGGCGGTATTGGTTATCACTCTCCTTACCTTACTCCAGGGCTTGCCCACAGCCATATTTCAACAGGATAATGCGCGACCACACGTGGCACGCATTGTCCAAGGGTTCTTTGTCAATCGCCAGATTGAATTGCTTCCCTGGCCAGCTCGCTCTCCGGATCTTTCGCCGATAGAAAATATGTGGTCCATGGTTGCTCAACGATTGACCCAGATTACATCCCCAGCTGCCACACCAGATCAACTTTGGCAACGTGTGGAAGCTGCTTGGTCTGCTGTACCCCAAGAACACATCCAAAGTCTCTTTGAATCAATGCCGAGGCGTGTGGCAGCGGTGATCTCCAACAATGGCGGCTACTATGGCTACTGATTTTGGTAGGAACCACACTTCACAGAAGTCTATACATTTAATCATTTGATACTTGGTCAACATGTTATCTACAAAATAAATTTTATTGTGATAGCTCTTGTCTTTCTTGAGGTTGCAATTTGGGTGGCCAGCAGTGTAAATTCTAATTCCTATTCATAACACACACGCAACAAACAAACAATTAACTTCAAAACTGCATGCAAGTTAAAGTAAAGCAAATTTAAAAAAAATTATTTTGCCATTATTGAGAGAATATAGTAATGCTAAAAAAAATCCAAACTAGGTATTAAAAATGTCTGAAATATTAAAAATTATTTTTAATAGTGATAGAATGTCACGATTGCCTACTCTACGAGTTTGAAGACAAATTTAATCAGCCAAACGTCTTTCACACATTCCCTGCAAAAATGGATTACATCGATTTTGTATTTCTTGGAATATAACTATTTTTGGGTATGTTAGGATAATTTTGGACATGAGTGTAGTTGAAACAGGAACTTGGCAATGTTTAAAAGGTAAAGAACTTTTGTAGGTTTAACAGGTATTTTAAAATTTTATGCGATAAAATTTTGTTATGATTTATCCCTTATAAATTTATAATGATTTCGAACATTTTATAATTTAAAAGGATTAGACGTTTTGGTAATACAACTGAAATGAAACTAACTAATGCTAGCTTTTTTATAGCAAAATGCAAGTTTTTAACTGACATTGAATTGATAAGATCTTTATGTGAAGTTTATTAATTTTTGCAAAAGCTTCCTAAGATTGTTAACTGAGAAAAAAGCGTGTAAAAACAAAAACATTACGTTCTTTAATTTTTATTTTTCCAACATGGTCCACGAAACGAATAAATATACCCAGAAGGGCGTATCTTGTCCGCGGTTTGTATTTGAAAATCACTAGATTAACACTAGGAAGGCCATTGGTGCCCTTTTGACACATTGTTGCCTTCTCTCTTTCGTATTTTTGTCGGATTTTGACAATTTCTTGTGATTTTTAATCATTTTACTTGATGAGCACACATTATAAAGTGTATTTTGTATCTCAATTTTTTCTACAACTAAATTTACATCCAAAATCCTCTGGTGTCTTTTCGTTACCAAGCAGTTTTTGATTTCGCTGTCTAAATAGCTTTCTTTCCGAAAAAAAATAGATTAGCATACTATGTAGATTTATAAACTAATATTCATTGAATAGTGTTTTTTATTAGTTTACTAGCAAAATACCCGACCTTACTCGGTTTGAATTGATTTATTCTAGATTGAAGAGATAATAAAAATATATAATGACTTACGTTTTTTGTAGAATAAAAATTTATTTTAACATCTTTCGCCATCTTTATATTTTCTACAACTTACTTTGGACACAAATCCTACACATGCATATCCATTCATGTAATACATTTCACATACATCGCACAATTGCTGTATGACAAAGCTACAAAATGACGAAAGGTGATACTAAGGTTACTACTATAAAAGACGATTTATAGGAAGATTTGGAATTCCCTTTCTTAAGTTCTTTTCATGTTCAACTCAATTAATTAAAATTACGATTTACGGCGAGTGCTCTCGCACTCATAGTCAACAAAACAATATTTTTTTACTTGTGGCACTCTTGTCTCCGGTATGCGACATTGTGAAATTTTGCAATCTTCTCCTGTCATTATTACAACGAATTTTTTAATATTTGAAAAAGTTCCAGTTTGGATTAATAAACATTATTATTCTTTCAATAACGGCATTATTCTTCAAATAACGGCATTATTCTTTAAATAACGGCATTATTCTTTAAATAACGGCATTATTCTTTAAATAACGGCATTATTCTTTAAATAACGGCATTATTTCTTAAATAACGGCATTATTCTTTCAATAATGGCATAACTACACTTAAAATTTACTGATAATTTATACTGACTTACCTAACATTTTTAAGTCTGATACTTTGAGGTGCTGTTGCGTGTGATGAGAAGGAAAACACATTTATATAAATAATAAATATTTAAAACAGGAAACAGCAAAGTAAAACAAAATAAAAGGTGTCGCAAAAAATTGTTCTAAAGATATTAATTTGTGATTCAATTTTATCTCTTGATCTCGCACAGTTGCCACAACTTACAACTAAAAAAGTGTACAAAATTTAGAAATGTGAAATTAATTCAGAGCGAAAGAACCAGAAAAAATATCACTGCTCGCGCGATCTTGTTCATTCTCGTTTCATTGAAAAATATCGTCTGTCCCAAATATTCGGAAATAGTTTTCATTGCGCAAAGAATAAAAATAAGACTCGAAATAAATAAAGTATCGGAGATAAAATTTAAAAAATAATAATAAAAAATATTGAAGAATAATTACTTTTTTAGCAACACTGGTAAAGCACAATCTAAGTAATCGTAATATTCAATAGACTGTAACGTCGTGGGTACAGTTTGCGTGGCGAGTGGCTTGAAGATAATTAAAACGACATTTATGGTGGCTCCACACCAACGGCGACAGCAACAGAGACAGGCAGCATTTTGTCGCTTGTCTCTGTTGCTGCTAAAAGAGCCTTCACACCAGCAGCGACAGCTATTTCTTTGCGCATGCGCATAACTTTCTTTTTCGAAAGCAAAACATTTATTTCTGATTCTGTAAGATGGCAGACAGATCACGTCTCTCCGCCTTCAATAAAACTCCTTTTATTCTTGTTAGACGAGCTTAGCGGCCTTTGTCTCCGGTAGAACAATTTTGGTGGAGTTACTTAATTCTAAAATGGAATGCCCAAAATTTAAAAAATAGTAGAAATAAAATAAGTTGTTTGGAATTAAATAAGTAGCTATGAAGTGGTAATAAAAGTTTAAAAAGTAGTATTGCATCAGAAAACAGATTGCCTGTCGCGGGAGCTTGTGTGGTCACCCTCCCAAGTGCTGACCGCGACCGGAGGTGCTTAAAAATAATGACCCATATTTGGGACGTTTCTGTGTTGACTGTTCAAGCTTAATGCTGCTACAAGTTGAATAGTTAAAAACTAATTCTTTTTTGGCAAGGAAAAAATAGTGCCGAGAGCGACTTTATAATGTCTCTTCAAAGAGGGGTTAGATTTTAATCAGCTATCTGCATTAAATATCGTGGTTTATTTTTTTCAAAAGTTTAGCGATAGGGGTTTTAAGGGAGGTAATTTTAAGAACGTGTCTTACAATTTCTGTTTTTCGTTGGAACCATCTTGCTTTGGAGATGGTTCGGTGTGTATACGTTTGAAGGATTTCAAGTTAATTTATATTTTTGTTATTAGTAGATCCCCAAATTTGGCATGCGTATGTGATTACTGGTTTGAGATAGCTTAGGTACACGAGTATTTTGTTTTCAATAGTCATTGGCGAATTCCGAGCAATTAGGTTGAAAAGTTAACGTTTTACGTCTCGGAATTTATGGATAACGTTTTTTGTGTTTTGATTCCATGTGAGTCTTCTGTCTAGGATAATACCTAGGTATTTAGCTTCCTGAGCCCATGGGATTTCGATATTATTAATTTTTAACTTGCTGGGTGAAAAACATCAACAGAAACCGGATTAGGCTTTATTCTGATTGGCTGTCAGCACGGCGACAGAGACAAAAGTTGAACTTCCTCCAAGACTTGAAAGTGCAGCGACAGCGACAGAGACGAACCGGGAGAAACAAAATTTGTTTGTAATACGCATGCGCAAAGCGAAGAGACAGCTGTTTTTGTCGCTGTCGCCGTTGGTGTGAAGCCACCATTAGAATTACAGCACATTTAATTAATTAAAGAAGAATACATATATGTTAAAACTATTTTGAGGCTAATAGATACTGTACAAATTAGGGTTTCAGTCCCACGGCTTCAATCCGGAGCAGAGTCCCTGCGTCCGCTCACGTTTCGGTTTTCCACGATTCTCTTTTCCTCGAGAGAAGACCCCACACGTTCTTCCGAAGCCGCTATCGAACAAAGAGAAGGGGATATCCCCATCCGGCCATAAATTCATGGACCACCATGAAAGCTGTGGTCAGAGGGACCTCCCAGTGACGCTACAAGACATTCCAATTTTTCCAAAACTACCAAATTATGGTTGATTTAAGTATGCTTACTCAGGTGTTTTAGCATGAAACTCAGCTAAATATAACAATAAAGAAATGTTTAATATTGCATTCACTAAACTAATAGATAATGTATAAAATAAAATACAATGCAATCAAATATCTGGAATACAATTCATGTGATGTCTACACAAACACACAAACACAAAATCGAGCATAGAACAGAAAGACGGACAGACAGACTTTCGCAACCAATGCCACTCACTAAATTAAGATAATTACTCATTGTATACAAATTTTCATGAAAATATCTTAAACCGCGTGGACGTGTATAGGGCACAACATACATACATACAGACAGACGGACAGACAGACGGACGGACAGACAGACACCAAACGAGAAAAAGGCGGATTCGGCATCAGAAGGGTCCAAAACGGATAGAAAACTTTAAATGGGTCGAAAATATTGAATGTACAAACAAACACTCCATTCTTATTTATATAGATTTGACTTTAAATACATTATCATCCCCTTATAAGCAAAAATGGGATCAGTTTCAATCGCGTTTCTCGTCGTCAGCAATTGTTATTCCAACTACAACGTTATCCACAGGTGATTTTTTTTCACTTAGACTAAAAATGACTAGCAGAAAAAGCTACGAAGAAACTGGAATTCTGTTACGAGAACTGTCCGAAAATGAATCATACGTTAGCTCTCCTGTTTTGATTTAGATTCAGATTAAGAAAACGGATTATGTCAAAATAAGTCAGAAAAACCAGATTGAAGTGACACAAATGCTATTGACAACACAGTATAATTTGGATTCATATCACTCGGGATACTACATAACACCCACATCCATAAGGATTCTTTTTTGCTTCTAGATGAAACTTGCTGCTAGAAGCACTTTTAAACTACCTGTCCTATTATTTTTATTGAGCAAAATGTAAATTAATCCGTTTTGAGTTCAAGAGTCATTGGGTGAAAGCACCAAAAATTAATGGTAACAAACCCCTGTTTAAATCATAAGCTTTTAAATATTATAAAATATGATTTATGTTAGCTCAAACGAAAAATAATTGGGATGTTCTTTTGATATTATCTCTATTTTACACAATTTATATACTGTTGCCGAAAAAAAAAGTATCGCGAATGTTTAAAGGTAAAGCTGTTTCCCATCAAGTACGCTATCCTTGCAAGGAAAACACTTTTACAGAGCAATCTCATCGATATGCATATGTCAACACTGCCCTAATGATGCAAATCACCTTCCATATCGTAATTGTTTCCTCATCAAAATATTGATCAATAATTTAACCCGAAACCGTATAAACGTAGTAAATTACAGATTTATCAAAATTTCGAGTAGAAAATTTTTTTCTTTGTCTGATTCTGTTAATTTTTAAATTTTGTGTTCGTGCACTTTGAAAAGGACAGCTTTTAAACATAATGTGGATAATACAGCATTTGATTTGATTTTAAATTAAACATTTTCGATATTTTTAGAAATTTGCATTAAAGCTTTAATTTTTTTTAAAGTGTAGCAACTATGAAGTTTTTTTCAATGAATATTACAATCTTAGGTACAGCTACACTCTACGTTTATGAGTGATGGCAACGACTTGGCGATTTTTTTTTTCGCGCCCTTCCAGTAGCGAGTTACGATAAATTAAGGCAAACCATCAGTCGTTACGGTTGTGGTTTTCATGGCAACCTCAGCAAACGGAAACTTTCAATTTTCATTTTGATTATTCTAGAAAGTTCTTCCAAAATCCGTTAAAGTCGTTTGATTTCATTGGTTCGTTTGAAATTTTTTCTTTCCTTCCATCGGTTATTTTGTTTTTAATATATCGCATTGGTTCTTTTAAATAGTTTTCTGTGATACCATTCGTCCATTTATTTGTATTTCGACAGTTGTGGAATTTCTATTTTATTATAATAGTTTTCACGAAAAGATTTAGAGTTTTGTTTTTTTGACCATTTTTGTTTTCATTATTATTTTTTTTTCACGCAAGACTTCTGACGTTATCAGGTTGTATTATTTCTGGCTTTTTTTCTTTTAAGAATATTTTTCTTTTTCAACATGCCCACTGCATTTTGTGTAATTGACGTTTCAGGGTTTTCTTACCCAACAAATGCAGTTTAGTTTTTCTGGTGGTTCACAATTGTGTTTTGCAATGTATTTAAGCGAATAACTTTGTGTGAAAGTTTTTTTAAAATATACTATTCAAAACATTCTCAAATGTGTTTTCAAACTTTCATTTTCCGTTGTAAAAAGAAAAATATTTTTGGAATAAAAATATTTTTGAAAAAATTCTTTCCTTTGCGACATTGGAAGTGCGCCAAAAATATCGCCAAGGCCGTTGCCACCGCTCATAAACATAGACTGTAGCTGTTCCCAATCTTGATGATTATTTTTTCCAATGTTTTAATTTTACAATTTTAATGATTTTATATACCATTTATACTACATAGAAGTACTTTTCATGCATTTGGTCAAATAATTTTTATATAGCCTCTATTTTTAGAAAAGTTCTATATTTAATCATTTGCACGTATAGAAAAATTTCTTGAAACGTTGCTTAAGTTTGTTTACTTTCGATCTTCTATCTATTATAAAAAAAAAACAATTTGTCGGTCTTTTTCACAGGTTTATTCGCTTTGTGATTGGTAGATAGCGAATCACGTGATAGCGAGTCTTGCGGTTCTTTTAATTAATTTAGAGCACACGCAGACGATAAACACAGTTATATTTTTTAATTAATTCATTCATAAAATTTCTGAGTACGCGCTTGAAATTTTGCAATGTTTTCAGAAAAACCGGCAAATTTGGTCACCATTTCCATAGCCCAACAGTCGAATATGAAAAAATTAAAAAGTACTATTACAACAAGCATCACGGGTCAGCTAAAACATTTAAAACTATGTTGAGATTTCCTCTGAATTTTAACAATATATTATGCTAAAATATTTCCTTTTTATGTGGAAATAAGATGTTTTGTTCTTGAGATTTTAAAAAAATTTGTTTTATCTACACTACATTTCCGTGTATAAGCCGATAATAATTGGAACGTTTTCTAAAGCTAAAGTACTAATGTTAGCTTATATACTGATCCGTTAATCTCGCAAAAAAAGTAGGTAATATTCCGTTACTCGGGCGCATGCGATAAATATCGCAATGGGAAGGGAACCTTCAATTAACGTTGTACTAGAGGTTCGGAATCAATCCAGCAGCGATCCAAATGGGGATGGATTATGAAGCAACAACCTCCCCTCATTGTTGAAAAGCATAGTTCGCGAAGCGAACTAAATATGATTGCGCAGCAATAATCGGGGGTTGACGAGTGATAGCGAGCAGGGGGAGGAGCCCCCTAGTAATTGTAAATATAAATATTATCTTTTTGGTGGAATTTTTGTGTTTATATACGGTATTCGAAAGTTCTGCTTATTAGAATATCATAGGTATGGCATGAATGATATATTTAAGTTAAGATCACTTTTAGACTTGCTTAATAATTGTATGACGAATAGCTATCAGTTTAGTGTACAGTTAAGTTTAAAAACAAGACAACTGGTCGTAACAAGCGAGTGTTCGCATGCATGTATTTGCAAGCACTTCCAACTTATGAAGGCTCTAACAAGTGCAACTGCATGAATCTACATGTTGTGTCAAGTTGACAGAATAATAGTATAAATACGTAGGTAAGACGGCTCATATCATTACTGTTTCCTGTGTGACGAATAGTTAGCAATTTATTGCAGAGCTATGTAAATATTTTAGTCAAATTATAGGCACAGTTACACGTATACTTTATTATTAGTTGAGATAAGAGTTTTTTTATAAAATGGCACTGCAAAATTTGTCTTTGACAATTGGAAGTTGACAGAGATTAGTTTTGGAAACTGGTTTAACCCTCCTGGTGGTTGTCTCGTCAATAGCAAAACTGACCAAATCTTGATGGATGATGTATCTCGCCGTTAGAAAACTTATCAGATCTTGATCTCGGCATCATAAAATAATCGGCTTATCTCTATGACTATGTATCTAGTTATCAGCTAGATTGGTCAGATCTTGATGGACGAGATTTCTTGTCGATACCACTTGTAGGATTAACCCTCCTTTTGGTTGTCTCTATGAGGTATCACGTCATTTTGAAAAACTGACCAGATCATGATGGACGCGACATCTCGTCATTGGAAGACAACCTACCAGATCCTGATATCGCCATCATAAAAATAGAAAACATCTTCTAGACGAGATACCTCGTCATTAGCAAAATTGGCCAGATCTTGATGGTCAGGATATCTCATTGAAACAACTTGGATGGTGGTGGCTGTATCAACGTGATACATATTAGAAAAACTGATCATATCTTGATCTCGTCATCAAATGAAAATGGGCAGTATATTGATGACTAGGTGTTCCACCTTTTCCATAATTGGTCAGGTCCTTATGGATGAGACATCTTGTCAAAACCACTCGGGGGGGGGGTTAAGTATGCTCTCTAGTTGTTGTATAATGTAATCGCCCATAGAACTCTTAGTATTTTTTCTTTGTGCTGCTAGGGCTGAGTCATTCATTCCAGGCAGCATGTGTGAATGTTCTATAGTTTTCTTGTACGTCCGTCTCAATATACAAGAATCCTATTGGTTAATTCTGCAATCCCTTCAAATCTGTTTATATATGTGTTGTGTCTTCAATAAATACTCTCTCTTTCCCTTTTGCGATCCACATGACCTGAGTCATTCCTTTCCTCTGAAGGAATCGTATTTAACACTAGTAATTATATGGAAATCTGCGAAGTAGTTCTCGAAAAGTGCTAGTTTTTTTCTTAACTTTGTATGAAACATTTTCATACCAGTGAAAATATGATCGCATAGCTTCTGTAAGAGAGTAGTTTTCACTGTTCCCGTAATAATTTCAACATTCAATAGCCACTAAACTACTTGGAGGATTATTATCTGAGCATCTATTTTTTCAGGCACGAGCGAGCAAGCGTTCGTCTGCAGTCTAGCAGCGGCGGGTCTGGCAGTGAGCGTCGGCCGCGGGTGCGCGGAAGGCCGCATCAAGACGTGCGGTTGCGGCAAGCAGTCACGGGAGCCGCCGCCGTCCGACTTCAAGTGGGGTGGCTGCGCCGACAACATCGGTTACGGGGTGAAAGCGGCCAAAGCGTTCACCTCTGAGCCCTTCGACCGACGCAAGTTTAGAGCCAACGTCGAAGTCAGGCTCCACAGGCACAACAGCCGGGTCGGATGGAGGGTGAGTTCAAGTCCAGTGTTTTTTGAATAGGTTGTTGTAATCTTAATAAAGGCGGACAGGACTCTCCGAAATGTGTGAGAAGAAAATTTTTACCGTTGCAGATCTTAAAATTGAGCATGCATTTTCTTAACTGAAGTTTGTTTTATTTTAAATTATTATAATCAGCTTAGTCGACGCTCCTTTTTAACAAACTCCAAGATAGCGAAATAAAATTTCATAGAAATGAAAAGGTCGCTAGAAGGATATAAATTTTTTTCTGATATTTGGACATAAAAGCTAGATTTTTTTGCGACATCGGAAAATGATGTCGTTCGAAATGCAATTTGCGTAATTGAAAATATAAAAAGCAAAGCATTAAAAAAATTAGGATAAAGTATCCTAATTAGAAGTACATTAAGTTTAATTAATTCATTATTATCATCGGTATTAAATATGGCTTTCAGATAAATAATTATTTAAATCAAATTTCAAATAAATTACATCAGCTAAAATGAATTTGCCTTCACACACAACTTTTAAAAAAGAGTTGAATAGAAACCAATTTTGACAGGGTATATATGCTGACAAACCTTGATGCCTTAAATAAGTACTGTGAATGGTTGAATTTAGTTTCAAATGTAATCATAATTACTATACCCTTTGGATCGTATTCTGCTTTGAAGTGGGATCTTAACTAGATAACCGTGGTCCTTTTCGAATGCCTTATCTGGTATCTTTTGCGGTGAAGTTAACTCAGCAATTAACTGTGTTTCCTCACTTCTAAATGGTATTTAAAAACATCAAGTCATGCTAATCTCAACGCTTGGTGTACAAATATTACAAGAGAAAAGAAAGCACCGGGCCAAATAATAAAAATCTTAAATTATCTTCATTACAACATAGATAATATCTGTGAAAGCATGTAGAACTTGTCTTCCTCATGGCACCTAAGCAATTTTACGTATCATTCTATTATACCTTCTGTCTTACAAAAATTATCACACCCTCAAATGAGAATCATTAAACCTCAAACAATCTAAACGTGCATATGATTTTGTCTACCTTGTTCCTTAGATTAATTAAAATACGGTAACTCTTCTTTTAAACTTAGCAATCGTTAACAGAGTACTACGCAGCCCAAAGGATCCTTTAAGTGATACAAATTAGAGATGTGACATCGACAGCAAAACATCGATGTTTGAAACATCAATGTTCATATTTAAAACATCGATGGTGATAAAACATCGTTCCAAAAACATCGATGTTTTTAAACATCGGTGTTTTTAAAATTCAATGCATTTAAATTTTTTTCCCCATTTCTTAAAACTGGTTTAGCAACTAAGGATGCAACATCGACAGCAAAACATCGATGTTGATAATGCATCGCCCCCAAACTATCGATGTTTTTAAAATTCAGTGAATTCAAACTTTTTCCCCCATTTCTTAAAACTGGTTTAGCACCTAGTGATGTGACATCAGCTCCAATACATCGATGTTTTTTATAAAACATCAATGTTTTGAAGACATCGATGTCGTATCTCTACTTTTCAGACCCTTCACCTTTGGTCACTTTGGTCTAAAAGTATGTTCAATTTGCTGATTATGAAAATTATGCTACTTGGTTATTTTTAAAATTTTTATAACGGTACTTTTTTCATTTAAAAATAAAACATCGACAACGTAAAAACATAGACAAGTATAAACATCGATTTTACAAAAACATCGATCCCAATACATCGATGTTTTTTTAAAAAACATCGATGTTTTGAAAACATCGACATCGATGTCGCATCCCTAATACAAATTAGCTAGCGGCACTTATTTTATTAGTACACTCTCCGACTACTGCGTCAACAACCCTCAAACTAAAAGGGAACTGTTGATCCTTGTCAGCGCCATATGGTCGGCAATTCCTCAAGACTATTCGAGGACAAATCAGTCACTGTCATATCACGTTCTCGAATGTAACATCAGGCATATTGTCAGGTTTATATAATTAATATTTGGGTTAGTTAATAGTTGATTTAAAATTTCCAAAAAGAGTAATTTATTCACAATGCATAGTTGAGTTACGCTTCATTTACAGTTTCCAGACAATTTCTATGTTGAGTAGTATATTTCAAGAACTGAATAAGACTGCCCGCTAAAAGTCATCTAATAACGAAGAAAAGTCTACCGCTCTAACATTAACTGAAATATAAGATATTCGTGGAAACGCAACACCAAATTAGCCTTTCTTCCGACATTTTTTAATTTTTGAGATGTTTCCATACAGAACATATTAAATTGCATCCGTATCCTTTTGAATATTTATACAACTTTACCGAATAGTTAAACAATCCTACGTTGAGAGTGCAGTCTAGCGTGAGACACATGGATTAAACACACAAAGAACGACCTTGCGGATTCGAATTTCCTCTAGTTTGTATCTTGAAAAGGAGTGTCCTTGTTTTCCCCTTCTTACTCAACGTTATATTCAAATTTCATACAGCTTCCTTCTCTAAAGAGCAATAAAACTATAATTTTGTATGAGTGTCGATTAGTGATATTTGTGGCGAAATGTGGAAGAGAAGATAAAACATCAACACACAAACGGTTAATGTTTGAATCGATCATAAATACACATTTTTTTAGCAACATTTCAATTACAAAGTAAATTTAAATTAATCACCGAATCGGTGTGACTATCTGGCAAATGGTAGAAGGAAAGGTTGTTCAAACAAGTCATTTAAAGAAAGCAAAACAAACACCTCGAAATTGTGAGAGGGATAGTTGAATTAACGTGGCGCTGGAGAAACATAACTGGTTGAAAGTCCGCGATCAATTTCGAAGGGAAAGAGCCGAGGACAAGATCTCATATAATTTTGAAACAACGGTCAGATGACGAGGTCAATACATGAGCTGGTACCCCTTTCTTCAAACTTCCACACCACAATAACGCTTAGGAAATTTGAGGCAACGGCAGATTTCACATGAAACCAACCCCATGTACACGACGTTCTTTGATTGGAACGAGTTTCAAACTCGCAACTCTACGTTTGTTAATCCTTTACTCTTCCAACAAGGCTATCGCGGCTATAGAAATTTTAAGTAATACTTCATATTATTTTTATTGGAATTAACCAATCTCCTTCTATTCCGGTCTCTATATTGATGTTTAAAGTGTTTAGGAATAAACTTTAAGCAGTGAGTCTATCTATGACTGACGAGGGATAATTCAACTTGTTACCACCGCCCCAGCCGAAGCCATTCGGTGTATCGCCATTTAATTTTGAACCACGATCAGATGACGAGGCAACATCTGAGCTGGCACCCCACTCTCCAAACTTCCACACCAACGACTTTCGGCCACGACAGATTTAAGATGCAGCGGCCACCTCTACACCATACACTTACAAACATCCATGACCAAACCCGGATTCGAACCAGGAACCTTCCGATCTAGAGGCTAACACCTCAATCCCCATACCGATTGGTCGACACCTATGAGAAATAAGTAAAATTTGCTTTCATGATTTTGTTTAGGAATAATTGGGTGTTTACCAATGTTCATACATGAACGAACGGATTCAATGTACGAGGCAAAATAGATTTTATTCGTATAACGTTCAAAATATGCAATTTCTGTAATTGGTAATTGGTAATTTAAGTTAACGTCGTACTAGAGCAACACAACGGGCTATTGACGACGGTCCGGGATCAGTCCCTTAAGGGAAACAACCGAGGACAACAATTCGTAATTTTGAACCACGGTCAGATGACGAAGCAACACCTGAGCTGGCACCCCACTCTCCAAACTTCCACGCCAACCCAACGTGATTCTGTAATTCGTCAAACCAAAATACATTACGTCAGTGGTAGCCCGATTGGAAGAGTAGCGGACTAGGAACTGGGGGGTCGCGAGTTCGAAACTCAATCCAACCAAAGACTGCAGTGTACATAGAGGATGGTGCAAGTTAAATCTGTCGTGGCCTCAAATGCCCTCCCGTTGACGTGGTATAGAAATCTGAAGAGGGGGTTTCCATCTCAGGAGATGACACCGTCATTTGACCGTGGTTTAAAATTACGAGGTGTTGTCCTCAGATTTTTTTCTTCGGGTTGATCTCGGACCGTCGTCAATAGCCCGTTGTGTTGATCCAGTGCGACGTTTATTCAAATACCAACCAACCAAAATTCATTAATCTATAACTTATATCGATGTCAAAGTTATCTTTGCACAACGGAATAGCCATCCATTTTATCCCAACTTTACAAGACATCTCGTTCATCGAGATTTGACAAATTTTGCTGTTGACGAGATATCTCATCATCTTGGTATTGACGATTTCTCGGTGATGTAGCGATCAATATCTGATCATTTCTAATATTATAAAATGAAGTGTTTGTGTGTGTCTGTTAGGACTGTCCTTACGAATCTATGGCACTTACAATTATATAGGCACACAGGTAGTCCAAATTTTTTTTCAATTTTTATATCGCGCCCGAATTTTAAAAATTCAATTTAGAACACTTGTAAATGAATTTATTATTTTTTTCACTCTTATTATTTTTTATTTATTTATAATTTTATTTATTATTTTTTCACCCGACGTTACAATCGTCACTATTGACGTCAGCCATTGGAACCATGCAAAGTTTTTTTCACCTTCCGTCTCGTCGCAATTAAATGGGAATGCGTAGTCTCTGCTCAAACGATTCCATAGCCAGCATCTTGACTGGCATTGTTTAGTTATTTTTTGTAAAATCGAGATCGTTAAAGATAGATTAAAAATTTCAACGGATTTGAAAAATCTGCGGAAAATTTTACACTAGACAGATACCTTACGTTTGATTTTCTTTTAATAAATAACTTTTCAATTAAATATTTATATTTTCGTTAGGAGATCGTAATGTCCGCCGATTCAATCTCTTCGCAATTCGAATTTGGCCGAATTTGACTGTGACGAGGTCATTACGGCGTTGCCTGTGGTGTTGGTTTGCGAAGCAAACCATCTCTTTATATAATTCTCTTAAGCGGCACGCAAAAAATACGTTATTTGTTATCGCGCTTTGGCAACACTGTTCGATTGTTTGCTTACCACGAAGACTTGCGCTTCAATTGAATTTGTAACGTTATCGGATGAAATTTTATTGAAAAAAAATTAATATTAATCGAGTTGTTGCGGCCTTCAAACGATATTCAATTTCAATTTTCAAATCAATTTCGAAAGCAGCGCTCCCATTTCGAATAAAAATTTACTCAAAGTTTTCATTTTATTTCCAAATTGTTCGAGTTCTGATTCCAGAGGTACTGTATAATTTTTCTGTAGTACAACAAATTTACATTCGAAAAATATTTTTTGGAATATCATATTTTGTAAACAATGTCTTCATTGATGCGACCGAAGCGAGCAAGGTTCGCGCAGCGAACCAATGAGGATTGCAAAGCAATCCTTCGGGGGTTGGCAGGCGTTAGCGAGCAGGGGTCCAGCCCCCTAGTAGTTCATAATATTCATAATTTGGTTTGCGAAGCAAACAACACCATGGGCAACGCCGTGATGGTTGTTATCCAATAGGCTACGAATTCCCATTTGGTTTGCGAAGCAAACCAACGGGGAAATCGTCGCAATCACCGGGGGTTAGCGAGCAGTGGTCACACGTGACCCCACGAAAAGAACTGTTACAGAACGCCGTGCTGACCAGGCTGATGATAGTCTTTTCTAATGACAAGAGATGTCAAGATCCTGATGAACAAGACATCTTCTCCGTCAAGATCAGATCAGTTTTACTAATCATGGAGATACCTCGCCAAAACAACCACCAGAAGGGTTAATAAAAAACCCTTCTAAAATCGATACCAGGGATCAACAAAAATATACTTTCAACAATAACATGTTAGTTGGTTTAGGTTTAACGGCGCAAGGTCCGATGTCGGACAAGCTGCAAGATTAAATCACAACAGAGCTCGGTAATAACACTTAACGCCGTTCTCAAATTGCCACCTTATCGATGCAAATTGTAATAACTCTCACTGTCCATTTCAGTGAAAACTGTTTACGGCAACAGGCTGATTAGAAATGCAGATACCCATCCACCCGTTCGAGCGTATCACCACGATCGTTCGTGATGGTTCGTGAAGATACCGCTCATTTGTCCTCACTGGCTACGAGTGTCGCTGGCCTCGTGAGCAGCAGATTATCTCGGTTCCACGCGGAGCTGAAAAAGGCTTCGGTTGTGTCCTATCGAAATCGCCGACAGCTTCTCTGTCCTCACCAACTCATCGAACCTCGCTCCCCCTCTAATCGTCGACTCCGTCGTCGCTGGAGAAGCTTATCACTCGGGTGAGGCGCAAAAACAAAGCCTGCCGCGGGCTGCCCCCAATCGATTTTCAGGGGCGTCGCTTTCAGAACTTCGCCGCCTCTTGATGACAGGAGTAATGTATTAGAACAGTGCTTCATAACCCTTCTGTTGGTTTATCTTCGCGTCAACAAGCACCCTGTAGTGTCCAGTCTCTGATGCATAAAACCTGTTCCAAACTGTCAGAAATTATAGGCAAGGGATAATTTGTTTTACCTACTTCGATCTCCGTCCCCCTTGGAGTAATAGGGAAGTTTTGTATCAACGAAGTTGACAAGCCTCTAGATAGGAAGGTTCCTGGTTCGAATCTGGGTTAGGGCATGGATGTTTGAAAACATATGGTGTAGAGGCGGCTGCTGCACTTTAAATCTGTCGAGGCCGAAAGTCCTCACGTTGGGTTGGTGTGGAAGTTTGGAGAGTGGGGTACCAGTTCAGATGTTGCATCGTCATCTGACCGTGGTTCAAAATTACGTGGCGATACACCGAATAGCTTAGGCTGGGACGGTGGTAACAAGTTGAATCAATGAAGTTGGTTGAGGGGATTTAATGGCGGAAGGGCCATATTTGGCCATGCTGGTCCAAACACAAGACAGACATAAAGTAATGGACAGACACACACACGACAGGTGATTGGTAGGATGGATGAGAGTTAATTCAATTAACATTGCTCTGGAGCAAAACACAACGGACTATCGATGATGGTTCAGTCAGGATCATTCTCGAAGGGAAAATCTGAGAACACCTAGTAGTTTTGAACACCGGTCAGATTTCGAGGTCAATACCTGAGCTCGCACTCCACTCTCCAAACTTCTCCACCAGGGCAAAGTGTGAAAATTCAAAGTTACGACAGATTTAACGTCACCGCCCAGCGTACACTATGGTTTTTAGTTGGAACGAGCATACCACCAGTTGCTAAAACATTACCCTTCCAATTGGGTTACAGCGGCACCTCTACGCAAGGAATAAATGTATTTTATCCTGTTTGAATCTGCATTCCCCTTGGAGTAATAGGGAAGTTTTGCCTCGACAAGGTTGGTTGTGTTTTTATGGAATCAAGGTCCATATTTGGTCATGCTGCCTCAAACACAAGATAGACAACATCAAATAATAGACATGCATATACAAATGCATATATATATATATACAAAGAAAGTTTTACTAACACAGAAGATAGAAATACATCTAGGTCTCGACGAGGTACCTCGTCAAAAGCAAAACTGACCAGCTGATGGAGGAGATATCTTACCACTTTCACAATTGACCAGTTATTGGACGATATATCTCATTAAAACCATTTGGAGGGTTACCACACTAAAGCAGTGGTTCGCAATGTTTTATCGTCGCGTCCTTGCTTCCTTTGAAGAGCCAATAGTTAGTTTTGGGCGAAAAACTTGTTTTTATTCAAGTATTTTGTAGTTTTGCATTGGATCCAATGACGGATTTCAATTCAGGAACATTAATTTCTAATCTATACCAAAAAAATATACCATCCGAGAACTAGAAAGATTATACGAAGAGTAGGTAGGTAGTTGAATTAACATCGCACTCAAGCAACACAATGGGCATTGGCAACGGTCCGGGAACAATCCTGAAGGGAAAGAACCGGGGACCAAACCTTATAATACTGAACCATGGTCAGATGACCAGGTCAACACCTGGGCTGACACCCTCTCCAAACTTCCATGCCTAAACATTTGAAGCCACAACATATTTAAGGTGCACCAGCTCTCACGTACACGACGGTCTTTAGTTGATAGGTATGTTAATTAACGTCGTACAGGAACAACGAGCTATTGGTGACTGTCCGGGATCGATCATGAAGGGAAAAATTCGAGGACAACACCTTGTAATTTTGAACCACGGTCAGATGACGAGGTCAACACCTGAGCTGGCACCCCACTCTCCAAACTTCCACACCACGTCAATTTGAGGGCATTTGAGGCCACAATAGATTTAATAAAAGTAACCCAAAGAATAAAATCAATGAAATAACTTTTGAAATATGTTGTTTATGTAAAGGGTAGTAAAAGTAGTTTCAAGCTTCAAAATAATGCAGCAGTTTTCTTTGTAGCACTTTGGGAAGAAATTTTGAAAATTTTAAAGCTGTATTAACTTTAAAAATCCACATCCAATATTATCTGAATTTAGCATTTACTGGTATTAACCCTCTTGGTGGTTACCTGGAAGATAATCTCGTCATTATCAAAACTGGCCCGATCTTGATAGACGAGATAGCTCGTCATTAGATGAAAACTAACCTGATCTCGATCATGTCATCTTGAAAAAAATTGGCAATATCTGGATGACGATTTATCTTGACATTTATTTATTTAAAGAAAATAATGTTTTTAGGTATCGATGTAATGTGTAAAATTTTCTGCAGATTTCAAATCCGTTGAAATTTTTTCTCCATCTTTAACGATCTAGGAGATAGAAAAAAGGACTACATAACTCCAGTTATAACTTTGTTTTTTTTCGTCCGCTGAAAAATCGTTCCTCGCAAAATGAAACGGAAACAAGGAAAAAATAAATTTAGAATACGTCATATCTTTATGGTGTTGCCATCCAGGGTAAACAAAAATAATTAAATTTCATTTAAAAATGTTCTAGATAGAATTTTATAATTCGGCGCGACCCAAAAATAGCAAAAAATTCGAACTACCTTTGTGACAAATCTCATTGCTGTAAGTGCCATAGCTTCGTCAGGACTTTGATCACAGAAAACAAACACTTCCTTTTATAATAGTAGAGACACATAATAGCTATAAAAACCAGTTGTGTGGGTTGGAATTTTGTCTTCAGTCTTGATAGGACGTTATGCAATTTGAATAGAAGTAATAAAATCGCAAAATTCCGAATATTAGCGTATTTACCTGAAAATAAATGAGTTTTTTTTTTGCACAGTTCGTTCCTCTAAACGTCTCTAATGCAAGTTCCACGGAGTTTCTGGGTCTTGCAAGGCAGACTTGTTTGAGATCCAGAATATTTTTTTGCGCATTTACTTGAAATAAAATGAGGTTTTTTTTTTTGCAGGCAGTTCGTTCCTCTTGGCGTCTTCAGTGCAAGTGCCACGGAGTATCTGGGTCTTGCGAGGCAAAGACTTGTTGGCGATCACTGCCTTCTTTGATGGAGGTGGCTCAAAAACTGAAACTCAAACACAGGGACGCCGAGGAAGCCCATCCCACTCCAGTAGGCAGGCGGACCAAGCTTCTGCCCAGTGCCGCACGCTTCAATAAGGATGACTTGGTTTACACGGTTAAGTCGCCGGATTACTGCGTATACGATCCTCATTCCGGATCTGCTGGAACCAAAGGAAGGTAAGAATGCAAACTGCATTTTAAATCCATTTTGGGGGTAAATTAAGGAAAAATATCCAGTAAGGCAGTATCCACGGCACAATGGTAACAAATACAAATATTGACGACCAGCTACAGGCTCAAGCCCAAAAAGGCTGGTCCTTTGTTTATGAATTCCCCAATTCCCACTGACTATCCAATTGTATCTTAAATTCGTACACTCCCTTTGAATTAACTATAGTTTCTGGCAACGCGTTCCAACTGTCTATTACCCTATTAAAGTAGTAGTTTTTCCTTAAATCCCGATTAAAATATGTCTTCAATTTATACCCATGGCCCCTTGTTCTGTTACCTCTAATGAAATTTAAGCCCTCTGTGTCCCCTTGTTTTACCAACTTGAAAAGCTGAATCAAATCCCCCCTCCTTCTTCTTCTTTCTAGTGTATACATGTTTAGCTTACTTAAACGTTCATTATAGTCGAAATTTGCTAGCCCCTTTATTATTTTTGTAGCTCTGTGCTGAACCCTTTCAATTAATTCTATATCCTTTCTCATATATGGAGCCCAGAATTTGAATGTAATTTGATGGCAGAATGTTCTCCGTCCATTGAAAAACTTTGGAACATAGCCCGTGAATTACGGATCCCCGCGAAATACTTTAGGTGTATATGATTTTTTACGGGAAAAATATAAATGGGGTACTATTCATAATTTATCATTTTACTCATTGCTTGCTTCTAAAAATAATAATTGACATCTTGAGGAAATATCTTGGCCTGGTGGTTGGCTGCTAGTTGCAACTTGCCATCCAGATTGGACACCTTAATGTGTTCAAATTTCTAGTAGAATGTGTAGTGTCGGCTCAAATTGAAAAAAAAAAAGCAACGCTTGATTGAAGTGAAATTTTTTGTTTGACTGAATGTAAAACAAGCACTAAAACGCTGGTATCGTAAAATTGCAAATTCAAGAATGAAAACTTGTCAAATTCATAATTTTCCTAGGAACAATTTTGTCCAATTTGAAAGGGAATTTCAGGTACCCATGCTGAGAGAATCTTGGTCCTACAAATCCATAAATCATATATAAAGTTTACCACAAAAAAGTTTCTCTGAACTTTTATTTATAGATAGTATATTGAAATAGTAATTGAAGATACCTATAAATAGTTGCAGTCAAGCTTAGTAGCAATTTTAGTTGCTCGTTGCTCAAAATTGTTGCTCTTGACAAATTTGATCTCGCGAAGAAATTTAAATTTAAAATTAAATAAATATTTTCTCAAAAGGTTTTCTTGACAATTTAGCAACCCGATTTCGATGTTTTTCGTTCAAGGTCGTGTGGCTTGTCGCCCAAACTTCGAAATTGTTGTCCCTTGATACATTTTCTCTCTTCCTAAGATATCCGAAAAAAATATCTTCCATTCACCTTTAAAAAAATATGGGGCTAAATTTTCGTTGATACATAGAAAACTCAAAATCGCCACGCTTTTTGAAATTAGCTCGAGAGCGTTTGTACACACACCGATAATTATCGGATGTCGGAGACGTAATTTTCAGATTGGCGGTGTTCAGGCAAGTACTCTTGTATATTGCGTCCGATATTTTTATCAGAGATCTGCGCCATTTTTGTTTGAACGTGATCAAATTGTATTAAACGATTTCATTCGACGTTTTTAGAAGCTTAGTTAAAACTAGGGGGCCCGCCCCTGCTCGCTAAAGCTCGCCAACCCCCAGAGGATTGCAAAGCAATCCTCATTGGTTCGCTGCGCGAACCTATGTTCGCTTCGCTCGCATCAATGAAGACATGTGTCCTAGCAGAAAGGATTGTTTACAAAATATGATACTCCAAAAAAATATTTTTCAAACCTAAATTTGCTATATTACAGAAAATATAAACAGTACCCTGGAATCAGAATTCAAGTGAAAACTTTCAGCAAATTTTTATTCGAAATGTGAGCGCTGCTTTGGAAATTGAATACCCAGTATGTTGTTTGTGTACATTTCCAGCACTCTCGAGTCACCCACACTTTTTCATAGAGTTTGTTGTCGAAAGTTATAGCGCAAGCGTCTGATTGAACTATAATTGTTGGCCCTGAAAAGGACCGTTTTTTAAATGGCACTGAAATGATCCTCCGCTTTCTTTGATTTCTAATTCTAAACTGCAACAGCTCGAATAAAATTTTCTTTTCAATAAAATTTCATTCGATATCGCTATAACATCAATTGAGGCGCGTGGCTACGTGGTTAACAAACAATCGTACAATGTTGCCGAAACGCGATAACAAATAACGTCTTTTTTGCGTGCCACGTAAGAGAATTATATATATAGATAATAGTTAAAGTGAATATGGCTTTGTATCATTTAAAAAAAGAAAAGAAATTACTTTGAACTGGATGTGATTGCGAAAGCGTAGAAATTAGATGATTTTGGGTTCATCCAGTCGAACGATATGTGGAAGTTGCGTTTTGCACAATGTTTAATAAGCTCCGTAAGTAATGCATGTTCATTATTGTATCGTATCAATAATTTAAAACGTGGGAAGCCAATTACTGCGACTTAAATGCAGATGAATATATAAACTGCAATGCGAAGAGCACTGGATATTTATCGGTTCAGTTTCGAAAACTGTCCGACAATTCAAAATGTCGAATAGCATTTTTGATGGATCCGTTAATATCGGACGGCCGTGTGCAAGGTACCACTGTAAAACAATGTAATTTGAAACTCAGACAATTATCGGTGCGTACAAACGCTCTAAGACGATTTTGCTTTACACGTTACTCCTAGTCGCCAAGATTGAAAGGTATCGGCAAAAAGTCGCCAGTGCCAGCCCTGTAGAGCCGCGTTTACGCCGGAGTTGTAACCACGACCACCTGCAAACATCGAAGACATTCCGAGAAACGAGAGTGCCTATATAATAAGAGTGGCGACAAGGGACCAAATTTGACCCAATGCGCATGCGCGGCAGCCATTTTTCTACCAGAATCGTCTCAAAGTAGATTGCTGGGCGAATTAATATATCATTTCAGGAAGAACAAAAAGCATATGATTGTTATAATATGGATACATTCAGTATAAATGAATCATATAAACGCTCAATTACATGCGTAATTGATGAGATGGATTGCACAACGCTCTAACTTAGATTGTGGGAAACACCATGTTGTTCGAAAAAAGCTATTTATTTAAAAAGGCTTCAAATTTATACTGACAAAACACTAAAATAATAATAAATAAACATTCTAGAACACAAAATGGAACATGAATAAGCTATATTTTCTTTTCAATTTAATATACACGCGTTTTTCTCGAAAACACACAAAAAGCTCCCATGTTAAGTCTACGGGAGCTAGGAAAAAGACCGCCTCGTGCGGTAGAAAAGGTCTCTAAGCCAATCAGAAAGTGTTTCCCGTATGTCGCCACTCTTATTATATAGGCACTCTAGAATTATTCACGCGTTGATTTACTCATTTCAGAGAATGCAACAGTACTGGAAACGACTCCTTCGGTTGCGAAGCGATGTGCTGTTCGCGGGGTTACCTCACCACCTGGGCCGAAAGGGAAGAACGTTGCGGTTGCAAGTTCCGAAGGTGCTGCTACGTGACTTGCGACACCTGCAAAGTAAGCTCAAATCTGAATCTCTGCTTGTGAGCTCGATGCGGTCTAAAATGAGAGAAACGCCTTATGAAAAGTGCGGCTGCATTTCGGAAAATGGAAATGACCATTTCCAGAGGAGTGTCCGTCCTCTATTTGGTGATTTCAACAGCCAATGGAGAGGTTGATCATTACATTCCAAAAGGAATATCTCGAGTACAAAAATGTGTTTCGTTCCCAGAGCAAGATTTCTGGTACGTTTGTTTAGCTAGACTTCAGTGGATGGAATACGCCAAGCAAACTAAACTGAAAGGATGCATGCTGTGATATTTCAAGACTCAAGTCCTGACGCTTTATTACTTATCCTTCACTGTAATTTATTTTCATGACTGCTTGAAACCAGGATTTTCGTATGTGAAATCATTGTAAAATGCGAAGTATTAAAAATAGTCATTGAGAACAATTGTTTATTTGAGTACCCTCAATCAAGAATGCATGTTTAAGATTGTTCTTCTATTAAAAAGTTTTATAGTATTCAGCAAAAACAATACAAATTAGATATTCTTAATTTCAAACCAATTCTAGGAATTATTTTTTCTCTAGCAAAATATAGCTTAGTTTCTGTATGTCATTGCATATAATAGACATTCGTGAAAATTAGAAGTGAGTCTATTATAAGCAATAAATTTTCACTTATAATTTTTTTAAATATTTAAAAATGGGTTTGATTAAAACATTAAAAAATATTAAACAAAAAGAGATGGAAGTCCCAAGATAAAATTCAGTCTCAATGTTAAAAATCTAACGATATTTTTGGAGGCAATATGATACATTTTAATAGGCAATGATGCACACCATTTAACGTTTCTTAAATATCAAGCAATCCTTTCAATAGGAATTTAACATAAATGATTGATGAAAGAAAAAAAAAAAAGGCCCTATATTATTTAAGTATTTATACTCAATTTTAATTCTCAGAATTTTCACCATCATTCAACTTTTTAACTGCTTTGAAGTAGGAACGAAAGTAGAGTTCATGTGATATACGATCTCGTTGACTATTTGATTTTTCATAAGGTTTTGTTTTAAGGGTTTCATGGTGCAAGAGCCATATTTGGCCATGCTACACCCAACATAAGACAAACAATGAAAGTTTTACTGACACAGAAGAAAGAAATACACCCAGGAAGGAACGCACACCTGCGGCAGCTACAACTCGAAGATTGCTAGTGTAGTGTGCATATCCACTGAGTCACGACGACCCCAACTATATATTTTCACAATTAAACTCTTTCAAATGTTTCTTAGTAATGCATTTTACTCTCAAAATTTAGAATTCTTCAGACCATTAGATGTTGATGACATTGTAAACATTTTAAATCATCAATATAAAATTAATTACTTGAATTATTATTTATTAATGGGTTTTTTAAAGCACTGTTCATACCAAATGCAACATGAAAGAAATACTTTAAATAACATTCACAGGAAGAAATGAAAGTTTTTTTTTTTAATGTCCGACCATTGACCTTCAGACTGGTACTACAAGGGCAAACTGGTGGTTATTTGTTAGAGGGATAAGTTACCATTGCTCATAACAGAGTTGGTTGCATTAAGTTTTATGGTGCAAGGGCCATATTTGACCAAAGCTGCACATCGTCTGCAAAGCTTAACATTGTCTACAAGCTTAACATTTTTTCAAATGCATTTACAAACATGCTAAGTAATGGACAATGAAAGTCTTACAGACAGAGAAGAGACAAACAAAGAGAAAAACTTGTAAGCCCAGTAAACAAACCCACTGACCCATGGCAGCCCAGCTCATAACACTTACAAACTGGGATTCGAACCTGCTACCAACTGGGTTGCAGACAAATGTTATGACCACTACACTGAAATTTAAGAGTACACAGAAACATTTTTGATATGTAGTTAAGTCAATTCTGATTAGTAATGACAATTGGTAGCCAACATTTCACAGTTGATTTCTCCAACACCAAAAAAACAATTTAATATTTTTTTAATTAATCAAGTTGAAACACTAGGGCATATTTACAAATACACATTATCGATTCTTATAGAAGTTTTGTTTTCGGCACAATCCTTTAATTGAGCTGACATTTCCCCCAAACATATCAATTTCCAATGCTTCATTTGTGTGAACGGTAATATTCATATTTGTGAACCTTATATATACAATTCATTGTTTATAGAAATTAATTTCATAAGAATGTTCCATAACTGATAAGAAAAAATGTTTAATAAATACCATTTAAACAATTATTAAAAACTGAATCTTTTTGTACATAATCTCTAAAACATATCAAGAAATACATTAAAAACAAAAAAGAAACAGCTTTGGTACAACAATTTGAGTATTTCAAACAAACTTTCACAAATATGCCAGACACAAGTATGGAAACCGAAATATATTATACACATATATAACAGTTACATTTATATACACACAAGATAGTGGCATATAGATGACTAAACAAATGGTAATTCTATTGTATTGAATAACAAGAAAAACAACTGTTCATTCTAAAAACAAAAATCATCATAAACAATAAACTTTGGATTTGGAACACCTGATTGTTACAAATTTTAAAAGTTAAAGTATTTTAGACTGGAAAATATTAGTGGAACAAAAAAGGAATCACATATTCAAAAACATTTCTCCATGATTTTACACTCAATTAGTATAAATTAAATGCATTTCAAAATAGAAAAATTTATGTAACCATTCACAATCTGAATATGTCTTAAACATTTACATTCACAATCATGTTTGTTCATGATATATAATAACTATCATGAAATAACACAATAAATATATTGAGCCAAAAAGTTTAGTGGAAGATATTAGTGATAAAGGTTAAACCATAAGAACTATATTGGCTATATCAATCTCAGCAGTCTTTTATGTTGCAGTCAAATTAACTTTCTTTAGTTATAAATATTTCATATTGCTGAGTTACAAGGCAGCAGATCTTGGAAGATATTAGATTGCTAAAATAACATATTCAACAGATTTGAAAGTTTTTTTTATGTCAATTATATACTTATGTATTTATTTTTAAATATTTACAAAGTAGGAACACAAAGGAGAAAGTGTAAATAATTTGCTATATTTGGCACCTTAAGTGCTTTGTACACGACACGATTTTCAACTGCTATCTCAATATCTTGCAGACGCAAAATTAATTTCATACACATAGCACAGATTTACTGTTACTACAAAATATAGGTCCTGAAATATCTTTATTAAAGCTCTAAGAATCTGCTTATAAACTTGAATAGGAATGATGCCCAATATACCTTTTTCCCCACTAAAATAATGACTTAATCCTAACCCGAAATTAAAAAAATAAAGAACAAATTAATATTTTGATAAAATTTACAAATTCCCGAAAACAAATATATAATTCTTGAAAAAGCTGAAAGAATAGTTGCCAGTTAGGGGGTAATTTTTTCCTCCAAGCTTTCAATATAAAGCAAAACTTAAACAAATTTACTTCAGTTTGCAAAACTAAATAAGCAAATTATTCATAAAAAATACTGATGATGGAAAATATAGCTCTGAACAAATACATACTAAAAGATCAAGACAATTTAATATTCTCAGAATAATTTACAATGAATGTTTAAAAATATGAATTTCACTATGACACATACTTTTGTAAAAGCATGGATAGATGTATACAAAACAACTCAAGTCTATTATCTCACTGATTATATTATATTAACACAAGTTTCTCCTGGAAGAGGTTATTCCAATCCTAAAATATAATTGACAAATTGCACACCTGTGAAAATAACTGGCTGCCAAGCTACAAGATAACGAATAAAGTCTAAGAGACTTCCATAGAAAACATGTGGCTTCTCCCATCTGAAAATTTATTAAGGATTTTTCTTTTAGAACCTTTCACACAAATTTATATATATATATATCTACTATTATAAAATGAAGTTTATGTGTGTCGGGTTTATACGGGGTGCCCTGACGAATTTATGGCATTCACACTAATGAAATTTGGCACACATGTAGTACAAATTTTTTGCAATTTTATAGACCAGCCCGATTTTTAAAATTTAATCTTGAAAATTTTAAAATTAATTTAATGCGATGTTCAATTATTATCGGTATTGAATGAATCCGTATTTTCTGCGCGTGTGTAGCCGCCCTATTACTGGATATCCTTTTTGAAATTTATTGCTTTTTTAAAAGCATATTAACTTTTAGTTAGTGTCAACTTTTATGTTTCAATTTTTTTACTGTGCTTACTTAATTTTTGCTACTGGATAACGGTTGTGCAATACGTTTGTTATTGTTTCTTTTGTAGACTATCGTAGCTTGGAATTTGATTTTTGAAGTATATTCACTTTTAGTATTACTGAATATACGTTATGAAATTTATTGCATTTTTAAAAGTATATTAACTTTTAGTTAGAGTTAAGTTTTAATCTTTTATATTTGTATGTTTTTATTGTGCTTACTTCATTTTTCAAACTGGATAACGGTTGTGCAATATGTTTGTTTTTTAGAATACGATAGTTTGGATTGATTTTTTAAGCATATTCACTTTTAGTTTGGATTATTTGGATATTTTTTTTCAAAGTCTAGCAATATTTTTTTTAATCTTTTGTGCAATTTCTGGTTTGTTTTATTTATGCTATCTTTTGTTTGTTTCTGTATAGTACTTCGGTTTTTGTATAGTAAATTTTTGTCATTTTTGTTTTGATGTCTTATAGAAAGAAAAGCGATATTATTTTTTTTCTTCTTTGGTTTCCTAAAAATGTCCACAGAATTTAAAAGGTCTTTACTGCACTCAGTTCAATCTTGGATTTTAATCATTTATGCAAACTAAGAACATTTATTCTATGTAGTTCTATGCTCACAGGATGATGATGTGCTCTTAGAATTTCAACGTTTTACTGAGAAGCAAAGACATGTCTGTCACTCACATTACCTCGAAAGTGTCACCACACAGCAAACACAGTATCCCCTATCGAAACTGGATATTCTCTTTTGATAGAATGTTAAAAACATTGAATCTCTTACTAACAATACTGAATCTTTTCGTAATCACCTACTCTACTTGGTTGGCACCTCACTATATTGATGTAAGATTATGATGGTTCCTATTTGACATAGCTAGGTAGTTGACATGGCACTGGAGTTAACCGACGGGCTATTGGCAATGGTCCGGAACGATTTGAGGACAACACCTTATGCTTTTGAACCTCAATCGGATGATGCGGTCATCACCCAAGCTGGCACTCCACTCTCCAAATTTCATCAATATATGATGACATCTGAGGCCATGACGGATTTAACGTGCACCACCCCCAATGCTACTATTCCAGCCAATCTGCTACTCTTCCAACTGGGCTACAGTGGCCTTAATATTGCCATGGGAGATCATCAGACTAGAATTTAATAAATAGATTTTCTACATGCAAATTCTGCTTTTAAAGCAGTGGTTTACAAATGTTCCAAGGAACACTGCTCTGACCATAATATACATTATATAATCTGTAAAACCTTTCAATTTAGAAACGTGAATAAACCATGTACTTTTCTTCTCAGACCAGTTGTGTAAGATTGCCTTTAGGTTGCTTCTGTTTTAATAAAATGCTTCTTTTCAGACATAGGGAACTTCTCAAAATTACTTTCTTTATAGATTCAGCAAATCAATGCCTCTCAAATCTAATTTAATCAATATATTAACCTGACTTTCCAGGGTGCTATTATTGAAGCTTTGAGTACATTTATTTACAGAGCTCCAGTTTGATTTCTTATGATAATCCTGCCTCATTTGAATTGAGCTAAGCTTCTGATTTCAGAGATAAGAAATCATACATTGAAATCTTTTGCAAGTGGTATTAGCACTTGAGAATCTTCAGTTTCAAGGGCTGGAGTAAAGTATACATATGTCTTGATGAATTGTTCTAAAACTTTTTTAATATATAATTCAATTCAAGATGAAAATGTATTTATTCTTAATTTTATTATATTTAATGTATATTCAAACTTTATAATTTATTAGTTTCAATAGTTCATTTCAAAAGTTTCATTATTTTTGGCAAAAGCAAATACCTCTACACAAAAACAACTTCCCTGTAGGCCTAACAATAGATTTTCAGACTCTTCGTTTCACAACCAGGGATAAGATTCTAAGATAATATCTTATGACCTATCTGACCATAATAAAAAGGTTTGTCTGAAATGGATACATAGTTACTGCAGTATACTAAAACAATTTCAAGAATATCCTTACAAAAGAGCTTTTGGAGAGGAATTCCATGAAAACATGGAGTAACATCTCAAACCTTTCTGATTGGCCAAGGAAGAGAGTCATAGCTGAATTTCACTTTGCTATTTGTCATGACTGCCTTGTTAAACACATGCTTGCATTACTAAACAATAGTTCTTTATAAGCTCTGTGATCTTCATTATATTGACAGCGCATATATACTCTGATATCCTGTACTTTCTTCTACTTCAACGTGGGAGACACTGGGATCAAATGGATCTAGACTATCTTCTGTTGTTTGATCTTTTGTAATGATCCCTCGCCAAAATAGAAAACACCAGAACTTTTGAACGCAAAGATAACACATTTCAGTTTTCGAATGCAGTTGTTGAATTAACAGGTTTTTAAAAATCCGGATGATTGAACTCGCATACATATTTTATTAAAATTTTTTTCATATAGTTTCAATAGTTATTTTTTTAAGTTAAATTATTTTTTGGTAAAAGCTGAATGCGCCCATCCCCTACAAAAACACAACTTTCCATAAAAAAACAGATTTTTTAAAATGCCATTGGAAATTAAAAAAAAAATGCCTTGTGATAATATAAAATTTATATTATGTAGCACACATGGAATGTAGTTTTTAATGGGGAAATTTTGTAACACAATAAGAAAAATAAAATTTAAATAATATTTTACATATAATCTGAATATCAAAATTGGGGTTGGAATAACAAAGCACATTACACAAACTAAAACAGAAATAAAAATCTAAAAAAGGATACGGATTGCAGAACATTCTCTTCAGATCTACTTTTTCTTTACAATATGGACATGTTTGTTTCTTCCCAACTATACACCAGCCTCGTATACAAAATTCATGAAATCTGAACATTAATTAAGGACACGTTAAGCAAAATGAAAGAAAATAAAAACACTATATCTATATTACACCAATGTATTGAGGTAAAATGTAATGTTTTAAACAGCTCTACTTAACTAAATTACAAATAATTTGATATGAGAACTCAATTCCTTACATTAAAAATATTAAACTTATTCCATGTTCTGTGCAAAACAGAACCAAACTTACCTTTATCAAAATCAACTGAAACTGAATAGTTCTAAGAAAAGCATATAACTGTCAGTGAATGAGACTAAGTAAAAAATAGCAAATTTATAGCATAAAAGTTGTGGTTCTATTCATGAAACAAGAAAATTTGAACTTAATATTGTGTATAGAAATTACTTATGAATGCAATAAAAGAGAAAATTATGCTGAGATACAAAGATTTTAACTGATCACAGCATTTGTTTCTGGAACAAAAAGTATACCTTCAAACCAGCAAGACCAAAAAAGAAGTTATAAATAATTTATAAATCAACAGAATAAAGTACACCTAATTCTGTTTTCGCACAAACTTTTTTGCACAAGTCATTTTGATTTAAAGAGAGGGGGTCACCTTTATACATCTATGTACCTATGTATCGATCATCAACGTTTTTATTGAATTTGGTCCATAATAGGATTGAATTTCCCAACATCATTACATTGGCACACATAATTGGTGGAGAAGAATTCGATAATCTGTCATTTGAAAATATTGGTGAATTGTTAGTCAACAAAGCCCTAGCGAAGATGAAATATTAGAGTTGTCCTTGAGACTCCTAATCCCACAAAACTTAGAGATAACGAAGAAAAGGATCCTGTTGTAAATGCAGATTCAATAAAAGAAGGCCTGGAACTGGCCAGAAAATTGGATAATCATTTTGGCATACATGACCTTAATGAGGAACATGCTTGAAAATTTCAACGTGAACTGAAGTTGACAGCCACTTTTAGAGAATTATACAACGGCTTTAACAAAACAAGAACACAATTAAAAATTGAATTTGTAAAATGGGTGAAACATCAGCACAGGAGATTCATGCTGTTTTGGCTCAAAAGATCACAGAAAGAAATTCATTAATAGAGGAAGAAGATAATGACCACAACATTTCTAGTGATAGCAGTGATATTCCAGTTGCATGCAAATGTATGCACCATTTGTTGTCAGAAAGTGAAAATGGATAAAATCTTATGTGTACAACATATTTTTTGTTCATGAAGATTTTTTTCAAAGTAATAAAAGTACATATATTACTAAAAAGAACTGTAAAGACTGGGTAGTTCAATACAGTCAAGTTTACTATTTTCTTCAACAAATATTTAATAATAAACAAAAATTTAAACGCATTTTGCATGATTAAAATTGGAAACCTGGATACACTTTACCCTGTACACAATAACAATAAAAAAATACTGATGAAACGGGACCAACATAACTTCGATGTGATTAAGTAAAAAAACATAAATGAAAAACAGTACGTAATTCACATATATAATCTTTCAATTGCTCCCCTTTAATACCCTTAAAACTAAATTTTAATCTCTGCAGATAGTGACTGAAAATTAAAAATGTGTACAGTAGAATAAGTTTGGTTTAAACTGTTTGATACAATACCATAACAATTTTTTCATAAAGATTTGATTTACCTCCAGCCATTTTTGTTACAAGAAAGCTAATTAACTGATTTTATTACATGAAACGTACAAATTCCATGTACAGTAAAAGTATTATATGAATATATATATCAGTAGCTACGAAGATACCTCAAGTAACAAAACTATTTATGTAATCTTTCTTCGATAAATTTTTTACATATCATATTCCAACAAAAGGATACGTGTGACCACATGTTAAATTATAAGTTTTTTCCACAATGGCAGTAGAATTATCTTGGACTAGAATGATATTGCCACACACAGCACATATATTAGGCTCTAATTGCCTATCTGGAATTCCTGTTGTTGTGTAGTACTAAAAGAGAAAAGTTTGTGAAACATTACAAATACTAACACGAAGATGGATCAAAGAATAAGACATAACAGACAAACAATGAAACCTTAATGAATTTCTTATATTAGGAAAAGAAACTTTGTCTGCATACTCAACTGGCTAATGTCAACTATCAGACAGAAAATATCACATAAAATCAGAAACAATCCATGAAAAAGAAGCCAATGAGTGCAAACATAGACTAATTATATATAAAGCAGAGTTGGCGTCGGCCTGTCTATTCCATACGCACATAAACATTGTTTGACCAATCTACACCAAATTTGGCACACTTTTACTTTAGAGCCCTAAGGGTAAAGCAGGCTATATATTAACCCCTATTTTGTTTGTACTGAGTATGTTGTTAGTATTGATAAAAAATAACTTTTTTAATAAAATTGTAAAATTAACCATTATTGCTCAAAAGACAATATTTTTGCAAATAAATTATATTTTTATATATGTTTGGACCTATTTTTTATTTCTTTTCATAAATACAAATAATTTATGAGTATTTGTTGAAGTTATCGGATAGTTAAAATATGCAATTAAACACAACTTTCATTTTGTTTGTGGAACACAAAAAGCTCAAATGAAAAACACTTTGACCATAAAAGCGTAAATTTGCTATTCAGTAACATGGCAATGCCAGAATTAATATATTATTTTATAAATTTGATTTAGAATTAAGTGTCTGTGTATTTGAGAAATGACAGCAAAATGTTGCAGTCATATTTGAGCATTTTTAAGTTTTATAAATTTGTGTTCTTTGTAAAATCGTTGTCTTTATCAATATTTTTATAACATTTTTTTTTTAATCACTCTATTTTAGAAGATATTCGAGAGTAAATTGAACACATTTTAATGAGATTTTCAACTTGTATGCAAGTTTAGTTAGTTTGTAGTTTGCTAAAACTGAATTGTAGGCATGGTTAACAAAAGTATGTGGATATTTATCTGATGCATATACACTACTGACAGTTATTGCTTATCTGCAAAAGAAAATTGAACACATTTTAATAAGATTTTTCAATTCCTATGAAGTTTAGTTAGTTTGTAGTTACTGAATTGTAGGTGTGGATATTTTTTCTATGAATGAAGGTTTAAGGATGACATTTACAAATGTCTAGGTACAATATGAGGAACACAAGTATTGTACATAAGGTGTGTAACGTCTTATTTTAAAATGATCGGTAAAGCTAAAATAAGACAGGTTATGATAAATAAAAATGGGCAGACAAATGTTGTTTGAAGTTCAAAGATATTTCTAAATCGACTTATTAGAAAAAACTTTTGAAGTTTGTCTTACAACAAACAGGAGTGTGATAAATATAAAATGGATTATATGATTCTAAATGGTTATTTTCCACACAACTTAAATGATGTTTGTATTTTTCTATGAAAGAAAAGTGATTAGTCTAATCCTTTGGCAATCAACATTTAACCAATTAACCCAAGCAATGCCTGGTAATTCTGCAAGTAAACTATAAATCAAAGGAAAAAAACAAGTAGCTTTCTTGTTTAAACAATTAATAGATAAAAAAAAGCTAAATAACAGGCACTGCTCAGTTAGAACAAAACTATCATATATAACTATGTAAGATATACCACATTATGCAAGTTGCATCACAAATTAACATAACTATTTTGTATTTCTACTTTTTGCTAAAAACATGATTTATATATTGGCACATAATATTGTAAATTTCTTTTTTCCATTTTAATGAAATTTTTAAATTAAAATAAGTAAACATTTTGTATTGTAATGGAAGAAATCTCAAAGCCTGATATTTGATTTTACAAATTAAGGTTTGGTTGGGTTTTTATGGCGCAACAGTCATATTTGGCCAATTTGGGCCAAACACAAGACAATCTCAAGAAATGTACTTACACAAAAGGAAAATTTTACTGATACTAGAAGAGAGAGATACATACAGGGCGAGTTACAAGAACCAACAACATACACAAGTTAAGAAAGAAAAAAATTACTCTTTACAATTTTAATATGTGATAACAGAAAATTTCTTAAATTAAATGAGAGAAAAAGAAACTAATCAAATAGAAAATCTATTAAACTAGGTAAACTATACAAAATACTCTAATATTTATAGGGAAAAACGTTCTAAATTGTAATTTTTAACAGAAAAGTTCTACAAGATGTCACAAATTTAAGAATACAAAGAAAAACAATAGAGCAAGAAATAAAGAAATCAAAGAGAATGGCGAAGTCATACCCCAATTGTTGCAGCCATTTTATCTGTGATAATTTCCGATATATCTCGCCCTAACACACCATAATACAATCCATAGAACAGACACATCAGACCACAATCCATCCATGGCTGAGGTAAACTTCGAAACATTAGATTGACACCAAGGAGAGTTAAAAGAACAATTATGTAACCTACAACACCAAGTCCATAACTTATCATATAGATAAGGTAAAACCATTTGTAAACTAGCCTGAAAATTGAAGAAAATGCAATTTTACAATTATAGACAACTTGAGACAACACAAATTAGAAGAACCAGAAATTGGAATTTATGAGGATGACGTAAGGGGTAGTTAGTAAACATTTAAAAATTATTCACTTAAATTCTGTACCACACTACATGCAATGGAAATCATACTTTGTTAAGAGATATTATAGAAAACAGTTCACACACACTCCATAAAAATATTTTTCATTTAGCAAAAAAATAGCTGATGGAACATTTTATAGTTTTTACAATACTTTATAAATTATAAAAAAAATACATATTTTGTACAAAATAAAGCAAGGCACTGGTTACGAAACATGCTCTCAAAAATTACCTCATTTAATAGTTAGGAGCAAAAGAAACTGAGGATTTGTAGAATTGAAGGTGCAGTTGAAGAGGAAAATTAGCACCGTCATTTGTGTATCAAATTCAAAGGCACCATTTAATAGAGAATAACACCTTCATATTAAATTATGCATGAACTTCATAATTTTGAATGACTTCACCTAAACAAAACACCAAATTTCAAATCTGAATCAAGTTTTAACCTTGAATACCAATTCATTTGTTTCAGCCATTTCGGGAAAATTTGGAACACAAATTTGTTTAGTGGACTTTTATTCATATCTTCCGAAATGAACTTCCTACCACACTGAAAAATTTTATTATAATTTTAAGGATCCCAAACAAAATTATTTTTAAATATGTAATATTAAATATAAAATTCAGATTTGAAAAAATCACGAACAGCAAGAGATTTACAAATTTTGATAGAAATTGACCCAGAAGAAAGTTTTATGAATATGCAAAATTTCAGCTCTCCTCCAAGTTAAGAAATTTATTTCATCAATGACTGGCTAAAAATAATGAAGAAAAATTTATTACAGCAGAAAAAATATAGCGAATGAATAGAACCCAAATTTTGCATTACCGTATAACAAGTCAAACTGAATCAATTTCCATAAAAATTTATGAAGGTTGATATTCATAATTTTTATAAAGGGAGGCCATTTGAACATTACTCTGCAGTTAATATATTGAGTTATACAGAAAGTTCTGCACGTTTTTTAAGATAAAATACCAACGAAGCAGTATAAAAACACAAGAAATTTTATAGAATCACATAAGCCCCATTTTGTTTCCACGACTTTTTGCCATCTTTCTGGCATCTGGAAAATTCCCTTTAAAAAAAAATCATTAGGCTTATTTGTAAAGAAGTTATTGAGGTGTCCAGTCAACAAAAATTGAAGTCTCCAAGCAGTTAGAAGAATTTTGAAGTGACCTCTCTCTCTCTGAGGAGGTGAAAATCTGAGGGGGCACTGTCTGGTGAATATGGGGTGGTGGTGACACAAAACATCCCAGCCATATTCAATAAGTATTTGTCTGGCATTCAGCGAAATGTGGGACCAAGCATTGTCATGCTGGAAGACACCTCGACAATTTGTCAGTTCTGGCCTCTGCTTTGATTTCTCCTTTTAATACTGCTATTTGTAAACAGTATTTTTCCGAATTTATTGCCTGATTTTGGAATATTTAGACAGTGTGATAGTTCCTGAACTGTGTAACGTGGATTTTCAGCAATAGCATCTTTTAATAGGTCCTCGTTTACAGAGGATGGTCGTCCAGAGCGGGCTTCATCTTCGAGGCTGAAATTTCCACGCTTAAATTTAGCAAACCCCCTTCGAACCGTGGCCTCAAAAACAGCACTGTGTCCATATACAGCACACATTTTATGAGCAGTCTGAGTAGCATTTTTCCTTTCTTAAATAAACGAGCATAAAATGATGGAAATGAACTTTCTGGTTCTCCATTCTTAGCACTGCAGTGAAACAAAAATTATGCCACAACACTTGCTATAATAATGCAGTGTAAGCAGAAAAGAACGAATTTAAACATCTGCTTCAATCAAGGTCACTCTTTATCAGCAGTAGCAAAATAATAATAACAAAGCTAGCTTCGATTTGAAAACATGCAGAACTTTCCAGATAACCCAATACATGCTAAATTAGAGGAAATTTTCAGAATTAAAGCATGTCAAATTAATTGAATCTAAGTGATAATAGGCTACATATGGTTAAGAATGATGAGGTATACAGGATGAGGATTTGTTAGTAAAATTCCTAGTTAAAAACAATTCTGCACTTTTACGCTGTTGTTTCTTTGGAATAGCCAAGAGATCACATTTAGCTATAAAAACAAAAATTAAAGCTATATAATAGCTGGGTCATTCCACGCAAAATGAGCAAATCAGGTGTGGCTGACACATTACCGATTTTAATGAAAATTAGTTTTTGAATAGATCACATATAGTAAGGAGGAACTGCTAAATATTAGATGTTCAAAATGTATATTTCATTTTTTTTTATTGAATTTAAAGCTCAAGGTCACACAAATGTAGATTTTTTAGCACTAATAGTAGCCTGTTTGAGACCCTATATTTCAATAAGTTGTTAGCACAAATAAAAAAAAATTTATACTGTTACATTCTTCAGTAAAAGGTCTCTAAGGAAATGTCAGAATATAGTTTTGTATCCATCACTGCTCATTCTCAGGGATCAGCGAAAATAGAGATTTTGCCTATTTGATACAAATTTCAAATTGCTCTAGTACCTCTAAAAATGGGGAAAGACAGAATCAAAAATTATTCTTAACAAGCATGTCTTCTATCTAAAAGTTTGGTATAATTGAGACATTGTGTTTCTATTCCTTAGTTAAGAAAAAAAAAACAAGTAAAATAACTGAAAACAGACTTTTTCTTTTTTTTAAATACATATTTATTGTGAAGGACAACTCTGAAGAAAACATCACAAATTTTTAGTATTATGTGTCAAGATGTATATTATCTGTCCCAAAATTTTCATAATTGTAATTTGTTTATTTTCGTCCCAGGAAAATTTTAACGAGATGGAAATTATCGTTGATTTTATCGTGTGATGAATAAAAAAAAGGCAGGAACCCGCCAGTAAGACATCCTTTTCTGCCTTTGAAAGAGATGCTATTACATTCAAGGACAGGTAACCATATAAATAAACACTATTAAATGAATTATGGTTATAAATGAGCCTGGTTTGCTAAACTGATATTTTTTTTTGCTGAACCGAAAGCTTTCGAACACCTGCGAATGTTCTAGTGGCTATCCAGAAGCCATGGCAAAAGTCCATGTGACGGAATCGGTTGAACTATCAAACTGTTAGTCGCAAGAACAAGTTTACAGAGACCATACAACAATCAGATTTTAAATGCAAAACAACTATTCTCCTTCTTTACTTCAACCATTTCAACTATCAAGTTTTTTTATAGGCCTTCAACAGGTGTTATTTAAATTGAGTCTAAGCTTCAACAAAGGCTTAATGAAGTGAACACAGCCATTACCGGAAAGCGTAACTATCATTGCTACATTCATATTCCCAATTGTACGTCAAAAATTTGTTTTTCATATTTATCACAATCACCAGCAAAAGAAATAAAGAATTTAAAAAGAATTTGGCAGCACCATAAAATCATGTTTCAACTATAGAAGATGCAAAATTTAACATGGGAATTTTACCACATATTGAATATGAAAAGGTAATTGGTTATAAGTCATAATATCTATGTTACTAAGTTGAAATTTTTAAGCTTGTTTTGACACAAATTTTTTCTGCTTTTATAATTCACTTTTTAAGTTAAAAATTATTTGGTATTTCTTTATTGATTTAGGGTTTCATGATCTGAATTTGAATTCTCTGTTATCATTGAAGTTCTCATAATATACATAGACTGGGAAGCAAAAGTTGTGATTTTGATTTTATTATTGTTGCTTTATGAATCAGATTACAATCACAAATTTTTTTGCAAGTTATAAACATATTAAACTGTATTCTTGTGAAATGTCAGTTTTATCAGAGCAGTCTTTCATTTGATTTCTAATGTTTATTTAGAGTAGAAAATTATCATTTTGTTATTTTTGTTAGCTATTTTGAAGATGAAAGAATTAAAATGCGACTTCCAAACTCTATCAGTAATTTTATCATACCTAGCACTGTAACTGGCATGAATTTAAAGTATGTCGTAAAATTACTTAAGCCCATAGAAATGTTTTTAATTCTGTCAAAAATGACATTTTCCATTTTTTACAACTAAATTTTAGATTAAATATGATGTTTAAAAGAGTTGTTGCTAAAGTGAAAAAAAAAAAAGACAATTTTGTACAGATTATAAAGATGTAAAACATGTTTGTTTACGTTAAGTAGTTTTCGAGAAGCAGAACTTCAAACATGCAACATTAGCGATCTCACAACTGCTCTTCAAAGTTAAAATTTTTAAAATGCCTCAAACTTCAAAAATATTTACTGTTGAACCTAAATTTTTTGGATATTGTTATTTATGCATAAACTAAACCCCTGTACCAAATTACATGAAAAACCATTAACATATGACCACAAATTTTTTAAGATTTTAGCTCATTTTACGTGGAATGACCCGTCTACGAGTTAAATATTAAAGTATTTTAAAAGAAAAGTGTATGCAAATAAAAAAATTAAGCTGTCTTAACAAATAAGATCAGAGAAATTAATACAAATTTAATTTTTATGAAACTTTACTAACCTTGGTGTCATTCCCCCAATAGGTTTTTGCAGAGCTCGACTAATGACGACAGAAGTAAGCAATGTGAAAATAACCCATGTGATTATGAAACGCATCCAACCATGGTTTATGGAAATAATAAGAGGTATACACCACATTGCAAACAAAGACACTCTCTAGGGAGAAAAAAAAATGCAAGATCAATAAAGAAAAACATACAATCCTATATTTATATACTGTAACATGTCAAAATATATTCAAACATTCAATTTAGATATGAGGTTATCAGGATTAGCTGATAAAATGGTTTCAATAGTGATTTTATTAACAAAAATATAGTTCAAAGTTGGGAAATCTAGAAATGATTACCAGCGTGTATAAATGTCAACTTTCCACACCAGAAGATTTGATTCACCATTGGAATGACATGATTTTTATTATGATGGAATATGACAGGAATAAATAGGGCTTTATTTAAAAGTTGCATGTGAAAATTAGATAGTATTGTGTAAAGAAATATATATCATATATATAGCAAGTGCATACCCTGAATTTACCAATATGTTAACATTGGAAATCATACAATTTTTTCAGCCTTAACACATACATTAATCCTGAATCTAAGGAACATAATTTTGCCTATTACTAGGGGACTCCGCCACCTGCTCGCCAACCCCTGGGAATTGCTCTGCAATCCCAGGGGTTGGCAAGTAATGATACAAATTCAAAAATTGCAGAAATGATACAAATTCAAAAATTCTTAAAGCTAAAGAAAAATTCAAGAAAGTTATGCTTTTAAAAAGTCTTAAAGCTAAACCTCACTGATTCCGACAAACAACGTAAATGGTAATTCTTCCAATATACAATCGGTTGAGAAAATAAAAGAACCAATAAGATGGTTCCCACACCTTTATCCAAAAAAAAATTCAAGGACTTTTAAGGACTTTTCAAAACCATAAAAATATTTTTCAAGGACCTAAAATTTTTTATAACGACCTAAAACAAGGCATACACAAAAGTTGTCGATTAAAAAGAAAAATATAAAAAAAAGAAATAATTTTTTTATACAACTGATAGTCCAAAAAAGAAAGGTTATTGTCAATTTTGGGAACAATTTGGATTTTCTTTTCTCACAGAACCTGATTTTTTTTTTGTAGAGTGGGCTTCTTGTTTCAATGCTAACTTTCAGGCTACTTGCACACATATCGATTTCCGTCGTGCGATAAAATATCATACGATAAATTCTTTTGGTGGCACAGTGGTCAGGTTATTTGGAGCACCTCCAAATAAAGAAATGCAATAAGAAAAAACTAATAAATTAATTTTAAAATGTTCTAGAATAAATTTTTAAAAATTCAAGTTTGAGGGGCATTTAGGCACCTTTAGGACTACATTATTGCAAGTGCTACAAATTCATCTGGACACCTCCCACACGCGCACAAACCCTTTTATAATAGTAGAGATGCATTGCTGCACAGTATTGTTAAAATACTAGGAATAGAAAGTCTTCTGTATTTATACTAATACTTCCACTGCGTTGACCGGACATGGGCAACGTCGTGATGTAAGGTATTAATCTGGTATAAAATTTTTCACAGATTTCAAATCCATTGAAGATATAGAAGATATATGCAATTAAAAAAATTTTTATTTAAAGAAAATCATATTTTTAGGTAGCAATCTAAACTGAAATTTTCCGCAGATTTCAAATCCATTGAAATTTTTACTCTATCTTTATTAGTCTAGTAGATAGAAAAAATAACTGTGACTGTAAATAATTTCTCGGGCAAAATCAAAGCGAACACGAAGAAAATAATCTCCTCAGCGTTTTGTCGGAGGAACGGCCAACGGCTCTCTCTGGTAGTAACATGTTGAAAAACCGATGGAGAATAAAACTATTAAATTCATTTAAAAATCTTCTAGATTGAATTTTAAAATTCGCTGCAACCCAAAAATTGCAAATAATTTAGACTATCTGTGTGCCAAACCTTATTGCTGTAAGTGCCATAGAATCGTCAGGATTTTGCGGCAACAAACATTTTCTTTTATAATATTAAAGACACTATACTCAGAGTAATTTTTTATTCCAGAAATTTACTATCTGCCACAAGAATTGCATCTGACTTTAAGTCTGCACCTGTCATTGCCATAGAAATGGTTAATTGCTTCGGGGTTTTATGGCACAATGGTCATATATTTGGCCAAGCTGTGTCAATCACAACACAGTGTCAAATAGAAAATTTTATGAAGGGAAAAAAAGAGGGATCATGGAATAGAATTGTGGGATGGATATTCCTGGAACGTGCCTCCATAAAGACTGTGTACACACCCAAAGAGGGCCCATAGAAACTGACCTTATCTCATTTTCCACAGGAGGGGAAGAAATGTACTCAAGTTAGTCACATTGGCACTTTATAATTGTTGTATTTTTTTTCTTGTTGCAAGAACATTCATACTAGTAAACTGTCATTCTGCTGCAGATATTCACCAAAAAAAAAAAAAGTTAAAGTAAAATATCCACCAGAGTTGATTCTACTAAAAATGAATGAACCCTGTTCCTATAGTGACCAGACTTTGTGGCATTAACAGTTTTCATGGTATAGTCACACAGTAGTTTACAAGCCTAAAATATGAGTAGTTATTCCACATATGGTTGCAGCATTAAAACTTTAGGAAAAATTCTGTGTTATTGTGGCCTTTAATAAAACATGCTGCATGATAGAATTGGTCAAACAACTTTCACTGAACATGTAAAGAAAACAATTAAAAGTTTACTAACTTGATATGAGCGATTAAATCTTTTCTTCCACTCAACTAATACTATTTGAGACACAACAACAGTGATGAGCAATATGAGTATCATCCAAGCATGCATGGATTCATGACCTTTATGCTTTTCATGCATCTGCTGGTGCAGAAACCTAAAATATACCAGTTGTTAATAAATTAAACTCAATAATTAATGAACAAAACAGAAAAATAAATTTTACTTATAAAACAGTCCATAATACAGGGAACAAACAAATACCACAAATGAATGTTATTCAGAAAATATACATTAACTATGTTGAAATCAGAAGGACAGCACTCATCAGAATTGATATTATCAACTTAAAACAAAATGCTTTTAGTTTCTCAGGTTTCCAGGATGGAGCATTACACAAAACAAATTCAATAGATTAACAAATCCATAATATAATATGTACATTATAAGCACTCATGACTATGGAAAACATATGAAATGGAAAAAAAAACATACCTCCTAGGTCCTTTAAAAATGCTAGTTTGAATAACGACTCATTTTCCTGAGTTTTCCATAATACATATTTTTTCATTGTCCATTTAATTTTTGAAAATCTGACAAACTGAATGATGGACTAAACCTACTTTTCCTGAACCACAGTAATTACTTTTGGAAATTGAAAATCTACCTTAAAATCACATTTAAGTAAGAGTTAAGAGCATGATCAATTATAGTATTCAGAGATATAAATGGTAGGTATAAATGGTTCAGAGATATAAATGGTAGGTAGAATTTTGTGGATATGGTTTGGCTTGTGTGTGTGTTGCTGTATGGTTATTTTTAGTCACCCAAATGTTGGATCAGAATTATCAGGGATTATTAAACTTATATTCTGCAAAAAGTTTTGTATAGGAACATGAAATAGATTTAAATAATTGTTTTTAAAGAAACATTGCAATTCAACTTTCTAGATATACCTAGACTTGCATGCAATTGCAATTATAGGCAAATCCAAGTACAACAAAAGTAATGTTAAAAACCCACAGTAAATATGTATCAAAATAAATAAAAACTCCATACTCACCAATCATCCCTATAGTACAAAAATAAATTAGTTTTGTCTTTAAACTGATTTTTCACTTAGAAATGTATTCACAAACTTAATGAAGTAAAAACAATTACCTCCATTCATCGTTCCATGATAAACTGAAAAAAAATGGTTAGTTTTCATTTGTACAATTGTTTAAGTATTCCATGAAAGATGGCAGTAGATGTGTGAAGACAATAGAGGAATTACTTAATGTCTGTAGCGAAAATCTGGAACACTGAGGGTTTACATACACTATTCATTCCTAGGCTCTTATTGTTTCTATGCCATAGCATTCCTCTACCAGAGGCATGAGAACCACCCCATAGATTTTCTGACTGTACACTTTCATGTGTTTTGTAATTTCTTTTGTGAATTTCCATGTTGCTTGGACATCAGGATGGGACCACTTCCCATAATACATGTTTGTCACATTATGTCTCAATAAATCAAATTTTAAGTCTTAACCACATAGCCCATGACTGCTTCTTTATAATGACATGTACATGTATAAAATACCAAAGCAAATAGTCACATAGTCAATAGAATATATGGGGGACATGGGGGACAGTGGATACCAAGTTACAGATAGAAAATTTACAAGGGGATTTTGATAAGATATCCTAATGGGCTGTAAAATGGGGCATGTCATTTAATGTAGGGAAATGTCAAGTTCTGCATATGGGTTACAGGAACAGTGGAGCCGAGTACAGGCTGCAGGGAGTAAAGGTAAAGGAGGGAGAAACAGTCAAGGATCTTGGGGTGATAATTCACAGAGATTTTAAAATGGGTCATCAATGTTCAGCTGCGGGTAAAAAGGCTAATAGGTTACTGGGGTATATTACTGTAACTTCAAGGGATAAGAATATAATCTTGCCGTTATATAAGGGCTTAGTAAGACCACATCTAGAATATGCTGTACAATAGGGTGGAGCGAAAAACACGAATTTCGGAAATTGAAAACGCCTATGGTGGGAATAGTTGGGGACTACCATGCTTATTAACAGTACAAAATATGAGCTAAATCAATTAATATCTTCAGGTGCCCAAATCACTTTGAAATTTCGAAATTTTGCCAATTTGTTCACAAAAATAATAATAACGCATTAAAAAAAAATTAATACATCTTATTTAAAGCCATGGGTGGATGAAATGAACTACCCAGCGTGTAAAAAAAAAGTTTTACACTTAACATTATCCCAGAAAATAAAAAATTTCCCCTTTTTCTAGAGCGCCATCACGCGCGTCTCCACTCCTCTCAATAGACTCATCATTGCGACCACGCGTTTACACAGGCGCTTCCCCTTGCAGCTCTTCGCTTTTTTTTAAATTATTAAAACAACCCAGAACTTAGCACGAGGAGATGGCTGCATATCGAGTCCCCCTCCTCCCTGCTTATTTTTACTTATTTTAGATATTTTTATATAGAAATTTTAATCTTTAAGTTCAGTTTTGTTTGGGTTTGGTTTGTTTTGTTTGTTAAGGATACACGGTTCTGTGAATTAGTCGAAATGCCTAGGACACGATTAGTAGATGTATGTCCCGTGTTTGGAATGGCTGAAATAATGAAGCCTAACACACTTCCAACATATGCAGATATATGAAGTATTATCTTTACATACAGAAAGATTGTAAAAGAGATGCTAGTATGTGGCTGATGGATGTTCAATTTTAATTAAAGAGCTCAAAGGATTATGGGGGAAAAGTTCGATTCCAACTGTAATAAACCAACAAATAATATATATGCTGAAAAAATACCATAAAGCATATAAAAATATTAAGAAACTATTAAAAAATACTGGCAAACTATATTTCTCGAAAGGTTGTGTCCTTCAGGGAATCAGCAGAAAAAAAAATCTATTTGATATTAACATATGTAAATGTAAGAACTTTCTCAGTTGTACTTTCAAAATTAAAGTACCTATTGCTGACTTTTTTTTTTAACAGATCAAAGGACATTTCGAAAAATGGTCATTGGAAATTTTGGCATTAAAACCAGCAGAATGCTTGAAAAAAAGATTGCAGCGCAATAGAAATAGAATCAGAGAGCCAAAACGTTCAGCTCAAAGATTGTAAAGGAAAAAAAATCAAAAATCCCTCGCTCTCTACTACGGGAGCTACTTTGAGTTTTAATTTGCTTAAGTATTCTAATGACACTATAAACACAGTCATTGATAATAATTCTTCTTCAACTTCACAAACGAGAACTAAAATTCCAAATGTAGCCCAGGCTTGTGACAGAACTGGTGTTTCCGATAGATCAGCAGCAATTCTAATAAATGCTGCTTTGAAGGATATGGGAAAAATTGCCAAGGATGATTCTTAAAACATAGTCGATAGTAGTAAAATTAGAAGAGAAAGGACAAAGACTCGCAGCTACCTGAAAAGGAAAAATGAGGAAACTACCTCTTTATCAGAATATGGAATATACTTCGATGAGCGAAAGGATTAAACTTTAGTAATGATTAAAGAAAGAGAAAGGATTTCTAGAAAGACGGTAACAGAAGAACATATCGTTCTAATACAAGAACCAGGATCAAAATATATGGGACGTGTCACTCCTACAACTGACTCTTATCAAAATATTAAAACAAATATTTTAACTTTTTTGGAGAAAAATATAGATTTTTCTAAGATGCAAGTGGTTGGTTGTGATGGTACAGTGGTAAGTACTTGAAAAATGGAGTCATTCGACATATCGAGCTCTTTTTAGGATGTCCTGTGCATTGGTTTATTTGTTTATTACATACAAATGAGCTACCAAGCTACCTTTACGTCATTTGTTGCAACATTTAGAAGGGAAAACCACAGGACCAAAAGGATACAACGGAAAAATTGGAAAAATGTTTGAATCTTGTGAAAAATTGCCTTTGACAAACTTTGAAAAGATATAAGTAACTTTGCCAGATATTGTCCTAGAGGATCTTATCACTGTTCAACGATACATTTACGAAATGTGCACAGGTATATCAAATAAATATATTCCATTAAGCTTGTCACAAAAAAAATCCAGGAAAATTGAATCATTCCAGATGGTTGACCACGACAAATATAATTTTAAGGTTATATGTTTCAACAGAAGATCCAACCCATAACTTGAAAATATTAACAGAGTATGTTGTGAAGGTACACTCATATGTGTGGTTTAAAATTAAAAGTCAGTCATCATGTCGGTAAGGGAATTCCTAATTTTTTCCATATTTTAAATAAATCGAGATTTTAGCCTGAGGATATAAAAATTGTTGTAGATAAGAAATGCTTATTATGCCCATCCAGAAAATATTATTTTGGCAATGTTAGCTGATGATAGAAAACACGTCAGAGAATTGAGCCTCAGAAAAATTTAAAATTGAGACAAAAAAAATAAAGTCAAAAAGAATATTCGAGAGTTTAAAATTCCCAAGTTAAACTTCGAAGCAGACGATTACATAAATTTAATTGAATGGCAATCAGATTCCATTACAGATCCACCACTTACAGTATCTCTTTCTGATGATCAACTCAAGTCTATGATTCTAGACGTTCCAACCAATAGTAATATGTTTAATTTTCCATGCCATTCACAAGCAGTAGAACGTTGCGTTAAATTAGTAACTGAAGCATATAGTACAGTATGTGGTACAAAAGCACGAGATGGATTTATTCGGTCAAGAATTGCTTCCAGACTTGCTTTACAAAGATTTGAAACCAAAATCCAATATCAACCACTTTTAAGCTGAACCACTTGCCACTAACTTCAGTTTAATTTTTTAGGGTAAGCTAGTTACTTAAATTGAAATTTTTTAGGGGGGGGGGGGAACTCAATATGCAGCCACTCGTGCTGAGTTCTGGGTTGTTTTCATAATGCAAAAACAGCGAAGGTCTACAAGGGTAAGCGCCCGTGTAAACGCGTGGTCGCAATGATGAGTCTATTGAGAGAAGTGGAGACGCGCGTGATGACGCTCTAAAAAAAGGGGAAATTTTTTATTTTCCGGGATAATGTTAAGTGTAAAACTATTTTTTTTACAAGCAGGGAAGTTCATTTCACCCACCCATGGCTTTAAATAAGATGCATTTAATTTTTTTAAATGCGTTATTATTATTTTTCTGAAAAAATTGGCAAAATTTCGAAATTTCAAAGTGATTTGGGCACCTGAAGATATTAATTGATTTAGCTCATATTTTGTACTGTTAATAAGCATGGTAGTCCCCAACTATTCCCACCATAGGCGTTTTCAATTTCCGAAATTCGTGTTTTTCGCTCCACCCTACTGTACAATTCTGGGCTCCATATATGAGAAAGGACATAGAATCAATTGAAAGGGTTCAGCACAGAGCTACAAAAATAATAAAGGGGCTAGCAAATTTCGACTATAATGAACGTTTAAGTAAGCTAAACATGTATACACTGGAAAGAAGAAGAAGGAGGGGGGATTTGATTCAGCTTTTCAAGTTTGTAAAACAAGGGGACACAGAGGGCTTAAATTTCAATAGGGATAACAGAACAAGGGGTCATGGGTATAAATTGAATAAGACACATTTTAATCGGGATTTAAGGAAAAACTACTACTTTAATAGGGTAATAGACAGTTGGAACGCGTTGCCAGAAAATATAGTTAATTCAAAGGGAGTGTACGAATTTAAGACACAATTGGATAGTCAGTGGGAATTGGAGAATTCATAAACAAAAGACCAGCCTTGTTGGGCTTGAGCCTGTAGCTGGTCGTCAATATTTGTATTTGTATTATTTGTATTTGTATTAGTAATCACAAATTAGAGGAACATTAATATTCAGGAAACAGCAATCACAAATGCAGACAAATGCTTTCAAATCACAAAAATGCTATTTTTGCCTATTGAGCTTTACAAAGCTAATTCTAAGCTGTTATAAATTATCGAGTTAGACTGTTCTATCATCTATTTGTAAATTAAGATTGATTAAATTTGATTTCTATTGTTAATTATGTTTTACTTGAATATTTTGAAACCAAAAACCTATGGGGTCAAACAGAAATGAATTCTTGATACATTTTCTAGCATGTCAGCTGGTATATATACAGTACAAGAACATGTGTATCCCTGGTGTTTTGGAAATAATTGGTAAGACAAAGGCGTGTGTACCCAATTCTGAATAAACATTTTTAATGTAATCAACTGCAGTTTAACAGTTTCATACTCATATGAAACATGATAAAATCAACAAATAAAAAGCATGCCTTGTTTCTCAATATTTCACTCCCAGAAACTTGGAGCACATGGGCACAAATGGGAGTCAACAAGTCTCCAAGACTACAGTGAATGATAGCAGCTGCAATATATTTAGACAACTGCTTGGTGGTAATTTCGATGAGGTGGCACTTAGCTCGAGTAAACAGCATATGAGAAAAGTACATAGGAAATTAGCAATACTTTAAGACTGCTCAACTGTTTTTTAGTTGTGTGCAAAGCATGATCTGCATCAGATTATTTTATTTTCAATTAATTAAAGTAGGTATCCATGAAAGTTCTAGAACATTATTGGAATAAAAGGAATCCAGAGAAGACATTATGAAGAACGTAGAATATGACATGAAAACTGTTGGTTGAACTCCAAGTTGCAGTTTTTGCACATTCAGCCAATGATATCATATAAGAGTGGGCTGTTAAAATTCAACACACCCACTCACCTGTTTTGCTCAAAATGTTGAAAGCTCTCCAAGTTAGTTGCTATCTTTACTTTTATAAAAGGAAGTGTTTGTGTGTGTCTGTTCTTTCAGACGATCTATACCATTTACAGTCCTGAAATTTGGCACACAGGAATGATAATAAGATTGATATCAAAATTAAAAACTGTTTTGATCAAAAGCTTAACTTATAAAATTTAAAACTATACTTTTGGTTAAAAACTAAATAGAGAAAATATCTTACCTGGCCTTCTCATCAGGCGACATGCTGTCAAGGTCCACAGTCTGTAAAAAAGTGCAAGTTAAAATAATACAGGAAGTGGATGTTATATAGTTAGCAATCAGAGAACTAAGTTATTCCATTCATGTATTTTACATTTTTAAGTAATCCACAAATTTCAAATTAATTTATCCTAATTCTTCTACTTTTAAGTAATCCTTTCAATTTATAATGAAGTTAGAATAAGTACACTTTGTAAAAAACCCATTTGATGAATTCAAGATTTTAATGGTTAAATCCTAGTTTACGGTGCAGTCACCAAACTTTCCATTTTATTAGCAGTACTAACCAGTACCAATTATAAGTAGTGACAGAATTGAAATCATGCCAATGCTGTATTGAGGCCAGTTAATTAGTGATGTTGGATGAGTTTGATAGCACAAGGGCCATTTTAGTGATGCTGCGCCAGACACAACAAACGTCAAGTGATGGACATTCACCACAAGGAAAGTTTTTAGTAAAAAAAAAGAAAATCCCACGAAGGAATCAAACATATACCAAATACTGCTTGCGGGCAGTTAGCACAGTGGGCATACCTACTGAGCCAAGAAAGAGCCTTTTTAAAAATGATTTGGTCCTTCTTAACTGTAGAATGAAGGGGACAGTTTGAAGTTTAAAAACAATGATTTACAAATATACTGTTGAAACATAGTAAATATTTAGAAATGTTTTCTTGAAAAGTACTATAGCTTAACTGTCTTTACACTTTCAGTGATTTCTTTTGAAAATAATTTTAAACATTTCATGTACATGTTATATGTTTGCAAGCATGCTTTCAATGTTAACCTGTCGTAAGTCGTGCCACTTTTTGTAACATGAGTAGGTGCACCAGTCTTTTCGACCACCAAATTTGTTATATCAGATAGGAACTGTTTCTGGAATAAACTAATGTACTTTTATGGATACATATCAATAAAAAGTATTTTAAAAAGTTATTTAAAGAGATTTTTTTTTTAAACTGAAAATGTTTGAGTGCATTTCTTGATGATTTGATGGTAAGAAAGACTGAGGTATTTGTCTTATTTTTTCTTAGTGTCCCAATCAAATTATACTGCTTTCGCAGATCATTAGCAAGCAGAACAAAAGAAAAGCAATTGTCCATTGTTATACATTTGTGGTTCTAGAATCCCGAGCAGATAGTCGTATGCCAGGCAAATGGGACACGATGTTATGTTTACTACGATGAACATTCAGTCTATTGCAGCTTTTCTTCCACTTCCATCGTCACTTAAATCATCATCTTCTAATTCATCAAAAAGCTTGCACAACAGTCAAAGACTTTTCATTTTGAAGCGCTATCAACAGCTAGCCCACACCGCAACAATAAGGAGAGACAAAGTGCGACTAACAGCAGGTTAAGTAAACACTACTTAATCCATCTTGCCCTCATCTGGCTTCTTGTACTTGACTACACAATAATTTCCCTTGATGATATGTGCACCACTCTAAACATCCATTCTTGTTATGGTACATACAGTATATGTACAATATACACATCATATTTATACTACTATAAACATAATACTCTGTTGGTAGTATGTGACATGAATCAAAAATAGCATTTTTCAGACAAATGAAAGTTTATTCTAAATACTAACATATTTGTTGTTGAGAAAATGCCAAAGTCTGTCATTTGTCCAATAAATTGTACCAATGCAAAATTTTAGACATGTGCTATTGAAGTAATTCATTTTGAGCTGTGGCAAAATTTTATGAATTATGTGACATGTACTGCGTGCATAAAATTTGTATGCATACAAAAATTAACAGCAATCATATAAAAGCGCAGTGGGTGATTTGACTACTGAAGATTGCATCAAGTAATTTTTATTTTTAAATCCTGTATGTTTGAGATGAAAATTATTATCAGCCAATTTTATCCAAACATTAGGTGCAGCTACTTATTGAAAAGGTCCTAAGTTGTTTCAAACTTTGATTTAATGGTTAAATCTCTGGTTATTTGTCGACTCTTAAAAGTTTGCTTAGTGGAATATACAGAAGAACCAAATAGTACATGCTAGGAAAGTTGATTGCGTTTGGTAGTAAAGCAATGCTGAAATCATATGTGTCATGTAATTCAAAACAATTGAATGATAGGTTGGACTGAGGTTTTAAAGGCACAAGAGCCATATATGGCCATGCTGTGCAAAACATAACACAAACATCAAGTAATGACACATACACACAAGGAAAGTTTTTCAAGAACAGAAAAGATATACCACTAGAGAATAATCACACCTGACAGGAATCAAACCAATCTAATGAGCTTACAAATTTGAAAATTCTGTTTACTTTCTTATCATATTTAAAAAACTTTCAAAAATATCTATTAAAAAATACTTGAGGACAATCATGTGATAATCCTTGACCCATCACAACTATAAGAGCATCAGATCGAATCGTTGTTTAAGATGTGATTGAAAGATTGCTGAGTTATTACAAACCAAATTTGCTTAATCTGCTATGCTTAGCAATTGGTAACACTGTTTCGTGCATTTAATGACGAACTGATATTATCAATGTTTAATAGCAGATACCGTGGAAATAAAAATGTTTTGAGATATATTTAAATGAAGACTTGACTTTCAAATCAAATTTGATTCATAAGATTTACCGTCATATGCCCCCGACAATGTGACGAAAAATTTCTGCCCTTAGTTTACCAATGAAATTTAAAAACACATCAGTAAAACTGTTTACAGACAGTTATCTCATTCTTACTTTATTGGTAATGATGCGGGGGAAAACATGTTCACTTGCCATGATTCGGAAAATTCAGAATTTGGCAGTTTCAGCGGGATTCTTCTTCCTTCAGTCAATTCTAAGGCTACGTTTCGTTGAAAACGAAACTTAGTTCGCATGTGGCTGACTAGTAGCCTGATTTTTAAACTTTTGAAATTTCTGAGATATATTTTATCTAAAGCTAAACGAGCAGCATTGAATCTCTTAATAGCTTTTTTAATAGGTTTCTACTCAATGAGAAAGTTATATAAAAATCTAGTTTATATATTTCGATAATTTTCCTTTAATTTTTCAATAATTGGCAATGATTTTATTATCATGTGGCAATATAAAATTTTGTTTAGATAGGTGCATATTGCCGTGATTTGTTTCTGTTTGCCAATGGATTCAAAGACAAAAAAGTTGTTTTTGTCAGACAAATTAAAAAAGGTATCAAAATTGCGTACCAGTTTATTTTTAAAAATTTTCTCTCTTTTTCAAAAAATGATTCACTGAGCTCCAGAGTATACGTTCATATTTTTCTTATCATGTTTTCTCATAATCCGCAACTTTTAGTTTTTAGTTCACATGTCTCATGGTGACCAAATGACAAAAGTTGTATACATATTTTAATTTTTAGTGTAATTTTTTATTAGATTTTTTGTTGTAAAGTGAGCCATGAATTATCCATTTATCTGCATAATCTAACGATCAAGTTTAAAAAAATCCTAAATTTGATTGTTATGTTTGTTATCATTAAAATTATATTGGTAATGATATCATATTAGTATAATTTCATATCAGGATCACTCACCAATTAGTTTTTCCATCTTTTCTTTTGACTTGGAAGATGAAATTCCATACAAAGACATCAGAAACAAGACAAAAGTTTTTTTGGGGAAATTAAATGGTCAAAAGGTATTGATAATGAGTTCAAGTATGTCCAAATGCTTTTGTTAAGTTGTTGGTATAGGTCAAAAGAATACTAAGCTTGTATAATTTCTTTTGGGCTAGTTAAAAGTACCATAGCTGATGTCTTGTGTTGGTTTCATAAATACCATTACATTTGTTCACAGTTTGAATTTTTCATCAAACATTTGGGTTGTACAGATCACTTTTTATCATATTTGAAATACATTGGATTGTTGTTGCTCTTGTCGTGCGGGCCATATATGGCCCAATTTGGGGGTGACGTGGCCCCGGAGGGTTGGACTTCTTCATTCATGACACATCTGTTTTACAGGAAGGCCCCTTTCATACATCCATTCACTCACACATATCGTAATTTAGATCCCAATCAGATGCCGATAATCACCTGATCAGGAACACCCAGAGATATTGATTTGGTATGGGAACATGGGGGACTTTGTGACCACGACTTATTTAACGTGCACCAGCCACCATTAGCGAACACGACGGTCTTTAGCCAGGTCTAAGTGCCGATCTCACAACCATCAGAATTGCAGGCTCTGCTGAGGACAGTCCCCCATGTTCCCATACCAAATCAATATCTCTGGGTGTTCCTGATCAGGTGATTATCGGCATCTGATTGGGATCTAAATTACGATATGTGTGAGTGAATGGATGTATGAAAGGGACCTTCCGATGCGAGCCCGGCGCTCTACTGACTGAGCTACTGCGGCTAATACTTTGGATTCATTTGGTTAAACAAGAGAATGCTATTTTATTACTTTTATCATCAACTTTTCTTGTTAAAGAACAGAATTTGAGAAAAAAAATATCGTTATGTACCAGATTGTACTAGCCGACCTTTTTTCTCTAACACGTAGGGGTCGGGAATGTGCATCAACATCAAGACTGGGGAAATAAATTATTGAGCGAGAGTTTTTCTCATCAGTGGCTTTGCTTTCCGTTTCGGTCAGTTCCTTTCTCTCCCTTGTGTCTGGCCTTTAAATTCAGAAATGCCCAGGAATAATTTTACACCGATCTTCAAAGGTCCCATTCTGATCCCTTAATCCCATGCCGGGAAGGGAGAAGAGTAAACATATTCGGGATGCATGGGTAACGGATGAAAAGGCTGCTTTGAGATGAGCTTTTGATCCTGAGTCGACATAACTAATGGATTCCGCAGGTGTGGGCGGATGCCATGAGTTCCGAACAGAAAGACAACTTCAAGTGTTCCTCTTGAAAAACACTTGAAGGGGGCTTGGAAATCCCCCCCCCCTCCCCCCAGTTCACACCTGTGATCTGAGAGGTTGGAGAGAATGAAGTACAAACAAGAGACTGATTCTGACTGTTGAAGAGAGACCTCTCTGTTGCACAGCCATTGTGCTGGTTCGAGGCAGGGTTCGATGTCAATGGCTGTGCCCAAATATTTCTAAAATTGTACATACCCCTTGTAAATATTGAAATTATTTAATAAATAGTATAAAACAGCTGTCTGTCAAATTGTTAAATTACGGCACAATTATTTAAAAAAAATTGACTTTTATGCTATGCATAAGTAATAAAAGTATGTCAAATATTAGAGTTTTTATCATGTCACTTTTAAGTTGATTTCTTCCTTTAAATCTCCAAATTTAACTATGAAAAATTTTTCTGTATTAGTCTAAACCTTTTTAAGCAATTTTTTTTTCCTAAACATTTAGTGTTTTTAAGTGAGTTTGCTAACTGCACAAACAAAAAACCAGCAAGTTGTCAATGGCATGCGATTATTCCTGTCAGATTCGATTCCTTCCTGGGTATATTTCTTTTCTGTATGAGAAAAAGTTTCCTTTTTGTGTGTTTGTTCATTTACTTGACATTGTTTGTCTTGTATTTGGTGCAACTTAGCCATATATGGCCCCTATGCCATAAAATTAAACCAATTAATCAACTAAAAAAACTTGCTATCAACTCATACTATAAAAATTAAAATTGAACCACTGCTTGAATAAACTTGTTGGCATTTTCAAGTAGAACTTAAAAAAACTAGTCCATGATGAAAATGAAAAAAAAAAATTATCTTTTCATAATTTTAAACAGTTTTTTTCAAACAAATGAAGATCTTCTGTACGAGTTAATTTTTCTCATTTCTATTTTTTTCTTCCCATTTACAAAAAATAAAGTATTTTTTGCAGAATGATAGCAGGAATATACAGTACAAAGTCCCAAATCCTGACGTCCAAAATTTTGTTTTTCTCACTCTTTTACATCTTTCTGTCAATTTATAAGAACGAGGAGTTAAACCTGGACCTAATCAATGAAACAATGCAAAATGATGGACATGTTCAGTGTTTTTATCACACAAAAAAAATTAGAAGATTTGCAAGTAAAATTTGTTGCATTGTATTAAAAATATTTATTTTCTTTTTTAAAAATTATTCCTATTTATATATTTGCTATTTTACTATTTAAAATGCAAAATTCGCATTTGAAAAAGGAGGTTAGATCAAGGTTTTTAGACAAAAATTGCAAATAATCCGAATTTTTGAAAATCCGGAATGGCCAAGGTATGGAGGATTCTGGATTTTGGACTTGTAAGAGAGATTGTTATTTTCCATTGCCTTATGCAGAAGCTATTAAAAATTCTGAATTGTAAGAAAATTAACTTTGTTCTGTCTATGCTATATATTTATTTGTGTACATCTGTAAAACAACGAGGAAACTTGTGCGTAAAAAAGTTTGTCTGAAATCCTTAAGTATAATTATTTTATGGCAGGAATATTTTTATTTTACTTCCCTGAGCAATTTTATAACTGAAAATTTTTCTTTTCATTTAGAATTTATCAAATTTGACAGAGCCTGTAGGTTATGTTTCTGGATGGGATACTGAGAACGGAATCTTTGGTACTGGTATTTCTGCCTGTCCAGATCATCTTATATCTGGCTTGGAAGTAATTGGATTCTTTTGTCGGTTAAATGAAGCTGTTGAAGCTGAAAATGAGCTGCTTAATATTTGTGAACAGAACTTCGGAACTCTGAAGGTAAGGCCTTAAGAACTAAGCAGTGAAAAGTCAGCAACTTAAGTGATAATTGTTCATTTTCTCACATTAATCACTCATTTTATAGTTTTCTTCTGCAAACCTAATTCATTTCATATTGATAAATGAACCAAATAATTTGAATGATATATACATGAAAACAGGTTTTATATTAAAAAATTATTATCCTTTTAACTTGCTATTTTATATGCAATACATTAATATAATGCTATTGTTAAGATATTGTGTGCCAAAAAAAAAAGAGATATTGAGTACATATTTGGCAAAAATAATTTTTCACCCATAATTCTTTGATTAAATAATTTTATTAAAAATTTTTTCAATCCTCCCAGCTTCCATGAAATGCTATAATTTTGAATTGGTGTTGGATTTATTGAATTGTGTACCTATGTAAGCCTTGAAACTCCAATACACACTGGATAAACTAACTACCATGTCTTGTTTTAAAACCAAAAATATTTCTAGAAGAGTTGAGTCCCTTGGGTCTTTCCACTGAATATGCCCCTGACTATATCTGATTGAAACAAAACTTATTTATTTTATTTTTGGAGAATTTTGCTTATCAAATTTTTAATGCCACCATTGAATTGTTAACTGCAAATCTAAAGTACTTTACAACTTTGTTTTTGTTTATTTCAGCTTTACACATAGATTGACATTTTATACCAAATTTTCATCAACTCAAATGTTTAATATAATAAAAGTGTTAAAATATCTTTAAAACTCAACTCAAGAAAAAAAAATTTCACAAATTAAATGATCCATGTTATTTAGAATTATGGGCAGCTACATTTCTGCTGCATCTTATGTGGGATACTATTTTATTTTAACTCAGTTTATTATTTTTATTTGAACTCAGTTTATTTTGATGTGAGTTCTAAATTCTACTTTTTTATTCCAGATTGAATTAGAAAACCCTTTAGTGCTCTTTATATGGAATGAAAAAAATGAAAGTGCTTCAATAAATGTTCAAGCTAAATCGTATTCTCCATATTATGGTACTTTCATTGATGTCTGTGTTGAAGAGTTAGTTTACAGTCCAGTAGTTTTAATAAGAGCTCGTGGAGAAGTTCCCCTAATTCTAGAAATAACTTCTGATCCAGGTAGGTTAAATATATTTATGAAATGTGTTTCTAATCTACACTTTAGTCAATAATTATAACTTTATTCGTCTACATTTTTGATAGTGATGACATTTAAATTTTTTTACAACATTTTTTTTCATTTTTATAAAAAATTACTATTATTTAGTCCAGTCATTTAATTCATTGGTATGATGAAATGGTCAATAATTTTGCTTGAATCAATACTTAATTTTTCTAAATACCCAAGCTATAATTTGAAGTGTTGTTTTCTTTTAGTTACCATCTAAACTAAATGTATGATGTTTGGAATGTAAGCAAAGATATCACACAGATTTAAATTTTATATTAACATAACAATGTTAATTTTTTTGAGGAATTCTTAATTGTTTTGCAATTGATGTTTATTGAAGTAAATGCTTTGCATTGTATTATAAAGAAATAACAGTTGTGAATCTTAAATGACAAGTAGTTAAATGAGAAAGAGGCTGCATAAGTTTAATTATTTCTGCTTTCCTATTTGTAATACCATTATTTTGTTATAAAGTGGAATAAAATATTGAAAAATTGGAAAATTCTAAAAAAATATGAAGTCATTTTGTGATCTTGTCACAATTAACAGAATACTTGTGTTTTTGATTGCTTTTAAATTAAATTTAAGCTTATAAGTTGGAAATAGGGTTTACATATTTATGTACTGCTGTTTAATTTTTTAACATTCCAGTTGATTCAAATAACTCTGTTTGAAGTATTTTTCATCTTGAAATTCGAAAATTACTTTGCTGTTAAATGTGATGCCATTAACACAAGGAAAGACACTTGGAAACTACTTAGTGAAAAGGAATGCTGTACATACAAGCAAATATTGAGTTTGAGGTTTTAAGGATTTAAAATACTAGTGTCTGTTTGAGCAAGGAGCATCTGCAAGTACTAACGAAAAGTGTAGAAGCTTAATTTCACCATTATTTACATAAGTTGGATTTTCTGGCAGGTGTGAAAGTAGGAAATGAGGACATCAGATTGTGAAATGAAAGCTGACTTAATTCTTTAGTAAAAATACATTCACATATGCTCTTCAAAAGGATTAGTTTTACTATTGAGAATGACATTATAATTTTAGCCAATTATGTGTTTATGTTATTTTGCTATTTTCCTTACTATTACATGTGGTCTGGTGCTAGCCAGTTCATCCTAGCTAGTTTTCCATATATTTGAATGGAATACAAATGATTTATTCCTATCAACTTATTAAACCTTATTACCAACTATTTAAATTATTCTTTTTAATTTTTCTTTTAAGTTGAAAATTTTGAGTGACCTTTTCAAACATAAATTTAAACATGTGTTTTATTTTAATATTTAATACTTCACTTCCCTACTTTTACCGTAATTCTGTATTTACATACCAAGTTCAGTACATTACTAAAATGATTGATTATATTTCTTTTATCAATAACAGCCATCTATGATTAATGTTTTTCAGATACTTTGAAAGAAAATATTGAACTAGGAATTGAGAGACTAAGAACAATTTTCCAAAGTCAAGTTGCTGCTTTTATTTTGAAAAATTCAAATTTTATTCTGCATTCAATTCAAGACCAAACATCAGATTCTAACTTGACATGCAAAGACTTGTTGAAGTTGATTCCAGACACAGAAACAAACAAATCTAAATCTAAAAAGAATGTTCAGAAAAAGGTATAATTATGTTAATTTTTAATGTTCTCATAAAACTGAATATATTGTTTTTTTTTTTTTTTTGCTTTTATGTTAAATGATAAAAAATATTTTCATTTAAATAATTTACAATGTCTCATAAAAATGTTTAAAAATATTTCATAAGAAAAATGAAGGTTTAATTAATTTTGAAATCCTAGTTTTAAGCTTTACAATGAAGTTTTGTCAATTTTTTATAAATCACAGGTATTTTTAGTTATATTAGTAGTGAAATTCCTAACAATAAAATTTGTTTGTGTGATTGATAGACATTTTAAATTCATAGTTTTGTAAGTTTCCTATATTGCCAACTATTCCATTTTTATCAAAACTATTGCTTTTATATTAGGCACACTTGTTTTTTTGAGATACACATAAGATAGTCGGAATGCTGCTTGCTCAGATTTTCTTGCCTTAAAAAAGCTTTGCCTAAACTGTAGCCATATTTTTATCATGAATAAGTAGTAGTTTTGTTCAATTAAGTATGCATAACAATATAATTATAAATAAGTAGAAAATATGTGTGTAAAAATTCTGAAAGAAATCATGAGGTATGAATTCATTTCTATAACAGACTATTTTGCATCAAGGATAATTTTTTGTTAAAAGCATTTTGTCATTTGCTTGGAAGTTTGAAAACAAATAGCCTACGTAATGTTTTATAAGTAATCTTAATGTATCTAGTAATTCTTCAATAATCACTTTTAATCACTTTACTTGTACTCAACCCAACTTGTTTACTAAATTTTTATTACTTATGAAGGAATATTGTGTTTCACTCATTGAAAATTGAATTGGGCTTATGTATTCTTTATTCATATCTATATCAACAGGTGAATGAGTCAATGAGTAAAATACAATAATGTTAAATGCCTTGGCTGAATACATCCTGTGTATTATTATTGAATTGGGCTTATGTATTCTTTATTCATATCTATATCAACAGGTGAATGAGTCAATGAGTAAAATACAATAATGTTAAATGCCTTGGCTGAATACATCCTGTGTATTATACTAATATTGTCAGTTTACCTTAAATGTTACATGAACTCACTGTACACCAGGCCTCAAAATAGATTTTTTAATACAGGTGCACCTTGTGCACCTAAGTTCTTAAATTAGGTGCACATTTAAAAAAACGTAATATAAGAGCATTAATGTAATGTAAACTACTTTATTTGTTGGGTATGTTAACATAGGTAGTAGTAGATAGTAAATAAAAATATTTAAAGAATTTTTCTTACCTGCGAAATTATTATTTATAAATATTCAGTCATCATCAGACACGTCTACGCATTTGGCAGATCTCTTCCCATAAGGTTTAGTGTCCATCCTTCTTTTTGTATTTTTCCTCCATTGCACTTCAGAAAGATATCAATGGCACAATCATGATGAGGTAACCAACCAACGACCACTTCCTACCTGCACAGGTTTTAGAATTTTTGCTTCCAATGATTCACCAACTTTTTGCAGCTCTGCCCAGTTCTTAGAATAATACATACATTACAAATACTTATGTTACAAATAAGTCATTCATTAGAGATTCCATTTGCGTCAAATATTTTGAATTTCGCATAACAACTTTGATGCAAGTTACAGCCGATAAACACAAAAATGTATGCAAAGTAGATGTCTGTGACTGTCACGAAGTAGCTTGTACACCCACTCTTGGCTCCGAAATTAATTGCTGCACCATCTAATGTACAACAATTAGTCTTGTTTTAGTTTCTTCTAAACTTAGGTTCAAGCAATCTTTCATAGTACTTTCCTAATAATTCTTTTCCAACACCCTTTTTAACGTTAGGTGAACTGCGTGCACCTAGCAGGAAAAAATTAGGGGCACAATTTTATTTTCATGTGCACCTGTGCACCCGGGTATTTCGAGCCCTGCTGTACACCAATATCCATTCAGCTAGTTACAATGTTCCTTACCCTTATTTATAGTTATGACTGCAGTGTACAACTAATTGAAATAAAAGTTGCCTCATAGAACTTGCAAATAAACTAAACAATTAGTAAAAATGCCTGACTAGCTTTTATTTTTTATGTACACTTAATTTTTAATTAAAATCTGATTTGATAATGCTACATCCAAAACAAATTACAATTCTACAATGTCGTTTTTCTTTTTGTTGCATATGATCCATAACCATTTGCACTCGGAAATTCTTTGATATTTGTTCTACTTTAATATAATGATTTTTCTAACAGCATTCTCTGAATTTGATGTACTTGTTCAATGCAGTGATTTTCTTTTTTACTGTGCATAACCTTTGTACTAAGTAATTCTGTGTGGTTCTTTAATATTTTGCTTTTCTTTTAGCGTCCTCTAGATTTTGATATACTTGTTCAAATTAGTGGAGAGGCTGCTCTTGAGAACACTTTCAACCACTCTGTTGTTATTCATTGTCAAAGACGTAAGCATTTCTATTTTATTTTACTACTAGGATAAATGACCTTTCATATGACGGATGCCTAACAAAATTTATTTTGGTCAAACTTCTTTTCTTTTTATAATCCTGATGGTGTGTTATCACTGGCTATAAAAAACCTTTTCCAACCACTATCTGTCAACTTGCCTTACTTTCGCATGTTTTTTTTTTTTTGAGTAATACTGATAAAGCAGTATTATTGAAAAACTTAATTTTTGATCAATACTGGTAAAACGATGAACAGTATGCAGCAATCGTTTTATACTCAATGTTAATTCTATGGTGATTTCGAATATAATGATTTTTTATCTTTTAGATCTCGTTTCGCTCGTGATATCACATATCCAATCAAAACAATTAGAAACTCTGACTACTTGTGATGTCACACAACCAATCAAAACTTTAATATCCACAGAAAATACAGGAGATCTAGCGTTTAATACCATTAAGATTATATTTTCATTACAAATTATGTTATTTCATGATTTTTTAAAATATGTTTTATTCATCATAAACATAATTCCTTTTACACATTGTTGTTTTAATTTTATTACCTCTTTTATACAAAGTGATGCATCTATTGCTTGTATTTCCAGGTGAATTTCGATGTGCTTCTGTATCATTACCGATTGATGTAATTGTGAATGCCCATGAATCTAATTCTACTTATGCAGCTTATAAACTGTTACAGACTGCAGTTGATCAGCAGTTACTGAAATTTAGCCAGTGCCTACTAAAATATGCAAAGGTACCTATTTTTTTAGGAATAAAATATTTCTTTTTTGATACACATCCTATTTCCATAAAATTATATTCTACTTGAACCAGCTGTTGGATTGTCTTAGTAAAAAATAAATATGTCTTAATTCCTTTAATTATGTATTTAATGAAATGTTGACATATAGTTTATTTTTAAATACTTGTCTCACATGTTAAGTATTATTCATAAAATAAGTTTTTCTTACCTTTTTGCATTGTTTCTTTTCTAGGTTTACTGCTCAAATTGAGTAAAATAATTGATGAATAAAACACTGAACTTATATTTCTAAATGAGAGTGGGGTGTTTGACTTTGCAATTTAAAATCCTCGTCATATAAATTCAATTTTTTATTTTATCACATTGCTTAACTTCATTATTAATTTTTTAATTAGTTGTTGGATGTAGTATCACCTGTCCCTTACCACTTTTATCCTGACTGTTGGGAATTTCCAATAACACTGATCTTTCCATTGGAAAAGTCTGATAAAGACCTAGGTAAATATTCTAAAATATTGGATTAAGCATAAATTTGATGTATGTGTGTGAATTATTTGAATGGTTAAATTATTTAACATGAAATGTATTAGTAACAACTAACTTATCAAATTAATACTTTGTATATTTTTCTCTGTATTTAATCTTTTTGTATAACCATTTATTATATATTTTTAATAATGATTTGCCATTTATAGTGAATTTATTGAATTTTTATTATTTCTCATGATATTATACTATATATGTATGTTGTATTACATGTAGTAGTAAAGGGTTTGTGGTTGGTCAACTAAAAAGATGGCTTATTGAGACATACTATAACATTAACAACATGAATTTTAAACTTTGTGACCATGAATATATGGTTGAGACATTTAAGCTTTATGAAAATCAATGTCAGAAGATAGTGTAAAATTATATGCATGATCCATATTTAGAGGTTGGTTCAAGTTTTGAGACTGGCATTAAATCAATAAGTCTGCTTGGGAACTTATTTAAGAAATGAATTGAAAATATAAATAGAGAGTGATTACGAGTGAAAAGTGTTTCAAGATTTCATCACGTATATCTTCAGTAATAATTAGTTTAAATAATTATGATAGTTATGACATTTTTAGTTGTTCTAATATTGATAAAGGCCTTCGTGGATTTGAAAAAAATGTCATAATCACAAATTACATTTTAGTTTACATATTTTATTACCAAAACTATCATCTAATGAGGCTCAAATTTTTTTAATGCAGCACCTAATCCTGTTTAATATGAATACCTTGATATTTGAAGGCAATTGTAGTAATGCCTACAAAAAGCAGGTATCAGGTTCAGAATTATTCATATTTTTATTAAAATATTCTGTATTTAGTTGTAAGGATCTTTATCTGTTTATTAGCATTGTTGTGTTACCTTCAACAAATAAAGTGCAACTTAACAATTGTAAGAGTGAAATGTTGAGTTTGTAAATGGATATTTTAATGGCCTGTCAGATTACAATTTAAAACCATGTAAGCCAATCACTGTTCCTCTGCATCATATACACATGATTGCTTTATTGTGTAACATAAATGAAGGGTGTCACTCAATATTTTATAACTTTACTCTTAAATTTTTACATTGAATCTATTTTAACTTTAGAGAATTACAGGAAAGAGCTTCATAAACAACTGCTTCTCCCTTTGGATCAGCCCTTCCTAAAAAAATTGAACTCCTGTGATTTTTCCAAGACAAGTTCCTCTGGTCATCTATTTAATCCTCATGAAGGTTTAAGTTCGTCTGGAGGTAAAAACAATCTATATATATAATTCTCTTACGTGGCACGCAAAAAAGACGTTATTTGTTATCGCGTTTTTGGCAACATTGTACGATTGTTTGTTTATCACAAAACCTTGCGCTTCAATTGAATTTATAGTGTCATCGGATGAAATTTTATTCAAAGAAAATGCATTTTAGTCGAGCTGTTGCAGTTAATAATAGAAATCAAAGAAAGCGGAGGATCTTTTCAGGGCCATTTAAAAAAAGGTCCTTTTCAGGGCCAACAATTATAGTCCAACAAGACGCTTGCACTACAGCTTTTGACGACAAACTCATTGAAAATGCGTGGGTGGCTCGAGTGCAGGAGTAAATGTATATACAAACAACATGTTGTGTATTCAATTTCCATATCAACAGTCACATTTCGAGTCAAAATTTGCTCAAAGTTTTCATTTGAATTCGGATTCCAGAGGTACTGTAAATATCTCTTCTGAAAAACATAAAAAAATTTAGATTTGAAAAATATTTTTTTGGAATATCATATTTTGTAAACAATTTCTTCTGCTAGGACACATGTCTTCATTGTTGCGAGCGAAGCGAGCATATGTTTGCGTAGCGAACCAATGAGGATTGCGGAGTAATCCTCCGAGGGTTGGCGAGCGTTAGCGAGCAGGGGGCAGGCCCCCTAGTTGTTTAATATTTCTCTTACATTGCATTGTGACTTAATACTGTAATTTATATTCATTTGAATGTACTACTACATCATCTCTGCTATTGCAAAAGGAAGTGTTTGCTTGTCTGTCTGTTGTCCAGATGAATCTATTGCACCTACGACCATGAAATTGAGTACATAGGTAGTCCTAAAGGTGACTGAATTTACCTCGAATTTAAAAATTTAATCTAGAATGTTTTAAAATTAATTTATTAACTTTTTTCCAGTGTGATTCTTTTTTTCTCGACCATGCGTTTCGTAAATTCCACTTTTTGCCGTGATGCATGATGGACTATTTTTGTTACTAGAGATTATTGGACGCGCGATAAGTTTCAACTCTGCCAATTCTCCTTTTATTTCATTGGTTCTTTTCTTTTTTTTAATGGATTGTAAATTGGAAGAATTACTGCTTACATTAATTCTTTGAATCGGTGAGCATTAAGACTTTTTAAAAGCATAACTTACTTTCTGTAGCTTTAAGACTTTAAAAGTATAACAATATTTAGTTTTTAGCTCAATTAAAAAAAAAAGTATATCAATATTTAATTTTGATCATGTATACAATTTTTTGATTATTACTATTTAATTTTTATCATTTTGGTTTTGATTTACATTCTTTGTTGGAATCAGTGAAGTTTAGCATTAAGACTTTTTAAAAGCATAACTTTTTCACAGGCAACATTGTGCTGATACTGCATTAATTAAATATTTGCCAAGGTGTTTATCCTTGATATTTCAACCTTTTTGAAAGTGAAAGAATTAACATTTATTTTTTTAAATACTACTTCTGTTGCGTATTATAAATAGCCATGAGATGTATTTTCCCCTGTGATGAACTGAAAACTAGACTGATTCTAGTTGTAGTAGGTGTAGCAAAATCACATGCTATGAAAGCTTGAAACAATGCATCATAAGACCGTATTTTAACCAGACTAGCAGCTCAAGAGGTACTATTGTTTTATCATATAACCTGAATCCAGAGTGCATTAATTTTTTGCAAACTGTTAGAATGTTACACAAACCACTCTGGTTTGCAACTACGCATATTAAATACAGGAGATAGAAGAACTGCATTAGTCAGACTAGGACCTACAGCTTTAAGTGGATTATGAAATGCTGTGAACAGCCATACAGTACTGACCACATTTGATTTCCAATCAGCAATCATAGGAAGAGTAGTAATGAAAGGTTATATAAACGAGGCCAACACCTCATTGCATCGAATGACTGGTCAAATGTGTTGAACAGTTGCCAATCAGAAAAGTAAACAAAGTGAATAATAAAATTTATCTAATAATTAAAGATTATATTAAACTTTCTAATACTGTACCTTTATAAAAGTAGTTATGTTCATTTTATTATTTGAAGTCATTTTATAATAAAATTACCTTTTGAGTTTAATAAGGTTTTCATTTCATATTCCAGTTACGGGAGGCACTCCTTCTATTGTTCAAGGGAAATACAGCTATCACCATTATATGCAAGACCATACCAATGACAATGGCTGGGGTTGTGCATACCGTTCCTTGCAAACAATAATTTCATGGTTTAAATACCAAGGTTACATAGACAAAAGTATTCCAACTCACACAGAAATTCAAGAGGTATGTATTTGATATTTAAGTTACTAATTTTTAGTGTACAGAAAAATCTGATTTAATATACGAGGGTGAGTCAAATATAAATTGGACTTTTTATATGTTCATTTATTTATCATAAATAATTATAAACACAAAACCTTTAACTTTTCTCAAACTTTTTAGAAGTTTGTAGATCTTTTCAAAGAAACTTTGAGGTTGAGTCGTCAACCAATTGTGCATGCCATCCTCTTGTACAGAGGAAGGAACGGAAAGAAAGAGGCCATCTATCGGGTTCCTCAACTCATAACACATTGAGCACCCTACTCTACCAGCCTGCTCAGGATCATCTAAAGAGTCTTGGTTTTATATTTGACTCAACCTCACAGTTAGATAATTTATCATGTATTATAATTATTTATTCATTGATTAAAATGCATAAGTGTGCATTGTAATGAATAAAACTGATCATTTCACAAACCAAGCTTTGTAGTTTTCTCTTTTTAATGTGGTTTCCTAAAATTTTTATACATCTTAATTTTATTTTCTAGAGAAGTTATGAACTCATACTACATAATGTTTCTGAAATATGGTTTTAGGACAAAAGCAACAACAAATGTAATTTATATTACAAAATGTCACCTACAATCTCACTAATAGTTAATGTTATCAAAATAGAACTGTAAATTGTTTAAAATATTTAAGTTTAATAGCTCCTAAACAATTTAAAATGCTTGCCTCAGAATAATTATATTTTCTTTTAGAATTGCTCTGCCTTTGGTTATTAGGATTATAGAATTTGCTTATGACTTATAAAACGTGTATTGTTAAAATTTTGTGACAAAATTTAAAAAGGTACATGGTGTTATTTCTCTACAGGCTTTAGTAGCAGTTGGTGACAAGCCTCAATCCTTCATTGGATCAAATAAGTGGATCGGCTCTCAAGAAGTTAGCTTTTGCTTAGATCATCTTATACAGGTCAGTCCTTATAAATGTGCTAATTCTGTTTTTCTTTCTAACTGCAACTTTTCCTAAATAATTAGTTTTATATTTAGTAGTTAATATACTATTTTAACCCTCCAGGTGGTTGTCTCACAGAGCACTATTAACAAAACTGACCAGATCTTAATGGACAAGATATCTTACCCATAGACAAAAATTAACCAGATCTTGATCTTGTTATCATAAGAAACAGCAATATCCTGATGATGAGATATCTCATCATTAGCAAAATTAGTCAGTTCTTTATTGACGAGATATCTCATCAAAACCACTTGAAGAGTTATTTATTAAGTTAAATTTTTTTTAAAAATTACGTTGAGGAATGGGTCATTTTGACCATGCTCCTTCGTGTAGCTCAATATAAACTAGCCTTTGAAATAGAGTTGTCAAGAGGTAGAACATTAAAATTTGAGTTGGACAAAGTAGCACAAACTGTGAAGTGGCACAAGAGGGCAGTCAGGAATGTCTTTCACAACAATCCTGTGGAGATGTCCTTGGAGATAGTCGTGTCTGTTTAAAATTCTGAAGTTGGCTGCAAAGATCAGTCTGGGGAGATCCAATGGGACCGGATTACATAGTAGGCTTTCCCAGATTTTACCCTTAGCATCAGTCTCTTGAGTTTTGTGTATGTATCTCCCTGCTGATTTTACAATGGTGGGAAAATGCCTGGTTGTATGGTAAGGTAATAAGAGGCCGTGGAAGGTTGCAACCATGTGTAGCCGGTGAGGCTGCCTTCTCATCACCGTGAATGTTGCAATGGCTGAGTATCCATTGGAAGAGAACAGTCCAACCAGCACAGTTGAGTTCATAACTTTTTTGTTTTGCCTCTTCTACCTGTGCCGAATCACTATTGTGGAAAGAGTAGAGGGAGAGAATTGCTGATTGTGAATCAACAAGAAAAACAGTGCATCTATAGGAAATAGTTAAGTCAGATAAATAAGATGTTGCTTGTCCAATGGTCTCAAAGTTCGTAGCATTCATGCCCACAGAACACAAACCCTCAAAGAGCCTTGCACAATAATAACTGGCTCCAGCTGTACGGTCCTCCTGGGCAGAACCATTGGTATATATATGGAGCCAGGTATCCTTTGGATATCTAGTTACAATGGTTTCCCGGGCAAGAGGACGGAGAACAGCAAGAAGATCTCTCTCTTTTTCCTCTTGAAAATTAATTGAAAGGTTTGAAGGTGGAAAACTGAGGGTGGGAGGGAAACTCCCTTTAAGGCAGAAAGGCTGGCGAGTATTATTTTTAGTATTGTATTTATTCAACGGGTTCTCGGATTTAGAAAGGAATGATTGATGTGTTTCAAGTCTCTTTCTAGCGAGTATCAATTCCCGCCTGTGCTGAAGGGGAAGTCTTTTGCATTTTTCAAATTGTTTAAGAAGTTGTTTCTCTCTTCTAACTTTCATAGGTTCCAAACCAGTTTGAATTTCTAGGGCAGTAATAGGCACCCGTTTTCAAGAATTTTCATTGCCTAATTAATACAGTCAGTACCGGCTGTATATGGTCACCCTCTTATTAGGTCACCCAGCTTGTATGGTCAGTTTTCTTAAGTCCCATCCAACTTAATAGGGAATGTGTTTTAAAGTGCACCGCTAAAATAGTAATTTTATTTTCCTGGTTATTGGTTATGTGGTCAGGTTTTTTTATCTTTTCAATGAGGTTATTATTATTATTATTTTTTTTTTTGAAAAATAGTATTTGTTGTAATATTTCTTGAGGTGGGAGCAACACAGGGAATCTACCAGAAGAAAAAAAGTCTTTGCGATGACTCCGGAGAGGACCTGAATTTACGCCTTTACTTCCCTTCCCCCTATTACTCTTTTGCATGGAATCATCGTTGGCGCTACCCACCCCCCTCAAATCTCTTCCTCCCCAAGCACAACAGGTAAACATCTGTCTGTTTATTGGTTGAAGTTATCTCTCCCTGTTTGAAAAATACGTTGAAATTGAAAAGAAAAGAGTCTTGGAATAATTTGGTTTCATTTGGATCATACATGGCGTATAAGAACGTTCATTAAGTTAAAATTTTTTAATTTTATTATTATTTTTTTAGTCTGCTGATGAATCATTCCTCTGCGCAAAATAAAAACGGAAACAAAAAAATTTAGATTCTGCGATCTTTTATACTGTTGCCATTCCAAAGAAAACAATAATAATTAAACTCCATTATATTCAGTTTAAAATGTTCAAGATTGAATTTTAAATTCGCTGCGACACAAAAATTGCAAATCATTCGGACTACCTGTGTGTCAAATCCCATTATTGTAAGTGCCGTAGATTCGTCAGGACTGTGATAACGAAAAACAGAAAAACAAACACTTCCTTTTATAATAGCAGAGATAAGTGCATTGAATATGGATGCACGCCTACTGTACTTAAATTTCTAAAATAAGCTAATAAATTTTATAAAAGAAATATTGCATATTTCTTACTGTTGTTTTTACTTTGTGAATTAATTTATAAAATGTTCTTAAAAGTTTAATTATTTATTTAGGAGCACTATATTCCGATAGGTGAATTTAATCCTGCCATAATTAAATAGTGTAGTATTGTTCCGCATATATGGTCACCCTGCTTAAATGGTCTGATTTTTCTAGACCGCTAGGTGACCATATAACCGATGCTGACTATATTAGCAATATCAATGTTTTGGTCAGTCGAATAAAAAGCTATATCGTCTGCAAAGGCAAGATATTGGATACCATGGATTTTCTTGAAATTTTCAATTAGATCGTTTATCCTAATGTTGAACAAGAAGCAGCTAATGACAGCAACTTGTGGTAGACCATTTCTCATTTGGACGAATTTAGAGAAGGTTGATTTATATATCTAACCCTTGCATGTCTCTAGCAAAGGAAGGAACTAATCCATTTAAGAATATGCCCTTTAATTCCAATGTTTGACCCCTTTTGAATAAGTTTCATCCGTAGCAAGGAACATTAACAACTAGGCAAGCTGTCATTCAGACTAATACAGGTCTTTAATGACTTTACTTTCTTGCCACTTTAAAAAACACCAATTGGTTCTCAAGGCACCTAGTCAAAACAATGACCAATATAAATTGAAAAGAATTCAGAAGTTTGATTGGATGTGTGTAAGACTTCTAAATACACAAAATTTAAACTTGAATTTCCCCTGTGAATATTAAGAGATAGAAGTCATGTATAGAAATGTTAAATTTTAGTTATACTGTATGATCCAAAAGTCACAGAAAAAGTAAACATCGAATGATTTGAAAAGTATAGACAGTAACACAATGCTGTTTTTACAAACAGACAGGTATATTCAAAAAAAAATTTAAACATTTTATTGCCAGAATAGTTAATTTGCTACCGATAGGTAGCGGTCCAAGAGCTGCTGCTTGTCAATATTTAAAACTGATACACAGGCAAGCATTATCAGCATCATTCCTTTCTTGCAAGAGAGGCAAGCACTCCACAGTGTAAGATTCATGTAGGATGGAGCACCTCCGCACATCACAGGTCGTGTCCAGCACCAGCTGCAATCAACATTTAGCGATGACCTCAGTCATTCTATCCCACATGAATAGCCACCAAGGTCTCCAGGCCTTACACCTTGTGACTTTTGGTTGTATGGGGTCACAGGTGTGAAGAAGTCGGCTGATCACATGAAGGAGCTATTCGTCATCATGTTACAGGATTTACGGATGAAACCTTCTTCGATGTTGTGTAGTGTCATGCCATGTCTGACGGACTTTCTCATGAATGACGGCCGGTATACTGAGCATTGGTAATACTAGCTGCATTGCAAACTGCTGAGCCACTGTACAAACTACTGACAACTTGAGCGCCATCTATGGTGGTAAATGAGCATTTCTGTGAAAATTGCATCATGCAGAAAACATTAATGTGGTTTGTGCTGCCCCAAACTGTTTTTCTTATTTTCATTAAAATTTAGGAAATCTTCTTTGCACATCGACGTGACAAAATTCTCACAGCGTCTTATATCATAGTGTTTATGGCAGTGCATTTGACCTCTTATAAAAATCAGCTTTTCAACTTTTAGTTAACTTAGAACTTGGTAAAGAAATGAAGCTTTCGATTCTACTATTATAAAAGGAAGTACCTGTAGCTTCAGACAATCTATACAACTTATAGTTCTGAAATTTGGCACACAGATAGTCCTAATTTTATGCGACTTTTGTGCAAAGCTCGAGTTTTAAAATTTAATCAAGAAAATTTTTTAATTAATTTGTTGGCATTTATTTATAACTTGTTTTTCTTAGAACTAGCCGGGCTGCGCCGGCTAGCTCTCGGCGGTGTGTAATAGTACTTTTTTTTAAACTTTTTTACACACCGTATTTAAACATGTTTTGATTTGTATATTTTATTTATTTTTATGAAACAATTCTTCAAATCATTGCGTATTCAATCAAATATTTAACGAAAGTTGGTCGAAATATACATATACCGCTACAAAATTACCCATGTCTAGTGATATTTTGCAGGAAATAGACATATCATTAAAATCTAACTCCTAAATAATATTTCTGCAATAGGTAATATAAACGATATTGACAAAGACAATAATGATTTATTAACAAAAAGAAGACATATTTATAATACTTGGGATCCTCAAATATGTCCGCAACATCTCGCAGTCAACTCAAATACCCAAACACGGAATTTTAAATCAAATTAAAAAAGTAAACAATAATTCTGACGTGGCCAGATACCGGGTAGCAAAAGTACGTTTACATTACTTTTACATCAAAGGAAGAAATTAAAAGTCACTTCAAACATAAATATTACAATTTAATTCCGTATTTTGCATAGAAATTGACCTCGGCTATTTGAAAACAGCAAGAATTCAAAATATCTGGGTTATTGATTGTTGCCAATCGACGATACACAAATAACGTCGATTTCGGGTCCACGTACGTTAGTGTTTTATATATATAGATAGCAACAGTGGGAAAAGATTAGATTCTAAATGTATTTATTCCTTTCATTTTCTGAGCACAATTTCATCAAAGCAAAACAAAACAAATAAAAAATTTTGTCTGGCGTTTATTTTTAGTCCAAGTTTCTATCCAGAAAGTTCCTGGTTCGAATCCGGGTCAGTGCATGGATATTTGTAAGCATATGGTGTAGAGGCGGCTGGGGCACATTAATCTGTCATGGTCGATAGTCCTCACATTGGGTTGGTGTAGAAGTTTGGAGAGTGGGGTGCCAGCTCAGGTGTTACCTCGTCATCTTACCGTAGTTCAAATTTACGTGGTGTTGTCCTCGAAATCTTTCCCTTAGGGTATTAATCCCAGACCTTTGTCAATAGCCCATTGTGTTGCTCTTGTGCGATGTTAATTAAAATTACCTTACCAAGTTTCTATTTTCACGATCGTTAAAGATAGAGTAAAAATTTCAATACATTTGAAATATGCGGAAAATTTTACATGAGATTGTTACCTTAAATGTAATTTTCTTAAAATAAAATTTTTTATATTTTTGCATTATCAATTTGGCTACATTTGACACATAAAATACTATTTGAGGTTTTCTATCTTTGTGATTGTTAAAGATAAGAGTGAAAATGTCAAGATTTGAAATTTATGCGAGACCTGAATTTTAAAATTTAATCGAGGCTGTTAACTACACAACAGTTTTCCAACATTCTGAAGACACATTAATTCCTCAAGGATCAGTGAGGTGGAATGAATGAGGCGATGTACCCATGTCATGTCGAGTGGAGGTGAAACTCATTCTTAAAATTATTGTTTTTTTTCTTTTTAATGTTTTCAGTATCACTAAGGACACGAAATGAACTATCACAGGCAAGCTGTGCTCGCCTGCTAGTCCTTGAGAAAGGGTAGTTTATTCCATTCCCCTATTCAGGATAATTGAGATGATTGAAATTAATAGGTATTGAAAGGTTTAATGGACATTGTCCAGTATAGCCTTTTTGTGCCATAAAATCTATAAACCATACAAAGTGCTAAAAATTCTACTTATAGGCTTATAATTTCACTAATCTTATTCCTGGCACTGAATACTTTTATTTTTGAATCCTGGTTTCATTCCTGAATCTGGTAGCATTGAATAGGATCATTGTTTGCTAACATTGTCCCAGTCTAGTAAATCAACTATTTTTCAAAGTCAAGAGTATTTTTTACTCAGTGTTGCCTTTTTTATGTAATAGATACCTAATAAGTTTTTTTGTGTGTCAGTTTTGAGAAAATAGCTGTCTTTCATTAAGAAATATCTATAGATGTGATGAAACTGAATGCTATTTTTCCATTTGTAGCTTTATTCTCGTGGCTTATATTTGTTTACTACTTACAACAACCTTTTGTAAATATTCACAGGTTCAATCAAAAATTATGTTTGTAAGTTCTGGTGCAGAAATGGCAAACAAAGGTAGAGAATTATTCAATCATTTTCGTGATCAAGGGACTCCTGTTATGATTGGTAAGCATTTGTCATTACTATATTTGCTCTTATTTGAATTACTCTACATTTCATTGATAATTATCTTGTGACAACTACAAGATGCCTTAAAGTTTACTAAGAACAGATATATTTGTTCTTAGAAAAGAAACATTGTGTAAAATTTGAAAAAAAGTCAACCATCTTTATTCTTTTTATAATGCAGCCAAACATAAGTTTCAATATAATTCAGTTCACTTTTATAACTAATGCAAATTCAAAAATATACAAGTTTCAAGAACCAAGTAAGTTTGAATTTTAATTATTTAAATAACAATTTGTTTGAAATTTTTATATTAATTTGAAAATAAAAATAAAATTGACATGAATATCAAATTGTTTTTACTGAAGTGCTAATGTAATAAATTTGAGAAAAAGGATTTATAAACAAGATCTAAGAATAATTTTCATTATATATGCATAGTTTATGAGATAGACTTCATATGTTTGGTTTCCTTGAATTTTTAGTCAAAAGGTGTTGCATTACATAATTTCTCCTAATACGATTTTAATTTCAATTTTTAAATTTAATATCATATTAGTAATAAAATATATAAATAATTTGAAACAGCAAGCAAATATTAATGAAACTGAGACTCAGTAAAAATATCTTTGGAAAAAAATACATATTTCTATTGCTTTTATTTTCCTTAATGTACCACATTATATTACTTGAAAATGGCTTACTTTTTATTTTGTCATTTCATTAATTATCTACACATTTATTTTTAAGGTGGTGGAGTGCTCGCCCACACAATATTAGGAGTTGATTTTAATCAAGATACTGGTGACCTTAAATTCCTTATTTTAGATCCACATTACACAGGAAGTGAAGATCTTAGCATTATCCAAAATAAAGTAAGTTACTTAGATAAAAATTGTTTACAAGAAAAAATTCATTTGCTAGAAATAATTTTTTAATATTTTTTTTATAATATCGTCTAGTAATTGTAATTGTCACTTAATACAAGTTAAAATTTTTTATAAACAGTTCTGTTTATCAATTTAAACTATTTACACAGAAATATATCAAATGTAAAATTTCCCGCAGATTTCAAATTTCTTTAACGATCTAGGAGATAGGAAAAAGAACTACATAACTCCAGTTAAAACTTTATTTTTGTTTATCCGCTGAAATTGTTGCTTGGAAAATATAAATTTAGAATCTGTCATCTCTTTATACTGTTGCCATTCTAAGGAAAATAGCAATAATTAAATGTCAATAAATTAATTTTAAAATGTTCTATATTAAATTTTAAAATTCGGGCTTCACTCAAAAATCGCAAAACATTAGGACTACCTGTTTGCCAAATTTCATTATTGTAAGTGCCATAGATTCATCAGGACACTGCGTACACATAAATAAATACACACACACAGACACTTCCTTTTATAATAGTAGAGATAGTTTAACCCTTCAAGCAGTATACTTGATAATTGTCTGCACAACTTTATGTAATAGATAGTGGCAACCCTGAGATCCAAAATGTAGTATGTGTCAGCCCCAAGGATCTCTTCTTGACTTGCTGTGTTTTAATTAAAAGGAGTAACTGGGGACCTTTTGACAAATGGCAATCAAGACAAATCAATAGGCATCTCTTCAAATCCTGCCTTTATGCATCTGCTTTTGGGTTGCCTGAAACGAAGCATTTCTATATAGATTTCCATTGCATTGATTATAAAAATACAATGCATGTGCGCTTTTTGAAGACGTATTATTATTTTGCTGTTACTTTTTATAATGAGACGAACTGAAATAAAAATTAACAAGACAACAAATACATTGAAAATGTGGTAAAGCACACTGATTGGTGTTTGAAAAGACCAATCTACTTTTTTTCCATACTTGGAAAATAAGCTATTTTAAGAAACTTTCAGATAATAATGAAATCATAGTTTCAATTGAAGTGAACAACCAGCTCAACAGAGAATTTAAAATTTCAAAAACTCTATATCATTCCTCTCTTACAAACACAAATTATCACTAGTATTAACCCATATGCTAAATATTTAGATTTATTTAAATGCTTAAAAAATCGTACTTTTATTTATGAAATTATAATTCAATATAAGAATCGGCACATTCAACAGCTATTTTTTGGAGAACAGTACGAAGTCCCAAATCCGGAATCCTCCGGACCTTGGCCATTCCGGATTATTTTCATTGTTTTCCTAAAAAACCTTAATCTCCCCCCCCCCAGCAAATTTTTCGTTGGCCTTTCCAATTTCAAGGTCATTCAATTTTACTCTTGACCTATAATGAAAACTAGTCACTACGTGGCTAGCCTGCCATTACCCGTGATGCAAGGTATTAAACTGGCGTAAAATTTTCTGCAATTTTAAATCCGGTGAAGATGTATTCAATTTAAAAATTATTTATTTAAAGAAAATCATATTTTTAGGTATCAATCTAAGGTAAAATTTTCCGCAGATTTCAAATCCGTTGAAATTTTCTATCTATATAGCGATTCCGATTTTACGAAAAAAAGCTTAACAATCCCAGTCAATAGGTTTTTTTATTTCTTGCTCTCTCATTCGCGGAAATGTAATCTGCATTTTTTTTAACGCGGACGGCACAAAATGAGTTTGTTTATTTTTGGAAAGGGAAAGTTGCCATGACATCACAATCTCATGCGAAAATGTATTCAATTTAAATGTTATTTATACAAAAAAAAAAATCATATTTTTAGGTATGGATCTAATGTGAAATTTTCTTCGTCCGGTTGAAAAATTATTCTTATGATCAAAATCAAAACGGAAATGAAAGCAATAAATTGAGAATATGTGATCTCTTCTATGCTGTAGCATTCAATAATAATTAAATTCATTTTAAAAATCTTCTAGATTGAATTTTAAAATTTGCTGACCCAAAAATTGCATAAAATTTGGACTACCTGTGTACCAAATCTCATTGCTGCAAGTGCCATAGAATCGTCAGGATTTTGCGACCTGCAGACAGACTAACACTTCCTTTTATAATAGTAGAGAAGCAAGTGTATTTTTTTCTCTAAAAACTGTCAAATGCCACTATGAACCTGTTTCCGGAATATTCATTTTTAACATGCATGGGTTCATAGCTAAAAAATACATTTATAAAATTAGTACCCATAAACATCTGTATATTTTGATCTGTTTGTCTAAACAGATGAAAGAGGGGTTATTTCATAGAATATTATACTAGCCACTGCGTGGCCCTTGACAGTTCTTTTCGTGGGGTCACGTGTGACCACTGCTCCCTAACACCGGGTGATTGCTACAAATTTCCATTTGGTTTGTAGCCATGATGGCGTTGGTTTGCTTCACAAACTAACACCACGTGCAACGCCGCAATGGCCTCCTTATTGTCAAATGTGGCCAAATTCGATAACAGCCATCATGCCGTTACCAGTGTTGTTAGTTTGCTTCGCAAACCAAATGGAAATTCGTAGCTTATTGGAATGAATTCACATTTGGTTTGCTTTGCAAACCAACACTGTGATGGCCTCGTTATTGTCAAATTCGAATCGCGAAGAGATCCAATCGACGTGACGTCACAACTGGAAAATTTTGAAAATACTTACCATTAAACGTGTTTTGCAGCAATTTTAAGTGTATAAAATCTACATCCAATTTTTTAAGATTTAAAAAGTAAAATTATGATGAAAGACGAACATCTTTGCAGTTCAATGGCAACTCGCTGTTTATGTCCTTTATCTTTGTCTATCACATATTATATTAAAATAATTTGCTTGTCTTCGCAAACCAAATGGAAATTAGTAGCCTATTGGAATGAATTCCCATTTGGTTTGCTTTGCAAACCAACGCTGTGATGGCCTCGTTATTATCAAATTCTAATTGTAAAGAGATCCAATCAATGCGACGTCACAACCGGAAAATTTTGAAAATACTTACCATTAAACGTGTTTTGCAGCCATTTTATATATAATCTATAATTTGTATAAAATCTATATCAAAATTCATCCATTTTTTAAGATTAAAAAGTAAAATTATGATGAAAGACGAACATCTCTGCAGTTCAATGGCAACTCGCTGTTTATGTCCCCTATCTTTGCCTATTACATATTCTTAAGATCAAATTTGCTAATAATCTAATTTTCTCCAAATCGAAGTACTAAAATTTCAAGATTTTTATTTATTTTGAGAAGTTTAAGACACATTACAATAACTGGACAGTTGTTAATAAAGAAAAATAAATATAAAAATGACATCCATACTACTGAACTCATTAAGTCAGTCATTTAAAAAAAAGTTATCATTTGTGGAAGATGTTCTTTTATTCCAGTCATACTTTTCTGACAAGGCCAGCGCTTTTAAAAGGATCTTGTTAGTTTTCTCACACATTAGAGAACAGTTAATTTGAATCACTAAAATTTTTTAACACCCGAATACTCAATTCACTTTGAAGACTTTTCAGTACTCCAAAAATTGTTAACCAACAAGAATGCTCGCTTAACTGAAGCATTAATTTTTTTCATCAGCTGAGCAATACACGACGCAACACTTCAAATCGGGACGTATGGCCTCACCGTACCCATATACACAACACCAGCAACATAATTCAGATGGCTTAGGATTTCCTTCTGTGTGGAAATAGACAGCTCCAGAATGCATGTATACAATAATGAAACATTTCAATGCATTTTTATAACTATTCATTTTTTAAGCATTAACTCAAATTAATCTTCATTGCATTAATGTCTCAGAAATCTGACCCACTCCCTAAATTTCCCTGTCAGCTAAAGCTACCCAAGACGATTCTTAAGTTGATAAGGGCTCTACCTGAGCAGTGGGAATTTATGCCTACATCTCATGGAGGGAGTCACTGGGTTTGACCACAGCACTAGCAGCTTAAGTTATAGGCAGCGTAGGTATATTTATCTTAAGTAAGTTTAGACGTTAGTAAAACCGTCCTTGTGTATGAATGTTCATTACTTGGAAGTCTCATGTTGGCCCTTGCAACATAAAATGCAAATCCAACCATAGATAAGACCATAGACAATTATCCACAAGTTTGGATTGTGCTCAACTTGATTCGTGTTACCAAGTATGTCAATTTCTTAGGCATGAACTGAACTTGCTGAAAGGAGAATAATAAAAATTCAACTTTGCTCACGAGTCGGTTATTAAATTTGATACATAATTACGTTTTGAATAAGACTATCTAAATACCAAATAAAATTACTTTAAAATAATCAAATTTGTAAAATTGCTTCATTTTTTAATCATTTTTACTTGAATAACCAACTAGTCATTCCCTGTTCTAAATTTTAGTAATGCATGAGTAGTTTAATCTTATGAGGTAATGCTCAGTTGAGTAATCATTGAAGTCTGATCACATAGATATAACTTGTTTTTAATGTTTAGCTGTGAATTTAATACACATGCATTAATTTTTTTAATGTAACTAGGTAAGAAAATGTCAAGTACCTTGAATACACTATGATCTTGTATAAAAAAATGACTAATGAAAGGGTCAAGTACAAATTAATTCCTCAAGTTTAAGACCTTTTAAGATTTTTATCTGCTAATTATGAAATCACTTGAGTTAATTTTTTAAATGATTTTTGTTAGAGTAATCACTGTTGTAAATTTCCTTTAATTACAGCGTAATACTTTTACTCTACTTTTGATACATCATCTAGCTTATTTTGGAGCTTGTATAACCTCAGTTAAAAGTTCTAGTATGCAAAAGAACTGGTGACTTGTTTTTGATAAAAATGTGTTACTTTCAGGGTTGGTGTGGTTGGAAAGGAGTTCAATTTTGGGACCAGACTGCTTTCTACAATTTATGTTTGCCACAAAGACCATTGGAAATATAAATACTTTTAATTTTGTTTTATATTTTACCTGAAGTTGTGTTCATAGCAGTTTAAGAATTTATGTAAATACTGCATGATTAAACGTGTCTAAAATACTTACATTTATTCTGTTATTTTCAAATGTACAGTTTATTTTCCATTGAAAATGTCCATCAATAAAAGTATTTTTATATACTTCAGTCTCATTTACAGGAAGATTTATTCATATGCAGATATAAATGGGACAGAAGTTAAAATCATAAAATGTGAAACACAAATGTTGTAATTAAAAAATATTAAGTGCTTTTATTCATATTTCAGAGTAGTCTCCAGGTGTACTCATCATGAATGCCTAAGCTAATTTTTCAAAATCACAAAATTTTAGAAAATATGTCACTCAAAGCAAATTTTAAGCATTGATGGCGAAAAGGGAAATTTCAACCTAGAAAATTTAAAACATTACACTTGTTTGAAAGAATTATTAGTTTACAAGCAGTTTATTACTTTCTCTTGCCATTCACCATAAAATTTACAATTGGATACCCATGATTTTCTGTACAAGCATTTCAACTTCAGTTCTTTATACAGCGAAATGATACTGACATTATCAAATTCTGCAGCATTGATGCATTAATACTGAAAAATGTCCACTGTACAGCAAATATATTTCATGAAAAGAAAAATATATGAGAATTTGTCTACACTTTATAAATACATTCAGAAATTCGGAAACAATTAATACAAGTCTGAGAATCTGTAATTGTTATGCTTCAAGATCAAAAGACGTTTTCCATTTTGCTGCGGGAACTTGATGCTATTTATTCAGTCTAAGTATTAATGAGAAAGTGCGGTTCCAAAACACTGTCATGCACATTGCTGCTGGAGGACACAGAAAAGTTAATATTTTGAGAGGAAAAGTCTTTTCTTTTGTTGAAAGCACAGGTACAGACTTGAAAACCAATTCCAGTGTTATACTACAATATGCACAACAGTTAACAGCCATTAATTTGACTGCATTCCAGTATAATTGTCCACAAAAACTCAGAACCCTAAATCTATAATTATATTATACACTAGACCTAATCTTTGAAAAGTAAAACAAAACACTAATCTAGGAGAGTAAACCTGGAGCGGTGTAAAACAGATGAAAACCAATTAGGAAAATTTCTCACAAAGTAAAATGTAATGAAAAGGAACAAAAGAATGCTTTTTGAAACTGAAATGTACAAATGATTGGAGATTTCATTTTAAAATAAATTTTAGGTAACAATTTCTTTGCTAATATTGACCAACACAATATACAAATTGATGAGTATCCTAAAAGTTTGGGATAGGGTACTTTAACATACCTTAATATATAAAAAGTAAGCTGGTTTTCACATTGCAAACAAAATACATATACATAACACAATTCACGACCTTGCAGACACCTGCAACGCGGTCATATACGGCATAAAATGTCGAATAGTTTATGATTTTGACCAGTTCATTGCAAAGCACACAAGGCCACACCCATACAAAGGAGCACTAAGTGCAAACACCACTAGACTTCTTTGCTCCACTGGCAACGGCTAAAATGGGTTTATTTCTAAGAATCTTTTTTTGGTTCCTTTTCTTCGTCATCATTAAAATTTAGCCAGCTCTGTTCAACAATAGTCGCAACCCTCTTCTCATACTCTCTGCGGTTTTCTTGATACAGCTGAGCAGCTAGACTATTAGCAGGACTATTGGGGTTTGGCTCATCCAGTAGAGACTGCACAAAAGAAAAGCAGAATTAAGACAACAGCATATACACATTACAAAATTGAACACAAATTACAAAACTTTAACACAATGCCTCTGAAACTATGTTTTTAAAAAAGGTAGTTTAAAACATCCAATTTTGAAAATGGTCATGAAAATTAATTTTTACTCGCAATATACTAGAAATCATATCTATTCACTCATTTTTGTCTTTGAATTGAAAATTGATGTTTCCCTTTATTTAAAAAGATACTACCAGTGGCCAAGGTTGAAAAATAGTAGTCATCCATACTGCTGATCAGGGTATGAAAATATAATTTTTTTAAATCATTTTAATTGCTTTTTCTTATTATGCAAACAAATTTCAATTTGTCTGTAAATAGAAAAGTGCCACAAATGTTAAGTATAAGCAAAGTTTTTTATTGAAAGGATCAATTTCCATTTCTTAAATACAGAATAGTTATGCTAGCAGATTTAAGAACTTTCTAAGGATGCATAAAATTCCCAATAAAATTGAAATAAGAATAAACATTACTCAAAACAAAATGAAAATATTAAAATTGCTGATTATAAAGATTAATGAGCAAACTTGGAACGCTTGTGATAGTACAAGGAAACCTTTTCATTGTGATTCGATACCTTAATGGGTTTTTTTTTGGACTACAATACTAAATAAATATCCAGAATATCAGAGGTAGGTATTTTAATTAGCGTCGCACTGGAGCAACACAACAGGCTATTGACGACAGTCTGGGATCAAACCCACAGGAAAATCTGAGGACACCACATAATTTTGAACCATGGCCAGATGACAAGGTCATACCTGAGCTTGCATGTCTTTCCAAACCCCCACGGCAACGTGAGGACATTTGACGCTACAAGATTTAGCATGCACCAAGTTTTGACCTCACAACCCTTTGGTTGCCAGTAGGTTACTCTTCCAACTAGATTACCGTAGCCCTAGAACATCTAAGGAATACAAGTTGCCAAAATTTTAATAACGAGTGAAGATGATTTTAGCATCTTGACCCTTCACAATGATAAGGACATTCTGAAATTAGCCATGTGATTTAAAATTACAAGGAATGTTTAAAACAAAACTCATGGTCATGACAATGAACAGGCTTGTGATTGACACATATTGGCCAATGGCCCAAGAGGAAAATACTACATACTTGTCTGGTTGTTATGATCCCCTCCAATGAATACTTTAATATTTTCAAAAGGAGGACAATTTTCTGCATAATTTTTTGGTAAACTGAATTACAAGCAAAGCTCCAACTTATTTGTATAAAACATGCATCTTTTTAGTTATTTGACTTTCAATATTAACTTAATTACAGAAAGTCTTATAATTTTGATTAAATCAATTTTTTAATAAAAATAAATCACTTTGATTTAAATTGGCATACTATGCTTCACAGATAATTTTCACTTGAAACTAAGACTCTTGTTAATAAGGTAGGAAAACATTATGATTAATAAAATAAATAATAAAAAAATTGGATTTATTTGATTTAAATCAGATTTTAATTAATCCCTTGCCTGTACAAGCTTAAATGTGTTGAAAATGAGACACTCAAAAGTAGTGTAGTTTCTTGATAGTTTTGATTTATGTTATACAATAAATAAGGAATAGCATCAATGGACAGGAAATACAGAAGGGTAAAGGTTTGAAAGTTAAAAAGTGCAGTTAATCATGATAAAGTAAATAGGGAACAGCACAAATGTCACGCATAAGCAATGCTTTCCTATCTGGTTCTTGGCAGTCATGATTAGTTTGATTTCAACCCATATCCAGTGGCAATAAAGGTTGCAAGATTCCACTAACAACCCTATTTTAAATTTTTGTATAAAACTAATAAAAAACGACAAATTTCAGAATTTTTTTATACATAAATATTTATATTCATATATAAATAAAATGTATAGCACTCTGAACAAGCCAATTGAGTGGAATTTTGATGCAATAATAAATTTAAAAAAAAACATAATATTAAAATAATTATCTGCTTTAATCCATAATCTATTTTGTTAACTAATATTCCAAGGGATCAAAAAGCATAAAAATTTCCAATAAATTTTTATCAATTACTAACATTACACTATACATAACTTGTTTGAATAAAATAACATGCATCTTTTTTAGTTATTGCATTTTCAATATTAATGAACTTAATACAGAAAGAAGCGAAATTTTGATTTTAAGTAAGCTTAAATCTGCTCAACAAAATTGTGTCATCTGTTTTTAGTAGAGAAGCACCAGAAATTATTTTCTTTTCCCTATGCTTGGCAAACTAAACTACCCAATAGTGGAAAAGTACCATCTGAGTGGATAAAATGTAAATAAAAATGTTCAATATCCTCAGTATATTAATTTCAGCAAAAACTTGGGAAAACCCAAAGGTAAAAATTGTAGTGTTAACAGAAAATTATAGGGTTTCTTCATGTGTTGTATATCGCATCTATCGAATTATAAATGACAAAAATGTATACTAAAAAGTGCAAGATGAGCCCAATTGACATTTGGTAAACTCTTTAAAAAACATGCACCACATTATTCAGTGGAAAAAAAAATCAAGTAAATGAAACAGCAGGTCAATAATTATTATGAAGGAACCCTTTGCATTAGATATGGCTCAATAAAAAATACAGCTTTCAAAAGAGCTAATGGTCGTTGCTTATTCGAATATTAGCAATAGAGAAAGAAGTCCATTATTAATGTCATTGATTAAAATGTACATTGAATTATTCTCTACCCTTGAGCCACATTACAGCTTAAATATCTCTTCCAGAAGATACACGGATATTAACCATTATTAAAAAAAAAAAAAACACAAGTTGTACAAGGAACACTACAATGAAAAAGGGAGCTATTCTCTTGTATAATCTACAAGAGAATACTTTGTAGACTATGACTTCGCATTGCAAACCCAAAAAGATCAATATGCAACTTGCTTGGTATTCACTGGTTATGCTCACAGATCAAAATTTCTTTACATACCTCTTCTTAAAAATCAAAACATGATCTACTTCCTATCATATTTCTTGTAAGTTTCATATTTTAAACAAGAAACTAAATAAACTTTGCTTCTAAAAAAAAGTATCTCGAAACCTGAACTATTTAAAAATTTGAAGAGTTGTCACATATTTACTATATAATAGGTAAATGCTACTTAATAGCAGTTTTTACATATTGAAATGTCTGCTACACAATGGATATAAGACATGCATCAATTAACTACCTCAGAAACAAAAAAGAATTCAAACTCTATGAAAAAGATGGAACCATCATTTCACACCTTGTAATTAATTTTAACTCTCACCTGTATAGATGTCAATATAGCAGAAACATCATATGTAGGACTCCACCGATTTTGAAGAATGTCCAGACAAATACTACCATCAGCATATACTGAAATAAAATGGGCATTAAGTACACATAATTATTTATTGTAATCTCAGTATATTTTAATGAATTATGTTAAAGCAATATCATTTTAAAAAGTAAGATATAAGTTAGTTATGTAAATAGCTTCCAAAGCTATAGCTATAGCTATATATATACATAGCTATTTCTCTATAACTATCTCTTGGAAAACATCACTGAATACCTTAGAATGTACTCATTCTTATGGTAAAATTATTTTTTAAATTCGTTAATAAATAAAGTCGATGCAAGTAAAAGTTGGTCATACAATTTTCGGAACTTTTAGATCGGAATTTCCGATACAAAACTAAAACTCATATCTATAACTTATTACTATTATTATTATTATTTTTTTTTAATAAATTTGATTTGATTTGAAAAGTTAGTCAGACAAAATTCATAATTTTTAGATCGCAGAGTATTTATTGTTCTTCACGGAAATGAAGGTTACATTTTCTGACAAACAGGTTTGCCAGATACCAAGTTTATCATAGCAACAATTACAATAGAATTTTTTTATTATTATTTGGCAAGGAAAAAGGCTCACTTTTTTTAAATCTGGCTTCAGACGTTTTACCGAGAAAGTACAGACCAGAAAAATATGAGATTAACACGGTTTATTTAAAATTGTACAGGGAACAAAATGGAGAAGGTTTTTTTTTTTACTAATGTGGCTATTAGTTTAAGGTGCATTAAGTGTTAAAGTAAAACATATTCGCTTATAAACCATTTGATTATTTAATTATAGTTTTTTATTAAATAATTAATTATTTATTTAAAGATAATCACATTTTAGGTATTGATCTGGTGTAACATTTTCTGCAGATTTCAAATCCGTTGAAATTTTTAATCTATCTTGAACGTTCCAGACTTTTACAAACACAAACTAAACAATGCCAGTCAAATTTTTTTGTTTGATTTGCTTCCATCCGCTCGAATTGTTTGGCACAGGAAAAGAAATATTGCAGTTATAAGAGAAAACGTTCCCCAACTGTTTGAGACCGTTGTGATAATAGTCATGCAAATGGCAACTCCGCTAATTTTCGTTAAGCTCACAAACAACGCTCTCTAGGAAACCAACACCATCTGTTTGTATAAACAACATTTTAATGACATCATCCCCAGCTGCACTACGGCTGCTAGATAAAGGCTCCGCTTTCTTAGGAAACCGTAGCTTTACCGTCCTTGCCATACTCCTAGCGGAAGCATCTTCTGAAGCCGTCATTTCTGCAATGCAATCGTCTACGTCATTCCGGCGAGGGAAAATGAAGACTGCTTTCTCATAGCAGGTGGGGAAGGAAAAGCGGAATAGTATTTTCAGCGTTTTTTGTGTACGAGATCCGTAGTTTTTCACTATACATCTGTAACTCAGTAGTTTTCACCTAATTTCCGTAGCGACTACGGAAATTCCGTAACAGTTGGAGAGTCTGACTGGAAAGTCAAATTAGGACTATACGAATTATTAAGATAGTTTTGTCGTCGCAGGAGATTGACTCAACGAAAGGAATGTTGGTTTGCGAAGCAAACCAAATGGGATCTATGAAAGGAGTGTTGGTTTCAGAGGCAAACCAAATGGGATTGCATAGTAATCCCTGTGGGTTGGTGAGCAAAATGCAGAGTCCCCTAGTTTAATAAAATATTGTAATTGAATATTGTAAAACACATAACATTTTGAAAAGTATTTTTTAAGAATAACTTAACCTTAGACTACGGCTGGTACAGCAGTTGTATATTAAAAGAATCGTGCCACTTCAGATTCAAGTGAATGTCAATTACTACTTCAACTAAGTTTCAGAAAAAAATAAGGGGGTATATTTTTTCCTATAGCCCTTTAAAGTCAACTGTTTATAAAAGTATTTTTACAGTTACAACTATTTTTTCACTTTTAAAACATGTAAAAGAAACCCAACTGAACCCTTTACTGGTAAAACCCCAACTAAAATGTAAATTTGTTATTGTTTTTGTGGTTTATATAAATTTCTGAAATAAATGGCTACCTTTTAGTACTAAGATTATTAAATTTTAACTATTATTTCTCAGTTAGGGTCATTTTATAGACAGTGGCAAATCTAAGATGACCACCATTTTGTAAAATTGACCAATTTTTTTAAGTTCTGCATCTTGGCTAATATTGGGCAAAATATTTAAATAATTGAGATCTATGGGTTTCACTGCTGTGTCTATCTTAGTAAAAATTTTAAAAGAATCCATGACTATGGGACAATACCCACTAGTCTCAATATGGAATGACCCATTACAGTTTGAAACAATAATTTCTTATTTCAAAGGGCCAACTGTTCTTTTGGCCGAACTGCATCAAAAACTCAGACATCAAGAAAACACAAAGAAAGTTTTACTACGACAGAAAGAGAAAAACACCAGGGTAAGTTACAGGAATTGAACCTGAATTGCCTTCAACAGCAGATTACTAGCACAATGGGAAATCCCACTGCAGACTGTTCCCTGAAAATGAAGGTTTGACTACATAAACCCAATATATATTTACCAAAGTAAAACATGTTTTGTCCTCAAATTAAAGGATTTTATATTGAATTATACAATAACCAGTTGGTTGGAGTTCATGGCGCAAGGGCGGTATTTGTACATGATGCACCGGACACAAGACAATATCAAAAAGACACGCACAATGAAAGGTTTTACTGACACAGGAGAAATATTCAGGGAGTAATGTGCCTGACAGGAATCAAATTTGCATTGCCTACAACTCGAAATTATATAACCACCAGGATTAATTCTCATAAAAAACAGTTTCTTAAAAGTATGGAAAGAATTAACATAAATGCTAATATTTAATTTATTAAGCTCGGTTTACATATGCAAAGATTTGCCGTCATAAAAATGAGAAGACTTTAATGGCTCATATACCAGTAAATTTATACATGTGTGAACCTATCATTCAGGCATAAAATAGTGAGCAATACTATTTAACACTTTCTTCCTGCTCTTGGAAAATAAGATTGTCAAGGAAATTTTACTGAAGAGCAGATTGGCATCACAAAACTTTTGTATATGTAAATCCTTCATGTGTGCTTTTTCATGAAAAATATATTAATTTATCTAATCTTTCAGAAATTTCAAATTAATTAAAAAATATGATGATAATTTATAGATATAGAATTCTTTTCATTACTTACCATTTGGATGAAACATTTTAGATACAAATCGCACCGTAGGAGGCTTGTTAGGATATTCTTCGGTAAATTCTAAGGTGAGTTTGAAAGTCCCATCTTCAAATGGTGTATCATGAGGTCTAAGCAAAGAAAGAGAACACAAACTATCAGAAAAGCTGAGGATAGCTAAAGCACATTTACCACATGTCAGTAGCAAAAATACGAGTCCTAAACATCATGCTTTTGATTTTACACTCACTAGTCATGTTAGAGCAATCAATGATTCAGACTAAAATATATTTCCTGCTGGTTGTAGAATTTCTCATTTATTTGGTCGCAGGATATGCCACTTTAAAATGTTTAAAAAATTTTTAATGCAGAACAAATTGAGAAGTTGAATATGAAATCAAAAATAATAAACTTAAAAATTTAAACCAATGACCAGTGCTATCAGATATAAAAAATCAGAACATACATTTATACAAACAGAATATAATGATCATAAAAATCCATACAAATTCTTTCAAAAAGGCAAGGAGGAAAATGATAATACTAAAGTTGTTGCCTCGAGAGTGTTTAGGAGAAATATATTTTTATACCTATTACTTTATATCTTGTGTACAAATATTTCCTTTCACAAGACATTATTGCAGTTGTTTTCTGTAGTAGGTTCTTCAAAAATTTTCCAAATTCATGCATTCGTTAGGGGAAGTAATTGTTACAAGATGAGTACATAGGTACAATGACACAGAAAGAAAGGTGACAGTTAAAAACTTTCCAGGCATCTCAAAATCCCACCCTTATTTAACAGTTGAAATCTAAAAAGGATAAAAGTACTGGGGCATGCGATAAGTGCCCAAGATATCAGGAGTTATATTCTTCAGAAATGAAATTTCTTGAAGTTAATTAGGACCATGATAAAATTTTAAAAATCGTGTCACAAATGAGGATTACAAGTTTGATGCCAAATTAATCAACCCCCAATCCTTCCAGAAAATTCATGCCTCTTTGTCAGAGTTGGGCGGTAACGCGTTACTTCTAATAATTACTTTTTACAGTAATCTTTAGGTAATTTCGTTACATTTGTAAAACAGTAATTTTACATGTAATCCATTGCATAATTTTCGATAAAGTAATTTTAGTTACAGTAACGAGTTACAATTTATTTTCATTTTATTACTTTTACATTTTGAGTTACCCACTTATTTTCAAAACAAAGATTGTAGTTCATCTGCATTCTGTTCTCTACCAACAGTAAAAAAGCATGTTTGTAAAATACAAAACTCCCTCGCCAGCCAGTGCGGCTGTTAAAAGATTGTTTAGTTCTGGTGGTTTGTGTCTCCAACCCAATCGCAGACGCATAAGTGACAAAAAATTTGAGTTGCAGCTTTTGCTGTATCACAGTAAATATATTTTCTTAAAACAATGCAATAAAGTTGGGTGGAATGGTAGAATCCGCTACGTTAGTCGCCAAAGCAAATTTTTTCGCCAAATCAAGATGACAGCCAATCTAAGCAATTCCAAGATGGTCGCCATGTCAAAATCCACTGTGAACCCTTGCATACATTTTATGAATAGAAATGTAGTATTTACTCTGAACATGTCCGTTTTTTTGCGTAGTTATTTCAAATAGGTCCAGGTTTAACTCATTAAAAAAAAAAAAAACAGTTTGAGAGATGTAAAAAAGTGGTGTGTGTGTGTGGGGGGATAACGCCGGTTAGCGAAACGTCCGGTTTTGCAACAATTCCAGATTTGGGATTTTGTACTGTATATGGAATTAAAATGAGGAATTTTTTTTGTGGACAAGTCAGTTCTTTTCTGGGATCCTGATAACGCCGGTTAGCGAAACGTCCGGTTTTGCAACAATTCCAGATTTGGGATTTTGTACTGTATATGGAATTAAAATGAGGAATTTTTTTTGTGGACAAGTCAGTTCTTTTCTGGGATCCTGATAAAACACCAAATGTTTTTCAATGTGAGAAAAATCAATGAAGGTTTGTTCTATCTCAAATTGAGATGGAATTTCATTTTAGAATTCTAGCAATTTACTTAGCATTATGTGGGCAACTCGATGGGGATTTTCTTGGTCAGAGATGAAGGTATGGAATTGAAAATGAGGAATTTTTGTAACCACTGTAACAGGAATTTTTTTGTATATAAGTCACTGCATATAGCGCACAAGGTTTCCACGCGTATAAACCACTATACTGGGAGGAATATTTTGTAGCTAAGTCACAGCGTACAACACGCGATCCCTGCTTTCAGGTGAGAACCTATCACCATTGGTTTCCACACGTATAAACCACTGTACCGGGAGGAATTCTTTTTTGTAGATGTCACACCGTACAACACACAATCCCCGCTTCGTCGGCGAGAACCTTTCACTGTTGGCTACTATGCGTATAAACCATGTACCTGGAGGAATTTCTTAAGTTACAGTGTATAACATAAGATAGATAAGTCAGTAGTCAGTGTATAACACGCAACCCATGCCTACCAGCGAGACACAATCACCATTGGCTTCCATGCGTATAACCACTTTTTTGGTTTCTCAGTGTTGTACATGTTAAGAATTTCTTACACAAAGACCATCCAGTGTTTTTAATATAAATTAATGAAATACATCTTTACAGGTTGCAAATGTATACTATCATCAAACATTTATGCAAAAAAAAAAAGAAGAATTAATACAGTTAGTTATACAGTAATAAGTTCAAAACCTGGAATTGTCCAAAATCTGGACGTTTTGCTTTCCGGCGTTTTTTTAGTCTCAATTAAAACAAATTTCCAACAATTTTTAAAAACCAAGGCGTTGAACCTGGACAATTGATGAAACAACGCAAAAAAAGTACATGTTTAGAGTAAATACCACACAGAAAAATTAGATTTGCAATTTAAATTTCTTCCATTGTATTAATAATTATTTTCTTCTTTTTCTAAAATTAATCCTGTTTATCTCTAATTCAATATTATAAAAGGAAGTGTTTGGCTGGTTTTTTTTTTCGAGGCCGCAAAATCCAAACGATTCTATGGCATTTAACATCAATGAGATTTGGAACACAAATAGTCCAAATTTTTTGAAATTTTTAGGTCACGGCGATTTTTAAAATTCTATCCAGAAGATTTTTAAATGAATGTAATAGTTTTATTCTCTACCTTGTTCTTCAAACGCGTTTCTCTGAACAAAAGATGAAACACACGAATCTAGACCTTTTCTACCCCCCACGTGACCCTGCTGTCAACCTTTGCAACCATGCCAAGTTTTTTTCATCGCAGAAAAATCGGACACGATTCTAAATTTTTTTCTTTCTTTCCCGTTTCCGATTTTATTTTGCGCCGAGAAATGATTTTCCAGTAGAGGATAAAAAAATTTTAACTTTAGTTACGTAGTTCTTTTTTCTATCTCCTAGACAGTTATAGATAGAGTAAAAATTGCAACGGATTTGAAATCTGCGGAAAATTTTACACCAAATTAATACCTTACATCACGGCGGTGTTGGCCCCCGCGGCGTTGCCGGGCACGGGCAACGCCGATCTAGCTACGCAGTAGCTAGTCTATCTTATATTTTACTGTTGCAAACGTAAAATTCGCGAGGGGTAAACCTAATTAAAGCAAAATAAAAGTGCAACTTACTTGAAAGAATCAACCAAGAAATACGAGAGCAGCGGACGGAGCAACCAGACACAACTGATGTAAAAAAATAATACAGAAAAAAAAAATGGCAAAAATACGAAGGGTTGCCTTAAAACTGGATGAAAGCGCGGAAACTCGCGAAAACTGAAAGGTTACCACATTTAGCTGTAAATCGTCATAAGTTGTAACTTGTCGGATACTACTACATAGCACTCTAAAGAGTGATAAAAATCTTTCGTTTTTGATTCCTACATTATTTTAAAAACATATGTAAATATGGAATTTTGTTGAATAAGTAATCTCAAAAGTAATTGTAATTGCAATGTGTTAGTATTGAAATGTAGTAATTTTACAGGTAATTCGATATTTTTTTACGAAAAGAAATTGTAATTGTAACAAGTTACATTTAAACAAGTAACGGTCCAACCCTACCCTTTGTTCAAACACATTAACCCAACATGTGTGTGGGATAAAAATCAGAACCTCAAAAACACTTCTATGTGTAAGGGCGTGATGCCAATAATCGAGTCCAAACACAACTAAAGAAAAAAACTGGCCTTTTGCAAGCATAATATTACGCAACAGGCAAGCAACATGCGACAAAAACAACGTAGTGTTGCCTGGAGGAATTGTGAAAAGCAAAGTACAGGAATTCCTCTCAAGCTTAGTTGAAACAAATCAATCCTGCAATGAAAATTGAAATACATCAGCGGTGTAGCTGAAGTGTCGAGGTATATTCATGAACTTGCATTTACTAAAAACAATAAGCATTAGCTAGTCGCGCTTTCAAACTGACTGCATAACAAAGATGATTAGGGCAGTTTTGGCAATGTGCCATACTTTGAATAAACTTAATTTGCATTGAACGCCGTGGTATTAAATGAAGGATTTCAAACCAATAAAGAACTTGCAAAAGCCTGTTTTTAACTTTATATAAAATTAATCAAAGTTCATTAAAAATAGCAAAAAAAGAGAAGAAAAAAAAGCACCATGTTTCAAATTAAGGAACATTCTAAAATTAGCACTTCTCTACTTCTTCTAGGAACGTAACATACATGCAAAAAATAATTCAGAGAAAAATTTCGAAAATACCACTTTTAAAAGTTTGAAATAAAATATTAGTCATTTTATTTTGTTTCAAAAGTCTACCTGTGACAAACAATCAATACGAGTGGCAGGCGAATTAAAATTTCGGACAGCATAATTTAGTATTTTATTTGGGGCAACAATTAAGGATAATATTTTTTTTTTTTTCCAATTTAGCACAAGACATTTTTATTGGCTTGAGCATAAAAGTTTCGACTTTATTCTGAACAATAGAAATTAGAAGTGCGAGTCCAATTAATTTTCCAATTATAGTTTATAGCCTTTAATATAATTCATTACTTAAACCCCCTCCTTGAGAATACACAACATTTTCAAGGTTGGTGACAAATTTCAGAATTTAGGCCATCAAACGCTTTTTGTGTGAATAGCGGTGAGTGAAGGCATGGGAAGTAACTTATTTAATTTTTTGCAACACTTATTTTTGTGATCAAACTACTTTTAGCCGCAACTACCGGACTAATAAAACTCCCATTCAGCAAAAAATATCAACGAATGACCAGATTGCACGATCTGTCTTGTTTTTGCAACGATGTTTCCATGCAAATGTAAAGGAGTAACAAAACAGCGATGAAAGGTCATGCGCGGTGAATTGTGACTTGTTCAAACCCACATAATTTACCCATATTCACTCATCGGCTGCAAAAGATGCTTTCACATTTATCTTAATCAAGCGACGGAGTTGATCACAACAATATTTCAGTGAGGTTGAACACGAATGGGACGAAACAACGTCGATGCGAGAATTCCGTAACAAACAGAAGGGGAAAATGATACAATTTTTCAAACTGCCTTGTGTACATAATTTCGAAATAATGCTACAACAAAAAGAACTATACTTTAAAAAAGAAATCAGCAGCTGACTACATCGAAAATAGAAACGCTAGGAAGAAACGTTAGGGTTGCCGGAGCACGCACCTTAGTGACGAAGGCCACTTCCTTGCGTAATGCGAGGAGAAGGGCGTCAACACGCAAACGTTCTGTAAATAGCCGGGAAGGATAAGTCCAGATTTCGCTAGATTTAATGACTATGTTCTAGTCACATGCACTGACAATTTAAACTGTCTTGCGAATAAAATCAATGCAATAAAAAAATTGTAAGCATAGTTTACAAAAATAGTATAGAGTTTCTCACGTTATGTTTCAAAGAAGATCTTGGACACTATTTTTTCATGAAAAACCTTAGCTAATCTGGTGGAATTCACTCATAATGGCCACTTCAGAATATTTATAATTAATTTTATCATTTCAAGAATAATCGATAGGCAAGGGATTTCTTTACCCACAACTAGTATGAAGATCGTTTTTTATTTTGTCCCAAACAGTTCAACCCGAGACTTTATATACAAATTAACTGAAATAAAAAGAAGTCAAAACAGATTTCAAATTAAATATATGACTTCCCCTCACTTAACGCTCTTTTCAACACAATCGAAGAAAAAATACACAAAGAATTGCTAATAACGTAATACATTAACGCTGTGAATTGCTTGTAATGATACGATACTTTCCAAATAAACAATTTTGCATATAATTTAAAATGAATTTTCAAAATTCAAAATCAATTTTTAAATTAACCTGCAACACATACTGTAGGTTCGAGGAAGTTCTGCAAAATTGCATCAATCGTTGGAAAACTGAATTTTTAATTAGACTAACTTACTTTTTCAAGTTTATAATGTTTAGACGAAACTGGCAATAACTAGATTAAAATTAGAGGTTGTACATTAATTAAACAGAAAATTATAAACTAAAAGTTCTGAAGATTAAATTTTACAAACGAGACATAGGAGAATAAGTATAAAAGATAAGCGCATTTTAACAATCAGCAAACACGTTTTAATTTTCTCTAAGCATACAGGAAAACAAGAGAAATTATAAAACTAGAGCAAAGGAAATTAAGAGTTGAAAAATTCAGAGCCAAAATATTTATCTTCATCTAGTATTAGTACGGGTTCTATAATTCATGAAGGGTTAAGGAGATCGACGCAACAATATTCCGAGAAAAATTCCGTTCTACCGAAACCAGTTGCGAAATATCCCTACCCCGATAAATAGATTATTTTTAACATAAAAAAAACCCTCAATTAAGGAAGAAACGGAGACAAAACGTTAACCCTCTTAGTACGCCTAATGCGGAACACATCTCTTTTCTGCAACGAAAACTTAATGGCAACACACAAAGACTAGCAAAAATAAAATGTTCCTTTCGTACTTTAAACTTGCCACCAGATATTCTTTTTCTACTTTGTTTATTGTTGTCATTTAATGTTTTTTTAAAATAGAATTGAGAGTTACGATGAAGGAAAGGTGATAGGGAAAAGTACTAGTAATTCCAAATAGCATATTGTTTACTCAGGGGGAGGAAAAACTTGATTTTTTTTTAAATCCATTAAACTGATTTATTTGATTTAAATCAAAAATCGGACTTTATTTAAATTTCTGTAGGGCCTATAAATTTGTTAAATAAAAAATTAAGTTTCTGGCATGACATGTAAACCAATATTTATTTAAGTAAACAATCGGAAAATTTGTGATATGGTAAATTAATATTTATTTTAGTATATATCATTGTGTTACATGGTAATACATTTAAAAAATGAATTTTCAAAACAAAACATTTGTTTAACTTTAAAACACAAGTTGACATCCTACATAGTTTTTCTTGAGTAAATTAACATCATCATGTTAACAAATGTATTAGTAAGTGTAAGTGAGACCTAAATTAGTCTGATTAAATAAATATTTGTTTTGGGTCACTACTCTTAAAGTGAAAGGCGACTGTTTCAGGGTGCATTTTGTAAAATAAAAGACGTCCAGTGTTTAAACTTTCATCCTTTCAAATAGAAAGCTCAGTTGAATTTTTTATTTAATAAATTATTAATCACATTAATTGTGTTATTTTGTATTTATGTCTCAATTAAAAAAAAAGTAGTTGAAAAATCACTATAGCTAAGCCATTGGTCAATCAATTAAAGGGGTAACAAGTAGTTTAGGCCTACTTTGTGGGGAGTTTCTTTGGCTGTCTTGACATTTACATAGATGTAGGCCTACTGCTTTATTGTTTTAACATAAAACTATGCATGAACATCGTAAAAACTTTCAAATAGATGTCAACTTATTTTTTACTTTACTGTTAGGCAGAAACCCTGACTCAACAGATTACTTAGTCCATAGACACCTCAGATTATTTGCAAGTGTCCAGTACCAAACATTTTTTTTAAAGCTCATCAGTACGAGGTGTAGCCATTAGTGCTGAAATCACCATGAGTGCAGAAAGTTCAAAGCATTTGACAAATTCTGTGATTTTTCTAGGGTGTATTTACTTAGTTATAAAAATGTAAGATTGGTTGTGATTTAAATCAATGATTTTTTAAAAATCATTTGATTAAAATCATGATTTTAACCTTGACACCCTGTTGTTTACAATTCTAAAAACTTGGAAACCACCAGAATTTTCAAAAATACAGGTTGAAAAAGGAATCATGGGCTGCACACCTTAGAAATAATAAACAGGCAATAAGAAAATTAACGTCGCGCTGGAACAACGCAACAGGCTACTGGCGACAGTACGGGTTCGATCCTGAAAAGTTCGGACAAAACCTCGTAATTTTGAACGTCGTGGACAGAGGACGAGGTCAACACCTAAGCTGGCATCACATTCTCCAAACTTTCATACCACGCCAACGTGAAGACATTTGAGGTTACAACAGATTTAATGTGCACCAACGACCCACATACGACGGTCTATGGTTGGATCGAGTTTCAAACTCGCTACCCTCCATTTAGTTTTTCCGAATCCAATGCTCGAGGAAGACGTGTACAGTACAACATCTCGGTACAACACCGGTAAACGAAACTAGGGAACCATTTCGGAAAACGATTTTTTTCGGTTAAGCCATGAATATCTATTACTATGTATTTAATTCTGAAATGTTTTGAAGATCAAACGATTTTAAAACTATCTTAGTAGGCTAGTTAAGTTCTTTATTAAAGTTAAAATTACATTTTTAGACAGCGTGCTCTCGCCTTCGCGATTATTCCCTTGCCATACAGTACGTGTTTTTTTTTGTTGTTGATTTTGGAGGCATTTCGGATAACCCGATTCGGTTAATCAGGGTTTTACTGTATATGTGAAATGGGCTTGTACTGTGTGAAAGCTTCAAGAAATTCAATTATAAAATCTGAGAAAGTTGGAATGTCAGTCTACAAATTTTTAAACGGTGAAAAATGTTTTGATAACGAAATCCTGTCTAGAAGAGATCTCGAGATTTTGGAATCAACGATATATCCATCATGAAACAACTGATTTCAATAGGTTTTTAATTTCACTTGGCGGTTTCTATACAACGAATGTATTAAATATATTAACTACTAGCCATGGCGTTGCCCGTGACAGTTCTTTTCGTGCGGTCAGGTGTGACCACTGCTCGCCATTTAATTTCCTTCGCAAACCAACACCACAGGCAACACCGTGTGTGATGTCAATAAATTAATTAAAAAAATATTTTAGATTAAAATTTAAAAATCGGGCTGGACACATTAAATGTTACTGATACTGAAAACATTAAAATAATAATTTTAAGAATAAGTTCCGTAGATTTTAAATCCGTTCAAATGTTTATTCTATCTTAATCGATCGCAAAGATAGAAAACCTGTCTTTGCCCGTGACAAAGTTGAAATCGCTAGCAAGAAAGTCATACTAATTAAATTAAATCAAAACACGCTAGAATAGGAAAACTTGGCATAGTTCTCAAGGCTTTTGGACGAAAAAAGTTTGTATTGTGACGTCAGCGGTCGAAAATCGCAAAATCATAGCTTTCATTCCGGAGAAAAAGGGGGGAGGGAACCCACAATAAATTAATTTCAAAATGTTCTAGATTAAATTTTAAAATTCGGGCTGGACACAAAAACGGCAAAAAATTCGGATTAACTGAGAGCCAAATTTCATTGTTGAAAGTGCCATAGAATCGTCAGGACAGTACACACCGTACAGACAAACACTTCATTTTATAAAAGTATAGATGCTGCGAAGTAAGATTTTACAGAAGCAGATTCATTCGCACTGACTATTTGAAAAAGGAAGACCTACAGATGAAAGTTATCTTCAATGATTAGATACTAATTGGACACGATGGTTTGTCTCTTAGACATTTGAAGACAGATCAAGACGCTCGGTCGATTCAATGATGGTAAAGTGCATTCCGTACTACGAAACTTTTACTTTGTTGTTAATAAATCAAAAATCGAGTGCCGGGAAATGTTCGAAGGCTTGAAAAACATTTCGTAAAAGGCATGAGAAAATGTGGACCAAATTGCAGATTGTAACAAAGCAATGCTCTACTCCACTCTGCATCTACTAATTGATTTCAATACCCATAATCTGTAAGTGGTGACTTGGAAATCGTATACAATAGATCTTAACCTTTAGAAACATTTATGGGAAATGACGATTCAAATATATCTTCAAGTATTTGCAGCTCTGAAAGGTATGAAAATTATATTTTTGTTATTGCTGTGGTACAAATTAGACCTAGTATATTTGAACCATTTCACGTCAAACCTACACACTGATTAAGTTCACATTTCAGTTTGATGAAACTTGGTGCCTCTAGTGTCCTGACACAGTAAAGAATGGAAATCATTAAAACAATTGCCTTCTCTTCAAAATTTAAATTTGACTTTACAACTTATTTTATTATTTTTACTTATTTTCATGAAAGTTCCTGCATATTTCAGACTCTCCCTACATCTTTTAAGTGTTTTCCCCCTCAGGAATAAGATGAGGTAGACTAGTATAGACCTTAGAGAGTAATGTCTCATATTAAAATTCTTTTGATAGGCTTAAGAATTTTGTAAAATAATTACAATTTTAAAATAAGGGATGCTTTAAAATTTGAAAATTACCCTTTCTTTCCTTACACCTCCATAAGTTTTAGTTGGGAATTTTATGGGATCAGGTCACACAGTGGTACAAGTTTCACAAGTATGGAGCAAACCCAGATAGGTACTGTATGTCACTTTTTTCCAGCTTTAAACAACGACAGTAACATTTTGCTTAAACTGTTCACGTTAATACTGAAATTAAATAATCTATTTATACAAAACCAGAATTCTTAAAGAAAATCCTAGTGTCATTTGTAATGAGCTGAGTAATGCTTTTGTGTCACCAGTGCCTTCTTGGTAATTGAACTCATACTGCTGGATCAACTTGTAAAATTTCATTTGGGAAACTAAATTGTCAAAAAATAAATTAAGTTCTTGCGTATCCAATGCGGAATTGCGTCCTTCAATTTCTTAAAATTATTAGGATCAATCACAGCTTCATGCGACCTTTCGTTTTACTTTCCTGCATAGCCTTAATCGTAAGTCTTTTTATGCTGTGAGCACGTTCTGGAAGAAAAAAAAAAGCTAGGGAAATAAAGATCTCCTGACTAGTTCCTACTATTATAAAAGGAAGTGTTTGTTTGTTTGTCTGTCTGTTTAGCGGCTGCAAAATCCTGACGATTCTATGGCACTTACAGCAATGAAATTTGGCATACAGGTAGTCCGAATTTTTTGCAATTTTTGGGTCGATCAATCTAGAAGATTTTAAAATGAATTTAATAGTTTAACTCTCCACCTGGTTCTTCAAACGCGTTTCTCCGGAAAAAGAAGAAACACTCGAATCTAGACTTTTTTCTATCCACGTGACCTTGCCATCAGCCTTTGGAACTATGCCAATTTTTTTTTTCATCGTGGAGAACGCTTAGAATTTTTTTTTTCGTTTCCACTTTGATTTCGCGCGGAGGAATGATTTTCCAGCCAGACGATAAATCTTTCAACTGGAATCACTTAGTTCTTTTTTCTATCTCCTAGACCTTTAAAGATAGAGTACTAATTTCAACGGATTTGAAATCTGCGGTAAATTTCACTTTAGATCGATACCTAAAAATATGATTTTCTTTAAATAAATCATTTTTAAATTGAATATCACTCTGTATTAAAAAAATGTTACCGCCGCAGGATTGAAAAATCGTGTTTTTCGCACGATTCTTAGACGGTTTACCGAGAAAGTACGGTTCAGAAAATGATCAAATTGACATGGTTTGTTCAAAAATGTACAGGGAACAAGGCAATGAAGATTTTTTTTTACGATGCAGCTATTAGTTTTGGGTTTAAGTGTCAAAATTAAAAAAGCGAAATTTGTAACGCGAGTGAGCAAAAGACGTACAATTTTCAGTCTTCTGTCGTGATTTTTTTTGTAGAGTAACTCTAAACGTAATTTTTTGCAGCTCGTCGAGTTCAGGAAATTTCAATTTGGTTCCTGATAGTGTAATTTTAAAATTCGGGAAATATTCGTTTTTTTTTAAAAACTTATATCTATATCTTATTACAATTAGTTTTTTAATTTGAAAATATCCCAGTATACCTTAGAATGTACTCTTTCTTACGGTACAATTATTTTTGAAATTGGTTAATAAATAAATTCGATGCTATCAAAAGTTCGTCAGACAAATCGGAATATTGGGATATTTTAGTTACTTTTTGTTACAACTGTCATTTATATACAGTTTAAAACTATTATTTTTTTAAATCAGAGAACATCACTGAATACATTACATTATACTCTTTCTTGTGGTACAATCATATTTTAAATTGCTTAATAAATAACGTTTAAAGATAACGGGGGTTGATGAGCGTAAGCGAGCAGGGGACGGAGCCCCGTAGTCTTTTATATATTCTCAAGAGATTGTGACGTCACGTGAAACATTGCATCTTCTGCCCTTCGCGTTAAAGAAAAAAACAATACACTTCCTGTCTTATTTCATTTCAGGGAATGAGAGCAAAAAAAAAAAAAAAAAAAAAAAAAAAACCATTTTGACTGGGATTAGTAAGTTATTTTTCGTAAAATCGGAATCGCTAAATATACAAATATTGACGACCAGCTACAGGCTCAAGCCCAACAAGGCTGGTCCTTTGTTTATGAATTCACCAATTCCCACTGACTATCCCATTGTGTCTTAAATTCGTACACTCCCTTTGAATTAACTATATTTTCTGGCAACGCGTTCCAACTGTATTACCCTATTAAAGTAGTAGTTTTTCCTTAAATCCCGATTAAAATGTGTCGTATTCAATTTATACCCATGGCCCCTTGTTCTGTTATCCCTATTGAAATTTAAGCCCTCTGTGTCCCCTTGTTTTACAAACTTGAAAAGCTGAATCAAATCCCCCCTCCTTCTTCTTTCCAGTGTATACATGTTTAGCTTACTTAAACGTTCATTATAGTCGAAATTTGCTAGCCCCTTTATTATTTTTGTAGCTCTGTGTTGAACCCTTTCAATTGATTCTATGTCCTTTCTCATATACGGAGCCCAGAATTGCACAGCATATTCTAGATGTGGTCTTACTAAACCCTTATATAACGGCAAGATTATATTCTTATCCCTTGAAGTTACAGTCTTTTTAATAAACCCCAATAACCTATTAGCCTTTTTTCACGCAGCTGAACATTGATGACCCATTTTAAAATCCCTGTGAATTATCACCCCAAGATCCTTGACTGTTTCTCCCTCCTTTACCTTTACTCCCTGCAGCCTGTACTCGGCTCCACTGTTCCTGTAACCCATATGCAGAACTTGACATTTCCCTATATTAAATGACATACCCCATTTTACAGCCCATTCGGATATCTTATCAAAATCCCCTTGTAAATTTTCTATCTGTAACTTGGTATCCACTGTCCCCCATATTTTTAAGTCATATGCAAATATACTGATTCTATTCTTGATCCCCTGACCTATATCATCTATGAATATTATAAATAAAATTGGTTCCAAAACTGATCCCCGAGGCACCCCACTTATAACTTCTGTCCACTGTGAATAATTTCCTTTTACCTGCACTCTCTGCTTTCTACCCAATAACCAATTCTTTATCCATATTAATGTTTTTCCCTGAATCCCCAGCCTTTCCAATTTAAACAGTAATGCCTCATGAGGTACTTTATCAAAAGCCTTTTGAAAATGTATGTACATGATATCCACACTGCTCTTATTATCCAGCTCCTCAGTAATTATTTCGTAGAACTTCAAAAGGTTTGTAGAGCAGGATCTGCCATTCCTAAACCCATACTGATTCTCTGATATCAGTCCCCCCTCCTCCAAGTATCACATTATATGCTTTTTTAACAGATTCAAATATTTTGCAAATTACTGATGTTAGACATACTGGTCTATAGTTGCCCGGATCACTTTGTATTCCCTTTTTGAAAATTGGAGTTATGTTGGCCAACTTCCAATCCATTGGTACCCACCCTGTGCTATATGTTGAATTAAATATCGTGTGAATTACTTCCCCCAGTTCTTCTGCGCATTCCACTAGTACTCTCGGATAAATATCGTCTGGCCCTGGTGCTTTAGATGGCTTAATTCTTTTCAACTGATGTACTATTTCTTCCCTGTTGAATTTGCATTCTTTAATTATACCCCCTGCAAAGGCTCCATCCTTGGGATTCTTTTTTAAATTATAGTTACCATTGAAAACCCTCAGAAAAAAGTCATTTAACATGTTTGCCATTCCCACCTCGTCTTGAATTAATTCACCTCCCTTCCCCTCCAACGGGCCCAGTGTAGTACTAAATTTATTTTTACCACTTGCATATGCAAAAAATTCTTTTGGGTTTATATTTATTTCCCTTGCTAATTTTTCCTCTAAGGACACCTTTTGCTTCCGACTAATAGTTTTAAACTCCTTTCTGGCTTTCTGATATGCCTTCTTGTCCCTGTCGTTACCAGTGCTTTTATATACCCTGTATGTTCTTTATTTTAATTTTAAAACTTTGTGTGTTTCCCCTGAAAACCACACAGGGAGCAATTTTCTAGATTTTCCTTTTTTCCTGAACGTTACATGTTTTTTTTAACACCCTGTCTAACTTATTCTTGAATTCCTCCCATTGTTCAGAATGATGCGGTGCTAATAATCTCCCTCTGAATGTTTTCTTTAACTCTTCCCTTATCTTATGAAAATTTACCTTTCTATAATTTGGAATTATTCTACTATTGATTGTGTATGCTGACTGAAAATTTATACTTAATCTGATACTTCTATGATCACTTTCTCTCAGTGGCTCACCTATAACCAAATCCTGCACCATATCCTCATCACTGCTGAAAATCAAATCCAATATTGCATTGTCCCTAGTATCCTCATATACCATCTGGTACAAAAAACAATCCTGTATCACTTCCAAAAATTCTGCCCCTTTCCCATTTATAGCTAGATTGTTTGTCCAGTCAATATTTGGATAGTTATAGTCCCCCATTAAAATTAATTCTCCTTTAGGATAGATTCCTAATAGATTGTAAATTTCAACGAATTTGAAATCTGCGGAAAATTTCACACCAGATTAATACCTTACATCACGGATTTTTCCGTGGTGTTGGTTTGCTGCAACGCCTGGCTAGCCACGCAGTGGCTAGTATAAAATAATTTGACCGCTTTTGATGCCCATTTCAACACCTTAAAATTGATTTTTGAATAACACAGAAAAGATTAAGTGCTAAATCCTTCTAGGGTGCGTTTTTTTTATATGATGCAAGAGCTGTATCATAAACGTACAAACTTTCCAATCCTCTCTTGTGAGTGATCTTGAAATCAAATCGAAACATTCATATTTGATGTGAAAAAAAGATGACAACTAACAAGCATTGTGCTTAGGACTGGGTGCCAGAAATATAATCACTCAAAGTGTTGTAGCTTTAGGAAGTATTACAATCACTTCAAGGAACCCATGAGTCTGCTCATAGCTGATTGACTAATTCTAAAATATTGTCTGATCTGAACAAAAAATTACAAATTTTCATCATCAATGCCTGTGTTACAATTTTCTTTACCTATAAATTCACAGTAGCATACCTGCCAACATTTCCATTCTGGAAAACATACAATTTTTACAGAATCATGACTGAAAGACCAACAAAATGTATAATATACAATTTAAAGCATACATACATATTATAAAATACTGATTATTCTGTATTTTATATAATTTAATGTTTATAATAGCTAATAATGCTCCAGAAGAGAAAAGCATTTGTTGATTCAAACAAAGTAAACATGACCATTAAATCAGGAATCATTTTGAAATTTTAACAGGGAGGATTGAAACTGCCCAGGGGTGTTCAATAGATTGATTTTAATAATTCAATGCCTGCATTATCTTATTAGGTCTAGGAGATTCAATTAATTTGATGTTTGGTTTGTTATTCATATGAGTTTTAACTATCTAGGCCTAGTTAGATCTAGTCCTGGTTTAAAACGAAGACCTGTCAATTGAAGAATTCAACGGACACAGATTTATTGATCTTTCCGAATAGCCCTGATCGTTAACCACATACCTGAAAACATGGCACCTGTTTGATGGAAGTTAATCAAGCAATACACTTGGGAAAAATTACTTTTGAAATGGAAAATTTATTTTCTGTTGCAAAATTTACGTTTTCTTGTAATATATATATATATATATATATATTTTGAAGCAGTAGTTGTCAGCATCTGCTCCTTCACTGAAGAGAACTGCATGTGCAAAACAAAATCATTAACTCTTAAAACAAACTAAGTAAGTAACCTTCTTCTCAAGGGTCTTGTCATTCCTATTAAAGGTGAAAATTAACGGTTGCCACTCTCCGACTGAATGTTTGAAAGTGGAGACTGAATAATTTTGCTGCAGTCGCCACACTACCTTAAAAACATTAGTTAATATGGTGAAACCTATAATTCTACGTTTTTTTAAAGACTATAAAATTTAAAAAAAAAAAAAAAGGCATAGGAACATAAACATGGAAATTAATATTTGGAATTAAGGAAAAAAAAAAACGCAGATGCTTGGAGAGGGAAAATGCAAAGCAATCTAGGGAAAGAAGGCTGAATATCAGTACTCGCGTATTCACAAGAAACAGGTTCAGTAGCCACCTGGCCACTTACAAAATTTCTTAATTTTCACCTTTAATTCCTACCATAGATTCTCACCTCCCATTCATCTAATGGGTCAACATCACAACCTTCATTAATTTTTACCAAGTCCATAGCACCAACATGTGCAATATCAGAGATTATCAAATTTTAATGTAAATTCATCGTAACCACTTTTATTAGCCTACATTGTTTAGTCATTTCAGCGTGGCGATGCAAAAAAAAACAATGGCACATGTAATGTGTGAAGGTAGCTTGCTGCCAATCAATTCAGTTATAGTAGAACCAAGAAAGTAAGCTTTTGTTTTAGAACCTTGTTGTTGTTGCTCTACTAATATATATATATATATATATATATATATTATTTCATTCAATAATTTCAAGTATTAAATCGTTGATTAAATTAATACTTTATGTTTAGTGAAATAAAGTTAGTAAAATTACGGGAAACTAAACAAATGGAAAAGCTGTTAGCAACTAATGAATATATTAGGAAACAAATATATGGTGTGGAATTGTTAATTGGTTCCAACATCATGGCAAAATTCAAGGTGTGTAACTGCTATGTCAGAAACAAACGCCTCAGCAGTTATCTCTAAATATTGTTTAAATATGCTTACATTTGACAAGCTATTTTTTGCATATAGGAACAAAATTGGAGGGCAAGACTGGAAAATATTTTTACTTTATAAAATAAGGACCTGGGTAGACAGTCACATTCATATTTCACACCCTACGGAAAAAAAAACCTTAAAGAGAAGAAAAATTCATAGAAATGACAGCTTTTGTGGTGGATATCTAGCATGATTTATGACATCCACTGTGTCTAAGGTTGCATCACCATCACTGTAATTGGAGTGAATGACACAAAATGGCCTTGAATAACATGTCATTTACTCATGAAACTTGTAAAACATCTTGTTTAACCAAAAATACTTTGTTAATTATGCATATAAAATTTAAGAGTGCCTAAGTGATTGTGTAAAAGGGTAGTTAAGATAAAATGTGTAGGGTTTACCAACTACCCCTTCAAATACAATCCCAAATTCGTATAATTCAACCATACCCATTAACGCCGTTCGAAATCATTGGTGGTCCACTGGTCCAAGACACTAAAAGTATGATTGGGGACCAGGAGATCAGAAATATGTGTGGTCAGTGAGAAAACGAGTGTGTATGTGTTTTATTTTAAATTAAGTTTGAAACCCCCAAACCTTACTTTAAGGCAAGCTGTCAAAATTTAATTCGGTCATGTGATCCAGAATTTGGAAGTTCATACCAGCGTTATACTAGAGTCGTTTCTGGTTTCTGCCTTCCTAAATTGCAAACACAATAATTAGCCCCTCTTGATTCATTGTTAGGTCCTAACTATGCTGCAGAGCTTTTCCTGTCACGCTATCGGCGGGAGGAGGGACGCGCTTACTTACATGGTTTATCACTGTTCTCTTGCGATAGCCAGCACGTCCTATTTCTAAGAGTGGGGCAATTAAAATTCTTTAGTCTTGAAGTTAATAAGAAATCTATCTACAATTTGACAGAATTTTTATTCGGCAAAGTAAAAAATTTCGCCAATGTCGAGCGAAAACTTTGTGCCTTAAATTAACACACCCTTAACTAAATTCATTTATCATTTGAGGAACAGATTAGCTATGATGGAAGCGAGCCAGTATATTTTCTTATACACTGGTCCTTGGGACCAGCCACTTTTATTTTTCCTTTCTAATGCTGCCCATAAACCTATTTTTAAGTTGGCTTGTCTGGTAAATAATTCAGTAAGCTTTTCCCAAAGTGGCCACTTGTAAACAGGGTTAACAAAAACCCAGCCCACCATGGTTTTTCTGGGAATTTGTAAATACTTGAAAATATCGTTTGAATTTCTTGTCTTTTTATGTTTAACATATAAAAATATGAATTACCTTCATTAAAAAAAATTTTAAGACTAAAATCGCAAAGTTTGGTTGGATAGTCTTATGTCCTAAAACCAAGGGCATAACCCGAAAATTTCTTTTTGTAGAGGGGAGAATGCTCTGTGATGACGTATTTCTTTAGGGTTTGATGTTTTTTTATCTATTTATTTTTTAAACTTTTTGATTAACGTGTGTTGAGTTTCTTGTTAGTATTTGAATCTCTATATTTGATTATTTTATGATTAATAATGGAATTAACTCCGGATTCTATTAAAAGTTACGTTTTTCAACTGCTCAAGAAAGGCAGTGCTCTGAAAAGCTCTTTAAAGACAATCGTTATGAATGTGTTTCACAAATTGATAGAATGGCATCCCATTGATACGTTTCCTTAGATAAATTAACTATCGCAAATGGCGCGAAATGAGTACTTGCGTCATTTCACAGTTATGTGTTCATAGTTGGGCTTTGATGCAGCAGCGGCGCCGCACTTTGAAAAATCGGATGTGTGCTCCGGGCCTTAGACTACGGCCGGTAAACGCAGTAGTAAAATGATCGCGTCAAGGAAGAATTTAGACAACGGCTGTTACAGCAGCTGTACCTTGAAAGTTATAAGAATTGCGCCAAGAAATAATTTAGACTACGGCCGTTACAGCAATTGTGCATTAAAAGTTATAAAAATCGCGCCAAGGAAGTATCGCGCTTCTTATATCGATAGTCGCAGTCAAAAGGTTAAATTTTCATTTTGAATCTCTAATATTATAAACGAAAGTGCTTGTCAGTCTGTCTGTTTCCTGCACACAAAGTCCTGACGAATCTATGGCACTTACAGCACATGTAATCCGAATGTTTTGCAATTTTTGGGTTGCGGCAAATTTTAAAATTGAATCTAGAACATTTTAAAATGAATTTAATGATATGTAATTATTATTAAATACAACACCATAGAAGATCACAGATTCTGAATTTATTTTTTTTAGCTTCCGTTATCATTTTGCGCGGAGGAATGATATTCCAGTTGAAGATAAAAAACAAACTTTTAACTGGAGTTATTTAGTTATTTTATCTATCTACTAGACCGTTAAAGAGGGAGTAAAATTTCGACGGATTTGAAATCTGCGGAAAATTTCACATTAGATCAATACCTAAAAATATGTTGTTTTTTTTTAAATAAAATTTTTACATTGAATATCTTCCAAATTTTGGCAAGAGATTGTGACGTTTAGAGATTTTCAGCGAAAGAGGAAAATAAAAATAAAAAACATTTTGGCTGGTATTATTTAGTTCTTTTTTGTAAAATTGGGATCGTTAAAGATAGATTGAAAATTTCAACGGATTTGAAATTTCACACCAGATAGATACCTTAAACGATTGATTTTCTATTAATAAATCGTTTTTCAACAAATTTTTATATTTTCCTAAGAGATTGTGACGTCACGCCGAATTCCCATTTGGTTTGCGAAGCAAACAAATAAACACCATGGGCAACTCCGTTACAGCTGTTATTCAATTTGCGAAGCAAATCATAGTTCACTATATTCATAATTTGGTTTGCTTCGCAAACTTAATTCGCAGGGAATTCATTCCAATAGGCTACGAATTTCCATTTGGTTTGCAAAGCAAACCAACACCATGTGCAACGCCATGATGGCTGTTATCCAATAGGCTACGAATTCTCATTTGGTTGGTTTCACAAACCGTATTCGTAGCAATCACTGAGGTTAGCGAGCAGCACCTAGTTAGTAAGCACCTGACCCCACGAAAAGAACTGTAACAGGGAACGCCGTGCTGGCCACGCAATGGCTAGTATTCTTTGAAGTTCTTTCAAAATTCGCTGAACTGTTGGTTTTATTTCATTGGTTCATTTGAAATAATTCCTTCCCTGGCAAATTTAGAAGTGCACCAAAAAAGAGCAAAGGCCGTTACACCGCTATAAAAGTAGATTGAAGCTTTACTAAAACATTCACCAAGCAAAAAATATTAATTTAATGCATAAAAAAAACATCATTAGTTACACAAATTTAAAATTGTATACCACAAATTGTATCACTGGCCTCACGGCGACGAGACGCTCCGCCAGCAAAAACCACGGCGGCGTTTTTCGCTGGGTTCGAAAATTACGACGCCAGTGTTCGAATTATAAGTTTGTGCCTTTATTCGAATTACAATTTCGGCAAAAACGATATATTCAATTCTCAAAAGTACTTGTAATCGCCCATATATCTAAATAGGCCACAAACGAAAATAGTTACTGTTTTTTATAAAAAATTTTTTAATTCCCTGATTTTTTGTGAAATTTCCAGAATTAAAAAGTTCCCTGAGAATTCCCTAATTCCCTGATTTCCCGGTTCTGTTACCACCCTGTGCTATCTAGTATAGTCACCACACTTTCTTAAAAACTATGGTTTATATACATGGTGGAACCTTCGACAAAAAAATTTTCTACCGAGGACCGTGTAAAAAAAAAAAAATTAAGGGGGGGGGGAGAAATGATTTGGGATATTTCCGTAGTGCTGGTATTTTTACGGGGTGAGAAAATCTATTTTTATAAAAAAAATTTGCATGTATTCTACAAAATATGTGAATGCTTGTAAGTGGCCACAAAATGAAACATGTTCAGTTGATACTAGCCACTTGCAAGATATTACTTAATTTTCACCTTCACTCCCATGTACATGGTCTTTGACTGGACCAAGTTTAGAACTTGCAACCCACAGGTTGCTAATCTACAAGTTCCTTACTATTTCTTAGTATATAAAAGTGATTTTCTGATCATAACTGAACTATTTCTTTTACTTTAACTTTGCAATCATAAAATTAAACAGTTTCAGCACAAATCTGATGCACAATTTCTTTTAATGTATTTCCTTATTGAATTAAGGTGAAGACCTTTAAATTGTACAAAGATTTGTTCAACTACACAGCAATATTCTGGTGCTTTGTATTAGGCTGTGGAAAAATTATTTGCAAAAGCTATATCCTAATTCATCCCAAATAGTGTTTGGAGGAAATGTTTTAGGGTTGTTTTTATGACACATTAATTATCAGTCATAATTAAAAACCATTAATTTTTTTATATGTTTATTACATTCTGTAAGCACTGAAATACATTTTGTTTTAAAATGGCAATTTTGTAAGTTTCTGTTGGAAATAAACACTTCATGGAGCCGAAAATGCACTAAAAATGCATTAGTTTTAGTTTTACATAGATAAATCCACAGATTTAAAAATGAATCGGTTTGACTTACCCAAATATAACAGCATTCCATATCATTATATTATTATCAGTAGGAGCACCGCTTACACCAGCAGGGGGATCTTCTTGAAGCCTGGAATTTAAAAAAGAATTAGTCATGGATACTGCTAAATTAAAATATTATTGATGAATTTGCAAGAAATTGATGAAAAATTTAATACTTGCATGTAAATTTAATTAGATAGATCAAAATTTTACAAGCATCCTAAACCTGCCTTGACATGGAAGGGCTTAATACTAATAATTTGGGGGGAAAAAAAGAAAAAAAAAAATTGTGTCAAAATGATTTACAAAAAGGATATGTTTTTCTCTATATTAAAAAAAGTTACCGTCACTGCCGCAGGATTGAAAACTTGATTTTTTTGCTCGATTATTAAATGGTTTCCCGAGAAAATACAAATCAGAAAATTACAAAATTAACATGGTTTGTTCAAAATTGTACAGGGAACAAAACGGAGAAGATATTTTTCCAATGTGGCTATTAGTTTTGGGGTGCATTAAGTGTCAAAGTGGAATAAGCAAAATTTCTAACACTAGTGAGCAAAACATAAACGAATTTTCAATCTTCAGCTGTGAGTTTTGCACCTTATGAGTTTTTTTTTTAGAAATTTCAATTTGGCTTAGAATTATTATTTTCAACCCATTACAAAGACAAATTTTAATAAGGGGAGATAAAATTAAATTTTAAATTAAATGTGTTCATAAATCATAATTAAATACATTCAGATTTCAGCCATTTTATTATCCAAGTTGAGTAATGAAGTGTAACTTCTCAAATATAAAAATGAAAAGTTGTAAAACTGTCAAATAGAAATTATTCCTTCTACAAATACAGAAGTTGTAGCTGTGGTGGTAAAAAAAGATGGCCTTTTTTTGTCTTCTAACACCAATACTATTTAAAAAGAGTTTCTTTCAGAAAAGCATCTTCTTTCACTTGGATTTTTAATTACAAGATGTATATATGTTCATGATGGAACACTGGATGAATTTTTTTTTTTTGCAAATATTAAAAAAGGTTTTTTTCTATTTAAGCTCAGTTGATTTTCTCTAGGAATACGTTCCATGTGTTCAGTATTCAACATTGATACCTCTTATTTTATCAATTAGTGAGAAGGTACTCTTTTAGTTAACAAGATAAATTTTCGAAACTGTCATTTGATTTTAAAAACAATCACAAATGGAAAATTTGAATTTGTGTACATTTTTTAACACCTATTATACTACTATTTTTAGTAACAATATAATGCTTATTAATTATGGTTCAACATTACATATAACTTGCCACATTATTCCGATCAAAAACTAGCAAGTTCATTTCAACCCAATTAATATACTGAAAATTTTCAAGTTTGGGGGAAATATTTTAAGACACTGGTTCTGTTAGGAAATAATTTTTTATTTTTTTACATTTGGTTTAAATGGCAATACTATGCAAATGTTTCACTTTTTGCTCAGGCAGGTATCTCAATAAACATTGTACTGGTGCAATACAATGGGCTATTGACGATGGTTTGAGATCAAACACAAAGGGAAAGACCACAGATACCACGGTCAGATGACGAAGCAACATTTGAGCCGATACTCCACTCTCCAAACTTTAACACCATGCCAATGTGAGGACGTTTGAGGACACAAGACTTAATATGCACCGACCCCATTTGGTTGCTAGTCTGTTACTCTTCCAATCAGGCTACCGCTGCCTCATTTTTTGCTCAGAGGACGACATGTAACCTTTAGTTTATTTTGTTAGCCAAACCATAGTATAGTCAATCTGAAGCATAAAATATTAATTAGCTCTGAATATAAAGAGCTCCATCTCTAAATTTACAGTATGCACATATTACAGGCATAAAAAGTTTTTAAATTTCTTCGAAATGTAGGGTTTTTCAAATCCAAGGTAAAAAAATAATTGGTTTGACCAAGAATGTTTTTCCGAAGGCCTTCTTAACATATCAATTAGTAGCTTGTTTTGTGGGCTTTAAGAGAAAGACTTAGTTCAGCCTTTTTGTACAATTGCAGCACTTCTTTACACAATTTATTTCCCTGTGCGAGCCAAATTTTACAGGGTTATTTCTTTATATTTTTAGTGACCAGTTATTCAAAAAATAATTTAGATACTAAAATAAAATTTTGTATAATTTATTTTCTCTGCACACTAAATTTGATTGAAATCGGAAAAGGTTAGGTTGAAAATGACAGTTATGTTGATTTGACATGGCTAATGAACCCATAATTGTAATCTATGCTGATTAGCTAGATATGTTTGATCTCAGAGGCAAAGGGCATCCAATGGGAGTTGGTAACATACTAACTATGCCTAACAGTGCTTATGGCTTTATATATAAGAAATAGTAAATTCAATTCCAGCCATTTCATGGGATAACACAACACTCAGCTGTGCATGGACTACTCCAATAAGTATTAAGCATAGCCTGTACTGATAAACAGACTTGTGATTAATTTGTTTTCAGTGAGCATAAAGATAAATTTTTGTTGGTAAATTGTTGTGATCCCTAACACAGGTTCCAGCTCTTAGGGGCTCAAACTACCAGACCTAAAAATTAAAATTCTTGTCAAACTTAATTTCAATTCTTGACACTTCAAGCAACGTCTGGGGTACAAAGTATGAAAAATCACGATTCTTTTTAAAAATTGGATTAATATGACTTAGAAATAAGATTTTTTAAAATTTAAATTGGAATGAAATAATTTTTATTAATTTGATGCCAATACATATTAAAACTTGTTGAATGTGATATGCAAATTACAGTATGGTTTCGAAAAAACAGTGTTGGTTTTGTTAAACATTGATATATACACAACAGGGCAAACTTTTGAAACAATTAAAGGTATTATAAGGGTTCAAAGCATAAAATTTCCTAGCTGAATTTAAATAAAAATTAACCAACATAAAACACAATGAACATATTCAAATTCACAATTATAAAGATTTATGAGCAAAATTAGAATGCTTCTGTGATGTTGCAGAAAAGGTTTTCATTGAGGCTGTGTGTATTCAATTGTTTCATAAACTATAATACTAAATAAACTAGATCTTAAAAGAACAATGCAAGTTAACACAATTTTAATATTTCAAGTGAATATAATTTGAGTATCTTCACCCATCACATGGAGAACAGTTCACAATTGGTTACATGCAATTTAAGTCACCTGGAATGATTGAAAAACCACACTGATTTAGAGGCTTGTGAGTGGAACTTGGTCAATTGCTTAAGAGGGAAACTCGTACTTTTCTAGTGATTATGATTTCTAACAAATACCTTGTATTACTGCCTTCACAGGGAGGATGATTTTCTGTATAATTTAGAGAAGGGATGAAGTAGGTGCAAACAAAGTTTTCGTAACTTAATTGAACAAATAACATGCAACTTGTTCATAGCTATTTTTAATTTTTATCAATTTATTGCAGAAAAGAAAATTAAATTTAAGATTTTGTTTTGTCACTAATTTTTTAAAAGAATCACATGATTTAAATCAAGTTGATTTAAATAGGCATACAGGTTATATTATTCAACTAGTTCACATATTACAACCATTACTAATACAATACTGCGTTTTATAAGTTTAAAAAAAAAAATCCAATTTTCAAGGTCAGAAGGGCCTAGCTAAATCTTTCTCTGAAATTGTTTATTTAGCATAAGGAGCAATGAATAATTGTGAACATTTTTTAATTATACTTTAAAACATTGGTTTTTCACAATTTACTATTTGCTATGCCAGAGGGCTAGATATTTTTGAACATCATTGAAATTTTTCAGCAGATTCATTTTGACAGTTTCCTGCACTAGAACTGTGTGAACTTCTTAAGTGTATTTTTGCCCACCCTAGAGCAATTCATTATATATTAGGCAATTTTCATTTGTATTTTGAAGAGTCTTTAAGGGCATGTTTGGGATAAATTTTGCTAATTTTCTATCATTTTTAAATATATAAATTTTTTTTTATTTTTATCATGTGTTTAAATTGCAAAGTTTAGAACTAGGATCAACAGATGACAGACAAAGAAACATTCAATAGCTATATCAGGATTGATAATGAACTTTATTTTGTGAACTTCAAATTTGTTATAGACAGTTTTGCATTCAATCTTAAGTAATAACCAGGGAACGCTGATTTAAAATCAAGTGATAATTATTTTTCAATTATGATTTAAATTACAGTTTAAGTTTAAAAACAGTAAAAACGAAATAACCAGGGACAAAATATACATTATTTTATTCAAATAAGTTTAAGAAAATTTATTTTGTTAACATAAATAATTACCAATATTATGAGAAAATTTGTAATATTTATCTCTTATGTTAGAAGACCACATTCCTCTATGACAGAAGAGGTACCAGAGCAAAAATTGCTAAGTTTCAGTTTCTTTAAAAATTTAAACAGCAGCTAAACACTAGCATTAGCTTGAAAATTTGTGGTCCAAGTAGGAAAAAGTGGTTAAAAATTACGATATTCAGAGCACACATGACAAATCTAAATGCCAGGAAGAGTAATGTATAAACATTCCTGATTAACAGCACTCATAATATAAACACTTAAAAGCAGTTTGGTTTGATTCAAAATTATAAACTAAAGGGGTGACTGATTTTATTAGCTAAAAAAAAACACAAATGGGAAGTAAAGTTTTTGAGGCATTTGTCAGTTAACTCAGGGGTTCCCAAAGTGTGTGCAGTGGCACCTAGAGATTAAAGGTGCTGTAAAGCGCCCGTAACCTCCAATCTAAGCTATTTCTAAGCAACAGAAAAAGGGTTAAGGTCACTCATCAAATATCGGTTCACTTCCCAACCAAGAGCATGATGAAGGTAACTTTATTTGTATTTTCACCAACCTATTTTTTCTTATCAAGTAAAATTAAAGTGTTTGTGTGTGAATTTTAAATACTAGTTACATTAATTATGTTTATGTTCTTGCTTCTCTAATTTCTTTTTCAAAGTGGTACAAATATGAAATATGTATATATATGTAATAATATACCAAATATAAATATTACATTACGACGAGGGTGCCGTGAGAAAATTATAATTCTCTTAAGGGTGGCACCACTTGGATGTTTGGGAACCCCTGTGTTAACACACAGGGGTTCCCAAACATTTCACACACAGCTATTAAAATGTCAGCAGGAAAAAAGAAAGATCCAATATGAATTAAAACTAAGTGAAAATCCATTTATTATTGCTGCTCGGTACTTTTATTATTAGAATTTACAATATACTATAGTCTTATTACTTTTGTTCTCTATTCTACTTCTCAGACTATAGTTTAAGTCTGTCACTTATACTTACTGATAAATTTGTTAACATGATGTAATTTTCTCAAGAAAAACTATGTAGGATGTCAACTTGAGTTTTAAAGTTAAACATATGTTGAGTAACTATTGATTTACCATGTCACAAGTCCTGATTGTTTACTTTTAAAAAAATTGGTTTATATGTCATGTCACAAACTCAATTTTTTTTTACAAATTTATATATAATTAGTATAAAAACAGTGTATTGGGCCTGCAGAAATTTAAATAAATAAAAAAAAATTATTAAAAAAAAAAAATCCAATTGATTTTAAAAAGAAAAAATCAGGATTATTTTACACCTTGTTTAGAACCAGATAAAAATTCTAAAGGAATTTAAAAATTGTACTATAGTTTATTTTAATCATCTTTAAGATGAAATCTTGCAAATGCAAATTAGCTGTAGAGTAAACTTCCAATTCAAAATTAGCTGTAGAGAAAACTGCTAATGAAAAATTGGCAATACCTTTGGTAGATTAATAAGATGGTCATGAAATGCTGATCATGAATATTTTTTTATAATTATAGGTTGAACAATCCAATCCCTGACCATCTACTAATTTATTTCGCAATAAATTTATAAACTTTCCATGACTTTTTATTGAAATAACTTATAAAACAAATGTCAGATGTCAAATCACTGGAATCTACGAAACTACAGTATAGTGCACATGATCCAAAATGACATCTCAAGCTTAATTCTATTTCTTATTTTGAACTAAAATAGGGCATAATGATAAATATATTTAATAGTGACTTTTCATATCTAAACTAATCTGAGTTGTAAAGGGTCCTATCCACTGGTATAACAAAACTGCATGGATGTTCTAGAAATTGAACCAACTGGGCAATAACTGGATTTTCAGGTCAACTGATTTTGAATTTGAAGTTAAGATATTTTATGATGACTAATTGTTTCTCATTGTTTGAGGAAATTTACATATAAAAATGAGCCTGCTTCTTGTATTTGACCAAGTGGTCAATTACTGGAAAAGGTGATCAAGTATTGAGGATAAATGCAAAAAGCAATGAAATTGGCCCCGTTTTGATACAGTTATCTTATGGCACTTTTTAACGCAATTTTGGTTGCGAGTTGGCATGCAAAGGCAACCCCCGCTACATTATGAAGATTGTGGCAATTGTATGCCAGAAAAAAAAAAAAAAACTAAAGTTTGATGGAATTTGTATGATCTTTTATAATATTTGTAAAACATAACCTGTATTCAAATACAAATATTGACGACCAGCTACAGGCTCAAGCCCAACAAGGCTGGTCCTTTGTTTATGAATTTTTTAATTCCCACTGACTATCCAATTGTGACTTAAATTCGTACACTCCCTTTTCCATTTAAAACGAATAAATTATTTAACTTGAAGATAGACAAACTTCTATAACAATATTTCAGAAAATAGGACTTTTCGACTGATGTAAAAATATTGCAAGAATAATCAGTTGTGTGGATTTTTTTCTATTTAAAAAAATATTTTCATTTATTTTTCTAAGAAACTTTCGTGGCCAAAACCACTGTCATTTTAGTCTTTTTCAAAGCTGGTGATTGCTAAAATATTTGCATAATGTTTCAATTTGAACTCAATTGTAAAAAATAAAAGGTGGTCAATTACTAGATGGGTAATGTTCAATTACTGGATGAGTGGTAGTCAATATACTAGTTCCATCACCATCCTGAACTTAAAAATTTAAAAACTATCAAAATAAAAATTGTACTATAGTTCATTAATCTCCATCTTTGCATGATATTAAGTACAAAAAATATTCTTAATGCCAGAGAAAACCTTTCCCAACAGCTAATCAGCTTGAGCTAGGGAAATGTTTTCATAATAAATGAACTCTAACCTGTCAATTACTGGCTTGTTGACAATATTAAATTTAAACAAAGATTCTTACAAATTTACAACAGTGGCAATTAAAATTTTTGTCTAAATGATGCATTAATTGTAAAATATTAACATTGAGTCTGAGTAAATGTTTTATATTTCAAATAAAATTAAACATCAACATTAAGTTAAATTGTTATTTTCAAGGGCAATGGAATCTTTCTTAAGATTAGGAAACAAAATGCAAACGATTGCTATGAATTGTCAACAAACATTTAGTTTGAGTTGATATAAAATGATAGCATTGTAATATAAATAATCAATACAACTTTGCAGTGGAACAAGAAAACCATTCCCTTTAAGTTTTTTATAGTATTATATGTGTCTACTAGTTTAAAAAATTCTAGTTGAACACAAAAATCTTAATAAACCTGAAATTCTAGATGTTTAGCATCTTTAATAGGATATTGATAAACAACTAGGAGCTACCAGAACTTAGCATCAGTATAAATTAGTTCGGGTCATAAAAATTTACAATACAGCCTCATGGTTCTTGTAACTATTAACTAAAATTAAGGCAACATTGAAAGCAGCAAGTGTCAAAGAAACTAAACAAATGCCTTGCAACAAGATCAATTTGTTCTATAAAAACCAATTTAACAAATAATATGGATCTTTAACTGCAGTTACATGTGCCTTTCAGTACTAAAATTAACACTTTATGAAAGTCCCTAGCATTAAAAATGTGCTTAACGCTTGACTTGTAAGCTTTTGAACTATGATGAGGCTCATAGGTTAACTGCTTAGGTACATTTTAGAAATAATAGTTTACAACATATTCGAATGTTGAAAAGAAATTTCAGCAATGAAGCAGTAACAATGCATGTCTAGCAATTGGAATTCCATACTAACTACACATATTGTTTGGATGGCATTGATTATCCTAATACTTAACAAATACAATAATACAACTCGTATTCTGAATGCAAGAATGTGTATAATGCTAAAGGAAAATTCTCCAAGCATATCGTAAGAGAATAAAAAGCTTATATTTAAGAGTATAGTTATTTTCGCATTTGCAATCGATTTGGCATTTTATGTTTGGTGCTTAAATTAACGTACGAATTTTCAATATGTGATCCTTCTATTAAAACACAGTGACAATAGCTATATCTTTTGTTCAAAAATTTATTATAAGTGTAACAAATTTAGATGCCGCATTGAACACAATAAATACAATTTTCATTCTGAACGACGTTTATTATGGAAATACCTTGCTTGTTAATGGCAATTCAATTAGTCAGAATACAATTCCATTGCAATCATTGTTTACGTTTGTCAATAACAACACACGAAAACAATTCTCAGCATTTTGGTATCATTAATTAGTGCAAAATAAAAGCTAATTTGGAAAAGCATTTTTATTATCAATGTAGGGCAACATAATCGAATATTTAGACGAGATGAGACAAACATCGTAGGCGAAATAACCCAAACAAAAACTGGAATTAAAATGAATTCCAGATATTAATGACGAATTAAAAATCAAGGTTCAAAAACAAAATATACATTTTGATAAAGTATAAATTATGCAACTGAATTACTCATAAAGGAAAATACGATATGTTTAAGGTTTAGCAAACACTTACCTTTTAAAATCACGCATTAGTCGTCTCCGAGCAGGAGTAGACATTATTTTGCCCTCTAAAAGTTTTTTGGCAATTTGAATAAAGAGAAGTTGTTACCACAATACACACAACTAAAATTAAAACCAAAAATGCGTTTAGGAAATTAAACTCAATACAAATATACTTTGTTAGCAAAGCAACCCTGTCACCTTTCTAGTTTCAACTCGATAGTTCTTCTAGATGTGACGTCATAATCCGGGAATCGAAATACGTCAACATAAAACGAATGACTCAATCAAAATTCTTTTTAAAATTTTGGTGTTTTTACAATTACAAAGTGCTAGAAAAGGGGGAAATGAATAAAACTTGTTTCTCTCTCATTGCTGGGGCCAAATTTTTCTCATCACTCCGATGATGAAATTCAAATTTTGAGGCATGCTTATGAAAGAAAGTTGGAAAATAAATATCCTTACATTCTAAGAAATTATTACTTTGAAATTGGCTCGTGGGAAAGAGTGGCACTTTATTTAACAACATAACTAGCACTAGAGAACTATTCATGAGACTTTTATTGTATGGTTGAAGCAAACATTTATTTAACTGTAACTTTGTAAAAGAAGTAACTTTTTACTTTTGTTTTAATTTTTAATTTTTAGGTTCCCCACCAAGAGCTTATTATTGGGTATGGAGAGACGGGCTCATGTACAAATTATTAAAAAAAGGAATCGCAGGAAGAATGGCTCTATGGATTTTTAACTTTATCAATCAAAGAACATGCCAGGTGAGGTGGCGCAATACTGTCAGGGCCGCCCATAAATTTCACGGGCCCCCCGACAAAACTTTCGTGCGGGCCCCTAAGCTTTTTCCTTGTGTAGGAAGTTTTTATTTTCTCAAGTATCCATATATTTACAAATACCCAACTTCAGAAATGTACAAGCAAACCCACAGTAAATAAATAATGAACTGGTAAGTAATTATGGAATTAAATATGTATATGCGTTATACGCCTGAAGCTCGAAGTGGGTCCACTTTGCGATCGAGCAGGGCTTCGATAAGGATATGATCAGAAAACTACAATAAATATCTCTATAAAAAGATTGTAAGAGAAACCCATGTAAAATCATACCTTGGACGCTGAAGACTATTCAAAACACCGAAAACTTTTGCAAGGAAGCTCATTTTGCAAGCCTGTTCATGCTCAATTAAAAATATTCTAAGATGATTCAAATTTTTCTTGGCCCAAAGTAGATCGTAAATGATTTTTGATTATAGATAGTTTACTGAATCCTTTCACCAGAAGCCACAGTGTTGGGAAGAGAAAACAAAATTCTTAAAGCTATGCAAAGTTCTGGGAAAATAGATTTCAATTTTAATCTACAGATATCATTAAAAGGGAGAGTGGAAGACCTACATTTTCTAACTTAACTTAATGTGAAAAAGTAGCTTCGCGAACGGTCTTGTACATCTGAATTTCATTGATGAGATGGTGGCTTAAATCATCTGGATAGCTTTCAACTAATTTTTTAAGTGCGTTGTTGTTGTCATTAGAATTATAATTTATTTTTAATATGGCTTCGAATGTATTGCATATGTTTTTTTCATTTGCTCATAACTTGATTCTAACTGAGAAACTATTTTATTGATTACTATATCAAAAACTGAACTTTTGAATTTTGTTTCTTCGGTTTCTAATACTTCATGCATTTCTCTTTCCACTTCAAAAGCTTCCTTTCTCGGGGGGGGAAAAAAAAAAGCTTACTTTTCCGTCCTCTTTTTTTGGAAAATTCTGCATCTATACCCATAATTAGAAGCTGTTTCATTAGCTCTATTTATACAGGCCATTATTTTCTTAAATCTTTATCTAATGTTTCAGTTAACGCTTTAATGTTATTCATTTCGGTATCAAGGAACGAATTAAATATTGACGAATTAAATATCTTGTATTAATTTGCTCTAGTATGTCTTTCCAAATATTTAACAGAATTAAAGTTTTAAATTTTGAAAAATAATTGAGGAATCCATTTACTTTTCCGCCGTTTCCTCTTACGATAAACTACTGATTTTTTACATTTTGAAGGGCCTTTAAAACGTCAGGTAGTTTTTCAGACATAGGTATCACTGCCTCAATTCTTGCACTCTATCTTGTCTCACAAAGACTGTGTAGAGACCTCCCATCCATGTGTTTTTAGAAGCAGTTTCCATCACCGTGGGCTCGCACTAAAGAAATTGTAAAGCTGGTTTATGAAGTTGAAGAACGTGATTACTATTTCGTTACTCCTTGTGGCATGTAAACCAACTAGTCGTTGTCGTAGACCTTACACTGGTGAAAATGTGAGACCACCTTGACGGAGCCGTTTTAAGGACTTGAAAATAATATTTTCTGTTCGATATTTTTTTTTGTCAAATTCGGAAAATAACCCTAAAATGAGGCAGATAATTTCTTGAACAAACCTTGGGGCCGCGGGTCCTTTAAACGACCGGGCCCCCCGACATTTGTCGGGTTTGTCCCCCCTTATGGCCGGCCCTGATACTGTATCAAAAACAAGACAGCTCTCGAGGTTTACCACAAGGATGCATACTCAGCCCTTTTCTTTTTCTCATCTTTTTTGATGATTTATTTATACATATTCCTACACAAGTCAAATGTTTGGTGTATGCAGATGACATTTGTACAAACAATGAAAATCCAACTGACTGAATCCATAGAAACTATTCAAACTACAGTTAAAATTATTAATAACTGGTGTAACCGCTGGGAATTAACAATCAGTTTTAAAAAATGCAATGTCATCAATTTTTTTCGGAAAAAACTTTCCACAAATGCAACATAAAAAATTAACAATACTGCTATTCCAGAAGTAAATAAACTCAAAATCTTGGGCCTTAATTTTGATAGGAATTTGATCTGGAACCAACATTTCAAGTGGTGGATAAGCCAAAGCTCCATGCACTCTAAATGCCTTTAAATTCATACCTTTAAAGAGATGGAGAGCTTGTACCAAACACTTTAAACAAATAGGTTATTCTACTATCAGCAGCCAATTTCATTTCGGATCTCCTATCTTTAGTGCGGCTGCAGTTTCGCATTAAAAGAAAATTAACCCAATCTTCAACTCTATGCTAAGAATTCCAACTGGTCTACCCAAAATATACTATAGAAATCTTACCTACTGAGACTCGAGCCTCATCTTTACAGCAACGACATAAACTCTTAAATGTAAGTTTTTACTTAAAACATATATAGCCTGAGAAAGTTATCTCCAATATACGATTTTGTTGGACATAAAGGTATACTTATTAATGAAAAAGCTGATCAGAAAGCTGTTTCAGCTGAAGGTATAAAATATTACTAAACAGAAAACTGAGATATGAGATATACAAGTTTGTAACTAATGGAAAAGTTACCATATAATCTATAACTATCCGCATATCAACCCTACAGATGTATGGTATGAAAACATTTCTCTAAACAGAAATGAAGAGACCCTCATTCAGAACTTTCGAGCAAATACCCTGATGATAAATTCTATTAAAAACAAAATCAAACTTTCAGACACCCCTAACTGCCTCAGATGTCCCACCTACGAAGATTTAGAACACATTTTATTCCACTGTCCAATTTTCCTAAAAGGTCGAAATAATCTTATTCATACACTCTCTGCTTTGAAAATTGCACATTCTTTGAATGGTATCCTATTCAAATTTCTCATTGACTATTTGTAATGCCATATGCATATTTTTAAGCTCTAATCCTCTAACCTAAATATATTTTATTTTGAATTATTATTTCTTCTAGAGGCACAAGGCAAAGCAGCTAAGCTTTCAAAACCTGCTTTTTCTCAGGGAAGAGCATCATCATCATCTCCACCAGAATAGTACTTAAGTTTTTTTTTTTTTTAATTTAACCTCCGCTTTTTTACGAAATATATTGCAATACGAATTGCGCATGAAACACCACAATTTGTTTGGGTTTCAGTTCTTCCATCTTAAGTTAATTGTTAAATCTTGTTTAACTGATGCTATGTTTCTCTCAATCATTCATCTTTTACCACAGTAAATAGATATGTATTTTGTGTCTTTTTTACAATAAACACAACTTTTGAAAACATAATTTTTGCTAAAAGCATGATACGGAAAAAATACTTAAAATTGATACTGATTTTTCAATTCTTCAAAAACGTGTAGGAATTAATTATGGAATGCCTTTTGTTCTGCTAATACTTGCATGAAATAAAGGTTATGTAGCACACATCCATCTTCTGGTTTGAAAAATATTCGCTTACAGAACAGATTTTTAGAATTTTACAGATATTTCATGACTAATTTTGTAACGTTCTCGGGACATGTGAGTACAAGCACAGATAAGTTATAAGAACAGTTGTTCTGGTTGCTACTGTTCTAGTAGATAAACGTTGATGTATGACAGTGCTTGTGTTCTTATACGATCAAGAACATGTTGTTGTTGTCGTGTGGGCCATATATGGCCCAATTGGGGGTGCCATTGCCCTGGGTTGGACTTCTTCATACATAACACATCCGTTTTACAGGAAGGTCCCTTTCACATATCCATTAACTAACACATATCGTAATTTAGATCCCAATCAGAGGCCGATAACCCCCTGATCAGGTACCCCCAGAGGTATTGATTTGGTAGATCAAGAACATGTAATCTTGGTACTGTTCGGAAGAACGTGAATAAGGTTAGATTTTGTTGTAGACTCTCGGAGGAGAGATGGGTTTTTGCACTGGACAGTATATCTGAAACTTTGTATTATATTGTAAAAATAAATGTGCGTGTCTAATTTAGGTATGCAGTGTCCCTCTGTTCTTGGCCACTACTACACACTTGTCTATCAAATTAGACATTGCTCGATTGCTCAGACAAATTTGGTAGACACCTTTTGTATGTGAATAACCACATGGAACCATTCATTGCATGAATTTTATCTAGTGCATCTTATGGATGATCCTAGTTTTTTCTCCTTTGTCAACTTTTTTTAAATGGTTCAATAAGTTTATCAACTATGGTAGCAACCTGTATGTTATGGGCAGTAGTTTCAAACCCTCCCTGGGTGTATTCCACTTATACATCATCAAAACTTTCAATGTGTATGCTTGTTTATTACTTGATGTCTGTCTGTTTGCAGCAGCTTACCAAACATGGCCCTTACGCCATAAAATAATCCAACCATCTCGATACCCCACAAATGCTCAGTTGAAGCATTGTCCAGAGACAAAGAATTTTTCAATCCAGGGGCATTTATTTGAGGGAGTGTGCTAGGTGCCTTGATGCACTGGAGCATAAACACTATTGAGCAGCAATTTTGATATACTTAACTAAAATGATTCACAAAATATCTATACAGGCTTTGCGAATAATTCCATTCATTATGATGAATTCACTCCAGAGGTATTCATGCCACAACCATGGAACTTTCTCCTCGTTTCACTTTAAGAAAAATCTTTCGAGTATTTCTTAAGTTTTCTCCTTGCCATTCGTCTACCCCAAAATATTGAATTTGCTTTTGTCTGAGAAGAACTTTTCCAAAATGCAAGAGTTTTCATTTCAGTATTCTTCATGAAGACGAAACTTACCTTTTGATTCCTCTTATTGATAAAGTATAATACAATCATAAAATCCCACTCTTACCTGTATACATTACTTAATGTAATTACAGATGAGGTTACTATAATTTATAATTCTATAACAGGGTTCCCACGGGTGCTTAGAAAGTACTTAATTTTTTTGAAAAGTGAAAAATTTTTGACCTTCCATTTCTAATGCCCTTAGAAGTGTTTATTTTGCATCAATAGTCCTTAGAAAGTGCTTATTTTCCTTTAAAAACAAAATTCAGTTTTCAAATGACGATATTTTTTCACAATATTTCCGACCTTTTTTTTAGCGGCTGATCAGTGATAAAACTGCTTACAAGTACGGTTTTAATGATGATTCAGGAACTGGCTTGCTAAAATGGCAACCCTTGATACGCGATATACAAATCGCCGATCGTCTCTTGATGAGTATGTATCTTGATGAGCTCATAATACACTTAAAAAACTTGAAAACCAATGAAAATCGGTCTGTTTTCGACTTGTGAGTGTCTCTTGCAATACACGAAATAGTTGCTCTGATAGAGGAAACTAGAATACAATCATTCAATGTTAGTTAATTTTGTTTTATTCAGTTACCCGAGAGTGCAATGTTTTAAAAATTTATTATAGCTATGGGGAATTGTATTTTTAAGTTTGTAGGTGAATCGAAAACAATATAAAAATAATTTATTTTAATTAATACTGCTATCTGAGTGATAATTTTTTTTAGTCTAGTTTTTTTTATGCTTTTAATTCTTTGTAACAACTATCCCACAAAAAAAAAAAAATTTTGAAGATTTTCGGGGTGTGATTCTGCTTTGAAAATTTGAAGCAATTGGCTATCAGTTCCAAAAGAAAACCAACCCACTCGTTTAAAAAAAAACATTGGAGGAAAAGATCGCAAAAACGTAAACCACAGTGCTGGAGAACCGAGAATAGTCGGGAAATTTCAATAATCGGGAAAAACTGGAAATTTCGGACTCTTATCGTATTTGGTTGCTGACTGAAAATGAAAGTAATTTTTCTATGCTTTATAATTTTTTTCTCTTTGTATCCGGGTGACAAATACTCAATGGCCGACTGCGCTTGAGTTTCACTTTCTTTTGTTATGCCATGCGCAATCTGTTTTCATTGTCAGCTAAGATGATTATTTTCAAATTAATTTTGTTTCAGTAAAATGATGTTTTTAAGCATATCGTGTAGAAGCGGCTGATGCACTTTAAATCTGTCGTGGCCGAAAGTCCTCATGTTGGGTTGGTGTGCAAGTTTGGAGAGTAGGGCACCAGCTCATATGTCCCGTCATCTGACCGTGGTTCAAAATTATGTGGCAATACACCGAATGGCTTAGGCTGGGACTGTGGCAACTAGTTGAATATCTATTCAATAAAGTTGCATTTTATTTTTTTAACCTTTTTATAATTTATCAAAGTTTTTTTTTTCATAACTCGTATGATCTGTTTGGTTCACGGGAAAATATTTTCTTAGAAACTCGTTCGGTTATCGATCCAGTCAAATTTGACTCTGACATTTGCAACTTGCAATTCTTTTACATACTTTTAGTAAATTTATAGTTTGCCACTAATTATAATTTATGAATGAATCTCGAAACAAATGAAGGTCATTCGAATGTGTTCTCTCCTTGGAGATGAAAAAAACTTGCATGGTTCCAAAGGCCGACGTCAAGCGGACACGTGAGGGCAAGAGGTCTAAATTTTGATGTTTTTTATTCCTCTGATTAACCACAGTAGAATGAAGAATGGTAAAAAAAAACTATTTAATAAATTTTAAAATGTTCTAGATTGAATTTTAAATTTCGTTTGACCGTTAAATTGGAAAACATTCAGACTACCTGTGTGCTAAATCTCATTACTGTAAGTGCCATAGATTTGTCAGGACTTCGCGGGCAGGAAACAGACAGATAAACACTTCCTTTTATAATAGTATAGATACGTGCACACGTAAATGCCCACATATTAACTGCTGAATTTTGTAAAAATCAGACTGCTTTTTTTGAAAAATCTCATTATTGTGAGGCCTTATTTGTGTATGATTTTTAGAAAATAGACTTAAATATTAAATTTTTTACATACTACAGTTCTTATAAGATTATCTAATCTGTAAGAGCATCCCCATTTGGTCGAAAGTTGGGTATTACATTGTGTAATATGGTTTCTATAATATTTTATATAAGTCCTTATTTTGTCTTAGAAAGTCCTTATTTTTAGTTAGAAAAAAAGAGTGGGAACCTTGTATAAAAAGTTCCCGTCTAATTTTCAAGAAACTAAATAAACACAGAGAGAATGTTGTCTTGACAGTATTATTATGCAGCATTTGAGAGCCCTTAAACAGTAATGATAATAGAACGTGGTCCTCCAATTATAAGCGGAATTTGATGTAAAGTTTTAGTGCCATTCAGTGGCTTTATAATTTACTCCCATTCATGTATGTAGTGAGCAACTCTGCACTAATACTGCAATAACGTAACTCTCGATTTGATAACAAACGATTTATTTAATGAACATGAAGATGAATACGTTTACACAAAATTATACAATTAGTCTCTACACCAATATCTCTGGAATATGCTCCTGCCAGTCTTGCCTTGTAACTGTTCCCTATTCTTGAAAGCATGGCTGTCTGACATTCAATTCAGAAAGTGATCTCATGAATTGGTGCAAGGAGGCACGAAAAGGAAGACAAAAGCCTTAAAGTGCGACTGTAGCACTTTTCTTTTATTATGGTGTGGTTTTGAACAAATTTTTCTAACACATATTATCGCAAGGTTGAATTTAATTATTACCCTTTTTAATTCTTATTCTACAGTCACCTGTCCTAAGAATGACAATTATTGAGTTTGATAAGGTCTTCAAAATATTTTTGCAGCACCATGACAATCGCCTTCAGTCTCCAAAATATTTTGTAACTTGATTACAATTTGTTAAGGTTGACATGAGGTATTTAATTAGGAGGATGAGCCTATGGACTCAAGGCCTCCACATATTTTGGTGTTAAACCAATTTTTTGGTAATGCAAGAATGTGAATCAATTCATTAACAACATGAATTAAAAATGTAAGTGAACATGTCTAAGCAATAAATAAATCACATATAATTCTCATTTACTATTACAGCAGTTTGATCAGAAAGTGTAATCTGTACATTCTCATTTCTATTAACCAAGTTTTCACAGCCCTTGCTATATCACTCCCCTTGAAATCACTCAATGTTTCCTGTTGAAGGTTTGTTGGGTTTTATGACTCAAGTTCCATGCTGGGCCCAACACAAAATAGATAACATCAAGTAATGGATATACGCACAATGAAAGTACAGTAGAATTCCAATCAATCGGATTGCTTTGAGAAAAAAATTAAATGTGCATTTTAAAAGTATCTTATTAATGAATGATAAAAACAAAAAGGATGAAGTGTTAGTTCAGCACTTAAGAAACATTGAAGTGAAAATTCCTGGATGTTCCCGAGCGTGCTGTTCAGAGGATGTAGACAAGTGGCTGGTGTGGAATTCTTTGGACCCTGTATTCCAAATTTTCAGTGACAATAAACTCATTCAAAGTGTGAGAGATGAACACATTGATGACACGGAAGATGACGAAGACATTGCTACTCAACCAGATGCTGGACTGTCAGCTAGTAAGGCATTTGAGTGCCTTGACACAGCGCTAAAATGGATGGATCGGCAGCCTGAGTGCGACCATCTACAGCTACTCGCCTCAAGCGCATGAAGACTTGGCTGCACAAAAACGAGTAAAGACTGCAAAACTGACTTTGACCATTTATGTTCAAGCAATGATACATTTTGATACATACTACTATATGTCACTACAAAACGTAAACATAATTGTTTTCAGTCATTAAATTACATTACATACAAAAGCAAAATTTGTGTTTTTACTAAGAAATAACCTTTTTATCATGAATTATCCATATAGGGTCTGGTCCCAATTAATCTGGACAGTTGGAGTTCTACTGTATTACTTACACAGACAGAAATACACCCAGAGAGGAATAAGACCTGTGCCCTTATAACTCACAGATTGCTAGTGCAGTGGGCAAAACCACAGCCATGATGTCCCTGCCCCCTCTTGTCCCCAAAAAAGCATGATATATTGAGGAATTCCGGTAATTACATGGTTAGTTAAACTACTTGAAGACTTGTGTGAGAAAATGATGCAAATGCACATTTTTCATGAATGCAAGGAAATCTTGTAAAAAAATTTTCTTAGTTGAAATTCAATGCTAAAATATAAGTGATAAATTAATATTGATCAAACAAATTCATTAGCATATCTCAAACCCTCAAACTAATTAAAAAAAACTGTTAAACGACATATTTTGTATTTTCCTTCATATTGTCAACCTATGTCAATGCAGTTTCCTGCTGTCTTCAATTGCAGCATTTTTTTTGTTAAATGTTCTGTCTATATGTGCAAGTCATACCTGGCATTAAATTTACTACTATCCATTTGTTTTTCACAAGTACACAAATGTCATGTGTATCAATTGCAATATCATTAAATTTAATTGTTAAAATGAAATAATATGAAATATAATTTTTTATTCAACAAAATATACACTTTTTTCACAATGACAATACATGATATGTATGTGCATGAAACATGCTATTCTTTACAAATTTTCTTGCATCTGGAGAATGCAGACATTTGTACTGTTACAGATACTGTGTATAAAGTTCGTTAAAGTTTAAATCTGAAAATACACTCAGTACATTTATATACAAAAATAAACATTTTCTGATATGATTTTGAAAACGAGCATAACAAGGAACATTAGTATACAGAATCCCTAACAGCATGCCTATTGTTTTTATCACATGTGAGAGAACCTGTAAATGCGTCAAAAATAGTATCCTCATGTGTACATATTGCTACTGGCTAAGCTGTTATTGTTATCTTTATAGTTTAACTACACCATTTATGATGTCAGAGTACAAATCTTTTGTCAATGGCACATAAGTTTGCTGTTGGCGATCCAAATAGAATATGGGGTCAGTAATCTCTTCTGGATTATAACCTTCTTTCTGAAGACTGACTTTTCTAAGTTTGTACGTGCCTGCAAACAAGAATTGTATTAATTAAAAAATCAAACTATTCAGACCAGTAGAGTAATGTAATGAATAATTCAGGATATTTCTACAGTAACTATTCATTTTAGTAAAAAAATGTTGAATGATCGTTTTCTTTTTTGTTTCATGAATCATGCTGACCACTCAAAAACGAGTATCACTAGTTGAAGCGCATCTTGTGAGGTTTAACTAGTTAGAGGTAAGACAAGAGTTTACAGGAAAATTTTAAAAATCACCTCCAACAGAGACTGAACACACTTCTATATTTCTTGTGGGTATTTTTAAAAGGCAGGGGTGTACAAAATTAACATTGACAGCAACAATCATCTTAAATAGTAGATTACAGCTGCAGTGTTTTAGATTAAACCTTGATATATTGGAAAAGATTTTCCTTCCTTCTTACTGAATGATGGGGTACTAGGGAACCATGTCAAATTCTATTAATATTTATTTTCATTATTCATTCCTAACACAAAAAGAGTAATATATTTCCTCATACAAATAAATAGGTACTATAAAAACACCCTGTATTTTAAATCCATTTTACATATTTGAGTATAATTAGGCTGGCCCCCTCAAGATTGCAGTCAAGTCTCATGGTTTTAAATGAGTGGTAGGGTGGAACATACAGTGGCGGATTAAGCGGTAAGCGGCCGCGTATGGCCCCGAAATACCAAAGGGGCCCCGAGGTCTTAAAATGTCTTTTCATTAAAGTTTGAGAAAAGTTGTGAAGGCTTTTCGGAGTTTGTTTTGTTCTGTGGCTGCCTTAACACAAGCGATAAGATTGACCACATTTGTGTAAAATCCACAGACTTGTGTGCGTCTTTAAGTGCAGTGAAAAGAGTTCTGAATATAAGATGGTCAGCAGAAGCCAGATGATGCATCTCTACTATTATAAAAGGAAGTGTCTGTTTCGTAGCCGCAAAATTCTGACGATCTATGGCACTTACAGCAATGAGATTTAGCACACAGGTAGTCCGAATTTTTTGCTGTTTTTGGGTCGTGACGAAATTTTAAAATTCAATCAAGAAGATTTTTAAATGAATTTAATAGTTTTATTCTCCAACAGGTTCTTCAAACTAGGAGGACTTTTTCTACCCACATTGGCCTTGGAACAATGCCAAGTTTTTTTCATCTTTTATAGTTTCACAAGTGATTGTGATGTCATGTAAACTTTCTTTCGAAAAAAAAAACCCAAATTGTATCTTCGGCCCTTCGCGTAAAAAAAAAAAAATTATATTTCCTGTCCCATTCCATTTTCGCTTCCATTCTCATTTTCAATGAGAGCAAGAAATAAAAACATATTGACTGGGATTGTTAAGTTTTTTTTTTCGTAAAAATTGGAATCACTAAAGATAGATTGAAAATTTCAACGGATTTGAAATGTGAGGAAAATTTCACTTTAAATTTATACCTAAAAATATGATTTTCTTTAAATAAATAATTTTTAAATAGAATATATCTTCAACGGATTTGAAATCTGCAGAAAATTTTACACCAGATTAATACCTTACACCACGGGCACCGAAAACACCGGGATAGCCACTCAGTGGCTAGTTAACTATAAAACTTGGTTTCACCCATATAAATGGTGCTTTAACTGGAATTTGTAATTCCGAAGAAACAAATTACCATATTGGAGCAACACACAAGAATGGCATTGGTGTTTGTGCTTTTGAAGACGAATTTGACCATCTCTTAATATTATAAAAGGAAGTGTTTGTCGGTTTGAGGCCGCAAAATCCTGACAATTCTATGGCACTTACAACAATGAGATTTGGCACACAGTTAGTCCGAATTATTCACAATTTTTGGGTCGGGGCGAATTTTGAAATTCAATCTAGAAGATATTTAAATGAATTTAATAGTTTTATTCTCCATCGCTTTTTCAAATGCGGAGAACTTTTTCTACCTGTGTGACCTTGCAGTCAGGGTTTGGAATCATGCCAAGTTTTTTTCATCCAGTACGCAGAGAAAATTATTTTTTTCATTTCCGCTTTATTTTGCGCGGACGTATACATTTCCAGCTAGACAATACATTTTAAAACTGAAGTCAGTTATTTTTTCTATCTCCTAGACCGTTAAAGATTGAGTAAAAATTTTAACGGATTTGAAATCAGCGGAAAATTTCAGTTCAGGTTGTTACCTAAAAATATTATTTTCTTTAAATAAATAACTTGAATTGAATATGTCTTCAACGGATTTGAAATCTGCGGAAAATTTTACACCAAATTAATACCTTACATCATGGCATTGCAGCGCATTGGCTAGTTTTTTAATATTTCTTAAAGAAAACGAGGGCACCATATAAACCACACCAGTCATCTATCGAACCGCCAAAGAAATGTCTTGCACATTTCCGAATGCTGAAACATTATTGAAAAATTTTTTAACACTTCCCTCATCTAATGCAACAGGAGAAAGGTTGTTTGCTGTTATAAAACGTGGAAAAAATTATTTAAGGAGTTCTATGGGAGAAGAAAGATTAATTAATATGGCCATTCTGTATATAGAGCAAGGAATCGTAAACCGAATTGACACTTCCAAAATATTTGACTAATTTGCAAGAAATAAAGCAAAGCAAAACATAAATTAACACGCACAAACACACACATTTAATGGGCTGTGATATGAAAATTTTGCTTACTTTTATTTTTTGCTAATAACTAAATGAGAGTTTTCTTGAAACTTTTTTTTTTCTAACTTGAGATTGAGGGCCCCAAAATTTTTTATCTCTTGGGGCCCCCACTTGACTTGATCCGCCACTGGGAACATAAATAAAGTTCTTTCACAATTCCAATCTTTAGTGTTACTCTGGTTCAATGTATGTTTATCATTCAGTGCCAAAAGTAATAGCAGTGATAATGACTTAGTACAAGGAAAGATAGAGCCTAATATAAATAAATTAGTAGCACAAAACCAGGCTCTTCCATCTTAGTGATTATTTTGAATTTTACTGATTTGATTGATATTTATTACTATTAATAGTCAGCAATCTAGTGTTTATGTGCAGTTCGTTCTTATTTCAATTTTAATAAATAGCTTTATTATAAACTGTTTAATTTCCTAACTAGCTTTTTCAAATTCTAAAATTATCATAGTGAAATTAAAAAATTATAGGCACAGCTACTCATGCAATTTACAGTTAGGAAAGAAAAAGTTTTCCAGAGGGGGGGCAATGAAGAAAATTGTGTTTAAAAGGGGGGTGTTGTGCCAAAAAGGTTTGGGAAACTGCTATAGAATACGTAGTTGTGACCATTTCAACCAAAAAAGAGTACTAATTCCCTTTTTAATAATATACTTCATCAATTATACTTTTATATTTAAGTGCTCAGAATAATTTAAAAGACAATGGACATTGTGTTTATGAATTTATAAATTTCATTCCAAGAAAGTTTCCCTATGTGTATTTGTTAAAACACTTCCTATGTCTTTTACTAAACATTGTAATTGACCCATTATGAATTCTATATTATCAAAATGTTAGTTTTTGCATAATAGTTGTAAATGAAGGACACAATTCTACTGATGAAATTGCTGTTAATTGCACTTCATTTTCAATAACCAAACAAAAAGCAAAAATTACATTTTTCTGTAATTTTACAATGCATAATCCGTTTTACAAATCATAGTTACAAATGCACCATATGTAACAACTATTCCCTTTCCTAATTATAAAAATTCAGCAATATAGCTTTTTCTCAAATACATACCAGTGGCTTCTATGTCAGATGACACTCTGATAAATAGTGGGACAGCATATGGTGGCAGACTCTTGTGTGCATTCTTAAAAAGTTCAGTAAACTCAATACTTTCAGCTTGTGTTTGAACAGTTGCCATGCCGGCTCGACCTTCTACCTCTGTTAAAAGTTTAAGTAAGACATACATTAGAGACACAAGCTGACTTATAATTTTATTTGAAATTTGAGACAAAAGTTGATTTGTGAACAAAATTTTATCACATGAATCATTTCTAATCAATGGCTGACCAAATGTCATATGATATATGAAATAATTGTGAGAGTAATAGTTTTTAATACTGCATTATCTACGACCTATAATTTCTACATAAGCTAGTACGTTCTCAAAATAGGTAAAACAATGCTTTCATGACAAGTCAATTAATTACTGCAACACACCAGTGACTTTTCCATTGGAAAAGTATCCAATTGTGATTGAAGCAATGAAACCAATTTATCTATAATATAGAAATGGGCGTAGTATTAAAACATATCTAGATCCCTGTAGTTTTAAAGAGCAAAGGATTAGCAACTGCACGGTAAAGAGTTTGAAACTCGTTTCAGCCAAACCGTCATGTACGCTGCAGCTGGTGCAGGTTAAAGCTGTCAATGTCCTTACATTGGTGTGATGTGGAAGTTTGGAGAGTGGGGTGACAACTCAGTTGTTCTTTCCATTTGTTCATGGTACAAAATTACGAGCTGTTGTCCTTGGAGTTTTACTTTTCGAATTCATCCCAGACCATCACCAATACCCTGTTGTGTTCCTCCAGTGCAATGTTAATTAACTACATTGTGTTACAATGCATCCGCCATATCTTAATAATCTCTTTGCCAACCAACCGGTCTAGTGGTTAAGGTGTTGGCCTTTGGATCGAAGGTTCCTGGTTCGCGTCCGGGGTCAGGGCATGGATGGTAATTGTGCTGTTCTTTGTTAAGAGTAATGATGGTCACACATTGGGTGTTCCTTCACAAGTGGACATCACTTCTGGCCTTGTAGTGGCAAAATGATTACAAATCAACAATGCCCGCCATGGGATAAAAAAATATCTTAAGAGTGTTCAAGAGGCATTCTAATAAAATAGGATAAAGTTGAAGTATTTATTCTTTCATCACATTCTTTCTATCACATGTTGCCTTGGGAATAAATAAAATCCATTCAATTCTAAAGGATTTTTCTGATTTCTCATAAGTATAGGTGACTTATTATGTTACATTTTTAACATACGATTACAAATTCCAGTTTGTTGTTGCAGACACAAACCCACTTTATAACACAGTTGAAAGTGAACATGGGTGATGAGTAAATTGTAAAAGTTTGCAAACTTTGTGAAATTTTAATCACCATGCACAAATAGAATGTCTGATTAAAAAACGTTTTTACATCTTAGCTGTACTGAGAATAACTTTTAAGCCCTGCAGAGATTAAATAGTTTTTTGGGCATCAAAGTCAGTAAAGTTAAGGGTATTTTGGAATTTTTTGTAACTTTGCATTATGCGAACAGAAAATATATTGTCTCTTTTTTCTTTAAATTTAGCATTATGTTTAGTTGTGTCATGCACACATTTTCTGCACTACAGCAATTCTACTTTTTTTGCTGTCCACCCTACTACATATTATTTAGAAATAGAAAACAGTAGAATACATGCCTTGAATGATTTGGAAAGCAGGATTGTGACAGATTTGAGTTCCTATTGTCGATCATATGGTTTTAATATTTCTGAAATACTTTACGATGCTGCCATTTTCAATGTAACAGGGCTTCTAGCATGTTACCTTTTGTCACTTTTTCAGGGGTTTTAAGTTCTTAAATTCTATTTAGAGAAGAACAATTTATAATGCGCAATTTAAAAAATTCATATTTCCTCTAAAGAAAAAAGTCAAATATCAACCTGGTAAATATTGTGTAATTTTGTCTTGTGTTGGAACTTGTCCAGACTAGTTTCCTCCACAGCATTTACGCCATTTGAGCGTCGTTCAGAAGGAGGGGGGATTCTCTTCCCCCTTCTGAATGATGCCTGTGTTTCCGTTAGAAACAAACCTTTTTTTTATATTTTTTGAGGCATTCATAACATGATGCTGGTACCAGCTGCTGTAATATTAGTTTCGGTTCGCAAAATGAATTAGAGCCTCAAGTATCAACAAATAAGATAATCTATTCATTAAATAACCAATAGCAACCCTCTAAATATGGAGCAGCAGAATAGTTTCCTTCCTTCGTAATTTCCAAAAAGGCAGAGGAATGCAGTTTCGTCGAATTTTCCCACAACATCCTTGGTCACATAGCCTGATGCTAAGGAATTCGATATAGGAGAGAGTTCGACAAGTATTATAGAAGTTGTAAGCTGTGTTAGCCAGACACCATGATCTTACAGATGTCATGACTACACTTACAAACTACCTACACACTTGAAACCTGGCTTACTGCTTGGCAAGTTAAAATTAATGTTGACAAATGCCAAGCCATACTAAGAAATAGTCCCAGATGATGCTGGTCAGCAAAGACAGACTTTAAAAAACGTGCTTTCTTCTATTGAGAAGAAAAAGACAAAATTAATTTCAGGCTTTCTCAACAAAAAAAAATAAGACATAATCTTTCAAAGAAAAGGAAGAAATTTTTCAAGCTGTGTCAAAAATAAATGAATTTAAAAATTATAATTACAATTATTTTTATTTTTATGTTGATATTTTAAAATGACGTACTTTTTTAATATGAAGAAAATTAAATATCCTTCCAAAGAAAGGAAAGAAAACAATAGGGGTAGCTGGGGAGGATCTTTTTCTTTTCTATCTTTATACTTGAATATATTTAGCATTATTGTTATTTGTCACTTTTATTGCTCGATTAGTCACTTTTTTCTGCTCAATTAGACACTTTTTTTGTTCAATTAGTCTTTTTTTTTTGAACCGTAAAATCTTTTATAAAAGCCCTAAAGTAACAATCATCAGTTTAAAAACTCAAAAGAAACTTTGATAAGCAAGCATTTCAAACAAAACTCAATGAAAAATTAAATTATTTAGTACAAACATTTTTTAAACAAACAACTGTAAAATTTTTCTTTTACATTTCTTAAAGAATTTTTTTCAAACTTACTTGGTATTTCTACTCCATAAACAACGCAAGCAACATGCCCTAAAACTTTGCTAAATACGTTTTCTACCTCACCAGAGGATACATTTTCTCCACGCCAACGAAAGGTATCGCCAGTGCGATCCATAAAATATAAATATCCTTCTTCATCCATTACTAAAATATCACCTACAAATACAAACAAAAACAACTGTATAAAAGACAATTACTTCCTTAAACTTATTTTTTTTTATCAAAACCAAGATATGAAATTGGATAGAAATCCACAATCTATATAAATACGAATGGAGTGTTTGTTTGTACATTCAATATTTTCGACGCATTTCAAGTTTTCTATCCGTTTTGGACCCTTCTGATGCCGAATCCGCCTTTTTCTCGTTTGGTGTCTGTCTGTATGTTGTGCCCTATACACGTCCACGCGGTTTAAGATATTTTCATGGAAATTTGCATACAGAGAGTACTTATCTTGATTTAGTGAGTGGAATTGGTTGCGAAAGTCTGTCTGTCCGTCTTTCTGTTCTATGCTCGATTTTGTGTTTGTGTAGGCATCACATGAATTGTATTCCAGATATTTGATTCCATTGTATTTTATTTTATACATTATCTATTAATTTAGTGAATGCAATATTAAACATTTCTTTATTGTTATATTTAGACGAGTTTCATGCTAAAACATCTGAGTAAGTATACTTAAATCAACCATAATTTGGTAGTTTTGGAAAAATTGGAATGTCTATTGAATACTACGATTAATTCGATTGCTTTACCAGTACTGCTGAAAAAGTAATTATTCTTCAAAAAATTTTTTTTTTTTATGGAATTTCATTTCTGATACGTCATTTATTTCGAGTCTTATTTTTATTCTTTGCACAATGAAAACGATTTCCGAAAATTTGGGACAGACGATATTTTTCAATGAAACGAGAATGAACACGATCGCGCGAGCAGTGATATTTTTCTGGTTCTTTCGCTCTGAATTAATTTCACATTTCTAAATTTTGTACACTTTTAGTTGTAAGTTGTGGCAACTGTGCGAGATCAAGAGATAAAATTGAATCACAAATTAATATCTTTGGAACAATTTTTTACGACATCTTTTATTTTGTTTTACTTTGCTGTTTCCTGTTTTAAATATTTATTATTTTAATAAATGTGTTTTCCTTCTCATCACACCCAACAGCACCACAAAGTATTAGACTTGAAAATGTTAGGTAAGTCAGTATAAATTTTCAGTAAATTTTAAGTGTAGTTATGCCGTTATTTAAAGAATAATGCCGTTATTTAAAGAATAATGCCGTTATTTAAAGAATAATGTCGTTATTGAAATAATAATAATGTTTAAAAATCCAAACTAGAACTTTTTCCAACATTAAAAAATTCGTTGTAGTAATGACAGGAGAAGATTGCAAAATTTCACAATGTCGCATACCGGAGGCAAGAGTGCCACAGGTAAAAAAATATTGTTTTGTTGACTATGAGTGCAAGAGCACTCGCCGTAAATCGTAATTTTAATTAATTGAGTTGCACATGAAAACAACTTAAGAAAGGGAATTCCAAATCTTCCTATAAATCGTCTTTTATAGTAGTAACCTTAGTATCACCTTTCGTCTTTTTGAGCTTTGTCATACAGCAATTGTGCGATGTATGTGAAATGTATTACATGAATGGATATGCATGTGTAGGATTTGTGTCCAAAGTAAGTTGTAGAAAATATAAAGATGGCGAAAGGTGTTAAAATAAATTTTTACTCTACAAAAAACGTAAGTCATTATATATTTTGATTATCTCTTCAATCTAGAGTAAACGAATTCAAACCGAGTAAGGTCGGGTATTTTGCTAGTACTTGATATTTTTGTTTTCAAAATGCTGATACAGGGATATAAAATTTGATTTTAGTAATTGAAGATATTTTATTTTTGCCATTTTGTTAGTCAACATGTTTCAAATTTGTAAATTTAAAATCTGTATGTTGAGTTAAACTATTAGTTGTAAATAATAGTTTTCAAATACTGAAGTAGCTGTGGTGATAAGATGACTAGTGATGCAAAATAATTACTTATACTTTATGAGGTTACATAACTGGAAGGCAATGAAAGCCAACAAAATTCAACATGACATTATCAGATGGTTATATCACAAAAAATTGAATATTTTAATTTGCTAAAATTTAATTAATAAACCTTTAACACACACATACTATCTGATTTAATTTATATAATTATATCATGGTGTTTTTTACCCCTTGTGAGAACATTATATTCTTAGTAAATAAGTTCTAGTTCATTATAAAATGTGCAGAGAGAATGTGGTACTTTATTAAGTTCATTAGGTTCATATAATTAAATCACTTGATAAACGACTAAGAGATGAAAATGAATTAATGTAACAATGTGTGTGAAAAGAGAAAAAATAAATCTTATAAAATGACATGTGGTTCTAAAATTTAAATTGGATGTGATTTTTATATGATAAATTCAGGAACATTAGAATACTACCAGATAGAACATTTGATGTTAAAAAATAGTTCTTTAGAATCAAATAAAGTTGAAAGGTATACACAAAGGAGGTTAAAATAAAGTATGAACGAAAAACACATACCTGATAGAAATGCAAGGTCACCTTTACTAAAACAGTCACTAATTATTTTCTTTTTAGTATCCTCCTTATTTGCATATCCATCAAATGAATTTACTGGGTTATTTATAATTTTTCCAACCATTTCTCCAGGTTCGCCTGAACATAAGAACAAAAAGTACAAGTAACCCATTAAGTTTAATTGAACAAAAATGTGAAAACATTAAATTATCTTATATGTGGTTCCATAATATACTATACATATACAACCTAAATATTATAGCTACACAACAATATGGTTTTCCCATGTCTCAGTGGGTGCACACAAGCTATCTGTGTTCTGCACTACTATTAAAATCTCACATCAACAATACCATAACTATCATTGTTTGTAGTATTGTATTTGCTCCTGTATGCTCCGTCACTGGTGCTTGTGTTAGTGGTTCTGTGCTTCTAATTTTGGACAAATTTAATCTGGCTGTTTCAACACTGATTGAATGAAAAAAAACGTGTTAATTTTTGTTCAAAGATTATGTTCCAAAACTACATTGTGTAACTTCACAAAATGAAATCCTTAGTAAAACTTTCTTTTTCGAGAAGTTGATGAAACATCAACTTAGATTAAGTGACAGTAAGTTTATGGCAACAGCCATTAAAAAAAAATTTGGTCTGCTTTCTTGAGAGTGGAATTGAATAGACAAAGCTTTTGAATGAAGAAAACAAATGCATCCTCACATTTTTCCAACAGCAAGTATTTTTTATTCTATAGTACACTGCACAGTTTTGAAAAATCTTTATAAGACTTACATAAAATATTACAAATGATTTTTAAAAAATATGAAGCTTTATAACTTAATTTTTTTTATCAAAAGTGAAGTGATTTTATCTTAGTTTAGGTCATTTTGTCCGTGAAAGATTTAAAAGTTCAGTATGATTTATTGAAATAATAACTTAATAGTCATCTATAGCACAAAATTAATCTAAATTTCTCAAGTATCCACCGTTAAACATATGAGGGTCAACAATTTTAATCTTGATCATTGTTAGGCTATTTCACTATACACGAGCTTAGCAAACTCAGAGTTTGAATCTCGGTCAGGGTATAGATGTTTGTAATGGTGCATAATCTATGTTAAGTTGTAAGCTCGAGTTTGCCCTTGTGTTGAAAGAAATGACTGCAGAGCAATAAATTTAATACTTTTCAGGGTATAAAAAACGAATATACACTTTTGATAAATAAAACAACACAAGTAATATATGCTTTTAAATGTGTAACAAACCAATTTCTTAATCATTATCTTTCAATAATCTTATATTAATAAAATTTAAAAAAATAAATATTAATAGTAAAAAAATAATACATATGGTAAACAAACAAATATTAGATGTTATTACCTGGTTTACATCTGATACAAAATCCTTTGTCATTTCTCAGAGGTTTGCCAGTTTCAAGATCAATTTTTATTAAAGACACTGGATAAATTTTACTACAAATTGTTGGTAGAAATCCAACAGCTCCAACTTTTCCAAACATGTTTACTGAAAGTATGAAGAGATAAATGTAGTGTATCAGTCAAAATTTGAGTTCATTTACTGTAAAATATGAAAAAGCAGAATAAAATTCAACCAAAACCTCAAAACTAACTAACAAAATGTTTTGCTTTCACCCTTCAAAAAACATTATAACTAGAAATTGATGAGATTATATTCATATTCTCGTTAATTGAAATTCATCTTGAAATTGATAATTCATTATACTTAATTATATTAATTATGTATTAGTGTTATCGCAATTTAGGAATAGAAATAAATCTTATGTAGTAATCATTAGATAAATTAATTACAGAACAGTTACGATGGCAAAGACAGACAGTGGGAAAAAGTTGTTTTAAAAGCAGAAATGTGTGTTTTTTTACTAGAATTTATTTTTTACATACATGATGAAAGGAATGTTTTATCTTCTTACTCACCAAGGTTGGCATTTCCTTCAGTTGCACCATATATCTCAACAATATGTGGTATGCGAAACCTATCTTGGAATTCTTTCCAAATATGGGGCTTAAGACCATTTCCAAACAAAAGTCTCAGTGAATGTTGTCTCTCTTCCTCAGTGTCTGGTTGGTTAAGAAGATAGCGGCAAATTTCACCAATATACTGGCTAACCTAAAAAATACAATGATTTTGACTATGTTGAGAATTCACTTTCTACTTCTGTCTTTCTTACACAGTATTTTTGAAATCCTTGTGGGTTAGTGACATCATAAACGTAAACATAAATATCAGTGTTTCCTTAGTATAATAAGAGAGTGCATTTGAATAAAATACATTTTAATTAAACCAAATGCTAAATATATTTATATGTATTATAATATTATATAATTGGGTGTCAATTTAATCCTCTGAGCATCATGAAAGTTCTGGGTTCTGCATTATTGCTTTTATTCCCAAAATTCATATAATCACTAAATAAATACATCTATATGTTGAAAGAATCCAAGGAAAGAGTCAAAGGTAAAGAAGGTCGAAACTGGTAAGAAGACATGCAAGGATAAGACTTCGGGTTGTACTCCATTCCGAATGGTTCCTGGTTCGAATCCGGGTCCGGGCATGGATGTTTGTAAGCGTATGGTGTAGAGGCGGCTGGTGCATCTTAAATCTGTCGTGGCCGAAAGTCCTCACGTTGGGTTGGCGTGGAAGTTTGAAGAGTGGGGTGCCAGCTCAGGTGTTGCTTCGTCATCTGACCGTGGTTCAAAATTACGAGGTGTTGTCCTCGAATCTTTCCCTTAAGGGACTGATCCCGGACCGTCATCAATAGCCCGTTGTGTTGCTCTAGTACGACGTTAACTAAAATTACCATTACCTCCGCACCGAGTTATTAAAACCCACAACGGATTAGCCATTGAAGGCTAGGGAAAATCTCTAGCAGGTAAAAGAAGAATATAAGACCAATGATGTCGACCGAAGATCCCTGCCGCCAGGATTGGCTAAGCTTGGGAGGGGTGGACTAGGTCGGCTTTTGAGGCGCCTCAGTAGCCCAGCAGAGCAGCAGTACGTTCTATCAACCAGTGATCCGGTAACGTGGGCGGTAGTTACGATACCATCTCTGGTGGAGTATAAGTTTCTGCTGTCTACAAGATAGCTTTCCTTCGTTAGCGTATATGTATTAGCCTAGGGTAGCCGGGTGCTGTACCCGACACCCCTAGCTTCCGTGTGGCACCGTGGGACGTTACTATCTCTACTTCACAGTAGGGACAGCGTCTTTGCGCCAAGCACGATTCCAGAAATTCTGGGGCCCCTACAGTCAATCTCTACGGCCCGAACCGATAACATGCCGACACTGCTAACGCCTAAACGTGATCTGGTTAGAGCGGCTCAGCCACATAAGAGACGGGCTTTTCCTCCTATGTGGATAGGCCCACGATCTCGGGAGTTACGGAACCCTTAGTATTTCTGTTGGAGCCGCAGCCCATTGGTATGGACCACCAATCTTCACTCCTTGGAACCATCTAACTGGCCGGGAACTCTGATTTTCACCAATTGAAACTGGTAATCGAGTTACCGTTACTTGGTTCAGGGTACACACCGCCCAAGTGTGCAGAGATCTCCCACCGATCCTTTTGTCCGGATCACGGATCTCTAAAGCCCGAAGGCGATCACCTTCGTATCATAACATCGGACGGTCAGCCCGGACTTTTAAGGTTCCCGCCTACCTTCCCTCCAGGTGACCCGCGTGGGCGGCAACACGTACATCTTCCCAACTCAAAATGACTTCAGGTAGTAGAACAGATAGATGAGAGAACCCTTTGTTGGAGCCTGGTGTCTGTGGTTGAATTGGCGAGCTGCTCGCCAATACGGCGATAGCTTCACCAAAATATATCCCGTCTTGGGCAGACGCTAGATAGCATTCGAACTCAGCGGACGCAAAGGCTTAGAGCCTCTCTCTCTCTCTTATTCTTTCATTTTAATTTAATTTTTTCCTTTTTTATTATTTCTTTTAACTTTTACTTTAATTCATGTCACTTAGCATCGACTGTTTAGTCAAAATTCGACTATCTGTGACCACTCCCACCTGACCCATCCTGCACTCCCATTGGTCAAGCAATACCACCTTACCTAATGTATAAATTCCTGCGAATTCATTTTTTCATTCAGTTTCAGCTACGTTCCTGAAGAAGGTAGATGGCAATAGGCCCAGTACCTTCGGACCACCCCCCTCCAACTACTGTGCTCCCAACCTCTTGTATGGAAAAGGGGATTGCCCAAATCCAAATCATCGTGTAAATAATTTATTAATTGTAAATAAATTTTACTTATACCTAGTAGCTATCTCTAGTACCTCATACAGTCCACTATTTGAATCCAAAGGAATTTTCCAACGACCAGGTCCCCAATGACGTAGGCAGGACTTAGCCAACTAGCAATTTGGCCCCCTCCCCCTTCAAAGGGTATATCAAAAGGAAGGATAAACTGGCAGCTTGATGTCCGTTCTTCAAATCAGGGAATAAGTTGTGAATCTCGTCTCATAGTAAAATTTGTCTCTTTTCTTACTAATATTAAAATGTTTTTTCATTATCAGCTCAAGTCATCTCCAGTGTTTCAAAGATGGCATTCCAGTCATTTTTTTTTTTGCCTGGGATTATCCCATTGGTAATGACAAACGACATTAATTTTATAAACGAATAGTTTTTTTTATGAAATATTCTTAACAAAGAACTTAATGATATTTTATGCAACACTTTTACACAGTATCACACAATCATCAGAGTGCAATTAAATTTTTGTAGCTAACCTGTTATAAAGCTGCTGTTTTTTGTTAATTTGCTTCAGTTTAGAGCTGCAGCAGTTTAAAAAATCTATTCTAACATATCAAAAGATTTAATGCTTTGTTCAAATTTTGGCAAATAAAGCTGGATCTTCTTAACCTTCCTTAAAAACCTTAAAACTTCCTTTCCTTAAAACCTTCTTAAAGTGTAATGCTGATGGCATTGATAAAGAAAAGTGCTTACCAATACATGTTAATTAAATATATTTATGCTAAAATTAATTTTGAATGAATTTGGAAGTAAAGATTGTGATGAAAACTGGGATGTTATGTGAGGTCAGTGCATGAACAGCATACAGTCCACTATTTGAATCCAAAGGAATTTTCCAACCACCAGGTCTCCAATCACGTAGGCGGGACTCAGCCAACTAGCAATTTGGCCCCCTCCCCCTTCAAAGGGTAAATCAAAAGGAAGAACAACGAAAAGGGATGTTTTCAAAAAGAACCGAGCCAAACATTTACTTTCTATGTGATAAATTGTGTTAGATGACCTAGAGCTACAACTGTGTGCTTGATAGATTTTGAATGAGAACTAGACATTTTATTTGTGTCTGTGTTTACAAAGAACGTGTTTCCACACTATGTGAGGAAAATTCTTCCTACCAGATTCTCATTATCACTTCAATGATTTTCTATCAATGTAATTTTGAAAATGTATATCTTCATTGCATGAATTAAAAAATTCTCAATTGATGCAATCTTAAGATTATTTTCCTAAACATTTCTAGGTTACTTTAAAAATCGCACAGCAATCAGTCGATGAAAACATTTCAGCTGCAATGATCTTCAACTAAGAAGTGATTTTGTTTTGGATCTTGATGTAAAATTTGGATTGCTAATCCATCTCCTTGCTTTATCAAGGCTTAACTCTAAGAGCTGCACGAGATTTCCGAGTTACCCTACTCGGAAATCTCGGTTGAAGAATCCATCGATTCTTTCAACCGTTGGAAACATTTTGTTGGTCCTTACCTTAAAATATAGTTCTTTTCAAAAATCCAATTGGTTGGTTTTGAGTTATATGGCGCAAGGGCCACACTTGGCCAAACACAAGACAATGTCAAGAAAAGGGATTGCAATCCGATTCGGCGGATCCGGCATCATTTGGCTATATATATATATATATATATATAATTACCGGATCCGGCCAGGATCCGATAAACCCAACTAAATAATCGATTATTTAAACCCAAATTTAAGTCTCAAAATCATTTATTAAGCAATCGACTGTGAATTAATCGATTTTATATTTTTCAATCATCAGTTCGGAGAGTTCTAGAAAAGTAATAAATTAAATTATCAATATATTTTTTTTTTTAAAGAGGAATTAGAGAAGCAAATTTTGCAAGAAAATGAAGACTATTGCAAAACGACAAACTTTAGAAAAGAAATAGATTTTGAGAAAATACTTTAGAAAGAAATGACTTCATATGAAATGAAGTCGAAAGAAAATATTTCTCTCTTATGTACGACAACTTAATGACGGCCAAACCAATTAGTGTCGAAGCTGAGAGGTCCTTCTCGGCCGCTGGTTATATTTGCAGTTCATTGAGAAGTAGGTTGAGGGACGACACAATTAATACGATTCGTTTCCTTAGATCGTTCTTTCAAACTCAAAAGTGATTTTCATTACTATATAACTTCTATTTAAGCAATTAAGAATAATTTAGAGTTCCCTTGTTTGTTATGTTGACCAAAAACTGCCAAAGATTAGATTTTTATGTTAGTTTGATACAAGGTTAGGTACGTATTATATGTCATTTGCTCAACGACATTAGATATAGAGACTACTTAATTTCAGATAAATAGAAAAGTACTATGTATAAAACAAACTGATGTTTTTTGGTGTAGATCATCATCAACCGTTTAAAACTTACTACTAGTAGTACTAGTAGTTACTATAATTAATTGTTGGTGTTTGATTTTCTACCTATGGATAATTATTAATAAAGTTGATGTTTTAATGCTAAAATAAACGTTTTGTTCGTTAATTTGGAATAATTTCCTATTTACCTACTTTCACTGAGCCGATTTTGGAAAAATACATACTGGTTAGAGAGACTTATTTACAAAGTACCAATCCGGCCGGATCCAGCCGGATTGAAAATCGTGCCGGATTGCAATCCCTAGTCAAGTAATTGTGAAAGAAAGGAGGGAGAGAAAAGATCGTTTGGTCATCTTGGGGTCGCGATCACCATATTTACCAGAGGCATGGCAAACCACAAGGGAAAAGAATGGATCAGTAAAATACCGTAGGAATCCACTGAAAAGATTTTATTGGTTAATAAGGACAAAACAAGTTAGAAGTTATGCAGGAAAGATTATAGGAATTTAAAGTGGAAATTGTAGTGGGTTAATTATCACGTTTCTTAAATAAACTTCAAATACCATCTCGGTATCATTTTAAAACTGCAGTATCTGTTATTTACTTTATAACTTACCGTTGCTTTATGTTTTATTACTTCTTTCCAAAAGTTAGATGCAGAAAACTTCTTCCGCAAAACCATTTTTCCACCAAAAGTCAGACATGAACAGACAAAAACTATCCCTCCTGCAGTATGATACAATGGAAGGGGATTGTAAAATGTTTCATACTCCAAGTTACAAATGAACTTTGCAGCACCTCCTATCCACAGATATCTAGAAAAATTATTGAGAAATTAATTCCAAATAAATTTTATAAAATCTTGTAATTTATACAAATGTAAATATTTGAGACAATTATATCATAAAGCAAAAATATTGGGTCATCCAGAAAGTTCTGGCTTTTCTTATAATAAATACCAACGTAGCAATACAAAACCATGAAATATTTTTTTATCACATAAGCACCCTTTTGTTCTATGATCTTTTGAAATATTTCCGGCAGCTGGAAAATTCTTTTTTTGTAATCATTAGTCTTATTTGTAAAGACGTTACCGAGGTGCTTTTAGACAATCTCCAAAGAATTGAACTCCAGGCCGGTCAGAGAATTTTGAAGTGACCGTGAAAATCTGAGGGGCAAGGTCTCGTGAATATGGGAGGGGGGGGGGTGACACAAAACATCTCAGCTATACTCAACAAGTCTTTGCCTGACATTCAGGGAAATTGACATTCTGTAAGGCAACACCTCCACGATTGGTCAGTTCTGGCTGCTTTGCTTCGATTTCTGCTTTTAATACTGTCATTTGAGAACAGTATTTTTCCGAATTTATTGTCTGATTTTGTGGCAACAATTCATAATGAACAATTCCTTTGTACCATACACAAATCATCACTTTTTTGGGATGCAGACCCCTCTCGATGTTACTCGGGGAGATTCATTTGGCTTACCACATGATCTTTTTCTTGTAACATTATTGTATAGTATCCACTTCTCATCTCCAGTAATAAGCCGTTTAAAAAAAGGAGCTTCTTCATTTCGTTTCAGCAAAGAATCCCATACCGAAATTTGATCAAGCATATTCTGTGTTTAAAGTATGGGCTACCCATACATCGTAGCGGCTTACATGCCCAATCTTCTACAGATGATCGTGAACTGTACTTTTTGGAATAATTAGTCTGTATGATAGTTTCTGAACTGTGTAACGTGGATTTTCAGCGATAGCATCTTTTAATATGTCCTCGTTTACAGAGGATGGTCGGGGATCCTCTGGTAGATCCTCCAGAGCGGGGATCATCTTCCAGGCTGAAATTTCCGCAACTAAATATATCAAACCACCTTCGAACTGTGTCATCAGAAACAGCACTTTGTACATATACATCACACATTTTACGAGCAGTCTGACTAGCATTTTTCTTTCTTAAAATAAAATAGCTTAATATGACGGAAATGAACTTTCTGGTTATCCAGTCTTAGCACTGCAGTGAAAGAAATATTATGACACAACACAAGCTAAAATTATGCAGCGAAAGCAGAAAAGATCGAATTTACACATCTGCTTTAATCAAGGTCACTCCTTATTAGGGGTAGCAAAAAAATAATAAAGCGCGCTTCGATTTGAAAAACCGCAGAACTTTCCGGATGACCCCATATAAATAATGTTTAAAAAAATTTTTAAAATACAAAGCAAATTTTTAGTAATTTTTCAGTTTAAAATTAGCAATGCACAGTAAAAATAGAATTATAACTAAAATAAGGAAAGGCATTAACATAAATGTAACAAAACAAATGTCTCTTTAAGGTGCTTCTCCAATAAATATACAAAATTATATTAGCTTCAAAAAAGAAAAATATGCCAGGTAAAAGTTCATAGAACTGTTGTTTCAAAGACTAAACAGATAGGCTTGATTATCAAATGAAATAAACAAGCATAGACCACACAATTCTTTAATAAAAAAAAAATTTTAACAAAAAACCTCTGAAATTAAAAAAAATTACCCTATTAATATACTTCTTTCTGCTTAGTTATTTTCTCCCAAACAAGAAATTTTTACTGAATATAAATATTTTCATACCGACTGTGTCTAATAATAGCAGCTTTAGGTAATCCAGTTGTTCCTGACGTATAAATGTAGAGCATCTTATCTGAAAAAAATTTTAAAGATAAATAAATGCGAATTACTAAAAGAAAATATTAACTCTAGGGTGATTAAAATAGGTTCTCATTAAATAAAAGAAAATAAGTACCATTAAAGCCAATTTTAACTTGCTTCGAATCAATCGGTTGACTTGATGCATCTTCTAAAATACCATTTAATGATTCAGCAGGAAATAGTACAATTGCTTCTGCCGTACTTTTACCAGCATAGCAGTAGAACTGCATTGTGTCTTTTCCATTTAAGAAAGGTATTGCATCGTTTACAACTGGAATACAGAATGAAAGAGAAAAAACAATGTACTTTAAATAAGAATTAGTTTAACCATATATATTGTCTAGATTTATTACATAATTCATGCTTAAAAATGTATTTATTTTTGTTATCTTTTTAAAACTGAGCTTGGATTAAACCAATAAGTGTTCAGGCACTTTACTTTTGCGAGCACATATTTGACCAAATTATGTGTACTGGATACTTTGGTCTTAGTTATGAAACCACATAAAAATATTAACAAGTAGAAACTTTTAAAGTACAGTGTTTAAAGTTTTAGTAATAAGTATCAATTATTAGTTTTCAAACGAAAGGGTTTTGTCAAACTGAAGTAAGCCCAAAGTGTTAAGATGGGATTGAGTACCTTCTGGTACAATGGTCAAACAACCTAAAGAGTGAGGCAGATCTATTCTGTATATTTTGTTACTTGTATTAACTGTATATCTCTACTATTATAAAAGGAAGTGTTTGTTCGTCTGTTTGGGGTCCCAAAATAGTGACGATTCTATAGCACTGACAGCAATGAGATTTGGCACACAGGTAGTCCGAAATTTTTGCAATTTTTGGGTCACGGCGAATTTTAAAATTCAATCTAGAACATTTTTAAATGAATTTAATGCAATTTAATTATTATTGTTTTCATTGGAATGGCAACCGCATAAAGATATGGCAGATTCTAAATTTATTTTTCCCGTTTCCGTTTTCATTTTGAACAGATTAATGATTTTTCAGCAGAGCATCAAAAAAAAGTTTTAACTTTAGTTATGTAGTTCTTTTTTCAATCTACAAGATCGTTAAAGATAGAGTAAAAATTTCAACGGATTTGAAATCTGCGGAAAATTTCACTTTCGATCGATACCTAAAAATATGATTTTCTTTAAATAAATAATTTTTAAATTGAATATATCTTTTATATTTTCCGCAAGAGATTGTGACGTCACGTAAACTATATCTTTCCAATTAAAAAAAAAAAAAACAGATTGCATCTTCTGCCCTTCGCGTTAAAAAAAAAAAGAAACAGATTACATTTCCTGTCCCATTTCCGCGAATGAGAACAAGAAATAAAAAACATATTGCCTGGGATTGTTAAATTTTTTTTCGTAAAATCGGAATTGCTAAAGATAGGTTAAAAATTTCAACGGATTTGAAATCTGCGGAAAATTTTACTTTAGATTGATACCTAAAAATATGATTTTCTTTAAATAAATAATTTTTAAATTGAATATATCTGTAACAGATTTGAAATCTGCGGAAAATTTCACTTTGGATCGATACCTAAAAATATGATTTTCTTTAAATAAATAATTTTTAAATTGAATATATCTTTTATATTTTCCGCAAGAGATTGTGACGTCACGTAAACTATATCTTTCCAATTTAAAAAAAAAAAAAAAAAAAAAACATTACATCTTCTGCCCTTCGCGTTAAAAAAAAAGAAACAGATTACATTTCCTGTCCTATTTCCGCGAATGAGAACAAGAAATAAAAAACATATTGCCTGGAATTGTTAAATTTTTTTTTCGTAAAATCGGAATTGCTAAAGATAGGTTAAAAATTTCAATGGATTTGAAATCTGCGGAAAATTTCACTTTAGATTGATACCTAAAAATATGATTTTCTTTAAATAAATAATTTTTAAATTGAATATATCTTTAACGGATTTGAAATCTGCGGAAAATTTCACTTGGGATCGATACCTAAAAATATGATTTTCTTTAAATAAATAATTTTTAAATTGAATATATCTTTTATATTTTCCGCAAGAGATTGTGACGTCACGAAAACTATATCTTTCCAATTAAAAAAAAAAAACAGATTGCATCTTCTGTCCTTCGCGTTAAAAAAAAAAAGAAACAGATTACATTTCCTGTCCCATTTCCGCGAATGAGAACAAGAAATAAAAAACATATTGCCTGGGATTGTTAAATTTTTTTTCGTAAAATCGGAATTGCTAAAGATAGGTTAAAAATTTCAACGGATTTGAAATCTGCGGAAAATTTCACTTTAGATTGATACCTAAAAATATGATTTTCTTTAAATAAATAATTTTTCAATTGAATATATCTTTTATATTTTCCGCAAGAGATTGTGACGTCACGTAAACTATATCTTTCCAATTAAAAAAAAAAAAAAACATTACATCTTCTGCCCTTCGCGTTAAAAAAAAAAAAAAACAGATTACATTTCCTGTCCTATTTCCGCGAATGAGAACAAGAAATAAAAAACATATTGCCTGGGATTGTTAAATTTTTTTTTCGTAAAATTGGAATTGCTAAAGATAGGTTAAAAATTTCAACGGATTTGAAATCTGCGGAAAATTTCACTTTAGATTGATACCTAAAAATATGATTTTCTTTAAATAAATAATTTTTAAATTGAATATATCTTTAACGGATTTGAAATCTGCGGAAAATTTCACTTGGGATCGATACCTAAACATATGATTTTCTTTAAATAAATAATTTTTAAATTGAATATATCTTTTATATTTTCCGCAAGAGATTGTGACGTCACGTAAACTATATCTTTCCAATTTAAAAAAAACATTACATCTTCTGCCCTTCGCGTTAAAAAAAAAAGAAACAGATTACATTTCCTGTCCTATTTCCGCGAATGAGAACAAGAAATAAAAAACATATTGCCTGGGATTGTTAAATTTTTTTTTCGTAAAATCGGAATTGCTAAAGATAGGTTAAAAATTTCAATGGATTTGAAATCTGCGGAAAATTTCACTTTAGATTGATACCTAAAAATATGATTTTCTTTAAATAAATAATTTTTAAATTGTATACATCTTTAACGGATTTGAAATCTGCGGAAAATTTCACTTGGGATCGATACCTAAAAATATGATTTTCTTTAAATAAATAATTTTTAAATTGAATATATCTTTTATATATTCCGCAAGAGATTGTGACGTCACGAAAACTATATCTTTCCAATTAAAAAAAAAACAGATTGCATCTTCTGTCCTTCGCGTTAAAAAAAAAAAAAGAAACAGATTACATTTCCTGTCCCATTTCCGCGAATGAGAACAAGAAATAAAAAACATATTGCCTGGGATAGTTAAATTTTTTTTCGTAAAATCGGAATTGCTAAAGATAGGTTAAAAATTTCAACGGATTTGAAATCTGCGGAAAATTTCACTTTAGATTGATACCTAAAAATATGATTTTCTTTAAATAAATAATTTTTAAATTGAATATATCTTTTATATTTTCCGCAAGAGATTGTGACGTCACGAAAACTATATCTTTCCAATTAAAAAAAAAAACAGATTGCATCTTCTGTCCTTCGCGTTAAAAAAAAAAAAAAAAAACGATTACATTTCCTGTCCCATTTCCGCGAATGAGAACAAGAAATAAAAAACATATTGCCTGGGATTGTTAAATTTTTTTTCGTAAAATCGGAATTGCTAAAGATAGGTTACAAATTTCAACGGATTTGAAATCTGCGGAAAATTTCACTTTAGATTGATACCTAAAAATATGATTTTCTTTAAATAAATAATTTTTAAATTGAATATATCTTTTATATTTTCCGCAAGAGATTGTGACGTCACGAAAACTATATCTTTCCAATTAAAAAAAAACCAGATTGCATCTTCTGTCCTTCGCGTTACAAAAAAAGAAACAGATTACATTTCCTGTCCCATATCCGCGAATGAGAACAAGAAATAAAAAACATATTGCCTGGGATTGTTAAATTTTTTTTCGTAAAATCGGAGTTGCTAAAGATAGGTTAAAAATTTCAACGGATTTGAAATCTGCGGAAAATTTCACTTTAGATTGATACCTAAAAATACGATTTTCTTTAAATAAATATTGAATATATCTTTAACGGATTTGAAATCTGCGGAAAATTTCACTTTAGATTGATACCTAAAAATATGATTTTCTTTAAATAAATAATTTTTAAATTGTATATATCTTCAACGGATTTGAAAAAAAAACTGAAATTTTTACACAAGATTAATACCTTACACCACGGGCACGGGCAACGCCTGACTAGCCGTGCAGTGTCTTGTTAGTAATATTTATAGATAGATTTGATATATCTTGTTTTAGAGGTCTAGACCTAAACCATAATAATATTAGGGGGCTCCAAGTACGCTCCTGATATGGGTGTTAAGTTAAAACAATCTAATTGGTTACTCAATGGTAATACCATTAAATATTCCACCCTCCCTTCCGTTTTTAATAGGCCCGGTTCCATTGGTAAAATAATTCGAGGGACCTATTTGGTTCTTGCCACTAAAACGAGTTAGGAGTCTTATGCTAAATGCCATTATAGAAGAAAATAAATTGCTTGTAATTGAAGAAAAACACTAAACGGTTATGTCAAAATGATATATTTGATCACATACAAAAAAAAACAAAAAAAAAACTACAAGCTTCAGCCTCTGGATTTTATTTAACAGAAAGCACTTTAGAATGGTGATGTCACACTAGAGTTTATCTGAGGAAATAGTTCATGCACAAGCGTACAAAAAAGAATAAGCAACTAATCAACTTATTAAATATACTTTAATATACACTGAAGTGTCAGAAAATTGGTACAGATGAGCCTATTCAAAATACATATCCCGCCAGCTATTCACGTCATTGGTTGCGTCTGCCAGTGCTTATATCGTGACAGTTCGTAGGAACATCTAAAGCCTACCGTAGGGATAATTCAAATATATCACAATTAAGAGATTTTTAAAGCTGTTTAATAGTTGAAGCTTGTGAGGAGTTATAGCATTTCGGAGGTAGGGAAGTTCGGATTTTCTAGTATTACCATTTCAAAGGTGCACGTACCGTGATTACAAGAATTCTGGAAAAACCTGCAACGTACGACAGCATCGTAAAAAGACTGAGTGAAAGTTAGACAGCATCGGATGGCAAGAATCGTTTCACGCGATAGGCGTGCAGCATTTCGTCAAATAAAATCGTATTTCAATGCTGGGTCTTCAACAAACATCAGTGGGAGTTCTGTGCAACGTTCCTCAAAGATATGGGCTTTGAAAGTTGACGCCCAACTAGAGTACCCTTGATGAATATTCGACTCACAGTTATGCGCATTGCCTGGGCTCGTGAACATAACCAAATGGAGACTTGGTGACTAGAAACAAATAGCCTGATCTGAATAGTCATGTTTTAAACCGTTTCAGGCAGATGAAAAGATCCGTCTGTGGAGAAAATATTATGAAGAGATGGATCCCGCATGTCAATAGGAGATTGTACAGGCTGGTGGTGGGATGTTCCGTAATGATATGGGGTTTGTGTTTAGTTGACATTTAATGGGGACCTTGGGTACCTCTACAAATGTCTCATAGGTGAACGCTATGTGTGCATCCTTTGTGACGAGTTACACCAGTTCGTGTCTTGCGTTCATTCGGTTGGGTTTCTTCTCTTCCATCAGAACAATGGAGCCGCCACGCAAGTCTAGACACGCGAAATTATAGATGGAAGAACACTTATCTGTGTTTTGGGGCTTGACATTTTCACACAAGTAACCAGATTTCAACGTTAACGAACAAATCTGGGATTCAACGCAAAGAGCTGAAAACAGAAATCTCATAGTATCTCGGAATACAACAGAATGTGGACTGCTCTGCAGAAGGTATGGTTTTCAGTGCCAACAGAACACTTTCGCAAGCTCGATGAGTCCATGTCCTATAATTTTGCTGTTCTATGCTCTCGTAGAAAGCCTACTAAGTATTGGATGAGTATGCCAGTTTTTTTTGACACTTTAGTATACATGTATTTAATGAATGAATCAAGGTACGACATATTTAAGATCTATATTTACATGCACTTAAAAATTGAATAAATTACTTCAGCAAATTAATTTTAAAATTTAAACATTACCATTTGCAAAGTTTCTTCCAAATATCACAGCTTTGGCATCAATGACATTGATGGAATGGCCTAAGCTTTCTCCTTTCAAATTTGTATTTATCAAAGCTACAACAACTCCAATTTTTGCCAAACCTAGCCATATGCAAATATATTCAGGGCAGTTTTCCATAAAAAGGGCAACTTCATCACCTTTAGAAAAACCTTTTGATAGAAAGATATTGGCTATTTTGTTACTGAACTCGTCCACCTAAAACACATAAAATTCCAGAAATAAAATTTTATATCTAAAGCAAAATATTATGCTGAAATAAAATGAAGATTATTTTAAAAAAATTATAGATATACCGACTTTATCACGAAATTTGTACTGTAAATTAAAAAAAAAATATGTATATATATACAAAGGCAAAAGTGAATATATTTTTTTCGATAACATTTATATTTGAAAAACTTTATCGGGGAAGTTACGAATTTCACATGTGACAAAATCTGTCAATGAAGAATTTTAGAATGCAAGATTTGGGTCATCTCTTCATGAAAACAGTCAAGTTTTCTTAAATACCACAAACTATTCGATAACTCCAAGGAATATAATGACGAAGGCCAAAACAGTGAACTGTGTGTCAAATTTTTGTTCTTTCCTTCAAAAAGAAAAACACACTAAAAACCGACTAGGTTAAGATCAGTGTAACGTGGAACCTTCACTCTTTCCTCACTCATTAGAGGACAAAAGACAACGGGTAGGACGCAGAAGTCTCACACTTCTGGCCATCGAAACATCAGAAGTCCAGAATGTCCAACACCATGAAGGACAACAGACAACAGTCATATTTGATACACAAATAACAAAAGGCACAACGGAGAAATGATTGAAATTACAGCTTTGTTCGACCAGGAAATAAATCATTTTGCGTAGCCGCCATTGGAAGCAAAAATTGCTGCTTCACATCTTTATATTGAAGGAGGCTTTGGATGTGTGTTTGGGGTATGCCAGTCCATGCTGCTTCCTCGCATTACCCAAGTTCATCTGGCGTTTCTACGGTAGCTTATGGTATGCCAGTCGTTGGGCAATCTTTGACTAGACGTGTCCGATGGGCAACAGATCTGGTAAGTCTGCACCACGGAAGAAGTAAAATTTGGTGGATATTGAGGAATCGGATGTTGCATGCCACGTGCCGTCGTACATATTGTATATTTTGCTTCATGTTTTTGGAATAATATGAACTTAAATGTTTTAACTGTTGGATGTCTCATCCTTATGTAGGGGAAAGTTAGACAAAACCGGGTCCCAAAATGTATTTTTTTCTAAGCACCTGCGTGAGTAAAATTACCTCAAGTTCTATTTGAATGATAACTTAGTTCTTTAGTTCCAAAAATAAATATTTTTCAATTTATAAGAACTATATTTTGGAGGGTAAACAAATTTTTTTTGGAAGCATACAAGTATCCGGTTTTATCCGACCAGGTCGGATAAAACCGGGTATATACAGGAAACATTAAAAAACGTTGTTGTTTTACTGATGAAATATTTATTTATAACAATATATTAGTTCAATGGCCTTCCTACACTGAGGAACATACGTGGGTTTAAAAATCATGGAACATAAGTTAATTTGAACATAATGTGTTTGGAATGTATAGTAAATTAAGTTAATTGATCAGATTTGTAAGAAGTTTTAAGAACAGAAATCCCAAATAAAATTTTGATCATGCTCCTCTGCATTGCTACAGGCTTCATGTGCCCATCCTCTACAGTTTAGACACTGTATCCAACTTTTCAGAGATTTTGACCAGGCGTACGATTTATTACAAAAGATACAGGCTTCGGCGCATTCTACGTCGTATTCATCTAATGCCGAGGAGCCTGTTTTAATGCTGAACTTCTTTTTCTTCCGTGTTTTGACAGCTTTTTGCCTAGTTTCTGCGTTTAGTTTTTTTTGTTCTGGTTTTTTCTTGTTCTCTAAGCTTCCTTTTCCTCCCGTTCCTGTCCGACTGCCAATACTATCCGACAACGCCATTAATCAGAAAAGGAGGCTTAGCATATTTCAAACATGAAGCACAACGTAGTTAAATAATTTAAAATAATAGCTGGAAGAGGTGTTATTAGATGTTGTACTTGCCTAAAATAAATCTTCAAGCAATTAGAAACTACAGAGTAAAATAGGTGGAGTAAAAATCGAAATCTTTCTACTCGAATTTTTAAAACATCGGCATTGACAAACACATAATCTACACTACCTTTCAGTCAACTCCAAATAACATGGCGGCTGTCTGCAACTAGTTTTATGCATTATCCGACGGATGGCAGTAATAATCTAGCCAAAACTAGTTTAACCGCCTACCCGGTTTTGTCCAACATCCCCCTTCTAATCGTACTGTTTTTAAGCAACCGTTTTGGGGTGACGACGCCACAATATTCTTAGATGATCTACGCATAGTGCAAATTACAATGTTATTAGATGTTTCCTTCGTGGTGTTGTATTTTCGCTGACCAGCAGTGTATAAATCGTTTTGTAACTATGGATAACCGTTTTGATATCCACAATAAATAATTAAAAATACCGACGAATGCTTTGAAGACATGAAAGTAAAAACTAACTAAATAAACTAGCTAATAAAAGCTACCCCGCATAAAAGTTGCGCGACATAATAAGAATCCAAAATTTTTTAAACTGAGAATAAATATTAATTACATTTTTGTTGACCAGATTGCTTGGGAAAAAAACTGGGTTGTCCCTTATTTGGATTATTAACAAGTACACAGAGTTGCTTAGTGGCAGCAACATCGTACTGAAGGTTTTGTGATCCTAAGCTAATCCTAATAGGAACATTTTGTACTTTGGTTGTGGTAAAGAGGGTTTGAAACGAGAGCTGCAAGTGAGTTGTATGGCTTAACAAGCTGTTTATATAAGTTCATTCACCAACAGTATTCTCAGAACACTAAGTGCCACATTACAGATAAGTGTGACGATGTCACTAGTGTGGTAATTCTGAGATTCCACCAAATATTAAACGATGGTAACTCAGTAATTTTAATAAACACAGTAAAGTAATAAAAAAAGCGAAGACATAACTCACCATTTCATATGTCCATTCCTCATCTTCAAAAGCAAAGCATACTTTGTTCCTATTCTTTTTGACAACAATCTTGAAAAGATCCAAGACGGTATGATCTTGAATGTGGCACTTCTTAATAAATGCCAAGGTCTTAAAGTAATAAAAAGCGGCCCTAAAAAGAATGTCAAAAGTCAAAAAGAAATCTATATTAACTCAAAACATGAAAATACCCCAAGAATGGGTTCAAACTAATAGTAACATCTAAAGTCTAAACATTTAACCCTCCAAGTGGTTAGGACAAAATATCTCTTCCATCAAGATCTGATCAATTTTGGTAATGACGGGGTACCTCGTCATATTGCTTATTTTTTGTGATGATGAGTTTAAGATCTGGTCAGTTTACTTTTAATGACGGCGATCTCTTCGGATGACGAGATATCTCGTCCAACTAAATGCGAATGATGAGATACTTCGTTGAGACATCCGTCAAGGCTAATAAGTGTGTTTTTTAAATGATCGGATTATAACTAGTAGTAAACAAAACATTTTCTTTTATGTAGGTAAATAATGTTTCAAAATGTTCTTGACTGTTAAAAGGAGCAAGTTGAGGTACTTTTTTAGTGATGGGAACCTGTGGGGGTATCGCCTTGAGTGCACTTGAATAATACACCAAAATTTGCAATCTCTGAGATATTCAGAATACCTGCCAAAACATTTTCTCACTCTTTAATGTCCTGATGTATGCGGGGCTAAGTTTAGATGGTGTTAGTTTATGATGTTTGAAGGGGTTTATAGTTCAGGTAGTACAAGTACAAAAGGAAATTTGAATTGGAGAAGGTCGTTATTGAGGTGAGTCACAATCAAGAGCCTAGGCGCTCCTCGAATCTATTGTCCAGAACGGAGGTTAGATTATAGTATAGAGATATTCCTATTACGTTTCCTTTTGATTCACAAGTCCGGTGATACCTCTAATATTATAAAAGGAAGTGTGTGAGTGTGTGTGTGCGTGTGTGTGTGTGCTGTCCTAACGAATCTATGGCACTTACAATAATGTGACTTGTCCACACAGTGTGTGTGTGTGTGTGTGCTGTCCTAACGAATCTATGGCACTTACAATAATGTGACTTGTCCACACAGGTAGTCCGAATTTTTTGCGATTCTTGTGTGACGCCTGAATTTTAAAATTCAATCTGGAACATTTAAAAAATTAATTTTAAAATTGGAATGTTATTTAAATTACGGAAGGGTTGCCGAGCGATACGTAAAGCGAACTCCTTTCTGTTGTTGTTGCACATCCCCCTGGTGTAGGAAAGCCTACACCAGGTCCAGAAGGCCCCGTCGTGCCAGATCCCCATATACCTGCAAAAAGTCCTGATCAACCAACAGCTGCTTATACGAAGCGCCAAGACAGAGAAGAAGGTGATCAGGACTGGCAGGTAGGGAACAGGAACAAGGAGGGAAAATTCTCTCCCCGTTCTGAAATTTGATACATTTAAGAGAACTCCTTTCTACCGGCCCCAAAGGACGTTCCCCCCGCATCATCTACTTGCCAAAGTCGTCGACGGTTTTCGCAAGAGATTGTGACGTCACGCCGATTGGTTCTCTTCGCATTTCGAACTTGGCCGCATTTTACAAAGCCGAGGCCATCACGGAGATTAATTGTCCGTTTGCTTCGCTTCACAAACCAACAGCACGGGCAACGCCGTGATGGCTGTAATTCAATAGGCTGCGAATTATTTAAGAGGATTCTTTAAAATGTTGTGTCCGGTGCAGTCGAACAAGATATTCTTTAAAGTCTCTTTCTCATCAAATCAAATAAGGCACTTGTTGGAGTCAGCCAGGTGAACACGATTCAAGTAGGCATGAGTTACAATGTTGCCTATCTTGGCTTTAGCAGAGAAAATGGCAACTGCTCTAGAGATTATTTTGAAGAAATGGAGGTCATTAGACATACACTCTGGAATTGCAAAATATGTCGATTCACTCCAGTGTTCTTTCATAAAGTACACCAAAACTATCTAGCCTCTCTCCTGCCTTACCCATACATTTAGCGAGAGTAATTGCTTATAAAGGAGCTGGGCCCTAATGTGGTTGACAAATTTAGTTAATTTATAAATCATTTTATTGCCATACACTTTGCAATGCGCAGGATCGCATTGCAAAGTGATATATTTGTCTTTTAATTTTACAGGAAGCCACGTTTGGCTCAGTTTGGCCAGATCTGGCCCTTGCGCCATAAAAAACCACCAAACCAAACCTTGACAGGAAGCTGTCAAATTTCCTCAATTGTTATCCCCCTTTTAAGTTGCCGATGGCATCGATCACCATTTACGAGCTGTCAGCGACTGATCTTCAGAGGATCCCTTCTCTTGTTCGTTGGCCCCCTACCCTGCCGATAGTCAGGTGTGAACGCTTCAGCAGAAAGTCGTCAGGTGATATCTCTTCTCACGCCAAACAATACTATGAAAGGAAAGCGTCAGTCGTAAAAGCTACTCACTGCGCTATCGCTCAAGTTAGGCAATTAGGTATGTGGCTCAGAGAATTTCAGGAGAAAAGCCGTTCCTGGAGACGATTGAAAAAATCCAAGCGTCGCAGCGTAAAGATTAAAGCACATTTTGTACTAGTGTCCCCTTTTGTTTTATATGTTTCGTTTTTATTTCAAAATAAGTTTCGAAACCAATTTGGAAAATTGAATAAATTCTCGTCTCGCATATAAATAATCTTACACAACTGTTTGTGAAAACTGGAACACTGTAATAATCATTACAATTTGTACAATTTGGAATAGGTGGTATAGCCCATGATATCCAATAGCGCCCAGACCATAACGCCAGGCGTTCGTCCAGTATGACGCTGAATAAGACACTCCGGGAGAAGGCGTTCACCTCTGTAACGTCTGACGAGTTCGCGTCCATAGCTATAGTCCAGATTATATCTAAATTCATCTGAGAAGACGATTTGTTGCCAAACGTCATACCATTGGCTGTGTTGGTGAGCTCATTATACGCAGTCCAGTCACATTAATGTGACCACCCTGTCAAAAGCTAGAAATACCACCTTTGGCAGAGCGGACCGCTGCGAGACGTGCATGAAGAGAGTCAATTAGGTTTCTGATGATGAGTGCACCCAGTGAATGCCAGGAAAACATTCCCCGAACCATAATGCTCCCTCCTCCAGCCTGGATCCTTCCGGCGCAATTGTTGCAGGGTGTTTGCTTTCAGACGTTTCACGCCGTATACGCCAACGTCCATCTTTCCGATGGAGCATAAAACGTGATTCGTCGGAAAAAGCCACCTGTCGCCACTCTGTGGACGTCCAGTTGCGGTACTGGCTTAAAAATTCCAGCCTTCGTCGCCGATGAACAGCAGTCAGCATAGGTGCATTAACCAGGCGTCTGCTGCGGAGGCCCATGCGCAGCAACGTTCGCTGAACCGTTGTTGAGGATACACTCTTGGTAGCCCCTTGGTTCATCTGGGCGGTCAGTTGCTCAACAGTTGCACGTCTATTCGCCCCAACGCATCTCCGTAGCGTTCGTTCGATTCTGTCATCTATAGCCCGTGGTGCACCACATGTGCCACGCCGGTGATTTTGGATAGTGTCATTTTGCCACGCAAGGTATACTTTTACCACGGCGGCACGCGAACAGTTCACAAAATTAGCCGTTTCCGAAATGCTTCCACCCTTGGCCCAAAAGCCAATAATCATGTCCTTCTGGACGTCGGATAAATCGCTACGTTTCTGCATTACGCCAACGATTGAAATGCTTTCCGATGCCCTAGCACGTCCTTTTTATACACTCCACCGCAATGTGCTGCTACCTGCCTTTTGTGATTGGTTATTTCACGTTGACGTCGAAAGTAGGTGGTAGTCACATTAATGTGACTGGACTGTGTATATAACCGGAGGCGTCAAGTGTTTAGTGTCAAAAGAATCCTGTTTAGAGAAATCCTTGCACGTATTGCATGGCGCTGCATACGTCAACGAACCGTGGGGCACACAATAACACACCTGTAGACGTGCTCCAATCTTGTGCCAACGCCAGAGATGACGCTGTACGGTCCGTCACCACCATGTGGATGAGGTGTCTGTCGTCCCGCGGTGACGTCATATTGCGCGCCCCACTGGCAGGGTTTCGACTTGTCCGGTTCTCCATGGTTCATCTCTTCTATACACGCATCACTGATGTGGAATAGCGCCTCGTGCGGGTGACAATTTCACGATAGGAAAGTCCACCCGCAAGGAGGCCGATGATATGGCCCCGTTTGAACTCCGTTAGTTGCACGTATGGCACTCTGCGTTTTTGGCGAGGTATATTGACTTTTAATCAATCATTTACAGCAATAAAACTACAACACACGCATTTCAACGCATCTTTACAGTGCTTTTTATACACGGCTTACTTGGAAGTTTAGAGTGTGTTTCTCGGGCCACACATGCGTGATCGCCTTGTAATCCTAACCTGTTTTGTATTTCCTGCAAGTTTCGTTTAATTTGCATGATTTCTACATGGTGTGGCACAATTTTCACAAACAGTAGTATATATATCAAATAAAAAATTCCAAGACTACTGCATTTTAGGTTCTCGAAAGACTTTTTTCACAATTTCAAACTTTCCAGAGCTCCTGAAAAAAAAATTAATTGATTGTTTTCAAACATTTTGTGAGTTTATGTACCCACATGTAATTATTTAATACTATAAAAACTACATCTTTGTCTACCTTTGAAAATGGCTAGAAAATTTTGGACCTGGATGTGAAAATACTAAGGAGTAACGCCGTTAAGTCATTTTCGATAAACACTTTGGGTGTGTCAAGGAAAATAGTCTTCACGACAAAAAACGAATCATGCGACTTACTAAAGAGTAATAATCTCTTTGAAATAGAGGGGAAAGCGAAAATTTCCGTAATTTATTATTCTGGTAACCTGAATCCTTCAATATTGTAGAACAGGGTGTATATCAATGAAGTAGTTGTTACTTAATTTTGAATCATGTCACCGTTTTTCAGAGGTTAATTGATGAGTTTTACGGCGCAAGGACCATATTTGGTCATAAAGGGCCAAACACAAGCCAACCAGCGTCAAGAAAGACATACATACATAAACGTTTTACTGACACAAAAGAAAGAGGCACAAATAGGGAGGAATCGAATCTGCGCCACATACAACTCACAAGTTGCTGGCGTAGTGAGCAAACCCTTTAAGTCACCACGGCCCCCGTTTTTTAGAGGAAACTCTTCTAAAAAATTAGTTTATACCACGAAATTTGATAGAAAATTAATTAAACAACTGTGCATACTAAGTGAAACTCATGCCGCAGTATTTAGTTCCTTAAAAGTATTGAGAAAGAACTTGTGTTCAATTAATTTTGCCAGAAAAAATCCAACTATCTAAAGCAGGGGTGGCTAATATTTTTGGGAAGAGTGCCACTATCTGAAGAAAAAAAATTATGCGTGACGCTTCCAACTTTATTAATATACTAAAAAATATAAAAAGATGAAAAATGTTTTTTATAGGCTGATTATGGGATTTTTACGCAAATAGTACATTTTTTTTTGTGTAAGTCTGAGTAGTGGAGATTTAAAAAATAATATAATGAATAAAACAAAAGTACAAATTTAGGTTTTATTGTTAATTGACCATTTTAAAGGTTCAGTCAGTTAGGTTATGTATAAAATATAAACGAATAGCTTGAAACTTTTTAATTTTAAATATTTATTTAATAGTACTTAATTAATGTGGCTTTTGAATTTGTAGTTTTTTTTTACCAAGTCACCTATATAAGGATTAGTTCTTGAAGAGATGCTAACAAAATTAGTCGTTTTAGGTGCATATCAGTTAATCTTGAACGATATTTTGATTTTATTATGTTCATAATAGAAAACATCTGTACACAAACATATGTTGATCCAAACTTACAACAATATCCGACAGCCAAATCGTGTAAATTTGGAAATTTGCTTGTTGGTACAAATTTATCACTTGCAGTTGAAATAAGTTCCTTATATTTGCTTTATAGTGTAGTATGGTGCTGAAGGTCAATAATTTCGATTTGGATTTCAGGTGGGAAACAATTAACGTCTTGAAGAGGAATTAAAAAATGATTTGTGAAAAGATTTGCATTTTTTTTTATCATTTTGAAAATCTTCAAACCTAGCACTGAATGAATCATGCAAAATGGAAATTAAATTTTTAAATCTATCATAGTTCGGAGCATTATTGACTTTGGTAGTTAGTTCCTACATTAATGTGAAATGTGTTAATCTTGAAAAATACAATATTTTCCCTGTAATCTTAAACTTAAATTATTTAGCGAAAAACTAAATCCCATAGCCAATTTTCATTCGTGGGTAGCAAGCACTCACTGGACAGTTCATTGTTTTCTTCCAGAAATTTTAAAACACACCCCTCAAATTCCAAAATCTCGCAAGTACACTTCCTTTGGAAAGCTAGCGTATACTACAATGACGGAGTTACTCGTCATCCTCTTCCGTTTCTTCCGGGAAAAGCTCACGAAATCGTCGTCGATTCAGAGCTCGAGCTCGTATTTTGTTGATACAGCGCGCTACATGGACAACAACAGAAGACAGGTTTAAGTCATTGGCACAAAGAGCTTCCTGATGGATAAATACAATGATAATTAAAAACTTTTTTTCCCAAATAATTTTCAAGCAATGTTACAAAACCTTTTATCCTGCCAACCATGGAAGGCGCTCCATCTGTGCAAACACTATCTAATTTTTTGTCCACTCTACTATGTTAACTTCAATTACATTTTTATGTTCTTTAAAAATGTCCTCACCTGTAGTTAAAACTAGTTGGCGTAAATCAAGAAGTTCTTCCGCAATTTCGAAATTATCGTACGTGTAAAGCACAATATGCTTAACTTTGAGCATGTCTGTGATGTCACAGCTTTCATCCAATGTTAATGAAAAGTATTTGCAATATTGTAGTCCAGAGACAATTTGTGTGCCCACATTCTGGCCCATGTCATCTATACGACGCATGACGGTATATATTTCTAGACAAACTATTTTATCAACCATAATTTTGACCGTTTGGGCGAAAGGTTATTTTTTATTTCCTCTCGGTCAGAATAGGGTTTTTTCTTGCGGGCAAACAACAGAGAAAGTTCATAAGAAGCCTTCACCATAGTTTCCATTTCGTCATTTCTCTTCTGGAACAAGGATTGTTGGCCGGCTTCAGAATGTTGACCCGCCTCTAGCCTGGATGCAAGCTGCCACACGGCGTGGCATAGACCGATAAAGCTCCCGGAAGGTCTCCTGCGGTATTTCTTGCCAAATTTGCTCTAATTGTCGGACTACGTCATCAACATTCCCTTCCGGATGCAGTCGCCTTCCCATCATATCCCAGACATGCTCGATGGGAGAGAGATCTGGTGATCTGGCTGGCCAAGGAAGTATTTGACAAGCTTGAAGACAGTTCATAGCAACACGTGCACGTATGTGGTCTGGCGTTGTCTTGCTGAAAAATAAGCCCAGGGTACTGCGAAAGGAACGGTAGTAAAACAGGTCACAGAATGTCGTCAACGTATCGCTGTGCAGTAAGTGTACCTCTAATGACGACGAAAGGGGTCCGGCTATCAAGGGAAATGGTACCCCAGATCATAACTCTTTGTTGAGGGCCCGTGTGGCGTGCAATAGTGAAAGCAGGATCGGCACGCTGGCCTGGGCGTCTCCAGACACGTCTTCGATGATCGTCAGGACACAATTGGAAGCGGGATTCGTCGCTAAAGACTATACGTCCCCAGTCAGCATCATACCAGCCTGATCGAGCCAAGTACCACTGTAATCTGGCTCGACAGTGTGCAGGCGTGAGTGGCAGGTGGCGTAACGGTCGGTACGAGCGTAAATTTCGCTCTCTCAGCCGTCTGTGAATGGTCATGGTGGACACTCGTGTGTGGGTCGCACGACTGATGGTTGATAGCGATGAATCAGGCGCTGTGACAGCTGATCTGACAATCACTCTGTCCTCGCGATCTATCGTGGCCCTACGTCGACCGCTACCATCATGACGCTGAAATCTGCCATTGTCCACCCACTCTTGCCAGTACCTTCTAATCGCCGCATCGCTTCGACTCACATGACGAGCGCTTCTCCGATTTGCCCAACCTGCCTCTTTCAATCCAATGATACGACCTCTTTCAAACTCTGAAAGTTGCTCGTAATGAGCTCGAATCCTGCGGCGAGGCATTTTTTCAGTCGTTGAAAGGTATCCTAAATCGCAATGCAGCAGAAATTTTTAACAACAGTTCAAGAACAACTCCTTATATACATCTGCTGGATGCGCAGTTCCGATGCGCTGGAGATCGCACTATTCATTCATTGGACACCAAATTTTAATTGTTTGGTCAAAACATTTTTGCATACGAAATTTCAAAGCAATAGGATGATTCCTTCTTGGTGCGTCGATTTTTTTGTTATAGAGTGTATATATATATATATATATATATATATATATATATATATATATATACAGGGTGGTCCCGAATTCATGGTACAAACTTTAATGGTAGGTACAGGACATTGTAACAATGATTTATTGTATAGGAATGTATAGTCGCAAGTGACGCGGTGAGGCGTAAACAGGGGAAATAAAAGGAAAGAGAAATGGAGTGATCGGTTGGTATCATTGCCGGTAGAGGGCAGTAGATGTCTAGCCGCTGTTGAACATGATGCATCGCAGTTGGGAAAAGCGCCATTCACAATTGTGCTGCCGTAGACGATGGGTGACTTTACGTATGCAGAAAAAGCAGACATGCATTACATGTACGGCCGTGCAAATGGTAACGGCAGAGCTGCGTTACGAATGTATCGCGCGGAGTATCCTGATCGACGAATGCCGGATCATAGAATTTTTCAACGGTTACATCGTCAACTTTGTGAAACAGGTGCGTTCGACGTCAACAGACATGGCGCTGGTCGAGTAAGAGCTGTACGCACTCCAAGGCTGGAAGAAAGCATCTTGAACATTGTGGCTGATAGACCCGAGTCAAGCACAAGAACTGTTGCGCTTGACGTAGGTGTGAGTCATCAGACTGTATGCAGAGTGTTAAACGAAAATCGCTTACCACCCCTTCCATTTTCAGAAAGTACAAGCATTGAATCCGGCAGATTATCCTCGCCGCGTGAACTTCTGCCTGTGGGTGATGCAACAATGTGCGTTGCAGCCGGATTTCGTAGATTATGTGCTATTTACAGATGAAGCGACATTTTCACGCGAGGGTGTCTTTAATGCGCACAATTCCCATGTGTGGGCAACCGATAATCCACATGCAACGCGTCGACATGCGTTTCAACAACGTTTCAGTATTAATGTGTGGGCTGGTATTGTGAACGACTTTTTGATTGGCCCATACTTACTACCCACGCGGCTCACTGGCGGAAGCTATCTTATTTTTCTGAAAGAAGTGTTACCACAACTGCTGCATGATGTTCCGATCGCCATTCGTAACCGCATGTGGTTTCAGCACGATGGGGCGCCAGCACACTTCAGCATTGATGTACGGAATTACCTGAATGCCACGTTTGGTACTCGATGGATTGGGCGTGGTGGACCAGTCCCTTGGCCACCCCGATCTCCCGATTTATCGAGCCTCGATTACTTTTTATGGGGACATCTAAAGCATCTTGTTTATGAGACTCCAGTTGACTCAGATGAGGATCTCGTCGCTCGCTTATCTGTAGCTGCTGCAGGTGTGCGTGAAATACCAGGCATCTTTGAACGTGTACGCCAATCGCTCCACCGACGCTGTCAAGCATGTATCGATACTGGTGGACGCAATTTTGAACAATTACTGTAAACATGACACTTGTCAACAACGCTTTCAATAAAATCTTTGTTTCTCCTTTCGGCCGTTATTTCCCCTGTTTTCGCCTCACCGCGTCACTTGCGACTATACATTCCTATACAATAAATCATTGTTACAATGTCCTGTACCTACCATTAAAGTTTGTACCATGAATTCGGGACCACCCTGTATATATATATATATATATATATATATATATATATATATATATATATATATATATATATATATATATATATATATATATATATATATATATATATATATATATATATATATATATATTGAAAAATTCCGTTCGCAAGTGTGATCCGACAGGATATTTGCTGCAGAAATCACTATGCAGTTTGAAATATCGATCCAAGTTAAATTTTTTCGCCACTGCTACACAAATTCCACATATCAAACAAACAGGCTTGGAAGTATATCTTGATGCGTAAATAAAAATTGTTATTCCCAGACAGTTTTAAAATCACGAATTGCAATATTCTCTTCCTATTTTCTTTTCGATGTCGAAGGTTTACTCATGGACATAGTGAAATTAAAATTTTTAAAACAACGACGCCCGACCCAAAAATCTAAAAACACATTTAAAAAATCTTGACATCTTGTTCAGTAGTTTAAAATCAACTGCGCTAGATAACCAAAGTGTCGCACTCACTCTCGCTCGAGAACGGGCAACCATAGCAAGACACAACGGAGCCAACTCAAACCATTGGGCTCGTCCCATGACCACGCAGTTTTACCGCATCGTTGTACTGGTTGTACTTTCCGGCATTGTTGTATTCAGTAACGCATGAGTAGGGGTTTTAAGGATTTTGGCAAAATTCCTGAAGACAACATTATTTTTTTTTTCAAATTTTTAAAAATTTTCAATAAGCCTTTGCGTGCCACTGTTAAAATCTCCGCCGTGCCGCGGGTTGGTCATCCCTGATCTAAAGAGTCTAAGAGAAATGAAAACACAATCCGGACAAATGTGATCCGGTTTCCATTGTTACCCTTAACTCGAATAATCTCCACATTTAGCAACAATACCGGACTTAATAGTTTAGACCTCTAGTGGTATCTCACGGTACTTTTCACCAAATTCTTAAGTATTATTTGGGGACGCAATACTATATGTATAAGTAGTACGACAGGGTGGGTCAAAGAAGGTGAAATTCTAAAGGTGAAAATAGTTTGATCGATCACCTCAAAAGGATGTTGGATGTTTAAACTGGATATCTTAATTAAAAATTGTTTTAGAGTTACGGGGCGTGGACAGCCTTATACGACACCATCTGAAATCGCTCCAGTCAAGTGGCTTTTCGTATGGCCACCATAAAAATGACCCCGAACTCGTAGAACACTTTAAACATGTCAGGCCGTAACAAACATCTAAGTTAAATTTAGCCCCACTTTTCCCCTAGACATGGCCATATTGAGTATACCTAGGACGACCTAACAGGTCAAATACGGGACTCAGCAAGTATCTACTACGTCTCCTTCAGGATATGCACTTTTAAATGTGCCGCGTTTCTAGTAATAATAAGTAATCTAATTTCGTATAGTTTCTACAAAATAAATAAGCATCCATCACACCTTCAAGCGATTTGGTCCCAGATGGGGCGCTTGCAATCAATTCACATAAAAGTAGATAAATAGATTCAATTTCGAGGTGTAAGTATGGTAGGTTTTTTTAATTACGGTCGCGCGCGCACTGGAGCAATACAACGCGATGTTTAACACAATCTCGAAGGGAAAGATCCGAGGAAAACACCACGTAATTTTTAACACACGGTCAGAAAACGTGGTCAACACCTGAGCTGGCATTCCGCTCTCCCAAACTTCCACACCATGCCAACGTGAAGGCATTTGAGGTCATGGCATATTTAACGTGTGCCAACCCCCACATACACTACGGTCTTTGGTTGGATTGAGTTTCGAACTCGCAACCCTCCGGTTGCTATTCCGCTACTTTTTCAATCGAGGACTACCGTGGCCCCTTTCAGATTAGGGTAATGACAACTTGAGAAGCAAGTGGACCAACCATAGCAATGATTTTAATGCGTCTTAAACGTAAATTACACGAGTATGCCTTAAAGACCTATTAGCTTGAGTGATGAGGGCCCTGTCGTTAATTATTCTGCGCAGAATTTCACATTCTGGGGTATACCCAAAAAACCTCTCAACGTTGACTAAAGATAGCATTTAAATTAAAGAATTGAGCCTAAACCTGCAGAAAAATAGAGAAATCGAAGACCATCATCAAAGGCCCGTAAAGAAATTATCTGTATTTCAAGGACTCAATAATTTTAACTTATTGACACGAAAATTGTACATAGTGATTGTGTGACTGTACCTAAATGGTGACTATCGGTGAAAATGTCTTACAGACCTTCCTTGCCAAATACAAAGTGTGGAAATATTACTTCAGGTCATGACAAACCTATTCGAAAAATGTCATTCGACTGAAAGACATAACCATGATGGATGTACATTGTACAACCCTCCTTTCAAGAAAAAAATTCTGCCTATAATATGCCATTTCACAGACGTCTGGGCTGAGTTACATCGAAAAGCACAGCAAAAAGAAAATGTGGAGGATGACACAATATAGAACCTAATTGGTAGAATATCGGACAGAAACGTGCAGACGCTCGTATTAGTACTGTTATGTCATCCCTGAGCATATACTTACTCTATATGTGATCATTTCAACCGAAATTCAGCCAAATTTGATTCTACTTTTGAAACGATGTAGACTAATAGCCCTTGACTGGAACGATTTCAGACGTTTTAAGAGAAGAAAGGACCAGAATTTGACAGCTTCAGTGTCCAGTCTTTTCATTACCCATCTTGCTAAATGAAATATTTTAATCTTCTGAGGTATTGGCAACCTTTTTTCACAGATAAAATATTGTCAGAAGATTTTGGTTTTTTTTTTTTAGGTCTACCTAATAGGCAAGCGTCTCATTTCCACAGGTGTTGGATTGGCCATGAAAGCATAGCAAATTTGTCTTTTCCAGTTTTCACAGAAAAATGTTTTGTTCAGCGTGGATTGTTTGAAACAGCGTACTAAGAAATGTGATTTATAAAATAAATATTACTGGCGTCAATTTAGAGACGAAGCTAAGATGTGCATTCAATTCAGATTATCAGCCAATTTCTGCAACATGTGAGATGAATGGATTGTCAAATTGATGCATTAAATTCCTTTACATTTTCCATCACTTGGATCTGAGACAATTACAACTGAGTTGTCAAAGCGTACATTTTGAACGAACATGTTCAAACTGCATACGTCGTTTCAAATGTTCAATTGAGCAGCCCGATGCCAGTTTTAGCATGGTATGGCGAACACTTCTCGGTCGGTATACCTGTCGTACATTGAAAAAGTGGTTGGCAACCCTGCATTTAACCATCAAAACGTCCCGCAATGTAAAGCGGAAAACGTATCGACCTGTAATGCTAATGGAACTTTGCATTGGAATTCTTTCTCTTCGACAAACCAGTTAACGTTAACGATGGTCGAAAGAAAAGATGAACTTGTCAATTACTTGAGACTTAACTGGAATAGCATTAATATTGATAACCATATTTATAATATTTAATGTCTGTTCCCGTACGATTAATACTTATCGTGATGTCTCTCAAATTTGTCCACGCAAACAATAAGTCTGCTAGGCTGTTTTTAATGTCTGAAAAATAGTTTGCTAAGCAGGGGAAATTGTAAATTATTATTATACTGACAGATTACCATATTTATATAGCCTTCATGAACAAACGAGTACTGGGTGCCCCTCACTTCCTATCTTATTTAAACCAACCGGTATAGTAGTTAAGGTGTTAGCCTCTAGATAGGAAGGTTCCTGGTTCGAATCCGGGTCCGGGCATGGATTTTGAAAGTGTATGGTGTAGAGGTGGCTGGTGCACCTTAAATCTGTCGTGGCCGAAAGTCCTCACGTTGGGTTGGTGTGGAAGTTTGGAGAGTGGGGTGCCAACTCAGGTGTTGCTTCGTCATCTGACCGTGGTTCAAAATTACGAGGTGTTGTCCTCGGATCTTTCCCTTAAGGGACTGATTCCGGACTGTCGTCAATAGCCCGTTGTGTTGCTCTAGTACGACGTTAACTAAAATTACCATTACCATTACCTATCTTATTTAAGGGGGTCCGAGACACAAAAATCGTAAAATTTTCGACATTTTTTTCACTATTTAAAGAAATTCTCAGTGTTTTTCTGCTTAAAATGACGTCAAAATCATGTTTCTATCTTAATTAGAACTAGAGATATAGTAATTTTTGTAGTGCGTTGTTTTGAAAATCTAACACTCTTGACAGTTGTTGTCATGGCAACAACATCTGTCTTTAAAACTTTAAATGCGTTTTTCTGCATGATACATTTTTCAAGATTTCCTGTATTCAAATTGCTATAAGTCGAAAACCGATAAAGTTTAAGGGTTAAAGTTTGGAATATCTTTTTCAAACATTATACTTTAATTTTGATTCAGCAAATTTGAAATAAATATTTACTTTTAAAAATATGACTTTTTTTATAAAAAAGTACCTTAAAATTTTCAAAATTTTTAATTCAAATATTTTTTATTTTTTATTAAAGTAATATTTTTTAAATTGAGGAATCAAAATTAAAGTTTATAAATTTGAGAATTATTTAATGCAAGAATTTTGAAAATGGATCAAGAATATGGAAAATGGATCAGTGAGTCTTAGCAATCTAAAATTACCCCTCTTTTATTTAGAAAAAAAAGGTTAATTAAAAATTTAAAAAAAACTTTTGGAAAAATTTTGTGTTGTGAATTCGCTTATTAGTTAAATAGGTAATCAGTATTAAAAAATTCAAAATTTTAAATTAATTAATAAAAAAAAAATTCAATGTGTCCCGGACTCCCTTAAATGCACATTAAAAAATAGAGGCAATAAATGAACGACAGGTTAAGCAAACACTTCGAAAGTCAAACACTCACAAAAAAGATAAGTAATTTAGAAAGGTAATTTTGATAGGTAATTTAGACAAGTAATTTAGATAAGTAATTTAGATTGTAAGTAAGATAGATAGTAAAAAAGTTAGATAAGTTATTTTTGAATGAGATACTATGCAAATACATGAAAATTATTATCATATTTATGCCACAAATAGAGATAGATAAGGTGTTGTGGGATATCACATGCACCGGCAGATAAACTCGTGAACGCAAGGCGCCATTAATACTTGTTTGAAGATTTCCTTTTTAAAACACAATAGACCGAAAAACCTCTCCAAATCAGAATATCTGGAGTGGTAGGAAGTTCTTATCGCGAAATCAAACAACCCAATGAATGCGGAGTTAAGAGCACTTTCAAAAATAGAGGCAATACATGAACGACAGCCTAGAGGCAAGATTTCGAAAGTCAAACTCACAAAAAAGATAGGTAATTTAGTTAGGTAGGTCAGTAAGTCACCAGTCACTTTCTGAAGGCTTGACAGTTCCCTCATCCAATATGTCATTTGAAGTTGCAAAGTTAGGAAATTTACGAAGTTCATGTGTTTTAAAAGGGGAGTTATTACAGATGACAAAAAGTTTTTTGTTATTAACTGTGTTAAAAAGCACAAGGTTCGAACACAGACACACTGCTCCAAAAGTAAGTTTAACAATAAAGCTAACAATCTCTTAAAACAATTAGTACATGTTATTAATGTACAATTTACTGGTTGGGTGGTTTCGGGTTTTGAGGCGCAAGGATCATATTTGGCCAAGCTGCGTCAAACACAAGAAAGACAGCACAATGAGGGAGAAAGAAAAGGCGAAACAGAAGGGTAGGCGGAACAAAAATTAAAGAAGGAGAGGTTACTCGGGTACCTGGAGGTTGTGATGCCCGTTACACACCTAAAGATGCGCTCCAGAGAGCTACTGAAAGCTTTCCAACAAAACGCGGGCGAACATCCCATTTTGAAATTGAGATATTTTAATATAACTGAAATTTAGAGAAATGCGTCTTTTAACAAGTTCCAAATGAGCAACCCAAGTGCACAATTCAAGTAAAAACACTATAAATTCTTTCAAAAAGAATATATGAGGCCTTTTCTGTTAAGCCAAATATAGATGGAGCTAGTGTTTCTCCGTCGGAACGTGTTTCCTGTCCAGATTCTGAACGTGACGTTACTTGGCGTATTTTTCGAATACGATTTTCAGCACTTCTTCAATAAAAATTAGGAATTGATATTTGATAGTTTATTGGTTGGAATTAAACAAAAAGCCAGACCTTGCCAAAAAGGCGATAACGTACAGTTTAAGGTAACCCCGATACGTATCATAAGATAGCATTTGGGTTGCGAAAGTAAATTCTTTGAATTAGACTTCTGATTTGTTTACACTAAAAATCTGTATCTGAGTATTTTTAAGAATTCATTTTGCAATTTTTTACAAGTTTAACACTTTCAGGTGCCAGTGCATCTGATATAAAAGAGTGAAATTGTTGAAACTATTTAAATATCGGAAATAGAAGACCTTGAGATTTACTCTCTCTGCTGGTTTGGTCATATGAATGAATGCAGGAATGTCACTAAAATGAAGCAATTCAAATAGAAACAGCATAAGAGAATTTCACCACAGTCACCAACACGAATTGAAAACGATTTTTAGATATAACTAATTTTAAAGATTTAGAATATCTTACAGAGTTTATCCAGTATGTAGCAAGAGATAAGGACAAGCATTATTATATAAATTGGATTTCAGGTACGTAGTGGTTGTTATTTGTCCAACCTCGAAGCGCAAGTCATTGTTATGGATCTGTGATATCCTATTTTATCTCTTTATTTTAGTTTTTTAATTCATAATACTTTTATCTAGAACAATAAAGTTTCGAACAAACCTTTTCCAGGGGGCAAAGTAGGTAGGTATTGAATTAACGTTAAACTGGAGCAATATAACGAGCTATTGGGGACGGCAGGGGATCAAACACGACGGGATATGATCGCGGATACCACAACGTAATTTTGAATCATTAAAGAGCCACACATTTATTTGATTTGGGAGCAAAACAAGAATAAATAAGTTTCTACCATCTTGTTATTAAATTAATCCAATATAAATATTAACATTCATGGTTTTTTTTTTTTTTTTTTTGCTATTTGGAATTTAATAGCATTAATTTAAGTAGAAAATAAATTATCGTAGACATTTCAAAATTTCTTTAATCTCGTGTCACTTTTTTTTTTTTTGAACCTGTTATAAAATTTAGCTTAAAACACGATTCTTTCATAAGTTCCTTTTTACAGCAAAATAAATGGTCGAATGACACTGAAAAAAACAAAAATCCTTCTTAAAAGGAACGCGCATGTAAAATAAATTATATTTCACGGCAAAGTTGTTAGGAGCCTCTTGTCGTGAATTGCTCCAACCTTCTACGAAAAGACAATCACATAAGTTATATACGCTTGAAAAGACACAGTATTGTCAGCATAAAAATGACATTTTACGTGTATTCGGTCTTGACTCCTACAAGAATGTTTAGTAATCGACCTACGACAAGGTCTCTACATGGGAAGGTACCACCATTGTATTTGGGCTCAATGGCAAAGGGGACTACAAAATATGATATTTTTTTCTGTTCAGTAGTGTACCCTTCTTTTTCGCGTAAAGCGCATAGTAGAGATTCTTTGTGGATGCTTGTTGAGGAGGGCGCTGCTGCGCAGTGAGCCCTCAACACATGAAGTAATATGAAGTTTATTTTTTCTATCCGCCGACCAACCGGTATAGTGGTTAAGGTGTTAGCCTCTAGATCGGAAGGTCCCCGGTTCGAACCCGGGTTCGGGCATGGATGTTTGTAAGCGTATACCAGCTCAGGTGTTGCTTCGTCATCTGAACATGGTTCAAAATTACGAAGTATAAATTGTTAGGGGCAATGATGGTCCTCCCACTGGGTGCTCCTTTACAAGTGGCCATCACTTCCGGCCTTGTAACGGCCATTGACTTAGGTCAAATGTGCCCTCCATTAGAAGAAGAAAAAAAAATTTCTGTCCAGTTAGAAAAACTAGATGGGTTTTTAAAGGTCGATGTGTTCAGTCGAATGTTTTGAAGCTAATGGAAGAGCTCACAAAAAAGATTCAGTCAGAAGATAATTGTACCTATAGTACATTCCATATCAATTCAGGCAAGGGGGTTACCTTCATAGACTTAGATGGTTTTGAATTTAAGTGAGAAATGGCCACGAGTGCCATTTCTCACTTTCAATTTTCGGCAAAATTTTAAAACGCTCTATACCTGGAACGGTTCAAGATATTTTGTTGCGTTTTTTATTATTTGAAAGATAATATTTTTCTGATTAAAACGGAAATCGTCCGTTTGTAAATATGTGTCCAAGTTATTTTGCTGTAGCTTTCTAAATGTTTTTTTTTGGAAAAAATCAAAAATAATATATTTTTTCAAAAATGCCAATCTTCAAAATTTTATTTTTTGACTGTTGATCAGTACCATAGAGCACTACATTCCCTGAAAAGGAGAACTGCCACTTTTGAGTTTAACAGGTTTTATAAACAATTGAATATTTTACCATATATTAAACCAGTTTCCGTTACCACATAATCACATACTGGTTTCATGAAATCAAAATCTAGTCTTATCTTTATTAAGAATTAAAATGTCATCATATAAGCAACAGAAACAGTTTTCAAAACATATTACAGGTTCCACAGCATACCACTTCTGTGCACTTTGCTTAGAACTGACGCAAAGTTCGAAATTAGCAAACTACACACATAGACAGAAATCTCTAGGTGGGTGTGGAACCCCAGACTTAGGACGTAGTTCATAAAATTTTGATGTTCCAATGTGGAATACAGGACGTTCCTTCGTATATATAGCGAAAGTTTCATTAATACTGCGGGTCATGTATATTTTCACTTTCACCGCTTTTTCTACTGCAACTGTTATAATGATAGTGTCTTTTTTGTTGGCGCGCTGGCGAGAACAGTCACATTTATCTTCCAGATAAAATGACTGTGCAATTTAAACATTAGCTACAGTCACAGCATAACCACAATAGGGATCCCGTTTTCAGTTTTCCCAGACACTTTTTTTGCAGGCCTCATATTTTTTCCTTTGTCCACCATGCATTTTGATACAGATGGAATGTGGTGCAAAATTTGTACTTTTGAAAATGACACTGGGATAATTGTTAGAACTTGCACCTTTTAATTATAGGATTCGCACGATTCAACAACTGAATTGATGTTTGACATGAATTCCAGCCAAGTTTCACAAGACACTCTTCTTTAAGTTTATTTTCTTCTGAAGATGGAATTTCTACGTCGAAGAGTTCCGTCAGTTTTCTTTTGGTGGACTTACCCACAACTTCAGTAATTTCTCTGCACTTTCTTGAAACATACAGCTTATAACTTGACATCACTGTTCATGCTTTTCTAACAGAACTAACACCAACCTCTACAGCTGACTGATTCAGGGAATCGAATTCTTCTTCTGCAGATACAAAATCTGCATCATCCACACCATGGTAGACTTCTTGTCCAGTTAGTGTCATTTTTGATATTCTGTCAAAGCATTTAGAAAACAGAAAGTCATAACTGGAAACATCTTCACTTTGAAACAGTCTTGAAATGAGCACTCTTATTCCCAACCTTAAAAAAGTCTCTTTTTTTGTTATTAGTCTTATATATAATTTTTTATGGATATGCAAATAGTCAGCACAATTCCCTCTCCTGTGACCAAGTCCGAAGACATTTTCACAAAACACCTTACAACTCAATTAGCAGAATACTCATAAAAGCTTATTTAAGTGCTGTTGGACCACATATTTGGTTAACCACTCTCTTTGTTTACCTGCTGACGATTAAACTGTTAATTCATGTGTCCTCCATTTGATATGCTAGGACAAACACCCATAATTATTTGGATGGTTCCAGATTGTTCTAGAAGATTCTGTTACACTCTGGAAGTATCTTGATGGTTCCAGATTGTTCTAGAAGGTTCTGTTACATTCTGGAAGCTTCCACACTGTTCCAGAAGACATTTACTGATTTGAAAGATTCTGTATATAGAAAATCTAGAACAAAAAATTTCACCAGTTCCAACTTTGTTTAATTTATTTCTAACTTTTATTTTATCACATTGAGCACATTGGTCCGAAAATGGATTTCTTAAAGAAAAGCATGAAAAATTCCAGAACAAAAGTGGCAGGTTCTCATTTTCAGGATATGTAGTAACCTTAGATACACAACTCCTGTAAAATTCCCAGAATTTTTTAGATTGCTGTATTTGAGAAAACTAAATTTTTATTACATACATAAAAAGAAATTAGCTAAGGAAGCTAATACATGAACATTGTTTAAAAAACCTGTTAAACTCAAAAATGGTAGCTCTCCTGAGGATTAACATTAAAATATATATTTAAATATATATATATATATATATATATATTTTTTTTTTTAATTTAGAAGGCTACAGCAAAAGAACTTGGACACATATTTCCAAACGGAGGATATCGTTTTAATCAAAAAAATATTATCTTTGAAATAAAAAAAAACCGCAACAAAATATCTTGAATCGTTTCGGAGATAGAGCGTTTAAAAATTTTGCCGAAAATCGCAAGTGAGAAATAGCACCCGAGGCCCCATCTTTGGCGACCTGTATCTCGTGCCAGGAATTGTTTTGAACAAAAAAATATGCGTTTCTTACTTTTTCCTGAATTTTAACAAACGTTAAATTCAAAAACATCCGAGACTATGAAGGTAAGCCTCCGCCCCTCTCCTGCCTGAATTGAGATGGAATGTACCATATATTAATTGTAAACAATTTGAATAATTCTCTATATATGCTCATGAAGTTTCCTATGTTTAAGGATTTTTCGCAACTTAACAGATTTAAAGGTACTATTTAATTGGGAATAACATCTTTTTGAAGGTCATATGCTTACAATTTGGCTCAGGGGTTGTCTTCTATTAAATTGAGCATAAACTATACATTTCCAATGATCGTATACATCGCTCGTTACTTTTATTCTATTTGATTACAGCTATGTTTCTCAAAGCTGAGAATGGCTACCGAACATCGTCGGCTGCGTCTGGAGAGGTGTCCTGCCCGAGAACTGTGAACAGGCATGGAATGGCAGCGTATCAGGTTTAGTGACAATCCGAAGACGGGTTAGTTTACATCAGTCCTCTGCACTGGAGGCACTGACCACTGATGAATGATGGCTTTTATACAATACAATATGTTGGTGACTTGCAGGTTCCACGACTTTTGTCACAAAGAGTCGACAACTCCTTTGTGGACATCTTGATGTCACCAAGAGGAACTGAGCATGACTGGGATATGCTGAGGATATACTAGGCCGTCACTTACACACCATCCCGGAATATAACTATAAAGCACCTGGAAAAGCAGTTGCAATATGCTTGGCATAGTTAGCCAACATGGGTACAGATACACTCTACGTTTATGAGTGATGGCAACGGCTTGGCGATTTTTTTTTTGGCGCACTCTTAGTAGCGAGTTACGATAAATTAAGCCAATCCATCTTTCGTTACGGTTGTTTCATGGCAACCAAGGCAAACGGAAACTTTCAATTTTAATTTTGCATATTCTAGAAAGTTCTTCCAAAATCCGTTAAAGTCGTTTGATTTCATTGATTCGTTTGAAATATTTTCTTTATTTTTGGTTATTTTTTTTTTAATATCCTTTGATTGTATTAGTCCTTTTAAATCGTTTTCTGTGATACCATTGGTCTATTTATTTGTATTTTGACAGTTGTGGAATTTTTATTTTAATAGTTTTCACGATTAGGATTAAGAGTTTTGTTTTTTTGCCCATTTTTGTTTTCATTATTTTTTTACGAAAGAATTCTGACGTTATCAGGTTGTATTATTTCTTGCTTTTTTTCTTTTGTAAAACTTTCTCTTTTTTAACATGCCCACTGTATTTAGTGTAATTGATAAGTTTCAGGGTATTCTTACCCAACATTCGTAGCTTAGTTTCTCTGCTGGTTCATAAATGTGTTTTTATATGTGCTTAAGCTTACTACTTTATGTGAAAGTTTAAAAAATATATACTTTTCAAAACGTTCTGAAATGTGTTTAAAAAGTGTGCTGTAAAAAGAAAAAAATTTGTGACAGAAAAAGAGTTAGGAAATAATTTTTTCTTGGCAACTTTAGAAGTGCGGCAAAAAAAAATCGCCAAGGCCGTTGCCATCGCTCATAAACGTAGAGTGTAGCTGTTCCGCCACATGTCAGCATAGGGACTCCATACCACGCCGTACATCGGCATGTGTTTAAAGGAAAGAAATACGGGCGTTTAAAGGACGTAAAGGAATTTTACAACTTACTAATTTATGTCCTTTCTAACGTAATTCTACAACCATAAAGTCTTATAGATTTGACAGTGTGATAAATTTTTCAGCCTTTCATGTAATCATATATGCTAAGTTTCATTTCGACTAAACCCCGACTTTGAATAATTTTTTTAGCCTAGTGTACTTGTTATGTTCCTTCTAGCAACACTAAATTATTCGCATGGAACAATAAGAGCCAAACTTCATAGAGCACCATTTGTTTTATGTTACTGAAATTGCTAATGAGTAATATGAATGTCACTTTCGAAATAAACTGGATGTACGTATTTCCACAAGAAAACTAGCATGATTTTATAACTTTACAGAAAAAATTAATAGTTTGATGGAGGTTGAAAATTTTCACAGGAACTAAATAATTAAACGCATTAATAACAAGAAAGAAATGATCGTTATTCAGAGCACATACGCTTAGTCAAGTGTTCGCACACATACATGAGAAATAATCTTGTTCACATATACATAAAAAAAATATTAAAAAAGAAAAGTACGTTTATCTTATTTAAATAGGGAAGTAGTAAAGAAATAAATGGGGCAGATCAGTGATAAGTTTTATTATCGTTGAATGGTAAAGATAAATTATTTGTTTTTCGCTCAGATAAAATTTTGAAATACAACCAGGTAACTCGTTTTAAACGCCAATACTCGAGTAGTCACGCGAACGTATTGTTCTCTCTTCGGTGTTTATTCTTAAACTATTGTAAATTGTTCGAAGAATCAAAGGTTTGTTCTCAAGGCCAAATGAAATGAAAATAAAGGACTTGGATTATAACTGTCTAAAAGTTTAATTATTTAAAAAATAATTATTCAAATAAGTTTTCTATAAATTTAAGATAATAATATTCCTTTCTTGACATGATCTAACTAAGTAAAAATGATCAGTTACCACCTGTCAAAAGCCAGAATAACCACCTGTGGCAGAGCGGACCGCTGCGAGACGTGCAGGAGAGTCAATTAGGTTTCTGAAGGTGTTCACTGGGATGTTGAGCCATGTCGACTCCAGTGCCGTGGCTAGCTGCGCTAGATTACGCGGAGGATCCATGAGGATCCATGGCGCGAACAACCCGATCGAGGTGGTCCCACAGATTATCGATTGGGTTTAAATCCGGTGAGTTTGCTGGCCAGGGGAGTACGGTAAACTCATCCTGGAGCTCTTCGAACCACGCACATACACTGTGAGCTGTATGAAACCTCGCATTGTCCTGCTGGTAGATGCCATCATTCTGAGGAAAAATAATTCGCATGTAGGGGTGGACATGGTCCGCAAGGACAGATGCGTACTTGTGCTGATCCATCGTGCCTTCCACAATGATGAGTGCACACAGTGAATGACAGGAAAACATTCCCCAAACAATAATGCTCCCTCCTCCAGCCTGGATCATTCCGGCAATTGTTGCAGGGTGTTTGCTTTCAGACATTTCACGCCACATACGCCAACGTCCATCTGTCCGATGGAGCATAAAACGTGATTCGTCGGAAAAAGCCACCTGTCGCCACTCTTTGGACGTCCAGTTGCGGTACTGGCGTGCAAATTCCAGCCTTCGTCGCTGATGAACAGCAGTCAGCATAGGTGCATTAACCAGGCGTCTGCTGCGGAGGCCTATGCGCAGCAACGTTCGTTGACCGTTGTTGAGGATACACTCTTGGTAGCCCCTTGGTTTATCTGGGCGGTCAGTTGCTCAACAAATATGCACGTCTATTCGCCCGAACGCATCTCCGTAGCCTTCGTTCGCCTCTGTCATCTACAGCCCGTGGTGCACCACATGTGCCAAGCCGCTGATTTTGGATTGTGCCATTTTGCCATGCACGGTATACTTTTACCACTGTGGCACACGAATAGTTCACAAAATTAGCCGTTTCCGAAATGCTTCTACCCTTGGCCCGAAAGGCAATAATCATGCACTTTTGGAAGTCGGATAAATCGCAACGTTTCAACATTACGCCAACGATTGAAATGCTCTCCGATGCCATAGGACATCAACCGGCATAGTGGTTAAGGTGTTAGCCTCTAGATCGGAAGGTTCCTGGTTCGAATCCGGGTTCGGGCATGGATGTTTGTAAACGTATGGTGTAGAGGCGGCTGATGCACCTTAAATCTGTCGTGGCCGAAAGTCCTCACGTTGGGTTGGTGTGGAAGTTTGGAGAGTGGGGTGTCAGCTCAGGTGTTGCCTCGTCATCTGACCGTGGTTCAAAATTACGAGGTGTAGTCCTGTGCTCTTTCCCTGAAGGGATTGATCCCGGACCGTCGTCGATAGCCCGTTGTGTTGCTCTAGTACGACGTAAACTAAAAAATTGCCATAGGACATCCTTTATGTCCATTATATATATATATATATATATATATATTTTTTTTTTTTTTATTATTTATTTATTTATTTATATATATATATATATATATATATATATATATATATATATATATATATATATATATATATGATACTTTTGACGTAATAATACCATGTTCGACATACCCAGATGAAATGGCAACGAAAAGAGAAAATGTAAAAAATTTAATCACAGTAGAGTCCCGATTATCCGAGTTAATGTGGACCAAGACCAACTCGGATTCCAAAAATCTCGGTAAAAGAAAAAAATTTAAATAAAATAAATCATGTAGTTTTAAATGTATATTTTAACAAATACAAAAGTAAAACAGATACACCACATGCAATTCATATTGTTACGATGATTAAAGAGTTTTTACTTCAAAAAGTCCCTTTTTTTTACGTTATTTTGGCGTTTTTCTGTAGCAATGCTTCACTATTTTTTTAAGGATAACAGGATTGCTGGTGTCGCTTCTTGTTCTATATATTCAATAGCACTTCCGATAGCTTTTAGTCCATCTGTATGTGAGATTTTCATGTCGATTTTTCATAGTCACTGTCTTCTCTCATCATCATCGCTAGATTCATTTTCCTAATTGACGATCATTTTTATCTGTAATCTCTTGTTGTTCGTCAGCGTTTATACAGTCACGGATTTCGTTTTCCTTTGCAAGATCAAGTTCAGAATTTGTTTCGGAAATTTTAAAAATGGGAAATGTTGAACCAAAAAAAAAAAATTTTAGAAATATCTGTTAGCTTGGTTAAAGCGGAAACTCGGATAATCGGGGTTTTACTGTAATATCAAAAACCTGAAAAAAAATGCCGAAAGAAAATAACTGTTTTTTTTTTCAATGAATAAAACGGCTAAATGAAGCTAGATTTAACAAAGATCTCTTTCAAACTTAAGAAATTGTGAAGTTATGCTATAAATAGTAGAAGTCAAAACTGATACTATATACTCTCATGTACATAAGATATTTGAAATCTTCGGAGGTTTTGCTTCATCCTAGTTGCGTAAAACATAGGCCTAGAGGATGAATTTACACGTAAAAAGAAAATAAAGCAAAAAACAGAAATTTGGGGTTCCTTGACGGAAGGATAAAAAAAAGAACACGAAGTGTCCACCATGACATCCCTTATGTTATGAAAGCCATCCTGATGGCCGTGGAAAGATTTACCAAGGTGTATGATTACCCTCAAAAACAGAATCTTTCAAATACTGTGTATGAGCTAGTATTACATGTCTGCTATGGTAGGGAAAACTTTTCACTATTTTTTCAAAAGAATGCAAAAATTACAGTCGACTCTCGTTTTAACAAACTCATATTTTAAGAACTTTCATCAAATCCCGTCCAAATATCGCAGAACAAAGTAGCCTTTTTAATAAACACTTATTTTAACATACTTTTTCTTCTATCCCGTTACGATGTTACTAATATACATATATTCGTATAGTATATAATATACCGAATGGACATAAAGTAACTATCCCTATATATTAGCTCATAGAGATCGCAATTTTCAACGAGTTGGAACGAAATTTGAAATTTCGAGGTTATTCGCTTTCGATTTTGAGCTCACATGGTTACGGATACAGTAATATCAATAATTAGTACACTATATCAAAATGATTTGAAGTCAAGTGGTAGGTAGTTAACGTCGCACTGGAGCAATATTGTGGGCATTGTCGACGGTCCGGGATCAATCCTGAAGGGAAAGATCAAGGCTAACGCTTTGTAATTCCACTGTCAGACGACAAGAACACTTGATATGGCGCCTCACTCTTCAAACTTCCACACCTCGACAACGTGAGGACATATGAGGCCACGACAGATTTAACATGCACCAGCCCCGTGTACACGACTATCTTTGGCTGGACCTAGTTTCGAACTCACAACTCACCGATTACTAATTCGCTGCTCTCCCAACTGGGCTACCACAGCCTCTTGAAGTCAAGTGATACCATTCACTACTATACACTATTCCTTAAACATGTACAGGGTGATTAAACGGTCATGGGAAAAACTTGGAGTGGTGGTACAGCATACTAAAACATACATTTTTCGTACAGGAATGTATAGTCGGAAGTGACGCGTGGAAGCACGAACACAAAAAAAGGAAACATGAACAGAAAAATATTGTTCATTTACAACATCCTAGCAAATTGCTTCTTTGCAGCATTGTTTACAATAAATTCTCAAAATTGCGACAACCAACAGTAATACAAGCTTGGTACTGTGGAAGGAGTGATTGGCGAACAGCTCCAAAGATGCCAGACATTTCGCGTACGCTTGCAGACTTGCTCGAGCAACGAGGTCTTCAATTGAGTCAACTGGAGTCCCATAGACGATGGTCTTCAAATGCCCTCATTGAAGCAATTCTGGTACAACATCTTCCAGAAAAATAAGATAATGTTAGCCATTGAGTCGCGTTGGTAGGAGATATGGGCCTATGAGGAAATCGTTCACAACACCCGCCCAAACATTCACAGAGAAGCGTTTTTGGAATGCATGTGAACGTGTAGCGTGTGGATTTTCTGTTGCCCACACATGAGTAATGTGCACATTGAAAACACCTTACGGTGTAAAAGTCTCCTCATCTGTGAATAGCACAGAAGCTGGAAAATCCGGCTACAACGCACATTGCTGCAAGAAACATTGGCAGAATTTTACGCGCAGCGGGTAATCACTTGCATGTAACGCTTGGACTCTCTGAATATGGAATTGGTGTAAGCGTTCTTCCTTTAAGACTCTCCAAACGGTGGGTTGACTCACATGTACACGACGTGCAATAGCTCTTTAATTTGAGTGGGGTGTTACATCCACAATGTTCAAGATGATTTCTTCCATGTTTGAATGTCGTACAATTCTTGATCCAGCTCTTCCGTCAGAGCTGGCGTTGAATGAACCATTTTCACAAGGTGCCGATGCAACAGCTCAAACATTTTGTGGTTCGGCATAAGCCTCTTCGGTAAACGTTCCTGATACAGCCGTGGTGCTGTTCCCATTAGCAACATCGTACATCATACACATGTCCGCCTTTTCACTATTTCAGGTCGACAGTACAGTTGCAAATGGCGTTTTACCGCAGATGCATCAAATCACGTATGGCCGGGCACACTACTGCCCTCTATCCACATCATTGCCAGCCAATCACAGCTGCCAAGCTTGTATTACTGTTAGTGGTTGCAATTTTGAGTATTTATTGTAAGCATTGCTGCAAAGAAACACTATGCAATGATGTAAATAAACTGTTTTTCTGTTCATGTCTCATTTTTTTGGTCGCGCCTCCACGCGTCACTTCCGACCATACATTCCTATACGAAAAATGTATGTTTTAGTAAGCTGTACCAACTCTCCAATTTGTCCCATGACCGTAGAATTATCCTGTATATATTTTCTATAAAATTTGCCTATTTTAAAATTATTAGTAATTGGTACAACATTGAAGAAATTGTGGGGTCTAAATAAAAACGAATGACAATGAAAGATTAATTAATTGATGCATTACGACTGTTCGTTAATGCTTTCTGTTTTTCGAAGAAAGAACATTGAAAATATTTCCTTGTTTTTAATCTCATATTACTGACAGGAACGCCTCGAACGGAACGGATGATTGGGATACGATTCTATGAGCAGAATATGTTTGAATTCATTAAGTTACTAAGTCGATTAGAGAACGTAACGTAGTTACGTCTTTTAAGAAGCAGGAATGAATTCTAAATAATGTCAAACAAGGATGAATACATCACGTTACCAAAGTCTTGAGAATAATTTTTAACCAATAATGTCAATTATCTGAATACGTGATCTTATGTTCAACACTGCTATAAATTCAAGAGATGTAAAAATATAATACTTTAATCTATCAAACAAAACAAGTCATAATTTGTAAAAGTACGTAAGAGATATGACGCATTTTCCAGAAAATCTTCCCCATGGAATTCAGAATGCAAAACATTCGAAATACTTTTAATTTAACCGATCAGTACATTATTTAATTAGAAATACATAATGGCTTTAAAAAATCTAATTGCAATCAAAAGAAGTGTAATGACTTAGCGCCAATCATAACTCAAGATATGTGTAAATTAGCGAATTTTAAAATTTTATTTTGCAAGTAAATAACCAAATTTTCACTAAAATTAAAAGCTTTTCAAGTTTTATCTTTTAATGTCCCTTTCTTAAATTGTTTGCAATCACAATTATTTCTATTAGATCCGTATAGGGTTCAACTTTCTTACAATTATAACTTACAATCTATGCACTCGATCCAATTAAAGTTTCCATAAGAACCTACTTTTCAAATATTTTGCACTCCTATTTGGATCATATATCTTCGACAAGAAGGCAGTCGACCTTGGGTCAGTCAATTTTTGAAGAGGTGTGAAAGGGAGGGGTACTATACGCAAAAGGATGAATGGCGATCATCTAGGGTGGTTCCCCTCCCACCAACTCATTATTACTGTTATCATTTAACCTCACCGAACGATAACCATTGAATCAGACTCCACGATAAAGACGCCAGTTGTGGAAGCACTTTGTTTACATCCCAAAATATCACCTTATTTAAAGAATAAACTCGTCCAAAATCACTTGAGATGACTGGATTCTCGCGTGAGCTGGACTATAAAGTGGGGGCTCACGGGAGATGGCAGTTAAGTCACGTGGTTTTGAACAAGTCTATTAGTTAAATTAGAAGACTGGTAGTAGCGTAAGTAAAGCACTTCCACAACTGGCGTATATATAGCGCGGATTCTGGTTCCAAGTTTATTGTTCTGAACCAAAAGCGATAGTAGTGATAACAAATTTGCTGGCGAAGAAACGTACACGGTGATCGCCATTCATGCTTTTGAACACGGTAACCCTTCTCCCAAACCGCTTTCACACCTATTTAAAAATTGACTGACCCAAGGTCAACTGCCATCTTGTAGCAGCCGCATTATATAGCTTATTATGCTTTTCGTGTCACGTGTCTAAGGGGCTATTTATCAACTCAGTAACACGCGTCTCGCTTCTACCATGAGAGCTGCCGTGTTGTTGAAACCCTTCCTTGGCCAGAAACCCCCGAACTGTAGCTCAATCACGATGTCTAGGAACGGGATGTCTTTACTAATTATAAATATATTTTATTAATTATAATGTGGATGTGAGCTTTTAACAATTAGATACTCCGTAATTGGTACGCCCGTTTCGTTCCGTGGAAGAAAATAACAGTTCAATTATCACCACCAGGTGAAGATTTTACAGTTATGTAGGCTACAAGAACAATACGACTTCCGAATAATTCAATTTTCATACTAAACACAGTTCCCCATCGGAAAGCAATGAGAACTACAATGAAAAAAAAATCTGAATAGAAAAGTGAATATAAAGTTCGTATTGCATTCCAGTTGCTTTTTGTTTAAAGAAAACATACCTCAATACTTAATTTTAAATTCACTTCTTAAAAATGGACTAAATATATAAGTTTTATTTATACATTTGATATGGGATAAATTGATACAGGTGAGATTTCTGAAATTGCGTTACTTCTCTTATAATCGGAAGGATAAAATAATAGAAGCTTTCTCAGAAAAACCTTGAAATTCAATTTAACAATGAAATGTCTCATTACAAAGTCAATGCCAATTGGGAAACAGGCATGATACTGAAATTAACATTGTGAAAAAAATGCTCACCAAGTAAATTAATGCATCCTCATTGTTGAAAAACCTTTCAACTTAACAACCACCTACGTATTCTCAGTCACGCGTTTGTTTCCCTTCCTGTTTCTTCCATAAAAAAAATTATCGAAGCATTTGCGTTACAAAAAATTCAGAGTTGGTGACACCGATTTATCTTAAAGCCATGGTAACTTCTTTACCGCGATTCCATTTACGAGATACTTTAAACAGGGGAATTCTGTAATGTAAAGTCCATTTTCAAAGTGTGAAAAAGGTTTAACATTCATTTGGACATTCCACTGTCTCGTATGGGATAATCACAAGCACAGATTTTAATCATGAAAATGGCTGTATCTTATTATTCTTTAATGATCAAAAAACGTTTCTGAACTTAAACTATCTTCCCTTCAAGTAGGTATGTCCCAAATGTTTGGGTACATTTGTCATTTTTTTTTGTAAGAGTAAGTATCAAGCCGTTGCGTATGATACACATCTTGGTCACATTAAAATATATCTAATACGTGTCACAGCCTGAAACTGGCTCTTTTTGTACAGGAAAAGTTATTGATATTCGCAAAAATTCGGGAATAGTTTACTTGTAAGGAAGATAGTCTAAGCTCAAAAAAGTGCTTTTATCAATGAAGAATAACAGACAATACAGCTATTTTCATGACTAAATTTTGTTTTTAGTTTTCCCATATAAGTGACAGTGTGGGATGCACTAGTACTACATTCATATTGAAACTGTGCAATGATTGAGCAAATGAAAGAGAAAAAATTATAAATTTGAGCAAGTTAAGCTATCAGCATTACTAGAAATACATCTATATCCCTTCATATTCTCCTATCACCTCAATGTAGTACCGGGAATCATCATCAAATATGATACTACGGCGTCGAAACCACCGATAGACGACCTAGAGCTAAGTATAAGAAAAATGAATTCATAGTTCAAGCCAAAGTTATATAGAATTAAATATAATGAAAAACTAAAAAAAATTAAGTTCGACTGCAGAGAGGACTTGGGAAAGAATCATGTGCTAAGCACTAACAATTTATCTCTGGATGTAAATGTTTGCAACAAATTCGAGGGGTCCTTGTAGACTGGTTGGAAGAGCATCGGATTAGCAACCTGAGGTTTGCGAGTTCGAAATTCGATCCAACCAAAGACCTTTGTGTACGTGAGGGCTGGTGCACGTTAAATCTATCGGGCCTAGAATGGCTTTACGTTGGTGTGGCGTGGAAGTTCAGAGAGGGGGTGCCCTAGGTGTTAACTCGTCATCTTACTGTGGCTCAAAATTAAGAGTTGTGATGAGAACTTTCTCTTTGAGATTGATCTTGTACCGGCAGCAATGGCCCATTGTGTTGCTCCAGTGCGCCGTTAATTCAACTATCAACCAACCAGCAGCAAATTGTATGCCAATAGGCGATTATAATATCACATTCATAAATAAACCAGACAGGCGACTCATCATAATATATTTAGCAGAGGATCGCGACGCATGTCTAAAACCGCTGTGCAGTGCACATGTACTTAATAGAAAGACTGAACTTCAGTTTTCTAAAATGCATGATTTCTTAACTATTTTATTTTTGTATCCATTAATCGCTTGACACGGGGATCTATTCAAAGATAAGATCATTCTCACGACGTTCATTCCGATAAATGAGTATTGTCTTACAGAACTTTTCAGATTAGTTGTAATACGAACAGTTTTGTACTGCCTTACTTCAAATGTATGAAACAATAAAGACAGGCAGATCTAACCTCTACAACAGCTTATGAGTAGAGCTCGGATTTTGCATAGATTTTTTTAGCCCCTAATGTTAATAGAAATCCGTATTGAGTGTTTTTTTTAGCAATTTGCAAACATAAAATCACGAATTTATTTTGCATGTTTTTGCAAAAAGTGTGGACGATTTTTCTCTATTTTTAAGCATTTTTATAAAACACTTTTACACATTCTGCATTTAGCTCCTTTTAAAGTTGTTTTTGTAGTCAACTAATAAGCTTTCCTCTCCATTTTTTTATCATTATATATATATATATATATATATATATATATATAATTAAAGCTTGTAAGAGATGTAATTAATAAGGATTTAAGGAATTAGTAAGGATTAAGGATTTAATATATATATATATATAATAACGGTTTGTTTAGCGCCCCTACCCAATCCGGCGCCCGGGCACATGTCCCGTCGTCCCTAGTTACGTCCCTGAGGACATTTGAAGTGTTTTCATTTTAATCTACTTTTTCTATTATGTAATATTTCTATATTTGTTAGTTTGTATATTTGTTGCTTTGTATATTTTTTACTTATATTTATCTGTGCTATAAAATTAAAATTGTGAATTAATTAAATGACAGAGTGGCTCATTTTCACTTTATCCTCCTCATTACCCTTTTTGAAGAAATAAAAAAATTTTGTTTGCAATTTCGCCATTTTCCATATTTTGGGGGGTTTAGTGCACATTTTGGGATTTTGTAATGTATCGATTCGAGCTCTACTTATGAGCTATAGTTATGAATTAGAATGTTTTTTGTTTCTAATCAATAACAGTTACCCCTCTTTTATAGTTTAGTCACATTCAATTTTCAAGTATTACAATCTTGTAGAACTTAATTCCATTTTAATGAATCATCTTTGAAGTATTACTGATTAACGGTATCAGTTATATGTTTATAGAATGGAAAGATATGGGTGTTCTTCCTTTCACTAAACTATCAATAAAACAGTTGTGACCCGAGTCAGTCGAGGAAAGGTGATTGATAAGAGGCTGGGGGTTTTAGCGTAAATATTGTTACACAAAGGACTTATTAATTAACAAACCAGATATGGCCCTTATATTCCCTTCTTGTGAGACTGACTAAATATTTTGAAATGATCTCACAATGCTGTGTGTATGAGGACTGGTAGCAGAATTACTAGCGCATGGCCACATAACAACTAAACTCATTCGTGTTGCAAAGCAACTACGCTGGCATATTTTTTTTAATTTATCGTCAGCAAGCTGAGTAATTCTTTGGAATTTTATTATGAGCGTTCTTTAAAAAGGTAAACAAATTTATTTAGAAAAACTCACTACAATATTTTTACTAACTTGAAGACATGGACCGTTGACACTTGATGCATAAGTCATTCTCCTACACCAATAAATATTAGTAAATTATGTTTATTTATTCTGTACAAGAAGGAATAAATTAACGTTCGTCTGAAATCAAATATCCCCAATATAATAACGCACCTCATTGCTGTAAAACAACAATATTGGGTGGAGTGGTCGTTCACGGTAAGACGTTTGTCGCCAACTAATTTTTGTCGCCAAATCAAGATGGCGGCCGAATTCCGTAACAGCAGATAGGGTTGCCATAACAAAACGGCAGATGTGAAGAAAATCAGCAAAAGGTGAAGGTTACCATATTTTAACGAAAAAGCATAGTTGCTTTAAAAACTCTTACTTTGAATTATGAATTTAAAATAATTACAAAGAAACAAAAAATACAAATACAAATCATTTCTAAATTACAAATTATTGTCCAAAATTTGCATAAAATCGTGTTGCTGTTACTAATCCCCTTGGCCAAGGTATAACATGGAACAAGTTCATAACACTATGCTTTTTCGTCTCACAGCGACCAATTCCTGTCCATCCTGGAACTGTCCCAGAGACACCTATACAATCCAAAATATGGGAGGGAGTTGCTGAGGTTGAGGAGCATGGACAAGTTGCAAAGTTCTCAATTCTTTTCCCAAAATTCATATCTTGTGAGCCCGTTTCTAAGAGTTTGCACAGACTATTCTTGCCAGAGTAGTCTGGTGCGGTTTTGAACCTTTAAAATTCTACCACACTAAAAAGCTTTGCTAAAGATCAAATGTAGGAGGAACAGACTATTAAAAAAAATTTATAAAGAGTATATTTTTGCGGTGAGGGTACGAAATCGTTAAAAGTAGTAGTAACATAGCACAACTAGCTATCTCTAGATTTTACTCTTCTTTGAACAGTACATTTTAGTGCATAGTGTCACGTTTACCATAACTATCATATTACATAAAAGGATATTATCACGGTCACAGTTAAGCAGAGCCAATATGATTTCAATAAGCAGGGGGTTAATATAGTTTACAACATAGGAAACAATTTTGCTGTTGTAGATTTTTTGACATTCTGACGTAGATGATGAAAACAAATTAGGTTTAAGGGTTGTTTTTTGTTTACTTAACATCATACTGTTCTAATAATACGGCATCACTCATCTTTATTTTTCAAGTCAAATTGAGAGACACGTTAAGCAATCAGGAACATCTTTCATGCTAAACTGGCAACATGAGGAAAGTAATCAAGAAAATAAGATTTGAAAATTCTTATCACACAAACCGCTATTTATTACACATGGTTTCTTTTGGAATTATCACCAACACATGAAAACAGGAATATTACAAGAATAATGCATATAAATGACACAAATAGGGTGCTATAACTGATTTACAATAATAAGATGATAATTCACCCAGATTAGATCACAATGATAGTGATAAAGGTAACTTAGGCAAGGAAAACAATCGAAGAAAAGGAAGACTTTTCAGAATGATATTTATCAACAGTGACGGACAGATCTATCGGGAAATTCCCGTGAGGCCGTAAGGGCTCTCAAGATAAAAAAAAAAGTAAAGAAATTTCTGAATTGAACAATTTAATTATCGGAATTTAACTTAAGAGAGTTTATACAAAGTAAAAATATTTAAATATATTTTCTATTAAAAGACAATAAATGGTTAAGTGAAGAGTGAAAATCATCTGTAATAAGCTTGAACCGCAGAAACTTCCTCTTTGGAAAATCAATCTGAACTCTTTAAATTTGGAATGGGTTTCTTTATTCTTTTCTTATTTTCTTTAAAATTGGAATGGGTTTCTTTTTTTTCTACTTATCTATTATTTTTTTGCATAGCAGCAAAAGACGTTGGACGCAGATAACCATATGGGTTCATTTATCACTTACACACTTATGTATACGTTCATATAATCGGAGAATCAGCGAACGAATATTTTTTTCGCGAGCGCCAATGCCTATAAGTAGCTACCATGCAACGAGAAGCAAACAGAGAACAATAATGCTAAGACCATAAACGATAAGAAACAAGAATTCTTATTTTTTCCTTTTTGTTTAATGCATTATTTTTGCAATAGGTTAAATTTACCCTTCAATATAGGTGTGGTAGACAACTTAACTGTATTACTACAAAATATGGTTGGTTCAAAGTTGCATTTTTTTAATTTTGTGACTTATAAAAGGCCGAGGAAATGTGCTAGGAGAACGATTTAATGAAAATTCACCAAGTGTACCAGCCGAAAGCAGTGGTGACAACTGATGATATTCTGTAACCAATTTTATACGACACGGGCAATAATTATGAATCCGAGCATCATAATATTTAAAATGAATTGGAAATTCGCTAAGTGAAGTCTTGGAAAAAGTACACGGTCTACAATTATTTGAAAATGCTGCAGGAATGAAGAGTGAATGTTGTCTCTTTCGGTTTCTTTAATTTCTCTAAGGTGATTGGTGTGCTAATTCAGTCCTTTCGTTCTGAATATGTATATATTAATATCAAACTTCAAAAACCGTATAGGCAGCTAATGATGATGTATCGAAACAAAATTTTACACTGTCTTAGGAAACTAATTCAACCCTTCCATATTCAAATATTTTGAAATTTTTTTCAATCCATCTTAATCTCTAGTTTCTATGATCTACGCTGAACAACGATTGTTTTCTTGGCTTGACATTATCGACGAATTTTGTTTTAACGAAATTAATGTTTCTGGACTAAACATTTTAAATGTGACAAAACTTCTGCATACATTAACCCTCCTGGTGGTTGTCTCGGCAAGGTATGACGTCATTTGCAAAACTCACCAGATCTTGAGACCTTTAACAGTTAACTGTTTTTCTAATCGGAAAACATTTGAATTATAATAAACTTATGTATTGTCATTTCTAAATAGTCATACCACCCTGTCTGTGGAGATTTTCCCAGTGGGCTTGTCTGTCTTTGGTGAAACTTGAGAAAACTAGAACATGGTAATGTAATTTTATAGACAAGGGTTGGAAAAAGAGGCTCATGAAGAGAGTTCTGGTATGCATAGAATGCATAATGTGTACCAGTATTTAATTTTCAAATGGAAGCAGAAATAATATGCATTTCATATATTTCTCGTCGGCCTTTAAAGAGCTTCTGCATACATTAAGTGAGGTTCTGACAGGGCAGTCGACCTTGAGTCAGACATTTTTGAATGTGTGAACGGTCGTTAGGTCTGTCATAGCAAAAGCATGAATGGCGATCGACGAGGATATTTTTCCTCGTCCCTATTCATTGTCACTGCTATCGCTTACGGCACCGAACGATAAACACAGGACAAAAATCCGTCCTAACCACGTCAGTGGCGGAAGCGCTTTGCTTGCATTCTAACGCATCACCTTGTTTTAAGACTAGTCACTAAAGAGTGGCCAGCATGTCGTTGCCCGGGACAGTTCTTTTCGTAGGGTCAGGTGTGACCACTGCCCGTATTTACAAAAAAGAACTAAACAATGGCAGTCAAAAATTTTGTTATTTGTTTTGCTTCACTTCGCTGGAATCATTTGAGCGCGGGAAATGGAATATGTGCTTTTTCGAACACGATCGAAGTCAAATTGGTGTGGGAAAAATATAAACGTTACATTTAAAAAAATGTTTACTTTAAGAAAATCATATTTTAAGGTATCGATCTAATGTGAAATTTTCCACAGATTTCAAATCCGTTGAAATTTTTACTCTATCTTTAACCATCTTAGAGATAGAAAAAAGAACTACATAACTCCAGTTAAAATTTTTTTTTTTTTTTTTTTTTCCGTCCGCTGAAAAATCGTTCCTCGGAAAATAAAACGGAAACACGGAAAAAATAAATTTTTAATCTGTCATATCTTTGTAGTGTTGCCATTCTAAGGAAAATAATAATAATTAAATTTCATTAAATTCATTTAAAACTGTTCTAGATTAAATTTTAAAATAAATGTTTCGCACAAAAATTGCAAAAAGTTCGGATTACCTGTGTGCCAAATTTGATTACGGTAAGTGCCATAGATTCGTCAAGACAATGCGTACGCATAAACAGACAAACAAACACTTCTTTTTATACTAGTAGAGAAGACTCGTCCAAAACCACTTACTTGACTGCCTTCTCGAGGGAGCCATACTATATTGGTTGGGCTTTTTTACGGAGCAAGGGACGGTCTGGCCGAGTAATGTAATGTATCCGTCAAGTGAATGGACATGCACACACCTGGAAAGTTTTACTGACAGAAGAAAGTTACGGTTTGGTAGAATTGGTTTTAATAGCGCAAGGGTCATATTTCGCCATGCAAGCCAGCGCCTCTTACAGATCACAGAGAGTGCAGTGGGTAAACCCATTGAACGGCAGCATATTATTGAACAGAGGACTATAATACCTACCATTACCCCCATTTTTAAGTAAAAGAAAATTTTTTTTGTCGTATTTCACAACGTATTACACGAAGCTTGCTAAACTAAGCAAAGAAATATCAAAATCGGATGGAATCAAAGAAAATATTGAAACAAAAGAATAAAATTTCAAAGAATGCTGTTGTATAAACTGAGCCCTTTATAAAAAAACAGATACAAAAACAAAATGTGTAAAATTTTATTGAAAATTTTTCAAGTGCTATCAATTTTACTTGCCATTTTTCTAATGTTTTGAGCATTGTTTAGGGAAATAAGTTTATAGATATGACGTGAAAGCCCTTATTATAAGAAACGCAGCTGTATTTGAATGAAAGCACGTTCTTGTAGTTAATGTTCTCTCAGCACGTTTCTTCAGTTTTAATTCAGTATTTACTGTGTTTTTCTACAGGTGTGTTCTACTTCATGCGGGTACACACACCAAAAGCATGGAGAAACCATCAAAACACTAAGGTGATGAAATAATGGGTGGCTCTGCTGAGATTTTCATTCGATGGATGGGTTAAAGAAAATCCAAACCGGTCTCGACGCATTTCGACAGTAATCTAAGGCTCAGAGTCGGACATGCAATTTTTTTTTATTGATATATATGCTACAGATTGAAGGTCGTAAATGGTAAATTCCGTTAGAGTATGACTTAAAAGGTCTGTGTAAATAAACTGCAGTCTGAGCAACAGATTTAAATGAAAGAACATTTTCCGGGGAAAAGGCAACCACAATGGAATCCCAATTTAACGATTTTTATTAAAATTCTGGCAAAAACGAGTGTCAAAACCTTTCAGTAACAAAGAAAATTTTGCAAAACTAAGAATCGTTTGATACAGTGCATTGAGGTAATTTTTCAATTTTTTGACAATGGTAGTCACAATTGAAGCACTAGATTTCGGAACGTTTCTTGTGATTTCAAACTATTATCAAGAGCAGATAAGAACTGATATTTAGGAAATGAACTGAGAAAAAGACAATAAATATATGTTTGTCGAGAATTGAATTGTTTTGCGAAGATAAAAGAGCATCTATATATAAGCTTGTAGTGTCACGCTATAAGATAAGTAAATCACTCAACTTTACCACGTCTCTAGATTGACCCAAAATTTTTCGATTTCATCGAATTATCATAAAAAATCGACAGTGCCTTCCAAATTACTAAATAGGGATTCAACTGTACTTTCAAATATCAATATTTAAAATGTGCTAATAACGCAAAATAGGTTTGACAGAACACAAAATCACTATAAATCTTAGTTTGTTGTGATCAGATCTGGAACAACCAAGGCTAGTGGATTTTGGGTTAGTCTATCATTTGCAAAAGGGTCAATATTTCCCTTTTTAGTGATTTACTTCGTCCTTATGCAGCAAAACTTGAACGTGAGCGACAAACCAAACCGGTCATGCTCTTATTTTGAATCATTCTCACTAACACATCTGAGAAATTTAAAACCTACAAAATGTTTCGTTTACTTATCGCTTCACAGCGGGCAGATTAAGAATGCTGGAAACACCTATTCTAAAGTTTCGGGTTTAATGAACGTGAGCAAATAGTGTATCAACACAATCAGCGAATCACTTTTCTATGATAAGATAAAAATATACGATTAAATGATTAAAACTGGAGTATGTAAATTATCATCCGCACGTGATGTGCCCTTAATTCTTATAGACAAATTACAATTGTTAATATTCATAAATGAACATTTTTCATCCAGTCTGGACAAATGATAAAAAAAAACCATCAGTTTTACTATTAATTATTTGTAAATACTATCGATACAACAAAAAGTTGACAAGTATATCATAAACGGTAAAATTTAAATTCAGTGGCAATACCATTCGGAAAATTACATATATAAAGAGAACCAACAACAGTGGGGGACATAATCCGGGATTGGCATACTAATTAGAGGGCGGAATGGGTCGGGTCCTATTAGTTAGCGCCATTGACTAACTGGATAATAAATTATTCCTACGCCTTTAAAGGGCAATTACCAAAGTTCAGACGCATTTTGACGCGAGACGTTTTTGGATATTTTTCGCACGGGGTGACATTATAGAACTGATCTAATTTTGATTCCGGGATAAGAAAAAATACCAAAGTTAATAAATATTATTCAACATTCAACATGAAAAATGTATGCATAATTGTACTGACTATACGGAATATTTGTATGACTTGTACTGAATATATGCACAACTTGGACTGAATATATGAAAAATTTAAACTGAACAAAACTACAAAACATAAATATACCTGTTGATATTTATGAATGCTCAGAGTGCACTAAATAAATTGAGGACTATCCCACAAGTTAGAAAAACACACGTTGACTCTCTTTCCTTGGTTATTTTCTTTTCTCGGGTATTGGTAAACACTTTAGTAGACAGTGTGGAATTTCGTAAAAGAAAGGTTCCGGAACGCTACCCGGTTTGCATTACATTGGGAACGATATTCCGTCATGATTCCGAAAAAGCGTTCCGGCAATACATAAATAAAAATAGCAACAATATAAATAATGCTCAAAGTGAACTGAATTTATTGAGGAGTATCCCACAAGTTAGAAAAAAAAAACACTTCGTCTGTCTTTCTTTGGTCATTTTCTTTTCTCAGGTATTGGTAAACACTTTAGTATACAGTGGAATTTCGTAAAAGAAAGGTTCCGGAACCCTAACCCGGTTTGCATTACATTGGGAACGATATTCAAGAACGCAATCCAGATTGCGTCATGATTCCGAAACAGTGTTCCGGCAATACAGAAATAAAAATAACAACAAAACAAATCACATGCGTTCCCCCACACACACACACAATTGCACTGAAATCAAAAAAAGAAGTCGAAAACTCACTTTAAGTCTCTTCCGATGGTGTTTAAAAAAGTTCTGAGACTCGGCATTTCTTCCGATAGCAGACGCACCAGCACCAGCAGCGTGCCGAGCAGGATAAACAAGAGAAGACATATTATATAAATTAAAGGAGCCACGGTGGAAAGATGCTAATTGACTAGGAAAAGAGAAGGCACGAAGAGTCTTTTCGTCGTAAGAGTCTTTTCGTCGTGAGGGTGTCGGGCGGGTAATTGCGTCGAAACGGGACGAGCGGAAATGTGGAAGAGAGACGGCAGACTCGCTCAGGCGCTGCTGCGAGAGAAAGTGAACTTCGATCGCGCTGGTTCCGAAGGTCACAGAAATGGGATGGAACATGCGGTCGATGACGTTGGATACCTTTCGAAATCGATTTACTCTCTCCCTTTTGCCCTTTTTTTCTTTTCTTTCAGTCACAAAACACTGCAAAGTTTTCGGTTACCAAACTTCTGATTTGAGAAAAGGGGTGTTTTCGCGATAAAACGGGCGCGAAATTGAAATTGAGCTGCGGACGGGCCAGACGAGGACTGGCTGTGTGGAGAACGGGGAAAATGCTGCATTCAGTCGGAATTTTCGAGGATCAAACGGGCCATTGGAGTTGAAAGATTTAGAGATTTTTTTCAATTGTTTTTATCCGGAGCTTTCAGAGTACTTTGGACTCCTAATTGTATCAATTACTAAATTCAATCATCTATCTAAATTATTTACCTTTTAAAAAGTGCATTGTCACTACCTTTAACTTTCTTCCTTCATTTTTAAGTTTACAACCATTGAATTCTCTATTAATTCTGATGTGGAGGTTCGTAGTTTTCTGCAAGGTACTCTGTAATTGCTACGTCCCTTCCGTTCCGAGTACTTTGTTAGTGAGATGGCGTGGAATATGGAATATCGTGACGAAAGCGGGACATATTTACAGTAGGGCTGCTACAGCGAAAGCACTTGTGTGGTAGTATTAGCAGTATAAGTTTTTTAATAGCAGAAATCTTCTCTTAAATCCTATTTAGTAGTTGGCGTGGTTGTTTAAGATCTTTATTAAGACGAGGGAACAGCTACACTCTACGTTTATGAGCGATGGCAACGGCCTTGGCGATTTTTTTTGGCGCACTTCTAAAGTTGCCAAAGCCTCTTTTTCTGTCACAAATTTTTTTCTTTTTACAACACACTTTTTAAGCACATTTCAGAACGTTTTGAAAAGTATATTTTTTAAAAACTTTCACAAAAGTAGTAAGCTTAAGCACATATCAAAACACATTTGTGAACCAGCAGAGAAACTAAGTTACGAATGTTGGGTAAGAATACCCTGAAACTTATCAATTACACTAAATACAGAAGGCATGTTGAAAAAGAAAAAGATTTACAAAAGAAAATATAGCAAGAAATAATACAACCTGATAACGTCAGAATTCTTTCGTAAAAAAATAATGAAAACGAAAATGGTCAAAACAAACAAAACTCTTAATCCTGTCGTGAAAACTATTATAATAAAACAAAAATTCCACAACTGTCAAAATACAAATAAATGGACCAATGGTATCACAGAAAACGATTTAAAAGGAACAATGCAATCAAAGGATATTTGAAAATCAAATTAACCAATGGGAGGAAAGAAAAAATTTCAAACAAATCAATGAAATCAAACGATTTTAACGGATTTTTTAAGAACTTTCTAGAATATTCAAATTAAAAATCTCTGTTTGCCGAGGTTGCCATAAAAACCACAACAACAGTAACGAAAGATAGGTTGCCTTAATTTATCATAACTCGCTACTAAAAGTGCGCCAAAAAAAATCGCCAATCCGTTGCCATCACTCATAAACGTAGAGTGTAGCTGTACCAAGACGAGAAGTACACACCACAGACAGAGCAACAGGACCGAACAATATATATATATATATATATATATATATATATATATATATATATATATATATATATATATATATATATATATACAGCGCGCCATATGGCTATTACGTAATGCAACCACAGTTAGAGATACAGAAACACAACAGTGGTGAGGAGGTTTGGAGAGTGGGGTGTCCGCTTACGTTTATTTTCCAACCCAATAGAGTATTTAAAAATTTCTTCAGACACATTTTCCCACGGAAACAAAATTTAACTAGCTGCACGGAGCAAGCTTGTATCAAAAAGTAAGATGCGTACAAAATGAATGATAAGCTTTTTTGTAGTTGAATTTACGTCGCACTGGAGCATCAAAACAGGCTATTAGCTAGGCCAGGGATCAATCCCGAAGGAGAATATCCGAGATCATCGTCATTTTGAACAACGATCAGCTGACGAGGTTAACACCTGAGCTGCCACCCCACTCTCCAAACTTCAACACCACGACATTTGAGGCCACGAAACATTTAACGTGCATCAGCCCGCACGTACACGACAAGCTTGCGTTGGATCGAGTTTCGAAATCGCAATCATCCTGTTGCTAATCCACGATTCTACCAACTAGGTTACAGCCTCCCCCCCCCATCTCAATATAAGGAAGGTTGGTTGGGTTTTGTTGCACAAAAGAGTCATATTTTGGGCACACTAAGCCAAGTGGAAAACAGAAGACATCAAGTAACAAACATCCACACACACATGGAAGGTTTTACTGATATAAGAAAGAAATACAATCAGGGAAGTTACAGGAATCTACAACTGCGCCGCCTACAACTAGTAGATAGAATAAAAGCTAGGATCTGAGCAAAATTATGTGAAATTAGTGAAAAACCAAGCATAGTATATTCTGGCTCTAATGCTAAAGTACTTTGAAAATAAGTGATTGAGTCGAAAGAAGGAATCATGCTTCTCAGCGATAAGAAATATGAAACATACTTGCTTTAAGACATGAAATTCCTTCTGACAAGCGTATCGGATGGATATTTATGAATAACTAAATTCTGTAAATAAGTCAGTGCAAGGTCATAAAATTCATGCTCTGATTCAGAAAAAGAAAGTGACTGCATTTATGAAAAGCTAGAGTTGTGGATAAAAATTTGTAAAATAATATTTTAGACACATTTCAAAAACACCTAGTTTGAAGAAGGCCATGGAAGATATTACTTATTCTGGTGGTGTTCAATATGCTACTTAGTCTACAGGTTTATCGCAGTATTTGCATTTTCAAATAATTGCAATCCATTTTCTTTATTTTGAAAGAAATAAAAAACGAGATTTAAAGGAATTTACGAAGTTACATTTATGGAAGTTGGAGGGGACGCAGTACTTTGTTGCGTAATAAGGAAGCGTAGGTACACGAAGGTTAGAAACCATTACAGGTACTTGAACTTGAGGAACGCTTGGGTGAAATAATCACGTTAGTCTAATCATTTCATGGGGTTTGCATAGTACGCACCTTTCTTAAAACTATTTTATCTGTGAGAGGTATCAACAGAGGTAAAACAAACCAAACGGAAAGCGAAAATAGTATTTCCGCTATGGCGTTTAATTGGCTCTGTAACCATCAGTAATCATTTTTTCATTTCAGAATTCATTCTTTGGAATATTATCGTATGCGTGCGTTGCCCGTGCCCGTGGTGTAAGTTATTAATCTGGTGTAAAATTTTATGCAGATTTCAAATTCGTTGAAATTTACAATCTATCTTTAGCGAATCCGATTTCTCTCTATATTAAAAAAAAGTTACCGCCACCACAGGATTGAAAACTGTGTTGTTTAGCTCGATTCTTAGACGGTTTCCCGAGAAAGTACTGATTTGGCGAGCGTAAGCGAGCAGGGGGCGGAGCCCCCTAGTTACGAAGAATTAACAATCCCAGTCAAACTGCTTTTTGATTTTTTGTTCTCATTCCCTGAAATAAAATAGGACAGAAAATGTAATATCTGTTTTTTTTTTTTTTTTTTTTTTTTTTTTTTAACGCGAAGGGCAAAAGATGCAATTTGTTTCACGGTACGTCACAATCTTTTGCGAAAGTATAAAAGAAATATTCAATTAAAAATTATTTATTTAAAGAAAATCATGTTTTTAGGTATCGATCTAAAGTAAAAATTTCCGCAGATTTCAAATCCGTTGAAATTTTTTTACTCCATCTTTAACGGTCTAGGAGATAGAAAAAAAAAGAATTAAGTGTAGTTAAAAAATTTATTGTCTGGTAGGAAAATCATTCCTCCGCCCAAAATCAAAGCGGAAACGAAAAAAATAATTTTCCCCACGATGAAAAAATTTGGCATGGTTCCAAAGGTTGATTCCAAGGTAACGTGAGTAGAAAAGTCCAGATTTGGGTGTTTCTTCTTCCGGAAGAAACGTATTGAAAAACCGATGGAGAATAAAACTAGTGAATTCATTTAAAAATCTTCTAGATTAAACTTTAAAATTAACCCAAAATTTCCAAAAAATTCGGATTATATAAGTGTTAAATCTCATTGCTGTAAGTGCCATAGAATCGTCAGGATTTTGCGGCAAGAAACAGACAGACAAACACTTCATTTTATAATAGTAAAGATTCCAAAAACAAGACATGTCAGTTTCGGATTACGTAGGATACAACTACCACTGTATTTTGCTTGACAGAAAAAGCTTCATTCATTTCATCACATCCATATAATTAGCATACTTAATTTTTTTCGCTCACTTTTTGGGAGCATGGTTCCTTACAAAAACATAGGGGTTAGAAAGTATAGAAATAAGTTCAAAAATTGCAGCACTCGTCATCAGGAATTAGTGGAAAATCCACGATGGACGATAAGAAAGCTTTTCGGACTGTGTTAATAATTTCCTTAACACAAGGAATCTATGTGCTTATCTTGAAAATTTTTTAGGGGTTTCTGTCACGCTTCAACATGTTGACTTGAAGGAACCAGAATACTCCAAGCAGTTAGCCCGATATCATCACATGCGAGGGTCGAACTCGGAGCCCTTTAGTCGCTCTAAAAGAATTAATTCTAACAATGGGCCACTGCGGCGGAAAATATGGCAAAAGGAAAAACATTGGAACTTAGTTGATATTAAAAAAGGTTCTTATTCTACGTCGATTCAATAATGAAGGATACAGTTAGAATGAATTTCAAATGAAAACTGACCCCTTAAAAACAGAATTTAGATTAAGACAAACAATAATAAAACATAAAAGGGCTCTCACTGTTCAAGCTAAAGAAAAATTAGGGTCTTTTTAAGGGCTTTCAATCCTATTTTTCGAGTTTGTAGGGTTCATATACATACAGATTATATAGTACATATACACAGTCCAGGAAGAGATTCAATTAGGTTTCTGATGATGAGTGCACCCAGTGAATGCCAGAAAAACATTCCCCAAACCATAATGCTCCCTCCTCCAGCCTGGATCCTTCCGGCAATTGTTGCAGGGTGTTTGCTTTTAGACGTTTTACGCCGTATACGCCAACGTCCATCTGTCCGATGGAGCATAAAACGTGATTCATCAGAAAAAGCCACCTGTCACCACTCTGTGGACGTCCAGTTGCGGTACTGGCGTGCAAATTCCAGCTTTCGTCGCCGATGAACAGCAGTCAGCATAGGTGCATTAACCAGACGTCTGCTGCGGAGGCCCATGCGCAGCAACGTTCGCTGAACCGTTGCTGAGGATACACTCTTGGTAGCCCCTTGGTTCATTTGGGCGGTCAGTTGCTCAACAGTTGCACGTCTATTCGCCCGAACGCATCTCCGTAGCCTTCGTTCGCCTCTGTCATCTACATCCCGTGGTGCACCACATATACCACGTCGCTGATTTTGGATAGTTCCATTTTGCCATGCACGGTATGCTTTTACCAAGGCGGCACGCGTACAGTTCACAAAATTAGCCGTTTCCGAAATGCTTCCACCCTTGGCCCAAAAGCCAATAATCATGCCCTTTTGGACGTGGGATAAATCGCTACGTTTCTGCATTACGCTTGAAATGCTTTCCGATGCCCTAGGACATCCTTTATATACACTCCACTGCAATGTTCTGCCACCTGCCTTTTGTGATTGGTTATTTCACGTTGACGTCGAAAGTAGGTGGTGGTCACATTAATGTGACTGGACTGTGTTTATCGTAACGGATAAATCCGTGAGTGGACAAGTGAAGAAACACACGAATGCTGGATTTGGGTTTTACGGACCTCAATTCAACATAAATTTCAGCTATCCAACAAATATGCCCTCGATCTTTTTTGGCACTTGACCTTGGACGAGTATCATTTACTTTGGTTTTTGATAGCAGATGAATTTTTTTTAAATTAAAGTCGTACTAGGGCAACACAACGGGCTATTGAGGACTGTCTGGGATCAATCCCTTCAGGGAAAGATCCGAGAACACCACCACGTAATTTTGAACCACGGTCAGATAACGAGGCAACACCTGAGCTGGCACCCCACTGTCCAAACTTACACACCAACTCAACGTGAAGACTTTCGGCCACGACAGATTTAAGGTGCACCAGCCGCTTCTACACCATACGCTTACAACCATTCATGCACCTGGATTCGAACCAGGAACCTTCCGATCCAGAGGATAACACTTTATCCACCAGACCGGTTGGTCGGTGATGAAATAAAATATGCGACGTTCTTGTAAAAATGGAGGCTTTTTAATTTTTTTAATAGTTTTTAATTTCAGGGCTTTTAAGGACACAATGAAAGATAGTCTTCATAGCCTTTTTAAAGTCCATGGGAACTCTGCATAGCAACTTTTCCAGCTATAAAGTGATTTCAGTAAAAAGTGGTATAACATTTTTGCAAAAAAAAAATTTTTTAATGAGAATAACAAATGTGGCGAAACAAAATCAATACATCGGATACTAAATGAATGAAAAATATCAAAAATATATCATCTAGTGATTGTAAACGCGAATTTTATGAAAAAATAATTTTTGAAAATTAATGCAGTTTAACGGATACAAATAAAATCCTTTTCAAGTGATAAATGGCCTACAAAAGTTAAAACATCCTATAGTTGTAATTAAAATACAAAATAATTATATTTCCTATAAAGGATCACGCTATTTTTACTTCTGCGTACGTAAACGACCATTTGTAAGAGATATTCCAATTCCAAAGACAGATTTCAAAATACTATTTAGTACTATTTATATACTATTCGTTCGAATACAAAATACTATTTCGTATTCCCTAATGTTAATGGTAATTTTAGTTAACGTCGTACTAGAGCAACACAACGGGCTATTGACGACGGTCCGGGATCAGTCCCTTGAGGGAAAGATCCGGGGACAACACCTCGTAATTTTGAACCACGGTCAGATGACGAAGCAACACCTGAGCTCGTATTCCCTAATGAAAAAAATATTTGATTTCTATAAGATTGTTTCCTTCGTGTAAAGCCGACCAACCGGTATAGTGGTTAAGGTGTTAGCCTCTAGATCGGAAGGTTCCTGGTTCGAATCCGGGTCCGGGCATGGATGTTTGTAAGTGTATGGTGTTGAGGCGGCTGGTGCACCTTAAATCTGTCGTGGCCGAAAGTCCTCACGTTGGGTTGGCATGGAAGTTTGGAGAGTGGGGTGCCAGCTCAGGTGTTGCTTCGTCATCTGACCGTGGTTCAAAATTATGAGGTGTTGTCCTCGGATCTTTCCCTTAAGGGACTGATCCCGGACCGTCGTCAATAGCCCGTTGTGTTGCTCTAGTACGACGTAAACTAAAAATTACCATTACCATTTACCTTCGTGTAAAAATATTATTTTATGTATTTTAAAAGTGACTTTTTTACTTACATTTTAACCCTAATTATTAATTCAATTGTTTACGTATTTTGATATTTTGCTTTGGAATGAAAACAACATTTCTATTTCGATGCTGCTCAGAATAAAAGTTAATCGAGCATTATAATTCTTGCACCAAGGATTTTCTGATACAAGAATAAATTATGTATATTTAAGCTTAAATTTAAATATTATACTTATAAATGTCAAAAGTATTTGTATGAGTATTGATTGCAAGAATTAACTATACCTTAATACTGAAATGCAAGACGCGTATTTTCTATAGTTAGCTATTTCAAATCTGAGTAAAAAAAATAGAATAAGATCATACAAAACTAGTAAATCGTTTTTCTGCTTTTAGGGCTAAAAGAAAATCAATACGCATATTCGGAAATATCTTTCCTCCATTATCTCAAAACATTATCTACACTTTTTAAGCAAAAATGATGCGCAATACGTTGAGTGTGGTAGAGAAATTTTATAATGCGTCGCAGTGGGCGTTCTCGTCTTTAAAATAGAGTTGGGCAAGGTCTATACTAGGCCAAGCTGTGCCAAATAACAGATAGTATCAAGTAATGAATGTACACACGAAAGTTTTACTGACAAAATAGAAATTAAGTCAGGGTAGATTACAGGAATGGAACTTGCGCCACCTACAACTCGCAGGGTGCTGGCGCAGTGGGCAAACCCAAACTGGAGAGAGGAAATATCTAGCTCTTTTACATGAAAGTTAGCACAAGTGTTTACCGATTTTCTCTTATAGTTTACAACACATAAAATAGAATGCTGAGAAACCTATGTACTTCACGATGAAGCAACTAAAGCAACAAGGGCCATTTTTGGCCAAACGATGTTCTAGAAATAAACTGTAAAATTGTAATAAGTAAATAAGTTGGCTGAATTCCAGGGAATTTCTAGAAAAGCGCTTACTACAAAGCCTTGATCATAGAAACCTTCGCATTTCAGAAGTACTTTTCGAAATTTAGTAACATTTTTATCTTTGCTTAAAATTGTACAGTACCTCCTTCAAAGAAGAATTTATATATTAACAGCAAACGATTTGAGTGTAATTTACAATAGCAAAAAACTATTGTTGGAGAGTATTTGACAGGATGCTTAAAGCGCGATGTTTTTTACAAGCTTAGTACAAAATAGAACGCTATCGTGCTCCCGTGTTTATATAACAGATTGTTTATTTTTAAGCATATGACATAATTTCGAATAAGATGGTTGGAAAGCAATAGATAAATGCTCTGGCCTTGTTTTTTCCGTTCTCAAAAGATAAGGCATCGAAGGAGAATATCAACAAAAAATTCTTCATACATCGCTCATATTAATTACTAGAGACAGCATGGCCAACACGGAGTTGCAAGTGACAGTTCTTTTCGTGGTGTCAGATCTTTCCTACTTCCATGGGTGTCAGGTGTTTGCTTCGCAAACTAAATTATGAGTAATATGAACTATGGTTTGTTTCGCAAACCAACATCACGGGCAACGCAGGTCATTGTCAAATTCGGTTAAATTCCAATTGCGAAGAGATCCAATCGGTGTGACGTCACAATCTCTCCTATTGGATAACAGCCATAACGGAGTTGCCCGTGGTGTTGGTTTATGGGAATTCAGTGTGACGTCACAATCTCTAACGAAAATATAAATAATTTATTGAAAAATTATTTATTAAAAGAAAATCCAACGTATAAGGTGTCTAACTGATATAGAATTTTCCGCAGATTTCAAATCTGTTGAAATTTTTAATCTATCTTTAACAATCCCTATTTTACAAAAAAAAAAAAAAGAACTAAACAATGCAAGTCGAAATGGTTTTTTTCTGATCGATGGAAATGAAATGAGTGATTTCTCGAATCAAACGAATGTCATTCTTGGCCGCGGCGTTCGTATTGGAAACAATATAAAAGTTACAATTCAAAAATTATTTATTTAAAGAAAATAATATTTTTAGATGTCGATCTAACGTGAAATTTTCCGCAGATTTCGAATACGTTGAAATTTTTACTCTATCTTTAACAATCTAGGAGATAGAAAAAAGAACTACATACCTAAAGTTAAAACTTTTTATGTTTTGTTCTTCAGCTGAAAGCGTTCTTCCACAAAATAAAACGGAAGCCGGAAAAAATATACATTTAGAATCTGTCATATCTTATGCTGTTTTTATTGAAAAGAAAACAATAATATTTAAATGCCTTTAAATTGATTATAAAATGTTCTAGATTGAATTTTAAAATTCACGCTTCGCACAAATAGCGCAAAAAACTCGGACTACCTGTGTGCCCAAGTCCCATTATTGTAAGTGCCATAGGACTGTCCACACAGACAGATAGACAAACACTTGCTTTTATAATTATAGAGACAAGTTGAAATGTATAAATTCGTTGAAGACTCTGGTCTCTGATAAAGCCTTGAGTGTTGCATGATTTCTGCACCGAATGCGATATACACACAGGTGGAGTGTACATAAACATTATATTTTAAAATTTAATATTCCATTTGACACTATCTTGACAACGCATAGTGGAACACAAAGTAATGCGAATTTTATTTTACATTTCTCAACTAGAAATTTTTTCGTGAAGGAGAAGGTTAGACGTACATTAAGAATGGTATGGTACAGTAGCGAGGAAAAAACCAATCACCTCTCTTCGTTTGACAATTTTAACAGTAGAGATAATTCAAAGATGGTGTTTGATAGGAGCTAGTCTTCTATAAATTCCAATACATAAAATTTGAAAATAGCCGTCTTTATATTAAATTGATCACCAACTTCATAAATTACAATGGAAACCCTTATTTCGACACACAATTTCGAATCTATATCAAAATTTAACTTTTAACACCAAGTTTCATGTCATTAGGTCTTACCGTTTCGAAGTTATGAGGAGAGAAAGATTGCCACTCCTAATGTTAAATCAGTTCCTTAGACTTTTATGGATATAAATAAATAATATTTCGTCCTAAATAATATTTCTATAGTACTGATATTTTGTACATGTTACTGTTAAACAACCCTAAAAAAAATCCACCTAATATTTTAGTTTAAAAGTAGTTTTCAGTACAATTATCAAGTTATGCTTGAAAAAATTATGAATTATAACCTTACTCTATTTTAATGGGAATCTATTCAGAACTTCTAATATGACTGTACAAAATTTCAGCTCATTCCAACAGTTAGTTTTTGCGTTCCATTAAATTTTCCTCTTTATGGCACTTTTAGCGGGAAACCCACAAAAGTTTAAAAAACGTCAGACAAAATCTAGAAAATAATTTTCACAGTGACAGTTCTTTTCGAGTCCTTTCTGATACTGAAAACATTAAAAAAAAATAATAATAATTTTTTAAGAATGTGTCCCACCTCAACACGACATGACACGGGCATGTCGCAAATTCGAATAAAATTCGGACTACTTGAGGTATCGATCTAGTGTAAAATTGTACACAGATTTCAAAACCGTTGAAATTTTCACTCTATCTTAAACCATCGCGAAAATAGTAAACCTCAAATTGTAATTTCTGTGTCCGTAATGAATATCTTCTTCAAGGGCATATTAGATATACTAAAAAATTTACAAAAACTTATATATGTGGAGAATGATTTAGCTAGTAAAAGCAAAACCCAAACCAAAATAACAGATTTAAAAAAAAAAAAAAAAAAAACTATTGTAAAGGAAAAAATAAAAGGAATCTTACTTAAATTAGTCGTTATTTTATGCGTTATGTATTGTTTTTCTCCGACCCCGATTTAACGTTTCCACGCTTATAACGTTACTTATTTCCGGTCCCTTGAAATACGTTAAATCGGGGTTTCACTGTAGCGTAATTCTCGAATCGTTTTCACTTGCATAGTAAATATAATTCTCGGATCGCTGAAAAATACGTTTGAAATTCGAAATTCTTGTAGCGATAACAATTAATCTCGATCTACGATTAGCGACTTTCTATGAGGAGATGATCCCGAAAATTGACACCAACTTTAGAATTGAACAACCTCAGAATATAAAGAAGTAGTCACTCAATTTCACATTTAGACTAATTTAACTATGCAGAACCTAATTTATGGCAGCAAAACATGGTGTTTTCAAAAGAAATTTCGTTGTTTGTGTAAAATTTGATATAAAAAAACGTCCCTTTATGTAATGTTTTGCATTTGAATATGTAGGGACTGTTAAATCTCTACATATTGTAAAGGGCGCTGTGTGAGCGCGGGGAGTGTTATCTCCCACATACTGTAGAGGGCGCTGTGGGAGCGCGTGGGTGTCATTGAGGCTTGAGACACAGAGGAGAGAGGTGCTCTCCTAGAGCTGATGAAAACGCGGCTTCCTTAGCCCTAATTTGTACTAGGCTTCCTTAGCCTAAATGAGAGTGGTCCAACCACGACGTTGTTAAGTTTGTTGTAAATAAAGGTTGTTTTTGTTGCAACGAAATTGAATAATTCAAATACAGTCCACTAAAGAGTTATCGGACCAATTCAGGGACGTTATTCCCATTGAATGACGTCATTGAATTTGCTCTAGTATGAATAGCGCTCGAAATAAAGGAGGCAAATCGGGTTTTTTTCCGCGACTGTACTAGGTGAGTCGTGTGATTCCAGAATATCAGGAAACCACAAAACTATAACGAAATTGGATACCATAAGGGAATTGAAGCGTCCAAATTGTTTAATTGGCCTCACCGTCGTTCGAGGTGTTTACTCGGCGTCTACCGTTTGATGGCAATTCTGTCCAGTAACACGTTCGCTGCTGATCTCGCGGATCGTTCTCCGCTTCAATTGGCATTATATGTTAGTTGTTGGCGTGGTATTGGCGAGGAGTAAAGGTTAGAAGCTAGTTGTACAGGTACACTGCCCTACAATAATGGACCGGACAGCAAGATGTGATGGTACTTGTATAAGGGAAAGAACACATGCTTTAATAGGGGGGATATCAACAAGGTTTTGATACACAGCTATGAGTATTTGTGTCCATTCCTGCAGCAAGAATATCGCTAGCTCAGCTGTAGATTTCGGACGTGGTTACCCCGTCAGTAAGCGTCGCTCTAACTCGTCCCACAAATATTCTATGGGGTTAGGTCGGGACTGTGGGCAGGCCATGGAAGACGTTTTACATCCATATCTTGATACCACTGCTTGACAGAGGCTGAACATGACATGGAGCGTTGACCTGGAAGTAACATTCCATAAAATTGCCAGAGAGTAGTAAGAACCTGATTGTCCAAAATGTTCATGTAGGCGTTCAATTTACCAGGAACAACATGCAAAGGTCCCACATCATACCACGAAAAACACCCCCAAATAAGTAGTCGGATTTTATACAAATCCGCTAGCGTCCGGTCCATTATTGAGGATAGTGTATGTGGTTTCGAATTCATAGCTTTATTAATTAGTAAAAAAATAATTACTACGGCAGGTCAATAACTAAAAGTACCGCCATTACCACGTCAATCTATTCTGGTATTGGCACACTTTTCAATCGTATTTGTTATAAAAAGTAAGTCGGCTTCTGTGGGAAAAGTGAACAGCACAGCGAACGTGTTAATCCATTTCGGTTCACACTATGTAAATAAGCATCGCGTAAACAGTTTTAAATTTCATTAAATTTCTTGATAGTCATTCAAAAAAATTATTTTAAGCGTACAAATATGCTACTATAACGTTTGGCATTTCGCTTATAAGCAATTCCACTTGCGATTTTTGAATCGCATGATTATACGATTGGGTTGGTTAAAGCTAATGTTTGCAAATGAAATATTTGTAAACGGCTGTTTGCTACAACAAATGTACCATCCTTTTTCTCGAATAAGTTCCAGGTCCAATTGGCCCTTGCGTAGCATAATGGCCGTAGAACAGCAAACCAAACAACCCCGAAATAACTCGGAATAAACTCTTCAGAAAAAATAAATTTGATTGTTTTTTCGTTCTACAGCGAATTTTTGATACACAAGGGCTAATTAGACCAGGACCAACGACCTTCAGGTTATTGGTATCAAGAAAGGCAAATCAAATCTATGTTATATAAACAATTTAACTAACATATCAGCTATGCACTGTCTTAGAACAGTACAATTCCGACATACACGAGTACAGAAATATAACGTTTGTTAAATGATACTATGTTGCCAACAGTAAAGAAAACCTTGATGCCATTTTTATCCCATCTAAAAAAATTGTTGCTGCCACTTTGATTCCTCTTCATTAAATTTTGTGATTCGTACCCAGCGGGTACAGCTTTATTCTCTTGTTATATTAAACCAATAAGATCAAGATGTTATATAATAGTAGACAACTTGTGATGGCTCAAAACTTAAAAACGTGCAGTGCACTTAAGAATTTTAAAAATAGAGCACACACAAAAGTAGTGGGAAACTAGAAGACGTAAAGTCAAGTGAATGGCAAATTTTTCATTTTCAATGTCTGAAAAAAAGTTTGCTAAGCAGGGGAAATTGTAAATTATTATTCTACTGTCAGATTACCATATTTATATAGCCTTCATGGACTAACGAGTACTGGGTGCCCCTCACTTCCTATCTTATTTAAACCAACCGGTATAGTAGTTAAGGTGTTAGCCTCTAGATCCGAAGGTTCCTGGTTCGAATCCGGGTCCGGGCATGGATTTTGTAAGTGTATGGTGTATAGGTGGCTGGTGCACCTTAAATCTGTCGTGGACGAAAGTCCTCACGTTGGGTTGGTGTGGAAGTTTGGAGAGTGGGTGCCAGGTCAGGTGTTGCCTCGTCATCTGACCGTGGTTCAAAATTCGAGGTGTTGACCTCGGATCTTTCCTTTAAGGGTTGATCCCGGACCGTCTTCAATAGCCCGTTGTGTTGCTCTAGTACGATGTTAACTAAACATTACCAATTACCATCAATTTAATTACGTGTCACCAATGTCAGAGGGATTTTGCATATCCACGCCCGAAACCAACATTTGCATAAATATTTACATGTTTCTCTAATTCATTGGTCAGTGTGTAAAATTATGTGAAACTACAGAACTTTCCTTTTCATACATTACAAGTAGTAAAGTTACATTTTAAGTAATCCTCTAATCTTGCAGGGTACATTAAATTTTAAATTTAATACAAATTCTGAGAGTAGGGTAGTCGATGATATTTAGATGTTCAAACTACAACTTTTTTGGCTTTAATTATATATATATATATATATATATATATATATATATATATATATATATATATATATATATATATAGAGAGAGAGAGAGAGAGAGAGAGAAAATTGGCCAGCTCATTTTCTCAGCTAGATGTATTTTCTCAGGTGAAAGAGTGTTACAAATAATTAGACACGGGAGTATGTGTTGGTATTAGTTACAAATTATTGAACATTTGTTCTATGAATATTTTAATGCCTGGAAAGTGGTTTCCCGTCACATTTTCTGCATTGTTAATGTTAGCTTTTGACAACCATTGAGACCGATTGACAGTCAGGTTAACGAGAAATAATTAAAATCAGTTTATTAATAACATTTACAAATATATCAAGCCTCTAAAGTCGAGACGTCTCGTCTATCCTCTATCTAATCTATAATCGTTTGTATGCAGTTGAAAGTTTACACAAGATTAACATAATATCGTAAGTTTCATGATTTTCACATCTATCATAAGGCATGTTAAAATCAAGTTCTCTAAAGAGGTTAGTACCGATTTCAAAATGCGGCCCCAATCTGTTATAATACATCTGCAAATATATTAATTTAATACATATTCAACATGGATTCATAGTTCAACATAATATTTTGCCAATAATATCTTAAAATTTACTTAACAAAAAGGCTTTGTCAAAAAGACAGCCAAATTGTTTCCCGATTAAATATAATTTAAGTTGAACAGTTCATCCATCATCATTTTACGAATAAATTTGTACTTAATAAATATCAATGTTTCGTTTTAAAGTTTTCTTGATTATTCTTCGAAAAATATGTAGCCGATTATTATCACAATACATTAGGGGGTCTTTTGTAATCGCACAAACTTAACTCATTTATAATTTTACAAAAACCAAGTAACTTCTTTAATGCATTCAGTAAGTGCAACAAATTCTGATTCCATTGTGCTGAGAACTATGCACTTTTGTTTAGAAGATTTCTAAGACATTGGAACGTTACTAAAATAAATTAAATAGCCACTGCTTGAATGTCTGAGATTACACCCCTAATTTGCATCTGAATTAGCAACCAAATTTAAATTATTTACATTTTAGAAAGATTCAACGTAAATATAACTATTACAATATTGGGACATTATGTTAACTGTAAATGCAATATCTGGTATGGATCTGTCTTTAAAGATGATAAACACAGGGCTCCTAACAGGTTTAAAGGTCTAAAAAGGTGACAAAAGTGACTAATTTAACCAAAAAGGTGACAAAAAGTGACTAATCAAGCAGAAAAAGGTGACAAAAAGTGACTAATCGAGCAAAAAAAATAAATGACAAATAACATAATGCTAACTAGATTCAAGTATAAAGATAAAAAATAAAAAGATCCTCCCCTAGCCTTTCTTTTTCTTTCTTTGGAAGGATATTTTCATTTTCTTCATTTAAAAAGTACATCCTTTTAAATATATTAACATAAAAATAAAAAAATCGTAATGATGATTTTTTAATTTGTTCATTTTTGACACTGCTTCAAGAATTTCTTGCTTTTCTTTGAAAGTTTGTATCTTTTTTTTTTTTAATTTTTTTTTTTGAAAAAGTCTGAAATTATTTTTGTCTTTTTCTTCTCAATAGAAGAATGTGCATTTTTTAAAGTCTGTCTTTGCTGACCAGCATCATCTGAGACTTTTGCTGCTCCTTCAATCATTGCCTGAGCAAGTGCTGCTTCCTTAAAAACTTTATTTTTCATCGCCTTCTTGAGCCTATCATTGGCTTCCTTTAATAATTTTGAAGCACTGTCCATTATCTCATTATCTTCCTTACGCAAGCATTTTAAGTTTTCGTTCGTCTTCTTCTATCACCTTTCTGTTCTTTGCCAGCTGCTTTAATTTTTTTTTTCTCTGCTCCCAGTCTATCTTTTTCTTTCATGTCCTTCTCTAACTTTTCTTGTGCCTCATGTTTTATATCTTACTAGGAGGGTCCGCCCCCTGCTCGCTTACGCTCGCCAACCCCCGGGGATTGCTACGCAATCCGATTACTTACGTTGGTTGCTTCGCAAACCAACATTACTTTCGCAGAGTGCATCTCCTGGACAGCGAAATTATCTGAATAATTCGTATAATCCTGATTTGACTTTCTGGTCCAAGACGTCACAGCGAGGCCTTCTCCCTCTGCTCACAGACCCCCCCCCCAGGGATTGCCACGTAATCCCGTTTGGGTTGCGAAGCAAACCAATACTTTTGCAAGTGATTTCACTCTTTTTTACTTTAACACTTAATGCACCCTAAACTAATAGCTGCATCAGTAAAAAACCTTCTGCATCTTGTTCCCTGTAGAATTTTAAGTAATCTGTGTTAATCTCCTAACTTTACGTTCTGTACTTCGTACTTTCTCCGTAAACCTTCTGAGAACAAAGTGAAAAAAGCGAGCCCTTTTCCTCGCCAAATAAAAAGAAATAATTTTTATGGCAATTGTTATGATAAATTTAATATCTGGCAAACCCGATAATCAAAAATACAACCCACAACTGCTTGCAAAACCTGCTATGCGAACTAAAAAATACGAAATTTGCGTGACCAACTTTTGATTGCATCGAATTTATTTATGGACCAATTTTTAAAATAACTGTACCATAAGAAAGAGTGTAATGTAATGCATTCAGTGATGTTCTCAAATTTAAAACTCAAATTTTCATGACAAACAAATTTTCAACTTTGTATCATGTTTGGCTTCTTTATTGGAATGTAGTGAAGGAAATACTTTCGCTCTGCAATTCAATGTTTAAGCAACCTTTCATCAGCTGGCTTTAGGCTTAGCCACCTGCTTGAACAATGGCTTGATGAAATGGTGAGTGGGAAGTTTCGTCTTCTTAAATTTGTTTGTATGTTGACCAACGCTTAGGCCATTGATTAAAAAATCTGTGAATACCAAAAACTAGTTCAGACACATCTTCCCCTAACTCTTTTAGACCTTGAAGAAAAGCATTATGTATTGTGTGAATATTACATGTCTCAATGTTAATTAGTTCTTTTTTTTCAGGGAAGAAAGTAATGAGTCATTAATCTTTTTAAAAACTGACTTTCACTAAAAAAAAAACCTCAAGAATTTGTAATAATCAACTTTGATGATAACAGAGAATGATTTTCAATTCGTTCGCAACGCTCCTTCAATATTTAACCCTCTAGATACAGAGACGGCCGAAATTTTTGCAATCTATGGCTACGGAGGGGTTTGGAATCTTTCAGATCTCAAGCTCCTGAAGAAACGGCTGAAGTCCATGAAGATTTCCATGCCCTCATTTCTGTGCCACAAAGAGAGTAAAGCGTGAATAGCCTCTGTTCCGTAGACAGGAATGTCAGGGTTCTCGATGGGGAGCTTCGAGCACTTAGAATGTGTAAGAGGTTGATGATCTATCCCCTTAAAAACTTTGCAGAAGACACCTTCGAGTGTAATTTATCATATATATTGAAGATTCCACCATCATTTCAGTGTTTACCCTGACATATATATACCTTCTAGACATAATCAGACCCACAATAGAAATTGCAACATGTGATGACAAAGGTACTAAACGTATTACCTCTCCTCCTGGGTTAACGTTGAGTTAATATCAGCTTGATCCGTCCGGTCTCTTGGAATCTCCATTCTCGTCTTATTCCTGAATCCGAAAATAAAAAGGGTCTGTTGAGACCGCCCTCAGATCTGTGTATGGAGGATATTATCCCCCTTTTTAAGTGACCATTGGCATCGATCACCATTTACGAGCTGTCAGAGTCTGACCTCCTAGAGTGTTACTCCTATTGTTCGACCCTGTAGACCGGTGATATCTATCTTGCACCAAATGATACGCCACACAATACTATGAAAAGAAAACGTTAGTCGTAAATGCCACTCAAGTTATGTAATTAGGTAAGAGGGGTCGGACATGCAGATGGCCCTGCTTCCCTTAAACTTCGCCGCTTCGTTTTACTGATAGCCTTTTCCTGTGGGAAAATTTTCAGAACTTGCAGCTAATACACCGCAGGCAATGTGAAGTATCCTTTTACAATTGAAATGGTACGCTTTTGAATCCATTCTTGCAGTAGAATGTAGCGCATTTCAAAATTGAATTCGTACAAACCCTGTTTTTTTAGAGAAAATTAATTTTTTTTACTGTGCATCAAACATTTTTTTCTTCTCTAAATAAAATTTAAGAACTTAAAACCCCTGAAAAGGTGACAAAAGGTGACAAATTGTCAAAAAGGTGACAAAAAGTGACAAAAAATAAAAAGGTGACAAAAAGTGACAAAAGGTGACGTGTTAGGAGCCCTGTAAAACATCCAATTAAAGAATGACAAAGGAATTTTTTCAGCAATTCATTTTCGATTATTTCTTCCTCTTAAATTTTGTCGGGTCAATTACAACCAATTTTAAAAGGTAAATTCACGAAACTTTTAGGAAGATTTTTGAATTTCAACATTAATTTTTCAATGTAATTTGATGTTAATAAACTGACTTCAATTTCTTCAAAGTTTACACGCAACAAATATTCAGTTTTTCCTGGGACTGTAAGATCAAAATTTTTGTCCAACAAATCGATTACTTCATTTATCAAATGTTCTCTTTTTGAAAACAAAGCCATGTCATCTACATAAACAATTAAAATTACATCTTTGAATATGTGGACACAATTACACCAATTTAATTGAGAAACCGTAATTTAGTTAAAATGTCGTCGAATTCCAAATTTCATTCTCTGCCAATTTGATGCAGACCGTATATAGCCTTTTCCAACAGACATACTTTGTTTTCGGATCCTTTCAGTACAAATCCTTTTGGTTCTCATATATAGTTTCGTTAAGGCGTCCATACAACTATGCACTTTCACGACAACTTGACAATGATACCATCCCAACATAGAAATCAATAGTACAAACAATAATTTAACAATACAAAAATTCACACAACCGGTGAAAAATTTCCTTAAAATCAATGCAGGGTTTTTGCTTGACACCTTGAGCAACTAGGTGAGCTTTATACCTTTCAAATACATTTTTCTCGTCCGTTTTTTTATCTATATACCCATTTACTCCTAATTATAGTTGCACTTTGGGGTGCATCCACTAATTTCCATACTTGCCTATCCTACATCATTTAAATCTCTCCATTCACCCAGAGTTCCATTTAATTTGATCCTTACATATTTGTGTTTCTTCGTAACTTTTGGGGATTTCAACATTATCACACTGATTATACATGTCGTACTGCTGCTCGTCTTAAAAGTTGAATTCATCACTAGAAGTAGATGGCAAATTAGAAATATCCACATTATTAGGATGTTCAGTCTGGTTTAAAATTGGAATTTATAGGATCAAACCTAATCTTATTTTTAATACAATACTTTTTTATATCATTTAAGGATCTCATCCTCAAATTTTCAGGAGAACAGTACACATCAACCCTATTGCTTTTATTTCTAGGTTTTTCAATCCTTCGCCAATTTGAAATGTTAAGAGATACAAAATTCTCGGTTTTAACTAAACCTTCATATTCTAAAACTTGCATTTCACCTTCTGATTTTACTTTTATACTTTCGCTTGATTGATCAATAGAAATATAAGAACTAAGATAAAAAGAAATGTACTCAAAGTTTATACCAAATAGTACGTCAACAGCTTTCTTACTTTCGTCGATACGAACATGAAAGTTTCAACGAATTTATTTTCGTAAGGAAACCTTTAGTTTTCAAATCATATTCTATCAAGATACCAAGTGTTGCTCTAGGTTGCAATTTATTTCTCTGTATTTTAAGAACATAAACATATGCCAAAGAGCCAAAAATTCTAAAATGTTTTACTGATGGTTTGAAACCAGTCCATAATTCCTTTGGTGATAAACCCTCAATTAGTTTGTGTTCGGATCTATTTTTAGCATGCACAAATGCTAAAAGTACTTCTGATCAAAATCGTGGTTGTAAACCACTGTCTTGAAGCATCTGAAGCAGCTCTGACTCTATCCATGGCTATTCTGTTAAACCTTTCAGCACTGACATTTTGTTCCGGGGTATTAATTGATGTTCTTTCTATTTTTATTCAAAGATCACTTAAAAACTTTTTTAATTCTTTGATAAAACTCTAAACCATTGTCTGTTCGGACACATTTTAATTTTACACTTAGACATTTTTTACATTACTTCAGCCAAATAGTTTTTAAAGTAATGAAAAACTTCATTTTTATATCTAATGTAAACAAGTACTTTACGTGAAAAATCATCAATCATAGATATTTGTTTCTCTCTAACTGGAGTAGGACCCCACAAAACCATATGGACCCTTTCAAAAAACATTTTACTTCTCTCATGTATATAATTCCTTCTTAAGGATACTCTAGTACAGCGGTTCACAACCTGTGGTACGCGTACCACTGGAGGTACGCGGTGAACGTGGTAGGGGTAAGTGAAAATAATATTAATAATGGCGGAAAACATCAGAAAATGGAGTTTAAATAAAGCCACAAAAATAAGTTATAGTTTTGATTTATCTGAAGTTTCGATATTTCCTTCCGCATGATTAATCTAACGACTTCTTTGAGCAGACGAGTAAAGAATGACGCCAGTACTTTCGGTATGAAAAAGCGAGCGAAGACTCAAATCATCAACGATTTAGTCCGTGTTGAACTTGTCATCGACCATGTAGCACCATGTTTCGCTTCTCATGTATTAATTGTATTATTCGTGTGTTCCTGTTTTATAACAGTTTAATTTGAAGTATTTATTGATTTGAGTGACTTTATATATTGAGAGTGTTTTGTGCCTCAAAATGGTTAAGTGGTTGAAAACTGGAACTCTTAAGAGAGCTGCAGTTAACATTGAAATTCAACAAGGTGATTCGACAGCTGCAAGCACTTCGAAGCAGTCCGATGAGTTACAACAGCAAGGGCGCAGCCACTGATAGGCCTGTTCTTCCAAAGACGTGAACTAAACACTATTAAAAAAAACTAAAAACATCAGTGTTCCGTTAAAAAAGAGAAAACATTTTGCTGAATACTTGAGATCGGTACGAATTTTCATTCACAAAAGATGAAGAATTACAAAACGAATGAAAAATTACTTAGAATTCCAAAACAAACAAAGAAATGGCGATTTTGTAAAAAAAATAAATTTAAGTTTTAATGAAGAGATTAATTACAATAATAAAAACAGGAAAATTTAAATATAGCAGTAGTTACCAAATATTTCAGTTGTCTAAACTTTGTTTAATATATTTTTAATATGAATTTATATTATTTATATATTTTTATTACAATAATATATTTTTAATATGCCGTTTTGCTCGGGTTTCAAATATGATTGTGACATTTGCCTGTGCTAACTCAAATACAAACTCTGTAGAACGTGTTTCCTACTGCGACAGCTAAAATATGACCACTACAGTTACCTGTTTTAACTCATACACAAACACTGTAAAACATGTTTCCTTGTCCATGTCCATTTATTGCAGAAAAAAAAACTATAAATTTTAAAATTGGGGCTTCGAGGCACGCTTGTGCCAATTTTCATGGCTACAGATTGGTTTGAAGACAGAAAAGAAATAACCTGTTTTCTGCAATGTTCTAAAGTGTAAGTGTACCAAATTTGGTGTGGATTGGTCAAACAGTTAAATTATGACCACTACATTTCCCTGTGTTAACTCATACATTAACCCTGTAGAACGTGTTTCTTTGTTCGTATCCATTTATTGCAGAAAAACAAACATTAGATTTTAAAATTGGGGCTTCGAGTAGCACTTGTGCCATTTTTCATGGCTACAGATTGGTCTGAAGACAGGAAAGAAATAGCCTACGTTTTCCGTAGTGTTCTAAAGTATAAGTGTACCAAATTTGGTGTGGATTGGTCAAACGGTGTATATTTGTATAGAGAATATACACACATCCTTCTTAATATATAGATGTAATTTGAAAAATTATTTTGGGGGTCTGTTGGGAAAATTATTAATTAAATAAAGGCTTCAACTAGAATAATCTTAAATTGGAAAAAAATTACTTAAAATTTGGCTTATTTAGCAATTATCATTTGAATGGAAAATGTGCCATTACAAATAGTATTGTTCATTGTACAAAACAAACCTATTTAACATTGAACATATACAATTTTATTTTTGCTTGACTTATTATTTTTTGGGAACAGGAAGATACAAAACATTTATACTATCGATACCTAAATTTCTCTAATCAGTTTGGAAATATTTAACTGTATCAAAAAATGTTACCTCCTTAAAAATTATTAAAAAAAAAAAAAAAACTCTTGAATGTAAAAACTTAAAAGACAAAAAGATTTAAATAGTTTTGCAATACATTTATTAGCTCAAATTTTTAAAAGCAAATCGAAGTACATATAAACGTTCTATTCCACATCTTCTTTCAAGAATTTTGGTAGTACTCAAGTTATAAGCATCCATACATTGCGCAATGTCCTCTGGAAAAGTTGAATTCACGAGTAAAACACTTTAATATCTTTATGGTTATAACACAATTTATTTTAACAATTCGTTTTTGTCATAAAAGCCAATTATTAAATTATGCTAACTTTTAGAGAATCTGAAATGCTCATGTAAAATATTTGACTATCTTAATTATCATCTTAATCATAAACATCTAAATTATTACCATTTCCACATAAGATATAAAAATAAATATTCAAGACTGAATTATTGAAAACAGGAAAATGTTTTAAACAATCAATTCGAGCTTAATAGAATCAGTGCATGTACTTTAAAAATTTAATTTCAATAAAGCGGAAACCAATTTGTGAAGTAAACAAAGAGACAGTATTTCAATCATCTGAAGTATAAAGCTTATGATAATCTAGTATATGGCAGGTGGGCAAAAATATAATATAAAGCAAACATGTTTGAAGAGTAAGCAAGTCTGAAATCGCATAAATAATAACCAAAATATTATTTTCAAAAATAATCAACTTTATGTTAGAATTGGTATTTTACCCCACATATCTTTTCAGATCTGACAATATGCATAGGCATATAGTTTACAAATATGTATTTTTAACTTGGATTTTCCAAAATCATTAAAGCAATTGAGCTGAAAATTGTAAGAATCAAGTTTTGATTCCATGTAACATTTTAATAGACATAAACAAAAACTGCAGGTTTAGCAATATATATTATATAAGTTTTAAGCGATGGTTTTACATAAAATAAGAGCCTAACATCTAAAGAAGCCACACTATAATTCTCCCTTCAAAAATAGAATGAGATTCATAGCTTTAAAGGTGCATAGTATAAATCTGGCAGACAATTAGTCCTATCATTCAGTTCAATAAAAATATAGATTTGTCTTTAGTACCCAATAAAGATTAACAGTTGTATGCTTAGACTCTTGAATTGTTCATTGCAACAGTTAAGTTTCTTTCAAATGATTTTAATTGGTTTTTACTTCTAAACTGCCTAAAAGTGAAAAAAAAAAAAAAAACATCAATGTTTTCAACTCTATTTTAAAAACTGCTTGCTTCTAAAATGTCTGTTTTGTTTTAAGGTATAACATGCTATAAAAAAGTATTCTGTAAGAAGCAGTCAAATTCTCTCTTAATTTCTGCATAGGATTGTTACGGTTTAAGTTCGTTTATCTTATATAGGATTTTTAATTAATGTAGGAATTTTTAAACATTTGCCTTAAAAATAATCAGCATTGAAATTAAAAGATTTCCAACTGCGTACATTTAAATTGTTTAGTCTTCAGTCAATACTACAATTTTTTCAAAGCGTGAAAGCAGTCGTTTCAAGGATTAACAAGATGCATGAATACTGTATGAAAATACTTATTAAAATTGAGTATGAATTTTTAGCCATGCTTATCCAATCGGATAAAATTCTAACATAGATTAGGAACAGAGTCATGTATAGTGCATGTTTATCAAGACAGAATAAACTCACTCAATTTAAATAAATACAGCTAGAACATTTCCTTTAAAAGTTTCAGAACCTGGACAAAAAGAACCAGGACTGGAATGAGCTTTGGAAAGAAATTTTGTTTCAAGCAGAAAAAAAGAATGAACTGTAAAATTATGTAATGCTGCTGAATACTAATACAATTTGGAAACATTAAACTACGGAAAAGTATTGTTTAATTACTAGTACCTTCGCAAGTTCCTTTTTACTATGATTCTGTCCATCACAAAACATTTGAAAAGCCATAAAAAAACATGTTATATACTCTAATCATTAAAAAAAAAAAAATTCTATCCCTCACTTTATGAAAATTTAAATTAATTAAAGAAATTTGGTTTGTTTACAATATGGATAAAAAATAATGTATGTTCACTCATATTCATTAAGAAATTAAAGGAATTACGATTTGGGTTCTTTTCCTGTCAAATGCAAGGCCCCAAGAAATGACCGAGAATGTAAAATTAAATTTCATTCAAAGAACTTTTAAGTTTGCATGTCTTTCTGAATACTGTATCCACTACTAAAAGTAAATTTAAGATAAAATAAATATTTAGGACAGAATCAAAAGTCTGGTATACAGTAAAATTATACATAAAAGAAAATTTAAAAGAAAGTTCTAACTATCTAAATCACATTTGTCTCAAGTAGAAATTATTGTTGAGGGATTTAGTGATCTTTTGATACAGCTAATGTGAAAAATGAACAAATAATTTCAAGTGTAACTAAACAGTTCCTTCTCAAATTATATTAAAAAGCAGATTTATTTTCCTAAGCTTAAACTAGTGACATTAGTAAAAGCCTCTTACAATTGCAGCGACGATTTTTACGATTTTTTCGACCATCTTACGATTTTAGCGAAAGAAAGCAAAAAAAAATAATAAAATAAACATTTTGGCTGACATTGTTTAGTTCTTTTTTGTAAAATAGGGATCGTTAATAATGGATTAAAAATTTCAACAGATTTGAAATCTGCGGAAAATTTGACACCAGATAAATATCTTATACGTTTGATTTTCTTTTAATAAATAATTTTTCAATTAAATATTTATATTTTCGCAAGCGATTGTGGCATCACGGCGAATTCCCATTTGGTTTGCGAAGCAAACCAACAAAACGGGTAACACCGTTATGGCTGCTATAAAATAGGCTATGAATTCCTATTTGGTTTGCTAAGCATTCAGTGGGGGTTAGTGAACAGTGGTCACACTTGACCCCACGAAAAGAACTGTCACGGGCAACGTCGTGTTGGCCATGCAGTGGCAAGTTTAATTCAAAATATACTTATAAATTTCAAACATAATAGTACTAAATGTTACAACTGATACAAATGTTTATATAATATTGCAAGAGTAATAAAATTGAGCTGGGGAGGAAAGTGTTATTAATTCGATCAAAATATAAAAAAATTACGAACCTATAGCTTTAGTAATGATTCAGTTTTTGCTTAAGATATAGTGTCCAGTCTTGGAATTACAATTCATATAATAGTTATTGCTAAGAAAATAATACACTTCTTTAAAACAGGAAAAAAAAGAAGCAAAACCGAAAATATTTTCATCAAAAGAAATACGTACCCACATCATTCTGATGAATGCACGTTAAATAAAAGAGTCCATTCATTGAAAGTAACTTAGGAACAAGAGGAAACATCTTATCCATAACTTCTCTGCCTTTAATACCACCAGATGTAGCTTTAAACAAATTACTACTTCCAACCTAAATACAAAAATAAGTAAATAAATCATTTAAAACATATTTTAGTATCAAATGCAAAATTCAATCACATTAAAACCTATAAATTTTGAACTTCTTGGTATTTTATATTTCATATTCAAATTATTCAGTTTAAACTGAGTATTGCATTGCAACAAAAGTTGAGTTCATATTTAAATTTGAAATGTTGTATTAAAATTATTATATAACCTTTCATTATCTTATGAGTAATTTATACATTTGGAACTTAAAAAGCAAGTTGGTTCAGATTTAAAATACTTTTCCAAAGCTCTCCAAACCTCTAAAGTGGTCAGGAAGTTTCTCTCATAATGAAGTTCTAGAGGCTAAAAAAGATGATAGTTCAAGGATACTGAGTTCATTTAATGAAGTGAATGCACCATTTTCCACAACACATTTCCTTGAAGAGCAGGAACAAAAAATCATGCTTTTCATCAAAGTGAAGCATGAGCAATGAAAACAGATGTTAATACAAATAATGCTTTTTGCATTGAAAATCTTGGATACATTCAAAATCTCTAATGCAATTTTAACTGTTAAAAATATTTTATCTACTGTGGTACTGGGTAGAAAGCAGAGAGTGCAGGTAAAAGGAAATTATTCACAGTGGACAGAAGTTATAAGTGGGGTGCCACAGGGATCAGTTTTGGGACCAATTTTATTTATAATTTTCATAGATGATATAGGTCAGGGGATTAAGGATAGAATCAATATATTTGCAGATGACTTAAAAATATGGGGGACAAAGGATACCAAGTTACAGATAGAGAATTTACAAGGGGATTTTGATAAGATATCCGAATGGGCTGTAAAATGGGGTACGTCATTTAATATAGGGAAATGTCAAGTTCTGCATATCGGTTACAGGAACAGTGGAGCCGAGTACTGTCTGCAGGGAGTAAAGGTAAAGGAGGGAGAAACAGTCAAGGATCTTGGGGTGATAATTCACAGGGATTTTAAAATGGGTCATCAATGTTCAGCTGCGTGAAAAAAGGCTAATAGGTTATTGGGGTATATTAAAAAGACTGTAACTTCAAGGGATAAGAATATAATCTTGCTGTTATACAAGGGCTTAGTAAGACCACATCTAGAATATGCAGTACAATTTTGCGCTCCATATATGAGAAAGGACATAGAATCAATTGAAAGGGTTCAGCACAGAGCTACAAAAATAATAAAGGGGCTAGCAAATTTCGACTATAATGAACATTTAAGTAAGCTAAACATGTATACACTGGAAAGAAGAAGAAGGAGGGGGGATTTGATTCAGTTTTTCAAGTTTTTAAAACAAGGGGACACAGAGGGCTTAAATTTCAATAGGGATAACAGAACAAGGGGCCATGGGTATAAATTAAATAAGACACATTTTAATCGGGATTTAAGGAAAAACTACTACTTTAATAGGGTAATAGACAAATGGAACGTGTTGCCAGAAAATATAGTTAATTCAAAGGGAGTGTACGAATTTAAGATACATTTGGATAGTCAGTGGAAATTGGGAAATTGATAAACAAAGGACCAGCCTTGTTAGGCTTGAGTCTGTAGCTGGTCGTCAATATTTGTATTTGTACATGTCATTAGCCTCCTCACTTATCACACATCTTGTGAATCATGAACCCCTATGTGGTTTCAACAAGATATCTCATTCATCAAGATCAGAACAATTTTCCTAACGATTAGATATCTTCTTATTAATATAGTGCTGATGTTTGTAAGATGATAAAGATATGATCAGTTTTCTGGTAATGACGAGATATCTTGCCCATCAAGACCTGCTAATGTTTTTGCTGATGCCGAGATACTCGTCAAGACAAACACCACGAGGGTTAACCATTTATTTATTTAATTTTTCTCTTTCCCATGATTTACCATGAATCCTGGAGTAAAACTATACATTTTTGTCAATGAATAGTAACAATTTTATGATACAGAAATACATGAAAAATCAATAAACATACAAATTGTAATCAGACATTTATTAAATGCCAACAGAATGATTAGATACGAAACAGATTCAAATATATTTCAAACTCAATTCGAAGCCTGGAAAGTAGAGCCTTAACTTCCATCAACTGTGAGTCATCTTAGTTAGCAAGTTAGAAAATCTGAGACTAGATCGTATACAAATGAGTCCACTAGATGTTTCTTCCACTTAAATGAAATATTTTCAACAGACAATGTCTAATTCAGGAAATTCAAATTTTTAAACATTGTGAGCAACAGGAAACAAAACAAAACACTATGAAATATTTGGCTTGAAAATTGTAACAGATTTACAAAATCTTACAAAAATTATCTTTTTCACATCCTTATCATCAGTACAAAAAAAATATTGGTTACATTAACTGTCTGGGAATTCCGAATATCAAACAGAGTATCAAAAACTTGCTACAACAACTCATTTGGAATGGGATAAAAGGAATAAAATTTCTCTTCCTATTATAATTAATAATTAACTCATTATATTAAAAAAAGTACTGTCACTGCAGGATTGGAAACTCACTTTTTTTGCTCGCTTCTCAGACTGTTTCCAAAGAAAGAAGGCATCAGAAAATTACGATATTAACAGGGTTTGTTCAAAGTTGTACAGGGAACAAGATGGAGAAGGTTTTTCCTGATGCGGCTATTAGTTTAGGGTGCATTAAGTGTCAAAATAAAAATAAAAGAAATTTATTTTAAGAGAGAGCAAATCACATACACATATTCAGTCTTCATTGGTGAGTTGTTTTAGAGTACCTCTAAACGTGAATTTTTGAACCTCAACAAGTTTTTTTTTTAATTTCAATTTGGTTCCTGGTAATATTTTTTTGAAATTTGGGAAAATCATGACATTTTCGTTACTTTTCGTTAAGACTGTCATATCTATAGCTTAATACTATTAATTTTTAATTTTGGAAGCATCACCGGAAGCCTTAGAATGTACTCTTTCTTATGGTACAATTATTTTTGAAAGTTTTAGATAATAATATCTGATATGAGACTAAAACTGTCATATCTATAGCTTAATACTATTACTTTTTTAATTAACACCATGTGAAAGGTTAGAATGTGCTCTTTCTTGTGGTATAATTAATTTTAAAATTGGTTTATAAATAAATTTTATGCAATGAAAAGTATAATTTAAAAATTCTGCGACTGCTTGCAAATTTTTCATTGTGGAGAATACAAATTATTGCCAGAGTCTTAGCAACAATTACTTTTTTATTTGACGTTAAAACTTTCTGTGATGTCATGGTCAGGAAAGTCTAATCATGAATAACGAATTATCATGTGCTAGATTCATATACCGGATAATGCCTTTCCAATCCGTGTCATGTTGGTTGGTGTTAGAACTGATTTTAAATAATTTCTTTTTTTTTTCCCCCTTACAGGGAAGAAAGGAGGAGACATGCCTGTGTCATGTTGTGTGTCGGTGGGACTGATTCCTTAAATAATCACTTTTTTCTCTTTTAGGGAAGAAATGAGGTGACAAGCCCATCAAGTTGGGTGATGGTGGAACTGATTCCTTATAATGAGAACTCACGCGGCAAGCAAACCTTTATTTCGTGTGTTGGTTTGCAAAGCCAAAACACATTCACGCCTGACCCTCACTATGACACTTGCAAAGCAAGTCAAATGGGACTGCATAGCAATCACCTAGGGTTCGCAAGCATTAGCGAGCAGTGTGCGGAGCCCTCTAGTTTTATGCAATTTATTAGTAAAATATTTAATTATTGGTAAAGAAATTTTAAGAATAAGGTTTAGAGCAGGCCTCGAAATATATTTTTTAATACAGGTGCACCTTAAGCACCTAAGTTTTTAAATTAGGTGCACAGGTGCGCCTAGCAGGAAAAAATTAGGTGCACAATTTTATTTTCATGTGCACAGTGCACCTGTGCACAGTGCACCTGTGCACCCAGGTATTTTGAGCCCTGGTTTAGAGTAAATTATTTATGAAACAAATAGATTTATTGTTATGTATAATAAATAAAACAATTCTGAACTTTAGCATCATCTAAACATATTTAAGCACTACAAAATGAAATAAAAACTTACCTCGTCAGAAGGAGTAACTGCATAGGGTGGGTTGAATATTAATAAATCAACTAAGTTCATTAAACGATCTTTTACAGCGTCAACCTGAAATAATGACTATTTTAAGTATGGGCTGGATAAATAGCTTTAAAATTATAAAAACTTAAAATGACATAAATTTATATATATATATATATATATGTCATAATAACAGAGATTATAAGCCTGCAGTCATGACACAGAGTGGCAAGAGTGGTCTAGGCATCCGGATGAGGATGATCCATTGGAGGGGAGTGTAGTGCTGGTTCCATAAAAGAGACATAACATCCTAGTTAACAAGAGACATTCTTTCAATAACATCCTAGTAATATTATCAGGCGTGGAGGTTGTTAAAGGGACAGAGACTTGAACAGTTCTGTACTTTTCTATTCTAAGGGGCTCATGGAAAAAGTGTATAGTTCAAAATGAATTCGCCAGAGGGATGAGAATTAAAAGAAAGACTATTGGACTGGGAATCTAGCAAAATTTTCATTGGTAGAGGTCGGGAGTTAAGCGAAGAGGTAATTTTATCTCACAGGCGATTTGAGAGGGAAAAAGGTCTTGGGTGGTCAGTCAGACTGGGAGGTCCAGAGGTCAAAGGGGATGGCAAGATATATGACCTAATGGACAAAAAGACGAAAGACTGAAAGGGAAGTGGGGTGATTAAGGGACTGGTCTCTGGTGTGAATTGTATTAGGGGGTTATTTGTAGGTATATATATATATATATATATATATATATATATTATATATCAGACAGTGAAAATTTCCTGAAGCTTGGAAAACTTCTCATTAATATATTTTAATAAATTGTCTATGGCAAAATTAAAATTACCTTATACAATTTCAATTAAATACAATTATAACTAAATTATATCTCTAAATTTAACCCTTTTTAATGATAGTTACCTGACGGATGCAATTATGAAGTACTCTCCACTACACTAAAAAATATTGAAACTGTTTGAACATACTCGTTTACTACTAATGAAGAATTATAAACAACTGCTGAAAACAAATCCAGTTTAATGTATAAAATAACTTTTTCAAGTGTGCAAGAAGAATTTCGGTAGTTGTTTAATTTTTACACTAAAAAAATTACATAAACTTTTATAATTAACTGAATTGCTTCTGCCAGTATAGGTGGCAGTCATTTTGGTAACAGGATTAGTTCATTTTGAGAATGGGGTAACTGGTGGTAATTATTTTGTTTCTGGCAAAGTTGATAGTGGAAAGAGATAGTTGAAGAAAAGAGCTTGGCAACATGTAAAAATCATAAATATATTTCCCACTTGTAGTTACTAAATGAACCAATGTGACAAACTTTAATACATTTCTACAAGCATCCCTATGAAAAATGGGATACTGTCTCATTTTATGCTAACACATAAGCATACTTTGTGGCAAAAGCTTCTAATGGTATCACAGTATATGACTTGTTATAAGGAACTAATAATTAGAATGACAATAAAGTCAAAAATAACATTAATCAAACTCAATTGTTCCAACTTTCATAACAAAAACGTTCTAGAAACTTTTGCAAAATAATTCATTTTTAACAATTTCTTCTCAAGTCAATCATGACTTCTATAGCATGCTATAGAAGTCATGATTAGATATACATAGAATATTTTCATACCATATCATGCAAAATGCATTTTTACTAGAAAATTGTCAGCATTTACTTTAGGCATATTTAACACATTAAACTTCAAATGGTTTAGATGACCTTCAGTCATCTATTTATTTTCATATATCTTAGAGATACAATAAAGATTGCTGACATGTATGAGATAATTCAAAAAAGCAATGGCCTATATAGATAGAGAGTAAGGCACACAATTAGGAGGATGGAAATCAAAAGCTATAAAAGAGAGAATCAAATTATCTTTTTGAAATGTTTCAAATTGTTTGAAAAAAGAAATCGATTTTTTTGCATAATAAATACCCTTGACATCAGCTACTGATTTTATTGCTAGTGCAATCTTTTAATACTTTTCATGACAAATTAGATGTGAATGAGTACTTACTAAATTTGAACAAATAACTTCTACAGGTACACCATTACTTTGTGATACTGCCTTTGTAGCTGACACTGCAAAAGTGTTTATATCAGTACATCTAGAAGCAAAATAGAAAAAAATTAAAAATTAAAAAATGCAAAAAAAAAAAAAAACTTGCATATTATGACTTGGTGGTAAAACAAAAATGTTTTGCATCAAACAGGAACATTAAATAATTTTGAATTTAAAACTTAGTTGTTGCCAACTGTCACAAACCAAGCCAGAGTGAAAATAAATAAAAGGCAGGCTGAATATCAGATTTTTAGGTAGATAGAATACACAAAACACGGATATGATTGGAGGACACAGAGGGTTGATGGTAAATAAAATGCTAATGTAAATTTGCTTAATGAATATAAAAATAGAAGATTATGATGCCTAGAGAATGAGTTTGGTAACTTTGAATCGATGTTACTAGTAAGAGTTTGATTTTAGAAACTCCAGCTATGATCTGTTGATTTACATTTACAATTGATGTGGCATTTCTTGCTGTCTTTTGTTACTGTTTATGAACAAAATATATTGACTGAAATATGTTGCTTAATCGGTAAAATAGTCAGTTTTTATATTAAAACACAACTGAAAATCAAATGACAATTTTTAATTTAAAATTGGAACAAAAAAAAATATTTGAATATTTTCTGTGGCATGCGATAGAAAGGGCAGGATACCCGCGCTGCCCTGGATTTTTCCAGACTCGTCTGCAGTTATCGTCAGGACACAGTGGGAAACGGGACTCGTCACTAAAGTCTGTACGTCCCCAGTCAGCAACATTCCAAGCTGATTGAGCTCTGCACCACTGTAGTTTTGAAACTTCTTGGTGCATCATTTTTTTGTTTTAGAGTATATAACCCATGTCAAAGCTGTGTTTAATATAACATAAATAATACATTTCACAAAGGAAGAATGGAATGTTTTTATTTGGCCCACAAAGTTCTTCACTGTTCTTATCTAGTCCTCCACTCAATATAAGCTAACAAATCCTTGACAATAAACACTTGCATCAAAAATTTTAATTATTTTTCATAGCAAAAATAACATTTTAAATTAAAGAACAATTGAATATTTACATATCAAAATTAGATACTTACAAGTAGTACAAGTTTCCTAAAACTTTTCCAAGTGAAGTGGTAATCACTCCAGACCCACTTCCAATTTCCAAACATATATTAGGTCTAAAATAAAACAATTTCAAGCAAATCAAAATATATAGAAATATCAAACAATATTTATTAAATATTTTAAATTACATATATCTTTTTCTCAATTTTATGTCTATGAAAATCCCATGCATGATAAATTATGCAGGAACGACCTAAAAATAGTAAATAGCATGAATTAAATAATATGTAACAATTTATAGAATTGATTTTAATTTCCAAACTTAAACTGCTGAGTACCTACTTATTGATAGAGGATACCTCTCAGACATTGTAAACATAAGATGTATTTCATCATAAGTATTCATTAATGTAAAACAGCCAAGTATGTAGAAAAGATACAAAGAAATAGTCTAATGAGCTCAACAGTCATAAAATCATTATTCAGCTGACAAAAGCACATTATAGTTCAGCTCATGAGAGAAGGCAGTTGAATTGCATGATTTTCAACAAGTTGATTCTTTAAAATAAGTGATAGGTTGAGATATAACGAAGTGCTTCTACATTTGACATCTTCAGCTTCGATTCTGGTTGTAAGCTTATTGTTTTGTGCCAAAAGCAATAGCATTGATAATGAATTGGTGTTGGGAAAAACATCCATGCTGATTGTCACTTATACTTTTGGTATGGGAACCCTTCTCCTAACAAGCTTTCACATTGAAAAATTTACTGACCCACGATCGAGAAAGGCTAGTCCAGATAAAGAAAACATTGAGTCACACTAAATGGGCTTAAACATTTTGAGTTTTGTGCATGAAACCTTGATTGGCATAGTTGAATTGTATTATTTTGTTAGACTTTACATGTTTGTTGATTTTTAGTTTATAAATTGTACTGACATTTTTCTTGGGCTCATTCATTGTACAGCTGCATTCTATGCCTCATTTAGTGACAATGCTCTTTGCACAGTTTCAGTAGCGAGTTATGACATTTTTATTCTGGTTTTTATGGCAATCACAGCCTATTTCCACGTTAACTAATTTTCGCTAAAGCTAATACTTTTCCATTGTTAAAAAAAAAAAAAAAAACGCTTTTTATAAGAATTCTTACATTGCCGACATAAAAAATGCTACAAAACATGTGACAAGAGCATTGCCGCTAAACGAGGCGTAGAATTTAGCTGTACCATCTTTAGTTTTTTCTTATAGAAGACAGAGTAAAACAAAAATATATTGGTGAAGTGATAGCAAACGGGACAGCAGCGCCAAGGTGGGTTTTTTTGGCGCCAAACCAAGATGTTGGCGTCAATAGTCTTCAGTTCTAAACTTCTAAATAGGGTTGCCTTAACAACAGTATAAATTGAAGGTTGCCACTTTGGCGAGAAATAGTCCACTGTCCAGTTTGCTACCCCTCAATGCAATGGGCATTTGTGAAATGCTAAATTTCATTCCTCACTGAATGCATTTCTCTATTCTGTGCCAGTAAAACTTTCAATGTGTGTGTCTATTATTTGATATTATGCCCAAAATATGGCCCATGTGCCACAAAACCCAACTAAACGCTTAATTTTTCAAAATTTCAACGATGAAAAAAAATTATAATTTTGGACCTAACGGTTGATGGAGAAAATCTCAGATTTTTTTTTCAAACTGGATAAATTACAAAAACCATACTTAACATACATACATATGGGTCATTCTTGCAAAATAGGCAAAATTCACGTCCCTTCAAAATTTATAGAATTCTATCACTCTGAAGATTTTGTCAACTTTCAAGAATAGTTTAGGATCACTTTTATAATCTACAGAATTAGAAAATTAATGACATATTTTTTTATTTTATACATTTTTAAAACTTTAAAATATCAAATATCATTGTCCTGGCATGTCCTTGAGTGAAATTTTACAATTTCTTCATTCATTAGGGTTTTAATATTTATTTATATAGTCTTGTAAATAATTTATTCTGCTTCTTTATACATTTGAAAGGTTATTAGTTACAATAATGGAAATAATATTGCAAAAATTTCCAAAAGTAACTTCAATAACTATTGTCCCAAGTAATATCATCATTTTCCTGGCATCTCAGATAACATTATGTGGGCAATTAATAGATGACAGCACTGAGTTAAAAGAATACTTTTCAAGTAATCTGGGGTTGAGGTTATTTAAATAAATAACTGCCATTTTGAAAAGTTATCAACTTTTTTTTTGGTCAGCACATACAAGTTCAGAGTTCAAGGTTTATGTATATTGAAAATCATTTTCCTGGCTTTGATAAAAATTAAATGTTTGTAGTAAATTTTTAATTTTTTTTATTATCAAGTGTATAAAAGATATTTCTTAAATGTGTGTGAAATTCAAACTGAAATTTTTAAGGGTTCATCCATTAAGCCCTGAACAAGCGTATTTCATCATTATCCTGGCCATCATTGTCCTGCCTTTAACATACCAAGTCAATGATGTCAAGACAGGAAAATGATGTTTTATGTTCAGTATTTTATAAATTTTTAAATTATTAACTGAAGACAAATATATTCTTTACTTTTAACTATTAACTTTTGATTATTTATTATCCATTGTAATTTTTTTAATAGTAAAATACCTTATAATGGGCTTGAAATTTTGAAAATTATTTGTTTCTTTTATTTAAAACAATGTTTTTGTCATTGCACCTAAAACTGTCTAGATATTACTAAATATCCTTTATCACATGCTCCTTTTTATAAGTTGTAAACAATATATGGACAGATATGAGTGGTAAAAAGAAACAAACATATGAGGAAAGGTTGTTAAAGAAAAGAGGTTAGCTGAGAAACGTCGTCAGGAGCATATTAAAAAAAATTCCATAACGTTTGATACAAGATAAATTGAAGAGGCATGTGAAATATAAGTAATATAATTATTTGTTTCTTTTATTTAAAACATAATGTTTTTGTCATTGCACCTAAAACTGTATAGATATTACTAAATATCCTTTATCACATGCTCCTTTTTATAAGTTGTAAACAATATATGGACAGATATGAGTGGTAAAAAGAAACAAACATATGAGGAAAGGTTGTTAAAGAAAAGAGGTTAGCTGAGAAACGTCGTCAGGAGCATATTAAAAAAAATTCCATAACGTTTGATACAAGATAAATTGAAGAGGCATGTGAAATATATGTTAACCAAAAGAAGAAAGGAGTGGTAAAGCCTATAGCTAAAATGAGTTCGAGGCAGAAAAGGGGAATTATAAAAATAGGAAAGAAAATTCAAAACTCTATCGCTTGAACAAGAAATTGTCATCCGATAGAATTGGCTACCCAAACCAAGTGAAAGTGGTATAGATATTCAACTTTCAGGTTCTTCAAACCCAGACACAGCAAGAGATGATAATGTTAAGAAAAAAAGTTAGAAGAGATAGAGCAGAGACCTACATTCGTATAAAGAAACTGGAAGAAAAATTTAAAATATATACAAGGCAAATGGAAAAATACAAAAAGAAATACTACAGATCAAAAATAGCTGAGAATTGATTGCAGTAATTTAACACCACACAGCAAAACACGTAATCTGTTAAAAAAGCATAAAAGTTGCAGTAATAGCTATCCACAATTTGTTCCTACTTTCTAATAATACTTAAATATTCAGGAATTCATAATTTCCTGAAATGTCATGTTCCTAGTAATTTTAATTATGTACTTAATCAGCTGAATTAAAAATACATGGTCATATGAAATGTTCAACAAGAAATTTTATATTTTTTTCTATTTTCATCATTGTCCTGGCAGGTTTGTCATTGTCCTGCCTTCCAATATTTTGAAATATTTTTTTCCTTATCAAAATGTTAATAATTTAGATTGCTGATATTTTTTATTTACTTAATGAACATGGTAGAAAATTATTAGGCCAAAAAAATAAAGTTTTAAAAACCTTCGATTGAAAAAATTTTAAGAAGCCAATTTTTCCTATTTCACAAGAATGACCCATATAACAATTTCCATTAAAATATTTGCTTGAAGCTTCTTTGTGAAAAATAATCGTCTAAAACACAATTCACAACAAAGTGCTTTGCAGAATTAATCAGAAAACATGTGGTCAAAAAATTTTTTAAACTAAACGGAGCAGAAACATACTTCAAGCTTTTAATTGATTCGATGTCTTCTTCAAGCGCATCTAAAAGTATAAATGTGTCCTCAGCCGGCTCATAAACATTGTTATAAATATCTCTATTTAAAACACTATAATCAGCTGAGGGTATTTTGGTCATATTTGAAAGCTAATTTCCTCGAAACTAACAGACTACAGCATCAGACACTTGCAATAACCGGGTTTTGCGCTGTTTCCTGCTCCTCACTAGCCTTTCCTGTGCTTTGTTTATTTACAAATTTGTGTGGACGTAATCGAGAATTTTGCTTCAGGAGTTGCTTTTTAAGAACAGAAGTGCAGTAAATGATTAATACTATCATATTACTCAACTGATTGTAAGAAGAAAAAAAGACCAATATCAGGAATATATCAGATAAAGATTATCTATAATTATTTTAAAAGATTTTTTTACAAAATTTTCTTGATATGTTTTTTAATGACATGGATATATTAACAACTTAACTTTTCTGTAAAATATGTTGAAGAGATCAATAAATTCAAGTAAATAAATAAAATATGTGTTCTAATGCATTTGCGGAACATATCAATTTTGAAGGTTGAATTTCGAAAATATAATCACGTTTACAAATTTGCAAACTTCTCTCTACGTATAAAGGATTCGTAACGATATTTTTGACATTTTTTTTTTAATTCATCTCATTTCGAAAATTTATAGGTCTTTTTCAAACGTTTTGTTTATTTATTTTTTTTTCTTTTACCACATTTTAGATTTCCTTATTTGTCATTAGAGTTTGTGGGTCGCTCCTTGTGTGAGTAGGCGTAGTCGTAGTACGTAAACATCAATTTCTTTGAATGAGTAAGGTTTGATTGATAACGAAAGTACTTGAGCACACAATCTGACAGATACCCCTATATCTCTTGATTAGACTTGGTAAGCAAACTATGGTTATTCTTATCTTTGAAATGTCTTATCTATATTCCAAAGCACCTTGGTCTTGTATTTCCTATTTTTAGTCTGATTGTTTGCTTCATCTTGAACATCAGGGTGTTGTCTATTTGTATCGAGCATGCTGCTGTTATGTTTATTCACAAATTAAACTTCTAAGTCGTTTTCTTATGGGTCCTTAATACATCGTTTCAGAAATAGGTTGTGAAAAGATTCAGTCAGACCAGGATTTATTGATTAACGGCGCTTTTATATTTTAATAATGCATGAAATCATGAAGAGATCCTAATTTGAACTGCCTCTTTTTCCTAAATATGAAAGCTAGTAAAAACTGCATCAAAAGAAGAGACCATAACTAAAATTATATTTCATGTTTGCCTAAAATATCATTGCTTATTTCTCGAAATTTAGCTGAACAAGTAGTTCTTTTGAATAGGAGAGAATATTATTACTAACACTGAAGAAGATTGACTTTTTTTTTTGCTTAACAAGATTAAATATTTAGTTTTGCGGTTACCTTTTCAAAGCTCTAAAATACCAAACTGCTATGAAAGTAGACAATTCATTATTCAAGACCAGAAAATTTAAAAAAACATTATGTAGCTTTAATTAAATTCCTATTAACTTTAATTTATACAGACAACACTTAACAGTATCATAATTCACATAGATCTAATTTGTATAAATTGTTTTACTTGGTTTGAGTGAAATTTTTTTGAATGTTTGATAATGATTAAAATTTTCCACTTTGCCAATATTTGAGAAAAGAACACACTACGGTTATATATTTTACCTTGGAAATTAACCCTTTGAAATGCTAACTAGTTCATGTTTTTATGTATCATTGACACTCACTTTAAAATTTCGAAAATAGTGTTAATGCTAATTATAGGTACTAATTCTTCCTGAAAAAGTAATCAAAAGAAACTGGGAAGATTGACATACAATATAGTACAAAATACGGAATCCTACGGACTTCATCCATTCCAGCTTTTGGATTGTTTGTATGTTTTGTCACAAAAAAATAATCTACCCACAGTGCGAATTTTGACTTTGCAACAGTAAAATAGAAATAATTTTAAAGAAGGAAAAGAACTTATTAATGCAATGCAACCAATTTTACCTTGCAAATCTTCTAATTTTTATGTGTGGTATTTACTCCAAACATTTTTGTTATTTGCTTTATTTCATCACTTAGGTCCAGGTTTAACTTCTTGTTCTTTAAAAATTGTCAGAGAGATGTAACAAGGTGAGAAAAACAAATAAACGCCTGTTAGCAAAACATTCGGATTTGGGACTTGGGTACTGTACTATATACTTTAAAAAATATTTTAGGTCTTGGCAACAGTTGATCTGACAAACACATTAGAAAACAAGGCTTGGAACTGCAAATAAATTATAATACATTTTCAGTAATTGAATTTGAAATTTCCTGGTGGTTGCAGACTCTAGTGAACAAATCATTTCTTCTAGAATGATGATCCATCAGAAAATTGAAATATCAATAGACCAATATCAGACTGTCTCTAATTATTGTTGGCATATCCCCACATATAGGCAGCCATACAAATTTTGGAATTTACAAGGATACCCACATAGTATTAGTGTAGTCTTACTCTTGTTTATAGGTTCTTTGGTTGAGTGTTAACATGCACTGTGAAACTTGCCTACACATGTCTATCAGCCTTCTTTTTGAAATTATGTCTGATGTGAAAAATAAAATTTGGCTGCTGGAGATAATTTATAATTTTCTCAAGGAAATTTTCTTTTTTTGAAGTATTGAAAAGAATTTTATTGCAATTGGTATTGTTTTCGTATACTCAATTAGTTTTCTGATTTTATAGAATGCTATGTGCAGTTTTTTAGGAGTTCAAAAATTTGTATTGTTTGTTTGATCAGTTAATTTATTTATTCAATTGAAAGTATTAAAATAAATTGGGAAACTCATGAAATGCAGAGTTCCGTGGCCAGTTTCTTGCTGATACTTGACACTTAGTAGCTTGTTTTGTGCTTGCATTTAACACTGATGGGACCTACCAATGTAACCTTTCTTTAAAGGCTAATTCTGCAGATAATCTTTTTTTTACATAAAAATGTATATTTTTGTCTAATTAATCAAATTTAATTTCATGTTTTCAAATGAAATATTTATTTATAAAGTTATTGCAGTGTAAATTTCTGAACTTAACGCTGTGTTAGAACTTAGGAGGATAAACTTAGTCATTATAGACACTTGAACAACTTTCCCTTTGCAAAATATTCTGCTTGGATACAATTTTGTGTGTAGATGCTTTCGTGAAAACAGTGTGACTGGATATTGGGCATTTAATTTTGTCCTCATTTAAAAGTAAGAGTATTAATTCAAAAACACGGTTAATGAAATAAAATTTATAGAGGTGCAAAATATAACTGGCCATTAATTTCAAATCCTGCTTAAAGCACTAATTAGTATGATGGTTATGTGATTAGTGTAATAAAATGAACCTGTAGAGAACTACACAGGATACATATTTTGGGTGTTCAATGAAAGTGCAATCTCATTTTTGAATTGTTCCCTAGTTTTTTTAGTTTTGTTAAAATTGTAAAAGTATAGTATCGTCATATTTTTTTTTTTTTTTTAGAAAACTTTATTATTTTATTTCACTAATTAACCATAGTAAATTGAATGGCCTCATAGTTGAGTGGTCAGTGCCAGCCACAAAACAAGCTTTGGGTTCAAATACATATATAAGCTTTTACTAGCTTGACAGATGTTATTTAGAACTATGTCTTCACTTTAATAGTATCTTGAGTTCGGACAAGGCATGGATATGCATAGGGGTTTTGTATCCACGACGTATGTCTCAGTCTAACTAGCCCTCATGTAGCAAAAAATGAACAATTAAGTGACAAACTAAGCCAAGAGTGAGGTTGATTTTTTACCCTGACAGGTTTAGAATTTACTAAGTTCTAGCGTGATTGGTCTTCATGACTAGTTACTAATAACCTTTGGAAAAAAATTATGTAATCAAGATTTATGTATGTTTGAACATTATCTGATTTTAAGTTTCCTATTTTGTGAAACAGAAAGATGATCTCTAACCTAGAAAATGTTGCTGGCTAAGTCTTCTATTGTTTGTAATACATTCCGATATGATTATGAATATATTAATAATTTTTAGAAAAACAAATTTTTGAAACAACTAAGGGGCTCGCCCCCTGCTCGCCAGCACATGGTGATTGCTGAAAACCAACACTCCTGCGACCGCGAAACTATCTTAATATTTCGTAAATTACTGATTGTACTTTCCGAACCATGTCGTAACAGTGAGGGCTCCGCCCACTGCTCGCTAACGTTCACTCACCCCCGGTAATTGCTACGCAATCCCGTTTTGTTTCCTTCACAAACCAACACTTCTTTCACAAGTGATTTCAATTTTTTTTTCTTTAACACTTAATGCACCCTAAACTAATAGCCACATCAGTAAAAAAATTCTCATACTTGTTCCCTGTACGATTTTGAATAAACCATGTTAATCTCTTAATTTTCTTATCTGTACTTTCTCTGCAAACCGTCTGAGAATCGAGCGAAAAAAGCGTGTTGAGCCTTTTGAACTTTCGGGCCATGAAGTCACAGCGAGTTTTAACTGCCAAATAACAAAAATCGTTGCTACTGAAATTGTTGCTACGATAAATTTTATTCTGTCAAACCCGTTAGTTAGAAATGTAACCTAAGCTCACAGTTAAGATAAATGTAAATTATAAATTATACTTTCCATCGCATTGAATTTATTTATGAACCAATTTAAAAAATAATTTCCATAAGAAAGAGTGCATTCTAAGCTTTCACGTGGTATTTTAAAACTAATTTTAAACTACATTTATGACTGTTTTAACAAAAAGTAACGAAAATTTCCCAAAATTCGGAAATTTGTAAGACCAACTTTTGATTGCATCGAATTTATTTATTAACCAATTCAAAACAAATAATTGTACCATAGGAAAGAGTACACTCTAAGGTTCCCCGTGATGTTTTCAAATTTAAAAAATAATAGTAATAAGATATAGATTGACAGTTTTAACATAAGTTTCAAAAATCTCGATTTATCCGAATATTAAAAGAATTTTATCAGGAACCTAATTGAAATTTCTAAAAAAAAAAAAAAAAAACTTGGCTAGGTGCAAAAATTCACGTTTAGAGGTACTCCAAAAAAATGCACGGCTGAAGACTGAAAGTTTTTACGTGTTTTGCTCACTCGCGTTAGAAGTTTCGCTTATTTCGACTTTGACTCTCAATGCACCCTAAACTAATACCCGCATCGGAATAAAATCTTCTCCATCTTGTTCCCTGTACAGTTTTGAACAAACCATGATAATTTCGTAATTTTCTGATCCGTACTTCTCGGGAAACCGTCTAAGAATCGAGCGAAAAAAAAGCAAGTTTTCAATCCTGCGGCGGCAACGCTTCACTACTATTGTAAAAGGAAGTGTGTATACGGTACGCAGTGTCTTAACGAATATATGGCACTTACAATAATGACATTTGGCACACAGGTAGTCCAAATTTTGCGATTTTTTTTATCGCGCACGAGTTTTAAAATTTAATCGAGAACATTTTAAAATTAATTAATTAGTATTTAGTTATTATTGTTTTCCTTAGAATGGCAACAATAAAAATGGATCATATTCTAGATTTATTATTTTTTTTCCCGTTTCATGTTCTATGCAACGATTTCAGCGAACGGACAAAACAAATAAACAGTTTTTAACTGGAATATGTAGTTCTTTTCTCTAGGTATCTCCTAGATCTTTAATAATAGAGTAAAAAATTCAACGGATTTGAAATCTCCGAAAAATTTTACATTGGATCGATCGTTATACAATTGATTTTATTTTAATACATGGTTTTTCAATTGTATATTTTTTATATTCGCAAGAGATTGGTGACATATCGCCGATTCGATCTCTTCACAATTTGAATTTGGCCGCATTTGACAATGAGTACTGTCCGTGGTGTTTGCAAAACAAATGGGAATTCGTTGCAATCACCAAGGGTTAGCGAGCAGTGGTCACACCTGACCCCACGAAAGGAACTGTCATGGGCAACGTCGTGCTGACCACGTAGTGGCTAGTCTCTACTATTATAAAAGTGTTATTAAAAGGAAGCTATGGCACTTACAGTAATGGGATTTGGTACACAGGTAGTCCAAAGTTTTTGCAATTTTTGTGTCGCGGCGAATTTAAATTTAATCTAGATAATTTTGAAATGAATTTAATGAAATTTAATTATTATTGTTTTGTTTGGAATCTCAACAGCATAAAAGGTCACAGATTCTAAATTTTTTTTTTCCGTTTTCATTTTGCACGGAGGAATTTTTTTTCCAGCAGACGATAAAAAACTAAGTTTGAACTCTAGTTGTGTAGTTCTTTTTTTTATCTCCTAGACCAGGGGTCGGCAACCTACGGCTCTTTTGATGTAAAGTTGCGGCTCTCCAGTTCCATACGAAAAATTTAATAATTTATCAACAAAACCCTTAAAAAATAAGAAAATATATTTTTAAGTGCCTAATTTCTCAATAGCTTCTGTTTTCATAATCGTTAATTACAAATCTCTACGCTTTAACATGACCGTAATGCGATAAATTTGAACTATTGTTTTGTTCTTAGAGATGAGACTTCGTGACCATGTTTATCTTTCAGTAAATTGCATTCCATTTCCGTCTCACCCAAACATCCACCGTCTAGACAACACGTCTAGATGGTGAGTACGTCAAAGATTGTTTTATACGTGCATCTAAAGAACTGTTTCGTAATTTTAAAAACAAAGCAGAAATCATGAAAAAAAATCAAAGATTTGCCATTATCTGCTAAAACATTACAAGATAGAACTGCTAAAATGTCTTCAAATGTAACACATATGCAAGGGGAAGACATTCAACTGTCTTCTACCTTATCACTTGCTATAGATGAGTCTTGCGACATTAAAGACACGGCACAAGGTACCCTTTTCGTCAGGTATATGTCGTCTTAAGGTCCAAAAGAAGAACTGCTAGGATTGATACCGGTCTCAGTGCAAACTCGTGGAGAAGATATGCTGTGCAAAAATGCCTGGAAGACAATGGAATCGATATAAATAAAATCGTTTCTATAGCAACTGATGGAGCCAGAAGTATGACAGGAATACATAGAGGGGTAACATCAATTCTTCAGAAGAAAAAAAATAAACCACGAAATTCTAACGTTTCACTGCATAATTCATCAAGAAGCGCTTTGTACCCAAACATTTCCGGCCGAAATAGTTGTGGTCAATTAATTGGCTTGGTAATTAAGATTATTAACAGCATCTTGGCAAGAGCACTCTACCATCGCCAGTTTAAAGATTTCCTTGAAGAAATAGATAGCCAATTTTCTGACCTACTTCTGCACAATAAAGTGCGATGGCTTTCTAGAGGTAACGTATTGCAACGTTTTGCTTTGTGCTTGAGTGAAATAAAAACATTCTTCAATGGAAAAAACATTGACCATCCCGAACTGGAAGAAGACAAATGGCTGCAAAAATTCAACTTCATGGTAGATACCACAATGAAACTAAATGAACTAAATCTAAAACTGCAAGGAAAGGGCAACCCAGCCTACGCCTTGCTTGAAGAAGTAGTTTGTTTTGAAAAAAAATTACTTATTTTTGTTGAAGACATGGAGAGCGGTAAATTACTTCATTTTAAAAATCTGAAGCAATATCGCGATGAGACCAATGCAACTATTGACACGAATTACTTCAGCATAGGTTTAAAAAAAACATGAAGGATGGATTCGCTGAGATATTCGAGCAATTCAAAACAAACAAAAGTACTATCGCGTTCATAGTAAATCCTCTTAACACAAATACAAATGAGATCAACATTGAGCCATTTGGAATTGATGCTGGATCGCTTCAAATGCAATTAATAGATTTGAAAACCAAAGACTTGTGGAGTGGCAAGTTCACAGAACTCAAGAGCAAGTTGGAAGAGTTGGAGGTTCAGAAATACATGCACATCGCGCAGCACAAGTGGACAGCTCTAAAAGAAATTCCGCGAGTTGAGGCCCTCATATTCGGCGCATGGAATAGTCTTCCAGAATACTACAGTGAGGTGAAGAAGTTGGCATATGGAGTGGTGACGATCTATGGGTCGACATATTCGTGCGAGCAAGCGTTCTCTTGCATGAATATAATAAAAAGTAAAGTTAGAAGTCAACTAACAAATAAAAATCTAGAGTCGTGTTTGTAACTTAAAACAACAAGTTATAAGCCAGATTTAATCAAACTTTCAAAAGGCATGCAAAGCCAATGCTCCCATTGATGGAACTATATTTGTGTTTTTAAATGAATAAATATTATTCCGTATTTAAAGCCGTTTATTTTAAATCAAAAATATATAAGCAAATACTATAATATTGAAACGAAAATTTTTAGTGGCTCTTAAAAAACTGGGAAATTTTGTAAATTGTAACTTTTCGCTATAACCGTAATACAGATGGGTTGCCATAACTCGCCACTAGAAATGCGCCTAAAGAAAGCGTCAAGATAGCCACCGCTATAAATGTAGACGGAAGACGTAGTGTGGCTAGCACAGCTTTGCCCGAGACAATTCTTTTCGTGGGGTCTGGTGTGATTTGGATAACACCCATCACTGCGTTGCCCGTGGTGTTGGTTTGCTTGGCAAACCAAATTCGTCGTCTATTCGATAACAACCATCACTGCGTTGCCCGTGGTGGCCTCGTCATTGTCAAATGCGGCCAAATTCGAATTGCTCTTGCAAAAATATAAATATTTAATTGAATACAGGTTTCAAATTCGTTGAAATTTTCATTCTATTTTTAACGATAGCTGAGATAGAAAAAAAGCACTAACTACAATTGAAGAGCTGAGTGGATGAACATGTTAAGTGACATTTTTAAAAAAATGGAGATTTCCGGGTAAAAGAACATGTTAAGGACTGCATTAAATAATGGACGGTCATTGGTTCTGCCAATTCTTATTATAAGGCGGTTTTCAGTAGAAGAACATGTTATGTACACGGCAGGGGCGTATATAAGGGAGGGGCCGAGGGGGCCCGGGCCCCTCCCGAAATTTTGACTAGGTTCAATCATGATAACTTGTTATTTTGAATTTTTAAAATCTAATTTGTATTTCTGGCGGAAATAATTTTCTTAAAAATTTTATTATTTGGACACATTTAAAAATGGACAGAGAAGCTATTTCCTTTCCCGAGTAAAGAAAACACAGTGGGCTGGACACAGGTATCACCAAAATTTATGATGGTTGATGAAAGATGTGCTGTGACCACGTGGTTGTGAGAGTGCAACTCAACAGAGAACATTTTCTCCCTCCGCTGCCCGCAGAATCCAATGGACACCCCTGACAATTTTACGACTTTGCGAGACCCTCTGTCTAGCTTCCCAAACAACCCCTTGAGCATCGGTGAAAAGTCAATCCTCCATTCAAAACTTCTTTATAAAAAGACGAAATAACACTGATGGAACCGCTATCAGCTGCAGCCCCCCACTGAAGATTCTTTAAGATCCAATGACAAACAAATTGGCAAAGTAAGCTTAGTAACGAAAAATATTTATGATATTGGGAATCATTATCATAAAAGTTCTCTAAAATCTTTAACAAATGAAGAAATAATTTCCTTTGTTGAAAATATTTGGAAACCTGAAAGTGGACAGAAATTTCCCAATACGTCAGATTCAAACCACAAGAGGTCCTTTCAATTGAAATGGCTTGATGATTACAAATGGTTAACATATTCCGAAGAAAAATTTGGATATTTTTGTAAGTACTGTGTCTTTTTTTCATCTGAATCTGTTCGAATAGGAGATAATCAATTACCAGGGGCTTTAGACACAAAGCCTTTTGATAATTTGAAAAAAGCCAAAGAGGAATTCAATAATCATGAAAACTGCACGTACCACAAAAAATCAGTTTTAACAGCCGAAAATATTAAGGCTATGGTTAACAAAAACACTGAAAGTGTTATAGTTCAAATTAACACCCAAAGAAAACTGATGCAATTAATATTAGAACGAAAATAATACCGATAGTTCAAACAATACGATTTTGTGGGAGACAACAAATAGCACTAAGAGGCCATATTGACAGTGGGCGAATCAGTTGGGAGAAACCTGAAGGCAATGATGGAAATTTTCGAGCATTGCTGAGATATAGAGCCAACAGTGGAGATATCAATCTTTATAGATCATCTCACTAACAGCAGCGGGAAGAGCATGTATACGAGCTCAGTTATACAACATGAGCTGATTTATACACTCGGCCAATTAATTCAATCAAAAATAATATGTAATGCTCGTAAATCATCCTTTTATACTGTATTAGCTGATGAAACCACCGATATCAGCCAAATAGAACAATTTTCTCTTTGTGTTCGATACGTCGTTGATAAGTTGAATAATATCAGAGAAGATTTCCTAGCTTTTGTTCCTGTCTTTGATGTAACAGGCGCAGCCTTAGCTTAAAACTGTGTTAGAAAACTTATGAAGTTTAGGACCTGATTTAAATAAGTTGAGAGGGCAAGGATATGATGGAGCTGCGGTAATGTAATTTAGAGGAGTACACGCTTGTATTAAGGAAAAATTTTCATTAGCTGTATATACACATTGTTCTTCTCGTACTCTAAACTTATGCCTTTCTGATTCGTGTAATATTATTTCTATAGGAAACTGTGTGTGTGTGTGGGGGGGGGTCATTAAAGAAGTTTGTGAGTGCTTTCATTCATCGGCGATATTAAAGTCAGTGATTTTAATATGCTGCCCTGAACAGAAAAAAAAAAAAACTAATTTCTTTATGCGAAACTCGCTAGGTCAAAATACTTGATTCTGTTTGGTATTCAAAAATTTGATGGAACCCATAATTCTTGCTCTCATAGAATTTGAAAACGAGGGAAGTAATTCCTCCTATAGGGCATATGGGTTAATAAGTTCAATAACCCAATTTCAGTTTCTCGTCAACCTTTTTGTTTTGAGCAGTATGCTCGCCATAATCCAAAATTTATCAGAAAAACTGTCAAGAAAAAATATTGACCTCTCGGAAGCTATGAGAATGTATCAAATGTGTTGTGTTGGAACTGGCATCAAACATAAGGACGGATGCCGATGAAAATTTTAAGACTCTGTACAGTGAAATAAAGGAATTTGCTGAAAAAATAAAGATAAGAGAAGTTCCTAGAACTTGCCGCCTTCAAAATGTAAGGAGCAACATCCTTTACTGCACAGCAGAAGAATATTACAGGAGAGCCGTTTATATACCTTTTCTTGATGATCTCTGCAATTCCCTGAAACAGCGTTTTGCATTAACGGTTCTTCCAGTCTCTGTTGCGACCGCGGAAAGGAGTTTCTCAAGTTTGCGGAGACTGAAGACTTATTTACGAAATACGACTTCAGAAACGAGACTATATGGACTGGCGCTGCTTTCAATTCACAGAGATATTAAAATAACAGACGAAGAAGTTCTTGATAAGTTTGTCAGTTCACCAAGGAATACAGATTTTATTTTGTAAAGTTCTCAGCAATTTTTGTCATTTTACAGGGCGTCCACTCTTAACCTTGATTGATAATGTCTTTACTAATTTCTTAACCATTCGTTATATATGCATATTTTCAATAACAAAAATGTTTGGAAAGGAAAAAATTGTATTTGAAACATTTAGGATAAAAAAAAAAAGTTATCAATATTAAAATAAATTTAATTTTTATTCGGTGTTTTAGTTTTGTCAGTCATAATTAGTAAACTAAGATCCAGATACTCATACATTAAGCAAAGAAATTTCTATTGAGATAGTAATTAAAAGTAAATTACTTATCCATCAACTTTAAGAGTGCCCCCCCCCCTCCTTATATAAGAACGGATTATAGAATATTTTAAATAAGTAAACAAGTTACTTTTTTCCAATTAAAAAAATTTATATTTTACTATAAAAACAATCTTTAAAATTATAATTCCCAATTTCAAAAATACATTTAAACTGTCCTTTTTTTTTACCCATGTCTGACCTATTCCTTTTAATATCCATGCAGGTTTTAAGTCATTATTATAAACATTGACATTATTCCTAATAGCTTTCCTAAGTCCTAAATAGCTTTCGAATGTTTGCTTCCCCCAAAATTAATACATTTGTACGATGTATACTAAATTGCTTTAGAGAATATTTGGCCCCTCCCGAAATAAACTCCTATATACGCCACTGGTACACGGCTTTCTGTTATTTCATTTGTGGAAGAACATGTCAAGGGCACTTACCATCTTCTTCCACAATAAATGCGTTCACCTTGAGTAACATAACATCTTCTTCCACTACATCGGTTGTCCGATATGCTGGAGTTTGCTCGGCCATAAAGTTCCTTAAAAAGGGCGATAATGTCTGTAACAAGAGTGTGTAGCGACTCGCCAAAAGGGTGCTCCGACAAAGGAGGGACGAATTGGCGCGCGGGAATTAGCTCCGCTAGGGTAATATTGTTGGTCCACTTCCTCTTTTGGGAGCTGAATAAACGGTATAGTGGTTAGGTGTTAGCCTCTAGATCGGAAGGTTCTTGGTTCGAATCCGGATCCGGGCATGGATGTTTGTAAGCGCATGGTGTAGAGGAGGCTGGTGCACCTTAAATCTGTTGTGGCCGAAAGTCCTCACGTTGACGTAGTGTGGAAGTTTGGAGAGTGGGGTGCCAGCTCAGGTGTTGCCTCGTCATCTGATCGTGGTTCAAAATTACGAGGTGTTGTCCTCGGATCTTTCCCTTAAGGGAATGATCCCGGACCGTCGTCTATAGCCCGTTGTGTGTGTGTGTGCTTCTCTAGTGCGACGTTAATTAAAAAATTACCAAATATTTCTCTTTTGGAAAGTTGTTCCCAACTTTCAGATATTTTATTTCTATTCAGAGGAGTGGCAACATCTGTAACTGTTAAAATCTCTATGGAACACCTTTTTTTATTTTACTTGCATAGTATAGTTTACATCACACTAAAAAAATAGAGAGAGCTAAGCATAGCTCCTCAAGTGTAATAGTGCTTTTTACGTGTATTCGGAGTTAGTAAGTGCAAATGATAATCCTCAAAAGTTTAAAGTTGCTGAGTGTACTTTTAGGGAAATATTTTCTTCGAAGTTTTATTTATCTTTTGGTCATCCTCGAAGTAATACATGTAGTACTTGTTCGAGAGGTTAACACTAGTTATATCGAAAGCTAGGAACTAGTGTTCGAAATGCAGAACTAGACAAGCAGTAGGCGAAACAGACTTCAAGTGACGTCGCATATATCACACTTGACTTTCAGCAAACCTTGCAGCTCCCAAAACTTAGTGTGAGTAAGGCTTTCTATCTCATGCAAATGTGGTTTTACAATCTCGGAGTGCACATCGTTACTGAGTCAAAAGAAGCTCCTCATTTCTTGAACTGGGACTGTAGATGTTGCATGTCGGGGAAGTAATGAGGTGGCTAGTTCCCTTTTGACCCTCCTAGAATTCGACGATTCTTTGAAGAGTAAAGATCACCTTATTATTTGGACAGACTCTTGTTCGGGTTAAAACAAGAATTCCACCATGCTATTTATTCCTTTACCAATATCTGATTCTTAAAGGATATTTCAAAGTGATTGAACACGAATTTCCGGAAGTGGGTCATTCATATTTTGATAGCGATCGAGATTTTGGAAGAATAGAAAAGAATTTAAGGAAACATGAAACCTTATTTCTTCCTGACCACTACCGTAGTATCATACGGAAAAGTGGCAGAAACCATTGCGTCACCGATATGACATCTCACTGTAGAAATTTCCATGATATCCAAATAAGATCAAGATGATAAATCGTAAAAAGAAAGTCATCAACGGAAAAGTGGCATTCAGAGACCAAGTGAAAGGGATTCGGGTAGAAGAGTTCGTTTCGTACCTGTACAAGAACTGCCATGATCCAAATACACCGTTCAAAAAAGTTGAATTGCTGAAAAAAATCGGAATGGTTGAACATATGTCGATGAAGATAATATAAAATTGGAAAGGACATCGGAAAATAGAGGAAAGCTAACACTAGAAAAGATTGACAAATAACAACGGCAGCTTCCTTACATTAGAAATGAGTTTCGATATTTCTATGAATATTTAATTCAAAAAGAAAAAGAGAAATATTAATGATTTATTAACTTTTAATGATTTTGCAATTCAATGCATAGATTTTACAATGATTTTTGCGTTATGGTTGTTTATTGACTCGCATATTCACAAAATAAAATAAACTTCTTAAATAAAATATTTTATTTTCATTTTCTTTCACAAACTGTGCTAACAAATATATCTTTAATATTACAAAACTTGGATTAATCATTAGTCTACCTTACATCCTTAATTGTGTGTATTTCATGAACAAAGTAATCATAATGATAGTATAGAGTCGGTTATGCACATAACATGTTCTTCCACAAAATTAGAACCATTTCCTTGATATGTGAATGGAAGAAGATGTTATGTGCGACAAAATGTGGAAAATTATCTCTAATCAGACAAACTACATGGCCTACGACTACGTGAATGAAACCACGATTTTTTGAACGTTATTTCTTCATAACATGGCCGGAAAAACAGGAAATAAATGAACTGATTAAAAAGGGCATCCTGTTAACTTTAAAGCTGATTATCTCAAATTTACTAAATTGTCACTTAACATGTTCATCCACTCAGATCTTCAATTATTTCTGTTGCTTCACTCGAATCCGTCACTCATGAAAGCAAATTGAATGAATCTCGAATCAAACTAAAGTCATTCTTCGCTGCGGCAAAATTCGTATTGAAAAAAATATAAAAGTTGCAATTAAAAAATTATTTAATTAAAGAAAATCATATTTTTAGGTATCGATCTAATGTGAAATTTTCCGCAGATCATATCCGTTGAAATTTTTACTATATCTCTAACGATCTAGGAGATTAAAAAAAAAATTCATAACTCTAGTTTAAACTTTTTATTTGTTTTGTTCTTCTGATGAAAGCGTTCGAAAAATCAAATAGAAACACGGAAAAAATGAATTTAGAATTTGTCTATCTTTATGGTGTTGCCATTCAAAGGAAAACAATAATAATTAAATTCATTTTAAACTGTTCTAGAATGAATTTTAAAATATATGCTTCGCATAAAAAAATTACAAATAATTCGGACTACCTGTGTTCCAAATACCATTATTGTATGTGCCATAGATTCGTCAGGACACTGTGTACACATAAACATGCAAACACTTCCTTTTTAACAGTAGAGCTTTGCATTTGATTTTGATGTATAGTAGGGCAGATGTAAAATAAAAAGTACATTGTTAAAATATTTTGAATTTTTTCTTCATTTTTTTCAATTGCTATTCAAAGAGTTCCATTAAGGGTTCACGTTATTTTAAGGTTCCAATCCTTCCAAAAACAATTAAAATATTAGAAGAGAAAAAATAGTTCGTTGTGTTGGTATTGTGTTTCGTAATTTAGGGTGTAACTTGCCATGTCACACGAATACAATTTCAATGCCTCTTTTATTAGCGCCAAAAGTTCGTCAAATCGGAAGAAAATCAAATTCTGGAAGTAGTATATTTTCTTCGATAGTTTTTTTTTATTATTATTATTTACGCTCATCGAAATTGGATCTTTTTGATTTTCTTGCATTCATAAATATTATCCGAAGAGTAAATATAAATCTCAATATAAGCAGACTAATGTCAATTTATTTTTTATTTTTTTGTAATTTTTATTTTTTTAGATTTATTTTTGTATACACTTATTCCATGTCCGTTTGTAAGGTCTTTGCTTGGAGTTTTCTAATTTTTGTGCCTCACAATACCTTTTCTGGCCATCCTACTTTTGCATTCAATATTTTCATAAAATTCAAACTTAAATTAGAATGCATGACATGGTTCTATAAAATCTAAAATTAATTCCCAGAACTTACCCCTTTTCACAGTATGTTGTATCAATTCTTGCGCTGAGATTAAATGTTTTGTGTTCGGTTTTGCACATTGGATTTAGTGTAATACTCCACATCCATTCTTGCGCATGGGTATTTGCAGTTTGGAATCCACTTTGAGCCCTGGGTTCTTGTCGAATAAAAAATAATCGCGTGTAGGAGGTTATCGTAAAATGTAGTTTGTCATCACTGTGGCAACGTCTGGTGTTTAATCAAATTGGCGTTGACCAATCAAGTATCATATATCAATTTGGAATTGATTCGTTTCAATTTTTACTGGCAGTGCTGAATTTTAATAAAAAGGACAATTGTTTCATTCTGAATACCAACGAACTTTTTAAAAATTGATCTCTAATTTTCATCAGAAGGTCGATGCTGAATACGTATAAGAAACTCTACCTCCGCCTATATTTTACTTGACAGCACTGCCTCTTAGAGCAATTGCGGTCTTGGAAAGCGATATTTATTTAAAATTGGTATTGCTAAATGGTTAGGGAAACTCAATAATGAAAAAAACCCTAAAGATTATAACTCTATTTGTATAACCAGTGGTCTCCAAACTTTCACCTTCCTGATTATACACGTGACATTTCATTTCTTTGGAACCTTTTTGCCAAAATAGACACAAAGTATATGTATTTTTTAATTTTAAGGTTAAATATATTTTTAGGAATTCGCGAAATTAAGCATTTACAATATTATAAAAGAAGGTGTTTGTCTTTTTGTTTTCTGCGCGCAAAGTCCTGACGAATCTGGCATTTGCAGTAATGTGATTTAGTTCACAAATAGTCCGAATTTTTTGCAATTTTTGGGTCGCGCCGAATTTTGTAATTCAATTTAGAGCATTTTTAATGAATTTATATAATTTAACTATTAAACATATTTTTTCCCCATACGAATTTGACCTTTGCTATCGAGATCAGATTCCATTTGCTGCTTTTTAAATTGTAACTTTTTTATTTTTGCAATACGAATATAGGGGTGCATTAGACAATGACGTTACGTTTTTTTTTGATAGGTGGGACATTCTCAGAATGTGGGAACACTAAATGTTAACTATGACTAATTTTTAAAATTTAACATCAATCCTTTTTTGCTGTGTTGTTTACAGGCCTATAATACTACAATGGCAGGAACTGTTCTGCAAAATTACTAAATAAAACATTTTAAATACAAGATCTGCTGGCAAGATCCATTGCTTTCCTGTAGGTTACTGATTTTGAACATTGTTGGTTTGTACGTTATACAACTTTTTTACAACAATAAGGTTTGCTTCGCAAACCAAAAGGAAATTCGTAGCAATCACAGGGGGTTGGTCACACGTGCTGGCCACGCATTGGCTAGTTTACGATAAAATTTAGTTTGGATCGAATTAGTATTTTGCTGTCGACTGTTTCAAGTTTTTATATTTGTATTATAATTTTCAAGTTCTAAAAAAAAAGGGAACACCAAAACTGCTAAAAATAATTCACTTCATTTCAAATTCTGAATTTTTATGCTGGACCTTGTAAGTAAACATCCAATTCGAACATCACTGGCATAGATAAACCAACATCGATGATCACCTAAAAATTTGTGATAGATTTTTTTATAACCTATTTATCAACTTTCAGAAGTGTTTCATGAAATGTTATGTTACAGAAGAACAACCTACGTGTTCTTAAAAACCGGTATAGCGAAAGCAAAAACTTCAAACTTAACTGTAATCGCTTCCGTTGAGGAAAGTAAACATAAGGAAAACATTGTATTGCATCACTGCCAACTTCGGAATGGTCTGCTACGAGGGCAGCTGTGTTGATTTAAAGAAAGCATAACCTCCTTGCTTGATGTTGGGAAAACAAAATTTGCAATTGCAGCCTTTAGAGGCCAGTCCTCTTTATCGTAGAAGAAAATTAAGCGGTCATGTCGATAAAGACCAAAATCTTTCCGATGTTGACCCCGATTATGCGGAACTCGGAGCACCCAGTGCAGTTTCGAAGCCGTGAGTAAAATTTGAATTTTTATTTGATTTGTAATCGCGATTCTCCCGCCTAAAAAGACTTGATTTTTCTTTTTAGATTTTTTAAGAATTCTCAAAAACTTTTCATGTTTTCTTAATTTTTTTTAACTTTATTTTTTTTTCAGTAATGCAAAGTTTAGTTCACTTGATTTAAAAAAAATTAATGATATAGGTCACATGTCACCTGTCTTGGTTTGTATGGGCAATTATGATCTACTTTAAAAATCATAAATAAGTGACAGTAAATAGTTTCTCATTTTTCGTTTTATTTATTCAATTTGCTTGTTTGGGGGAAATATTTAGTCTTGCCACAAGACACTTGCATATATGCCCTGAGATTGTATTGATCTAAGTGTAATAATTTCAAACAAATTAGGTTTCAAGATTAGACATAAATATTTATTTAACTGGGTGATAAAAACTAGTTTTTGTTACCCTTGAAAGGTAAGTAGATGTCATGTTTCACGAACAGAAACATATTTCTGCAAGTTTCGTTTGTTTAAAGTTATTTAAAATCAAATTCATGTGTCTAATTAACATGCTGACTTATTCGAAGCACCTGGAAAACATTTTAAATATTTAGAACAACTGCTGTGACGAGAAATTTCTTATAAATGAAGGTTTTAGTTCCAAATACTTAAAATTTAGATATATCGCACCCCAGCAAGAAAAATGACGCAACTCAAAATTGCAGAATTTGAGAAACGTCAACTTAAAGGACACTAATAAAACTTATATTTAAATAGTACAAGCTTCTTTTAAATTTTAGGTAAGTATTTATGGTGATAACTTCTAGTATATTCTATAGAATAGTAATATAACATGCTGGGGCACTTCATGCATATTTTCAATGACATAACATCAAAATTTTTATTTTTCGACTTGTGTCACTTTTCTTGCTAGGGTGCAATGTGTTATAAACATGTTCTAATTTTAGATGTTAAAATGTAATAGGTTTTTCTTATATTTGCAGCATTATGTCTCTTGGTACAATGTTTTGTTGTAAATGTGGCGAAGGCTTTGAGCCTCATGAAAAGATAGTTAATTCTCATGGAGAAGTTTGGCATCAACAATGTTTTGTGTAAGTTCATTTTAAATATTTTTCATTTTCAAGCAATTCATGATTGACCTGTGAAACTAAAAGTATTCTATACTTCAGATGCTGCCAGTGTTTCAGACCGTTTCCTGAAGGAACATTTTATGAAGTGAGACTTTTACTTTTAATTCATTTTATGATTACTTTTAAGTATCTCATGTTAATATAATATTTATGTATAATTCTCTTATGTGTCACACTAAAAAGACGTTATTTTGTTATCGCGTTTTGGCAACAATGTACGACTGTTTGTTTATCTTGAAGCCTCAACTGAATTTATAGCGTTATCAGATGAAATTTTATTGAAACAAAATGAATATTAGTCGAGCTGTTGCAGCTTATAATAGAAATCAAAGAAAATGGACAAGACAAACCAGTGAAAGTTAATTGAAAGAGATGCAAGACGTAATTTCAGAACTGAAAACAATCGTAGAAAATGTACATGTTTGAATTGAGGTACTCTCATTTCGTTTGAGGAATATAAAGACAGTAGAAATACTGTAATATTTTTGGAATACCATATTTTGTTAACACTCCCTTCTGCTAGAATGCATGTCTTCATTGATGCAAGCAAGTTTCGCGCATCAAGCCAATGAGGATTGCAAAGCAACTCTTCAGGGGTTGTCGAGCGTAACTGAGCAGGGGGTGGGCCCCCTAGTAAAATATAAAAATCTCTTAACTTAGTAAACCCTTTCCAAGCAGTTTTTCTCTAATTATATAATGACATATTTCTCTTTATTAAAAAAAATTGCCTTCGTTGCACGATTGAAAACTGGGTTTTTTCGTTCGATTCTTAGATGGTTTCCTGACCAAGTACGTATCAGAAAATTATACGAAATTTACATGTTTTGTTCTTCATCGTGTTCCATGGACAATTTTGAAGATTTTTTTCCCGATGAGGCTATTAGTTCATAGTTTATTAGGTGTCAAAATTGAAAAAGTGGAATTTCTAATGCAAGTGACCGAAAAAACACACATCTTCAATCGTGATTTTTTTAGAGTACCTCCAAATGTGAATTTTTCCAGCTTGTAAAGTTTGTTTAGAAATTTCAATTTGGTTCCTGATAGTATTTTTTGAGATTCTGGAAAAATTGGGGTATTTTCGTTATTTTTTGTTAAAACTGTCATCAATATCTTATTACTATTACTTTTTATATTTTAAAACATCGCGGTATACCTTAGAATGTACTCTTTCTTACGGTACAATTAATTATTTTGAAATTGGCTTATAAATGAATTCGATGTAATTGAAAGTTGGTCATACAAATTTCATATTTTTTAGATCGCATTCATTCTACTTCACGGAAATAAAAGTTACATTTTCTGACCGACGGGTTTGCCAAATGTTCTTGAAACTCGCTGTGACGTCACGTTTATTTTTCAACTCAATTCTCAGACAGTTTGGCTATTTAGTACAGATCAAAATATTACGATATTATCATGATTTATTTAAAATTGTACAGGGAACAAGATGGAGAAGGTATTTTACTAATACGACTGTTACTTTAGGGTGCATTAAGTGTTAAAAAAAAGAGGCATAATCACTTGTGACAGGAGTGTTGGTTTTTATTTTATGATTATATATATATTTTTTTACTTTGAATATTGTCGAAGGAATGGTTAGGAGATTTAGCTGTCTGAATGTGTTTTGGTTTAGAAATGGAATTAACTAAACTTAACAGTACACAATGCTTTTCCATATGATAAAAGTATTTTTCAATGTCACCAAAGACCTTTTAACTTGTATATGTATGGCTAATGAAGGTATAAAATTATATTTCAGTATGAAGGCCGGAAATACTGTAAGCATGACTTCCATGTGTTATTTGCTCCTTGTTGTGGAAAATGTAAGAACTTTGTGTTTGGTCGAGTCATCAAGGCCATGAATAACAACTGGCATCCTGAATGTTTTACATGTGAACTGTGTCAAATTATGCTCGCTGATCAAGGATTCATAAAAAATGCTGGAAGGTAGATATGTATTACTTTTTGTACTGTATAAGAACTAAACTCTATTTTGCTTATTATATAGACACTAAAAATTAAACATAAGTCCCAGCTTCCTTATGATCCAGTAGGTCATTTTTAAGTTTTATGGATAATGCAAAGAAGAAAGTTAGCAGGGCCGATCCTAGCAGGTGTGCAGGGCGTGCACCGCACGCGGGCGGCCAAGAGAAGGGGCGGCCGCATATAGTTCTATCAATTAATCAAAAACATTTTAAACTTATAAAAAGTCGAATAAATATGCTGAATTTTAAATAGTTATTGAAAAATTAAAATAAGTCCCGATTTCCCGATAGCATAGTTTAAGAAAAATAGAATGTTAGTGCACAGCGTGTTGGTCCATTGTTCATTGTCCATTAATGTCTTCTCTTTGCACACATATTCTTCATTTGATAGCAAAATTCGTAGCAGGGCCGGCAATACGGCATAGAAAAAGATACCAAATTTTAAATTTCTATCTAAAAAAATGACCAGGGGGCATATTTTTGAGACGCCTAAAAATGTTTCGTTCCACTTTACGGCGGCTTTCTTATGTATACCACGGTCAGCACGCTGCTCGCAAATTAATGGTCAAAAGAAACTTTTTTTTAACGGTCTCCTTCGTAGATTAGAACTGAATTATTTTGTCTAAGTTAAAGGGATGCGGCATCAGCATTTTTCTGCTATTTTACCAGGTTTTTTTTATAGGGAAAATGAGAAAAACCATTCTCATTTCAATATGTTCATTCAATTTTGATTTAACATACAATAATACTGGAAACTACAATCAAGATAAGTGTAAGTACCCAGATAGCAATGAAAGCTTGTGCCAACCTTGTCATCCACAAGGATAGAGGGTTTTCATAAGGTTGTTCATGACAATGGTTACAAAGGTGTAATTTTGTGACAAGCTTGTGTAAAAGTTTGCTATCAACACCAAAAAAAAGCTTTTCAGCAAGGGTTTCTGTAAGGTTTTTGCAAGCATTGTTTTTAAGCTTTTCACAGGCTTGTTTTATGCTTTTCACAAGCTTGTTTTAAGCTTTTCATATGCTTATTGTACCCTTTTTCATTTGCTTATCTTACCCTTTTCACATGCTTATCGTACCCTTTCATATGCTTATCGTACCCTTTTCATATGCTTGTCATACCCTTGTCGAATCATTGTTTTTATGCTTAACTGTACACATTATCTAAAAACCAGATACTCAATTTTTTTATAAGCTCATAATTGCAAAACTGAAGTTTGAATTGAAAGTGAATTGAATTTGAAGTGAAAATGAAAATCGAATTTTGTTTTCACTGCATTTTTATGTACACCTAAAATAATGTGGAGTTTGATTATTCTCAACCATCCACATCCACCAGTACTAATGACGATACAAACACTAAATCAATGGATATCACACCCGATGAAGGCAATGAAATGGCAAGCTCATCATCATTCAGTCCCCTTTCCAGTAAAGTCGAATGTCGTATCAATGCTACTATTATACCTCTAAAACAAGACCTAAAAAAACATTATTCCCGCATTAAATGCCTTAATTGAAGATACCACCAGAGACACGAAAACAAAAATGAGTGCTGAATCAATAATTAAAAGTCTTGAAACATTTAAATTTGTGTGTTCAATTTTAATTTGGCATGATTTATTATCAAAAATTGATGTATTGAGTAAAATGCTTCAAATCCTAAATTATCGGAATGCATTGAAGGCTTAGATAATTTTCAAAAATATTTAGTTTCCCAAAGATCTGACGATACTTTTTAAATATTTGTCGATTCAGTAACAGCATTTGCTAGAGATTTAGGTATTGATCCCGAATTTCCCATCTCGAAGATCAGGAAAAAGGTCCGTTTATTTCATTACGAGGGCAGTGATGAACCAGTTTCAAATCCCTTCCAGCAATTCAAGACTGCTTTCTATTTTGCAATTCTTGATCATGCGATCTCTTCGGTAGATGAAAGATTTACCTTATTATCTGAGTGCCCTTCAATACAACAGTTTTACAACATTTCTAATGATATCATGAAAGCCTGCATGGACATAGATACTAAGTTGCAGGTACAGGAGGAAGGAAGTATTGTGAAAGATATAGACGGTATACAACTCTTTAATGAAATAACTTCATTCAAAGATATTTTTCCAGGTAAAAAACAGCCAATTGAGATATTAGAAATTATAGTCCAAAAATGATCTCATTCCCTGTTTTCCAAATTTTGCTCTAGCAATAAGAATTTGTAACCTTACTTGTTTCTGTGGCTTTAGGTGAAAGAAGTTTTAGTAAATTAAAAATTATTAAAAATTACTTGAGAAATAATATGACACAAGAAAGGCTTTCATATTTGGTCATCATCTCTATTGAATCCAAAATCTCTGAAAAAATTTATTTCACCGAAATTATTGACAAATTTGCTTCTTAGAAAGCCAGAAAAGATATTTTATAGTTACTTGTAATTATTAGGTAGTCTTTGTAGAAGGACTGATTTATATACTTTTCGTTTCACGAGATTTATGCTTCAGTACTTTTTTTTTATTAGATTATATTTTCTGAGAAAATACTGTTGTTTTGCATTTCTAATTATAAAATGTTTATTTTTATTTCAAAAAGGTAATATTTTTGTTTGTTTAGTATTTTGTTGTTATTATAACCGATTAGCTGGCCAAAAAATAAAGTTCTGCACTTCAAATTTTATTTGCATTTTTATTAATGTTTTACTTTTTACTCTTATACAGGTAGATGAGTTTATTAGTCAAAATAGTATTAGTCAAAGTATTAGTCAAAATATGAAAAATTCACTGGAGGGGCGGCACATTAGGTCTTAGCACGCAGGCGGCCGACACCCTAGGATCGTCCCTGAAAGTTAAGATACTTTTCCAAACAAGTTTGTGTGTATAGTACGATTGTATGTAAAACATGTTCCCATATTATTCCCACATTAAATGCCATATTAATCCTATGAAGCAAAAAAATATGTTTTCTCAGTAGGGTTTGTTTTGGCATTGCCCTAACAAATACCTTCCTTGATATCTACTATATCAACCACCAAGGCTTACTAAATAATGTAATGAAATATGTGGATCTTACTTATGTCAAAATGGGTGTGTACGATGGATATCGTTCTTTACATCTGCAAAACAGAATTTTATGCTGTGCATATTTTTCTGGTTTTTTAAAACACTCATTTTTTTTAGAGCTCTTTGCCATGATTGTAATGCCAGAGAGAAAGCTGCTCAAAGTGGGAAATATATCTGCTTCAAGTGCCAGTAAGTACTAAAATTTTCTAAACTTTTATTTAAGATAGCTCAGAGCTTGTATTCTGAAAAAATGAGCCCTCAAAATGTACTTTTAGTACACTTCAATTTAATCTTACCTGAAAGTGTTAAATTTATATATAAAATCAAAGGTCTGATATCCTATTTCTTACATTCTCTTAGTTCAGTAATTGATGAAGGAGTTCTGAAATTCCGAGGAGAACCATATCATCCATATCACTTTAATTGTACTTCTTGTGGGTAAGCATGATTAAATTTATTCAATTTTTATTCATTCTTAATAGAACTTAACTTATTAATACAACATACTGACTGTACTGTGTACTACTTATCATTTTCAACATTGTGTGTCCTTCACCCTTTTCTTAAAAAATTTGGAGCATGCTTGTATAAAATAAGTATTCTAATATTGTGGATTAGCATTTTAAGTTATTGAATTCCCATTTAATTCCAAAAGGCGTTTTATAGATAACATTAACATAGAACTAGTTCATCACCATGTGGACAATGCATCCAGCAACTTTGGTTTGAACAACCCAAATATATAAATATTAACATGCATGCATCTTATATGGAGAAAATTATTTCTAAGACATCTGCTGAAAATCACAGCTGTGTTCTTATGAGAACTTCTATATATATTCCTAATGCCCTCATTCAATAAAGAGAAAGTTTGCTAGGGTTCATGAACGATGGATATGTTGTTGAAATGAGTGTTTCCACTAAAAAGTTATTCTCCACTTACTATAATCACTTGGTATATATGTAAGCTTGTCAAGGTCATGGAAATGTTTTATTTGTTGCTCTAGTCATCATGGACTCAAATATTTAAGTATCCTTTTAATTATTTTAGTATTGAGCTAAATGCTGATGCACGGGAAGTGAAAAATGAGCTGTACTGTCTACGCTGTCATGACAAAATGGGTATTCCTATATGTGGAGCGTGTCGTCGTCCGATTGAAGAGAGGGTTGTTACTGCTTTGGGAAAAAATTGGCATGTGGAGGTAAATAGTTACTCACTTTTTAAAGTTTTTAACCTCAAAATATAAGGATTTCTCATAAAATTAGCACTCGGCTTTAGTATCTTCTATCGAATAACTGAAAAGTAAAATTACAGATATATTTTGATTTCATCTACAGAATACAATAAATATTATTCTGTTGTAAAATTGACTTTTATCTGTAATGTAACACAGATACCCAAGGGGCCCTGGAAAGTATACAGAGTTTGTATTGTAATGCATGTAGGCAATTTTATACTTCAGTTATCTTTTCATTGTGTTGATAATACTTGTCTAGACATATCACCACTGTTTAAAGAAGGAAAAGAAACTAAATTTTTTCAAATTAAATATTGAATATTTTACATATTTTTATTTCATAACAGGCTTGTCGTCACTTGGTACTGGGGTCTGAAGTGCAAATGTGGGGGGGGGACCTGAAATGTTGAAGTTTTATGGGAACCATTTAAAAGTTTTGTCGAACTATTTATAATTTAATGTCATGGAAAATAAAATTTTAATTGTAAAGTGCACTTTTCAGGATGTTACTTAACAGAAATTTTCAACTATGTGTTTTTTTATTTTACAGCACTTTGTGTGTGCTAAATGTGAGAAGCCGTTCTTAGGTCACAGACATTATGAAAAGAAAGGATTGGCGTATTGTGAAATTCACTATCATCAACTCTTTGGAAATCTGTGCTTTGTTTGCAACAATGTAATAGGTGGAGATGGTATGTGGTTATTTTTCAATCTCAGAATAATGAGAAGATGTAACATTTTATAGCATAGCCTTGTAATATAGAATATTTAACCTTGGGCTTCAGTAGCCATTAGTGTGTGTAATTGTTTTCAAATATGTATTGAATTGACTGATTAAGGCATTTCTAAAATGTATTGTGAATTGTAGAAATTTAAAACAACTTAATTTTAAATACTCAGGTTTGTTATACTTTGAATGTATAAAGTTCTCCATATCAAAATATACAATTTAACCTTGTAAAACACTCCCAGTAATTTTGGAATACCAAGGGAAACTTAGATATAACTGATACTGGGGCTGTGTAATTAACGTTGACTGGTATGCATAATTATATCCAGTATTGATGGTTAGTTTTAAAAGTTTATAATCCATTTCACTTTAAGGTGTTTAAAGTAACATCAAAATTTCGTCATATTTTCTTTCAATACTGTGTTTAATATCTATTAATTTGAACTTATTAAAATGTGTCTTATATGTACATATTTTTAATTATAATTATGCTAAGTATTTTTTTTCTTTTACAGTATTTACTGCATTGAACAAGGCTTGGTGCGTAAATCATTTTGCTTGTTTTGTTTGTGATCAGAAAATGAGTCAGAAGTAAGTAAAATTCTTTATATATTTACTGTTAAAATGCAAAGATTTCAACCATGAACTATATTTATATTTTGTCTGTTAAGAACCAAGTTCTTTGAAGTGGATTTGAAACCAGTGTGCAAGAAATGCTACGACAAGTTCCCTGCTGAATTCCGAAAAAGATTGAAAAAGGCCTATGAATCTTCACCAAAGAAAATCATGACATAATACCTCATCGTTTTCTAATATTTTGTAATATTAGTTTGTTTTAATCTCTAATTGTTGTCTGCCAAATCATTTGCTAATAACTAGCGCTTTTATTTATTTAGTAATACTTTTAAGTTGCATTATTGAAGAGATCTTTTAGAAAAACAGCCGTGAAAAGCTATTTTTGTCTAGAGTGGAAAGGTTGTGTTTGGTTGTGTATGCAATGTGATTACAAAATGCATGCTTTGCATTTTTGGACAGTGACTGCCAGAGAATTATCAAAAGTTAGTGATGAAATTATTTTCAATACTGTGTGTTGTGTTCAAGATGGGTACTGAATGCTGTTGACTTCATGGTATGCATATTGTTATTTGCTATCTACAAGGAATGAGCTTTAAATTAGTTGATTTAAATATTTCAACCTTTTCTCAAAGCTTTAGTGCATAAGTCTGGTCACAATTTTTGAAGCTCTAATTCAGAAAGTAGTGATATCTTTATTTCAAATGGATAGAATATGTAAATGTTTTAACTAAAAGTTAGTGAACATTTCAAAGAGAATGTTTGAGGTTTTGTTCTTTGCATTTCATTTTTATCATAGTGTTAATGTCACTAAAAGTTTTTATGAAAGCGTTATATTTCAACCACTTCAAACCTTTGTATTGCTAAAAAAATAGCATGCATTTATTTTGCAAGATATTTTTTTAAACAAGGAGATTTTATACATGCACTTTTTATAATATTTTTGATCTACAGTAGTATATATCTGAAGTATTGAAATGGATGATTTAATCAGACGTTTTTCTATAATTTGTATAACCTGTTATTAAATTAGAATGATATAATAAAATATTAATGTTATTTCTGTTTTAGCTATGCACTAGACTATTTTGAAGGATTTATATATGTTCTGTTAAAGAATTTTAAATTCTAAATGCAATTTGTTGTGTTTCCAAGTGACTGGCCATATATGTGTAGTTGCAATGTTTTATCGGTCATTGATTACCTAGTAGAGATACAGTACCTTATGCATTGTCAATAAGGCTACAGAAAAAAAGATTTCAAAAGGAACCAAAAACAATTTGAATATGAACGTTTTTCAATGTTAGATTAATTTATGGATTTATTTTAGCTAGAAGATCTGTGCATAGCAATATACACTGAAATTTCTACTTACGTCAATTTATAACGGTGCTGTTACTCACTTTCTTGCCTTATCTGCTTATAATCGATATAAGTATTGATATACATATTCCATACCTCCAGATGGAATGAAATTAGTCAAAAATTATAGAACACCGATTTGATTACTTACTACTGGGTTTATTTATTTCTAATACAGTGCATGACAAAAAGTTTGTTCCTCGATCATGTTAACACAATCAGCCTCTGGATGTTCACTTCAATTGCATCCCATTTACTTGATAGGCGATTTGGTATACTTAAATATCCAAATCTAATTTCTCATTTTCCCCCACATTTTCTTTTATGCTGATTTCTACCTTCCAGATTCTTCTGTCATCAGATTACTGAAGAATTTAATTCAAGCAGCAAGCTCTTCTCAGTATTTTTGAAAATGTATTTTACAATTCCATGTACATATAAATGAATTTGCAAAGTTAGTAGCAGTTGATTTTATTTGGTTTATATCAGATGTGTTGCCCTTTGCCAATATACTAAAGTCAATTTCTGTGCCATGGACAGAAATATATAAATAAGAGTATCTTGGTCAGTTTTCTTACTGTGCTGACAATGGTCACTGTTGCGGAGTGAATGTGCCTTAATAAATGACAAAAACAAAGATGAATGTGATTGATATAACTGAAAACAGCTTTAAGGATATATTTCCTTAGACTTTTTTTAAGGACATATTTCATTGCTTTTAATAACATTAAAATTTTAATTATAGACTATGCAATATATGCCTACCATAACAAAAATAAAATATTTTTAGTCTGTTTAACATATTGCAGTGTACGACTTTTCATCACACAAATCAAAGAAATATGTGTCCCAGTTAGACACATGTATGCACATTTCAATAAGAAATAACTTTTTGTATTCATTGCTGTTTTTGTTATTTTCGCATGTAAAACAAAATTTTTGTCTACATTTTAATATAACATTTTCATCCTATGCTATTGTACATGTATTTTTTCATTGTTTAAACTTGGAGCGCAGTTGGTATCTGTTCGGCAAAGAAATAATATTGATTGTTGAAGCTTCATTAAAACATTACAAATGGCTGCTTTTTCTTGATGTAATGTATCATTTTTACAAAATTCAGATATATTTGATTGCTATACTGTATATTGTAGATTTGGAAAAATGTAACATCTTTCCATTACGAAAACTCCATCCAAACTTGCATACCTCCTGTCAAGAAATATTAATTTCTCAGAGCTGACAATGAAATTAAAGCATTGCTAAAACTATGGATTGGAAACATTTCCCTTGGTGAAAAATCATTTTTCTAGATTCAGTTTTACCCAATGATAGGGGATTCTTTTACCCTATGATTCAAATATTATTTTTGCAATTCTATGCAGTGGGAGAAGCAACACAGGCGGAGAAGAGTTGCATCTTAATGTAGTACTTTAGGCAGCATTTTTAAATAGACATTTAAGAAATACTTAGCATATTGATTTTCCCATTAATGTTACATTCGAAAACTATTTTGTTTACTACTAAACATACTGCTGTAAATAAGAGTTATCTATCGAAAATATTGAGTGACACTCCTGGTTAATTTAAATCTCAATACAAAAATTCTGTTGTATTACAAGGATTTTTTTTTTTTTTCAATGGCGGGCACTGGACTTTTTTTTGGCCACTACAAGGCTGGAAGTGATGGTCACTTGTGAAGTGGCACCCAGTGGGTGCACCATCATTGCCCCTAACACAAAGGATAGCACAATTTACATCCATGCCTCGACGCCGGATTCGAACCAGGAACCTTCCCATCCAGAGGCCAACACCTTGACCACCAAACCAGTTGGTCGGCTATTATTACTAAGAATTAGGAAATATTGTTCTTTTTATTGCATATGATAAACTGAAATTTGCATTTTACATTATTGGTAAACAACATTGCGTGGCTAACTCTTTTCACCGGTAGTAAAATTTTAGGTATCAATCATTCAAGTTCTTTAATGTTTTGCAAGGCCAAAATTGAAAAATGCTTTTTTTATAGTGCTGTTGTAAACATTATCAGGTATTTATTTTATGTAAATATTTCATTTCGTTTTACTATAAAAGGTAAAGCACAATGATTTGTTTAATATATTGAATTCTGAATTCATGCTATGGGTAATCGTGATGAATGACGAAAGGTATGCACATATTAGGTATTTTAATGCAGATTTCAATTTGCAAAGTAAAAATGAAACTCATTTTTCTAGAAAATTTATTGTATGGGAAACTAATGGTTTAAACTTTTATTCTAATAGTACTTTTTATTGGAATACTGATATGGCCTGATAAATTAAAATACATAAATGTGTCCCTTTCTTTTCTGTGCCTCATATCTTGTATCTATAAAATATTTTATATAACATTTATGTCTAGATTTTTTAAGTAAAGACAATAGACATTTAAGAACTGTCATTTGCATATTATCATGTAAGGTAAGAGTTTACAAAGTGCCAAACTGTGAAGTTTTTCGACTGTAAATATCTGTGCAATTAAAAAATTTTATATTGTAAACATAATTTTGGAAATAACTATATACTATCTTAATGATTGTTTAATATTTTGTGTATCAATAAAATTTGTTGTTTTACTTTGAATATATCTTTTAAATGGGGGTGTTTGTCAATTAGGTGATTTCACTTTTACAGCTACACATTTTTAAGTCTTAGATTTTCCATAATTGCTAAATTTCCTATTTTTATTAATAGTGAAATTATTACCAGATTTCTCCCTTGATAAAATGGTATGATCGCCAAGCTGGCAACATACTGCTCTTTTTTTTTCCAAGTTGCCTTTAACAATTTTAAAAAATTTAATCCGTATTGAGTATAACACTCTTTTCAGAAAGAAATCGATTGGCAACAAAAAACTTGAAATCATTTCTAAGTCATTATGTTAACTAAGATTTTAGCAAAAACTGTACAAAATCCAATGGCTAAAAATTACATGCTGAAACTGCTAAGTTTTAACACTGCTTAAGTTTAATCATGAAAGATTTCCATTCACTGTCTTTATGCTAAAGAGTATTTTACCAGTTACTCTATTTCATCAGAAAAGTCAATGAACAGAATGTTGCCTCATCTTGTACTACTGAATTTTTATAATAGTTTTTTCTGTAACAAGTTTTCAATATCCTATATAAAAGGCTAGGTTCTGTATTTCTGTGGCTATTAAAGTTTTGATTGGTTGTGTGATGTCACAAGCAAAACGAGATACGAAAAATCGTTATAATCGAAATCGCCATGGAAGTCAATGAGTACAAAACGATTGCCATACACAGCTCATTGTTTTACCAGTGTAGCTCAAAAGACATCATGCGAAAGCAAAGCAAGTTGACAGATAGTCGTGAAAAAAGGTTTATTTACAGCCAGTGATCACATACAATATTAAAAAATATAAATGACTAACCAAAATAAATAACTTTTGTAATGCATCTGTTGTTTGGCGAGCGAGCCATTTATCCTAGTTATATTAAAATAGAAATGAGTGATGTTTCTATATATACGAGACCTGTATTCTAAGAAAATCCTGCAATGAAAAAACTTGCAACTGTAGAAGAAAATTAAAATTTTATGATATAACCTTCGAATTAGTTTGCAAATAGTTCTGCAACATCCAAATTTCTGAATAAACAATGCTATTCACCTGCTTCCTTATCAATAGTGGCACAGTAGGTGTTGCATTTTATGCAATAATTTTTCCCACTACTGTAAATTCAGTTATCTAACTTTGAAAGACGGTAACTAATGGTAAAGTCTAGTACAGAGATGATTTATAAGAAATATACATGATTAGGAGTTAGGAAAGTGCACCAACGTATTTCTAACTCCTAATTATGTACATTGTGTGAAAAAAACAGTGATCATAGCTACAATAATTTCCATTCAGATACTCAATTGTCCTGAAGACTGGTCATCGGGGCTAAACCTTGAAAGGCTAATTTTAAAATGGCCACCTATACTGATACACATTGTAATGCTTCGAATTTCGTTTTAATTTATCAAAGGTATAAATGCCATATCCAGACATGCAAATCAAGAAAGCAAGTCATACTCAGCATACAGAAGCTGCAATGTTTTGCGTCTGTGTACATTGTTTTAAATACTGCTGCTTCAATTAGGGCCATATAAGTTTAAAATTAATACATTGCCTGCAAGAAAAAAAATTTCAGGTACGGAAATTTATGAAAAAGCACTGGTGCCACTGCTATGATATACTTCATTTTCAAACTAATAAATATTTTTTTTTGGAATTAGTGTAATTGTTTAATTAAAATAATTAGTTATTTAAAATATTCTTTTAACTATAATATTCAATTAGGACCATTTTTTAAGGATTTAATAGTTAGAAGTACTGAGCATTTATAGGTAGGAAGGGAAGACATGTTTCAAATAAAAACCAACAGAAATCTTTCTATTTTAAAAACAGTTTAATGAAAGTTGTAAAATACAAGTCAAACAGAATATATACAGTAATTCTTGATTACCAAACAAATCAAGGAATTTCTATCTTTTTTTTACAATACCATCCTTAGTGATAAAATGCATTTTTTATGACCCAAAGATTTAAAATAAGACAATATATACAAAAATCTTAACCAATATCGAATGGTTTTCTTTGCAAGAGTATTACAGAAAGATTCTAAAATTGTGTTGATCAATACAAGAAAATAAAGTTTGTCCTATTAAATTCGAGAATAAGTATTTTCAAATAGACATTCGGAGCAATCTTGAACTTGATGAAATTCTTTCATTGCAGACATCTTTTAGAAATGTACATTTCACACAGAAATATCTTTCAAAATAACACTCATCATTTATTGCCAAAAGATGTGTCATGCATTAAGGAAATTTAATGTCACAGTTGTCTTAGACTCGTAAAAGAAGCTTGACTGTTTCCAATTACCATGGATTTTATACCTCGACTTTTTCCAATACCATTTTCGACACTCGGGAAAATTCCAAAAACACACCTTTCAAATGGCACCCCCAGAATAGTACACCACAAAAAAAAATTGCATCAAGCATGACCTGCGTGCTGTCTTGATTCGAGGATGTGTTGTAAAATTTTGGCCCCGCTGATTTCAGCTATCTAGCCCCCCTCCCCTTCCACCTACATTTTATATAAACAATTTTTTTCATTTATGCAAACTAATTTTCAGATTTCCCCCAATTTATGATAAGAGCTACTTTGTAGCAGGTGTTCCATAAGTGATATCCAGTCCAGATACCTATGAAGAATGTTACAAATTTGTCTTATATTCAATTATTGTAGTAGCTATTTCACAATGCAATGTTTTATAATTAGAATTTAGCTTTTCCTCTCCTGAAAATGTGTATTATATTTATTTGAATTATGGATATTCTAGGTATGCAAAAGTCTACCATTTAAAAAAAATCTTAGATAATTTTATGTCTCTTGTCTCAGCTGTGTTCAGTTGCATCTGAAGTTGATACATATGCTGCCACATCTGGTGTCCCTGGTCGACTATGAATGGGAGTGGTGGATTCTGATTTTATTGCGGCTTCGCATTCACTGGCAGTGGTTTGTAGAACCACAAGTTTTGTTAGTGAAGGTGTGGACATGATGGATTTGGCAGTCACAGAAGATACTGATGGAGTTGTTACAATTTTTACAAGAGTGGGAGTTGAGCTGTTGGTGACATTAGTTGATGTAGGTGTTTGGCTAATTGAAGAAACTGGTGTTCCAGGTCGAGTTCCAGGTGTTACTATGACGTATTTTGGCCCAGTTGGTGAGGGTACTCCAGCCATTGTAGCTGTTCGAGGCACAGCTACTATCGTTGGGGGCCTTGGAATCGTGGAGACTAAACGTGACTGTAGAAAAAATACAATTTAACAATTTTAAAACATAAAATTATTAAAGAAACACTTTAACTTGTCTGTTACTGATGGATTGCAGTATTAAGTCATGCTTTTTACCATTTTTATATTAGCAAGCCTATGTAAATAAATGTTAATTTTTACTTTCAAGTATAATTTTTACTGTCTAGAATATCAGATATCTGGATATTAGTTTAAGTGGCTTAAATAATTTTCATCAAATATTAAAAAGTCACATTTTTGCATCTTATTAGGATATGTTGACATGTATAAATTAGTAGCCGACATAGAGCTTCATCTAGTCACAAACTGAAACAGCAAACTCGAGTGATTGCTAAACATGAACATTATTTAAGGGAACATAATAAAGTTTGTGATGGTAAATAAGGTTTAGCATCTGGAACCAAGAGTTACAAAACAGCAACGCATCTATCTTAAGTTATTATATTTGGAATTATTAAAACATTAACATGTCAGAAGATTGAAGAAGAATGAATAATTTGGCATTAATAGTTATATTTAAATAGTCAAGAAACCTGTCTATTTTGTAATTGTAATATAATGTTATTTGAAGACATGTTAACATTTAGTGAAGAGGCTAATCACATAGAGGTTATACAGGGTGGTCCCGAATTCATGGTACAAACTTTAATGGTAGGTACAGGACATTGTAACAATGATTTATTGTATAGGAATGTATAGTCGCAAGTGACGCGGTGAGGCGAAAACAGGGGAAATAACGGCCGAAAGGAAAAACAAAGATTTTATTGAAAGCGTTGTTGACAAGTGTCATGTTTACAGTAATTGTTCAAAATTGCGTCCACCAGTATCGATACATGCTTGACAGCGTCGGTGGAGCGATTGGCGTACACGTTCAAAGATGCCTGGTATTTCACGCACACCTGCAGCAGCTACAGATAAGCGAGCGACGAGATCCTCATCTGAGTCAACTGGAGTCTCATAAACAAGATGCTTTAGATGTCCCCATAAAAAGTAATCGAGGCTCGATAAATCGGGAGATCGGGGTGGCCAAGGGACTGGTCCACCACGCCCAATCCATCGAGTACCAAACGTGGCATTCAGGTAATTCCGTACATCAATGCTGAAGTGTGCTGGCGCCCCATCGTGCTGAAACCACATGCGGTTACGAATGGCGATCGGAACATCATGCAGCAGTTGTGGTAACACTTCTTTCAGAAAAATAAGATAGCTTCCGCCAGTGAGCCGCGTGGGTAGTAAGTATGAGCCAATCAAAAAGTCGTTCACAATACCAGCCCACACATTAATACTGAAACGTTGTTGAAACGCATGTCGACGCGTTGCATGTGGATTATCGGTTGCCCACACATGGGAATTGTGCGCATTAAAGACACCCTCGCGTGAAAATGTCGCTTCATCTGTAAATAGCACATAATCTACGAAATCCGGCTGCAACGCACATTGCTGCATCACCCACAGGCAGAAGTTCACGCGGCGAGGATAATCTGCCGGATTCAATGCTTGTACTTTCTGAAAATGGAAGGGGTGTAAGCGATTTTCGTTTAACACTCTGCATACAGTCTGATGACTCACACCTACGTCACGCGCAACAGTTCTTGTGCTTGACTCGGGTCTATCAGCCACAATGTTCAAGATGCTTTCTTCCAGCCTTGGAGTGCGTACAGCTCTTACTCGACCAGCGCCATGTCTGTTGACGTCGAACGCACCTGTTTCACAAAGTTGACGATGTAACCGTTGAAAAATTCTATGATCCGGCATTCGTCGATCAGGATACTCCGTGCGATACATTCGTAACGCAGCTCTGCCGTTACCATTTGCACGGCCGTACATGTAATGCATGTCTGCTTTTTCTGCATACGTAAAGTCACCCATCGTCTACGGCAGCACAATTGTGAATGGCGCTTTTCCCTACTGCGATGCATCATGTTCAACAGCGGCTAGACATCTACTGCCCTCTACCGGCAATGATACCAACCGATCACTCCATTTCTCTTTCCTTTTATTTCCCCTGTTTACGCCTCACCGCGTCACTTGCGACTATACATTCCTATACAATAAATCATTGTTACAATGTCCTGTACCTACCATTAAAGTTTGTACCATGAATTCGGGACCACCCTGTATTATGCACCAGATAACATCTTATCGTCATCAAAAAGTGAGAGAAAATGCCTTTCATACTAATAGATGGATATAAAACCGTTCAAGCTAAACTTTTTTTCAAAAATTTAATTTAAGCTTAAAAATTTTACAACTTGATTTTAAAAATTTGAAAGTAATAACTTAACGTTAAAAAATAAATGCTACCTTCAATTAATAGCAGTATTAATATACTGTTATTCAGATTTTAGAAAAGAAACAAACCTGAGCAACTGTAAATGTTGGTCTAGCAACGGGTGCAGTGGTGACAACAGGTTGCCTTGCTCTCATCACATGGCTGTGAAGAAAAGGGCCTAAATATCCAAATTCATTTCTGTACTCGTCTAAATTGTCTCCAATCAAATTACTGGACTTCAGTACTGGTGACAAAACTCTCTGAAATTAGAAGTATAAATTGCATTAAGAAATAAACTTCAGAAAGTCAAAAAATGAAATATGTTTTGCAAAATTTCAGTATGCACTTTTGTACAAAAACATAAGTAGCATCAGTTCATGAAATAGCAAGATAAGCTGAAACTGAAAATCTACAATGTCTGGAAAGTTCAACAAGTAAAAAGTAACAATAAGGTGATATTAAAAATAAGTTCCAGAGCATACATCATAATTCAGAGTAGATTCAAATTAATTTTGACATTTTCTTGGTAGTATTTTATACATAAAATAAAATACAATTAATAATTTTTAAACTTTGTGTGAACTACTAAACCAGTATCCTATTTCAATTGTTGATATTAATTCATATGCAATTTGAAAGGTGGCGATTTTCACATGTTCCAGAAACAAAAACAACTAAAAATTTTGATAATAGGAAAGGAAAAACCTTGTTATTCCTCCCCAGCACATGTCGCAGAAAATTAATTCTGAAGGACTTGGGGGAAAATCTAACACAAGTCATGTAAATTCACAGATATGCATGACTTCCATCTTAAAAACAGAAAAGTATAGTTGACCAAAAGAACACTTGGAAGGTAACATACCAATATTAATTGTTTGATATGCTCAGCAGCACTTTTATCAATGCTCGTAGCCATTGGACCTTCTAAGCATTGCCTGATACGCTCAGCAATTCCTTTCACTCTAGGTACAACAAACGTTCTAACAACTTCTGGGCCCAATTCTGATAAACCAGAAATGGCACCATAATGAGACGCCAAGGGCATTTTTTCATTCGCAAGAGCTCGGCTGAACATTCTAGTTACCCTGGTCTGCACATTGCTTGTAGTGGTATTGAAGTTCCTAAAATGTAAAAACAAATTGTTTTGAAATCTCAGGATCACTACTTTGAAAGATAAAGTGAAAAAAATTGTTTGTTTTTCTCATATCTAGCTCACATAGCAAATCATTAATTTTAGAAGCATGTGTTACCAACACTTAACACCAATAAAAAAATTAATTTCTTGGAACTGCAATAGATAATTAAACATTAAATACCACTTAAGTCTATTTTACCCAATGCAGTCTAAAATATAAAAATACAGAGCATTTCATATTGTTATAGATACAGGCATAAGAGTGAGAAAAGGACAAAAAGTCTGGAAAAAAAAAAGCTTTAACTCAAATTTTGCAAACAAGAAAAGGGCATGTGAAACCATATTCACACAGAAAGAAAAAATATATTGGCAACTATGCAAAGAGTATACAATAAGTTGCATGAAGTTGAAAATGTTATTTTTATGAATATTTTTGAATATCTCACCAATGGTGCAATTTTTTTAACAGTTGCAATTTTTCCAAAACATTGATACACAAATAAAATCAACAGGAAATAAAAATGCCATATTCAAAAGAATTAAAAAAATAAATACAAATTTCATTAAATAGCATAAATGTTATACAAAAAAATAAGTTGACACTAAAAATAAAAATTTGCATAATTATAGCTTTACACCGATTTTACCTTAATAAATAGCTAAAAATATACTTAATTCAAAACAAATCAAAACCATTTTTGTACACCTTGTATACGTTTATAGTAGTGATAACGGTATTGGCGCTTTTCTTTGGCACACTTTTAGTAGCGAGTAATGACAGGTTAAGGTAACCAGGATAAGGTGTTATGGTAAGACAACCTCGGCAAGTGGAAAGTTAAAAACTTTCATTTTGAATATTATAGAAAGTTCTATCAAAATCCGTTAAACTGTCATTTGATTTCATTGGTTCAGATGAAATAATTCTTTCCTTAGCGATTTAAAAAGTGAGCCAAAGCCGTTGCCACCACTATAAACGCAGACTGAAGCTGTACCCCTGTTTAAAAAAATATAACTCAATTCAGTTTACATTTACAACCTAATTTCAAATACAAAATGCCTTTTTTCAAAATCTCAAATCCATTTCCGTAGGCTTCTATTTCCACGTAAATATTCTTATTTTCTAATTAAATCAACTTTAAATTAAATAAAACTTAAAATTAATAACCCATATTATCCAAGAAATAATTTAACTTTTTCAAACAATCATAAATATTGTCCTTAAAAAAAGCATCATTTTGAAAATTTCTGTTGCAAAAAACAGCTGCAGTCTGTTTAAAGCAGTGTCTCGCACTAAAGTTGCCAAAAAAGTTTTAACGGATTTTAAAAGTACTTCCTAGATTATTCAAATGAAAATTTAAACTACCCGCTTGCTGAGGATGACATAAAAGACGAAATAACCTTATCGGTTAAATAATCTAGCATCTTATTTTCTAGTAGAAAGAAAAATCACATTAAAAGCTGATCAACTTAAAATATTTCATTTATACCTTTACCGCCGCATCATGACGTATCACTGCCGCTAGATAACAGCTCCGTTTTTTTAGGAAACTGTAACTTTACCTATGAAATTTACAGCAACAATGTACGCTAACTAGTTCAAAAACGTAGTTCTCCAGGTTCGCCATTAAACTAATATGCTTCTCACAAATGATTCTTTTCAAAGAGGAATTAGCAAAACTTATCAGCTTGGCAAAATATAGGAGTGCAATGTTGGTGAGATATGTCTCATTTGGCGCATTTTACATTTATAAAAAACAAAAAGGGCAAAAATTGGAATTTGTTCTTAAAAAATTATAAAAATCGGTCATTTTCTCATAAATTTAAGAAAAGTCAGAGATACCAACTAAAGTCGGAAGAATCTCATCCCTGTATATATAATTAGCCACTGTGTGGCCAGCACGCCGTTGCCAGTGACAGTTATTTTTCTATGAATTCCAAAAGGCTACGAATTCTAATAGTCTATGAATTCCAATAGGCTATGGAATCCAAGACAACGAACTCACTAAGAACTTTTAGTATGTGATATAAAACCTACTTTGAGGTTCAATTGCTAAACTGCTCATCTGTATGCATCAGTTATACAGTTTTCTTAGAATGCATGGTTATAACATGGTATTTTTACTTAAAACACTATGCACAAAGAATTAGCAAAAAGTACTTACTTGGCAATTTGAGCAATAAGACGTGATGCAAAGTCCCTCAGAGCCCAATGATTATCAACATCAGGTCTTGTACACAGCTGTTTGCTGACAATGCAAGAGCAAACTGAAGGAATGAGCTCATGCAGCTATAAAACAATGTGTTTGTTATAGAATAAAATGGCAGAATTTAAAACACTTTTAGCAAAACATAACAACTGTAACTTACATATTTTTCTAGAAAAAGAGTCTGATTATCAAGTAATGCTTTCACCATCCGCATTAAATAGATGAGAAGTGCAAGATTATTCTGAACGACATTTACTTTAACCTGAAAAGGATGAAGAACGAATTCACTTACAAACAGTTCAGAGGTATAATTATGTAAGTTATATTTATTGACTCAGATGAAACAAATATACAGATAAAAGTATTTAAGTTTTCATTCAAAATAATGCAGGACTTACGCCTTCTGAAATGAACTGACTCAGACGAGGTAGCATTTGAAACAACCCAGGGTCAGATGCCAAACTTTGTAAAGCTTCCTGAAAGTAAAAAATATAATTAAATAAACAATAGAAACAGAATTCTATGCAAAAAAAAAAAATGTAAGGAATTTTGTAACCTTAAATTCATAATGGTAATTTGTAATTAACGTTTTACTAGAGCAACACAACAGGCTACTGACGACGGTTCGGGATCAATCCCTTAAGGGAAAGAAACGAGGACAACATGAACAACACTTTTGAACCATGGTCAGATGACGAAGCAACACCTGAGCTGGCACCCATCCCCCATTCTCCAAACTTCCCCACCAACCCAACATGAGGACTTTCGGCCACGACAGATTTAAGGTGCACTAACCGCTTCTACAACATACGCTTACCAACATCCATGCCCGGAACAGGATTCGAACCAGGAACCTTCTGATCTAGCAGCTAACACTTTGACCCCTATACCGGTTGATTGGTTCAAATTTATACTGACAAAATTTGAATTTTGAAGTGTTAATATGTCTGCAGATCCGTCATTTGTACTTAAAATATACATGCGACCGTTAAGGTAAGTTTTTACTATACATTTTTTTTTAGTTACAAAAAATCTTTATTATGTTAATCTTTCTACTATCTGACAAGTGCATAAGAATCGCAAGATTTAACTGTGAAATTTGACAGAAATGTCTGGATGTTATTTGCCTGGAGCACTCCAAGCATATTTGCTCAGAATATAACACTGCAATTCAATGACTATGAAGACTGGTCTATTCCTTTTTATATCTAAAGTTCTCTCTATTCAATGTTTATTTTTTTATCATAGTTTATTGATATTATTTAAAGCATATTTTCAATAAATACACCCTTTACATTTAATTTTACATTTTAAAATAGTGTATCCAAGAAATACCCATGACCTTTCACGTTGTAGTAGCAACCGCTGGAAGGTTAAATTAGGACCATGTAATTTAAACCTGAAAGAAATCGAATTGTAAACTGGAAAGAAATATCACTTGCAATCAGGGTTTAGTGGAGCTGGAATGCCATTCTCGCACTATTTATTCTTTTACCAGAAATAAATAAGAAAAAATTGTATAATACCACTCCATTCAGTCCCTCCACCATCCCTCCCAATAATACCACCAACGTCAGAGTATTCCAGCACAATGGATACTTTATCAACAAAAAAGGTATGTTTACTAAAATGTACACATAAACTTGGAACAATTTGTATACTTAAAACATCTGGTTTGGAAAATAATAGCTTTCCAACATAAATCATAATAAAGACAAAGTATTAAAAAAAATGACAATTTAAAAAAAAAATCAAAACCACAAGATTTTTTTAAATTTAATCTTTTGACCAGGGTGTCAAGATTTAAATCACTTGATTTAAATCAACGATTTAAATCATGGTTTTAATCAAATTATTATTATTTTTTAAATCATTGATTTAAATCACAACCAATCTTACATTTTTATAACTAAGTAAATACACTCTAAAAAAAATCACAGAATTTGTCAAATGCTTTGAACTTTCTGCACACATAGTGATTTCAGCACTAATGGCTACACCTCGTACTGATGAGCTTTTAAAAAAAATTGGCACTGGACACTTGCAAATAATCTGAGGTGTCTATGGACTAAGTAATCTGTTGAGCCAGGGATTCTGCCAAACAGTAAAGAAAAAAATAAGTTGACATCTATTTGAAAGTTTTTACAATGTTCATGCATAATTTTATGTTACAAACAATAAAGCAGTAGGCTTACATCTACATAAATGTCAAGACAGACAAAGAAAATCCCCACAAAGTAGGCCTAAACTACTTGTTACCTCTTTAATTGATTGACCAATGGCTTAGCTATAGTGATTTTTCAACTACTTTTTTTAAATTGAGACATAAATACAAAATAACACAGTTAATGTGATTAATAATTTATTAAATAAAAAATTCAACTGAGCTTTAAATTTGAAAGGATGAAAGTTTAAACACAATGAACATCTTTTATTTTGCAAAATGCACCCTGAAACAGTCACCTTTCACTTAAAGAGTAGTGACCCATCACAAATATTTATTTAATCAGACTCATTTAGGTCTCACTTACACTTACTGATACATTTGTTAACATGATTATGTTAATTTACTCAAGAAAAACTATGGAGGATGTCAACTTGTGTTTTAAATGTATTGTCATGTAACACACAATGATATTTAGTAAAATAAATATTAATTTATCATATCACAAATTCCGATTGTTTACTTAATTAAATATTTGTTTACATGTCATGTCCGAAACTCAATTTTTTATTTAACAAATTTATAGGCCCTACAGAAATGTAAATAAAAAAATCCGATTTTTGATTTAAATCAAATAAATCCGATTAATTGATTTTTTTGAAAAAATCGTGATTTTTTTACACCCTGCTTTTGACTATGGCTATAAATATAACTGGCGCAATTCTTATAACATTTAAGGTACAACTGCTGTACTAGCCATAGTCTAAATTCTTTCTTGGTGCGATCAAGGTACAAGTGCTGTACCGGGTGTAGTCTAAAGGTTAAATCGGAATTTTATGACTTTAATTCCTTGCCTGTACAAATTTAAATTTGTTGTACATGGAGTCACAAATCAGCATAGTTTCAAGATAGCTTCGATTAATGTTAAACATTAATATATTAAGTCCTCCGGAAAGTTCTGCGGTTTTTCAAATCGAAGTATGCGTTATTATTATTATTATTTTGCTACCACTGATAGGAGTGACCTTGAATGAAACAGGTGTTTAAATTCGGTCTTTTCTGCTTTCACATAATTCTAGCATGAGTTATGGTATAATTTTTGTATACTTGCAGTGCAAAGAATGAAGAATCAAAAAGTTCATTTTCGTTAAATAATGCTCTTTTATTTTAAGAAAGGAAAAAATGCTAGTCAGACTGCTTGTTAAATATGTGCTGTATATGGACAAAGTGCTGTTTCTGAAGACACAGTTCGAAGGTGGTTTGATAAATTTAGACACGGGAATTTCAGTCTCAAAGAGAATGCCCATTCTGGACGACCATCCTCTGTAAACAATAACTAATAAAAGGTATTAGTGCTGAAAATCCACTACACAATTCAGGAACTATCAGACTAAATATTCCAAAAAGAACAGTTCATGATCATCTGAAGAAGTTTGGGTATGTAAGCCACTACTCTCCTCTCTCTATGTATGGGTATCCCATACTTCAAACAACAGAATATGTTTGCTCGAATTTCGGCATGTTATTCTTTGCTGAAACGAAATGAAGCTCCTTTTTTGAAACAGCTCATTACTGGAGAGGTGAGAAGTGGATACTATACAATAATGTTACAAGAAAAGATCACGGGGTAAGCCAAATGAACCTCTCAAGTAACATTGAGAGGGGGCTGCATCCCAAAAAAGTAATGCTTTGTATATGGTGGGACAAAAAAGGAATTGTTCATTACGAATTGTTACCACAAAATCAGACAATAAATTCAGAAAAATACTGTTCTCAAATGGCAGTATTAAAAGCAGAAATTGAAGCAAAGCGGCCAGAACTGACCCATTGTCGAGGTGTTGTCTTCCACTATGACAATGCGTGGCTCCACATTTCGCTGAATGTCAAACAAAGACTTATTGAGTATAGCTGAGATGTTTTGTGTCACCCTACCCCATATCACCGGACCTTGCCCCTCAGATTTTTACCTCTTCAGGTCACTTCAAAATTCTTTGAATGGCTTGGAGTTCAATTATTTGTAGACTGTCAAATAGCACCTTGATAACTTCTTTACAAATAATCCTAATGACTTTTTAAAAAAGGAATATTCCAGATGCCGGAAAGATTGCAAAGTCATAGAACAAAATGGTGCTGATGTGATTCAATAACATTTTCTTAAGTTTTTGCACTGCTTTGTTGGTATGTATCATAAAAGAAACACAGAACATTCCGGATGACCCACTACATGATGTATAACATTAAGGTATTAGGAAATACAGCTTGGTAAATTTTTGAAAGATTAAAATGTAACACAGGATTTAGAAAAGTTAATCAAATGGTAGAGTACATAGAACAGTCCCATAAATGCCAAGCATAAGCAATGCTTTTCCACCTAGTTCTCAAGTGGTTTAGATTACTCTGAGTTTAACTCAAATTCTTTCAATTTCTTTCTAAATTCAAATTTCTCAAATTCTACCTTCAACATGTAGTTCACAGGAATATTCCAAGCAAACAAAAAGGGCTTTTACATACCCTTGAAGAAAATAAAGCCTTTTCTCCATGAACAAGTGTAATGGTAATTCATCAGAAGAAGTCAATTCAGTGGAACTTTGAACTTGGAATTAAAAATCCCTCATTGTAATCGTCATAATCATTCAAATAGCTTTCCACTTCAATCCATAATATATTTCTTCAACATACTAATTCAATCATCAAATGAGAGAATTAACTTAATTTACTTTCCAAATTTCAATTCCATAAATACAGAATAGTTATGCTAGCTATGTAAAGAATTCCAAGAGATCAATCCATAAAATTTTCCAATAAAATTTAAATACAAACTAACCACCAAAAAACTTAAACAAAATGAAAATACTAAAATTGTCCATTATAAAGATTTATGTGGAAAATTGGAATGATTTTATGATATTGCAGAAAACCTTTCTATAGTGTCTGTCTTGCAAGTATTTTTTTTCATTAACACACACACACACACACACACACACACACACACACACACACTATAATACTAAATAAATAACTATAACATCTTAAGAATACAAGTTACCATGATTTTAATAATTTGAGTGAATATATGGAGAAAAACGTTTCAAAATTGGCCATGTGCAATTAATAATAACATCGAATGTTTAAAACAAAACCCACACTAATGAACAAGCTTGTGAGTGACACCTGTTGGTTAAGGGCCCCAAGAGGGAATAACAGTTGTCAGATAATTAATCGAAACAAATCGAAAAAGGTCATTAAGCTTCTTCAAGGGAAGGATGATTTTTAGGGTGAATTGAGTATCAGCAGTTTTTAATTTGTTTGAAATAAAAAAACATGCATCTTGTTCATAGTTATTTCATTTTCTACAGAATGCAGAAAGAAAAAGAAAATTTAATATTCTGATTTAAATCACTGATTCTTTAATAAAAATCACTTGATTTAAATTAAGCTGATTTAAATTGGCATCCACTGAATAAAATTTAAAACTAATCCCTTTATTAGGGCATTTTCCCTTTTTTAATCAATATTTCGCCGCTTTTAACCAATATTTAGCCTATGCACAGGAGTTGAAGTGGTCCATCAACTACCCTATTTTCATTCCAGCTTAAGGACTACTTGTTAGTCTCCGCCTAGCCCAGCAGGATTAAGGGATTGATTCTCAAGACCTGTCGTCCAGTATGTGAAGGATTTCAGATGTCAGAATTAGTAGTGCAAGCTGTCAAAAATGTAACATTACCAATAAGTAACATCAGCACCTAATCCTTTACCTAACAAATGTAGAATCTAGCAATGAGTGGAGCTTAAGAGAATTAAAATTGTATTCAATGGATGAGAATCAGACATTTTCCATAAATATTTATAAAAACACATAAAGATGGAATTGATACTAAGATGAAACAGCAAATACATACAGGTCACTATTTGTATAAAACTGGTCTTTAGTTATGTGTAATTAATAGTTGAGAAAAATGTTTTTAATCAGTCCTTCATTAATTCTTTCGTAGATCCTTAATTAATAGTTTGTGTAACCCCAAAACAAAAAACATTCTATTATAATTGGAAAGTATGACACTGTAGCTAAATTATAGTAACTTACAGCTCTTCTGGATTCATCCGAGCCAACACATGCTTCTGTAATTTCTTTATAATACAATTGCTGCTCCTAAAGGGAAAATATAAGAAACATTAGGAAAATAGCCTTTTATCATCTGTTAATTACTTTATAAGAATAGCATCATGAAAACCAACAATAATACAAATCTTACCACAGATAATTCATGTGTCGCCAGCTGTTTCAGGCGAATGATCTCAAGATGCTTTGAGATATCTTCTTTCGAACCTTTATTGGTTGGACTTGAACCTATTTTGGGCAGCTTAGCATTTGGATCCATGCTTTCATGTTTTTGTTGGTCCTTTGTAACTAAAAATAAAATAAGCCTTTCATTCAGCAAATAAATATGCATTAATAATTCATTTTAATAAATAATAAGTGAACAAATACTCGCCCTCTTTATGTTAAACTCAATTAGACAAATTTTTAAAGGATAGTTCCACAAAATTTTTTAATTTTAGGCATTTAGCCTGAAATAGAATTTCTATTTTAGGAAGATAATTTCTATTTTGTAAAATTTTACAGCCATAGACCACCATTTACTTTTGTTTCACCATCGTTAGGCAACATAATTAGAAATTAGAGCAGAAAGTAGTACCAAATGTACATTTCAGTGGTACCAAAACATTTTCTCTCAGGCTAAAATGTTCCACATGGTCTAATTTTAAATTTAATTATTTGTATACACATACAAATATATACAATGTAATGACAAGGTCATGAATTTTTGAATTTACACGTATTGAAAGCAGTGTAGATTGTTAGATTGAAGAATACATATCTGTTCAGAATTTGTGCCAAACAAGCAAACAAATTCAGATAAAATTAAGTAGAAAAAAATAATGAGGATCCCAAAATTCAGTTGTACAAACAAAACTTATGTTTGAAAAATACGACTGATGACAGCAAATTTCAAACCCTGCAAAACACAAACTATTAACATTCAGAACATAGAGATAAAAGTATACAGCTTGTTTGCCATCGTAGAACAATGAATAGACCACCAAACCTGTAACTATTAGTCACATGCTGTACTGTTAACCCAATATGGTGTACTGACAATTATTGTTTTTCAGGAAGATTGCAATTACAGTAACAAATACCACTTTGTAAGGAAATATGTGCAATAAAAATCTGTAATCCTAAACGAAGTGGGGTGAAGATTGAAAGGAAGATATTCTTAAGTAACTGTAAGACATAAATATTTCTTTGTTTGAAATGTTTTTAAACATTTTCCTAAACTTCTATCTTGTAGCCAGCTTGACAAGGTAGGTTAGTATTATAATTCATGTCATACTAGAGCAACAAAACGGGTTATTGACGACAGTCCGGGATCAATCCAGCTTGACAAGAATGCTTAAAACTTTTGAAAATATGGTATTCAGCTATATAACCTTTCATTCTTTGTAGTGTTACATAGTACTTGTCTTTTGTTGAAATTATGTATATAAATCCATTCTAAGATTTTGCATATTAGTTAGCACAGTAAGTCCCAAATTCAGATGTTTTGCTAAACGCCGTTTCATTTCTTTTTCTCTCACTTTTTTCTATCCTATTGCCTCTTCACCCTTCCCACAAATTTTGAAGAACTAGGCGTTCTACCGGGACCAAATTGATGAAACAGCACAAAATAATGGACATGTTCAAAATAAATACCACACAGAAAAATTCGAAGATTTAAAAATAAAATTTGTTGCATTGTATTAAAAAAAAAATTTTCCTGTCTTAAAAATTATTCCTATTTATATATCTACATTTTATACATTCCTATTTATGTATTGCAAATGTGTTTTGGACGTAAATAATGTGCGGACCAATTCATGCAGAGGTATTTGATTAGGATTTTTTAGACAAAAACTGAAAATAATCCAAAATGGACAAGGTCCAAAGGATTCCAGATTTTGGTCAATTTTTAAGTTCAATTTTATAGATAAAAGCTTGGTTGCTAATTTGAAATGGGCAGTTAGAAACATCACATGATCAATTTTGGTTATAATTTAGATTTTCTTTTATCACAGAACCCGTGATTTTTTTTAAAAGTGAGCTTCTCGTCTCAATGCTAACTATCAGACTACTTGCACACATATCAATTTCGGTCAAGCGATAAAATATCGTATCATAAATTCTTTGGTGGCATGAAGAAGAGTATGGGAGCTCGCACATGGTTCGATGTACACACGACACAGTCTCTGTTTTGCTCTCACCCACTGCCAATACAACAGACAGCTGGCGTGGTTTAATTTTGTTCAAGAAACAAAACAAATCCAAAGTTTTGACTGGCATTACAGCTTTTTTTATTCTCTAGTCAAAGTTTCTATATTCGCGATCGTTAACGATAGTGAAAATTTCAACGGATTTGAAATCTGCAGAAAATTTTACACCAGAAGGATACCTTACAAATGCTTATCTTTAAATAAATAATTTTTCCATTGTAACTGCTATGACTTATTTTGGGGGTGACACGAAAAAGTGCCAGCACTGTGACTAACAGTCAATTGTACTGAGATTGTAACTGTTAGATTTTTGCAATGCGAATTTGATGAAGATATTCATATCATACACAAAAAAGGACTATTAGAGGTTTTTTATCTCCATGATCGTTAAAGATAGAGTAAAAATTTTAACGGATTTTAAATCTGTGGAAAATTTTATACCAGATTGATTCTTCAGGTAGTCTGAATTTTACGCAAATCCTAAATTCTGTCACAAGCAACGACATGCTGGCCTGCTAGTATGATATAAAATATCTTTCCCATTTCTAGTCTAAAAATAGAATTTCACCCATGCTGAGTCACGTGCCTGAAAAAACTTCCTTGATTTATGAAAACAGATAATTCAGTAATCCGAAACTGTACGTTTTCATTCTTGTACATACAGTGTCAATTGTATACATTTTTAAATATAATGTAAAAGAGAAAATGTACGGTGATTCCCCTACAAAAACCTTAATATTTTCTTAGCCTTTCTGCATCAACCCTGAGACAACTTCAAACAAACAAAACCCCGGAGACAAAAAATGTTCAAAGAGGTGGAAATCTTTCATGTTTCTATAGTTTACACAAAAAAGCAATGGGACGACTTGGTAATGAATCGTGGATTATGACTTTCACTCATGCCTTCAATTGCGGTTAGTCAGATATATATCATGTGGTATCAAAGCCTGTAACACCTCAGAATGACGCTCAAATTGCGCAACTGCCATGAAGGAAACTAGTCTGGACAAGTTCCGACGCAAGACAAAATTACAGAATAATGTTCTAGTAAAAAAAAATCTAGTACTTTCAAGGACTTTTTACTAAGTTTCATAATTTTCAAGCGACCCTAGTTTGGGAAAAAGAATTCAAGGACCATGGGATGTAGTAAATTATGTATTTTATACAGCATCAACATCTGTAAATTGAAAATCATTTGACATTTACAAAATTGCATATAAATAGAAATATGATAAGAACAAAAGCTTACCAGGAGGTGGGTTTTCAGGAATTGTTGGTTGGATACCTTCGATGCTCAACCAGTGAGCTGAAATGAAATGTAGGCATTTAAAATGTTAAAAAATCCATGTTGAATTTAATACTATATTATGCAATCAAGGAAAATTTATGAAAGTAAAAGTGAATTAATAATCATAGATCTGTGAGACAAACTATTATGACAAGCACAATTTTAACTGTAGATGACTTGTATAAAAAATAGCAGTTAATTGAAATGGTAAATGAATAAATTCATTGAATGCTGATTGTTCTTTGCTGAGGTATGTAACATTTTTTTCACTAGTGATATACGTTAAAGTAGTACTTTTGAAATAAACATTACCTTTGACAGAAATATCAAGAGGAAGTTTCGGCATTTGAGCACCTACAACATCACTTAATTCCATTTCCTTTTCTTCAGTAAAGTAAATCTCTCGTCCTCCTCCACTGGCAAAACGGAAAGGAACAAACTCTGGAGTACAAAATCCATATAAAGGCTGCAAAGAGGAAAATATAAATCTATAACATAAAACGCATCCTCTTTATAAAATCAAACTAATCTAAAACCCTCAAGAACCAGATTGGAAAACATTGCTCATGCATGGCTTGATTTTATTCAAAATATGAATGTTTAATGTAAATCAAGACTATCTAAAAACTACACAGATTTGCATGTCACATGTCCAACAAATTTGAACTTGAACATGCGAGGGATGAATTAAAATCATAAAAATCTGATTTAAATCAAATAAATCCAATTTTTAGGACTTTTAAATCATGATTTATTTTCCATCCCTGATTCTGAGAATTTTGAGTTGTAAGGACAAAGCTAATTCAAAGACAATGAAGCCTATTGATGGCATGTTTAATGTACAATCATTATTTACAATTATTCCACAGTAGATAACTAGCATTTGAATAAAAACGAGTGATTTCTACAGCTTGTTGTATTCTTATCTCTATGGGCTATGGAGCTTGTTATTCATATAATAATAAAAGTGTCAGTTCAATTCTGAGCAAAAAACCTTAATGCTATAATCTGTAAGACGCATCACATTTATATTTAATGCAAAGTTAAAAGAAAATATAGTTTTGCGAGTTTCATACTTTGGGTTTTCTATTGTGTTTTTCTAAATAGGGTTATGGATCATATGCTAGAAACATTACTATATTCAATACCTTTCTTTCTCATTCTTTTGTTAACAGTTCTAAAGTTAATATTTAATTTTGCTGCTAATCAATATGAAATTAGTAAATAGTTTGCCTTTTAAATGTGTAGTGTATGAAGTGCTCAGATATGTCAACCTATAATTGGCCATGTTAGGAATAAGAGAATGTAAGGCATCTAGATTAGCAGCTGCATAATGCTGGGTAAAAGTTTCCACAGGATAGCATAAGGAAACCATTTAACACAATGCCAGATCATTTATTGGAACATATTGCTCCCAGAAGGGCTTTACAACTTTCTAATTTGACTTTTGGTGGAATTCTAGTCCGTTAGATTTGATGCTGTGATTATTTTATTTATCACTTTATACACATAGCACATGCATAGTATTCTGAATGAGTATAAGCTTTGAGGTGTTTCTATGTTCCCTGACATTGAAGTCAGTTCAAAACATCAGCTAGTGTTCTTTTTTATAAAAAAGTGTGTATAAATAAAATTTTATATATAGTTTATATAAAATTATAATATATATAAATATTGCATATATAATTTTATATATAAAAACATAAAAGTTTTTATAAAAAAGTGTAATTTCCAGTTATTAAAGTTTTTCCTCTTTGAATTTTGGAAAAATCACAGTTAAGGCTACGATTTTGGTGCGACTTTAAATTTCTTTGACAAGCCGCAGCCATTATAGCACAAGTTTTACAATCTTCAAACAAAAAGAATTAAGAGCCTTTTTAAGGCATTTTCAAAGGCTACGTTAATCAAAGATTACAAAAGATTAATATATTAAGTGAAGAAACTTTTACAAGTGTAAGAGTTGGGTTACACTCACTTTTAAAAACATCAATTTTAGCTAATCTACAAACATTAAGGTCTTCACTTTTTAAGGTACTTAATCTTAAACAAGCAACAGTGATCTATTTTTTAATGCAGTAAAATATTAAATGTTCTAGTAAAAAGTAAGGGTTTTTCTTTTTAAGAACTTTCAGCTTTAACATTACAGTACTATCTTTCAATATTAAGCCTTTTTAAGGGCTATACAGAAAACTAAAATAAAAAAATCAGGTATTTTTTAAGGCTCGTGAGAACACTTATGATGGGCAGAAAAGAACACCACATTGTAATGCGAACTGGACTTTTCAGAATGTCGTAAGATCACAATTTAACTACCTTTCAGTTGGGAAAGGGAGGGTTCATCACTAACCTGATGACCACATTGTATAATTGTCATGAGATTTTCAGTAATAATTTCACAATTAGATGTAATAAAACGTGGAAATCCATAATTATTGTATGAAAATCCATAGTTATTAGCATCTCTAAGTGGAAGAGTCAAATTGTTTTGATGATCCACTTCAAATTAATTTAATTATTAATTAATTAAAATTAATCCTTTAATTTTAGAATTTAAAAGGTTTATCAAATATAATATAATTTTAACCACTTTTAATAAAATTACGATAAAATGTGGCGTCGTATGGAAATTTGAAATTATAGCTACAACAACAAAGTTCATTTTCATTTCAACAAACATAAAAATTCAAAGAATAAAAAATAACTACCATACCTCAATATTTTTTACTTTTAATGTGTAGTCAATATCTGCAATACTCAACCTCTTCCTCTTAGCATGTCTCATAAACTTCTTTGAATCCTAAAAAGAAAATATCTTAGTCATGAAAGATCCTAACTTTTAAACTTAGCAATATAATTTTTTTAACTTAATGAGCTTAAACTTATTAGATACATGCAAAAAATTCAACACACAATAATTACATTTCAGAGAAAATAAAATTGATGCACATTATGGATTTAGGAAATAAAGCAAACTACACTGCTGGCCACCGTAAATGCAACACCCTGAAGGAAGCATGCAAATAATATGAAATTTACAATATGCATTAGCGGAGGTGAGATATACAAATGATTAGAATTTCAGCGCAGACGCACATCACGCACGCCTGTGGCGCCACTTAAAAGCGCTATTTAAGGCTTGGAGATTTCGACGATTTCAAGTACGGCAATTGTCTTTTTCTTGTGGGTTTTTCAAAAAAAAAGATTAATTATGCCTTGTAGAAAACAGCGATCATCTTTTGATCAAGTATCCGAGTTCGACAGAGGAAGGATACTGGCCTACTGAGATTGTGGATTATCTTTCAGGGAAATCGTTAGTCGTGTTGGACGAAACCAAACAACTGTAATGCGGATATGTGATCGTTGGATGCAGGAGGGTACGACGGACCGACGTGTTCGACCGCATCCACCTCAGTGCACCACTTCACGTGATGACAGGCATATTGTGCGTATGGCAGTGACGGATCGCTCAGCCACATCATGAACCACAGCACAGCACATTCAGTCTGTAACGCATCATCCAGTGTCTGCGCATATCATTCGATGCCGTTTACAGCAGAGTGGTCTGTCCGCAAGACGTCCATTGCTTCGTCTACCCTTGACGCAGAACCACAGACATCTCTGCCGCCAATGGTGCAATGAAAGAAGGATGTGGACAGCAGAATGGAATGAAATTGTCTTTACTGACGAGTCACACTTCTGTCTGCAACACCACGATGGTCGGATTCGGGTCTTTAGACACCGTGGAGAGAGGATGCTGAACAGCTGCGTTATGCACCACCACACTGGTCCTGCACCAGGTATTATGGTATGGGGCGGTATTGGATATCACTCTCACACTCCTCTAATACGCATTGCCGGTACTTTAAACAGCCAGCGCTACATCTCCGAGGTGTTGGAGCCAGTTGTCCTTCATTACCTTCAGGGCTTGCCCACAGCCATATTTCAACAGGATAATGCGCGACCACACGTGGCATGCATTGTTCAAGGGTTCTTCGTCAATTGCCAGATTGAATTGCTTCCCTGGCCAGCTTGCTCTCCGGATCTTTCGGCAATAGAAAACATGTGGTCCATGGTTGCTCAACGACTGACCCAGATTACATCCCCAGCTGCCGCACCAGATCAATTTTGGCAACGTGTGGAAGCTGCTTGGTCTGCTGTACCCCAAGAACACATCCAAAGTCTCTTTGAATCCATGCTGAGGTGTGTGGCAGCGGTGATCTCCAACAATGGCGGCTACTCTGGCTATTGATTTTGGCAGGAACCACACTTTACAGAAGTTTATAAATCTAATCATTTGATACTTGGTCAACATGTTATCCACAAAATAAATTTTGTTGTGATATCTCTTGTCTTTCTTGGTGTTGCAATTTGGGTGGCCAGCAGTGTAGTTACAAAATTTCCACATTCAAATATTAACGTTTTACATCTGTGGGTTGTGGGCCTGAGACTGATATATAAATGTTTTGTTTACTATAACTGTTTCAGCCCAAACAATGAAGAGGGTTAGATAAAAGGTGGGTTAGAGTTGAAAAAGTAATAACCTATCTTGTTACAATCTACTTCAATTCATTAGAATATTTTCATACATGCTTTGCAATGAAAATTTTAAAATAGCAACGGAACACATGGTGAAGCTATCTTAAGTTCTTAATCTTCACATCAATCAAAAGATTACAAATCAAAACCTAATATACCTATCTTCCTTTTAGTAATGAAGAAACGATTTTTCAATATAAAGCAATTGAGGAAGAACAAAGACAACCAATATCAATGGACCTTGCGAGGGCCTACAGCAGCTCATTCATCTCATTGACTACTAGTATCAAAAGATTTCTCTATTCATGCAATTCTATGATATGTGAAGGTAATTTTTTCCATGTAAGTTTGTCAACACACTCAATCCATTTGTAAACATGCTTTATATTTAATAGTCACATTTGTAAACAGAAATGTGGAAGGAAATCAAATTAGTTAGGTGGTATTATCAAAAATGTGATGAGGAACACATATTTACAACAGAATTTCAAGAGTTTGAAATGAATAACATTGCCCCAGACTAACAGTACCACTTCCTTCCAAGATGTGAAAATTTTAGAAATGAAAATGGATTCCATCATTGGGACATTGGCGACAGTCCTGGATCATACCCAAAGGGAAAGATCTGAGGATAACACCATGTAATTTTGATCCATGGTCAGATGACGCATAAAATACCTACAGGAGGAAAATAAACTCCAATTGCACGTCAGAAGCTACATAGGCTTTACATTTTGTTCAAAAGAAAAGTAGTAGTTAATATAAAGATTCAGGTCTTAAGGAGAGAAGAATTACATATTTAACTGAAAACCTCAAAAGTATTTGTCAAATAGTTATTAGGGTGAACCAGCCAGTTTAACTGACTACTTAGTGCTACTTTTTCATGAAAAAATTACCTTAGAGTTAATTTGCAATTGCACATTCAAGATTTTTAGTATTTAGAAAAATGTTGATTTAAATTAGCAAAAGTACAAATTTTAATGTTTGATAGTTTATATATTTGGAATAGTGATTGGAACAGTAATTTTACCACTATCTATCCAGTAATGACAGCAATTTATTTTTCAAATAGGAACACTTGTGCGTATACATGTGATCACAAGTACATTTGCATGAATAATGGCTAAGCTAAACAATTTTTACATGATATACTATGGCCCCGTTCACATGAGGCATTTCAACGTGTGTATGGCAAGGCTACCAAGGTCCCGCCGTTAAATTATGTTTATTTATTCCTCTAATTCAAGTATCTATCTTTGCGACCTTGAAGAGTGGGACCCTGATAGCCTTGCTAACGCCCGTTTAATGTGCATTATGTGAACTAGGCCTAATTGCTTTTATACAATATTTTTTTACATTTTCCAAGTTACCTTAATGTTTTCACAAATTCTTCAATGCCAATTATATAAGTCCGGACATATATTCTCTTTTCCATTATTTGTTTGAAAATTATTTTCTCTTTTAGTTTGAGGTAACCTGCCCCTTACTTTTTTTTCCCTCCAACTATTTTTCATTTCATCCCTATCTTTTACAATATAATAACCATCTTTAAGATGTAACTTTATGGATCAATCTTTCCCATTTCGAACCATTCTTTAGCGGTAGGATTCAATAGGGTATATAGGTTCACATTAGGCATTTCAACACACGTTTGGCGAGGTTCCGCTTTCCGTAAGTATTAAAATTATGTTTTTTTTATTCCTCTAATTTCTTTTTTAATTCCTTAAATTTAAATTTTTGTAGACCCTATACACTGTTTTTAAAAAATTATACATAAATTTGTTAAATAAAAAATTGAGTTTTTTTGACATGACATGTAAACCAATATTTCTTTTTAAGTAAATAATCAGAATTTGTAACAATATTTATTTTACTAAAAATGAGTTTTTTGCATGGTAATACATTTAAAAAATGAATTTTCAAAATAAAAGCAAAAGGTAAAACATTTGTTAAACTTTAAAACACAAGTAGACATCCTACATAGTTTCGATTGTGATTTAAATATTGACATCTGACTTTTTATTTTTATCGACGAAAAAACAAATTAGTGAACTTCAAATTGGTGACCCTTTCAAACAGTAGTCCATTGCCTGTAAGAATACAAATTAAATTTATTGTGATATTATCTAGTTTGCCTGTTTTAATGAGAACTGTGAGAAAATGGTCAATTACTGGTTGGTGGTCAGGGACTTGCTAGTTTACTCTGTTAAGCATAAAAACTTCTTTTTGCAGAAAAGAATGTATAATACAGGCTTAAAAGAAAAGGGGCATACAAAACATTGACACAACATGGCAGCATTTCACATGTGGTAATAATGCATGTAGTAAATTCGTTCTACGTTTTTACTTTCACGATACAAAACAAAATCAATATTAAAATTTGTTTGAATTTTCATGCAAATATGTTGCTAATGCATTCAATTTAGGAATTTTTTAAACGATCGGAAATATTGAGTAATTAGTAATGCATAAGTTTTTACACCGGCGAATGCAGTGTAACAATTGTAAGTAATGTACCATATTCTGTAAATGATATAAAGTATCAGCATCTTCATGAAAAGGAAATATAAAGGATGTCATAAAAAACATGCTTTTAGATTTTTAAAGAACACATAACTTAAAGTGGTCAGTTTGTAACACGCTAAGAAATTATACTAACTTGTATCAGTATTTTTAAACGATAACTAATATCATCAGCAAGGAGTTTCGCTGCGTCATCGGAAATATTTGAAACACCAATAGATTCTGCAATAATCTTAATGGATTCTTGAGACAAATGACTGGAACTTTTGAACTCTTTTACAGGAGCAGCCATTTTTCTGTGTTGCACTGTTGTGCTGTGTCTATTGACGAGTGTTGTTACAATTTTTTTTAATTTAGGTTTGTCTTCGGAGGTTTTTTACTCTCTCCAGAGCGCTACTTGACTCAGACTACTCATTAGATTTTTTTTTACTGTTCAGCGCGTCTGGCAGAAGGAATAAACATCAATTTGATTGGCTCTCAGAATATGTGCGGGATTTCTTAAGTTGTCTTCTGTTTTATTCCTCTTTTCGCACTTTTCCTCGTTTTTCAGTCTTAAGGGACTGATCCCGGACCGTCGTCAATAGCCCGTTGTGTTGCTCTAGTACGACGTAAACAAAAAATTACCAATTACCAATCGTTTTTCAGTCAAATTATACGGCCGTGGCCAACTTTTCGTTGACCACGGCCTGTCACAGTTGTGATAATTTTTATCCGATTGACGTACTTGCATCAGTTAGAGTGCCTATAAAATACTATAGGCACTCTAGCATCAGTGTCTGAAAGCAAACTTCCAGACCTGTCTAATAAAATTCTTCCTATAGTATATATATTCCTATGGTGTATATCGAGATGGTATGATTGAAACATTCAAACTTAAATCATGTATCGAATTTTCGGAATTTACAGTGTCCTAACAGACTATAGCATTGGAATTCACAGATCAAAATCTCCTGTGTGAGAGTGTAAAAACCGAAGTATTGGCATTTTGAACTGTTTGAGAGACATATTTCCTATGGGAAATAGTGATAAAATTTTTACATTTTATCGGAATTTTCAAAAAAAACTAACAAAAAATTGTTGTCACGGTGGAGATATTACAGAAAAAATATGGTATGATATTATTATACACCGAAAATATAAATTAGCAAAAGAGACTAGGTATGAACGTGGATCGTTTTTACGTATTTGCCATAGGGACTGGAAAAGACTTAGCAAATAAATATTAGAAACCATCACTTGGTACTAGAATAAGCATCATCCATCTGTTTAATAGTTCTCGTCATCTGACAGTGGTTCAAAACTACGTGGTGTTGTCCTCGTATCTTTCCCTTAGGGGATTGTTCCCGGACCGTTGTCGGTACAGCTGCAGTCTACATTTATAGCGGAGGCAACGGCCTTGGCGACTTTATGGCGCACTGCTAAAGTCGCCAAGGCAAGAATTATTTGAAAAATATTTTTCTTTTTACAACGGAAAATGAAAGCTTTAAAACACATTTGAGAACGTTTTGAGAAAAATATTTTTGAAAAACTTTCACAAAAAGTAGTAAGTTTAAACACATTTGTGAATCAGCAGAAAAACTAAGCTGCGAATGTTGGGTAAGAATACCCTGAAACTTATCAATTACACTAAATACATTTGAAAATAAAAAGATTTTTTAAGAGAAAAAAAAAGCAAGAAATAATACAACCTGATACGTCAGAACTGTTCCGGGAAAAAATGATAAAAAACAAAAACTCCACAAATGGCTAAAAAACAAAACTCAGAAACGTTTCGTGAAACAATATTATCATGAAATAAAATTCCACAACTGTAGAAATACAAATGATGATGATGTTCAATGGAACACCGCCCGCCCATAAGCATAAGGTATGTTTAGGGTTGCGATAGCAACCCCACCCTACTGTGTTTTATTGAAAGATAATAAAATTACATTTTAGTAAAGAAGAGTACTAACTGTACTCTATAATGTGCCGTTTTTTATACCGTTTTTTAAGTTTAATCTCCGAGTCCAATGTCCAAGCCCAGTGTCATTATGTTTTTAATTCTTTCCCCAGTTCTTTTGTAGTAATTTTCTGTTAGATTGTTTATAGTTATTAGGAAAAATCTTCATTCTAATGTTGTCCCACTCTCCGCATCTATAGATTATGTGTTCCACCAATTCCTCCTCTCGTCCGGATTTACACGTTTTTTCCAAAAAATCTGTGCTGATACTCCCCCAGGGCTCCATGCCCCGTAATCAGTTGGTTAATGCCAAAAGAGTCCTGGAGTCTTTTAATTGTGACTCTGTTGTATAAATTATACACCGTTCTTCCCTTAGTTGAGTTGTTCCAGCACGAACTGCCACTCGTTTATGTGTTCGTCCTTCAAGAGTCCCTTGATGTTTTCTCTGGATCTCTTAATTAGCAAGTCTATATTCGAACGTTGAGTGCAACGTTGAGATAACCCCGGCGTGCGCTTTAATCCAGATGAGCTCTATTTCCCACTGGTGGTCGGATATTGCTTTCTTTAGTTGTGCTATAACGGGGTCCATGTTTGTGCATCTGTCTAGGGCCATGAGTACCGATCTTGAATATGTTATTATCTTTGCTTTTCTATATTTGTTAACTTTTATAGTATTGACTGCCTTGGTGATTGCTATTAGTTCCGCATCATATACGGTGGCATGGTCACTTAACCTTATATTTTTATATTGGGCTTCCCTTCCTTTTTCGCACACCACAAAGCCGCAGCCCACTCTGATCCTCATTTGGACTCGTCGGTATAGGTGGTAATTTCACCCTCCTCTCCATCCTAACATCTCCAGGGTATTTTGCTTGCTTCCCATGGTGGGGGGATGGTAATATTTTCTGTCCTTACATCAGTTGCCAGGATATAATTATTCCGTCAATAATTTGGTTTTCCTTATTCCTTATTAACCTGTCTATTTTGACTTGACTTTTCAATGTACGGTCAATCGCGAGCGGGACGCAACCAGCTAGAATCTGTAATGCCTCGGTGGGGACGGTTCTATAGCACTTAGTAACGGCAGTAAGACAAGCTTCTCTGATTTTGTAGAATTTTCATGTTCTGTTTGACTTGATTTTTAAACCATTCTTTTGCTCCCTAGGAGATAGTTTTCTCTAGTGCCTTAAGGTACATGGCCTTTTTGACCTCAGGGTTCAAGCTTTAAGTAGCTCTAGATATTCTGTTAAGTTTACCTTGTATCTTTATAATTTTTCAAGGATATAGTTTAGATATGGTATAAATTATAAGTTCTTATCAATGACGATTCCCAAGTAAAGCTCTTTTTTATTTTATATTTGATGTTTTCTCCATCTATCTTAATACGCGGAATGTGGGAATTTATTTTCGGCGATCCACGTGTTAATTTCATGAAGGGCATCATTGGCTGAGGATGCAAATTTGTAAGTTGCGGTTTCTCTTATCATTATGACAATGTCGTCGGCGAATGCTTGTGTATTGGTATTTGCCCCCAGATCCAGGTCGAGTTTATCATTGATATATATTATTCAAAGTAGGGGACCCAAACTCGACCCCCGTGGAACGCATTGATTATAATTTTTCTTTACATCTTCTATTGTTGCAGTTCTGTTGTTCAAGAAGTTGCCTATGATGTTTTTAAGGTATCGGGGTATGTTCAGATTATCTATTTTATTCTTCATGATTTCCCAGTCTACGCTGTTGAATGTACTCGCCATGTCCAGGGATATGACGCATATGATTTCTTTATTGGTTGTAGCAATTAACGTCCATGGTATTAAGTTTGTTTTTGATGGCGTCAGTGGTTGAACTGAATCTTCTGAAGCCAAATTGTCTTTCGTTTAAAACTTTTCTTGTTTCCAGGAAATATCTTAGCCTGTTTGTCATTATTTTATCGTATACTTTCCCCCAACATGGAAGCATATAACATAGACATATAAGTCTGTAGGCATCCAGTGTTTTGGGGTCTTTATCCTTTTTCGGAATGAGAATGACTTTTGCCATTTTCCAGCTCTCTGGGAATATGCTTTTTCTTAGAAGGCTATTGAGTATGTTTCTGAATGAAGATTTATTTGTTAGGTAAATCTCCCGAACAACTGCGATCTGCAGTCCATTCATGCTGTGTAGAAATATAAATAAATGAACCAATGATGTCAGAGAAAACATTTATTAAAGGAATAATGTAATCAAGGGATATTTTTAAATTAAAATAACCAATGGAAGCAAAGAAAATTTTTCAAACAAACCAATGAAAGCACACGACTTTAACGGATTTTGGAAGGACTCTCTAGAATGATCAAAATGAAAATTGAAAGTTAGCGTTTGCTGAGTTTGCCTTTGATAATCACAATAACCTTAAAGACAGATGGGTTGCCTTAGACCCTGTGTACACATCCGGTTTTTCAACGTGCGGCGCCGCTGACCCAACGCAAGTGTGGTCTGAGATACATTAGATCCAATGGAGTAGTGTACACATCCCTCCGCCGCCCTGCGGAGATCCACGTCCAACTTCTGTGCAATTTGTACCGCAGTTCTCCACAGCGCCGCAGGTCGCCGCACACGCTTCTCCAGGCTGAAGTTCCTTGTTTTCATAAATAAATGGAATATAAATAATAATTAACAAATGGTTGTATCCAGTAACGTCTATTTTGTTTCAAAATATACTTTTTTTTACACGAAGTAAGCGAAGTAAATACATTTTCTTTGATAGAATTGAGTACTTGCGTCATTTCACGGTTAGGGAGCTGGGCTTCTGTTCCGCAGCGGCACCGCACGTAGAAAAATCGGATGTGTGCACCGGGCCTTAATTTACCATAACTCGCTCCTAGAAGTGCACCAAAATAAATTGCCAAGGCCGTTGCCACCGCTATAAACGTAGAGTGTAGTTGTACCCATTCGTCAATAGCCCGATGTGTTGCTCTAAAACAACGTTAGTTAAAAATTACCACATCGCTGTTGAATAGTTCATTAAGATTACGGCCGAATCATTACATTGTATAGTGTTGTAACTTTAAATTGGTATAATATGTACACTCATTGCCATAAAAATTTGAGCACCAAGAAAAAGTCGTCAAAATGAAACGAAATTTTACACATTTAAGTACTACTTTGATAAAAGTAAGTGATTAGAAAATCAAAGAAAAAGGATAATTTATTGCAGAAAAAAGTACAAATGAACGGAAGTTTTAGTACTCTGTTGGACCCCCTCTAGCGCGAATGCACGATGCGATACGATTGTGCATTGATGCATACAAGTTCCGTATGATGTCCTGAGAAATCTCGTTCCACAGTTGCTGTAAACACGCCTCTCGTTCAACCAAACTCGTAGGGTGTCCAACTTGCCGTCCCAAATGATCCCAGATTTGCTCGATTGGTGACAAATCTGGGGATCGAGCAGGCCATGGAAGGGTGATAATGTGGCGGAGGCTGTCTTGTGACATCCTTGCTGTGTGTGGCCGAGCATTGTCTTGTTGAAAAATGGCTCCTGGGAGCCCTGCCATGAGTGGCATCACATGTGGCTGAAGGATGTCATGGACGTACCGCTGGGCTGTCATTGTGCCATGGATCAATCATAGGGGTACGCTGTAAAGCGAAGGCAGGATTGAGGCGTTCACCACGGGGCCTCCACACACGAACACGATTGTCATACTTTGACAAGGCCGTGATTGTGGTGATAATCATGCAAGCAAATTAGTTATGCAAAAAAAAACAGGACATATCAGGTAATCAAGAGAATATATAGTCACAGAATTCAAGGAAATTTTACATAATTGATCAAAGATACAAAATAGAGACAAGCACTGCATTTTTAATTGAATAAAAATAAGAATGAAATTAAATTCAATAGACCTGTCCGGTGTCCAATCCATCCCCCAGCACTTCGATGGTAAGTACAAGATTTCACGTCCAGCAGTTCCAGGCACCCAGAGACAACCCTCCAAAAAAAAGTTATTTTTCCTCACTTGGCACACTTAAACCCGCGTCATGTTTTTCGGTATTTTTCCATTGGACCCCAAGGATAGCGTCCCCACGGCAGGCTGTCCATTCCGGCGGGCTCATTGCTCGGGCAAATTTCCCGCGCGAATTGCGCCAACCCCAAGCCGAAAAGCTACCCCCGCGAGGAGTTTTCGCTATCATGTTCCCCTTGAGGTCAATGTTCGCTGTGTGGAGGCGTCACTGGAGTGTGTGCTGCTTGCTTAGCTGGACACTCTTCCCTCTGGCCAGAAAAGTGATCCGAAGTCGTGAACATTCACCTGGTTCCTGGAAGTATCAGTTCATCTGTAAAAGTGGTAAATCACAATAAAAAGTCTTTGCGAGGCGGCTTGAATTGTGTTATTTAAGTTGCACTGTATATTGGACACAGGAATGGAGCTAGGGATGGAGTGGACATAGAACACTTCAAGTATTATAGAAAAAATACAGGGTGGTCCCGAATTCATGGTACAAACTTTAATGGTTGGTACAGGACATTGTAACAATGATTTATTGTATAGGAATGTATAGTCGCAAGTGACGCGGTGAGGCGTAAACAGGGGAAATAAAAGGAAAGAGAAATGGAGTGATCGGTTGGTATCATTGCCGGTAGAGGGCAGTAGATGTCTAGCCGCTGTTGAACATGATGCATCGCAGTAGGGAAAAGCGCCATTCACAAGTGTGCTGCCGTAGACGATGGTTGACTTTACGTATGCAGAAAACGCAGACATGCATTACATGTACGGCCGTGCAAATGGTAACGGCAGAGCTGCGTTACGAATGTATCGCGCGGAGTATCCTGATCGACGAATGCCGGATCATAGAATTTTTCAACGGTTACATCGTCAACTTTGTGAAACAGGTGCGTTCGACGTCAACAGACATGGCGCTGGTCGAGTAAGAGCTGTACGCACTCCAAGGCTGGAAGAAAGCATCTTGAACATTGTGGCTGATAGACCCGAGTCAAGCACAAGAACTGTTGCGCGTGACGTAGGTGTGAGTCATCAGACTGTATGCAGAGTGTTAAACGAAAATCGCTTACACCCCTTCCATTTTCAGAAAGTACAAGCATTGAATCCGGCAGATTATCCTCGCCGCGTGAACTTCTGCCTGTGGGTGATGCAGCAATGTGCGTTGCAGCCGGATTTCGTAGATTATGTGCTATTTACAGATGAAGCGACATTTTCACGCGAGGGTGTCTTTAATGCGCACAATTCCCATGTGTGGGCAACCGATAATCCACATGCAACGCGTCGACATGCGTTTCAACAACGTTTCAGTATTAATGTGTGGGCTGGTATTGTGAACGACTTTTTGATTGGCCCATACTTACTACCCACGCGGCTCACTGGCGGAAGCTATCTTATTTTTCTGAAAGAAGTGTTACCACAACTGCTGCATGATGTTCCGATCGCCATTCGTAACCGCATGTGGTTTCAGCACGATGGGGCGCCAGCACACTTCAGCATTGATGTACGGAATTACCTGAATGCCACGTTTGGTACTCGATGGATTGGGCGTGGTGGACCAGTCCCTTGGCCACCCCGATCTCCCGATTTATCGAGCCTCGATTACTTTTTATGGGGACATCTAAAGCATCTTGTTTATGAGACTCCAGTTGACTCAGATGAGGATCTCGTCGCTCGCTTATCTGTAGCTGCTGCAGGTGTGCGTGAAATACCAGGCATCTTTGAACGTGTACGCCAATCGCTCCACCGACGCTGTCAAGCATGTATCGATACTGGTGGACGCAATTTTGAACAATTACTGTAAACATGACACTTGTCAACAACGCTTTCAATAAAATCTTTGTTTTTCCTTTCGGCCGTTATTTCCCCTGTTTTCGCCTCACCGCGTCACTTGCGACTATACATTCCTATACAATAAATCATTGTTACAATGTCCTGTACCTACCATTAAAGTTTGTACCATGAATTCGGGACCACCCTGTATATGTAGGAAAGATCATCAGACTCAATCCCACAAGTGGTGAAAAAAGTGATGGAAGCATTGATACCTTTAACATTTTATTTATTGTTGGAAATTACAGTAGCAAGGGGTCTAGGGGATTTTAACAAAATAGAGATTTTAGGTAAATATCTAAGGACAGGGGGTGATGTTGGAGGGACATAAACAAAAACAGAAACTCCGAAGAGCGCTAGCGCAACACGTCCGTTTTCAAACGTTGGAGAGGGGGTAGTCACAAAATAGGTGGGAAGAACTCCCTTAGTCAAATGTGACGTTATCTTGCGGTCTCCAGTGCTGCCATCTGTTGAAACGCGCCTGGGGGCAAAAACCCCTACAGATCGGCCGTCCTGACACAGTCGCTGACCACAGCGGTGCACCAGGAAACCAATGTGCTAAAAGAAAGAAGCTTTAAGAAAAGTTACCAACTGAAAACAGCACTGGACATCGGCTTACAAATTCAGCTGGCTTAAGGGTCCATCTTGACACATTTTCACACATCACATTCTGGATGTTTGAATGGTTGTCCTTAAACGAAAGGAGTATATGAGTATTCAGAAAAATTACAGTACTAAAATAAAAATACAGTTAAAAATTGTTGTACAAGACCAATGTTTGGTGTCGGAAGTGGTATAATATACACAAAATACACATAATTTGCAATATTCCAAAAAATACACGATACGAAATATAAAATAAACAAATGTATTATACGAGAACATGAATAAAATTTAATTAATACTATAAAGGAAAAAAAATGAATTCAGTCTGACTAAGCAAATGGTTTCATGAGATCAGCTGAAGTAGTGGTTTGATTAGGGCCGGCGTGATACCCCACTTTGGTTACTTCGTACCTATCTTTTGAGTTAACTTTCGAAACTTCGTACGGGCCAAAAAATTTAGGTCGCAGCTTTAATCCTGTGCCGAACTGGGTTCGCTGGATTGCTACGAGATCGCCCAGTTTATAGATAGTAGCTTTCTTGCGTTTCTTATCATAGTACTTCCTATTGTCGTCTTGGATCTTTTTGATATTAGCCTTCGCATCTTGTCGGAGAATATTTCAATCCTCTTGATGGTTTTCCATCATTTCTTCCATAAGAATATCTTTGACAATTATATCTTCTTTATTGCGCATTTTGATGCCAGTCAAGAGTTCAAATGGAGTGTACTTGGTACTACGGCTTACTGTGCTGTTTAAAACTCGCTGTAGTCTTGCGACATGCCTGAACCACTTAGTAGGTTCCTCTAGAGTAAGTTTCGTCAAAACAGGGATAAGAGTTCGGTGAATCCTTTCAACTTGTCCATTCCCACGAGGCACTCCAGTGGCTATTTGTAGGTGTTGGATACCTTCTTCTTTACAGTATTCTGTGAAAGCATTGGACGTGAACGCTGAGCCTCTGTCAGATATTATCCTAGCAGGATTTCCAAAGGTTTTTTGTTGGTGCTTCAGCTTTTCTAGGGCATCTTCGGCTGCTACAGACTTTACAGGGAAGAGCCAGACAAATTTAGTAAAGGCATCTACAACAGTTAGGATATGTTGGTAATTTTTGTTAGTAGATGGCATGGGCCCTATAAAATCCACGTGATAAGTGTTTAGCGGAGTCTTCCTTGGGAATTGGATTTAAAAAGCCTTCCTTCCTTCCCGCTTTCTTATTTGCTAAAATACATGGAATGCAGTTCGTGATGACACTTTGTGTCAGGGTGCGCAGGTTTGGAACAAAGAATTCCTGCTTCACTATATCTTCTGTTTTTTCAACTGAAAAGTGACCCTTTTCATGAGCCAGCTTGACCACTTCCGTCTGCATATCCCTGAGAGCGAATATTAGTTCTAGACCGTTCTCATATTTGTACAGAATGTCATTCCTTGAGAAATATTCATGTGAACCGCTATTCTCTATTAAGAACTTAAGGGTAATGATATGGTCATATTTACATTGAGCAACTTTTAGTCTAGCTGTAACATTGTCATTGATTATGACCATCACGGGATTCCTGCTCAAAGCGTCAACGTGTCGCATTCTTTCCCCTGGTCGGTGAACATTTTCATATTCAAATTCCTCCAGGAGCAAAGCCCATCTCGCTATCCTGGTCACCAGGTCCTTTTTATCCATCGTCTTCTGGAAGGCGGAGCAGTCCGTCACTACTTGAAACTTGTTGCCCATCAAATATACACGCAGTTTCTTCAGTGCTTCCACTACTGCGAGGACTTCTAGCTCATAGCTGCTGTATTTTTCTTCTGCCGGACTAGTCTTTCTAGAGATGTAGTGGACAGGATGTAGTTTTCCGTCATCGGCTTCAGTAGTGGTCCGAGGCCGATGGTTGTTGATGAACTCCGTCGTGAAAGTTTAGTAAAAGACTCAAAAGACACAGAGTCAAAATTCTATATTTGGAGTATATTTTACTAAATTTAATCGGTCGTCACGTAAGTTACATGTAGTATAAAGTAGCAATTACATTTGGATAGGCATTCAAAAGTGTAACTTTCCTCCCACCGGCTGTATAAAATCTTTTCTTGATCTCCTCCTCTAAAGATGGATTTTATCTTTTAGTTGTCTCGGTAACTATTTATTGCTCTGACTTTTTTAATTGGCTTTTGCCGCACTTCCTCGGCTTGAAATCTTCTGGACGTTTCTTTTAATTGAAAAAGCTTTGTTCTTAGGTTGCCAGCTTGGCGTTTTGTATGTAGGGTTGCCAACTTGGCGTTTCACTTCTTGTAAGATGCGAGATGGCGAACCTTACATATCCCTCCGGGGAAGCACATCCATCACTTAAGTCATAAGTGATGATGCTGCTGCCAATCGCCATCTAGAATCATAACTAAAAGTCATAATCAATTAGCTGGTCTTCATTACGATATCCAGTCCTTCGAGAGAAGTGTGAGAGCTCAAAAAAAATATCTACATTAACATTCATGAACTGAATAAAAACTAGGGTTCATCAATTTTGATGCGCGATAAGGCATCTGCATTGCCATGCTTACTACCCTTTCTGTACAATATATTCATGTTATATCTTTGCAATGCCAAAGCCCAACGTGCAAGTTTTGCACCCTGTGGCATTCCCTGGGTCAAATAAGTAAGGGGGTTATGATCGGAGACAATTTGGACTTGTGCTCCAAATATCCAAGTGTCAAATTTTTTCAACGCACTTAGAACAGCATACGCCTCCCGTTCGATAGTGGCCCAACGAGTTTGGCATGGGGTGAGTTTTCTACTGTAAAAGGCGATAGGACGTTCTTTTCCGTCTTCGTCTTGCTGAGCTAGACACGCTCCAATCGTTGTTGCAGAAGCATCGGTGTACAACTGGTATGGCTGATCTAACACTGGAGTATATAAGAATGGAATTTCCGTCAGCCTTTGCTTCAATTGTTGGAAGCTTGCTTCCTCTTCATCACTCCAAGGTATTTTGTTGGGCACCCTTTTCTTTGTTAAGTTTGTTAAGGGTAAAACCAAGGACGAGAAATCCTGAATGTACTCCCGATAGTAGCTTGCCAGACCAATTATGCCTCTTAACTCTTTCTTAGTAGTTGGACGTGCTAAGTTCTGCATGGCTTCGATTTTCTGGGGATCTGGTGCATGTCTTCCGGAACCTACAATGTGTCCCAGGAACCTCACTTGTTTTTTACCGAACTCGCACTTTTTAAGATTGACTGTTAATCCAACGGTCTGTAGAGTTCTCAGCACGTCTCTGATGTGACGCAAGTGATTCTCCCACGAGCTGGAAAAAATGGCCAGATCGTCGATATACGCACGGCAGTACTTTCTGTGTGTCTTAAGTACTTTGTCTATGGACTTTTGGAACGTACTTCCAGCATTTTTAAGTCCAAATGGTAAAACGTTCCATTGAAAATGACCAGAGTGTGTCACAAATGCCGAATATGGTTTAGCTTCTTCTTCTAAAGGGATTTGCCAATAACCCTTTGTCAAATCTAGAACGCTGATGAAAGGAGCACTACCAATTTCAAATAGTAACTCGGTGGCCTGTTGCATTGGATAAGCATCCGGGACAGTAAAACTGTTCAAAACTCGAAAGTCGACGCAAAGTCTTATACTTCCGTCCTTTTTGGCCACACAGACGACTGGGTGTGCCCACTCACTGTCACTCTCTTCAATCAGTCCTTGTTCAAGTAACTCTTGGATTTGGCGATCCACCTCGGTTTGTAAGGCGATGGGAACCCGATAGGGATGCATTTTCTTTGGCACACAATCTTTAGTTAGTTTGATTGAATGTCCATCAACTCTGGCTCGGCCAGGTCGTGCACTGAAAATTTCTCGAAACCCTTCCAAGGTCTGAACTAATTGGTGTCGCTGTTCTTCGCACAACGCCTCTGTAGTCTGGAACACATGACCCTTAATATCGTCTGCAGATTGACTCTTATTTCGAGTAGGGGCATAAAAGATTTCCCCAAAGTCCTGATCTTGTTCGAAAATCAACCCCACCTGTTCAACTCGGGCTATATAAGGTCGTAGTTTGTTGAAATGCAGCTCTTTTCGGCTTTTATCCTCCATCTCGACCAACGCAGAATGAGGTCGAGTTAGCTGGATAATAGTTGCAGGTCCTGACCAGTTCTTCAGAAGTTTGTGACTAGAAGATGGAATAAGGATCAGTACCTTATCACCAACCTTGAAAGTCTTTTCTCTCGCTCTCAGATTATATTTAGATGTGTAATAGCCTTGTGCCTTTTCGGCATTCCCTGCGGCAATCTCGTGTGCCGTTTTCATCCTTTGACGAAGGTCTTCTAAGTATTTTTCAACAGAAGGAGATGCTCCTGTTGGAATTTCGGTTTCTCCTAACCAACTCTCCTTAATTAATTTTAATGGACCTGGAGGTAACCTTCCATACACCAACTGAAATGGCGATACTCCCGTGGTACTGTGAGGTACTTCTCTGTATGCGAATAGTAATAAAGGGAGATGAATATCCCATTGTCGACCATTTTCTTGTATGTTCTTACTGAGCATATCCTTCAGGGTTTTGTTCCATCTCTCCACGGCTCCCATGCTTTCTGGATGCCCCGGAGTTGAAAATCTTGGTGACACCCCGATAACTTGCATGAAGCCCTTGGTGAGCTGTGCTGTGAAATTTGTCCCTTGATCGGTACAGATAGTTTTAGGATACCCCGTCTGGGAGAAAATCTTCATCAGGACGTCGCAAGTTGTTTTCGCAGTAATGTTCTTGACTGGTATAGCTTCCGCCCATCTCGTGCACAAATTCACAGCACAAAGGATAAACTTGTGCCCTCTCGAGGATGGTGGCTCTAGTGGACCAATACAATCTACACTCCACACTTCAAAAGGATTTTCAGGTCTCACAATAGGTTGGATAGGAATTCTGTCATTGTAAGTGGTACCTCTACGTAGCTGGCAGACCTTGCAGCTTTCACAAAAATGTTTGACATCAATCTTGATATTCGGCCAGTAAAAGGAATATTTTATCCGTTGTTTGGTTTTCTGTTCTCCTAAATGACCGGCCAATGGAATTTCGTGTGCCATTTTTAGGACATAGGGCCTTTTAAATTTAGGCAAAACTACCTGCTGAATTTTCTCTCCTCCTACGATTTCTGAGTGTACCAATAACCCATCTTGCACTTCGAATGCATTTCTTCTATTTCTTGCTAATTCCCAAATATCCTTTAAACTTTCATCTTCCAATTGAAATTGCACGAACTCGTTCCGTTTCTCATTAACCCCAGGGTGATTTGCGGTGTCACTACGGGCCAAGGTAAGTTCGTTTAAGGACGAAACTGAATAAATTTCTCCAACTCGAGAAACCCCTTCTTGGCTAATAATATTGCCATAAAGTTCCACATTCGAGTTTAAAGCGTCATACGTTGAAACGCTTACGAGCATGTCGCTTACTAATTTTTCAGACACTGCACATGTCACTGGGATTTCTCCGTGTCGTCCGTCATTGATTTTCACATGGATTATCTTGAGAGGTGCCATTTCTGTCTCACCAAATGCGGATACAATTTTAATTTTTCCTTCCCCTTCATTTTGAGAATCCTCAATCAGATCAGCCCGGATGACTGAAATCTGCGCTCCAGAGTCGATAATACCGTCGAAGATATTATTACCGCTTTTTAAACTCACTATCTTGAGTTCATCAATACCTCTTTGGTATTCTACAGGCTTTGTGACTGGAACGGTCACTTTTGCCGTCAACATCGATGGAGGCTCCACCATGTCTTCTCTTGCACATGATGTTGTAGCGTCATGGGCTCCAATATTGCTCACAACTGCTGAAGTTTGTCTTCTTCCTAGCTTAGGACATGCGTTTCTAAGATGCTGAAATGATCCGCAAGAATAACACTGAATCTTCTTTCTTCCCGCTTGATTTTTCGGACTCGTATTACGTTGATGAGTACTCCTCTCGTGAAACTGTCCATATCTAGCAGGAAAATCGGAGTTCCTTTCTTGAAAGCGTCTTCTTTCTTGAAAATGTGAATTTCTTTCCTTATTTACTATATTTTCAGGTGAATGGAATTTCTTCTTGAACCCTCGAACACTTTCGTATTTGTCAAGGAGTTCCGCTAGAGTAGTATGAGATTTTATTGTGCTCCACTCATCGACAAAATGCTCTCGCATTTCCGGAGGTACCTTACGTTTGAATTGGTCCGTAATTACCAGATGCTTTAACGTTTCGAAATCCGCAACCTCAAGACCTTGAATCCATTCTTCAAAATAATTTGTCAATTCAAAGGCAAAATCCTTCCACGATTTATCTTCAGTCCGCTTGAGCTGGACAAATTTCAATCGGAAGGTTTCTGGGCTTAGTTTAAACCTTTTTAGCAATAACCCTTTCACGTGACTGTAGTCATTTGCGACGGCCGCTTCTTCTCTAGCAATTAACTGAGTAATGTCGTAGGGTAATAAACCCAAAAGCTGTGACACCCAGTCCTCCCTTTTTATGTGAGCATGTTCTGCCTGCCTCTCGAAAAGAACCAGATATAGACTGATGTCTCCTTCTTTAGGATCGAACTTCTGCATCACCCTTTGTAAATCGTAGATGTGCTTAGAGTTGCTCGAATTCCCTTCATTTGATGGTTCTGTATTGTGACGGCCTTCCATTTCGGGCCTTAGCTTTTCTAACTCAAAAACAGAACGTTTCTCGAGCTCCATCACAAAACGTCTTTCTTCAGACTCAGCAGCGATGCGCTTTTGCTCAGTTTCAGCAGCGATGCGCATTTGCTCAGTTTCAGCAGCGAGACGCTTTTCCTCACTTTCAGCCAAGAAACGCCTTTCCTCGGCATTTTTCCGATCTGTTATGATACTGTTTAAAAGATTTTCGGTAAACTCCTGTTCATATTCTTCGCTGTTCAATATTGAGTTCTTTAAATCGATGATTTTGTGTTGCGGCAACACATCTAACCCTAATTCATCTGTCAACACCTTCAAATCCTCCTTCCTTGCTTTCGCGAGATACGCCATCCCAAACGAATTTAATTCAGGAATTAAATTTACGCCACAGAATGCAGAAATAATAGAAGGGGGAGGGTGGAAACCTCACTCTAAATAGTCTTAAATTATATTTATTTTAACTTTACGCCTTAGCAACAAGCATTCGCAGAAATCCCCGTTTACCAAAACGAAATAGTTATTCTCTAACCCAATAACACAAAAAGTATCTAGTTCTGATGAACTGTTTCTCAATTAACCATTAATCTAATTAACACCTGGTGTGCTAGTCAAAATTTGCATATATTAATACAATAGTACACATAAATAGCATTCACATACCTGCATTACCGAAACGAATGTAGTTATTCTTTAACTCAATAACACAAAAGGTATCTAGTTCTGGTGAACTTTTTATCAATTAACCTCTATACCAATTAACACATGGTGTGCTAATCAAAATTTTCATATATTAATACAATAATACAGATAAATCGCATTTACATACATGCATTACCGAAACGAAAGTAGCTATTCTTTTTAAAACCAAAACGCAACAGTTATCTAGTTCTGATGAACTTTTTCCCAATAAACCATTGAACTAATTAACACATGGTGTGCTAAATAAAATTTGCACTGTGGTGCACATAACACGTAAGTGTTCTAAACAAAAATGAATAGCATTATATTTCAACAAAGTCTACTTTCGCTCCGTAATTGTGTGGGAGTTGCATGAATTAAAAAAATAAAAACTCAGGATGAGCTCTCACCTTCATTTCCAGGGTTCGACGATCCATGATGACTGCGCCAGTAGTGGTCCGAGGCCGATGGTTGTTGATGAACTCCGTCGTGAAAGTTTAGTAAAAGACTCAAAAGACACAGAGTCAAAATTCTATATTTGGAGTATATTTTACTAAATTTAATCGGTCGTCACGTAAGTTACATGTAGTATAAAGTAGCAATTACATTTGGATAGGCATTCAAAAGTGTAACTTTCCTCCCACCGGCTGTATAAAATCTTTTCTTGATCTCCTCCTCTAAAGATGGATTTTATCTTTTAGTTGTCTCGGTAACTATTTATTGCTCTGACTTTTTTAATTGGCTTTTGCCGCACTTCCTCGGCTTGAAATCTTGTGGACGTTTCTTTTAATTGAAAAAGCTTTGTTCTTAGGTTGCCAGCTTGGCGTTTTGTATGTAGGGTTGCCAACTTGGCGTTTCACTTCTTGTAAGATGCGAGATGGCGAACCTTACAGCTTCCTGCAGTAATATGGCACCAAATCCGTGCATACTGTCGTCAGTGTGTAATTCGGTTTTTCATCCTGGCCGAAAGAGATGTAAAACTGGACCTTCGGCTAGTAGATCCTTGAGTTTCTGATAGGCATCCTGTAACAATGGTTACAATGGATATTTTCAGATTACGGATCGTATAGTGGGAGTTTAAAAATATTCACTAAGGAAGAATGATTAGAGCTTATTGTGCGTTGGTTTTCCGTGATTGTAAGAAAGACAGAGTTCTGGTGACAAATGAATCCTTGTTTATTCACTCGAGAGTAAATATATATATATATATATATATATATATATATATATATATATATATATATATATATATATATATATATATATATATATATATATATATATATATATATATATATATATATATATATATATATATATATATATATATATATATATATATGTTATACTGGTAATAATGATAGTTGTCAGTACAACGTTATTCAAGGGCTGGTGGTGTTCCAGCGGGAGTTGGAATGGATACTTATAATGCTCTAGTCTTTTTAATAAGCCACAGAAATAGTCCAAAAATAGAATCGTTACTTCCGTGGGAGGTGACAAGTCTCACTAGAGATATGAAATTGTCAAAAATTTAAGGAGGGGAGAGTGTAATTCAAAACATTTAAATACCTGAGTCGTTGGGCCACGCCAGACGGGACGAAAGGGAAGACTGGTGAATCGAAAACCCTCGTTTTCGCGCTTGAGCATTTCTCTCGCCAAGCAGTGCTTGGAGCGAAAAGATTGGCGACAGCGCTCGTGCTATGGTTGGGTGGAATGTCGTTATACGCCAAACACTGTGCGATTCCACTCCAATTCTGTCGGCCCCAACGGACATGGTAACTTCACACATCTGGTTTTCTCATTAGGGGAGAGTTTCGTTAAGCGATTTTGCAGATGTGAGAACTGAGAAGCGTCTTTCAACTGCCTGCAAATCGTTTCTCTCGTATGGTGTTAAACTGGGAAATTGGGTTCTGTTCTTCGGGATTGGTACTGAATTTTGGAAAGGACGGATGTCGTATGACATCTTCTTCCCTCCTCTTAACTTTTGAGGAGTTTCACTAACTTGCTGGGAACTGAGCACTTCCGCCTGGAACACCACCCATGTCAGAGGATAATTGACATCACTAAAATCAACATAATTGTTAGATAAAAGTACAACAAATTTATACACATTGTAGTCACATGATTTGAATAATAGCAAGAATTTCACAGTACATAACAACTAAATTGCAATAAACCCCATACAGACAAAATATACATAAACAATATAAAATTAAAGAGTCATGTAGGATGACTTGTTGTGCCTGTTATTTTATTGCACTTATGCCGAAAGGAATCCCAATTGAAGCATATTGCACTATGTGAGAGAATATGTCAGAGGGGTTGACCTTAATTTACATTACACTTACCATGGAGCATCCCTACAGTGGCCAGCCACAGAAATGCCTCATGGTTTAGTGTATGGGATGAATGAAGCTGAGGAGGACCTTGAGGTATGTTGGCCAAACATCCCCAAGGACCCTAACTCCATTGTGTATAGGAGGCGAAATCGGTAGGCTGACCTACTTGTGGTCTAACCCTATTGTTGAGTTGGTCTTCCTTCTGAAAGATATACAAGATAGTTATTGATTGTTATCATGAATAATTTTCCCTGTTGCGTAACGACATACTCACCACTGGATCGCTGGAATGGCCCATTGTGGTCAGATTAATACACTCATAATATTGACACAGGGAGGGAGGGGAGGAAACCTGACTAACTTTTATATATATATATTTTTCCGTATATAAGTAAGAATGTAAACAAAAAATATAACAACATGGAGACACATAAAGTAAATAATATACACTCCTGTCTATCTTGGGTTACTTTCGCCTTGGACGGAGATTTGGTCCAGTGTTCTGTTCTTGACACTGTGTGTTGTCATCACTCCCAGTTTCTAAGTATGCAAAGCGGCGTGTTGAAATTTTGAGGCGGTGGTTATTTACTGTGATTTCTGGAGCTGCATGGTTGTCCAGTTCTCTAATGATGCATGTGTGACCATTTGGTTTCTTTATGACCTCATAGGGTCCACTGAATCTCACTTTGAATTTGTCCCCATTCTTGATATATACAACGTCACCTCTCTTTGTGACACGTTGGGCACTGTTTTGGTTAAGCCTCTGTTGTTGAATGCATTGTTGATGCCTCAGATTTTCTTCCGTTTCTTTGCGAATGATCTGTAAGGCTCTTAGTAGGTCATTCGTGTGTCCATCTGTAGTGATGAGTGGACTTGAAACCTCTTCTGTTTCCTCAGTAGTGTCGAAGACTAGGCTGAGGTTACGTCCAAAGTGGACAATGTCTGGCGTAAAGCCGTGACTGCTGTGCTTTGATGCATTATACATCTGTTTGTGTATAGCCACTGCAGTATTGAAGTCTACGCGTCTGTCCGTGAGAGCAAGAATAGTGTTTTTGAGAGACGAGTTGATTCGCTCTGATTGTCCATTTGCTTTTGGGTTCCTGGTGGTTGTGTGGTGCAACGAGATACCCAGAATGGTGGTGATCTGTTGGAAAATTTCAGATGTGAACTGGGTGCCTAAGTCACTCAGTATCATGGTTGGTCTCCCAAATGTTGTGATATACTGCATCAGGCATTTGGCAACCGTCTGGGCTTGAATGTTGCTCATGGGGAAGAGTTCCATGTGTTTGCTGAAGTGATCCAGTACTGTGAGCACGTATTTGTTGCCTTGAATAGGTCCTAGAATGTCCATGGACACGAACTCGCTAGGTTTGGAGGGAACAGGAGTCTCCCCAAAGGGTGGTTTTCTGCTGTACAGTCTCTTGTTGTGACAGCACGATATGCATGATGAGACATAGTTGGCTGTGTCAGCATACATTCCATTCCAGAAGTACCTTTGTTTGAGTAGCAAATATGTTTTGTCGGTCCCGAAGTGAGAAAGGTGGGCTTGTTGCAAAGCGTGTTTCTTGAGGCTGTGTGGCATTACTATTGTTTTGTTACATTCTTTCTGTTTCAAGTGGTTTTGTCTTATTGTGATATGCATGAGTAGGTTACTATTTGGATTAATGAAGAAGTTGTTTTTATCTCTGTGTGATGTTTTGGCAAGGTTGTCCTTGATTTCGATAAGTTCATTGTCTGCCGCTTGTTCTCTTAGGATGTTGGACGTGTTTAATTCATCTGTTATTAGAGTAGCAATTATGTTAAGTTCATGTGCTGGAAGAATTGTATCAAACTCTGGCTCTGGTTGGCCATCTGGTTCTCTCGAGACATAATCAGCAAGGTGGTTTGTTTCTCCTTTAATGTGTTGGAAAGTAAAGGAATATTCAGCAAGCTCCATTAGCCATCGTGCGACGATGTTGGCTGGATTCTCTAGTTGGGAATGGTATTTAAAGTTCATGTGGTCTGATAGGATGGTGAAGTGTCTTCCATATAGGAATTCCCTGAAGTGTTTCACTGAGTTGTGGATGGCCATCAACTCTATCTTGCCGGCATGGTATCTTGCTTCTGTTGATGTAAGGGTTCTGGAATAATATGCAACTGGTTGGAGATGTTTTTCACCCATTTGCATAAGAATTCCAGAAATGGCAATATGTGATCCGTCCGTATTCAGAAAGAACTCCTTCTGCCAGTCTGGTTGAAGGATGAATGGTTGCTTGAAGAATGTCTTTTGTAGAGATTCAAACGAGTCTTGATGTTCTTGTGTCCATAGGAATGTTTTGGTGTTTGCTAGGTCATTGAGAAGTTTGATCCTTTCAGCGTATTGTGGTACTATGTGTCTGTAGTACCCACACAGTCCGATGAATCTTTTTAGATGCCTTTGGTTCTTTGGTATGGAGAATTTAGTGATTCTTTCTGTGTTTGCGTTGCCAGGAGTAAGTCCTTGAGCTGATATTGTGAATCCAAGGTATTGGATTGATGGAGTGGCAAACTTGCATTTTTCAGGGGCTAATGTGAGGTTTTCTGCTTGGAGTACCATGAGAACATCTCTTAGTTTGGTGTTGAGTTCGTTAACTGAGTTGGCAGCAATGATGATGTCATCTTGGTAGCAGTGAATACCATGATGGTTGATTGAGGACAGAACTTTGTCCATCAATCTTTGGAAGTATGCTGCTGCGTGTTTGATTCCAAATGGAAGGCGTTTAAATTGGTAGGTTTTCCATGGTGTTGTGAATGTCAAGAACTTTCTGTACTCTTCTGGTAGATGGATCTGCCGAGTACGCTGAGTTGAGGTCAAGGACAGAGAATAGTTGGTACCCTGCCAAGCTCCTAGTGATGTCGGAAATCTTGGGCAATGGATAAGAACAACCATCAATGACCTTGTTCAGTAAGCGTAGGTCAAAGAGCAAGTCTGAGAGATGGATTTTCAGGTGAGTGTCCTTTCTTTTTCACCAGCACCATAGGTGATGCCCATTCTGCGGAATGTTCTTCTATGATGTCTGCTTCCTCCAATTCTTCAAGATATTCTCTTGCGTGATTTTGAAGTTACTGTGGGATGGGGGTAGGGCGTGGAAGAGATAGGATGAGGGGTGTATTGTGTTGACTCTAGGTTGAACTAAGTCAAGGGTATGGATATGCCCAAGGGTATGGATATTCTTGGAGAAGGCTGGAGCAAACTCCATCAACGTTTGGAGGAGGGTTGATTTGTCTTTTGCATTAAGGTGGTCTAATGCAAAGTCTGTCTGTTTGAGCTCATGGCAAGCGTCGCTGGATGATGGCATCTGTTGCTAGGATCGAATTGACAGGAAATTCTTGGGTTTCCTCCTCTTGAACTGTGATGTTGGTAGACGCTATGCCAAGTCTGCTGCCTTTATTTAGGTGAATCTTCTTGCATCCAATGTTTCTGATGAGGGTTGTGAAGGTGTTATTGGCTCTTAACTCGTTAATACTGTCATGGAGTTCTACTGTGTGGTCAGTCAGAGTTGATTGGAAGAGGATGATGTTGTGTTTAGATTTGTTGTCGTTAACTTTGAGGGTGATGTGTATGTTGTTTCTTGTGGTTGTAAGATGACTTTGGCTGTTGTAGTTACTGTTGCTGTCGTCGATGTGTTTATTCTTTTTATCAGTTTTAGTGTGTTCTGCTATGGCTTGGTGTTGAGTTGTGATTGTATTGCTTGTTGGAGGTGTATTATCCTCACTGGAACATGCTGTTGGTATTTTGTATCCTCTGTTGACGATTGGTACAGTTATATCAAGGAATTGGAGCGTATTTTGTTGGAAGTTTAGGGTGACTCTGTTTTGAAGGAGGAAGTCATACCCTAGGAGGCCTTGGAAGGTATTGGACTTGATGTCTCTTGTGACAAAGAAGGTGTGTCGAATTCTCTTGTTGTTAATGTGGATGGGTATGTCGACACAGTACAGGAATTTGACTTCTGTGTCATTGACACTTTTGATAGTACACTGTCTGGATAGGAACTTGTGATTGATTTTGTCTTTTATTTCATGAAAGATGTGAGCTGGGAGTAGGGAGATGCTGCTTCCACTGTCGATAAGAAATGTAAGGTTTTCTTCGGCAACATTAACATGGATCATGGGGGAGTGATGCATGGTGGTTAACATTCATTATAAGTTGATATGATAACTCCACTGTTTGGGTAGTTGAGTGACGGCAAGGGGAGTTGTTCTGGTCGTCAGCTTCTAGTTTAAATGTGCAATTGTGGTTGGATTGATTTCTTTGGGTACTGTATGGTCATTCAGTGCAGCTGTTGCCACATGGTGAGAACTTGGCTGCATTGGCTGATAACTTCGTGTGTTGGGGTACCCATGTTGTTGTGGTGGGAACATTTGTTGGGTCTGGAATGCCTGGTATGGTTGCCACACTGGTACTTGGGGTACTTCGAAGTGAGCATGGTGTTGGCCAGGTTGTTGTCGTTCAGGTGGCTGGTATCGCTGAGCTCTGTTGTTGAATTGCTGACGTTGTTGTCGCTGTGGCCTGAAGGTGTCTTGTTGTTGATCATTACGGTTCATCACACGCTGGAATTGACGGCAGTCTTGCATGATGTGGCCATTTCGTCCACAGAATACACAGGAGATTGTTGACCTAGTGGGTTCTGTTGGCATCCTTGCCGGTCGTTGTTGTGGCATTTCATTGGCTTTAGTGATCTGTAGAGTGGCAATTTGGTGTGAGATTGCATCGAGTCTCCCATTGATTCTGTTGTCCTCGTGATCGCTGGTGTGTACTGGTGGTAACACTGTAGTGGAACACCCATGGTGTTGTTGTTGCTGCGTTTGAATCTTTTCAGCTATGTTGATGGCTTCGTTAAGTGTGGCAGGGTTTTTGCTGATCAATTTCTTTCTGAAGACATCAGGGAGTGATGCAATGAATTTAGTGAGTATTAGATTGTCAGCTATGGCTTTGACTTCTGGTGTGGTTGTTTTATTGTAGATGGTTTCTGCAGATATCTGCAGGCGATGTGCAAAATTTTTAATATTTTCTCCAGTGGAGTACTTGATAAAGTGGATCTCTTGTTGTTTCTCAGCATCAGATTTTTTATTTTTGAAGAAACTCGATATTATATTTTCGACTTCTTCAATATTGGTTGCCATCTTGCACTGGGGGTTTGTTGAGAAATACTCTAGAGCTGGACCCGTAAGTCGAGCTCCAAGTATGGCTTGCACGGTGGGAAAATACCATTTGTTGATATTGATGACTCGTTTTAACTGTAGGAAGAAGTTGTCTGTGTTTTCTGGTGACCCATTGTAGAATGGAATCAATTCCAATGTGAGGCTGGGGTTGGCCATTATGGTTATCTCTTGTTTTGAAGTTTGCTTTTTTGTTTTAACACGTTTTGATGATCTTTGGGGCATATGTTAAGGTGTGCCCCGTTGGTTGTTATTTCACACAGTAAGAAGTACAAATTAAAATATGGAATGCAAGGTAAAATATGAAAGGTGTGGATTAAAAGTAAGGATAAATTATGAAATGCACAGATAAAATATGTGATTTGGTTTGTGTGGTGTTTCAGAACTACAATGTCTGAGTTATTGTGTGTAACACTTTGTAAACAACAGTAAAGATGAATAAATATCTGGAGGATTGGCGTAATAAACTTAAGTAAGAATATGTAAATAGAACAAAATATTTTATGCAAAATATCAGAAATGAAGGCACAAGTAAATAAATATAGCAATATTATTTAGTTGAGACAGGTTGAAATTAAAATTGGAAATATGACATGATATAATAACAAGTATAAATCAATAATGAATAGTCAATTTCCAATTATTAAATTTAAATAAAGTAATCAAATTGCTTTGTTCCCAATAAATTGTCTAAGTATTGAATTGTATATTACAGTATAAACAACCAGATAAAGTTCCGATGTAAATAAACAAGAATTCAAATCACGCGGGCTCTATCTTTACGTTCATTCGTTGAGGGGGGGGGGGGGGGTAGTTAGTGTGTGACGTCACGAAAACGGTCGGTTTTGCCGCATACTATTGAGCGTCACACCCTAAAGTTGAAGAAAAATAAGAATAACCGAAGTTCGTTATTTTCGCGAAAATAACTACCAGATTTTTATACTGACTGGTCGTATGGCACCACTTATTGTAACAATGGTTACAATGGATATTTTCAGATTACGGATCGTATAGTGGGAGTTTAAAAATATTCACTAAGGAAGAATGATTAGAGCTTATTGTGCGTTGGTTTTCCGTGATTGTAAGAAAGACAGAGTTCTGGTGACAAATGAATCCTTGTTTATTCACTCGAGAGTAAATATATATATATATATATATATATATATATATATATATATATATATATGTTATACTGGTAATAATGATAGTTGTCAGTACAACGTTATTCAAGGGCTGGTGGTGTTCCAGCGGGAGTTGGAATGGATACTTATAATGCTCTAGTCTTTTTAACAAGCCACAGAAATAGTCCAAAAATAGAATCGTTACTTCCGTGGGAGGTGACAAGTCTCACTAGAGATATGAAATTGTCAAAAATTTAAGGAGGGGAGAGTGTAATTCAAAACATTTAAATACCTGAGTCGTTGGGCCACGCCAGACGGGACGAAAGGGAAGACTGGTGAATCGAAAACCCTCGTTTTCGCGCTTGAGCATTTCTCTCGCCAAGCAGTGCTTGGAGCGAAAAGATTGGCGACAGCGCTCGTGCTATGGTTGGGTGGAATGTCGTTATACGCCAAGCACTGTGAGATTCCACTCCAATTCTGTCGGCCCCAACGGACATGGTAACTTCACACATCTGGTTTTCTCATTAGGGGAGAGTTTCGTTAAGCGATTTTGCAGATGTGAGAACTGAAGCGTCTTTCAACTGCCTGCAAATCGTTTCTCTCGTATGGTGTTAAACTGGGAAATTGGATTCTGTTCTTCGGGATTGGTACTGAATTTTGGAAAGGACGGATGTCGTATGACACATCCTTCTGTTCTTTCCCTAACTCAAATGAACTACCTTTTCTGAGAAGATCACTCAACGGTTTTGCAACTTTTGAGTAACCTGGAATAAACTTTCTGAAGTTGCCTGTGAGGCCAAGGAAACTTTGTACTTGTTTAATGTTGGTTGGAAGGGGAAAATTCTGAACTGCAAGCGTCTTTGTATTTGATGGACGAACCGTCCCATCTTCCACGATGTAACCTAAAAATTCTACAGTGCGTTTTAAGAATTGACATTTCTTTGTTTTAATTTCGAGTCCATAATTAGATGCTGTTTGGAGAACACTGTTCAACTTCGCGACACCTTCCATTTCGTCAGACGACGGAATGAACAAATCATCCATGTAGATGATAACGGTGCCCTCCTTCATCAGATCTCTAAAGATGCTATAAACGTACCTTTGAAAAACACTCGGACTTGTACTGAGTCCAAAGGGTACTTTGAGAAATTCATACTGACCATCTGGTACGATAAATGAAGTATACTTGCGACTTCTCTCCTCTACAGTGACAGGAAAGAAACCATTTTTGAGATCTAATGTAGTGAAGACTTTGGCTTCTTGCAATCGGTCCAAAACATCTTCAATGAGAGGTAATGGAAACCTATCTTTGACAAGTTTACGATTCAATTTTCGGTAGTCAACACAAATCCGCGTTGAAAGGTCTCTCTTCTTGACCAGCACAATTGGACTGGCATAGTCTGAAGAACTGAGACGAACGATTCCATCCCTTAACCACTCGTCTATCTGTTTGTTAACCTCTTGCCTTTCGAGAGGTGATAACCGACGGGCTCTTTGACACACTGGAATTTCATCTTCCAAAATTATTTTCATCGAAATGTCAGTAGACTTCGTCTTCCTCGGCTCATAATTAGATATCAGGTCTTCTACGCTTTTCCGAAGACAGCCGTTCTGGATGTGACGAATATCCAATTCATTTCCTTGTTCACTGCATTCATCGATTTGTAGTATCCAGTCAACAGATTCCTTTCTTGGAGCCTCAGCTTCATCGAGAAAAGGAAACGATACTCGACTCAAAAATTCTGATCCAATGATAGCTTCATAACATATGTCTTTGGCAGAGACAACCTGGAAGTCAAGTTGACAAACATGCCCGTTTATGTCAACAACATGTCGTAAAGATCCTTTCGTTTTTGCCTGGCCGTTGCCAATTCCAGACAATACAGAGGTGTTACTTGTTAGTGTGGGTGGATTCTTCATTTTCGTGTAGACGTCCTCTCTTAAGATGTTACGTTTACTACCTGAGTTAAGGAGTGCGACAATCGACAACTCGCCTAGCTTCACTTCCTTCACGAACTTGTTTAGTTCCACGTCCAGGTAAACCTCTGGCATTTCAGCTCCAACTGCAGCCACATGGATCATGTGACTATCAAGGGCTTTCTCAGGTTTGGGGATCTTATTTTCTGTTTCTGGGAACCTTTGCTGGTTCTTTCTGGGGCAAGCAGGACGAAGATGATCTGGGGAACCACAGTCATAACATCAGGGTCTCCTTTGTCCAGGATTTCTGTTTTGGCCAGTTGTTGGTCTGTTCCATACAGGCTCAGGGTTGATGTTTTTTTGCCCCTCTACCACCAGGATTTTCTTTATTTTTATGATTGCCATAACTTATGGTGTGTCACCTATAGTCCCTTCTTTGGAAATTACTCCTCGAGAGGCTCTCTCTCAAACTTTCATATTGATCAAACTTTTCTGCAAGTTGATCTGACTTTTTGAATTGCAGCCATTCCTTGAAGAAATTTTCCTTGATTTCTTCCGGAGCTCGGAATTTGAGCTGTTCGGTTATCAATACTTCAACCAGGTCGTCGAAAGTGTCGACCTGCAAGTCTGCTATCCACTCTCGGAAGTAGCAGCTCAGTTCATGGGCATAATTCCTCCATGTTTTATCAGTGGTTTTGTTGTGACAATAAAACAAGTTTTTCAGTTTTTCTGAGGTCACTTTGTACCTCTTAAGAATGATGTTCTTGACGAAATCGAAGTTGTTGGCATTTTCAACGGATTCTCTAGCAAGCATGTTTGAGATGTCCAACGGCATTACGTGCAACAAATATGCTACCCAGTCTCGCTTAGGCACCTTCGCCATCTCCGCACGTCTCTCAAAGTTTATGAGAAAAAGTCCCATTTCATCATTTTTCTCATCAAACTTGGGTATTAATTGAGCGAGGGGTATTCTAGGCTGAGTTTCCTCTGTGCGCACAGGAGGTGAAGCAGGTTGACTAGCTCGAGCTACTTCTAGTTGAAGGCGTTGTAACTCCAATTGAGCTGTCCTTTCTTCTCTTCTTTCTTCCTGTGCCCTTCGATTTGTTTCATCATCTCTTCTTTCTGCCTCCTTACGATCTTCAATGATTCGGCTCAGAATGCCAGAAACAATTTCTTCGTCGTAGCCGTCACTTTCTAAAATGAGTTTTTTAAGGTCGACTATCTTGCTACCTTCCTGCGGCGTCAAGCCTAATTCATCAACAACCTCTAACAAATCTGCTTTACGACCTTTGGTCAAGTAAGCCATGACGATTGTGTCGGCAAAAAGTACAAAATAAAGTAACAATAATGACAGGCGTATATAACCTAACTTCAAAGAAAACCGTTACTAGGAGGATTTACTATCCTCAATGGTGCTAGTAATTAGAACTAGTCTCAGAAAAAAAATACCTGGAGACACACACGGTCTACCAACGAGAAACACTTCTCACCCAAGACTCTTATTTTTCGAGTCACAAAAACAGAGTAATTTGATTCCCAACGGGGAAACTCTTCACCCACGACTCTTTATTTTCAAGTCAATTTAAACAGAATAATTTAACCCTCAAAGGGGAAACACTTTTCACCCACGACTCAATTTTCGAGTCGCAAAAACAGAATATTTTTATCCTCAACGGGGAAACACTTTTCACCCACGACTCAATTTTCGAATCGCAAAAACAGAATATTTTTATTCTCAACGGGGAAAGTTTTCACTCACGACTCAATTTTTCGAGTCACAAAAACAGAATAATTTGATTATCAACGGGAAAACTCTTTTCACCCACGACTCAATTTTCGAGTCAATCACCTTTCCACCCACGACTCAATTTTTTGAGTCAGTAAAAACAAAATTATTAAATTCAAATAACGAGTGGAAAGCACAGTGACTACCACACACCTCTCCAAGTTCATATGAGCATATAACACAGTAAAAAACAAATCAATACAATAAAAAGTATGACATGCAAAAATATACTACGCACTATCATCCAACATCCACCACAACAGAAAACACACGAAGAATAAAAAATAAATAACTAGTCGAATTCAGACGGCATTTTCACAACAAGAGCGCCAGACTAAACAAAGAGATCAGACTTATTAATTCGTGAACACGATTAGTTTTTAGTATTTGGAGAAGCAAATACGAAATTCAGAAATAATTTGAAGAAAAAATTCTATGTGAGAACACTTTCGTTTCGCCTTCAAAATTCTTTGCGAATCAGTCGCCAAATAGAGAAAATTGAAATTAGTTTGTTATAAACACTTTTAAGGAAATACGGTTGCATGGGAACAAGAACGCTTTTAGTTTTGACATGCAAAGTGATTAAAAATAAATAAAACAATTTAGTAGGATGAGCACATTTTTCGCAAAAACACTTAAGCAGAAATAAAACAGTTAATATAAGTTTAGCTTATCTGAGATTAACGACAAGAGACACTTCATGGATGTGTTTCTTTGTCTTCGGGTCTTTAAGGCGTAGTAGATCTACGATGGTGTACTTTTGGTTTGGGTTTCTCCGTCTCCGGGTCTTTACGACGTAGTAGATCTACGATGGTGTATTTCTTCTATCATCTATCAGTCACAGGACTGCAGATTCAAATCCCGGCCAAGCCCCCATTTTGTAGGAAAGATCATCAGACTCAATCCCACAAGTGGTGAAAAAAGTGATGGAAGCATTGATACCTTTAACATTTTATTTATTGTTGGAAATTACAGTAGCAAGGGGTCTAGGGGATTTTAACAAAATAGAGATTTTAGGTAAATATCTAAGGACAGGGGGTGATGTTGGATGGACATAAACAAAAACAGAAACTCCGAAGAGCGCTAGCGCAAGACGTCCGTTTTCAAACGTTGGAGAGGGGGTAGTCACAAAATAGGTGGGAAGAACTCCCTTAGTCAAATGTGACGTCATCTTGCGGTCTTCAGTGCTGCCATCTGTTGACACGCGCCTGGGGGCAAAAACCTCTACATATATAATACCGTTGGTTTCTATAATAATATTAATATATTGCACAGGTAAACACAAGAATCTTAAAATTCGACAGGGGTTTCATGAGAAATTGTACACGAGCATGAGCTCTGAAGAGACGTGTAGAGAAAAATATAATAGAAAATGAGCACATCACTAGACTTACACAAAAACACAAATAGAATAAAGTATGTAATGTAATAAACAACCTTTTATAAATTCATGAGGATTGTAAATTGTAAACAGAAAATTATCGTGCCCTTTGTGGCACTGAATTGCACAATTGTTTATTGTATCACAAATTGATGAGGAAAAAACAATTCCCAATATTACAGACCTTTACTTGTAAGGACTTGACAGGTTTGAACACAAACCTTTTAAAGAATAAAAATAAAAATAAAATGACCTAATCGGTATGACAAATTTGAGCGACTACCTTTGGCAGAAACTACATAAAGAGTAGTACACTAGGTGTAGTGCCCAAAGCAATACACGTGATGAGGCAGTGTAATGTAAACAGTCTAGAGGTGTTCACATAGGTGATAAGGCTATGGAGAAAAATTCAAACAGGCATTATCAAAATGTTTACATGAAAGGAGAGCTGGACCTGGGCTTCTGAAAATAAACAAACAAACGTGACTGTAACATTTTAAACCAAAAAGTGTTGCATTGTCCAACATATCTGAAATGAAACGTAATTTCTTGAGTAAGAGTAATTAAGAATAACGAAAGAATCACTCATACTCACCCAGACCGAAGCAGTGGGGGACAGGTGATTAATAAGTAAAAATGCAGTAATTGACTAATATGAAAAAATACTATTATGAAATACATGGTATTTGACGACACAAGCAAAATGTACTCATAAGTTAGCTTCAATAAGCATCATAATATGTTTAACTAAAAATGAATGTTATGATCTGTTTCTCAACCAATATGCTGGAGGTAAAAGTTGTTTAGGTTGTGTGTTGTTTGTTTGTGAAGGTGTGATGTGTTGTAAGTGAAAAAATCTGTTAGCTGATAGTTTAAGTCGATGCACATTGACCTTGATTGTTTCAGATAATGGATTGTCAAGTTCCTTAATACAGCAGTTATGAGGATTTGGTTTGTTAACAACTTCATATGGTCCGAGGAACTTAGGTTTAAATGTATCAGTTGATTTTAGATACACAATATCCCCAGTTTTGATATTTCTTTGAGATGACTTATTTAATTTCTGTTCAGTTTCTTGATCTTGAGTGTTTTGTAAGTTATGCTGAACTTTAGCATAAAGTTGTTTGAGGGAAAGCAGCATTTTATTGGTGTATTGAGATTCATTGGTAAAGTAGGTATTTCTTCGTCATGATTGAATGTGTCAAAGATTAATGACTGATTTTTTCCAAAGTGTAATAAATGAGGAGTTGTTCCATGTGTAGAGTGCTTAGATGCATTGTAAATATGTTTATGAGCAGCAACTGCTATATCAAAGTCTATTTGATTGCTGGTAAGGGCTAGAAGAGTAGTTTTCAGAGCAGGGTGAAAGTTTCCCGTTGTGAGCTCCCACGATTCTGGATGCTCACACTATGTTACAGTATATGGGTGGTAAGCCTGGATTGTTTCTGGCCCTTTCGTGCGATAGGCAGTCCCAGACCAGCCTCTCACGTCTTGCCAGCGGCCACGAAATGTCTTTCATTTTTTGTGGGCAAGAAACTCTACGCTACATGATCAAAGTGCCACGCACACCAGGCTTCTGCTGCGCACATCCTGGATTGCATGGACCTCTCTAGGTCATCTCCTCATCTTGTGATAGACTTTCTCTGTGTCAACAGATTCTTGGACCTGGTCTGACAAAGTCAGACCATTTCGGAGGATAAGAAACAACAACAAAAGTTATTTTCGACATCGTCGCCAATATTTGAATTTTGTTTGTTTTAATCTCATTTTTTTTTTGCTCCTTTGCGGGCCCTGTTGACTTAGATACGGCAGCACCGCCTATGTGTGGGGGCCCTGCCATCATCACATTCCCTTCCTATTCTAGGCTTATGGCAGCTGGCATTGGCAATTGTGAAATGGAAACAATTAATTAAGTATCAAATGGACAATGAAGAACCAAAAATATTTTTTACTTGAGAAGCACATTTTTAAATTATTACAAATTAGGATTAAAGACTTTCAGCTGAGATAGAAGTCAGATTTACATTTAAAATGAAGTAGAATTTTTTTTATTAATGATCACCAGACATTAAATACATGGCGCCACAAGCGGAGTAGATTATTCTCTATCTATTTGGGAACTCGATGGTTTTTATGCATATTAGCAACTATTGCTCATTGTTTCAAAAAACCATATTCTTTGCTGAAAGCTGATTGTTTTCGAATCCCAGAATTCGCACGAAACTTAGACAAAGCATACTTCAAAGGAAATGTTTAACGGCCAGCCAGAAATTGACTGCTTTTAGTTAGTTTGACGGTTTGCTTACGGAACACATTTTGCCATTCTTTATTATTTTGTCGCATGTTTTTTATTCTTTGCAACAAGATGATTACTTAGACCTCCATTCATTATAAGAATGCACGTATAAAACGACCATTTGGACTTTTTCATGTATACACGCACTTCCTTTCAAGGGACTTCACTCGGGCTTGTGTAACATTGTTTCTAGTAGAAATTTCCAAAGATAATACCTAAACAAACCTACAGTTAACGAAGATGTTACATCACAAGGTGCTAGAAAGAAGTTATACGTTGTGAATGTGTATCCTTATACCCACTAGCCGTTGTATACATTTTTGGAACTTGGATTTGATTGACATTTACGTGGGTGATAGGGAAGTATACCATTTGTGACACTCTACCTGGTGGGATTGCGTGTAGTGATTCGGACCTTCGCAACGTTGGTTCGATATCGCTCGTTTCTCCGTAGGCTGGTATAAGTTGTCAAGCAAACCGTATAGTGTTTTTTTTTTTAATTTTTGAGACGGCTATTTTTTATTTTGGATCAACCCTGGAAAAAATATCCTTCTTATAATTCAAGATAATTTCATATTTTTTTATAATGTATGAAAACATTTTTTATATGTTTGGAAAATAGTACAACATATTTAAACTACAAATTAGTAGCCAAAATTGGAAAATCGTGCATTTTTATGGAATTACAAAGGTTTCAATGTGCCAAAGGTATTCAAAGAAATGTTGAAATCCATGCAAGTTACAGCCCTTGGACTGATAAAAACACTGCTGATGAAAAACAATATCCAAAATATTTTGGCTCTAAATGAAATGTTTTGGAAAGTTCAGGCATTTTAATGACTTGCAACTTTGAAGAAGCATCTATGAAATCTCTTAATGTTGCATGTTTGAAGATCTGTTTCTCAAAAACTATTTAATGTCGTCAAAAAATTTTCCTATTTGTATAATCTTTGAAGACGTTTATTCTTACCAGTTTTGAAATAAGAATTTATACAACACACTTAAGCTAATCATTAGAAGTAAAAACAGGAAACTTGCCGATTTTAATAAAATTAAAAAGGTTTCTATGGGCATTGATGTCTAACCTTTTAGCTTTTTTGGGCCACATTGTATGAAAACGAGTTGTTTTGGTCAACAGATCAATTACACTAACACCAACGAAAGCTGATGAGCAAAAATACGTAGAATATGTAGTTAACATATTTAAGTAATTTTAACTTCATTAATTAATGATTTTTTTTGTTATAAATGTAAGACAAGACACAGCAACATGAAATTAGTGAGATGTTTGGAGATTAGTTTTGAGACACTAATGTTTCGATAGTTGGTCCGTATGTAGGTTGGTATTTAATCACCTTTGCACAGACCAGGATCAACCTCCGAAGGGAAAGATCGAGGACAGCACTACGTAATTTTGAACATCCGATATTTTGTCTGATGGAAGTAGTTTCAATCCTCAATGAATTATCCAAGGTACTCATAAGATATTTTGGTTCTAATTTTATTCTTCGTGTGCTTCATCCTTGAAAATAGCTGCTCACAAATGTAGGTGCTTCCAAATAGCGATTACATGAATAAAGAATGATTGTGAAGCGAGGGATATTGTTCCTTATGGTCAATATCAGATTGTTGCTCTTTGCATTTCATTTGAAAATTGTCAGGTAATATGTTTATGTCTAATGAAAATGGAGTCACAAATATACCAAAAGATGAATGATTTTCCAGAAAATCTTGAAACTTTTTCTCAAATTCCTGTATCAAACCGAAAATTAAGGCTGCATATTTTTCGTTGTTCACAGGACCGTATTGTTTAGTAAAGTGTCAAAATGCATAAAATTGTTTGCCTGCATTTGAGACGATCATAGTTTAATTTAGAACGCTGTTGTAGTTGCATTGAACAGTTGGTTTTCACCTTGAAGATGTATGTTTAACTCATTTAAATTAACAGTCTAGTCTACTAATACATATTCAACTAGTTACCACCGTCCCAGTCTGACATTCGGTGTATCGCCACGTAATTATGAACCACGGTCAGATGACGAAGCAACATCTGAGCTGGCACCCCACTTTCCAAACTTCCACACCTACCCAACGTGTGGACTTTCGGCCACGAAAGATTTAAGGTGCTCCAGCCGGCCTCTACACCATACGATTACAAATATCCATGCTCTGATCCGGATTATAACCAGGAACCTTCCGATCTGGAGGCTAACACCTTAACTACTGTACCGGTTGGTCGGCAGTCAACTAAAAATACCAAATCTATAAGTCAGGTTTTATCGCCACTTCTGGCACAAATTTTGTTTCTGATTCCATAAACGACTTGATTTCATTTCGCAAATCAGAAAACCTTTCCAACATTTTACCTCGATTTAACCATCTTAGTTCGGAAAATTATATCTGCCACGCTTTCAATATATTAGTAAATAAACTCACCATCGCACAGTGGCGGATCAAGTCAAGTGGGGGCCCAAGCGGTAAAAATTTCGGGGCCCTTAAACTCAAGTTAGTTTTAAGAAAACTCTCCTTAAGTTATTAACAAAAAAGAAAAGTAATCAAAATATTTTCATACCACAGCCCATTAAATAAATTTATTAAAAAAAAAAATTATGTGAATTTTCGTCTTACTCTTTTTTTGCAAATTCGTCAATTATTTTGGAAGTGTCAATTCGGTTTACGATTCCTTGCTCTATATACAGAATGACCATATTAATTAATCTTTCTTCACCCAGAACTCCTTAAATTTTTACACGCTTTAAAACAAGAAACACCTTTCTCCTGTTGCAATAGATAAGAGAATTGTTTAAAAAAAATTTCAATAATGTTTCAGCATTCGGAAATGTGCAAAACATTTCTTTATCGGCTCGATAGATGACTGGTGTGGTTTTTATGTGTCCACGTTTTCTTTAAGAAATATTAAAAAATGATCAAATTCGTCTTCAAAAGTACAAACACCAATGTCATTTTTTTTAAATATCCTTCAACTTATTTATCGTTTTCTTTTTTTCTACTGATAAATCCAAATAAAAAAAATATTCGAAAATGCTCCACAACAACTTCATACGTTCTTTGAGATAATTCTGCCTTGGTGTTATCACACATGATATAAGAAGACTTAATTGACTATGAAATTTTCTCTTATTGTAGATTCATGTCCTACTCTTTTTTTATTTTCATTAAAAAACATTTTTTTTTCATTTGTTGTCTGAGAGTTTGTCCATCTTTCATATGACAGCCCTGATGAATCAGTTGTCAGTTTTTCAACTTCTCTTGAATTTATAGATAAAATTTTCTAATGACTTCAGGATAGATCCTTTCAATAGTTCGCATTCCACTGATTGCAGTGATTTACTAGTAGCATTTATTCTTCGTTACATAGTATTCCAAATAACTGTCATTAGGGAGGTTTCATATTTGTCCATTTTACTCAGAAGTGAAGTCGCCTCCAATATGGTAACTTTGCTTCTTCGGAATTACAAATTCCAGTTAAAGCCTCATTTATGTGGGTGAAACCAAGTTTTATAGTTAATACAGCATCTGCTTTTGCTGATTATCTTATATTAGGAACTATTTTCACTGCTCATAAAGACGCACATTGTAAAGACACACACACGCTGTCACAACTTTTCTCGAACCTTAATGAAAAGACATTTTAAGACCTCGGGGCCCCTTCGGTATTTCGGGGCCCTACGCGACCGCTTAATCCGCCACTGTCATCGCATATATACACTCATTGCTATAAAAATTTGCGCACCAAGAAAAAGTCGTCAAAATGAAACGAAATTTTACACATGTAAGTACTACTTATATATGTAAGTACTTATATAGTAAGTGAATAGAAAATCAAAGAAAAAGGATCATTTATTGCAGAAAAAAGTACAAATGAACGGAAGTTTTAGTACTCTGTTGGACCCCCTCTAGCGCGAATGCACGATGCGATACGAGCGGGCATTGAGGCATACAAGTTCCGTATGATGTCCTGAGACATCTCGTTCCACAGTTGCTGTAAACGCGCCTCTAGTTCGACCAAACTCGTAGGGTGTCAAATTTGCCATCCCAAATGATTCCAGATATGCTCGATTGGTGACAAATCTGGAAATCGAGCAGGCCAGGGAAGGGTGGTAATGTGGCGGAGGCAGTCTTGTGACATCCTTGCTGTGTGTGGCCGAGCATTGTCTTGTTGAAAAATGGCTCTTGGGAGCCCTGCCATGAAAAGATTAAACATGTGGCTGAAGGATGGATCAATATTATGGGTGACCGTGTATCGTAAGCAATGGCACCCCATACCATCACACCAGCTGTGGGAAAAGTGTGTCGCTGTAAAGCGAAGGCAGGATTGAGACGTTCACCACGGGGCTCCACACACGAACACGATTGTCATCACTGCTCAAATTGAATCTAGATTCGTCGCTAAAGACGACCTGGTTGCATTCCGTTGCAGTCCAATCCCGTCGTGCGCGACACCACTCCAAACGGAGACGTCGGTGTGTGGGTGTCATTGGTAGCACACGTAATGGGCGCCGCGATACCAGATGTCCTTCAGCCAGGTGCCTTGCGATAGTTCGGGAAGACACAAGGGCCCGTAGTGAAGGTGCTGCCTGTATCTGGATAGCGGCTAATGAGGCAGTTGGCTCTACGCGTGTGTTTCGTATGATGTGACGGTCTTCTCAACGACTGGTCTGTCGAGGGCGTCCTGAGCCTGGTCGCCGTGTAAATGACGTCTCTTCTGCCCACTGGTCCAAACACCTCCTCACAGTACAATCAGAACGACCTACTTGACGATCTACTCTCCGAGCTGACCACCCTGCTTCCATCATCCCGATGATTCTTCCCCTCTCGAACTCTGACAGCTGGTCATATTGTCTTCGATGCATGTCTACCTCAGCGTTTCCTTAGCAAAAGATTAAGTACACTCAAACAAGCTCTGCTTACCTGTTTTATACTCCAAGGAGAATGAAGTTCAACGCCCTCTAGTGGCATTACGCAATGCGCAATCAAGCTACATTTCTAATCATTTGCATATCTGGCCGTCATGTACCTTCATACCAAGTTTCGCTACGATCCCACAATTATTTCTTGGTGCGCAAATTTTTATGGCAATGAGTGTACTTTGGTTGGTACCTACCCTTGATGCTAAAAACAGTGTTACGTCAAAAATTCTGTAATATTGCCTTCCATTATTCTGCTTCATTTAAAATTTGTTTTTGAAGATCACTATCAAGACCTTTGGAATTAATTGAACATTGGAGGGATTTGTATTGACAATAGCACTTTCGGTGTTCACCGCTGAATTCGATGTTCACCGCAGAACAAATTTATAAAAATTTAAAATCCTTAATTTTATCAAAATTTTCGCCGATTTTTTTAAATCATAAGTTACAATGTCTGCAGTGCAAAGCGCGCTCCTTGCCACGCCTTTTTTTCTTCTCTAGCAACGGAACAACCTCCCAAATTACCACAAACACTTTATAAATAACACATCTTCTATATAAATGATAAAATATTTAACTTCAAAAGTAATCGACAGAATTACAAATTCTGAAAGGATACAATAATAATTAATAAAGTTAATAAAATAATTTTAAATAAAGTAAGTTCATTAATTTTGATGTGTGTTTTATTATAAATATGTAAAACATATTTAGCCGATGATTGTGTTTAACGTCTCTTTTTGATTTACTGCAGTTTTCAAAATTCGTACAAAATGCCTGCAAAACAATTGTAATTGCTTGGTGTTGTGTTGCAAAACACTGAATATAATTCTGCACCTTTGCCACTCAATATCTGTAAATTTAGCACAGATGTGGCGTTATGATGCCTATGCCACGTTAGAATAAAGCAGGTATAATGCCATCTTACCCCCCCCCCCCTCGGTGTTTTGAAGGGCATGAATGAGTTTATGTTTAGTTTACTAACAATACAAGATATTCATTAATTGCTCAAAATGGATTTTAAAATAAAACATAAGCAACTTATACTGGTGTCCATCGTGTATTTGTAACTAGATTTTTGATAACATGTCAATGAAAATTGCAATAAAGAATACAAGTGTCAATATAACTTTAAAACAATTTTTGTTAAGGACGACATCGTATAAAGATTAAGGTTTAATTCCTCCTGAATGCTCTTCAAAGTAACGAAAAGGTACAGCATTTTGCTAGTGTAAATACTTGTGTAGTAGAAACTACTTAAAACAAATTACCTAAATACTAGTAACAAAAAACAATAACCATGTGTTAAATGAACCTTAGAAAGCACATTAATAACACAATGTAATATACAAATTTTCAATAACAACACTATAATACATAAAGGTCACACAATATACTTTTCCAATTTTCATAAAGGTTATTAACACAAAATATGCTGTACCAATTTTCAATAACCTACAGTATAATTCATAAAGGTTATTAACACACAATATACTATGCCAATTTTTGAATAACAACACTATACAATGTAATGTACCGGCCGTAATCTAAATGAACAATTCTGCAGTAATTTGGTAATATTTAATTAACGTCGTACTAGACACAATGAGCTATTGACGACGGTCCAGGATCAATCCTATCAAAGCGAAAGATCCGAGGATAACGCCACGTAATTGTGAACCACCGTCAGATGTCGAGAACTATTAAACAGATGGATGATACTTATTTTAGTACCAGATGATAGTTTCTAATATTTACCTGCCAAGTCTTTTCCAGTCACTATGGCAAATATGTAAAAACGATCTACGTTCATACGAAGTCTAATGCTAATTTATAAATTTTCGGTATAATAATATCATACCATCTTTTTGTAATATCTCCATCGTGACGACAATTTTGTAAGATGTATTTTTTTTTTGAAAATAACGATAAAATGTAAAAATCAGTATTTCACATAGGAAATATGTCAACCCAACAGTTTTAATCACTAGGGAGCTTCACTCATTGCTAGCATATACTCGTCAGAACCCTGTGATTGGTACGCAATTCCATTTGGTTTGCTTCGCGAACCAACACTCCTTTTGCAGAGTTTTCAATCTCCTGTGACGGCGAAATTATCTTAATCATTCGTATGTTCCTGATTGGTCTTTTCGGGCCATGACGTCACAGCGAAGGCTCCACCCCTGCTCGCTAACACACGCCAACCCCCTGTGATTGCTACGCAATCCCATTTGGTTTGCTTCGCAAACTAACACTCCTTTCGCAAGGGATTTCGCTTTTTTTACTTTAACACAATGTACCCTAAACTAATAGCCGCATCAGTAAAAAACCTTCTCAATCTTGTTCCTTGTGCAATTTTCAATAAATCATATTTAATCTCGTAATTTCCTGATCTGTACTATCTCGGGAAACCGTCTCAGAATGGAGTGAAAAAATAGTAATAGTAATAACTAATAGTAATTAACTACAAATATGACATTTTTAGCAAAAAAAAAAAAAAAAACGTAAATGTCCCAATTTTTCTCGAATTTAAAAAAAAAAAAATATATAATCTGGAACCAAATTGAAATTTCTAAAAGAACTAGGTGAGGTGCGAAAATTAAAGTTTAAAGGTACTTTAAAAAACTAATGGCTGAATAGTGAAAATTTGTATGTGTTTTGCTCATTCGCGTTAAAAATTTCGCTTTTTTTCGATTTAGACACAATGCACCTTAAACTAATAGCTGCATCGGAAAAAAAAAATTTCTATCTCTTCCCTATAAAATTTTGAACAAACCATGTTAATTTCTTAATTTTCTGATCCGTACTTTCTCGGGAAACCGTCTAAGAATCGAGCGAAAAAAAGCGAGTTTTCAATCCTCCAGTGGCAACTTCTTTTTAATATAGAGAAATAACATCTTGATATACAGGTGACCTTCTTATAACACGATCAAATGGTACTGTGTTATAAGGAAACCGTGCTATACGAAACATGGGGGTCATACAATTTTGTATATTTGGTACCGTGTTATATGGAAACCGTGCTATAGGATGGTTCGTGTTGCATAGAAACCGTGTTAAGCGAAACTTAGGAATTATATAAAAGTAGAGATTGCGTTCCGTGTAATACGGAAACTAAAACCATGTTATACGGAGTAATAAAAACATAGTAAAAGTTAACATATTTATTTGTGTTTTAAATAAAGTTACATAAGGATCATTAAAAATTATAAGTAAATTCATATAAGTTTAAAAAACATTTTAACTGTCTATTAAACCGTATGGACGTGTATAGGGCACACACAAATGCAAAGAGACAGATGAACAGACAGACCAGATAGATAGATCAGACAAAACAGACATATAGACAGACCAGATTCGTTTGCCTCCTCCAAAATCATTGAATTGATACGAAATTGTTTGCTCTACTCGTTCTCCTTTATTACCAGAGTAGACTTATTTTCCGATCCGCTTAGCTAGAATGTTATCGAAATTAACTGCTCGAACCTGGACAAGTCATTGAAAATTATTTTTGTCAATAAAAGGTGTTTCAAAACGTCTTAAGTTCTTTCCACTACTGAAAGTCAGATCAGGACCCCAAACATAGGGTGTCAATATGAACCATGATCCAAGGGTTAGGGGGTCTGGGAAATGCAATACGTGTTTTTTCCTGTAAAGTGGATGTTGTTTTCTGAATAATAAAAAATAAATGTAAATTTATTGTGTATATTTATCTCTACTATTGTACAAGGAAGTGTCTGTGTGCGGTGTCCAGACGTATCAATAGGACTTACAGTATTGAAATTTGACACACAGATAGACATACAGGCGAAGGCCTAATTTTAAAATTTAATCTAGAACACTTTTTTAATTAACTTATTGGTATTTATTTATTATTCGTATCCTTAGAATGAAAACAGTGTGAAAAGATCACAGATTCTAAATTTATTTTTTTCCTTTCATTTCCTGAATCATTTTATCTACAAAGAAACATTGCGCTGGAATCTCCCCACTTATTTTTAATATTTTTAAATCTACAATGTTTTTATTATTTTATCTAGCGTTTGGCGCAGCTTGTCCATTTCTGGACCTTGTGCCATAAAACCCAAACCAACCAACCAACCAACCAACCAACCTTTCATTTCCTGAGCACAAACGATTCCAGCGATGTAAAATTAAACAAATAAAAAATTTTGACTGGCGTTAATTTCTTCTTACTCTTTAGTCCGTTTCTATCTTCGCGATCGTTAAAGATAGAATAAAAATTTCTACGCGGAAATCTACGGAAAATTTTTCCTCCAGATCAATACCTCAAGAAGTCCGAATTTTATGTGATTTTTATGGACACGAAAAGAAGTGTCACGGGCAACGTAGTGCTGTCCTGCTAATAGTAAATAAGCTGTTATGTAGTGGAGAGAAAAGAAAACATGTATACTGGTGATTTAAAATTGCTTGTTCGTATTTTATGGAGATCTAGGGAACAACAGATTAAATCGTTTTCACTTAGGAATGTATGTCCATAAGCACACTAAGATATAAAAAAGAAAAAAAAAAGAAGCATATCTCAGAACAACTACTACTACTCTTTTACTACTTCTAAAATTTTGTAGTTTGACAGCAGTTCTATACATTGTAGTTTCACAACAAATGATCATAGTTGTGACCACCAACAATCAAACACGACTGACAGCGTCGATGCATGGAAGGAGTGCCTGTTTCGGTGAAATGATCTGTTTTCGTACAAATTCTGGTGCAAACGAGAAAATGTCTGGTGATTCGGCACACGTCATGATACAATTCCACAATGGCTTATCCACTTCCGTTAGATGCCCCGTGGGAGATTCTCTGGCCAGGCAAAGAATGCTGACTAGGAGGAATCAATTGAATCTCTTTCCTTTGAGAGAAAGTTTTCAAGGGATTGTAAACAGACCATATACAGGGTGGTCCCGAATTCATGGTACAAACTTTAATGGTAGGTACAGGACATTGTAACAATGATTTATTGTATAGGAATGTATAGTCGCAAGTGACGCGGTGAGGCGTAAACAGGGGAAATAAAAGGAAAGGTGCTATTTACAGATGAAGCGACATTTTCACGCGAGGGTGTCTTTAATGCGCACAATTCCCATGTGTGGGCAACCGATAATCCACATGCAACGCGTCGACATGCGTTTCAACAACGTTTCAGTATTAATGTGTGGGCTGGTATTGTGAACGACTTTTTGATTGGCCCATACTTACTACCCACGCGGCTCACTGGCGGAAGCTATCTTATTTTTCTGAAAGAAGTGTTACCACAACTGCTGCATGATGTTCCGATCGCCATTCGTAACCGCATGTGGTTTCAGCACGATGGGGCGCCAGCACACTTCAGCATTGATGTACGGAATTACCTGAATGCCACGTTTGGTACTCGATGGATTGGGCGTGGTGGACCAGTCCCTTGGCCACCCCGATCTCCCGATTTATCGAGCCTCGATTACTTTTTATGGGGACATCTAAAGCATCTTGTTTATGAGACTCCAGTTGACTCAGATGAGGATCTCGTCGCTCGCTTATCTGTAGCTGCTGCAGGTGTGCGTGAAATACCAGGCATCTTTGAACGTGTACGCCAATCGCTCCACCGACGCTGTCAAGCATGTATCGATACTGGTGGACGCAATTTTGAACAATTACTGTAAACATGACACTTGTCAACAACGCTTTCAATAAAATCTTTGTTTTTCCTTTCGGCCGTTATTTCCCCTGTTTTCGCCTCACCGCGTCACTTGCGACTATACATTCCTATACAATAAATCATTGTTACAATGTCCTGTACCTACCATTAAAGTTTGTACCATGAATTCGGGACCACCCTGTATAAACAGACTATATAGACGGAGTGTAGGAAAACCTCAGAGGAAAAAGCCCAAACTGGCCAACAGCCGAACAGCGTGTCCTCTTGTCAAATCAAGGTGATCTCGACATAGGCGTAAAAAAAAGGGGGTTGGGGGTTTCACCCCCCCCCCCTTCCGTTGAGAAAATTTTACTAATATAAATATAATAAGTGTTTCACAAATTAATCTCTTGTCAATAACTGCACGAACTATTCATAACTTAATTTTAATTAATGTTTTACTTGTGTAATAAACATAGCCGTAACCAAACTATTTATAACTTAATTCTAATTAATGTTTTACTTGTGTGATAAATAAAAGTAATCAATGAAACAATGGTACATTAATTCATAGGCGTAACCAGGGGGAGTTGGGGGTTCTACCCCTCAACCCTCATTCAGTTTGTGATAAAAGATAGTCAAATTTGTTAATGAAGAGCAATCGGAGTTTTAAGCTTTATGGCTATTTAAACTAGATTATATGAAAATAAACATTATTTTTACGCTCATAATGTAAATTCCGTATATTTCCGAATATAAGCCGATCCGTGTCTTTTCTTCAAAAATGTATTCCAAATTCCAAACCTGTATGTAAGCCGAAATAAAATTTATAAAAAAAAAATTGTGACATTAAACATAACGCCATGAGGGAGTAAATGTCGCCAAGAAAGTAAGCGGGCGGAATATTTTCCAATCAAATAGCTGTAAAGTAAAACGCCACTTGCAAACGATAAGGGACATGATGATACGCATCAGGACATCCCAATGAGTGAAGCGGAATTTTACGAACTATTCGGAAACTCGGATTCAGACACGGAATTTGAAGGATTTATATGACTTATTTTTCTCTTTTTGCTTAAAGAGGCTGCATTCAAAATGTCAGTTAAAATATTTTTAAAATTGGAACAGCTGTTGGATTTGGATCCGAGTCGGATCGCACAAAGTAAAAAAGTAGGGTTGTTACTTGTTTTCCCAACATCCGTTGTAAAAATCGTTATTCGCTCGTAAAGAATTTGAAAATTTCGCCAAGTTGCTGCCATCAGACGGAGATCCGAATCCAACAGCTGTATCAAAAAATGTTCCCTTTCCAATTGTTATTTTTATGTGCTAATTATTTACGGTATTCAATTATTATTTTGTGTGCTATATTTGACGATATTTAGCGATTTATCGCTTGCGCCCGGCTAACGGAAATGTACCTTCGTTTTTTGCGAAATTAGCGGATCGGTAAATAAGCCGACCCTCACACTTTAGCTTTAGAAAAAGTTAAAAAATTATCGGCTTACACACGAGAATAAACGTAAATGCACGACAGAAGTGAAATTTTTATTCACTTGATTTTAATGTTTAACTTAGAATATGTTTTTTGAAGAACCAACCATGCAATCTTATTTGGTTTGCTTCACAAACCAACATTCTTTTCGCAAGTGATTTCTCTTTTCTTTATTTTAACACTTAATGTATCAGCAACGCATCAGTTAAAAACCTTCTCCATCTTGTTCCCTCTACAATTTTAAACAGACCATGTTAATCTCTTAATTTTCTGTTCTCTACTTTCTCGGGAAGCCGTCTGAGAATAGAGTGAAAAAAAGCGAGCACTTTTCCTCGCCAAATTAAAGAAAAATCGTTGCTATGATAAATTTGAAATATGTCAAATAAGTTAGTCAGAAAATGTAACCTTCATTTTCGTGAAGGAGAATGAATGCTATCGCTCCGCGATCTAAAATATACGAAAATTGTATGAACAACTTTTGATTGTATCGAATTTATTTATGAACCAATTTTAAAAGTAATTTTACCGTAAGAAAGATTGTATTCTAAGCTTTCACGTGGTATTTTCAAATTTTAAAACTTATTGTATTAAGCTACACATATGACAGATTTAGTTTTGTGTATCGGAACTTGCGATCTTATAGTCCCGAAATTTTTATATGACCAACTTATAATCGAAAATTTATTTATTAACCAATTTCCAAAATAATTATACCGTTAGAAAGAATACATTCTAATGTTTTCAGTGATGCTTTCAAATTTAAAAAATGATACTATAAGTATAAATATTACAATTTTAACAAAAATTTACGAAAATTTCCCAATATTCCAAAATTTGTGTGATCAACTTTTGATCGCATCGAATCTATTTATTAGCCAATTTCAAAAATAATTGTACCGTAAGAAAGAGTACATTCTAAAGTTTAATGCGAGGTTTTTTAATTTAGAAACTAATAGTAATAAGCTATAGAGTAAGTATAGTAGTAATAAGTATCGAAAATGTACTGGTTTTTCCCGATGGCCAAAAAAATATTACCAGGAACCAAATTGAAATTTCTAAAATAGCTCGACGAGCTGCAAAAATTCACGTTTAGAATCACTCTAAAAAATCACGACTGAAGACTGAAAATTTTTACGTCTTTTGCTCACTCGCGTTTGAAATTTTGCTTTTTCACAAGACACTTAATAAATCCTAAACTAATAGCCATATCGGAAAAAAATCTTTTTCGAGTTCAATGAACATTTTTGAACAAACCGTGTTAATTTCGAAGTTTTCCGATCTGTACTTTATCGGAAAACTGTCGTCTAGGACAGGGCTCGAAATACTCGGGTGCACAGGTGCACTTTGCACATGAAAATAAAATTGTGCACCTAAATTTTTCCAGCTAGGTGCAGACAATGCACCTAACGTTAAAAACAAAAGGGGGGATGTGTTTTATGTTATTTTGATGTTTGAACAAAATATTTGTATCGACATCGCTCGTTCTCTAAAGGAACGTAATAAAAATTTCTAAATACACACTAAGCGAAAACAAAATAGCTGTGCCGTAACGAGTTTATACAGGAGGAAGGTTTACTTGTGTCACTGCCACCAGAACTTTCCAATGATCGAAACATTTTCCAGATGGCTCTGTTAAAGCGACTGTCACGACAGCCGTGCGCCGTAGAATTTCGATATGTTAAAATGTTTTTTATTTACTATCAACACACACACACTACGAACCTATATAAACATACCCAACTAATACAGTAGTTTACATCACATCAATACTCTTATATTACGGTTTTTTTTAAATGTGCACCTAACATATAACATGTGCACCTAATTTAAAAACTTAGGTGCACAGTGTGCACCTGTATTAAAAAATCTATTTCGAGGCCTGGTCTATGAATCGAGCAAAAGAATCGAGTTTTCAATCCTACGACGGCGGCTGCGGCAACGATTTTTTAATATACAGCGATAAAAAATATTGTGATTTCTTAAAATCAAGTGTTAATTAATGAATATGTAATAATATAATTTATTTATTTCTAATAATTAATATGTATTAATCATATTAATATAATTAATTATAAATGATTAATAGATGTTAATAAAAATATGTAATTAATTTAATTTTCCCCTTTTTACTGGGGGTACAATCCAAACTTTTTGGAAGGACCCCCCCAACCCCAATTTATCAACCCTAGTTACGCCTATGGATCACGAATACACATCCCATGTCAATACGGCTTCATTTTGTATTTTTACCTTCCTCTTAAAGTTTGCAGAGAAGGTTTTGAAACATCCTAGCGTGGTCACACACTGGAGCACTTTGAAACAACAAACGACATGCGCATTTCCGTATTTTAGTGTAACTGGACTAATGTTGGACCAATTGCATGACTTGCACCTTCAGTTGACCCTCGTTTAACGATTTTATTTACCCACAAGATTGTCCATCCCGTCCTAGAACAAATTTTAATTCTCTCTGGAGGAACTTTCGTACACTAAAACTTTTGGGCGTCGTAGTATGGAGTATTGTCTGATGAGACTGTACGTGTGCAAGTAAATCAGGAAGAACTAGAAAATTTTGTTTCATGAGAGGCCCATTATATTTTGACAGGAAACTCTTAAAAACCAGGTTCCTACATTGTTACTCTAAACTCCAGTTAAAGAGTTTCCTGTCAAAATGTTGTTATGCACTTAGTAGTGTCATAATCATAGTATGTGTAAGTATAATATGTATAAGTTTGAGTACGACTGTGCTAAATTTGAATATGCGCGTGCAAACTTGGTAACTCTATTCTTTTCTCATCCATTCATTTCGATTCAAGTAGCGGGGTAAACGGGTGCTTTTCGGGGCTACTTTGCGTTATCTCCTCCTTTGGCGGAGTAACGCAAAGTATATTGTATTACACCCGCGGAATGTGGAAATGCCAGGCAAGTTCGAAGGGACGCTCTGACGTCAACTTCCTCCCTGGACTTTAAGCTAAGCAAGAGCAAACAGGTCATCTTCGATTAACGAATGGGAAGAAACTATAGTCCCTCAACTAAACCCCGATCGGAGGTGATAAAGGCCCTGGACAAAAGGGGAAATCAGTAGCACACACTTCATCCTTGCAGAGCCAAAAAAGACGGATCCCTGCCAACTGGTGCTTTTTGAAAAATGGCTAATTTCCTTGTAAAGCAATGCATAAGATGATTCTTTCATCTTGTCCGGGGTGAGCTCACCTTCCTTTTATTTGTATTCCATCGACTAGTTCGATTCCCCTGATCGAATTTTGCTTTATTACATTTCTTTTAAGAAAAATGTGCTGTTGTGTGTAATGTGCTCTAATAACTACTCGTGTTGTAACTAAATCCATTGATTCTATTTTATCGGTATTACTGAATGTTATGATTGTATTTTTTTTTATTGACGTACGTATAATCTAGATATTTTTATTATTGTTAATAAATATAAAATGTATTTATTTGTTAAAATTTCCTTTTTAATTTTTCCTTAAATACACTATTAGTGCTTAATGTATCACTTATATCACTGAGTCCTCACCCCGTGCTTTGAACAGGGATATCGTAGGCATTGGTCACCAAAATTTAAATTTCTTTTCATTCAATTCAAGTAAATGTAACCACTATAAAAATAGATCACGTTTTGCAAAAATATTGAGGTATTACCCTACTGTTTACGTTGGCTATTAATAAGGATAATAATCCTTAATAAATGAACTGAAAAGGGACCCAACAATATCGACACCAAAAACCTGAAAAATTGTTAATATCATAATCTGAATAGTTATGCAATATAAATGATCTGCTATAATAACTTGATTTAGGACCGACCAAACCTTTGTGCTATTAGGGAGAATTAACGTATAATACTTTAAGTCTTTGAGGATGCATTATTCAAATTATTAATCAGTTTCTTGAAGTACGCATATGTGTAGATTTTTCTGTTTTCAAATGTTGTACTAAAATATAATTTTATATACTGTATTTACATAACGAGAGCTGAGTTAGTTTAGGGAGTAAAAATATATAGTTTGGGGTGTAAAAATATATGTAAATAGAAAATTATTTGATTGAAAATTAATCCCAAACCAGTACATTCATGTATACGGTGTGGCCTGTTGACAAGTTTAAAATTACATTTAAATTACTTATCAATCAGTAGAGTAATGAAATTTTGTAACGCATTCTAGTCTCCTCAAATCATAATTTTAAATTTAATTAGTGCTGATTTTTATAGATACATCTCATTCTCACAAACACCTTTAGACATAGAGAGATTTTGTAACAACAAAATTAAATGAAGCGTCTCTATCATTTTTAAATTTTAATCGAAGGGCCTATTACTTAAAAAAAATCATATAAGTTCGCCGGGTTTCTAAAAAAGCACAATGTTTGAGAACTGGATACAGGGGTAAACTGCCTTAGTTTTAAATTTCAGTGGAATCTATTTTTTATCTCTAATATTATAAAAGGAAGTGTTTGTATGTTTGTTTCTTGCACACAAAGTCCTGACAAATCTATGGCACTTACAGTAAAGGGATTCGGCACACAGGTAGTCCGAAATTTTTGCAATTTTTGGGTCGCTGCGAATTTGAAAATTCAATCTAGAACATTTTAAAATGAATTTGATGAAATTTTATCATTATTGAATGCAACAGCATAGAATATCATAGATTCTAAATTTATTATTTTCGTTTCCGTTTTGTTTTTTGGCGGAGGAATAATTTTCCAGCAAACCATAAAAAACAAATAAACTTTTAACTGGAGTTACTTAGTTCTTTTTTCTATCACCTAGACCGTTAAAGATAGAGTAAAAATTTCAACGGATTTGAAACCTGCGGAAAATTTCACACTAGGTCGATACCTAAAAATATGATTTTCTTTAAATAAATAATTTTTAAAGTGAATATATATTTTATATTTTCACAAGAGCTTGTGACGTCACGTCAACTTTCGCTTTCTCAAAAATAAACAGATTGCATTTCCTGTCCTTCGCGTTAAAAAAACAAACAGATTACATTTCATGCCCTCTTCGGTTTCAGCCAAGGAGAGCGAAAAAAAAAACATTTTGACTAGCATTGTTTAGTTCTTTTTCGTACAGTCGGAATCGTTAAAGATATATTGAAAATTTCAACGGATTTGAAATCTGCGGAAAATTTTTAACCAGATTAATAGCATTCATCACGGCGTTGCCCGTGGTGTTCGCAAACCAACACCACGGGCACGGGCAACGCCGGGCTATCCACGCAGTGGCTAGTGTATATATATTTCCTTGCTGATCAGTCGTTGATGCTATTTAGGCATTCTGGATTTGAGCTTTTGAATATTGAAATATTATTCTCCTAAGGGTATTTCAATTAAAAATAATTATTCATAAAAATGCCTTAAAACAAAAATGACAAATTCCAGAACTTATCGCGATCCGATATAATTGATTCTAAGCCGGCACCGGGCAGCGGCGTTTAAGAAACGCTGTTAGAATTCCTACTCCTTTTTATCACCAGAAATACACTATGAGCGATAAATTTTACAATGTTTATATAAAAAGAGATAACTTTCTGTTGTGTCATACTCACTCAATTCCGTTCCTGCATCCCTTAAACTTACTTGAAAACTGTATACGATAATAAACATGGAATTTCTGACACCAATATTAAGTCAAATATAAAGGTAGGTCACTGGACAAATCATGGAAATCTTGTCTAATTCGATTTCGTCGTGATAATCCTCGCTATAAAAGTGGTTCAACATTAGAATATGCACATTTTTTTTACAATATTTTAGGAATAATCATATAATTTTCCTTACGCAACTGAGTTAAGCATGCCTCTTTCACCTAATAAAATCTGTCAAGAGACAAAAGAATGATTTATTTGATTAATGTTACCCCCAGTAGAAAAGATAAAAAATATTCCTGGTTTCCGTGATATTTCGTCTACTTTCTTCTCAGGAATTCAGAAAAATCATAACCAGAAAAATAAAAAAACACTTTTATTCTCAAGACCGTGACCCTTTCTAGTCGAGAACGCGAAGCCATTGGTTCAAATTCTCCAACCATTTTGCATTCCAAGGTTTAGGAGATCCAGGAAAAGTGTGAAAACGTATAAATCACCCCAAAGAACAGAGTGTAAACTCAGGTAATTTCTCCTTCAATGCAAGTCTGGGAAACAATGGCACACTTCTTGGCCACTTTCGAGTCACAATGGCAGATAATCTCACGTTCCGACAGTAGTCGGTGTTAAGATGTAATGAATATGCAAGAAAGGGTTTTTTGTTCGGATTTCTTTTCTTCGTGATGAGCAACGACAGCTCCTGGCTCCCAAGGAACTAAAGTTCGATACGACATCGAGCGTCAAATAGGTTGACAAGATACTGCTTCTCCGAAAATCTGAAGGTCCAAATCTGGTAAGTTAAGAGTTATAGTTTAAACCCTGGAATATACAATTCTAAATCATATTACTTTTATTCAGGGGAGTTGGAACTCAGAACTCTTTAAAATATCAAGTTTTAAATTTGTAGAGATTTGGATTGTGTGTATTTTATGCTGTTTGAAATGGTAACCCATTTTGTTTAAACTCCGTTTTTGCTTCACAAACTCAAAATTAATAATGATGTCAAGTTTCGATTTTAAAATTAGATCTTCTCACACAAAAACTATTTTCTTCCTTCCCGGAATGGTTTTTTTTTTTAGAAATTGACTACTGTAAGGTGGTAAGCGGAATGTTCCAAACAAGTTCCACAAGCATTATATAGTCCATTTTGTCTGAAGTGACTATTCTGTTATACTTTTTGAGTCAGTGTCGTTTCTGAGTGATGTGAGAAGGATGTACACTTGCACGTTCTCAGAAAAAATATTAAAAATTCAACCACTGTGTGCTTCTAATTTTTAACAAACACAGCCAGTCATAAATGCTCTGATTTTCTTTGTTTTGTGTTCTTTATTCCTCAACATTTTTAGGTTCTTTTTACGATTTTGATAAAAGACACTAATGAGCTGCATAGTTTATACTACACGCTTTATTTACTTTAAAATATGCAAAAAGACACTGGAAAGGACGATTTTTTAGGGGGATTGAACGTTTTTGTGAAGAAGGGGACGGTTTATTGAGGTTTGCACGTGGGCAAAGAAGGAACGGTCCAGTGTTAAATATTTTGTTACAAGTTAGTTCATTTTGTCTACGTGCTTACAAAATATCATGTAATATAATACTTAATATTGATTGTAAAGAAATCAAATCAAAAGAATCGAACCGGTGTATTCAGTATATTTTGAGAAAAAATACATAGAATTAGGTAAATAAACATTCTCGTATTGAACCTTCCAATTACCCTTAACACATTCAAGTGCATTTTGTGAAGGCTTTGAAGAATCTAATAGTTTTTTAGATCGAGGTCTCTTACGAGTTTTGTTAGTTCTTTTCAAAAGGTTTACAAATCATAAAAAAAAAGCATACTATTTAATTTATTTCCCCTAATGAATGGAGTAATTTTTGTTTTTGAATCATTACAGGATCATGTGGATACAGTTACTTCTGATTGTTTTTCTCTTTACATCAAACTTAAAATGTAAGTATTATGTAATACTAAATGTTAAACCTCCAAGTGGTTTCGACGAAATATCTCGTCATCAAAATATTACTAATTTTTTATGACGACAAGATCAAGATTTGGCCAGTTTTATTCTAATGACGAAATATTTTGCCCACCAAGATATGTTAATGGCTTTTCTAATGACATTTGATATCTCGTCAACATAACCATCAGGAGGTTTAATGAATACCAACCTTCTCATCTTATATGCAAATGGACGATTCATTCTGTTAAACATTTTTTAATATGAAATTTGATCCTCCATTCCTTTTTTATGAAGGATTTCAGATGTAAGTTCTTTCAAACAAGTGATCCTGTTTTCTTCATGTTATATAAAGATCTATCACTGTAGAAACAAATAAATGTCAGTGCCTTTTTCAGTTATTGATTGTAAAAATGATGACCATAATCAAACAGAAACTGGATTTGAAAGTTTTGCGAAACTAAGAAAACATTTAGGGCATCGAGAGAAACGACAGATTGATCTGTAAGTAGCCAATTCTTTTATATTCATTTTTTTTATCTCAATATAGTTATTTTATTCCTATGCCATAAAACAGCCATTTTCAAACATTTTGGTCCAAGGCTCCCTTTTCCTTAAACGTAAATCTCACCGGCTTCTTTGTTCCCATAACTACCTTGGGTGTATTTCTCTCTTCTGTCAGAAAACCTTCCCTTGTGTATGCGAACGTACATTTACCTGACGGAAAAACCACTACTTGACTAGACCTGGTCTCCTTTACGACATAAAAACCCAACCAACCATCAGCCTCCTTTGTATAAAAGTTGTTTATGAATAAATTAACTATTTTATTAAGGAAATGATTTACGAAAAAAGTGCAATTTGTTTAAATTAATTTTTTAATCCTCATGTGATTTCGACGAGATACTTCGTCTATTAAAATACTGCCTATTTTTTATGATGACGAGATTAAGATCTGGTAAAATTTCCTTTTCGACGAGATATCTCGTCCATCAAGATCTGGCCAGTCTTATACCTCGACGATGTGTATTTTATTTATAAATCGCAGTACTTCATCCTCTGAAGCATAAAAATGAGATAGTAGCGCAACACTCATATTCAATCCGGCCACAATTTCTAAATGGAGTGTATCATTGAATCTAGTCGAGGGCATTCTAAAATCCTTAGTCCAGCTCATAGTGGACAAGAAGACAGCTTCCCTGCTATGTTGGTAACCGGCTACCCAAGATTTGCATTTGCAACTAAAACCTTTTCTTCGACATCTTCTTTATATCATGACCTAGCCAGCGCCAGAGTAAACGATTTTGCGTTCTCATCTTTTTAAAACTGTTTATAACTTCCCTTTGGGTGTGAGTGAGTTTCCATTACGTCACTTTAATTAGTATGCGAGTATTAATTCCATTTATCAGTTCAGAAATGAAAAGGCATACTAATTAATAGTTACTAACGTATAGCCTCGACAGACGTACTGCGTGATGAGCACAAGAAAACTAGAACCGAGACTATATTTTCCTTCAAAGATTGGCATTTTTTAGAAATTTTCTTTTATTTCAAAATTTGAAATTCATTCTTCCCCTGTCATTTTGGGATTGATCCTGGACTATCGACAACAGACCGTTGTGATGCTTCAGTGCAGCATGAATTCGGTTATGAGGTACAGGATGATGAGGTACTATGAGACTGAAATCCTCGGCTCCCTTGGGAGCAGTGACAACTTGAAAAACTACCTAAAAATGTTTTATTGAAGTTTCTACATCTAAGCTCCGTGTCCTCGTTCAAGTTTGGCCCAAAGTTCGAATCGTACGTATATAAGTACGTAGTGGTTCAGAATCACTCTTTTAACCGTCTTATGTAATAGTACTTATGTAGCAAAAAAAAGGACTAAGATGATTACACAAGAGGCCATTCCGAAACTATGTATTCCAAGTTAAGTATAAATAAAAATGGGGACTGATGGACTTTCTATGATTTTGTCTTGGAATAGTGCTTTGCAAATCTCACTCTTATCAGAATAACATTCATACGTTTAATTTAAAGTATTGATGATAGTTGGTGCATTAATGTTGTTCTCAAATCAGTAATGCATGTGAGTTTGCTGGTAAATGTAAAGTAAGGGTATAATTTATTCTGGTATGAGTATTAAGGGTATGATTTATTCTGGTATGAGTATTAAGGGTATGATTTATTCTGGTACGAGTTTTTAGGGTATGATTTATTCACAACTTTAAGACAACAAAGTGTTTGATGTAATATAGTATTTTCCTTACATAAAATAACTTAATTTTTACTCATTTTTTAACTAGGACCATCAATGTTAACAACGAGGTAAATAAAATAAGTTCTTGTAGCATTGTTTTGGTACATAAAATCTTGTTCGTTTTCAGGAATGATCTGGGTCAATTTTTCAGACAAGCTTATAGCAACATCAATCTCTTTTCTAGCGCAATACAAAATGGCAGAGTTATCAGTTCCACTCTCCAGAGTATGGTAAGAAAATTAAGATTTATTCTGTAAATAATTTAGAAATGGCAATCTAATTAGCGCAATCAGAAATTTCATAATATTACACTGTGTTTCTAAATAATCACAGTAATCCCTCGTTATATCCCGTATTCGGCGGTATTATATTGCAATACATTACACTGTATTTCAAAAAAGACACAGAACCCATCGTTATATCGCGCATATTCAGCTATATAGCTCTTTTTAACTTGTATCTGCCTCAGATGAATAGTTTGTTTACGGTCAGCAAATCTCAATATACTTCTTTGCAGAATTAGAAGCTCAAGCTTGTTGCAAGCAGATTTCCAGAAGGTACGTAGGAATTATTTTAATTAGCCTCTCATTGAAGCAACACAATGGGGCATTGACAACGGTCCGGGATCAATCCCCAACGGGAAAGAACCGAGGACAACACCACGTAATTTTGAACCAGGGTCAGATGACGAGACAACACCTAAGCTGGCACCCCACTCTACAAACTCAAGCACCACGTCAACTTGATGACACTTGAGGCCACGGCGGATTCAACGTGCACCAGCCACCTTTGTACACAACGGTCTTTGGCTGGATTCGAACTTGCAACCCTCCGGCTGCTAATCCTATACTCTTCCAACCGAGCTATAGCGGTCCCAGTTTTCCATGTGCATTGATGAAACATTTTAGTGTCCCAATTTTTAATTTGAAAAGACGTAATTTAACAGATAATATGGGTTTTTTAATTTCTAATAGTTGTTTTTTTTTATTCGATTCTAGCTATGTGTCATCTGACCGTGACTGAGAATTACGAGGTGTTGGCCTCGGTAGGTATCTTAATTAACGTCGCACCACAATCGGCTATTGACGACGGTCTGGGATCAAATCCGAAGGTGTTATCCTCGGATCTAATTAATCCCTTCGGGATTGATCTTAGACCGTCGACAATGGCCCGCTGTGTTGTTTCAGTGTGACGTAAATTCAACTACTTACCATTGTCAAGGTAATTGGTAATTTTTAGTTAACGTCGTACTAGAGCAACACAACGGGCTATTGACGACGGTCCGGGATCAGTCCCTTAAGGGAAAGATACGAGGACAACACCTCGTAATTTTGAACCACGGTCAGATGGCGAAGCAACACCTGAGCTGGCACCCCACTCTCCAAACTTCCACGCCAACCCAACGTGAACCATTTTCAAGATTCCGATATGAAACACGCGAGAGCATTTAGACAGAAGTAAAATCTTCTCAGACAATCTGGTTTGTTAACATTGAAAAACACCCTCATACTGTGCCTTTTCTTGTTCCCAAGATTCACGTTGGCATAGTGTGGAAGTATGGAGAGTAGAGTGCCAGATCAGATGTTGACCTCGTCATCTGACTGTGGTTCAAAATGATGAAGTGTCCTTGATCTTTCCCTTAGGGATTGAGCCGACCAACCGGTTAAGGTGTTAGCCTCTGGGTCCGAAGGCTCCTGGTTCGAATCCGGGCATGAATGTTTGTAAGCTTATGGTGTAGAGGCGGCTGGTGCTTAAAAATTAAATCTGTCGCGGCTGAAAGTCCTCACGTTGGGTTGGTGCGGAAGTTTGGAGGGAGGGGTGCCAGCTCAGGTGTTGCTTCGTCATCTGACCGCCGACCAACCGGTATAGTGGTTAAGGTGTTAGCCTCTAGATCGGAAGGTTCCTGGTTCGAATCCGGGTCCGAGCATGGATGTTTGTAAACGTATGGTGTAGAGGCTGCTGGTGCACCTTAAATCTGTCGTGGTCAAAAGTCCTCACGTTGGGTTGGCGTGGAAGTTTGGAGAGTGGGGTGCCAGCTCAGGTGTTGCTTCGTCATCTGACCGTGGTTCAAAATTACGAGGTGTTGTCCTCGGATCTTTCCCTTAAGGGACTGATCCCGGACCGTCGTCAATAGCCCGTTGTGTTGCTCTAGTACGACGTTAACTAAAAAATTACCAAATTACCAATCGTCATCTGACCGTGGTTCAAAATTACGTGGTGTTTTCCTCGGGTCTTTCCCTTAGGGGATTGATCCCGGACCGGCGTCAATAGCCCGTTGGGTTGCTCTAGTACGACGTTAATTACAAATTACCCTTCGGGATTGATCCATACAGACCCCAATAGCGCATTGTGTTGCTTCAGTTTGACGATAATTAACTACTACTATAGTGGTTAAGGTGTTAGCCTCTAGATCGGAAGGTTCCTGGTTCGAATCCGGGTCCGAGCATGGATGTTTGTAAACGTATGGTGTAGAGGCTGCTGGTGCACCTTAAATCTGTCGTGGTCGAAAGTCCTCACGTTGGGTTGGCGTGGAAGTTTGGAGAGTGGGGTGCCAGCTCAGGTGTTGCTTCGTCATCTGACCGTGGTTCAAAATTACGAGGTGTTGTCCTCGAATCTTTCCCTTAAGGGACTGATCCCGGACCGTCGTCAATAGCCCGTTGGGTTGCTCTAGTACGACGTTAATTACAAATTACCCTTCGGGATTGATCCATACAGACCCCAATAGCGCATTGTGTTGCTTCAGTTTGACGATAATTAACTACCTACTTCAAAGTTCAGATCTTTCCCTTCAGGATTGATCCCGGACTTTTGCCAATAGCCCGAACGTGTTGCTCCAGTACGATGTGAATTCATCTACCCACCTTCCTCAAAATAAAGCGTTGCAAAAATTAAGTAGGTAGGTAGAAGTAATTGAATTTACGTTGTACCGGGACAATCCGAGGACAGCCCGTTATTTTGAACCAGGTCAAATGACGAAGCCAACACCTGAACCGGATACCCCTTTCCTCCGAACTTCCACGTACTTGTTGATCTTTGGTTCGATCGTTTCAAACTCGCAATCCTTCGATTTTTAAACCGCGACTCTATCAACTGAGTTATAGTTAATCATTCATTTAACATAAAAAATTGCACTGCAAATTCCCTAAAGAAACGATTGTATTTGTGTTCTTCCCCCACACATTTTAAATAGTATACTAATCCTACTTCATAGTTAGGACTAATATATTGCAAGAGTATATTAAAAAGTATTTCAATAAAAAGGAATTATTTACTACTTTTAAGGCTTTTAATTAATTGTGGATTTTATAATTTGTAATGCAAATTAAACTAGTTTATTTCAACTTATTCCAACTTCCCACACATAACATGTGCGCTAAATTTTCTCAGTTGCTTATATTTATTGATGGTAAAGTGTTAATCACATCTTATCATCTTATTTAAACTCATTAATAATGAATATAGCATCCACGTTCACATTTTGTATCTCCTACAGTGATACAATTTTCCAAAAAAAAATTTAACAGCATTTTCTGTACTTACTGGTATTAATTCTGTGGTTAATTTGTATTGTTCTAGAGGGCCTGGCCCCAGCTTGCTTGCCAACCCACGGAGGATCGCTTTGCAATCCTCATTGGTTCGCTGTGTGAACCTTACTCGCTTTGCTTGCATCAATAAGGAATCAGAACTCGAATAATTTTAAATTCAAATGAAAACTTTGAGCAAATTTTGACCCGAAATGTGAGCACTGCCTTGGAAATAGAATACTGAGCATGTTGTTTGTAATACAATAGACTATAAGTCGCAGTACTGGCACTCTTCGGAGTCGCCCCTTTAAAAGTCATAAGTCATGTTGTTTGGAAGCTGCAACAGGTTGACTAATATTAATTTTTCAATAAAATTTCATCTGATAATGCTATAAATTCAATTGAAGTGCGAGTCTTCGTGGTAAACAAACAATCATGGTGTTGCCAAAACCGTTAAAAAATAACGTCTTTTTTGTGTACCTTGTAAGAGAATTATATATATATATAGATCTGTTGGTTGCCATTAAACAAACAAATTATGTCGATTTCTGTGCCAAATGTTAGCGAAATGTGTACTTTTTACGTATTATTAAAAATGTTTTTCCTTTCTCTGATTTTTAGTTCAATGCAATGAATGGAACCAATGTTGATAACCAATTTAGAACTTTCCAAAATAGTATTGGACTACTTAGGACAAGAATAAGAGATTCTATCATACAATATTGGAGAAGAATGGGACTTGTATTATGATTTTGTTGTCTCATCATACATGCAAAGCATTGTTTTAAGATCAGAGAATTTTGTAATGTATTTTTGGAAAAACAAAGAAAGCAAATATTTTTTCTAATAAAATTAAACCATCTAGAATGAAGTGCTTATTAAATTTATATCAGTAAATCATTTCCCCATAAATATTTGTTCAAAACGTGTTATTTAGTTGTGTTGAGAGTGAAATTTGAATACTTACATTTTACCGTTTTTCTGTTCATTCTACTTCAAGATGTCCAACAGAAGCTCTTTTTCTAAATTTCGAATTCTTCTTGAAACTGTTAGTTAAGAAATCGTATAACAATTTAGTAGAGTCAATGATGCCAATCTGTTTAAATGTTTTTGAATAATTCAGGAATGCATTTTATGGAGAAAAAAAAATGTTATTAACAAAATTCAATCCCATAAACATAAAAAAAATCTAACATTACAATCAAGATTAAGGATACATAGTAACTATTTTAACACTAGCTATATTTCTCAATCTTGATGCTTTGATATACATATTTATTATGCTTTAGAGAACATAATATAATCTTTTTTATATAAATTTTCAGAATTCTTCCAAAATTGTACATATTTTTCAAAGCAGGCAGTTTTTCTGAGGTAGGTAATTGTTTTAAACATAAAATCCATGTAATTTCTATTTAAATAACTGTTAACTACAAATATGTATTACTATTTTAGCCTCTGGAAATAGCTCAGCTTTAAACAATTTTATAAACAGATACTTTTAATGATATAGAAACACAGAAAAATTGCCCTGACTATGTTTCAACTTTTAAAATTAAAGTCGTCCTACAGTCTGAGAGAATAGATATTTAAACATTTCTAAGTTTAACTATTATTGAAATAAAGCAAAATGTTCTTTATTAATACATTGTTAATTGCAATGAAATATAGTATTGGGAAAATTATTTATTTGCACATAGAGTGCAAAACAGATTGCTAATTGATTTATTAAATTTTTTCTGCAATAATTTAATTTCTTCATGGTAATCTAATACTGAAAGTTGAAAAAATTATCATACTGTAAAATCCAGAATCTCTAAAATCTTGTTAATATTTAAAATTTTGAATGAGTTTTGTTTAAAAAATTTTTATTTATGGATACATTGGCATAAGGATTACTTCTCCACTTCACGTTTTTTAGAATGAGCAATAAGAAAAATTTGGAAAAACTGTTTTCCTGAGATTTTATTTGAAGGAGGTTGACAACATACCACACCCGAGTTGTTAAATTTAAAAATGACTTCATTGCTGGGGTACAGTGTACTTGGATTCTGCAAACCTTAAACTGTAGTGATAGTGGATCAAATATTTCCTTGTAGAGAAACTAAGCAAATAAATACTAGATCGGTTAATTAAAAACAACTTCAAGGACAACTTTTTATACAAATGATTCGATGTAGTTACAATCCAATGTAATCTTCTACAGTTGCACACAATATTGATTCTGATGATGTACGAATTCAGAGTAAAAAATGTAAATAAGCTACTTTATAGACCTAGATATTTTAGAAATGTACATAGGTCCATAATTCAGTGGTAAAAATGGAATAACCAACTGTCCATAAGAACAAGTGTCACTAAACTTAAACATGTTTCTCAGAGGAGAGAAAGCATCAGTCAAGTCTTGCACAATAAACTCAGATGATGATTCTGTTGACAGTGCTGATAAAGCCATATGCACTACTCCATCATTCTGTATAGGAGACAGGGAACATGTGGAATAAACTAGAGAGCCACCTGGTTTTAGAGCATTCAGAGCAGAACTAGAGATAAAAAAAGAAAATAATTCATTAGAAAAAGAATTAATAACTGATACATGTGTACATTAAAAGACATTACAGAAAAGTGTCAAAGACATCTTGTCAGACGAAGTGCATACTTGGCAGGTAGGTGTTCAATGAATGTCGCACTGGATGTTATATTTGGAATATGATAAACTTAACTTAGCCGTTGGTTAAGAATAAATCATTTAACCATGTTGGGGCTTCATAGCACATCATCACCATACAATCCTATAACCGTATCCCAAAAGGCATATATCTATTAAGATTTACTCATTTGAATAGGTAAGGTCAAGTATACAACTTATTGTTTCCCAATTCAATAAGCTATGGAATCTTTTATATTCTATACATTACAGAATATTATCATTGAACATTTTACATTTTATACAACACTACAGAACGCAATCATGGAACCTTTTACATTTAACACAACACAGCAGAGAACCCCTTAAAGCATTTTAACATGGCTCATAAAAATAGATGTAGCAGATTTTTGGTTTAAAATATAATACCAACAAATTGAAAGGTTCATTTTATAAAAATGCAATATAGTTTTAATTAAATGGTAATTCTGCTATCAGATTGTTTATTACTAATAATATAATGTAAAAATATAAAAAACTTGTACATAGGTTTTGAATTACACAAGGCAGTTTAGTATAAGCTGTGCAGTAAAAGTGATCTGATTCAAGTATTGCAGCCTTTGTCAGTTATAAAAAAATGTAATTGCACTATTTAACTTTTTATTGAATGAAATTAAAATAATTTTTCTTCAAAGAGCTACAGATGTTATCTGCCTTGAATTATCCCAACAGTGATTGCAACTATTTTCAGTTTTGTAATCAAAATGGGTTCTTTCATAACATTTTCTCAACAAATTTTTTTTTTTTCTTCCCTAATTTGATTTAATGTTACAGATGTCATTTCAAGGCAGTAGTTGTCAGACCAGTCAAAATTCCACAGCTCCTCTGGTGGAATTCCGCAAACCCTAAGGGTTGGTATGCAGTTTTATGGCATACAAGTCATATTTGGTAATCTTTACCAAACACAAAACAGACAATTTTAAGTAAAAAATGTTGTGAAAGTGAAAGAGGGATTGAGAAATACAATGGCATGTAAGCAGAAAAAGATCACTTGGGTATATCCGATGTGCGACACCCATGTTTGTTTTCTACAGACAGCAGGAGAACCCCAAGGGAAACAAAAAACAATAGTACCTAGGGTTTGTGAATCCTTCACACAACTAAAGGAGACATGCCCCTTACATCCAGCTTCTAAAGGAGTCCCAATACAGTTTGAATGTCCTTGCTACATACTGTGACTTAGAAAATCAAATGAAAATGCTCAGCGAGCTCTGTGAAATGTAACTAATGAATACATATAACACAGTAGAAACAATATCCTTGAAAAAAAGTTCCCTGATAGTGAAACAAAAATTTCCCTGATTTTACAATTAAGAAATGTTATGATCCATGATTGTTCCACACAATATTCTTAAATATTTAGGATCAAATGGGGTAAAAGGATAATTTTCCACAAATACTTGTATTTTTTCTCTATAGATATTTTATTTGTTATTTAAGGGTTGAAACCCTTAATGGAACTCTTACAATAGCAACTGAAAAAAAAATGGAGAAAAAATACAAAACATTTTGATTATGAACTTTTTATACCTGACCCTACATTATCATACTATTAATCAAAACCAAATGTAAATATACATAAAAAATTCCACAAAAAATATAATTGCTAACAAAAAATATTAATTCAATACACTAAAAAAAACCATCATTAGATACACAAATTTCAAATTGTATACCACAAGTTGTATTGCCAGCCTAATGCGACAAGATGCTGCAGCCGTGAAAAAAAAAGGCAGCAGCAGTGTTTAAAAATTATGACGCCTGGTTTCTTTATTTGAATCACAATTTTGGCGAATACGATTTATTCTATTCTTAAAAGCATTAACAATCGCCTATTCTAAATAGGTCAAACTATAATAACGCCATCATGGCTTTTATCCAATAGGCTATGAATTCCCATTTGGTTTTTTGAAGCAATCAACTACACTAGCAAAGTCGTAATGGCAATAGGCTATGAATTCTGCAAACCATATGGGAATTCATAGCAATCACAGGGGGTTAGAGAGCAATGGTTACATATGACCCCACAAAAAGAACTGTCACAGTCAATGCCATGCTGACCATGCAGTGGCTAGTAACTATATAAGCGTCAACTATGCAAAACATAAATGCATAATAACACAGCCTTTCCTTTTAAATATTTTTGAAAGGAAAATATTCTTACCATAGCATAGAAGTTTGGATGCGAGGAATCTGCATTCGTTCAGAGAATCTTGATTGTTGAAATATGTTGTTTATATCTTTCATTACAGATAATCTATCATTTGTACAAGGCACATCTAGAAGAATCTATAATAAAGATGAGAAATTGGAGTTATTGATTACATATCGTCAGATTTAATGTGAAACACTAAATTAAAAAAATGCAAAGCATATTGTTAGTGGTTTCCTGAGTCATCATTCTTTCAAGAGAAGCCCATTTAGTCAAAATTTTCAAAACACAATAATAGCTTTTCTAGACAAAATTGTGGTGATCTTTAGACTGGCGAAAGAGTGCAGTTACTTTTTCTTTGCATAAAGTTTAAATTTGTTTTTGAGAAACACATTTAGGGAGTAAAATGTTTCCTTATTCATCGTTCAGAATTATATTTTTGCCATGGTGTTTCACGTGCATGTTGACACATGGTAACTTCACATAAAATTTTGTTGACTATGACTTTTTTGCATCAGAATATTTTATTATAGTATGTTCAGAGGAAATAGTATTGAGAAAATTCAAACAGGATTACAAAACAGATATGATCATATGAAACATATGGTTGGTATGTTTTGAAACATGATGGAACAAACAGGGAGGGCTCTAGAACATTTTCTAGGAGGTGCGAGATTTCCTAATTGGGCCCCCACACCATAAATTTCAGAGACCTTCTATGCAGTCGGTTAACCAATCAATTAAGCAACATATAGGTTACATTTGTTTATTAGTAGGAATTCTGGATAAATATTGTGGTTAAAAAAACAGCATTTATTCAATAAGTAGATTTTTATTAAACAGCAGATCTCAATTACATAAGAAAATTCAACATACTATATGGGCACCTTTTTCGATTTACCACTGGCAAATTTTTGTATTTGGTCGAAATAATTTATACTTTGAGCAATATTGTTTTCCATGGATATTATTGCAAGATCCAAAGCTTTTCCTGATACATTGTCAAATTAAAACAAGTTTTAATTTACTGAAAATTTGTTCACCTTTACTCAGTGACAGGTACAGTTAGCAAAATTTAATGTGAAGTCCCCACTTTCGAGAAAATATCCTGCCAGCATGCACAGTCATAAGTTGGCATTGTTATTCTGCCATCATGTAAAATTTGAGTGAGATTAGTTGTACTTATATATAAAATGTTTTCACATTTCACTTATATTAAGTTTATCATATTATTTTCATGCAAGAAATATTTGGACAGGCAATTATCTAGTGTTAAAAACTAAAATAAATCTCATATTAACCTAAGTTTAGTAAGGTTTACTATTGGTGTTTAGTTCAATTTACACCAACTGAATGTACAAAAACAGTTAGTTTTCTCCGTGCAGTAGTTTGATTTAGTGAACACGACAGTCTTTAGCCAGGTCGAAGCGCCGATCTCGCAATCATCAGAATTGCAGGCTCCGCTGAGGACAGAACCCACAACCCTTCTAATGCGAGCCCGACGCTCTACTGACTGAGCTACCGCAGCTCACCATACAATAGTACTTAGAATATGTGAAACTTGAGAAGAGAGGAAGAATTCATTAACTTTTTTACGTTTATCAAGAGAAAAGCTCAGATCTGATTATGACACAGTGTTTGTTCAGAAAGACCTTCATGATAAAAGTTTCAATTTTCTCTTGGGATGATCATATTTATTCAGTAAAGGGTAGGACTAATGCCTAGTAACTTAACAATATTTGGTAAGACCACTCTTCTATTTTATTCACTTGGGGATACTGTTAAATTTGGTTTTACATGTTAGACCTATCAACTTAACAGAAAAATGAGCAAAAATGTAAAATTTCACAATGACTGATAAAGATTAAAAACATATGAAAAGATTGTTAAATGTCATAACGGTGGATCGAAATGCCATCATGACAGAATACACCACAAGAGAGAAATCTGAGTTTAAATATGTTATCTGTGTTGCTGCATCTCCCTTTTTGACTGCATCTTTCCAGACCATGAATAGGCAGGGATGCACTAGTACCATTCACTAATGTGTTTTTAACATAAAAATAGATAAGGCCTTGTGAAGAGATATGAAATTTGGCCATTTTTTCTTACTTGAAATAAAATTGGTGTGAAAATACCCAACAGTGTTGTGGGAAATTTGTTGAATTCCTTTCTTTTGACTTAACTAGCATGTCCTTGTAAACAGAATTTCAAAGTTTGTTTGGAATGACCAATGTGACCTGTACAACATGTGTAGGGTATGTGATATATTCCCCACCTGTTGGTGGTTTTAATTGGATACTTAACAGCAGTTATGTTTTTAGAAAACTTAGAGATAATACATTCTGATACCAATTGAGATTTGAATGAGAATTTGCTTTTTTCTAACGTAAATATAGAAGAAATATCATAATTAAGATTATTACTCAATTAAACAGTTTCATTACCTTATCAAATGCTTCAAATAAATTCCACTGGGTGGCATCTAAATTAGAAACCAAGATCTTTTTACTCCATTCTTGAGTACCAGGTAAATAAGAATTTAATACTGTTTTAAGTTTTTTGACTCTTGACAGACTTGCATCATTGCATACCAACTTCTCTGTGAAATAAAAGACCTTATCAATATCAATCAGTCAAAATCGATTTAATATAGTAATTACAGTGATTTTTTTTTTACCCTATGCCCGTTGTCACTTTCTCAAGCATAAAGTGCTGAGCTTTTCAATATAAAATAACCATTCATCACAGGGGGAGGTGGAGAAACAATGCCTTTAAGAACTGAGCAACGGAAAAGATACTCGCCAATCATGTTCTCACATCCACATAATGAGCAGGTCATAAAGTCTTGAGTCCAATCCAAATGTACTAAAGGTGTGCTTCAAGTAACCATGCATGAAGATCCTCAAATAGGCAATACCAATAGTTGTGGTAAAGTCAGGAGGGACAATGTGCATTCATGTTTATTCATAAAGAAAGTCCATTTTTGTTCCAACAGAGCCTTCCTGGCCATGAAGCTTTCATTAATGAATAACTTTTCTTGATTCACTGTATGACATTTCGGTTAGTTGGGATTTTATGGCTCAAGCCATATTAAGCTAAGCTGCACCAGCCACATCAAATCAGCCAAATAACATCATAAAACTCAGAAAAACATATGAAAAGAAAAAAATAAAATATACACTATGTAAAATTTCATTACGGTTGACATAAATTTTATAATTTTTCCAAGTATATTACAATTTTTTTATTTATATTTTCTGTAAAAGACTTGAATCTAATTATTTTATTTTTGTGTAATTTGTTTCTTTACCTAAATCTAAATTAGAATAGGAGAGTTTAAAATAGGAGAATACCTAGTTTGATAATTATATAGGCTGATACTTTACCCAAACAATGGATTGTGCAGAACAAAATTTATGAATAGAAACTTTGAAGCAAAAAAAATTTAATAGTGGACTATATTCCGAATTGAAAAGTGGCAAGTAAACATACATCTAACCCACAAAATTGAAATTTTTTATTCAATCAATGAGGTATCAAACACTTTGAATAAACTGCACTTTATAATAATGTAAAAAATGCTCACCAAATTTCATTCCAAATAAGATAGCAAGTGTCTTCCCACCAGGGGAGGCACATAAGTCACCAACTTCTTCTCCCTTTTGGACGTCTAGAGCTAAAACAGGTAACAAAGATGCTCCATCCATTAGATAGTAATCTAGGAAAAAATGTAAGTTTTTTAGGGTTAGCATAAAAGCAAAGAATAGAAGATGTTACAGCAGTGTGGAAATGAAAATTTACATAACATTCAAGTCAAAACAAAATGTAGCAGTTTTTTTTAATAAATAATCCATTGCTTGGCATTTATTTTATAGCTATCAAAAGTGTAAAGCGGTTCACTATAAATGATTTATATTGCAATTTGTAGAAGAAATAAGAAAAATATTGCAAGACAGTATAAATTTTTATTAATCTAAATTACTTCAGTTCTTTTTAATAGATGAAGATGTAGAATACAGTTTGCTGTATAAGTGCAAAGCAAATTTGTAGTTAAATTAACAAAAGCCTCACAAACTGTAAAGATGAAGCAACATTGACTAGATAGCTATAGAATTGGTTATGAAGTTGTATGAAAGAAAAATGTAAAAAATCAACTCTTACTTAACAAACCAGTAATATCGGTCTTTGGAGGAGGAAACTTTTTGAAATTTCCTCGAGGACAGTAGTACATTTCCCAGTGTTCTGGATAATGTATTACACCATGCTTAATTATTTGAGCATTATAGTTCATATTTGGAGTATAGAAGTCTGAAAACTCTTCAGAATCAATATCACGATGCTTTAGCACTGTGGCTGGCATAAATTCACTTTCTTCCTCCACCAGGGCATCTAACTCTGATTTTTCATTAATATCACTTATGTTTTGGGAAAACGATTCATTATTGGATGAACTAGATGTACTTTTATTGGAATTATTTTTGCACATTTCTGGTACTTCATCTGTTCCATCTAAGTCTGCAAGATTCAAGTGATATGCATCCTTCATATTAAATACTTTCTTATCTCCAAACAGATGGGCAGCTGTTTTATTCTGAGCAAATACATTAGCAACAGCACAGTAACTATGGGGACACAAAAGTGCTAATCGTATGGATGACCAGTTCTCAAACACTGAGCTATAAAATTGGTCGAAATGATTCAAAGCGATTGTCGATCCAGCTAGTTTGACCTGAAAGTAAAAACAACGCATGTAGCTACCACTCAAAATAAATAGCAAAAATCTAATAGCAATGGTTAAGCAATATGAAACAGAATCAGTTTCGATGAAATTCAACACATACCTTAGGTGTAGAATAATACCGTAAATAGGTTTTGTATAATTTTCTAACAGATTTTAAACTATGCCGCTGACTAATGTACGACATTATAAAAAATGATTCTTGTTTGACAAATGTGTATCTTTATGCAAAACAAGTAAATTTGTAAGATAATGTGAACGCATGCACAAAATGTGTTTCAAATATGATTTGAAGGAGAATTAACGAAACATCATGTAACGAAAGCACTCACTACTGTTTGTTTGTAAACATACGATTTTTAAGTTGAGATGTGCGATTCATGATAAAATTTTATTTTTAAGAAAGTTAGACAATAGCGCACAAAAGTTTTAAAAATACGAGGAACTCTAGTATTAAAAAAAAATGATTTTGAGGAAATGAGCAGAGCTGTAACATAAATACTTAATTCGAATTTCAATGTGAACATAAACTTTTTACAGGAGAAGAAAATTACTTCCGGTGAAAAGTTCGCCGACCAACCAGTCCGGTGGGTTCAGGCGTGTCAGCTTCTAGATAGAAAGGCTATTGGTTCAAATCCGTGTCATTGTATGGATGGAAATGGTAATTTTAGTTAACGTCGTACTAGAGCAACACATCGGGCTATTGACGACGTTCCGGGATCAGTCCCTTAAGGGAAAGATCCGAGGACAACACCTCGTAATTTTGAACCACGGTCAGGTGACGAAGCAACACCTGAGCTGGCACCCCACTCTCCAAACTTCCACGCCAACCCAACGTGAGGACCTTCGGCCACGACAGATTTAAGGTGCACCAGCCGCCTCTACACCATAGGTTTACAAACATCCATGCCCGGACCCGGATTCGAACAGGGAACCTTCCGATCTAGATCATTGTATGGATGCTTGTAAGTGTATGGTAAAAAGGCAGCTGGATCACTTCAAGTCTGTCGTGGCTGAAAGTCCTTACGTTTGGTTGGTGTGGAAATTTGGAGAGTGGTGTGCCAGCCCAGGTGTTGCCTCGTCATCTGACCGTGTTACAAAATTACGTTGTCTTCGGATGCTTCCCTTAGGGCAGTGCTCCCCAACCTTTTTATCGTCGCGGACCGGATCAACGTTTGATAATTTTAACGCGGCCCGCTGGGGGGGGGGGAGATACGTTGATTTTTTATATTTTAGATTGTTTTGATTTAATAATTTTAATATAATTGGATTTAAACATGCCTTCAAAATAAAATACAGTTACACCAAAAAATGAATATAATATGATTTAACATTTTATATATAACTCACTAGAACGCTAAATCAATAAAATAGTTTCCAACCACAAAGAACCCACGAAGCGCTCAAACTCTTTTAAAAGCAAACACAGGTGATCGTGCACCAACTAGGAGAATGAATGTTTAGGCTCAGTCTCGCATGTCCAAAATGCCTCTGTTCACGCGCCGTCCCCACAACTTCAGTTTGGATTTAAATGCAATTACTTTGTCTGACAACTTGAAAACAGTTGTCACATTTGTCAAAATTAGAAAATAGAGACATACAGAATTAAAAAATCCTAATTGAAGCTCTAGTAACAGAACAAATTTCAAGTTCTAATTTACCGCCTCCTAATTTGAGTGGCCATTTCATAGATAAGAACCGCACAAACCCGAGATAAATACACCAAAGTAAATAAAATGGAAATAATTTAATATTTCTTGGACGGCCCGGTACCATTTAATCCACGGACCGGTACCGGTCCGGGGGTTGGGGACCACTGCCTTAGGGGATTGATCCTGGACCGTCGTCAATAGCCCGTTATGTTGCACTAGTATAACTTTATTAAAAAAATACCAATTACTATATCCGGGGAAGAGTTTATTTCAGTTAAATTACCGTTTTGGAGATGTTATGTTTTATATAAGAGGCATTTTCTTTTTCGATAAATGAAGACGTTGGTATTGTTTCTGCAGCGGAAAGTAGTTTCTCCTGTGCATAAGGTTATTGGTTCGAATCCGGGTCCTGGCATGGATGTTTGTAAATGTATGGTGTAGAGGCGGCTGGTGCACCTTAAATCTGTCGTGGCCGAAAGTCCTCACGTTGGGTTGGCGTGGAAGTTTGGAGAGTGGGGTGCCAGCTCAGGTGTTGCTTCGTCATCTGACCGTGGTTCAAAATTACGAGGTGTTGTCCTCGAATCTTTCCCTTAAGGGACTGATTCCGGACCGTCGTCAATAGCCCGTTGTGTTGCTCTAGTACGACGTTAACTAAAATTACCATTACCATTACCTGTGCATAAGAGGGAAATTTTCAATAAAACAAAGAAACCAGATTGTTTACGAAGATTTTATTTCTATTCAAATGCTTTTGTGCCTACCAACTGATATAGTGGTTAAGGTGTTAGCCTCTAGATCTGAAGATTCCTGTTTCGAATCCGTGTCCGGGCATTGTATTTAGAAACCCTGGCGCTTCCAGCACAAAACGGAAATACGTCATATACGTAGCTGCGCAGACGCGTCCGCGCACGCAAACACAGCGAGCAGAAACACGACCCTCGCTCGTATTGAGAGCCTGTGTAATAGCCGTTTTATCTAAAAATTAATAATTGTTTGGTTTACATTTCTTTTTGCAAAGGAAAATGTATTAAATGAAGCCATAATGAACAACTGTGTGTGAAGCATAACTCCATATAAACAAACTCGTGTATCTGAAATTTGAAGAGAGAAGTTGGATTACACAGTACACACTTTCACACACAATTTTTTTTTCATAAATCTTACTTCTTGTTTACTTGGGCATTAAAAAGTATGAATAAATTATTCGTTTCTCTTTTACACACACACACACACACACACACACAAAAACATTTTCAGTTGAAATTAACTTAAAGAAGAGTGTGAAAAATTTCACGGTGAGCTCTGTTGACAAAGTACCTTCAGAGCCAAAATATTTAAAATCACTTATTTCTTTTTACTTTTGGCAGTAAAAAGTTTGTATAATTTATTGCTTTCACTTTTTCAGCAAGAAAAACATTAATAGTTCTAATTTACTAAAAGATGAATGAAAAGTCCACAGTGAAATCCTTCGAAAAAGCTGCACACACATTTTCACACATCTTTTAAAAAAATGCTTACTTCTTTTTAATTTTGTCATTAAGAAGTACTAATTAATTATTACTTTCACTTTTCACCAAGAAAAACCATTAGTAATTCAAATTTACTAAAAGGGGAGTGGGGAAAGTTCACGGTGAAACCCTTTCACAAAGCTGCATACACATTTTCACACACAACTTCTTTAAAAATGCTTACTTCTTTTTACTTTTGGGTTGGAAAAGTTTGTTTTTATTAATAGTTTCACCTTTTTACAAAGAAAAAACATTAACACTTGAATTTCACTAAAGGATGAGTGTCAAACTGTTCACGGTGAGCTGAGTCAACAAAGTACTTTCAGAGCCAATTTAAAAAAAAAAAAGCTTCATTCATGTTTCTATTAGCATTTATAAATTCGTATCTGTGTTTACTTTGAATTATGTACCAAAAAATAAGTTTAACTGTAGGAAATAACCAAAAGTTGCATGAAAAAACTACACAGTGAACTGCTTCGACAAAGTTGAACAGACACATTCATAACCCAAATTTTTATAAATGTTTTTATCCATAATATTTTTGCATCAATAATTTATTGTGTACTTTGTTTTATATACCTTGGAAATAGTTTATTAATTAGAATGAACACAAAGGTTCATGTAAACATGTCAGAATGAGTTGTCTTCATGATGTTAACACAGTATGTTAGAAAGACACACAAAACATTCAAAAAGTGCCAATTTCTTGATTTCTTTTGTTTGGACAGGTTGCAAATGATAAATACTTTCTGTTTTTTACTAACAAAACGGTTAGAAAGTTGGAATTATGTAAAAAGTACAAGAAACAAGTTCACAGTGAAATGCATCGACAAAGCTGGACACACACATCCAGACCAATAATTTTTATTAATTGCTTTTCCAAAATATTTTTGCATCAATAAGTTGATTTTATTATGTTCTTTCTTTTGTATACTTTGTAAATAGTTTATTACATAGAATTAGTATAAAGTTTCATGGAAACATGTCAAAAGCAGGCACCTTCACAATGTTAACACATCCAATTTAAAACACACACAAAACCTCAGAAAACGACTACTTTCCTCATTCCCTTAATATTTATACGTTGAAATTATCCAATAGTTTGTGTTTTTGACCAAGAAAAACATTTAAAACTTTGAATTATTTAAAAAGTGCATGAAAACAAGTTCACGGTGAAATGCTTCGACAAAGATGCAGACACTTTCACACCTAGAATTTTTATTTATTGTTTTTTACAAAAAAATTTGCATGAATAACTTAGTTTTATTGTGCTTTTTGTTTTCTATGTCTTGGAAAGAGGTTATTATATAGAATTAAATGAAAGTTTCATGGAAACATGTCAAAATCAACTGCCTTTACAATGGTAACAGAGCATATTAGAATCAAACACAAAACTCTAAAAATGATAATTTCTTGATTCCCTTTGAATTGACAGGTTGGAAATCATAAATGCTTTCACTTTTTCACCCAGAAAACATTTTAAAAAGTTAAAATTAATTAAAAAGTACATGAAACAAGTACTCGGTGCAAATGCATTGACGAATGTGAACAGACACTTATGAGACCCAGAACTTTTTTTTTTTCTCCAAAATATTTTGGCTTTAATAACTTTCTTTTATTGTCTTCTTTCTTTTGTATAACTTGAAAGCAGTTTAATTCAAAGAATTAAATGAAAGTTACATGAAAGTATGTCAAAATCACCTGCCTGAATAATGTTGACACGGTAGTGTAATTAAACACAAAACCTCTAAAAATTGTAATTCCTTTATCATGTGTGCATGGACATGTTGCAACTGTAAAGAAGATCGTATTTTTCACCAAGAAAAGATTCTAATAGTTAAAATTAAATATAAAAAGTACATGAGACCAGTTCACGGTGAAATGACTCGTCAACGGAGTGCCGTCGTATGCCTGCGCGCGGATTTACTTGCGCGGGCGCGTCTACGCATCTATGTATATGACGTATTTCCGTTTGTGCTGGAAGCGCCAGGGTTTCTAAATACGCGTCAGGGCATGGATGTTTGTAAGCGTATGGTGTAGAGGCGGCTGGTGCACCTTAAATCTGTCGTGGCCGTTGGGTTGGTGTGGAAGTTTGGAGAGTGGGATGCCAGCTCAGGTGTTGCCTCGTTATCTGACTGGGGTTCAAAATTACGAGGTGTTGTCCTCTGATCTTTCCCCTAGGGGATTGATCCCGGACCGTTGTCAATAGCCCGTTGTGTTACTCTAGTACGACGTTAACTAAAATTACCATTACCAAATGCTTTTGCAAGTTTCCTTAAAATGTGGTTTAATTCCTTAATTGTGGTTAATTAATTAATGTAGTTAATAATTAGCTTGGGAAACGCTTGGCGTTTATTAAACGAAGTGTTGACCAATCAACTATCAAAAACGATTCGGAATTTATAATTTGGTATTTTTATTGGCCTATTTGAGAAATTGTATTAAAAAAATAGTCAAATGACGTTCCGTTCAGAATATTCTCAGAAAACGTATCGTCGCAGAAACATTACGGCAGAAAATGCTTCTCATCCCGAACGTGACGGTTGGTTTCGAATATGATTTCAGCAATTTGCACATAAAAATTCCAAAAAACGAATTCCGAATTAATGTATGATAGTTGATTGGTCAGCGGAAACAAACAAAAAGGCAACGGTCATCATAACGGAAAAAAAACACATTTTACAGACAGTTCCTTTAATGTGTATCATAAGATATTATTTTATAGCTACAATTATTTTGGTAGGTAAAGCAAAATCTTCACTTTTCGTCTAGTTTATGTGTCAACACTGAAAATCCCTCCAATAAGCGACAAATTAAGTAACATGGAAAGTTACGCTCCAAGCTACGAAACGCAAAGGTATTAACGCCTTCTGTATTAAGCTGTTGTGGGTAGGACAGAGATGACCAGATGGAATAGCAGAGGATTAACAACAGGAGGGTTGCAAGTTCGAAACTACATCCAACTAAAGACTTCGTGTACGTAGAGGCTGGTGAACCTTAAGTCTGTCGTGACCTCAAATGTCTTCGCTCTGGAGTGATATGGAAGTTTGGAGAATGGGATGCCAGCTCTTGTGGTTTCTTGTAATCTGAATGTGAATAAAAATTATGAGGTATTGTCCTCATATTCTTTCCCTTCAAGATTGATACCGTAGCTTCTCCAATAGACCGTTATATTGCTCCAATATGACTTTACTACAACTACCCCCGCCACACACACACACACACACACACACACACACACACACACACACACACACACACACACACACACACACACACACACACACACACAAGGAAATATGCCCGTTGTGAGTCGCAGAAAGTTAGAAATTCTACACCTCAAAATGCAACAAGACATACATTAAACTGCATATTTCAACTTTATCTCTTGTTTTAGCAGGATCTGACATTGAGTAGGAGCTTAGTCAACGAAAAACTGAAAGCCGGTAGATTATAACGGTCTCGTTATCCACTGTCACATTTGCCGAAACATCGACCTGCAGACATTCATAAGAAGGTCGATGTGTGCCGCAATTCAGCAGGTATGTTTGTTTTGTTTTGAATTGTTTTTTTGGATAAATGTTGGGGCGTCTTTTTATATTTAAATTTCGAAATAAACGGTTCTAAGAGTTTTTTTCATGCAAGAGTTTGAAAAACGTACTTTGGATTGAAAAAATTGTATTTCAGGGGAAAACTACTTGCAGTCAAGAAAAACTTCAGAACAAACAATTTTATGTTTCTTTGACCTACTAAGACTGGTGCAAATTAGAGTGCCTATATAATAAGAGTGGCGACAAGGGATCAAATTTGGCCCAATGCGCATGCGCGGCAGCCATTTTTCAACCAGAATCGTCTCAAAGAAGGTTGTTGGACGAATTAATACATCATTTCAAGGAGAACAAAAAGCATATGATTGTTATAATATGGATACATTCGGTATAAATGAATCATATAAACGCTCACTTACATGCGTAATTGATGAGATGGATTATACAACGTGCTAAATTAGATTGCGGGTAACACCACGTTGTTCAAGAAAAGCTATTTACTTAAAAAGTCTTGAAATTTATGCTGACAAAACACTAAAATAATAATAAATAAACATTCTGGAACACGAAATGGAACATGAATAAGCTATATTTTCTTTTTTATTTAATATACACACGTTTTTCTCGAACACACAAAAAGTTCCCATGTTAAGTCTACGGGAGCTAGGAAAAGACCGCCTCGGGCGGTAGAAAAGGTCGCTAAGCCAATCAGAAAGTGTTTCCCGTATGACGCCACTCTTATTATATCGGCACTCTAGTGTAAATAGAAGATACGAAGAAAAATCTAAAACCTGAGAAAAGTGTGTCACCAAGATTTTGTAGGTAGTGTGGCAAAATGACAAAAGAAGATCTTGATTCACCAGGCGCCTGGCCGTTATTTGTTTGCTTTCCTTCGATGGAATCTTTTGAGCGCAGGAAATGGAATCTGCGATTTCTCAGACACGATCAAGGTCAAATTCGTATTGGAAAAAATATAAAAGTTACAATTTAGAAATTATTTATTTAAAGAAAATTATATTTTTAGGTATCGATCAAGTGTGAAATTTTCCGCAGATTTCAAATCCGTTGAAATGATTACTTTATCTTTAACGTTCTAGGAGATTGAAAAAAATAGCTACATAACTCCAGTTAAAACTTTATTTGTTTTTTTCGTTCGCTGAAAATTCGTTCCTTTCAAAATTAAACTGAAGCACTGAAAAAAAAATTTAGAATCAATCATATTTTTATTGTGTTGCCATTCTAGGGAAAACAATAATAATTAAATTCCATTCAATTCATTTTTAAATGTTCTAGATTGAATTTTAAAATTCGGCGCGACCCAAAAATTACAAACATTTGGACTACCTGTGTGCCAAATCTCATTATTGTGCCATAGATTCGACATGACTTTGATCACAGAAAACAGACAAACACTTCCTTTTATAATAGTAGAGATGAGCCACTTGTTGATAGAAAAAACAACATTTCCATTACTGCACATGAAACTAGGTCTCATGAAGCTGTTTGTTAAAGCTTTGCCAACTGAGGGGATTATTTCAAGTACCTCTTTACGGCATTCCTTAGCCTGTCTTTTGCACAAAAAAAAGGGCCAATTTGTTTGATGATCCACAGATTCGGCAGCTCATCAAAGATCAACAATTCATCGAAACAATGTCAGAACTGGAAAATAATGCTTGGTTATTATTCAAGAACTTTCTTTGAAATATATACAAACAGAGAATTACATCGAAACTGTCGAGAAACTCTTATACTACTTTAAAATGCTTGACTACAGCATGAGCATTAAGGTGCATTTTCTGCATAGCCATCTTGATACGTTCCCGAAAAATCTTGGTGCTGTCAGTGATGAACAAGGTGAACGATTCCACCAAGATTTGAAGGTCATGCAAGGATGGTATCATGAACACATGCTGGCTAACTATTACTGAAGCATTTGGCGGGATTGTCCACAGTTAGAACACTCCAGAAAAAGCTGTAGAACGCAAATTTTTATCTTAACTGCAACGACTTGCACACAATTTAACCGACAGTAACAATACTGTATATCTTTTCTATGAACAAAATAGCTGTAAATAAAGTAGATTCAGTTATATTTGTTCTTTATTTTCCATTCTATGTATAAATTTTGTATGGTTTTCGTGGAACATGGAGGGTACCCTGTATCGTAAAAAATTGAAGTGAAAACACAAACATGGGTCATATTTGGATTCACAGCCCAAAAGTTAGTAAAAATAAGTGTCAGATCTAAGACAACTAAATATGTGTTCCCAGTGTAATTGTTGGAACCTGAACAGGGAAATTATTTGTGTTCAGAAATGAAGGGAAATTGATGTTCTGATACCCTCAAGCTTACTCGTTGAGCGAAGTGATAGAAGTTCACGATTTTTCATATTGCATAAATTTTCCCTTGGTATGCTCGATGATTACGATTTTCATTTCATCCACTTAAGCATATGTTAGTTTGTCACGTTCTAAGAGCCCTCATCAACTATTCATGAAAATAATAACGAAGTAACCCTTTTTATTTTGAGTGATTGATACATTATTGCAAAAGATTTTGTTTGAAAGAAACAAAATATGTTTACACTAAGTGGTGTTATACACCAACATCGCTTTCTTCGCGTCTTAGGTACAAAGCTTTAGTACAATTAAAAGCTGTAAAATTGAAAATAATTGTTTCTTTCCGTATGAATGAAGAGCGTGACAATGAACAAAAAAAAACTATGAAGAGAAGCTAAGAAGCATACTAAACATACAGTAAAACTGTCATTGAAAGCTGAAATATTTGACGGCATTTGTGAGGTAATAAAAACCCTTCCCTGGCTTGCTCCTTCTCCAGATTTGTCACCAATCGAGCATATCTGAGATCATTTGGGACGGCAAGTTGGACACCTTACGAGTTTGGTCGAACTAGAAGCGCGTTTACAGTGTGATGTTCGTTGGTGTGCAATTAATACAACATGAATTAGAACACAATAATTTATTCCACAAGACGAAGAGAGACACAAGACGAATAACAACCGAAAGGGAAAAGTTAAGAAGTAAGAATATTGATACGCGCTCCGTTCGCAATGCTTCGCGCATGCGCATTACAAACTTGCGCCGAGAGAGAAAGAGAGCGATATTACGCGAATCGTCTGCTTCTGACAAGAACAACGAATTTCAATTCGTACTCTCCACAACAGCAACTGTGGAACGAGATGTCTCAATACATCATACGGAACTTGTATGCCTCAATGTATGCTCGTATCTCATCGTGCATTCGAGTTAGAGGGGTCCAATATATATGTTACCGCTAAAGTGCAGTTATCAGTTGTTCTACAGATTATCTAGGAAATGTGCAGATTAAATAGTGTGATCCGTTAAAGTGACGTAATTTTGTCTTTCTCGAATTACCTAGATAATCTGCACATTACCTACTAGTCACTCTTTAAAATGAAAATAATATATTTGCTGGAACAACAGCAACGTTTCTGTACGCTTAAAGTAATTATTTTTCGATACCTAAAGAATCAAGTTAATACAATCAAACAATCAACAAATTAGTTGATAGAATCAATCATCAATAAATTTGAGAACTATAATAGAAAGAATCAAACAGTTTACAATATTATTACAATTAAGTAAATTATCATAGTGTTATTTATTTATTTTTCGATACCTCAAGAATCAAGTTAATATAATCAAACAATGGGAGAGGGGGAAGGTGTAGGGAAAGGAAATAAGAGAAATAAACTTTTGAACTTTAACGATACGGAAACCGTTAATGTGCACATTACCTAGGTTAAATGCTGAAATCTCTTGATTACTCTCGTTAAAGGAGCAAAGCAGTTAATCTGCAGATTAGCTATATAATGTGCACATTAACGGCTTTCGAGCTATTGCGGTAACATATACACTGACGAGCCAGAACATTATGACCATCCCCACATTTTTCATTGAACTCTTCTGGATGACGTGGAGGGCACGTGATTAAGTGAGAATGGCTTTTAACTGCTGCTGGAGAAGGTACGTAGTCATTCCTCTGATCAAGATCTTTTCTCACGAGAATTGATCACAATCAGATTCATCCCATCCTGAAACTCCATACGTCAAGCTTCAAATGTCAATATAGGAGATTAAGGCCCCTACGGGGCCATGTGCTCCATAACCTTCTAAAACGCTGCTACGTAATCATTCCTGCACTTACTTTTGCGAGTGCTGATCCAAGCGAATTTGATAGAGGGCAGATCGTAATGGCCCGAAGACTAGAACGAGTATCACCGAAACTGCACTACTGGTAGGTTGTTCATGTTCTGCCGCTGTTAGTATTCATGCAAAGTGGATAAATGACGGTGACACCAGCAGTAGACGCCAAGGTGTTGGTCGTCCACGCGTCATCAAAGAAAAAGGACGTTGGAGACTGTCCCGCTTGGTAAAGCATAATCGGCGCGAGACAGTAGCTCAGCTGACAGCTCAATACAATGCAGGTCCAAGCGCAAGTGTTTCAGAACACACAGTTCAGCGGATACTGTTGGATATGAGACTGTGCAGCAGACGTCCCACTCGTGTGCCTCTGTTGACTAAGCGTCATCGTCAATTACGTCTACGGTGGGACCGGGAATATAGAGACTGGACCATGGGTGAGTGAAAGAGAGTTGCTTGTACAGATGAATCCCGATTTCTCATTCATCACGTCGATGGTCGTGTCAGGGTACTCCGTCTGCCAGGCGAACAGTTGCTCCCCTCTTGTACATAAGGTCATACACAGGCTGGTGGTGGTGGTATTATGCTTTGGAGGAAGTTCTCATGGGCGACTCTGGAACCAATAGATATGGTATAACAGACCATGAACGCTTAGAACTATCTGAACATCATTACGGATCAGTTGCACCTTACATGGCACGTTACATTATAAATGGAAATGGAATCTTCCAGCAGGACAACGCCCCATGTCACAAGGCTCGGATTGTGTTGGAGTGGTTCGAGGAGCATACTGATGAATTCCACTTAATGTCCTGGCCACCTAACTCGCCCTAATAGAGCACATTTGGGGGTCACGGAGCGGCAACTCAGAGCTCAAATACAACCATGTCTGAATATCTCGAATTTGCGTGATTTCTGCTTAGACATTTGGTACAACCTGTCTCCAGTCATGTACCAAGAACCTGTGGCATCTATGCCCAGGCGAGTTGCAGCTGTTTTGCAGGCCAAAGGAGGCGCAACGCGTTATTGAGTTATATATATATATATATATATATATATATATATATATATATATATATATATATATATATATATATATATATATATATATATATATATATATGTGTGTGTGTGTGTGTGTGTGTGCAACATCTCTCAATTGAATGCAAATACATGTTGCATGGCTTCTAGTTCTGGCTCCGATGAACCAAAAGTCCCCTCCTGGCCTCCTCTTGTTCGGTCTTAAACCCTTGTTGATAGGCTGGATGTCTGGATCATGAAATAACTACTCATTTACAACTAGACGCCAACGCTGAATTGCGCTATATCAATTTCAAATTTAAATATCTCGCGAGCTTTTAGTGCTTTTTGACAAGATACGTAATTCGGTCTATTATAATCCCTGTTTATAATTATATACACAACACTAGCTTTACAGAAATTCGTCTCTTAAGCAACATGCTGAAAGTGTATTTGAGTAGCATACCAAGTTTCGCGCTATCTTTGGATTGAAACAAGCATTACGAAAACATTAGAGACAGATTAAGGGACTGATGCTAATGTAAACAAATCATTAACGTAAACAAATAATCAGACAATCAACAGTCCCTTTAGGCGTCTTTAGCGTGGATTCTGGTTCTAAATTTATCGTTCAGAGCCAAAAGCGATAGCGGTTATAACGAGTTGTTGGCAGCATTGGAGTAGCCTGAGGGCAAGGGCCCCAAGTGTCAAAGTCTAAGGGGCAGCATTTTATGAAATGTTATAGTTATGTTTCTCGCACAAAAAAGTTATTTAGAGTGTTTCGTGTCTTCTCTTCGAACTTCAGAGCAGTTTTATTAATGCTACTTTTGTCGATTTCATTGGGTTGTTTTCATTGTTACTGTAAGTTAAAATAGCATGATAAACATTTCCACTAGGTAGCGGAAATGTTTATCATGTTATTCCAAATCGGATCAAGTCTATTTAGATAAGAATAAAAAGTGAAGGAAATTAATAAAAAAGTTAAGGAAGTGTTAAAGGAAATGTCCACAGAGGCAACCCTTTTATTTGTGTTTCGTTTATCGAACTTCCCAGTGGCTCCTTTTCAGGGCCTAGTAGGGATTGGAACGGACGTGATAGTACAGGAAGATCATAATTACTTCAATCTAAGATGGGGATGTATCATAATTTTGTTAATGAAATCATCCAAAATTTGCTACTGTTGTAATGGTTGAAGTAATTTAAATCCCCATGCTTTATCGGAAAGAAATCCGTCCATTCCTAATTTTTGGTGTAACAGCCCATCTCCTCTAACGAGCTACCACACCTAACCAAAAATCGATTAACCCAAGGTCTACAGCTTTCTCGTCGATGCAGCACTATAGAAATTTAGAGGCGGAGTTCAGGAAAATATGGCGAGCAATACCTACTATGATGACAAGTGGGCATAGACATACTTTAAGTTCAAAAGTACAGATCATAGCAGTTTATTAGAAATAATTCTTATAGTATAAATCTACCTAGTCTTCAAATCTCACTGATCAATTTTACTATGCCTTTTGCTAATATTATAAATCAATACATTTGTCTAAACCAAAGAAAAACCTTTTTCTCGAAATTACAATAGAAAAGGTGTTATTTCTTTGCTAATAGAAGGGATAGGAGCTCCCATAAGGTGTCAAATTGTTTTAAACTGCATGTACAATTCAAGATCTTTCCAAAAGTGATGTTAGTTGACGGCTACATTTTCAAGGGCAGATCATGCAAGCTTTTTTTTTTGTTTTCGCGTCCTCTATATTAGTTTCAAAGAAAATCCCTCTGACAAAGCCTACAAATTTCCCGAAGTGTAATTACTCTTCATGGCTAGCATACTTTTAATTTTCAAGGTACAAGCCTTAAAAAACTCAAAAGTGAAACATTTTCAATCTACAAACTAACCTGACGATTCCTTGAATATTACCATGTGTTGATATTGAACATCCATAGAGTAAACGTCTTAATATTGTATACATTAATGAACCACGTGGTCAAAGAAATGAGTAGAAATATTCATAAAATTTCTGTTAAAAATAAATAGAGGTCGAAATTAAGAAAAGTGAAAAGATTCTGTCCTGCAATGTATGGTTTACTTTATAAATTAAAAAATAGTGATGCATATTTTAACTGTAACAACAGCTGTACCAAAGAGTGCTAGCAAAATAATTTTATAAAATTGTATGAAATATTGAGTATGTGCTTTTAATGCACACACATGTGGAAAGTTTTAATGACACCAGAAGATCGATCGATTATTGTAACACACAGGGTAGTTACAAGAATCATCCCTGCCCTTATCACAGCTCGCAGCTGTAAGTGCGGTGGGCAAATCTACTGAGCCACATATTTATTCGGAGTAAAAAGCACTCAGAAACCGGAGGGCTAACCTCTTCGACCCTGAAAACACCCTTTCCTCCAAAAATATATATGTTGGGTTGGATAAACATAAATTATAAAATTTTCAAGAACACTCACACATATAAATGTGCAGTGAAAGAATAAAACACGATATTGACTAAATAACAACTTCTCTCTTTTCCTGGACTTAATTTTCAATTTTTTTTTTTACAGTCGATTTGTGTTCAATTTTGTACTCAAATATCACAATAAACGACATTGTAACGATTCCAAAATATTCAAACCATTTTCTAGCTAAATAGTTTGACGAATTGCTCATGATTAGTAATTAGCATCTGTAGGTTAGTATTGTCACAGAAGTTAATTTTTTGCTTGTTCATAAATTACATTTTCATTTAATGTAAAATGCATCCTCTAACTGTTTTAAATTTTTTTTATATACCAATCGTTACATAGCCTATCTACTTAAGGTTTAGCTTATTATTTGTGTGTGTATGTGTGACGATAATGTTTACTTCAGATCTTTCAAAACTTTCCTCCATGTTCATCATAGATTTAATCGTTAGTAGGTAGGGCTAAAAAAATCGAAAGTCGCCTGAACAAATTCTAATAACGAAAAAATATTTAATTAACCAACTCGGATGAATATATATATATTTCGTTTTCAAATTCAAATATCTTAATGAAGTGAATCGGTGCGAAGGTTAAAATCTTCAAATTCTTCATATTAAGCTTCTCCACACAACACCGACTGAAAAAGCTCCCCTTCGAGTTTTTTTCACGCGAACAGTGTTATAATGACTTCAACGAATTATTTTCATTCAAAGAAATGCATGGAACACTTTAGAAAGTCTAACTGGTGTAAAATGTACACAATTTACACATAAACGGCCACATACTATGCTTATAAGTGTCTACGGAAGTTTCAACCCTATCTTCTTAAAAATATATACAATTTATACCTGTATATGTAATTCCATTTTGTGTATATACTATTTAAAAAAAACCCTGGATGGACTCACCACGGAGTGGTGGCTCCATTTCGAGTACCAATATTCATTTCTATCTGAGGAACATATTCGACGTATGAGAAGTTTATACATTTTAAGACTGGAAGGAGTAGACCGATATAAATGAAATTTGGAGGAGTGGTACATGTGCGTTGCAAATTATCAAAATTTCAGAATTGTTTGAGCATGAGCCAATGGACATCAAGTAGCGCAGCAAATTCATTTCGATTCATACTGTTGTATTGATTACATCGTTTCTCATTGAGTTATGCCTCGGAAAAATATCGCAAGAAATTTGAGCACTTGGGAGAGTTTGCAGAGGCCGAGTAATTGGCCTCCGAGAAGGTGGATGGTCTAATCAACAGATTGCGCAACATATTGGTTGTAGTGATGTTACTGTTGCACGCTGTTGGCAGCGGTGGATACAGAGGCTGTTCGCACATTTTTTAGACGATTTTGGTTAGCGGTAATAAAAAATCGTTTGCTGCAAAATAATTTATTGCAGTTGTACTATGTTTTTAAGAGTCAAAATTATCGTCTGCGGCTTGAGAGGTTTGTTTTTATTCAAAATGGCGTTTTTAACGAAGCAGTGGTTCGAAGGATATGTATATATGCTCTTTCCAAAGAGAAATATTCATATTCCGTTATCCAAAAACGATGTGAGAGTCATGGTTTTGTGATATCTAAAGCGTCGATAGGTAATATCGTCAACAAGAAAGGAAAAACACGTCAAATTGGAGCCTCAAGTTGGATAAAAATTCCAAACAAGTATCCAAGGAAGAAACGGACATCTTCGACTGTTGCAAAGGTACGTTGTTTAGTGTTAAAAGAAAATCCCCCTAGTCAAAGGACAGTTGCAAAATCATTAAAATGCTCGGTGTCCACTGTAAACAAAATGATAAACGTTGATTTAAATCTTAAGAAAGCGAAAAAACGCAATATGCATCGTCTTTCTCCAAAGCATATCGCTGAACGCAGGACACGCTGCCGAATTTTATATGAGAAACACTTATCCAAAGAAAAATGGAAAAAATTGTCACAATAGATGAATCATGGGTGCATTTAAATGATTGCAGCAAAAAAAGAGCCATTTATTTTCATAAAAGGGACAAAAAAATTTAAGTACATGGTTCACAGAATAGAAAGAAAGTTTTTCTAAGGGATTCATGATTGTTGCTGGTTTTTCATATAAGGACAAGTTAAAAATAAAGAGAGTGGGAAAAAAATGTCAAGATTGGTGATGTGGTGGATCAAGTGGAAAAAAATGTCAAGAACTCCAAATACTATCAAGAACATATTTTATCGCCAATTTTTCTGAATGAAATACCATCGCTTTACCCACAGTGCCATCAATCTGTGGAACTCCATCAAGACAAAGCTAGCAGTCACACATCAAAATCCACTGTAAATTTTCTAAAAGAAATGGAACAAAAAACCGGTATCAAGGCCATACCCTTCACTGATATCCCTACTAAATCTCTCGATGTATCACCTATGGATTTTTGTGCTTTCGGACTTTTAAAATCTGTATTATCCAAATGTCGTCCCACAACCTTTACAGGACTCTGGAAAGATGTTCAGGAGGAATGGGATAGAATACCTCTTCTGGCACTTCAAAAGGCATTATTATCCTGGAAATTACGGTGTCTGAAGATAGTTCAGAATAAGGGCTATCGAAAAGAACATTTAAACCACAAGAATTTTAAGTAAATTTTTGTGAATACAATATACATTGTCTAAAAATATGTGAACAGTCTCTGTATAACAAGGCACATGCCAGCGTCAACCAGGGCCAGGAAGGCCTAAAGAAACCGGACCAAAACGTGTTGTGAGACATGCGCGTACTGATCCAATAGCCACTATCGCAGACATTCAAACGGGCAGTAATAACTTCTCTCTATCATCCAATAAGTAATAGCACCATTTGTCGACTGCTTCCTGAAGTGAGACTAAACTCACGTAGACCGTTACGATGACTGCCTTTAACAACGTTGCACCGCCGTCAAAGAATGGAATGGTGCACCAGACGGACATGGGGCATCGTATGGCATCGAGTGGTCTTCACTGATGAATCCCGTCTCTGTCTGGGTGGAGACGACAGTCGAATCCTTGTGTAGAGGCAACGTGGTCAGCGCCAAGATTCATTGTTTGTTGTGCAGCATCACACATTCAGATGACCTGGTGTCATGGTGTAGTATGCAATTGCGTATTATGCCAAATCACTTTTGGTATTTGTTACGAGCTATTTGAAAGGCCAGTGTTATATACTAGAAACTTTACAGCCAGTTACGCTCCCCTTCCTGAACTCCCAGGTTCACCCGCTTTTTAAACAATACAATGCTCGACCCCAAATTGTTGCCATCTCTAGAGCTTGTCTATGACACAATGATATCTTACCATGGCCGGCATACTCACCAGATCTGTCACCGATCCAGTATGTATGGGATGCCATTGGACGAGATTTCACCACTCCACCCGTACCTCGTAATTTGCTGTAACTACGTGATAGGTTTCAAACAGCATGGGATGGACTGTAGCAGGATTTCATTAAGAGCCTGTATGACTCACTACCAATGCGCTTGGTATGCTACATTAGGAATGATGTCGGTCATACGCCATACTGAAAACGCCTTTTTTGTATTTTCATAATAAAGTTTGCACATTTCAATATCAAATTTTAATCATTTTTTCATTCATAAGCACTTTACCACCTTGTAAATTTCATTGCATTGTAACAATTCCTTCTAGGTGTAGCTTTTTTTTTGTCTTAGAGTTTAGTTTAATTTTAATTCATTTTTTCGGCATGACTTCACGCTAAAGGTTGTAAGGTATATTTTACGTACCCACACATCTTGAGTAAAATTCTTCAGAGCTTTCTGTCAATGCCTTTCATACGATTTCCGAACATTTAAGTTTGTCAATGATAGTCAAGGAAAATATTTTCTCCGGTAGTTATCTCACGATCTTTAAAAGATGACTAATGCTCCAGTCAATATTCTCATATTGTTTCAAGAGTACTTGGAATTTATCATTTCTTCAGAGGCCTGAAAGCCTTAAAGGTCGTATTCGATTTCTCTCTCGCCTGAGGATTCAGTTCAACCCAACTCTGCCTAGATCTCTGGATCATAGAGTTATAATACTTTTCTGATTTCACTGGTCTTGTCAGTCACAGCTGTGAAGATGGAGGATTTTTGTTTCATGGGGGATCCCAAAATAACTTTAACTGGATCACGATAGTCTTCAATGAGACTTATAAAAACCTACTTATGTGTTAAGCAATCACTAGTATTCTGGACTATTCTGCATATCGACAGAGTCTTAAGATTGGATCAATTCAAAGCCAAAGTCCTAAGGATATATGTAACAATTGTTACACCATTCCTGTATGATTTATTGGCTCATTCATACAATCACAAGATTTGATTAACTGTTATGAGCCACCTTACATGTTGTGTTTGCTAACCATATACATATTTAACGGATCATTAGACCATCAATTACGTTTAACGGAAAGACAAATCTCTAATAGAGTTGATGTTGATCTGTTCTCAACTTTAAAGGAATTTATGGAAGGTTAGATTCGATGCTTTCGAATTTTACAGTGTCACAGTTACGGAGGCTTTTTTCGACAATGACGTCGTCATGATGCGTATACAGAGACCACAAATGCTAACCGTAAACGTGAGACTTAGTAACCATTACAAGGGTCAGCCAATGTGCACCTTGTTTCTTGATAATTCCTTCCACTGTCCCCCAGTTTACAAATTCTTCATTATTTTTATCATATCGAAGGTATTGAAAGTCCATTTTACACAATGCACGCTAAATATAAGTACACTAAAGCAGCAATAAATAGAAAAACTGCTACCGCGGAGCGTATGCAGAATACATAGCAAACCTTTGCACGTCACCGGTTGCATCTGCCAGGGCATATGTAAAGCGATTGACACTTGTGAAAGTATGTACCTGTATATATAGAATTGTTTCCTCCGAGAGAATGACACGTTATCACGATTCAAGCAATTTTCAATGTGTTTTAATGGTTGGAGCTATTGAGATGGACCATAACACTTCGGAGGTATAATAGGTACTACCAATTTCAAGGGAGTATATTGCCTACACGAGTTCTGGCAAAACCTGTAACTTACGAAAGAAGTGTGGCTGTAAAAAGAATTTAGGTGGACGTGACCAGCATCGGCAGGCAAGAATAATTTCACGCGATATGCATGCAACATTTTCTCAAAAATCATTAGAAATCAACATCAATGGGCCCTCAACAAATATAAGTGTGCGTACTGTGCAAAATTCCCTCAAAGATATGGTTTTTAGGAGCCTAGACCAATTCGAGTACCTTTGATTAATACACAACACACAGACATGCACGTCACCTGGGCTCGGGATAAGAATAGACTGGTCTAACGAGTCGCATTTCAATTCCTTCGAGCAGATGGAAAAATACGTGTGTGGATTGGATGTTGAGGTTTTATGGAACAAGGTTCAAATACGGACATTTAGGTGTCATTCTCCTAAGTCATCAGATCTCAACATTTGTGCACACAGATCACATTTGTGCCTTGCAACGCGTTGCGGAACACAGAAATCCTATACCGTGGAATAAAACAGAATTATAGGTCCTCTGAAGGAAGTATGATGCTCAATACCCACAAAATACTTCCACAATCTCGTGGAATTCACGCCCCGTCGTTTTCCTGCAATTTTACGCTACCGTGGAAGGCCTGCCAAGTATTAGACTGGTGTACCTGTTTTCTGGCACCTGAGGGTATACTGAAGAAATTTGATACACTCGTCTATCAAATTCATATATGTCCTATGGGGTCATTCTAAGACAAACCTTCGGTATATGTCCATTTTTATGAAAAATTAGGGCTAAAACTGCTTTTAATGTTTGACACAAATTGGACATTCTTAAGTATTCTACGAGTAAAAATTATTCTTTTAGATAAGTTTAATACTATTCGTGTGAACAAGGACGATGTCGTGTGGAGATTCAAACACCAGAATTCGAGAACTCATACCCTCGATCCCTTAATTTGGGAAATTATTTAAATTTTGAAAAACAAAATATACATTTTCATTTGAGGCGTTTTGTCTAGAAGGGGAACCGGAATTCGTATAAATGAAGCAAAATGTGGGAAGTCTTGTTTACGTTAAACCTGTTCCCTTATTTGACTTATAAATTAGTTCAAAACTCAAGAAGGGTAATGCCATTTCTTCACATCAAGATCAGCTGAAACACGGCACTGCTTTTTTCAGTACAAAACAATTTATAGACAATTTTAATCTAAATAATTAGCTCCCGTAGAGCTAAAAAAAAAAAAAAAAAAAAAATACCAGTAATGCAAACGAAATGGTAGAAATTTGAATGAGATATTAAAAAATTTTGTAGTGGGTTTTGAATGGAACTCATATTTTAATAAATATCAAAAGTTTTAAATTCAATATTTGATAATGAAATTATTAAGCAAAGCATTTGAACGTTTAATTATTTTGTTGCTATAAATTTATTGTTTCATGCTGTAAATTTATTAGTCCCTATTTTAGGTTGCAGACGAGATCATATTTTGTAATCATTCTAAAATAATCGAAAATCGAAATACATTGTCTTAAAACAAAGGACGTTGACAATTTTGTTTTATTTTGTGATATGAACACTAAAAAGAATTGTGCAAATACTAGTGTTAAAAACGCTCTACCTCTTACCCTATACAGCAATGGATACCAATGAGTGTCTCAACGGTATAAAAAAAAGGTTGATCAGGTATTCCTTTTTACGACCATCAAAATAATTGCTGTAAACAAAAAAAAATGCCTACAAGATTTTACTCACTCTTTCGCAAATGAATATTAAAATATTTGTTCCAAATGAACGAATAAGGCTTTCTCACTCTGAAACATTTGACAAAAATGATTAGGGTAGGTGTTCCAAATATCGCCCCTTTGCTTAATGTCGCCTTTTCGTGTTTGCAAGCTACTATGCGCGACATCTATGAGTTTATGTAGTTACCTTGACGGTCTAGAGTTTTGACACAGGTAGCGCCACCGGTAAGTTTCCTATCAGTTATTTCAGCAACACTATTTGATCACACACACACAAACAAACACACACACACTCTCTTTCTCTCTCACACACAACGTATTTTGTGTCTCCAATCCATTCAGGGAATGTCCAGGTAAGTGTTTCCAAATCATATATTCGTTTTGACTTGAAAGTACATTAAATACTAAAGGTAGGTATGTACGATCTACTAACAACTCGTTTTGTTTTTAATAGTAGCTCTTAATTTCGCCTGGTGGGTGTTAATAGGAACACGAATAAGCGATATTAGAAACACACTCTTGAAAATTCTTTTGGGACACATTTGACAAATTCTATTGAAGTTCTACTAGTTAACTTAAACTGACATCAGTAAAGAATGTATATGATCTCTGAAAACCAAAGAAGAATAGTTCCTAGTAATATTCGTTTAGTTTCCAGCTTGATTTCCCAACCCAGGAGGCTGAGATACAGAGAAATAGTTAGGGTAGGCTATATTTGGAACATCTACCCTTCTAAGGACAAACAGATTATGCATATATACGGTAGAGCAAAAGGTAAAATTATTAATGTAAATGAACGAATAAGGTCCACAATATTTCCTTCTCAGAACAATGGACACTAAAATGAGTGCTACAGCATGTACAAAAATCAAGGTCAACTAACTTTCAGTCTTACAAAATTTCACAAAATTTCTTGCCTAAGAGCAAACAAACTAAAACAATATAAAGAATAAAAATTATTTTTTAAAGATGTATTTTAACATTTAAAATACTTGACAAATTCAAGTGGTTGTTAAAAATTCGTTAGTCTTGTAACTTTTATTTAATACATGTAATCACCCAATTCTAGTCAAAAACTATATATTTAAAATAAGAACAAAAGCTCAATTCTAGTAAAAAATTAAGCAAATAGTAATGTGAATGATACTTGTTTTTGAACACAGTTAGTAACCAATCTCCGTTACAGTATAAATATAATCAAAATCAAAACATAAATTTACTCATAAAAAATTTTGCATCTATGAACAAATGTTTCAGGTACATGGAAAAAACTCGTCAAGGGAATTCAGGTACTAGTTCTCATTTTTGAAGAAAAATATTTGAATTAAATGGTTTTAAGTGCTACAGGTTTCTTATCGACCTTTAATGAAATAGGCTAAGCAATTGAGCATGTGGGCAGAGTAGCTGTCATAAGATCTCAGAAGTGGGTCACGTGTGCTTGGGAACTGACTAGTGCCGATTGGCTATCGAAACGCAAACTAGTGTTTTTCATCACGCTCACTTCTCGATTAGTCCTACAATGATTCGTGATTACTTCCAATGACGCGTGACCTTCTCATTGAGATCTTGAAACCGAGCTATCGTAAAAAAAAATAGCATGAAGTTGCGAGAACATGTTTCTTCTATTCCATCAGTCTAATAGAAGGTACCTGCGCTCGCAACTTAGTGGGATTTCTTACATTACGTCATGTATTCATTTTCACATACCCATACTACTCTGGAAAGATTCACAATTGTGTAGAAATGGTTTTTACAGTCCTTCTTTTTACAGTACAGAAAAGTGAAAATATTCTGTAAATTTCAAACCAAAAAAATAAATTAGGCTTAATGATGTTCAATTTTTTTGACTCGATTGTAAAAGCTTACTCTTCTGACTTGCGTCACTTTTTCGAATTGCAGAGTCTAATCGTATTTTCGAAAGTGAGTAAAATGCATTTGTTAATAAGAGTAGTAGTGTGACCAATAGTGATCTGATAGTTCCTGAAATGTTTCGTTTTAAGAATACATTTATTCGTACGTGGGAAGTGTATGGAAATCACCGAAAAAGTGTGAATGGATAAAACATGGTTCAACCCAATCACTATAGGTGAGACCTATGAAATCCCATCGCTGCGGAAAAGTTTGAGAATAATATTTACATGTAAATATCTAGGTATATATTAAAACTTAGGAAAATAGTAATTTCTTTTATTTAATTTTTTGTTTTGTTTAGAGTGTGCTAAATGGGTAGTAATTACTGAAGTCTAGAACCAGTCTTGTGCACAAGCACCACATTGCAAATGTTCATGGTGGTGCATTTAATCGGCGATGTTTCTGCTTTCTAGTGCTTGATTACATTTTGCATTGAATTTTTGTGAATTAAAAAAGGTATAAAAATATATATCCTGTCAAAAAATGTGTAAGGCTTTAAATATCACTTGCTCAGTGTTAAACTACTATTTCTAGATTTACTTGTGCTGTAATTCGATATTTATTATTCAACTGCATATTTAACCTCTAGACGGCATTACGAACATTTCGTGAGGCCACAGTATTCGTATAGTACTGCTATTGAGTATAGTGATTTCAAACGAGTGTATTAATTAAATTAGGGAACTGGTGGAAACGTAAATAAATCTCTTCCCACAAATGACTTCTTTCGCGAGGCTTCTAACTTTATCTTTCGGTGACAAAAGGATAGCATCGATAAAGAGCTGACAGGGGGAAACATTCATGGCGATCGCCATTTACTCTTTTGGGTAGAATAGCCTTCTCCCAACGCGCTTTCACACCTACTGAGAAATCAACTGACCCAAGGTCGACTGCGTTCTCGCAAGAGCTGCACTAAATTTTACGTGACAGAATACACTACTATTTTAAATCTTGAATCACATTTTAAAGGTGACATGAGATAATTGATTTAATTTAGCACTAAATGATGACAAAGTTAATTGTCATAATGAATTATCTTAGCAAAGGTGAAAGTAAGATCGTCAGTTAATTACACGCGCATACGTAGTTGTGATATGATGCATTTGAACAAGACTGGCTTAAGCCTCGGTGAGGACATACGATGCCCTTCTTCCTTTTATATTAATTACAGAAGTACTGAATATGTTCTTGTGCAAAATATATTCATGTAATGTGCATTTAATGTAATGCGATATGACCTCACCTTTAAAGTATTTTACACGATTGTTGTTTTAGCATTGATCTTCCCAGACGGTTAGAATAACGCGTATAAAGAATTGGCTTATGTGGAAAAAAAAAAGTGTTGTGACTGCATGTGAAAAGAATGGTACAGAATCCTAATATTCGTCCTCTTTAATGCATTTCGACAGAAGGATGATTACAGATGAAGGGCTGTACAGGAAGGATGTCTACGCTGTAGAATAATTTCATCTGCATGGATTATATAAAAGTCATACAAATGCAATTTATGGTACAAGAGACTGGACGCAAAAGTCTCTACGCGCAGCTATAGAACGATGGGCCCAAACCGATCTCGTCGCCAAACCGAGGTATGAAAAGGCTACGTGTCAAAACCTCTTCTTGCCATTGATGGACACCGCTTTGTGGTTCGTTCCCTGTAAGAAAATAATTTTTCTTTCGTAGGAGAGGTTCGTGTGGATTCTCCCGACGGCCGTGCACCCGCAGTTTCGAAAAGGCAGACTTTTGCAAGCAGAGGAGGAGCAGTAAAATTTCATTACGAACGGCAGCAGCAACAGCACCAACCACTCGAGATAAATAGCCTGTTTGCCCCTTGGAAACCCGTAATAAAAAGTCTGTCACACCTCAGCCACACACACGAGCTCGTTCTAAGGAGATTTTGCTGCCCGTCGTCGGTTATGCATAAGATTTATTTAATAATTATTAATGCTAGTGTTCTTTGAGCGAGGAAAGTCTGAACCACATCTCGCTGGGGCGGAACTGCGGCGTGCACTGAAAGCCACTTCGGAGAGATGAGTCATGTGTTGCACCCAACACCGTCAACAAGAAAACTCCAGAAGTAGTCGTCCCCCTCTCTCCACGTCGATGGGATATTGCCTGTTTAGGATCTCTGCGTGTCAAGAACGCCAGTTGAGCAATCACATATTTTTTTTTTTAAATATTTGGACAATACAGCAGTTCACATGATAATCGTTGTTTCAGACACACAATTTCAACGCTTTATTATATTTATTTATTTATTACTTTGTGATCTATTAAGAAAGGGGTTGTGTTTGCAGAAACGGAAATGGCGATAAGTGTTCCGGTCCGGGCTCCTAAGCACACTTTCTAAACGATACGAACAACACAGTCGATGGAGTTCAAGATGTTCGGATGTATATAGATATATGTTGTGTATGTATATAGATATATATCTCTTCTTCTCTCTGTATATATACACGTCCACGGACTATGTACAGCGTGAAGCTGTCCGTCCGTCTGCTCGTTCCACAGATCCTGCATCCGTGCTGCTCCGCGGCAGCGAAACCAATAAACTCTCTCTCTCTCTCTTGTTGCTGACTGTAGGCTGGAGGGCTCGTGACGCTGGACTTAGTCGCTGCTCCACGCTCCAAATGGGCCCTGAAACAGAAAAAACACGATTTTAACCAACACTATCTAAGAAGGAAAATTCGGGACCAATACTAACCCGCGATACTTCACCCAATATTTTCACTAATGTGAACCAGTCTCCCAAACGAGGATACAATGTGGGTAGATATGCAGATGATATAGATAATGAAATATACAGGGTGTTTACTACATTCAAATAGTCTATTTTAGTAAAAAAGGCCCTGACTCCAAGGGGTTTGCTCCCCAATTATTTTCATTATTGTGAACCATTCTTTCAGACGAGGATGCAATGCGGGCAGATATGCAGATCCTGTAGGTAGGTTTTGAAATATACAGGGTATTTACTATACTCAAAGAGTCTACATTTGTAGAAAAAGGACACTGACTCCAAGGGTCCCCAAATACTTTGAAGATTGTAGATTCCCCTTTAAATTAAAGGGATACATACTTGTAGATAATATGGATAGATACTTAGATATATAAAATTTTTTTGTCCAATGTCATCCTATGGAACTGTAGTTTTCCATGCCTCCCGAGAACACGGCAGTCAATCTCATTGTCCTGGACACCATGAGAGGTGCTGCCACATCACATCCACCGTGAACTGGGAGAGGGGGAAATTTTATGCTTTTCTGAAGGACTTTGACGGAGTTAGTCACCATTTATGTATTAGCAGGATGGTGCATGATGTGTTACCAAGAGTGTCACTAAAATCCACAAGTTGGACCATAAAAGAGACACTCACAGGGTGGCATGCCCTATTCATCCAACCACACTTATTTAAACTGGTACAGTGTCTCACGACACTAGGCACGGGAGTGTGCGTTGGTGTTAGTTAGTTAGTTAGTCTTCAAGAAATCAGGAAAATTCAAGTAGCCAGTCCGACTTCGGCACAAAAGAGAATTGAACTCGTAAATCAAGTACTTCAGTCTATATATTCTTTAAAAACGACGTTTCTAGCCGCTTGATCACTATGGGGATAAGCAGATAATATGAATAGTGAAATATATGGGGTAAGAGGGTGTCTCTAAGGGAAAAAAAGCACCTTCTAGGGGTCCCAGCCCCAAAACTCTAACAATATTTTCATGATTGGGACCCTGCTCCTAAACTTAGGAATATATAATACAAATATACAGAAACAACAAGTGTAACAAAGCATACAAAGTAATTCGATCTAAAACGACGGCCTAATTCTTTCTTTTGAAACTCGAATATTGCAAATATACTGATAATATAAGTAATGAAGTGTATAGTCAAAAAATTTCCTCACAAACACAGTCAAACAAATGTATGAAGTGGGGTCTTGGGGGTTTCACTCAAGTTGACGACACTTGGAAACTTTAGTACATTTATCAGGACCCTTGTGATGATGTGAAACAGTATTATGAACGTATGGTATGTTTTATTAGAAAGTCACACATATATATAGGAGATACAATTATATAAATATGAATTTTTTTAAGCGGTAAAATGAATTATGGATAGCAATACAATACAAATTCATGTTGCAAGAAAATACCTAGCTTCTTCTAAGTACTTACATTTTTTAGGTATGCACTTTTAAAGACATTCGACATTTTCATTAAAACAGAAAAATACGGAATCACAGAAAACAAGTGCTCTGGCAAGGCTGTTTTAAGAACATTGTATGCCCTAAGCATGATCACGCTAAGGCGTTCTAATCACATATCTAAAAAGGCAAACGAAAAATCACCTTGTAAGATTTAAATTGATATGTTCCACAAAATCGAACATAAGAAATGTGATTTGCAACGTTAATTAATCAATAGAAGTTATAAAAGTAAGTCGTTAAGCACAAAACATTTAAATACATAAATAATAATTAATAAACTATGCAGTATGAATTAATTATATTTATTAATCAACGGAAAAACGTTCGAGGTAGGTATTTAGGTAGGCATTTTAATTAACTTCGCACTGGAGCAACACAACGGGGTATTGGTTTCGATCTAGATAGCTTTTTGGTAATTTTTAATTACCGCTGTACTAAAGCAACACAGCGGGCTATTGACTACGGTCCGGGATTATTTCCGAAGGGAAAGAACCGAGGACAACTCCAAGTAATTTTGAACCTAGATCAGATGACGAGGTCACAACTGAGCTGGCACCCCATTCTTCAAACTTCCACACCACATCAACTTGAGTACATTTGAGGCTAAGACAGATTTAGCTTTCAAAAGTCCCCCTTTGTACACGAAGGTCTTTGGTTGGATTCGAACTCACAACCCTCCCGTTGCTAATGGGATATTTATACAAAAGGGAGATACACAGTTATCAATTCTTTCTGAAGATTTTAACCGACCTTATTTACCAGTACTCAAAGCTGGTGCTCTTCTTTGCAGGCCAGGTCCATTTCCGGCGTATCTAGGACGTTTCTAAGAACAAGTACGCTGTGCATCCTCGGCCAAAAAGGTGATCCCATCCACTACCTTTTGGGCTGTGATATCACAAGTGGTATTAGGCGAAACTTTATCTACTTAATTACACTCATTGGTGCCAACGTACTGCGAAGAATAGACACTGCCACTACAAAATCCTTAAAGTGATGAAATTTCTCAGCCTTAACATTGATTATATCTGTGAGAGCTTAGAAAACGAAAGTTCTCGAAATAACCTAACGTTTTGTACGAAATTAGTATATATGTATTTAATAGTTGTCTTTTTTAGACATTTAAATCTTAGAAATTTTTGTCTCCTGTATATGTATCCTCGTTCAATGTGTATTGTACCCGTTTATTGTATATATGGATTATATTACTATTAATTTAACAATATTTTATAATCCTTTTCTTAAGTCATATTGAATTTTTGTGCTTACATCTTTGCCCTTCACTTACCTTTTTTGTGTGTGATATCTTAAATATCTTATATGTATAGTGGATTGCTCGGGTCTCTCAAATCCCATGCGACTCCTCCGTAAGATGGATTATATAGCTGAAAGTCGCACAAGTGAAACAGTGTCCGCCTATAGCGTCCAATCAAAACCAATTCAGACAATGTCTTTGTTGGAGGATTAATAAGAACTAGGGGGCCCGCCCCCTGCTCGCTAACGCTCGCCAACCCCCGGAGGATTGCTTCGCAATTCTCATTGGTTCGCTGCGCGAACCTATGCTCGCTTCGCTCGCATCAATGAAGACACGTGTCCTAGCAGAAGGGATTGATTACAAAATGTATTCCAAAAAAATATTTTTCAAATCTAAATTTGTTGTATTACATAAAAGATATATACAGTACCTCTGGAATCAGAATTTAAATGAAAACTTTGAGCAAATTTTTACTCGCAATGTGAGCGCTGCTTTGGAAATTGAATACCCAGCATGCTGTTTGTGTGTACATTTCATCAGTACTCGAGCCACCCATACACTTTTTGACTGAGTTTGTTGTCGAAAGTTGTAGTGTACGCGTCTTGTTGTATTATAATTGTTAGCCTTGAAAAGGACCGTTTTTTAAATAGCCCTGAAAAGATCCTCCGCTTTCTAAGATTTCTATTACAAACCGCAACAGCTCGTCTAAAATTCATTTTTTTCAATAAAATTTCATCCGATAACGCTATAGATTCAAATGACTCGCGAGGCTCCTAGTAAACAAACAATCGCACAATGTTGCCAAAACGCGGTAACAAATACCGTCTTTTTTGCGTGCCACGTAAGAGAAATATATATATAGATTTTTTGAAGTTCAAGGAATTTCACACAATACTCAATAGAATATTAAAAGTAACTTGGAACAATTTTGTTGTAACGGTTCATGGTTTCCTAGACAATCACAAGTCTTAAAATACTGGGCTCTTTGATAATAAATATCCCTAGTACTCTAGTTCAAACAGCTTTTAGTCCCACATATTTTTTTTTGTAAACGTAGTTCCATATATTTAATTGAAAAGTGAATCAAACTATCTTTTTTAATGTTTTGTACGTGTGTGTTTTGCATGCATTCTACATATGTACTTGTATGTGACCACGAAAGTTATTCAAAAATATTTTACTCCAAAAAATGGCTTTTTCATTTCGTTTCCTGCCGATAATGACGTGTCTGCACGTTATTGTTCCTCGTTCAATATACTGAGGAACAACAGTAAGCTATTGTAACTAAAGTACAACGTCGAGTGTACTATGTAATCATACGTACTATGTACTGTGTCGCAATGTACTATGGAATGCAACAACTTCAGGAATGGAACGTTCACAGTCACACCTTGTTACATAACGCAAGTAGTCTAATCCGATGTTCGGATGCGGATGTAGCTAGACTGCTGTGGTATGTAGAATGGGAAAAGGCTCTCCTCGAGTAAACATTCTGCTTTCTCCCTACCAAACGAACTACGTTAGATACAGCCTAGAAAATGGCGATTATATTATAGAAACAGGCCAAGGGCTCGTACATTTTAGTAGGGATGAGTCAAATGTTTAGTTGAATTTGACTTCGGTGAATAATTGCAGTTGTATATTCTTATTCATCCTTTAAAACCATTCCTCCTTTCATGTAGCTGATTACGATCGTTTGTACTCTCATCTCACAAAGGTCTTGAGAGCACAAAAGTAGACATAGGAGAATCGTCTTCTTGTTCGGGAGACTCGTTAACTAACGCTTCTTGTCTAAGAAGCCTGAAGCGGGAAGACCAACTGTCGCAGAGTGCACTAATGTGACAAATCCTTTTAGAATCCCTTGTAGAAAATGAGCTGCGTTTCCACGGCAACAGACTGGCACAAAAGTTGTGTCTAGAGCAGTTCTCGTGATTGTCAGACAGTGTGCGAACGAACATCTCGTATCATCGCCTCCAATCTTACTGTGATACACTTCGTGATCGTACTCAAATCCAACAACCTGTAAGACAGTTTCCAGCCTCACAAGGTGGTCCCTGATCCCTGTTTGATACGCGACCACACTAGTAGAACGGGCTGGTTACAATTCCCAAACTAGTACTCGGCATAGTTCCATAAGTAAAGGGTGACTTACCGTAAGGCTTAATTGTCGGTGCTGTGAGGGTGCCGTGGACAGACGGACGGTCGGCTCTATCTGTTGGTTTCGATGTCTGGAATGCTACCTGGTCCTCGTCCACCATGCCGCCACCAGCGCTGCCAGTAGCGTGGGCAGCCCAGGCCTTCCGGGGGCACCCCCCGACCTGTGCTGCCCCCTCCGGGAGGCATTGCGCCGCAACTGGGCTGGGGTGAGGAGGCGGCATTCCGCCTCCCCAGAGTCTCTTTCGGAGCCCAAGTGTTGCGGACAGTAGCATCGGTTGGGCGGACCATACGACGAGACACCCTGGATGATCTCCAGATCCGGAATATCCGGGTCTGAAACAATAAGAACACAGTCAGACTAAAACTACCTCTATATTGGCGTACTAGTCACAATTAAAAGAGTGTCAGTAAGCTACAATATCTTCTAATTTGGTCTTTTCGATTGAGATATGCTGTATAACTGTTATACTTAAGATCACTATATAACAGTATTATCTTGGAGGGGCTCTGAATTCCATGGTGAAAGAGTTCAGCAAACTATCATTTCCAGACTGACCAGTGGACATTTAATACCAATTTCATTTTATCATGCCTCACTTGTTGGAAATACAATGTGGAACAGGCCTCTCCTGATCATCCTGTGTTGCTGGGACTGTCCGGGGAGGATATGTATTTTAATCCTATGCTCGCCTTGGACTTTTTGAAGATTCATGAATACACGGACCTGGTCTAGTTTATTCTAGACCAAGTGCCCAAGCCCCCCAAAGTGTTTAACTATAATGTTTCTAATTTTTCACAAATAAAATATTAAGAATTCATATAATACTTGTGTGACATTGGAACAAAACAACATTTATTGAAGTTATATTACTGTAAATGAATTTATATATTAAATAATTTATGTACCAGAAAATAGGACCGCACTAAAAAATTTATTTCCGCTGATGGTAACCATCCCTCTATTCCTATCCACATCGTATTCGATAAGCAAAATTTGAATATATTTACTTAATGTTATTCATGATCGTAAATATATTTTCGGCAAACATAACCATTTTTAATGATTTCCGATTCTCAGATCAATTGAGATGCATCACTTTTTTACTTGCGATCCCTTTCTAGTGAATCAATCTATTGACAATAAACTTATATTATGAATTTTTTAATAAAACTTTCAAATTTTAAAAAATGTCTAAACATTCACTTAGCATAAAAATTGTATTTACAACTTTGTGAACCACTGAAATGAAATTCTGTCTACGCTATAGTACGGCTCACGCGATACGGCATCCGATCTTGGATCAGTTGATTTCTGAATAGGTATGAAAGGGTATCTCGGATAAGAGCTGTCATAAAGATAAGAGAAACCAAAGAAATATGTCCGGCTATAGGCACAGGTAATTTATTCCTCGCCACCTATGGAATGGAACGATAAACTTGGTGACAGAATCAGCACTAGAGAACTCTGGGAATGGATTTGTTGCCGTTACCACTAGTCCCTTAATTCAACTAATACCATCGTCCAAATCCACGTGACCCAGTGCTTTCTCGTGGGAGCCGGACTATCCTGTCTTCCGTACCATATTCGACATATAGGCATGGTTTCCAGATCCGATGGGGGATACTCATTCACATATCAGCTCATTACATCCATCGATCTTCTAAAGGAAATGGCCAGAGCATATTGTCAGTGGAATCACTATCGTAAGATCTCAGAAGTGCAGGTCACGTTTGCTTTAGAATGGACTTGAGCTGATTGGCTATCGAAGCTCAAACTAATGTACCTCATCAACCTTGTAAATTAGTTCTATGTATTTCATTCCAATAGCGTGAGTTCTGAAGAAATAGCATGAAGCTGAGTAACCATACAACATCTATGTACTTAGAAGGTCAACGGCTATATCACTAGTAGCTTTGGTGTACTGCTTATTTAAAAAATGTTCATATATTAAAACTACTTTTTTCTGTATTTGGAAAGAATACGAAGCTTTAATTTTTGCATCTCGTATTAAAAACGAAAACATACATTTAATTACCTTAGGCTAAGGATTTTAATGACACTACATTTAGGTTTTTGTATAGAAAGGTTATAATTAACTTTAACAAACGAATTGTTGCTCAATATTAATCTGACAGTACATAAGCGCATTTTTCATTTTGACAGTTAAAATCTTTTTGTTAAGCTTAAATCAACAAAAAATTAGAAGATTAAAGCACTCAAATTAGTTTGGAATTACAATATGCTGTCAATAAAACTAAATCCTTAATGAAATATTAAGAAAGTTGAATGTCATTCGATGTGGGTATCTTCTGTAATATGTGCTATGTGATAATGGTGCAAATAATGTCATAATACGGGAAATTTATGAGCACTGTTTTACATAAAAACAACGAAACAATTTTATTTGTGTCCCTGAAATGGATGTTTCGTAAAACATGTCTTACATATTCAATTGTTCAAAAATTTATGATTCGTTTTATTGTACTGTTATGCTTTTAGTAAGTAATAATGAAAACAAAGATCTTGTGCGATTTCAATGAGTCTCATCAGATAAATAAAATATGAAGGTACTGAACCGTGTTCCTTTGTATTGTGATCTTTATAGTCTTGTTTATTATTTTCAACCAAAATATTTCATCTTTTTAAACCTCTATTAACTACTTATATATATTTTAACTTTCTTAGTCTCTTCATTACTCAAGGAAAATGAATAAACTCATGTAGTAGACAAGTCACGAGGTCTCTCAAGTTTTAGTAGTATTTCAGCTTCACTAAAACATTTAACGAATTTCTGTTAAATTAGTGCATTGATTTGTACGTGATTAACTAAATACTAGGGGGCTTGCCCCCTGCTCGCTAACGCTCGCCAACCCCCGGAGGATTGCTTCGCAATCCTCATTGGTTCGCTGCGCGAACCTATGCTCGCTTCGCTCGCCTCAATGAAGACATGTGTCCTAGCAGAAGGGATTGTTTACAAAATATGTTACCCAAAAAATGTTTTTCAAATATAAATTTGCTGTATTACAGAAAAAATATATACAGTATCTCTAAAATCAGAATTCAAATGAAAACTTTGTGCAAATTTTGACTCGAAATGTGAGCGTTGCTTTGGAAATTGAATACCCAGCATGTTGTTTGTGTGTACATTTTCCCAGCACTCAAACGACCCACACTTTTTCATTGAGTGTGTTGCCGAAAGTTGTAGTGCAAGCGTCTTGTTGAACTATGATTGTTGGCCCTGAAAAGAACCGTTTTTTAAATGGCCCTGAAAAGATCCTCCGCTTTCCTTGATTCCTATTATAAACTAACTGCAACAGCTCATTAAAATTTCCTTTCTTTTTTTCAATAAAATTTTATCCAATAACGCTATAAATTCAATTCAAGCGCGCGAGGCTACGTGAAAAACAAATAATCGTACAATGTTGCCAAAACGCGATAGCTAATAACGTCTTTTTTGCGTGCCACGTAAGAGAATTATATATATAGATGTCAAGAATGGAAATTGCTTATACAGCTCATCATAGTTGAATTGCACCTCACTTGTAAATTTTCCATAAATCGTGTAGAATGAGATTGATATTTTTATAATCAGATTTCAGCTGTCAGTTCTCTAAAATTGAAGTTCTTCCTCCTCAAACACTATAGCACAATTACAATTTTATAAATTAGAGTTGTGATTGATGCTCCAGAGTATATTTAATAGCTTTATATAGCTTAAAAATTTTAAATATTACTTCTGTATATATTTTTTCTTTAAAGATGTTTTAACAGTCTTCATACACAGAAATATGAGCTATTATTTTCAAAAATAAATCTAATTAAACATCACAGTTACAATTTAAAACGCTTTTATTATGTTTGTGTGTTTGTTTTATGTTTGTTTCAAAAATTTTACAGTCATACGTTAGTCACAATGAACAATGTAAAACAGTTTAAGTATAATGGGCCTATTTTTCAAATATGCTAAATATTAGGTTTCGAATCTACACAACTAAATTACACAACAGATGCAGCAGATTTGTTAAGTTCAAATTGAATGTTAGAAAATAATTTTCAGTAAAATGTAAGGCTTTGGAACAGATCAGTGTATAATTGTATACTGTCTGTGTGAGTGAAAGAAATAGTTACATATCTCTTTGAACTATTCTGTTGCAGTTTTTTTCCCGTATGGATAATGATAAATCTTACTTAAATGAAAATATAAAATAAACACCTACTTTTAGTTTCTGCACAGATGAGTCAATTTGTAATTACTTTTTGTAGAAATGTGTCTATGAAATTAAAAAAATTGAAGCAGTTTTAATGCATCCGACAGTTTTTAAAACTGGCATTTTAGTCAAAACGGAAGTTTTAATTTTCTCTTTTAGTTCCAGCCTAATTTGTTAGCTTTCGAATTGTGCAAGTTTTTTCTTTTTACTTTAAAAAGAACGTATGAGAGATATTTGGGAAGCATTTTCTGATTAGTTTTTAACTTTTTCTCTAATTGCATTCTTCTACTTCTTGCTATTGTCGCAAAATGTATCTTAAAAATCTTCTCCTTGAATCATTATTACAATTTCGGTGGATGTTCTCAGAAAAGTAATGCTTGGAATAAACTACATCAGATTATTAATTACATCACTTATGATGTGAAAACTTTGATTTTGTAATGATGTTTACAATTTTTCTGCTATTGGTCACATTTATGTAAGAAAAAATGAAGAACTTATTACATTCATATAACAGTTTTTTACCTAGACTAAAAATTAAATCTTTAGTTAAAAAAATTTAAATAAACGCTAATAAAAATTAAAACACTTAAAACTAAAAATTTAAAAGTGCAAAATGCAAGTGGTTTTTGTGAAATTAGCTCTTTCAAGCTTCTAATTTTTTGATATGTGTTACATATTTTGACTTCCAAATTGTTCACAAAACATAGAAAATTTCTCATTTTGTTCTTAAGCGCTGATACCTTAAGTTGCCTCAATGCTACTTAAGCTGGGACCAATAACTCATAACTTAGTTTCGTTATGAGTTGTTGGTCTCACGACTAAATCAAAGACGTTCTCACCTATGCACTTGAATACCCGTTCACCCGCGTACTGATCCTTGACGCTAGGGTGGAAGTAAGGACATCTTTGCTCCACCAGGCGGCAGATGTATCGGCAGGGTTTCACCCCTTCACCTTCTATCTGTATTTGTGGCAGGTACATGGCGCACACCCACTGCTTATAGGCCTTCTGTAAAGAAACAATTAATATTAGTTAAGATCGAAACAATGTCTCAATTCGAATGCAATAGATTCACTTGTATACAGCACCCATCAATGAGCACATTGCAACATTACAAATATACCATACACAAGGAATGCTCAGAACCTTGTATTTTCTTACTTTTTTAAAGTTTCCCTTTGCGTGAGCACATTAGACATAAAATTATATTTAAAAAATACTTATGATGAGGTGGGGTAAATGCGTCCACTGAGAAAAACGTGCCTGTGGAAAAAGCAAGGCTTCGAATGTTACCTGAGAATGGTATTTTTACTTGATCTTTCATTTGTGATCAACACAAACGTGCATGAATAAGACAGAAAAACTGATGAGCATATCTATATATATATATAATTATCTTACGTGGCACGCAAAAAAGACGTTATTTGTTATCGCATTTTGGCAACACTGTACGATTGTTTGTTTACGACGAAGCCTAGCGAACCAGTTGAATTTATAGCGTTATCGGATAAAATTTTATTGAAATTTTTTTTAAATATTAATCGAGCTGTTGTAGCTTACAAACAATATGCTGGGTATTCCATTTCCAAAGCAGCGCTCGCATTTCGAGTCAAAATTTGCTCAAAGTTCTGGGTATTTTCATTTGAATTCCGAATTGTTCGAGTTCTGATTCCAGAGGTACTTTATAACTTTTCTGTAGTACAACAAATTTATATTTAAATTTTTTTTTTTTTGGAATGGCGCAGCGAATCAATGAGGATTGCAAAGCAATCCTCCAGGGGTTGGCGAGCGTAAGCGAGCAGGGGGCGGGCTCCCTAGTATGACAAACTATACGATTCAATTCATCTGATATTTTGAAGTTCGGGTTTGATGTAGAAAAGTTTGACTTTTTCAATCTTCTCGATGAAATTTAACCTCTCTGCTGGTAGTCTCGCAAAGGTATTGCGCCATTAGAAAAACTGACCAGATTTTGATCTCGTCATCATAAAAAAATTGCAATACCTTGATGACGATTTATCTCGTAATAAACAAAATATCGTGATAGTTCGTCGAAACAGACTGAAGCGTTAAACTGACGAAATATAAATTATTGCGAATGGTATTCAATACCAGATATTTCTCTATTATAAGATTCAGAGTGTGTACTTGTCAAAATTTCCTCAGTTATAGAATTTTCCATTTCAGACTTTTATATGAGACATGAAACTCGAATCAAGTATTTATAGAATATTTTCTCTTTCCTATGAGTAATTTTGCACCATAAAATGTTCAGTTATTGGGTACTACACGAGTCAAATACTACACTTGCATATAGAATTAAATATTAGACATGCGGTATTTCGGAAAAGTTATATACTTGTATACTTTAAAAGTATTGAAAAAGAAATTTCTTTTAACAAATATCAAATACTATATTTTATCCCCACATAGTTTAAATAAAATTCATAAAAAATATTCATGGATGTACAGTGAGAATATTTGTTGCCTTTAAAATATAATCTTTGAGAAATGAACATAACGAAAAAAAAACTGTTATTATTATTTGTTACTAAAACCTACTTGCGGATGATATATTTATAAATAATTTCTCCCTGGAGATTTCATACATACAGAATACCATAATTTTATTATAAATAATTTTTTCTTGTTAACCAGTTTAATAAAGTGTCGATGAGTTAAACAACGAATTGGAGGTCTTCAGACAACATTGATAAGCCACGAAATTATGTTCCGTAATGAAAAAATTAAAAAGAAAACATTCAAGAGGATTAAAAGAATTCCTGATAACTTAAATGAGTGTTTTACTTAAAAGTTTAAGGTAACGTGATCTCTTGATAGGGGATAAGCCGTTAGGAGTTTGAATTTTTAAAAACTTATACATTGCTTTCCGAAAAGTGACTCATCGCTATACTGCTCAAAAACCTTCAATTGAGCATTACTGAAAATCTTTTTTTTTCAGATGTCGGATTTCTGATACCAGTACAGACTTAATTAAGAACAGTGGAATGACATGGAAAATAGTTCAATATTTTATATTGGATGGGAAATGTTCTTGATTTATTTTGAATGCTTACCCCACACATTCTTGTTTATGTGAAAAAAGAATTGGAAAAATTGATATGATTTTTCAATTAAGGTATACAACATATTATTATAATAATGGACCAATAAAAATAAAGTAACCGGAGTATAACAGGATGGAATATGTTTACATTAAGGGTTTTACACATTACTATACAACTCAAAACGTATTGAAAATGTAGATAAGTATACTATTGATTGAATTAAATTCAATTACGAAGCCTTTCAACTTTTTAACAGGATAGAGTTGTTTCGTAAACATAATTGAAATAAAATACAAGGGATAAAATTAATTTTTTTTAAACTTAAAATTCTACACAGTGTGTGTGAGCATTTATGATACAAATGAAACTAAACTGAGGGTCCATAGTGTTCATTCCTCCTCCACCAACAAATCACAGGCTGCTTGAAATAAACATGGCTATTTGAAAAGTTTTAGAGACATTGATAGGCATGATATGTTTTAAACTCGGAATAAAGTGATGCATATTAGGAATAGCAGCTAAATATATTTTTATTTTAAGTACATGACTCTTACTTTTAGGTACTAAAATACAATGTGAGTATTTCTTTCTCAAAAAATAAGTTTTTTTTAGTTTTTCTTATTAGATTTCAATATTAGGAATAAAAAAAAAATAATGAAATTGATTTCTATTGAGATTTATTAATAGATCTTAGTTTTTATCAAGATACTTAGATACTACCATCAAGGAACATTTTGCGAAGATATGTACATTTTAAAAGGTTATTCATACATTATTGTTTTACAAAATCTATACATCTATCATTTCCAACAGTTAAAATTTGAAAGTTGTTAGCTCTAAGGTCTTTTTTACGAAACACATACCAATTGAAAGCGTTTTGCGAGAGACGACTTTTAAACTCGCCATTTTTCTAGATCCTGTAAAAGCAATGAAAATAGAAGCTTTGGAACGATTTCAAATATTAGTCTAGTTCCAAAGCGGAAAGTATGCAATATTCCACTAGCCAAAATACAGAACTTTCAAGGGAAAAAATAAAATATTTTGTGTTCTTAAAAAAACCGTTAGGTTCTAAAGTGATTATTAAAAATGTATAGACTGATGAAAGTGATATTGCATCACAATTGCGATTTCAATGTCAGCAGCCCACGAAAGAAAGGAAAAGAGTCTCAGATTAGCAAACAGAGGGTTGCGAGTTCGGAACTCGATCCAATCAAAGACCGTCGTGTACGGATGAGAGGGGGGGGGGGTTGCACGTTGAATTGTAGCCTCAAATGTCGTAACGTTGGCGTGGTGAAGTTTGAAGAGTATAGGCTGCCAGTTTAGGCGTTGACCTATTCATCTGACCGAGGTTCAAAACAACGCGGTATTGTCTCTGGATCTTTCCATTCGGTATTTATTCCGGACCGCCGCCAATAGTCGGTTGTGTTGCTTTAGCACGACGTGAATTAAACTATTGTACATACCTACTTTGTCTTGTATGGTAAGGTAATTTAAATTAACGTCGTACTAGAGTAACCCAATGGGCTATTGCCGATGGTCCGGGATCAATCACCTAAGGGAAAGATCCGAGGATAACACCACGTAATTTTGTACCACGGTCTGATGACGAGGCAACACCTGAGCAAGCACTCTACTCTCCAAACTCCCGGATTCGAACCTTCCGAACTAGAGGCTAGCTTTATTTAGTCCAGTTCCAGCGAGAAGGCAGTTGGGTCACGTGATTTTAAAGTAGTCTATTAGTTGAATTAGAGGACTGGTGGAAACAAACAAATCCCTTCCCAATTGGCTGTAAATCATAAATAGTGATCGCCGCATATGTTTTTAGTTGGTGGATACAGAGAATGAGTGCAACTATATGAGACAACCCCCTCCTTTCCCATCTATTCAGAAATTAATAAGGTCGACCCTCTTCTCGCGCGGTTCGTGGTTAAATTTTGATGCTTTGCGTACACATTATTCACATGAAAGTTTAAAATTGCATTGCATGAATAACACTTTTTAAGCTCACACACACACACATATATATTTATATGGACAAAAGTACTTGGACACTGCAAGAGTCCAGAATCCAGACATATATATGGACAAAGGTACTTGGACACTGCAAGTTTTTCAGAAAAAGTGCTTTATTATTATGATATTTAGTAATGGGTGTGTCTTCCTTTTGCTTGGATTACAGCTGCAACACGTCAAGGCATACTTTCCACAATGTCTCTGTAAGTCCGGGCAGGAATAGCTCGCCAAGCCTCTTGCAAGACTGTGAGGAGAGATTGTTATGAAGATGGGCGTGCGTGGCGGCATCGCACTTGTCTCTCCAGTTTGTTCCACAATTGCTCGGTCGGATTGAGATCGAAGCTCTGAGTAGAACTGTCAAGTAAATTCGCCTCATTTTCAGGAAACCAGTCTAAGACACATTTTGCAGTATGAAATAGAGCTCTATCCTTGGTAAAAACAACAATCATCGCCGTAGTATTGCCATAGTGTAGGCAAGGCCGAATTATACAGAAAGCCGAGGTACACGTCAGCGTTCATGGTACCAGATACATAAAGAAATGGGCCGAGTTTTAATTATTAAAACAACTCCGCTCCAAGATGGATCCTCCTCCGAATTTCTGCAGTGTTTAAATACTTTTGTTCATATAGTGCATCTAAAGGTACTAAACACGAAATAGATATCAAATCAAAAAGTGCTTTTTGGCGGAAATCTTGCTACAAATATTTTAAGTAGAGTGATGCTTGAAAAATAATTAGACCAAACTTATGGGTAGGTAGTAAATGAATTTATGTCGCACTTGAGAAACACACTAAAGGGTTTTCGGAGATCATCCGAGATCAATACCAAAGGGAAATATCACAGGACATATCTCGTAATTTTGAGTCACGGTCAAATGACTAGGTGAAAATTGGAGCTGGTAACCCATCATCCAAATTTTTGGGAGGGACTCGGGTTTCCTGTCTATACTGCACCAATGGTTTGTTCTTATTTGGTCTTAAGTATTAAGAAAGAATCTTATCGTGAGAGTGGCAACAAAAAGTTGCTGAGAGGAGAGAGCTTATCCGATTTTTCTTAGCTACCTCGTTTAATCCGACTGTCGTAATCTAAATTTATGTATACAGAATAGTACAATTTATAGTCAATGATTAATGTTTAAAATTCATTTCAAACATTAATCATTCAAATTCCCTTTTTTTTAATAAACTCAACATTAGGAGGGGAGAAAAAAGAATTCTGGAGACTGAAGTTCATAAATAACACATTCTTATGTTTTCCAGGGAAATTTAGTAATTTTTGAGAGAAACTTTTACTAAAATTTCATGTAAACAAAAACGGATCACTAGATAATTAAAAAACTCCATTAACATTTATTTCAAACATTTGATTTCTTGTAATGTTCTACTGTGATTTTGTTATATGTTTATAGATTATATTATATAAAGTAAATCTACTACTATTTCCCATAAAAGTCGATAAACATAAAAAAATAATTCACTGACAGTTGATAACAACACATTTATAAGAATATTTATTATAAATATGTGATACTTAAAAAGTGATTGGTTTAGTTCATTATTGAACTTCTTATTAACATAAAAACATCATTTATTTTTCTGAGATCTGTTTGTTAAAAACTATTTAAATGTGTATAGAAAATAGAATGGTAAAAGCTAAACTATTTTAAAATAAAAACTAAACTACTAAAGCAAATATATTTTTAGTTACACATCATAACAGCATTTCAGCAATGATTTGTAATAAGTCAAGAAGCAAAGAATACTCAAGAAAATCACACAACAAAAATTATTCTCACTTAGCTAGGTTCTTACGTTTTAAAAAATACGTAGTAAATGGCTGAAATATGTCTTTTTAAACAATATTCACGTAGTACACTTGGTAATACTCAGGTAATGTCACATAAAAAATATGGGTGATAGGAATGTCTAGAGTAGAAATAGAACAAGTAATGAATCAAATGCACGCTTATTTTTGCTTGGATATGTCCAAATGGCAAACGGTGTTGCAGAGTCATTGGAAGTTATGGTCATTTGATTACCGTACACCTCTGGATAGTTAAGATCTCATAAGAAGTGCTAGTGAGAAAAGGGCAAAGATCAGTTTCAGCAGCAAGTAATCTGCTGAGTAAGAGGTCACTTGATCATTGCGTGTCATGACGGATCTTCCCTCTCTTTGCATTTTATTTAACTTTTGCGCGAATCTTCCTCAGATAAGGAGAATCGTTGGTGATTCGACTTGAAATTGTGCTTATTTACCTTAAGATTCCGCTCAAGTCAGGTGTTCACTAGTTGGATGAAATAGACAGACAATTTAGAGAAATAATAGTGGTGATTGTATTAAAAAAGTAATGTAATGTGTTTTTTAAATTGGAGCAAAAATAAAAGAAACGGAATGAAAAGCAGATAAGTCACACTTGCCCCCTTTTTTATGATAGGCTAAATGCATTCCATGGACTGTTTTCTTGTGTACAATGTGATAGTATTGTGAACGTAGCAAGAGCCTGTTTTATCTTTCATGTCCATCTTTGGTCAGCGCATTTTTCCTGTTAAATTCGAAGCTCTCTAGAAGCCTCTTTAATCCAAAGGAGTTTTTCAAGTATTTCTAATAGATAGTAACCCCTGCTTTAATTAAATACACGTTTTATATTCAGTGGATGCATCAAACCCGAGAATGCCCCTAAACACACTCTGTGCATTTTAAATTTTACTATTGCATAACTTAAGCATGCACAATATAATATATCAAAAACTAAAACATAATGATAAACAACACATTTATTTTGATCAATGCTAAACTGAACAAAAAAATATTCAATTTTTATTACTTAATAGATGATCTTAAAATTGATAAAAATGCTTATAAAGCATTTTTTTGCTCAATAACTTTAAAAAAAAATAGTAGGTATGCGGTTCAGAAAAGTCGAAAGTCGTTGTATATATATGATATTTCTGGTGTAAAAAATGTACGTTCTAAATTAAGTTTTAATAATGTTCGTAATAGTAAAATAAAATGTTCTAACATGACGATAACATAAAAATAATGTAACAAATAGACATGTATATTAACCGATACATTCTTCCCTTTTAAAATAGAAATAAAGGCATTCTTTGATTTATAAATATACTAGGCCGTAAACAAATTACGTCCTACTTGTTGAAGATGTGTTCTAACTTAAATAAAAAATTATAATTTAAATAGAATCTTTTAAACTTAAGTTTGCATATAAACTTTCTACAACGAAAAGAATTATAATACACGAAGAAAATGATAAAGAACTAAACACCAGTTACATTTTTCTTTTACTTTAAAAGTTTATCAGCTTTAAAATCATGCATGCGCAGTTTTATTGAATGTTATTAAAATCGAATGTTTCCATAAATCTAACAATTTCAACACAGCCGAAATTGCTTAAAATAAAAAACTCCTTTAATCAAATTTCATCGAGGAATATTTACGAAAAAGAAAATGTTCAACAAGCTATCTTTATCGGAGATTCCATGTATAATTGTATTTAAATTTGTCAAAATAAAATAGTGGAAAAGTGTATTAGGAAGTGTTGAATTTATATCCCTAGAAAGGTCATGCCTTTAAGCTCGACGAACGATTATGATCAGCGATTTATTAAGAATAGTGAGAGTAAAATATCGATTGGTTTGAATAAAAAACAGATTCATCAAATCGGAACTTGAGTCCATGACGAAAAAAAGTTTTACGATGAGCGAAAAATAATTTCAAGTTCTTTAAGGTGACGACTTAGACGACTTTTTCAACAGTGAGACGATTAAACAAATTTCTGAACCACCGTCAAAAATTCATTTTGAATTGTTTGAAGAAACTGTTTGATTTTACCATTGCCAATTTTTAGAAAAAAATGTTAGAATTTAGAATTTATAACTTATTGTTGATTCTATGTTAGATACAGCCTTTTTGTGCAATAAACAATAAACTTCATAGCGAAGAGTTTTCTAAACTATCAATTTCCTTCAAAATGGAAGTGGTAGAGTATTTTCGAATTCATTCTTGATAATTATCTCATATCTTGAACATATTTGAAAATTGTACAAGGAAGTATTAAATCGAAAATTAATCTCGTAATCGATATCGCTAGAATGTTTCTTATAAAAGCACGACTTCTTAAATAAGTCCTATACGTTTTAAAGACAAAATGATTCAACTGTCGGAAAATAATTTTTCTGTGTACAGATATTAATACGTATTAACGTTATCACGCTTCTTGTCCTTTCTTAGATCAAAAGCCTAAACCACGAAGTTCCAAGTATGTCAAGTGTGTAATCAGTAAATTGTTTCATTATTTCTCCACCAGATGACACTGCTGAGCGTTGAGACTAGTTGGATCGTTCATCCTGGACGATGCTTTCAAATCCTAGTTATTAGTAATGTTATCAGTTATCCAGCTTTAGTTTTTAAATAGTTGACACCTGAAATGAGGAAAAACACTCCACTGGATGGTTTACGACAACTCTTCTGTATTAAGGATAAAAGAAAAAAAAATGCTTAGCATTTGTAATATGATAGCACTGATTAATAGTGCACTGTTCTGTAAACAAAATAAGTGCAATAAAATTCGAAAAATGATGTTTATTTGAAAAGCTGAATAAGATTCGGAAACATCGATTTTGAAATTTTATTTTCAAAATCAAGAAGTTGAGATTCTATTTAAATTATTGTAAAGAATGAAAACTTTCAGGCTCTGTAAATTATGTAGCTAAATTTGTGCTTTTATTCCGTTATTTAAAAAAATTTTTAACCTAAGGTTTCAGAACCTCTTTAAATTTTCACATTGAACTGTTCATGTACTTTCATATAGAAAGTGATGTATTCAATAATTATACAGGTTGAAACATAAAAAATTTAATGATATCAAGTGGTTCTGAAATATAATATAGAACAGCAATTATGAGTGAATATCATCATATATTCAAATTAAAATATTATTTATTTGTGAAATTCCAAATTTTTTCTATTTTGTATATATGCTACTACTACATTTCCAACTCAACACCGTTGCACCAATGACTGGAGTTTACAGCTCGAGAGTCATATTTGGCCAAATTGTCAAATACCAGAAAGACACCAAGTAATGAATATACACGCACAAGGAATGATTTACTGACACGTAAGTTGAAGAAATGGAATCTACGCGTTTTCCAACACTCAGACGTAACACAAATATATTCGCAAGTTTGAATAGTTTTTACCAATAAAGAAATATTTACTTTATTAAAGAGTTTTCAGCTGGACACGCTATTCAGTTATTTTCGCTTAGTGTATGTTCTCAGTCTCGATTATTGTTGACACAACTGTAAATATACTTTCAATAAATTCTTTTTCATAGAAGGACTGCTTAAATGAGTAAGGTGCTTTGAACCCATTCACTCTATATTATTTAGAGATAATGCATCCGATCCGAATTTGTGTCGTTATAGCATCATTAGATTTGTTTAAAAGTGCAATTTATTGCCTAGACATAAATAGTATCTTGAAAAGATAGAATTACCTCAGAAATCATGAATTCAAAATGCAACTGACGATAGCTAGAGAAGTATACATGTTTTTAATAGAATCTGTATTAACATACCACCCAAATATCAGTGAACAACAGAAATTGCAAACACATTTAAAGACTCTTAATTAAATAAAATTAGCAATACTTTTAGAAAGGAACTTCACATTTACATGTTCTAAGTGAACAACAGAACAACAGAAATCATCAGTACAAAAATTACAGTTCATCAGTGAGCAACAGAAATTGCAAACACATTTAAAGACTCTTAATTAAATAAAATGAGCAATACTTTTAGAATGGAACTTCACATTTACATGTTCTAATTTTGACGATTTATATGAATGTCACGCATCCTTCGAGAAAAAAGTATTTAATGTCTCACAGAAACGCCGTGTTTTGACTGTTGGGCATATTACTCTGGTTTAAGTTTACGACGCCAGCGAAGGTGTAACGAGAAGGCAGTAATAAACAGCAGTTTATGAGTCTCAGGTATTCAATGTCGCAGATTAGTTCGGAAGTTACCGATGCTTCAGTTTTGGTGGGCGGGAATTGATGGCGTCTGTAAAGCACCAGTCGTCTTCTGTGGCTTTAATCTCACCATTTGTCCATCCCGTTTCGGAGAGGGACAAGATTTAGTTTTATCATTTGAGTCCCCCGTCACGAATCAATTTCATCCCTCTTGGAGAGTCTGCGTAATGGAGGTTAAACAACCGATCCATCACGGGATGGCGGTCGCTTTCTAATCCCCACAATTTGTTTCAATATCACTCCCTCAACTATTAACGACGCATTTCGCTGCACTTCCTTTCAAGTTCGGGCACAGTGGAATGGAGTTTCGTTTTCAATCTCGCTACAACTCGGACTTTTTGAAAGATTATCGAATGCTGAAGGCTTCTACACTTCATTACAGATTATTCATTACCTATATTTTTCCAAGTTAAAAGAGTAGCAACGCGATGAAATAATTTTTTTTTCAGTTTTACTCCGACTAACTGTTTTTTTAAGCAATGCCGAAAGCTTCTGTACTTTGTTTCAGATTGTTTATTACACATATTTTGCCCAAGTTTGGTTAATTAGGTTGTTGATTCGACGTAAAACTGGAGCAACACAATGGGCTATTGGAGGAGTTTAGGGATCAATTCCGAAGGGAGAGATCAAGGACAACGTATCGAAATTTTGATCCACGGTCAGATGACGAGGTCACATCTGAAATAATTTTACTCCGATTAACTGTTTTATTAAGGAATGCCGAAAGCTTCTGTACTTTGTTTTAGATTGTTTATTACACGTATTTTCCCCTAGTTTGGTTAATTAGGTTGTTGATTCGACGTAAAACTGGAGCAACACAATGGGCTATTGGAGGAGTTTAGGGATCAATTCCGAAGGGAGAGATCAAGGACAACGTATCGAAATTTTGATCCACGGTCAGATGACGAGGTCACATCTGAAATAATTTTACTCCGACTAACTGTTTTATTAAGGAATGCCGAAAGCTTCTGTATTTTGTTTTAGATTGTTTATTACACGTATTTTCCCATAGTTTGGTTAAATAGGTTGTTGATTTGACGTAAAATTGGAGCAACACAACGGGCTATTGGAGATGTTTAGGGATCAATTCCCAAGGGAGAGACCGAGGACAACATATCGAAATTTTGATCCACAGTCAGATGACGAGGTCACATCTGAGATAGCACCCCACACTCCAAACCTCACCATGCTAACGTGACAACATTTGAGACCATGATTTATTAAACTCCCACGAACACTACTGTCTTTGCTTGGATCGAGTTTCGAACTTGCAACCCTCCTTTCAAGTTTCGAAGTGTCGCATGCAAATAATAAAGTCTCGGTTTTAATATCACTCCGATTATTTCATTATCGAATACCATTTTTCATTATCGAATACGATCTTCATATTATTTCTGGTTTTTTTTTAAAATATATTTATATTTAAAGTTTGGGAATCACATCACAGTAGAATGAAATTTCTAATACAAATAAAATGGCCAAGGTACATGTGTTGGATCGAAAACTTTTTTTTGGTTGGTGTAGTGAGAACATATGATGATGGTACAATAGTCAGTCCTTCGAGTAATACTTTCCCTCAGTAAAATATAAATTCATGTTCGTTACAAATTAAACTAAACTTCTTAAACATTATCCTGAAAATATTATGAAGACTTACCATATGTGTACTTGGTAACATGATAGATTACAGCTATTATTCATACCTTCGGTGAAAGAATAGTTACTGGGATGGGACTTTTTTAAGAGCATAGATTTTGTTAATGAAAAAACTAACACAAATTAAATAAGCATCATAAGGATCTTTAAATGGGTATAGATTTAAAAATTTACATACCTATTATTTCGATCCTAAATGTAGAAAATCGTTTATTCGTATAAAAAGGGTGACAAATTTTGTATTTCTAAAAATATGGTTATTTTTAAATCTATGGCAGTGATTTACAAACCTTTTCATCTCATGGGACACATAAACTAATTTCTAAAATTTTGCGGCACACCAAAAAATGTCTTAGATTTTTTGCCGATCGCTCTGATATAGAAAATATTTGCAATTCTGATCGATTAAAAATATAATAGTCCGTACCGACCCTTTTTGACCCAAATTGGATATTTTTATAAATAATTTATGGTATGGTACTTCGTAATACAAAATAATATTCAAAATTTTTATACGGGAATTATAGAAAGGTTTTTTCTTGAAATTGTCTATAAACTCCTTTGTTAGTAATTCAAAACGATACCATTGAAATGAAATAAATCTCACATAAATTCAAACCGTGTAAATTCAAACCAGTGTGTCGCAACATGTAGGTTGACAATTACTAGTCTGGAAATAGAACAATCTACAATCTAACAAACTAAAAAAGATTATGTGAATAAGTTAATGACAAAATCTAGCTTTGTGTTATTTACAAGTTACTACAGGTGCATTAAAACAAGCATATTAAAAAAATTACTTTTCTCAGTTATGACTCACATAGCTGAATGAATAACTGAGGGGCACATGTTTTATAAATATATTAAATTGGTATCGTTTATCGAGACTCATTATAATATATTCATTTATAAATATATTAAATTGGTATCATTTATCGAGAGTCATTACATATTCTTCGATTTATCCTTTAATGATTTCAATATGCCTTTGCATTATTGTGGAAGTATCATACCTTACATGTTAAATAGTAAAGATTTTAGAACGTAAGTAATTGATATTTTATGATGCCATATTTTCAAAATAAATTCTAAAATTTAATAGGAAGCGAATTATAGATTCATTATACACAAGTAAACTGTATATCCCTGCTTCTCGAAATTTGTACACACAACTATAGCTACATTTAATAATATTAATAAAAATCCATTTAAATTGTTTGTACAAAAATATACGTCCTCTCAATTTAAACCTATTGAATCAATTTTTGCCATTTAAAACCTAAACTAATAACTTACGCGTTTTATGCTGTCCGTGTATATTCAAGTAGTGTCCAAACCAAACAACTGAATATATTTTCATGAAATTTTATATTTGCTGAATATTTAATTAAACTTTGTGAATGACCTTCAGAATTCCTGTCTATACTTTTTGTGTCTCTCTTTATATTAATAGGTTTGTGGAAATACCACGTTATGCCTAAGCTTGTTCTCATTTTTTTTATAATACGTTTAGTAAATTAATAAACATTATCTAGCGTGAGCCACTATACATTTGTATACAACCATCATGCAGGAAACGACTGATTATTTCATCGTTACTCCTTTAATAAATTATAAAAATAAAACCTTGTCTAAGACTTCTTCCTTTCCTTGCTCGACCTTAAAACCCTTGTTGATAGGCTGGGTGACTTGTATCGTTAAAAACCTTGCTAAAATTTGTTACTCACTAGTGGAAAAACTAATTGATTCATCGACTTGAAATGTGTATATGGGAAGCAGATCACAAGTTCATTTAGTATGTACGTTACAAACAATACCGAATATAAGCCTTCTTCTCGATAGAAATTTGAAAAACTGTAAAATAACATCACTTAAAAGAAAGAAATTGCTACTATGAATTTGTGTATTTTAAGAACTTGTATATTTCGATATCTTTCCTAAACCCCTTCAAAGCGGTGTAATGTATGTCTCACGTCACACTATCACCAAAAGGTTAAAGCTAGTTTTACTTTTTTTAAAGGTGAAGTAAGAGTAAAAAATGGTAAGTTTTTCTCCACATTTTTCGAGGATGGTACTCTTTTAGGTGTAAAAAGTCGTGAATTTTTGAAGTATTTTGTTTCATAAAAAGAAATAAATATGAACAAAGCTGAACAGGAACGTGGTGTTTCCGTCCCTAATTCAAGTTTAAAAGAATGTTTAAAACATGCTTGAAAATATTTTGAGATGACTTAAATTAATATTCTGGTATGCGTTTCAAATAAAATAAATGTTTTGGAGGATATAAATATTAATAAAATGTTGGGCACTTCTATTTTCAGATAAATATTTCTCATAGAATTAGGAATTTTATAATTATTTCTAGCAAAAATCTACGGAGTTACAAATGTTGGATATAGGATATTGATTGAAAAGTATCATAATTGTGTTTCTGTATTTAGTACGAGAGAGAAACGATATATACTTCTATAGTTATAGCTATACATCGTTATATATAAAAGGATAATAGCATTTACATACATTTTTCTAACTTTAAGCTTAATTTTGTTATTCGTAATCAATATTTACACGTTGCTCGTGACAAGAATATCGCCGTATGCATGCTGTATGAATCAAAATATATCAAGGTTGCGATTCATTTTCGTTTGTAACATTCAATAATATTGCACGTAAAACATAAACATTACTCTGCCTGAGTTATTTAATGGTAACAACAAACCGTCAGTATGATAATAATATTATATCCGAAGATAATAAGTATAGTCTGAGAGTCTAATTTATGGGGGACCAATGCACAAAAATGTGTGATTATTTTTTTAATCCAAATTTTTTTTCCAAAATTTCGATTATTTTTTTAATTGATATCGATTTAATCGATAAATATCGATTTTTATAAATTTAAATAAATGTAAAAACAATTATGTTTTAAATGATGTATTATTTAGGAGATACATTGAGTAGAAGTATTTTAAATAATTTTTGCAAAGCACAGAGTAATGTAATGTACTGTAGTAAGGTAAATTTTATGCTTTAAACTTCAATGTCTCAAAATGTGTATATTTTCCATAAAAGGAACATTTTCAAAATCTATTCTAGCAAATATGAAAAAAAAATTTATTTATATGTGTAACATACCCATAATTTACCCATTTAACATATTTTAATTCGGACATATTTTTCTATCTATTTAGAAAAGTTAAATTTAATTGTTAAAAAGGATAAAAATTGGTCATTCTTCAAATAAAAAAATTAAAAAGGAAAAAAAGTTTCAAAATTTCAAATTTTAAGTTTTTTAAGAATTCCTGTGTTAAAATGTTTAAAAGAGTCGTCAAAACCTGCATAAAAAAATTCAAATAAGTACACATAAAAGATTGTGAGAAAATGTTCCTTTAAACGTGACTATTTTAACATACGGAGATGGGCCTGCACTGGTCCCCTTAACATTTAGAACTAAAAACTTTTCATACTCGTAATCCATTAATGACTGGAAAAAATAATATATTCATGGTTGAATTTTGATATCGTTTCAATATTTCATGCTTCTGAATGATTTTTTTTTGCAATCAAGGCTCCTCGGATAAAGTAACCAAACTTCAATTTTCAGCCCTTTGGATCACATATCTATCACATCTTATTGATATTAAATATATGCATAGAAAGTAAAAACGATGTTATATTTTCAAATTATAGGCATTAAGATGAACGATAATTTAATAAAAAGATTGCTGTACGCATCTCAAATTGCTTTACCAATGTTGATTGAAACACAATTTTTTTAAACAAATGAAATTATAATGTTAATGTTTGAACTGACTTTTTACTTCTTCCATAATGAAAATAACATTTATAAATATTTGATTGATGAAGAAAGAATATTTAGAACATTTAATTTTATATTTACTTAAAGTTTGTTACGGAACACGAAAAGCCCAAACTATAAACTCAAACATTGAGTATAAATCGATTGCTTTACACAGATCATATTACTATACCAGCGTTGACCGTTTGCTTCAAACTAAATTAGTAACGAATGCTGTAACAATTTAATCTACCATTTTCTCATATTGATGATGAAATTCGAAAATAATGGTTCAAGTAAAACATATTCATAAGAAAACTAAGTGTAAGACTAACCGCCGAAAATTCGCCATTTTTACTGAAAATGAATGCACAGAAATATTCTTAGTCATTCGAAAACTCAAAATTCACTTCGGTAGTTAGTCACTTCAGAAAAAAAGACCTTCAGCAGAAGTGCGACGAATATGAAATGGATTATATGGTTGGATACAACATGTATATATATATGCATATTTGCATCCGAAGTAAATTGTAGAAACGATGAGAGAAGTTAAAATTGGTATTCAAATTTTTTCCAGTACACTTAAATGATGCTAACATTCTTTTATGAAAAAGAATTGACGATGACTTTTTTAATCAACATATTATTAATTCAACCCGAACAATGCCGGGTATTTATGCTAGTATCTGATAAAGGTTTGGATTCTGCAGGATTGTTTAAGAAGGCCACAATACTTTCAAACTGTTATAGTTTTTATTTCAGTTTTTTCATTTTACAATAGAATATTTTATTAGGAAAAACTTTTTCGAAGTTCACATGTTGAAATTATTTAAAGAGGTGTACCAAATCAAATTGCCTTATCAATATGATTCAGCACATGTTATTAAAAATAGATTGAATCAAATTGGTAATATTGTTATTTGTGTTTGATAATGTACATAGTTTAACGTGTTAACTAGATATACCGGGAATTAGTGAAAACACCGGACATATTAGTGAAATTGATGAAAACAAATGTAAAGTAGGAACTGGAGAATATTTTTAAATGAATGCAATTATTCAAATTTCCAAAGAAATTTTGAAGCATAAGTATTGATTTAAACAGATACGTTATTTGAATAAGAGTATTTTGGATACATCTTTGAATATAAAATCCTTGCGGGCATTGGATTCAGAATAAATTGCAAATTAGTTGAAATAATTTCCTCCCATTTAATTTCCCACGATTTTTTTTCTAGAACTATTAAGAAAATTGTATTGACCGACCGAGACTGAAACCACTAGTTTAACTCTGAAACCATTTAAACTGAAAAGGTATCTCGAAATATAATTGTACTTTTTTTCTCATTTGCATTTGTTCGTCAACTACTTGATAAAGCACCAGGTCATTTTATTTGCGAATCAAAACTCCCTATGGAAAATAAACTTAACCAGTTTAAAACAAAGTAAACGCCAAAGTAATTTCATACAAATTTGCATTTAAAAATTTAACCTTTGTTCTGACAAGTACATCATTCTGTGATACTTAAATACATAGTACATAGAAAGAAGTTTTTTTTTTGGTTTGATATTAGGGGGTATGATGTCCCATAATCATTTATAACTAGACCCATGATTGATTTTTTATTTTTCTGTTTAGCATATCTCACTTAAAAATCATTCTTGGTATTCCATACCCCTTTGTACAGTGTGTTCACAACATCACAGATCTACAAAACATAACCGTAATTATAAAATAGTGACGCATATAAGATAAATATGGTTAGAACAAAATCTTAACACACTGTAAATTGTAAGTTTGCACAGTATCCAATTTCTCGAACTTGGTGTATATAATTTAATTTAAAAGAAAATATTGAATTAATGAATTTCATAGAATATATTATTTGTAATTTAATTTTAGCTGATTTTAGTGTGAAATAGTTTTTCTGTACGCACTAGTGTATATACTATAAGCACTAAGCACTAGTGTTTCGTTAACTTATGAAAAACGTAGAATGTTGCTTATATTAAAAATTAGCGTCAAAATGGCGTCATTTCAAATTAGTTCTCAACAGGAAGTATTTTGTCTTCTCCGGTAGTCTAGTATATTTAAGTTGGAAAACCCTTTCATAGAAAAAATATGACGCTACACTTGGTTGCACCATAAAGTTAACAACTTTGACTGCGGTAGTTTTACAAATTTTCCAAGTAATGAATATTTAACTACAAAACTTCACTATACCCATTTGCATTTTTCAAAATTAGAGGAAGTAATCTCTCTCAGCGATCCTAAGACTGAGAAAAATTTTTTTTGATCCACAACGATATGCTGAAAATATTAGAATCAATCGATTTGTCTGATGTTTTATCTACTTAAAAACCAATTTGGGCGTTTTTTAAACAAACACTTTTCACCAACATGATTCCAACTACTCTTTTCTGAGTATTCTAATGGGTTAGTAATTATCAGTATTGCACCGAGGCGCAGTGCCAGATGAGATATACAGTTCTATGAATCGAGTGGAAATTTTTATGCTATGTGCAAATGATAAATCAATGCTAATTTGTTTTCACTAAGAAATTACAACAAACTCTTTGACAAATGGTTTCATATGGAATTGAATTGGAGTTAGAAAGTGTTTTTGTGAGTGGTATAACTATGCCATATTAATGAAATATAGAATATTTGCTTATAACTTTTGAAATCTTTTAATAAACCATTCAGTTACTTGAATTTCTCTCATTTAAATATTTATGGTAAAGCAATTGGATTTGATTGTTTAATAAAATGATAAGTATTCCTTCATATATAAATGACACCATAAATTTTCTGACTATTCCATACGTCTCCATCAAATTTAGATTTAAAATCACAATATGCAATTAGAATAGAGAATAATTGAATTTTCCTACGGGCATCAAAAATGTAATGTATAGGAGAAACGTGATTAATTTTTGTTTTATAAATCCAAGAAAATAAGAAAACCCTTTGACAAATGGTAAAATTGTCAACATTGGGAAAATACCTAGAAAAACTACTTGTTAACAGAATTATCTGGTTCTTGTTTTTTGAGAAATTTTTTTTCAGTGATGCCCTATATGGTTTTATTTTCTCAAAATCTTCTGAATACGCTCTGCTTCGATTGTATGACATTGGAAGAAGAGGCTGACGACTGTGTCATACTTCTTGATATCAAGGCCTTGATAATGCTTTGTGGCCTTCAATTTTGAATATCTGGTATTCTGGCTGGTATTCCGAAAATATGTATAACCTTCTTGGAAGTTTTCTGAATGAAAAAATGCAGACCTATTTATAGTATTAGAAGGTAAAATTTGTTATTTAAAAAGAGGTTGTCCCCAAGGCTTTGTTTCGGGACCTAGTCTGTGAAGTAATATGAACAATCTTTTAATTCGTCTTTCTGACTGCTTCAAAATTGCATATGCTGATGATATTCTGCTAAGTTTCCAAGCTTCTTTAAAACGTCATATTGCAAGCACTATCTGTGTTAAACTTTATTTCTGTGGTCAAATATTCAAACTTGAATTCAATTCTTCCAAGTGTAAAAGCTATGATTACTGATTGAAAATTGGATGAAGTTGTTATTTCGTTTTTGACCCTTGAGGGATCGACGCTTGAATTTGTGGACGAATTTGAGTACTTTTGTGTTTTCCTGGACAGAAAAATGAGAGAGGCATATTGAATATATTTATAATAAATGCAAAAAGCTCCTTACGGGATATTAACGTATTACCAAAAATACATTGGGAGTAAGTTAGAGGAAGATTTTAAAAGTTATGTTTAAACAGGGTATTATGCCTTTCATATCTAATTCATCTCGGATCTGGGGACATTCATAGAAGACAAAGATCAACCGACACAGGTTGGCGAAGAGTCAACAGAGAATTTTGCGTCTCTCTCTCTCTCTCTCTCAGAGGTTATAAAACATTAAGTTATGAAGTAACCTTTGCTATAGCTGGAGTTCGACCTTTAGACTTGGAAACTGAGTGCAAAAATGAATTGTATGTTTCAATTTAAAATGAATTTTCAATGGACTGAATTGATAGAAAACTGCCTCTTTGCCTCAACCCTCATTCAACTGTTTTATAATCAATTCCTTTAATTAAATACGAGAAAAATGTGCAAAAACATCTTCAGGGTTTGTTTAAGGGACGGTTGTACAATAAAGATGGCCTTGTTTTTGCTTTATTTGAAGACGTTCGAATGTGTTCAAATGGATTTGTTCAAAGTACCTTATTTGCAGTGCTTCTTTTCCCTCTCTACAATTATCGATAAAAATTGCGAGCACAGAAAAATTAGTTGTTAAAAAGCTTTTAACAATAATTTAACTTAAAAGTAGATGATTGAGATTTTTTTTCCTATCTACATGGACATTGTGGGATTTACGGGAATGAAAGAGCTGATTATTTATCCAAAGACGCTTTGAAATTAGCAGTGATGTACACGTTAACATTTTTAAGTGTTACTTGAAAGCTTTCATATCATGACAAGCTTGTTGCTAAGTGAAACGAATACAATGTCTCGTCTGACAAAGCTGGCCACACCAAAATTTTTTTCCTACAATTCAGTATAGATTGAACTCAGAATTATTTTTCTTCGCAAACTTCAAAGTTACACAATTTTTATCTGGCGATGCAAATTTTGCTAAATGTCTATACAGGTTTAATCTTCGGATTAATGATATGTGCGAGTGTTAAAAAACACTCCACAGGATTTAGATAATTTGCTTTTCAGTTGTCATGCATTTGACAATTCAAGAATGAGCCTTTAAAACGATTTCAGAAGATTAGGTAATCATGGAAGTGAAACTCGATGTTTTTGTTAAATCCAATCTGCTTTTCGAATCATTTGTAAGATCAACAAATCTAGTAATTTTAGTCAAATTTTATAATCCACGTTTCATTTCATAAATCAACTTTCTTCTGTTAGCCACGTTTTCTACGAGTAGCGGTAGCGCGGTTGGAAGAGATAGGGATTAGCAACCTGAGGGTTGGGAATTCGAATCAAACCAAAGACCGCCGTTTACAAATGGGGCTGGTGCATATTAAATCTGTGGTGAACTCAAATGTCCTCACGTTGGCGTGGTGTGGAAGTTTGGAGAGTGGGATGCTAGCTCAGGTATTGCCTCGTCATCTGACCGTGGTTCAAAATAGCGTGGTATTCTAGGATCTCACCTTTTTGGTTTGATCCCGGACCGTCGCCAGTAGCTTGCTGTGTTGCTCCAGTGCGTCATTAATTAAAATACTTACCTACCTCGTGTTGTACTTCGGTGGTTCACGAGGAGTTTGCTTTTATTCGATAAAAAAAATGGCAAAATAATGAAAGAAAAAATACAACGAGGCTTAATGATTGCGTTCAATGAATACAAAATAGGTCTGTTATATATGTAGAAACTGACATCTACTGAATATTCTTTTGGAAACAACCTATACATTAGTTTCAATAGTTTGAGCGTTTCGAATTTCGGAAGAGACTTTGGGGGAATCAAAGGGTTGGAATCGAATAATATGCACACCCATTCACAATGCTATCACTTCCTGGATCATTGTAATAGATTAAAGTAAATGGACTGTACAGTTAAAAAAAATATTTATTTGCAAAATTCTATCTACATTAATAATGGAAGTGACTCTGAAATAATGATTCACTGCGTCCTGCGTCCTTACAAAATTAGTAAGGCATAGCGACCGGAGCACGGTTCAAAATTATGACATGAAAAGTTTTGACGATAACAAGAACACAAATTATAAATATATGTTTTTAAATATTGCCGCAACTGAAGTCTTAAGAATAAACATAAAAAGCTACAAAGGGTTCTTAATTCTTCGCGAATTAACGTATCAATGCGAGCATAAACAGTCACATTAAAACAAGAAAACAGTACATGATACACACTTGCCCCATTATATGGGCCAAGTGCGACCCTATGATGTAGCATTGAGAAGCATTTTTTAAATATACCACTGGTAAGTTTAAGGAAAAAAGTCCGGTTAAAAGTTAAAGGTAATGTGCTGTAAAAATACGATTAAAAAAAACATTGAGAACAGAGTTGGTTTGAGTTTGCACTTGCCTCACCTTTCCCTAAATAAATGTTTAAATAGAAATTTATGTTATATTTAAAAGTTCAAAGTTTAACCAGCGATTCTTAATGGTTTTTGAAGAGTTCATGGTCTTCAATTCATAGGAGCATAGATGTAAGGATTAATGTCCGTAGAAAAGTTTGAGTTTTTTTGGCATTCAAGGCTAAATATATTATTTTGATTCAAGGAGTTTGTATTTTGTGTATTGTTTGAGTGAAGTTTCTTGAAAATGTAAAAAAAATGTATGGCTTTCTTAAAAACTTTACAGTTTAAAATTTAAAATTGGGCAAAAAGAATTGAACACTTAGAAACTAAAATTTTAATATTTTTTGAAGACATTGGCTCCAATAACGGGCTAACACATTCTGCCTAAAAGAGAAGAAAATTAATTTTGAAATCACTGGGGACGCAGATTTTCAATGATTATAAGCAGCACATTCCAATAGTGATAATATCGTGTTAACCCAACCTGTAGGACAAATAAGGGCGTGATCTCATTAATTTCTACTATTATAACATTTTCGGTTTCGTTATGGATTAGACGATTGTTTTAGAAGCCCCATATACAATGCGGGTCTAACGTTTGATGACAGCTATATTACTTAATGGCCTGAGTATCAAAAGACGAGTCTCCCATGAAAAAAAATTACATTCCAAGCACTTATTGCATGACTTGTCCAATGAAAAAAATATTTATTTTCCTTTCCTTTGCGGCAACAGTAGCCCAGCTCGTAGAGTCTCAGCCAAAGGGGTGCTAGTTCGAGACATGTTGCAACTTAAGACCATAATGTACGGAGGGGGCTGGTGCTCTTTAATTCTGCCGTTGCATCAAATGTCTTCATTTCGAAGTGGTGTGGAAGCTTGGAAAGTGAGATGCTCAGGTGTTGACCTTGTCATTTGACCGTGGTTCAAAACTACGAGGTGTTGTTCTCGGTTCTTTCCCTTTGAAATTGATCCCTGACCGTTACCAAATAACCCGTCGTGTTACTCCAGTGCGATATAAATTGAACTACCTACCTTCATCATAGTACATTAATAAAGCAAATAGAAAGATTTTTGGGTACATTTAATTGTTACAAACATAATGAAAAAAAAATTTCTGAACCCAAAACGCGCTGACTGCACAGTTTTTAAAATTCACTAGGTATCCTTATGATCTAGGATACTTTAGTACTAGGTATTACCATTATTTTAGTATTAATAATCCTCTTCTTCCTGGGAATCTCGTTTTACAGTAAGGCTTCTCCTGCTATTACCTTTTATTGTAAAATTTAACTGGCAAACACAATAATAAAAAGTAAACAAGATAATTGGGTTATTGTGAGTAGTACTCATAAAAAAAAATTATTTGATAAAAAACTAACAGATCGTGGATTAATTTTTATAATTGCTCTCCTTCTCTTTATCTTTCATTGGTTAAATTTATATTTAAATTTTACTCGCTCTCTCATTGGCTTACATTATATTCAAATACTTCCACTAGAAATTGCTAGCGTACAATAAACAAATATTAAATTATTATTTTTTTAAACATAAGGAAACGATTAATATAGGCGATATTGATACAAAAACGTACCAAAAACTCTCACGAGATTATATATTTAAATTCTAAATAGGTAAGGACTTCTATATAATGACAACGGTAATATGTTTAATTTTTTAGTTTTGTTCAGAGTTATTAATTGCAATGTGGTGAGTTTAATTTAATTCTAGGAGTTGTGAGATTACCAAGAGAGAGAGAGAGACTGATATGTATTTTTCAACTGTGAGATTTATTGACTTACATTCTCTATTTGGAATTATGTTATGCTTCCTATTTTCTATTCATGAACAAGGAAGAATATCATGGATATGTTTCACTGCATGCCAGTTATTTATGATTACTCCACAAAAATTGCAATAGTGCATTAACGGTATAATTTCCAAAGCCTGTTGTATTCTGATATCAACGATCCTTACTGCTAGTTTATTAGGGATGATTAAGTTAGACGGAACTTTAGAAAACTGACCATATAAGGGGGGTGACCTTATAAGAGGGTGACCATATAGCCGGTACTGACTGTATTACATTCGTTATGAATGGTGCCGTGATCAAGTAGCAATTGTATTCTGAGAGAAAAGACGTGAAACAGCATAAGGAATTTAGAAGGTAAAAAGTGTACAAATCTGCCACGATAATGGTGGTAATATTAAATCAAGCATATAACTCTGTAAAGCTTTCTGCTTGATTTAAAGGAATTTATACAAAACTGAAGGAAGTGGAACCTTGATTTGAAAATAAGATGAAATGGGGCAAGTGCGACCCCAAATCTTTAAAATTCAATTCAAACTAATCGTTGCTTTATCTCGCTAATTTTTTAAAATTTCATGTTTTTGCCACACACTCCCCGATATTTTATTAATATGTTTATAATCTTTTTGTATTTGAACTTATTGATATAATTTAAAAAAATACTTTCCAATGCTCTTTGAAGGGTCGTACTTGCATACCATGAACTGTCTTCTTGTTTATAATGTGATAGCATTGTAACTGAGGTAAGAACATATATCACTTCATTCCTATTCTTTCGTCCGCCCAACTTCCCTTTCGAAATTCGAAGCACTTTAACAGTGAAACTAATCTATAGGACTACTTCCAGCATTTACAGCTCTTACTTTGATCACACATACTTTTTATATTTATTGCACCTACCCCACAAACAAAATTTTGACACCCCCTCCTTCAGTCTACTTTAGAATTAACTAAATTGTCCTGGTGTTTCAATAGGTTTGATTTAACTGATTGCAGAATTTGAGAAAAGTTACTATAAAGCTAACAGCAGCACGCTGTGGAATAGAATGCTGCTAAATTTTACCTAAATAAATTCCTTCTAGAAGCGAGCCATACTGTTTCTGGATATATTGTCAGATCATCTACCACAAGCCTCAAGTATATCTGAAAGTCTTAAATGGAAAACTGATCTTCAAATATATCTGGAAGTTAATTGGGTCGATTTATCGTTATACGGCCATTTTTAGGCCACACGAGGAACTAATTGGAAGTATTAAATGCATAACACATATTTTCTAAAGTTCATAAATTGTATTCGTTAAATCGAAACTTTATATATCACAGATAAATCACATGTTTGACACTAGGGTGTGTTGCGAGAGAATGAAGCGGACATGGTTCTGTAAAGAATTTGCGCCAGCTGCCTCAGCTAAGAAGTTCTTAGAGGTTCCCGTCTGCTCAAGAGACTTGATGAAGATGTTTTTCAACCACACGCATGAAACAAAACAGTTAGTTTTCTGACTCCGTCTTAATCAGACGTCTCTATAGCAACTGAATAATTTTCATATTTAAGCATTCATAATGCTTTCCTCGTTTTCCTAATTTTCAACCCATGTGTTGTAATGTCTGTGTTCTAATAAATGGTAATTTAATCGCACAAAAAAGTTTGAAGTAATCAATTCAGCACTGTTCGCTCATCGAACCAATGAAGATATTCGGTGGTTTACGAGCTGGAACGAGACGGGGATGTACTAAGCTGCTAGTAAAAAACAGTTTAAATTTAATAGATCGACGAGGGAATGTATATAAGGTTGTGAACGCTATCTTAAGTATATATTTAAGTACATGATCGTGATTAAGGAAAAAGAAGTGAACAAGAAAAATAAACCGCCCTAGTTTATTGTAGTGTAAAGAATTTCACTGATGACTGACGCAATCTGACTCAACGTGAGCAAAAGTGAACTGCATTTCTCATCATGCTTCCTACGTGGTATAGCGCAAGGTTAATTCTATAAACCATGGGTACAGTGGTCATAGCATTTGTCTACCACCCATGAGTACCACGTATTCGAATTCCCTTAATTGTTCTTGTTATAACTAATGATGATTTACACATTAGGTGCTCCTCACAAATAGCCACCAATTCGTTCCATTACGGGTTCAAAGTCCAAGAGGCTGGTTGAATGACTTAATTAATAAATATCATTCCTTTCTTAGAGTAACTTAAAAGTTCAACCTATTATTGTACTCGTTTTCCAATTAAATTATGCTAAACATTAAAATTAAATACTTATTTTAAGATTGACTAAATATTTTTTGAATAAAAAATTGAACTATGGATCTCCTGAGAGAAACCGGGTATAATTTATAAAGTTGCATTTCTTAACTATCCTACAATTATTACTTTTTTCCCATGCAGAACTTTCATTAAATACTGTACACGTAAATGTTCGGAATTCGCAGTTTCATGACTGATGTCTGTGTATTTTCCTTGCTATACCGACATTGTAAACTGTATACTTTTTTCTGGGTTTCGGAAAACCGCTCGTTGTTCTACTATTGATTTCTTCTCAACAGGTTAAATATACATGCGCTCTGTATGCGAAACCTCTTTAACTCACACCCTTTAAAACCTCAGACATAATAATCGCTGAAAATACAAGTGGAAGTCGTGAAAGGTTTTCCCGAGAAACTGCTCTGGGGATTGTCCTAAGTCTCTGACCTAATTACTGGAACATTAAAAAAATGCCAGTTCCCAGGAGAGCTCGAGGAAACGAGACATAAAAGGGAAAGAGAAGGAAATTAAGATAAGAGGAGGGGAAAACAATTTCTGTAGTCGAGCGACATGGAACCGATGAATATTTAATGGTCCTTTTTAGAGCTCTTAAGTAAAATTTTCACAACGTGGAGCACTTTTCAATTTAAAAATAGCCCAAGCTTTCTGACGTCTCCTGTAATAGAAAACCATTAAAGCTACGGACGGGCTACTAAGAATGAATTAATGGATATCATTCCTTTCTTATGTACTGTAATTTCAACCTATTAATATGTGATATATCGGAAGCGATTTTCGCCTAAAAAATTTATAATTTAATAGTGGAAAATGATGTATCATCTTTCAAGCGTGGAATTTCAAGATGTTTTATCACGCATCGATAAACACGTTGTTTAAAAATAGTTTTCTGATTGAGTTTGACTGGGAACTAGGGATGCGACATCGATATCGATGTTTTATAAAAAAAACATCGATGTATTTACCATCGATGTACTGAGGACGATGTTTTTTTAACATCGATGTTTATACATGTCAATGTTTTTACGTTGTCGAAGTTTCATTTTTAAATGAAAAAAGTACCTTTATAAAAATAACCAAGTAGCATAATTTTCATAGTCAGTAAACTGAACATACTTTTAGACTAAAGTGGCCAAGGGTGTTGGGTCTGAAAAGTAAGGATGCAACATCGATGTCGATGTTTTATAAAAACATTGATGTATTTACCAGCGATTTAGTGGAGTTGATAGTTATAAATTAACAAATACGGCAAATGACAAATTAAATCGCTCTTCCCCCCCCCACCAAGTTGCTAAATCAGTTTTAAGAAATGCGGAAAAAAGTTTAAATACACCGATACTTAAAAACATCGATGGTTTTTGGGCGATGTATTATCAACATCGATGTTTGAATTTTAAGCATCGATGTTTTGCTGTCGATGTCATATCCCAACTGCGAACGCCGTTCCTTTTGGAAAATGGTTACTTGGTTAAAGTGTTGTATGTAGTTAGCTTTGTTTGGTTATAGTTTTTCGGTTCTTAAAAAACACAGATCCCTAGCCAAAATATCGTAAGTTTTATTGTCGTATACTAATTGTTCTGATTACAATAATGTAAGCCCAGAATATCATATAGCTATAGCTACATTATTTAGCAAGTTATAATAGTTCTTCCATCGAACGTCAGGAGTGAAATTGACTAACCTTTAAGCTCTATCAAGTCCTTCTTTATCAGTTTTCTGTTTTTCATGATTACATTGCATTTAAGATGGTAAGGCATTTTTATATGTTAATATAGAGTTGAAACTTTTTGTTGTTGTTTTTGTAATGCATTCGATACGTTTATGCATGGAATAAGGATTTAGAAGAATAGTAATTTAAAAAAATGTTCAAATCAATTATGACTGTTTTCTTACAATTTTCCACAGTGTTTGCTGTGAAAACATGTGAACAAAAATAAATAACTGCATATGTAAAATCACGGACAAAACGGAACACTAAAATTTGCAGATGCAGGAATTTTAACACATCGAAACATTTTGAAAAAAAAAAAAAATTATGTTTAAATGATTGTTTATATTTTAAACCGATTTATGTCTTCGGTCCGGACTATTTCATGTGTATTGAAATGAGGTACACCATAACATTTTGTCGTTTATGTAAAAAAAAATATATGTATAACTGCTACTTTGTCTACTCTAATTTGTGTAGTACTGTCATTATTAACAAGCGCATGTAACAGATTTTTGGGTCAAGAAAAAGTCATTCATAGTCAAATTACACACAAAATAACATCAGTGTAAAGGACAATCGAGTTCATTTGATTCCAGTAAGGATCTAGTACAATCAGCCATCGTATATCAGACTATGAGCCTGGAAGAGATAACCCAGGAGAATACCGTGTAAGCAGGAAAATTAAGTACGAATAGTAAGACGAGTACGAATAGTAGGATAATTACAAGAGAAAATTCATCCTCACGCGTTTAACTGCCCGTATAATCAAATGGTCGATATTACTGTTACGTAATATCGTATCGTGATTACGTAACACAATACCGATCGTCTCCTCGAAAAATATTAAATATGCTTTCCTCGCATAAAAAATACTTCATTTTTTTACTGGTTTTTGAGGTAAGGTTAATGTATGTTTAGAGGAAGACAGAAACATTAGCGTATCCATGTATGGTTTGGTTATCCTCAACTAAAATCATCTTCGATTAACAAAAATAAGAAATTTGCTTACCTCGTATTTAGAAAAATGCTTTGATTTTCCCATTGTTCGATTTCATTTTGATATTCATGTTAGATTTTTTTATTTACTTTTTATTTCTCAAAAAGGTTAATATTTATACTTTCTATAACGAGGTTTGAAAAAATAGCATTTAGAAACAAAAGCCTTTTTACCTCTTTTTAAACAAAGGATATAAATAGTATAAACAAAGGATATAAATAGTAGTTGTAAATTTGTATTTTAAAACGAGAATTAATTTGTATTCAAGTGTTATTCCTAACGAAAGTTTTCTCAACTAGTATGATTCCTTAGGAAAGCTGTGGAAGATTTACCTTTCACAGAGGGAACATAAATCAGTTAATTATTTAGTAAATACAATATATCCGGTACAACAATAATCTTGACGATAAAATCGTAAGTATAACGATTATTTTAATGCTTTAACAAATTTGATTTTGCGGATAGGAAAATTTTGAAGTAACAAAAGTCAGTCGCCTATTGTAATTGATAAAAACTTTTAACACTTATTAAATTATGTTCCTTAAATCGATATTTTTTATTTATCAATATCTTTGCCAAATGTTTTGATGCAAGGGTGTATTGCATCCCAACATTTAGTTAGTGAAACGAGTATGGGTTCACTTGGCTCGCTAAAGCTGGTATAAAATTGTGATTGCTATTGTGTGTGCAATGAAGCACTATTTTGTGCGAAATAAATTGTGTATGCAATGAAGCACTTGTAATTATAATTCTAGTATAAGCATATTTTTAATTATCTTATTTATTGCACGTTTACCAACAATACCATTAAACCAATATTAAACTTTTGGTGTCCAGTTTGTACATCGACTCTATGTAGATAAAAGTATATTGACTAACCTCTACATTATATTGGAAGTAATTTTAACAAAGACTTGTTAAAATATAGTTAATAAATCAACAAGTCTTGTCAAAAACAAAAATCGTAAAAATTTCATTACACTGAATTATTCAGCAAAATGTTGAAATTCTGAATTTCAAAGTAAAGAAATATGGAAATATGTCAGACTAAGAAGTGCGATTTTAGCTTTTAAATTTAAAAGATGTTCCGGACTCACGAATACAGAAATTAAACAGAGTATACTCAAAATCGCTGTCAAAATGACTTTGTGAGATGCTGATCTTTTATGGTGTTAAGGGAAAGCATGTGAATTCAATGACAAACAAGTTTAATCGTTGGTAAATTAGCTCTCAATTAAAAGCTGATCAATCCTTAGCAACGCTTATACAGCTGCGGGTAAAAGAAACAAATCACCACTCTTGAACGTTCTTCGTTCATAGAAAAGAAAATTCAAATTCCCCAATTGATAGTGAATAAACGTCTAACAAATTCATGAGAAAAAAATTCGTAAGGGGATCCAACTTTATATATAATTACTCATTCTTAATTTCCAATAGTAAAACCCAATTTTGATTTTTGAAACTATGATATTTGTGCGCGATTTCGTATGAGGTATGTAGTTATAGGTGACCGCTTCTAAAGTTGATTCTTCGGACATTAAAGGGGGTGGGAGACATGCCTGGTCTTCGGACATCCCTTTCACTTTTGAGAAGCGAGACTCAAAGGCCTAGGATAAACAAACACGTCCGTTCAGACGTGACAGGATGGAAATTGCTATGTGAGAAGAGTTTCAACACGTTCTCTTGAGGTCTTGGCACGAAACAAACCTTCACAAATTCGCTTGGTTCAAATATGTACTTCAAAATAGAGGACATTTTCTGACTCCACAAATTGTAGGATACCTATTTTTTTTTTATTTCTAAGATTAGTTATTTGTTCTTTCTACAAATCATCGCCTCTGAAGATCGACATTTAATAGGACATTACAGGGGTCTTGTCTGTTCTTCGGACATCCCTTTCACTTTGGAAAGCGGGATTCAAAGGCTTCGAACAAACACTATCGTCCTTTCAAATGTGAAAGGATGGAAATTGCTATAGAGATGACTTTTAACACGTTTTTTTTTTTCTTGAGGGGCCTGGTACGAGACAAACCTTCAGAAACTATATTGGTTCAAATATGTACTTTAAAATAAAGGACATTTTCCTTTTCCAAATCACATGCCTATTTTTTAACGTCACGCTATGTCGTTAAACTCCTGAATTCTAAATCGTTGGACTGTTGAACGATTTAGGTAAACTATTAGGTATCGATTAGTTAACTGCACAGGTAAACTTGTTGTGGATATTCCTATCTTCAACTCAGTTATTATATTTTTGCTAGTATTCATAGCTTTCAAATTATTATAGGAAGTCTGGAGTACACATTTCTGGGACGCATGGATTTTTAGCGTAGGATCCAGTACAGCAACGAAACGGTTGTTGTCGCATTTCGTCGCCGTATTTGCTTCAGGTTTCATCGACTGATTCCGAACGAATTAAAACAAAAATATTTTTAGGGTATGGTCAGGCTCAAATAGCCGTTAAGACAATGACATAGTGGACATTTACTCTTTTATAAGAGATTAAAACTTCAATTTGGTGATTTATTTTAAACAGGCACCAAAATTTTATGTATTTCCAAAGCTCTAGCGCTGTGTTCTTACCCCCCCCCCCCCAACTTGTTTCGACAATGTATCCCGTTCATCAAGATGGCCAGATCATAAGACGACACAAGATGACGACGTCACCTTCATGACGAGACATCTCGTCATCAAGATATTGGGGATTCTTTTTACGACTACGATATAAAGATATGGTCACCTTTTGCAAATGGTGAGCCACCCCGTCGACACAACCACTAAGAAGGTAAAAAGATATTGATTAGAGTTCAAAGTTGTGGGGTTTGGCCAAATGCACTGACCCCCCGCTAAGAGTTATACGAACCCGGCAATTGCTGTCACAGCTGGTCGCTCATATCTTTGAAGGTTGACTTATCTCCGTATACTACGAGGGTGCTTGTCTCACTTTTCCTACGGGTTTTCAGACACACTTTGACTTTTGAAATGATTTGTCCATTGTCAAAGGCTTCAGATACATGCTTCCTTCAAGGAGGACAATTCGGAAGACAATGAGGGAAAATAATTAAATCTTGTCCTGTTGTGGGACTAGTGGAAGACAAGCTGTCAACACGATTTTCCAATATTGTATCTAATGAAAAGTTGATTGGTTAGTTTTGGGTTTATGCCGCAAGGGGCAGTATTTGGCAAAGTTCTGCCAAGTACAAGGCAACACAACCAAGAGGAGGTACGTAAGTTGTTAATTGACGTCGCGCTGGATCAACACAACGGGCTACAACAAGCTGCGCTAAACACAAGGTATTCGATGTCACGTAATTGTGAAAAGAAAGGACTGAGCGGAGAAAGATCGTTTAGGCATCCTGGGGTCATGATCCATGTTTATTAGAGACAGTTAACCCCATGGGAAAAGAAAAGATCCCTTAGGTACTTCAGGTTCGAGAAGCACGTACACGCCTAAAGACGTGCCAGTGAGTGGTTACGATGACAAACTTTCATAAACTCGACTCATTTTTTTACTTAAAATATGAGGACAGTTTGCTGATTCCACAAATGTATCCTAAATATTTTTATTTAAATTTGAAAGATAAGTTAGTTGGAAAATAAAAACAATAAAATAGCGTCTTCTATGAGAATTGGTGGGATAGCAACTTTTATAAATTCTATTTTTTGTGTGGATATTTTGCTGATTCTAAATTCGTACGACTTTTCGAAATTTTTTGATAATTAAACATTAAAATAACACATAAAAGTCTAAGAAACTGTTTGAAATAATCCCTTTTATAGTTTGATATTTCGTAAGTAACTAAGAGCAGTTATAACTCTCACAAACGGTTATACACATTTTTAAATAGTAAAACATTAATATAATTGATTATATATTTGGGCTTAACGGCCGTAGAATACGACATTTCGTTGGTTTTCCATCAGAAATAATCCAAGATGTTTTTTTTCAATAAGTTATACTCTAATAATCTAAATTGGTTGGTAAGTCTTCAAATATACTTTAACATCATTTCAAACTCGTACATTTTGTTTTAGTTGGTTTGGGGGGTTTTATTGCGCATTTGCCATATTTGGCCATGCTGCGCCAGACACAAGGCATACAATATCCAGTAATAGACACACCATGAAAGTTTTACTGACATGGAAGAGAGCAAGACACCCAGATAGGAATGCAACTTTAAGACTGCTAATTGGTAATTTTTGATTAACGTCGTACTAGAGCAACACAACGGGCTATTGACGCCGGTCTGGGATCAATCCCCTAAGGGAAAGACCAGAGGACAACATCACGTAATTTTGAACTACGGTCAGATGACGAGGCAACACCTGAGCTGGCACCCTTTTTTCCAATCTTCCACACCAACCCAACGTGAGGACTTTCGACTACGACAGATTTAAGACGCAACAAGCGCGTCTACATCATACTCTTACAAACATCCATGCACTAACTTGGATTCGAAACAGGAACCTTCCGATCTAGCGGTTAATACCTTAACCACCAGGTCGGTTGGTCTGTAGATAAGGTGTTAAAAATGTTCAAATTATACTACTTTTTTTCCTCTTTAAGAAAAAAAGCTGACAAGATTTATTCAAACTGCCATATAAATCTCCGCTTCTATTCACAGTGCAGACGAAATAAAAACAGTTTTGTAAAGAAAAAATGTTTAAATATTAAGAATATTGAATACATGAAACATGAAATTTTAGTAATAAAACAACTTTTTCTCATCGTAGTCAGAGATACCTGAAATAGTTATTTCTGATACTACTTCTAATGACATAAAGTACGTTTGCATGAAAGAATTTTAATTTCAATTTTCACTAATCGGTTGATCAATGGATCTTGTGATCAGGGTGCTGGCTTCCAAATCTAAAGGTTCCTTCGGATATTTTCGAATTCGTGGTAAGGCCATAAATGCTTGTTAAACCTAAAAAGAGCTTCTGGCTTCTCAAAAATGGGTTGTGTGAAAAATACGAGGTGTAACGGTGAACCCTTCCCGCAGAGAAATTAACGTTGCACTAGCGCAACAGAAAGTGCTATTGGTGATGCCTCGTTTGGAGATATAACATTTTATCGTACCCCGGAAAGAAAAGTTACAAAAGTAAAAAAATAAAATTTTTTATGTCATTGAAAAATATGTATGAGGTGCCACAGCGCGTTATATTGCTATTCTATAGAATATAATAGAAGTTATCACCGTAAATACTTACCTAAAATTTATAAGAAGCTTATATTACAGGATGTTCTAAAAGTTCCCGTACTCCAACTTTTTTTAATTATTGAATTTTATCGTTTGCTTTTAGTTTTATCGACTCTTTAATTTTTATCGTTTGATTTTCTTCGCACTCAAGTTGTACGATAATAGAGTTCCATGTCATTTTGTTCTTCATTGCAAGATGAATTTATCACGCATTCAGAGAATCGTGCTGTTTGAGGCTAATTATGAATGCAAATCATATGAAAGATATAAAGAATTTTGACAACATAAATATCCAAATGATGCAATACCCAGTAAAGGTACGCTATATCAACTTATTCAACAATTTGTTGCATTATTAAAAGTGAATGAACGAGACTCATGGTTCCCCCAAGACGTTGCAACCTGCCATACAATTTATGAAACCATTGGCAGCTTCAAGATTTTTTTGGCGATCGACTCATCTCAAGAAACCTTTGGCCACCTCGTTCCCTCATCTGCGCATCCCTGACTTTTTTCAGTGAAGATATTTAAAGAACAAAGTTTATGAAGATAATCACCAAACAATAGGTCATCTGAAAATTGCCATTACTCAAAGGATAACAAAAAGTCACTCCCAGCATCTTGAAACGCGTTTCTAAATATATGCGGAAACGACTTCAGCTTTGCCTCCAAGAAAAGGGCGGAAAATTTAAACATTTATTATAAATGTAAGTTCAAAATTTTTTCCTACGTTAGGTTAAAAGTGCTTTTTAGCATTGGCATAAAAATAATTGTTTTAAAGTTTGTTGTTTTTGTATGATAAATTTACGAATCGTCAGTACAGGAACTTTTAGGACACCCTGTATTTCAATATAAGTTTTATAATATGCTTTAAGTTGATGGTTCTCAAATTCTGCAATTTTGAATTGTGTCACTTTTCTTACCGGGGTACGATATGACAGGGTGTGTGAATGTGCATTTCTATAGAGAGGCAACAAAAATGGATAAATTGCCAGTGTATTACTATGTTGCGCGGACCAATCAGATAACGAATCAATGAAAGGGCGCCTTCTTCCCTCCCTTGGACCAATCAGATGATGAATCAAAGAAGAGACGTCTTCTCCCCACCCGTGCACCATTCAGATGATAAATGTTCGTTATCACCCAACAGATTAAAGTAGTCTGAGGATCAAGTTACCACTAGCTTTGGTCAGTTGATCCTGAACGCATAAATAGGTGGTTACAAGCGCTCTCATTCTACTTTTATACTTATTTTATGGACACAACCCGTCTGTAGAGAGCCGACCCATCGGTTTGGTGGATAAGGTGTCAGCCTTTAGATCGAAAGATTCCTGGTTCGAATCCGGATCAGTGGATGGATGTTTGAAAACGGATGGTGTAGAGGCTGCTGGAGCACCTTAAATCTGAAAAATCGAAAGTTTTCACGTTGGGTTGGTGTGGACTTTTTGTGGTTTGGTGTGGTAAGTTTGGAGAGTGGGGTGCTAGCTCAAGTGTTGCCTCGTCATCTAACCGTGGTTCAAAATTACGTGGTGTTGTTCTCGGATCAAGTTACTGCTAGCTTCGGTCCCGTTATGGGATTGATCCCGGACCGTCGTCAATAGCCGGTTGTGTTGCTCTAGTACGACGTTAACAAAAATTACCTTACCTTACCCGTTTGTAGAGACCAAGCATGTATGTCTAATCCAGTAATCGAACCAGGAACCTTTCGAATCTGCATCCTGATCACCAGACCGTTTGGTCACTAGACGACGTCCATTATATAAACTAATAGGTCTTCACCCATTCCCCATTTTTTATCACAAATTTGAAACATGTTTTTGTGAACTGTCACTATCCTACTGAGGCTACGGATAAATTGAGTCTACTGGTTCTTTATCTTCGTATCGAAAACTACCCTGTAGTGGCCAGCCTTTGATGCAAAAACCCAAACTGTTCTAGACATAGAACAATTTATTCTGCTTGTGCCGGGGTCTTCATTTTCCCCATTAGAGAACACAACAATTTCGTCTCGACGGGGTACCTCATCATTCGCAAAACCGACCAGATCTTGATAGGCGAGATATTTGTAAAATTGACTCGATCTTGGACGAGATATCTCGTCGAGTTCACTCGGAGAGTTGAGTTAGATGTATCACTTCAAGTTCGGATTTCGGGATCGAAACGAATCTTAGACGAATCAGCGGTAGATAGTTTATAAACGTCGCACTGAAGCAGCAAAAGGGGCTAATGGGGACGGTCCAGGATCAATATGGTAGATAAAGATCCAAAGAAAACGCCACGGTAGTCACCTAATCAGAGTAATTTATTAGCGACTGTAGGGTTGTGAGTTCGAAACTCCGTCTAGCCGTGAGAAGGAGCACATTAAATCTGCCCCAAATGTTCTCACGTTGACGTGGCGTGGAAGTTTTGAGAATGGGGTGCCAGATCAGGTGTGACCTTGTCATCTGACCATGGCTCAAAATTACACGGGTTAATCTTTCCCTTGTGTATTGATCCCGGACAGACGCCAATAGCCCGTTGCGTTTCTCCAGAGCGAAGTTAATTAACTTCCTACCTAACAAGGACGAAGCCTCGTAAATTTGAGCCACGGTTAAAAGACGAGATCAACACTTCAGACGGTACCCCACTTTCCGAACTTCCACAGCACGCCATCGTGAGAACGTTCGAGACCACGACAGATTTAAGTGCATCAGCCCCCGTGCACACAACGGTGTTTGGCTGCACCAAGTTCCGAACACTCGCCCCTTCGGTTGCTTTTCCGTTGCTCCTCCAACCAGGTTACCATGACACAAGCGAAATAGCGAAGTTTTTGCGATGTGAAAAACACTTACGCACTAACTGAAGCTCTCCCTTCTTCCACTCGACTTATAGTTGATTTTTATACAGGGTGTCCTAAAATTTCCCGTACTGGCGATTCGTGAATTTATTATACAAAAACAACGGACTTTAAAACAGTTATTTTTATACCAATGGTAAAAAGCGCTTTTAACCTAACGCAGGAAAAAAATTTGAACTTACATTTATAATAAATGCTCAACATTTCCGCCCTTTTCTTTTAGACAAAGCTGAAGTCGTTTCCGCATATTTTTAAAAACGCGTTTCAAGATGCTGGGAGTGACTTCTTGTATCCTTTGAGTAATGGCAATTTTCAGATCACCTATTGTTTGGTGATAATATTTATTAACTTTGTTCTTTAAATATCCCCACAGAAATAAGTCAGGGATGCTCAGATCAGAAGAACGAGGTGGCCAATGGTCTCTTGAGATGAGTCGATCGCAATACCAGCGGCAATAATAAAGCCGATTCTCTTAGTCCGGTGGTCTTAGGTCCTGTAACATTTTTAAACGATAAGCACGAAATTGTAAAGCCTCTTAAAGCCTCATATATCGATCCCTATGATATGCCCATTTGTTGCGATAAACGTCTCACGGATTGATGAGGAGATTGCAATATCATCCGTTGAGTTTCTTGCACAAAGTCTGGTGTATCGACTTTCGGTCTTCCACTCCTATGTTCCCCCGAACTTGTCTCACGAATTTGCCGAACGAGTTGATATAGCGTATCATTACTCCGTATTGCATCATTTGGATATTTATGTCGCCAAAATTCTTTACATCTTTCGTATGATTTACTTTCAAAATAAGCCTCAAAGAGCGAAATTCTCTGAATGCATGATAAATTCATTTTGAAATGAAGAACAACGTGGAACTTTATTATCGCACAACTAGAGCGCGAAGAAAACCAAACGAAAAATATTAGACTCGATAAAACTATAAACAGACGATAAAATTCAATAATTAAAAAAACACGAGCAATAATTTTTCAAAGTTGGAATACGGGAACTTTTAGGACACTCTGTATCATGAGGCCCGCGCAACATTGTTCCCGAGTGCACGTGAAGTCGTGCAATATGTCTAATGAATTTTTAACCCTTTCTATCGGAACGACTTAGTAATGGATGGTAGCAGCCTTGCATTTTTTATAAGTGAAAATAGTGGAAAGCTTAAAATATGAAGATCGTGTCTTGTAGTCCGTAACCTGGAATTTCACTTTACCCCTTCAGCCGAAACACACAATCAATATCATTTCACTCCGTTTCGTAAATTATTAATTAAATAGGGTCTAACCACTTTGTGTATCCAGTCTTGTGGCCCGCTAATGCGGATCATTCATGAGATACCACTGGCGCAGCTAAAGATAGAGGGATTCTATGGGATTGCTCGTTTCTATTTTACAAATTTGACTTCACGAACAGTTGATTAAAATGTGGAAACGTTTAAAAATTACTCTCACTGATATAAAAATATCACTGGAATCAAGTACCACTTTTTCCCTTTCACAATTATAATGTTGGCATAGTGTGGAAGTTTGGAGAATGGAGTGCCAGCTCAGGTGTTGTTCTTCTCATCTGACTGTGGTTCAAAATTGATCCCTGACCGCTGTCAATATCCCGTTGTGTTACCTCAGTGCGACGTTAATTAACTACCTACATACCCTTCCAGAATCAACGACTTCACTCCATTTTGATAGTTGTCAAGTAGGATATGACACACTCCCCTTGTTTATTCTGTCCATCTTGCTGCGGTCCGCAAATGTGGATCCGGGACCTCTGACGTAGCTAGGGATAGTAGGGCTCTGTGGACACGAACTAGGAAAAGGCCGAACTTTGTTAAGAGCTCCTGTTAACCCTCTAAGCGGTTTCGACGCGATATTTCGTCCATCAAGATCTGACCGGATTTGCTAATGACGAGATACATCGTCGTCAAGATATTGCCGATTTTTTTAGATGACGTGATCGATTCGTGTTGATGACGAGATATCTCGTCCATTATGATCTGCCAGGCTTGCTGATGACGAGATACCTCGTCTAAACAACCATTGGGAGGGTTATGGATGCTCAAAACGGAAGAAAGAAAAACCCCCTGCCCCTGGCCTTGCTTTGTGCTCTCTGGACGCAATCGAGAAGATAATCTAAACTCTTTGTTTCTTCTGGGAAGGGGCCTTTTCTGTATTGTGATTACCGGCGGTTACTTCAAAGGAAGGATTGACTTTTAAACAATTCTGAAGATGGGATGCTTAAAAGCATTCATTTCACACGCTCTGAGCTGCAAAGTACTTCTGACATGGACAAACTTCTGTTTAAAATTACGAATGTTTTTTTCCAAAACCACCAAAATGTTTAAATAAATATATTTTTAAAATTCCGTCACTTTGGTGCTCGTATGTGTCACTCCTGGTAGCCTCTTACCTTAGCTACACCTCTAAAGGTAGGTAGATATATGATTAACATCGCAGTGGAGCTACACAGTGGGTAATTGGTGACGGTCTGGAATCAATCCACAAGGGAAAGACAAAACCGTATAATTTTGAAATATAAACCGTATAATAATTCATAAACTACCAGTTAGATATTTGTTTCAGATTAGTCTTTTTATGCAGTCATAAGCGCGAAATACACAAAAAAAATGGAATGAAAATACCTAATCCATACATACTATGTGATTGATATTTGACTTAGTTTTCATAACGCATATATATGAATTAGTGTAATAACTATTTTATTTCACTGATAAATCGGTTACCATGTGATCTAAGATGCAAATTGATTTCGATCCCAATCGAATTTCTTTGTCTCCGTTGATTCAAAGTAGTGATGAAGCTTTCTCTCAAGCCATGCATAAGTGTTGATATAACAAATTCTGGTTGTTCTTTTTTAAGATTTGAACAACATCGACTAAACATTTCAAGCAAACCATTTTTCATCACATTTTTTCCAAAGTTGAATTTTGTTTTTGATTTCATCAATTTTGTCAGTGCAAATTAATACATTCTCAAGCGGTCCTTGCATTTTTTTCGATTAAGTTCATTTTGGTATTCAAATATGTCAGCTCTTAGATGCCTGTTCTTAGATGTCCCGTAAGGAAGTATTTTAACACAGTAAATCAGAAAAACTTAAAGCTATTGTAAGAGTAAATTTTAAATGCAAAGGATGAAAAAAAAGGGAATGTGGTTTGGCGTTCGCTTGTTCATTCAATTCCAATTAAAATAACACACTTTGAGTTTCGAATTTAATGTTAAAAATACTTTTCATGAAAAGTGAGTAATCTCTACTTATTCATAGTGAATTGTTGGCTAAAAGTAAAATTTTTTTTACCACTAATAAGATTTTTAGTAAGTTAACATTGAAGTATTATCTTTTAATGTCATAAATAAATTAGAATTAAATGCTAAAATAGAAAAACAAGGCGTAAAAGAGCTATCGCAACAAGACTTATATATAAATTATAGAAATTCGTTTACGAGTGTAAAAAAAAGTTTTGTTAGGATGTTCATATTACACCTTAAGCAATAGAAATTAATAAATAAATTGCCATCTTAGCTAGCACAACAGCAACACACTTCGTCTTATTGTTTTCTTTTTTAAAAAGCAACTTGAGCTTCCATATGTGAAAACAATATTAAAATGATAAATTACATAATATATTATTCATTAGTGTTCATTAGAATATTTATTATTAAAAGATAATGTGTGGTGTATCTGTGGTTGTGGAGTCCCCAGAAGAAACTACTGGTTGGAGTCTTGAAATTTTCCATGGAGTTTTCCAGCTAAACTCAACTGGGTGAATTTCAGCAAAAAGTACTGATTTGTTAAGTGTCAACTAATTAAAAACACTGATTTTTCATCAGGAAAGTTTTCTATAAAATGAAAATTCAGTTATTTTCTAAATATATTTTAGAATATAAAGGTACGCAATATATAGAACATGTTCCATATTGCATACAGGCGTGCTTTGACAGAAGAGAGAGATAAAGAGAGAGAGAGAGAGAGAGAGAGAGAGAGAGTAGGTTTTTTAAGTCAAATTAAATTTAACAGAAAACTAGAACTTAACATTCCCAAGCAACCGTTTTTTATGGTGAGTAATGCAATAAAAATATTTCGGAATGTATTTTTTATAGTATTTTTAAATGAACCTAATAGACACATTTCAATGCCTATCACATTTATAGATTAGATTATCCTAATGAGACCAAATACAAGTTTAAAAGATTTTTAGTCAGACCATATAATAAGGTCTAGATGTATTGTCACAAAAGAGTACTTTAAATAGGACACTTTTCTAAACAAAACCTCCGAAATTTAATTCTGACAACGCTAAAGATTGCGACCATACACAAATACTCATATCCTAATCGTCTCCGAATAGTTGGTGTTTTTTCAAGTAAAAGACACATTTCATTGCTTATCGCACTTACCGATTAAATTATCCTATTGACCAAATATAAAAAAGGTTTAAGTCAGTAACAAAAGCCTAGACATTAATTATTAGTTTGAACACAGCCTCCTCCGGAAAGCAACTCTGGCTACACAACTGTTTGTGGCCTTACACGAATATTCATCCTCATCGATCCTGAAAATATCCAGTACTCTTTAATGAAACTCATTGCATTTTTTATCACTTTTATGAATTAAACTATACTAGAAACCAATATAAAAAAGGTTTTTAATCACATCATAACATAACTCAAATATTTATCTGTCACAAAAGTGTACTCTTATCTTTATTTCTTACAGAAGAGCCTCTTCCAAAATGCAATACTGTCTATGCAACTGATTACGGCACTACACGAACGTTCATCCTCATCGATCCTGAAAATATCCAGTACTCTTTAATGAAACTATTTGCATTTTTCTATCACATTTATGAATTAAACTATACTACAAACCAAATATAAAAAAGGTTTTTAGTCACACCATAACAAAGCTGAAATATTTATCTGTCACAAAAGTGTGCTCATATCTTTATTTCTTACAGAAGAGCCTCCTCTAAAATGAAATTCTGTCGTCTATGCAACTGATTGCGGCCTTACACGAATATTCATCCTCATCGATCCCGAAAATATCCAGTACTCTTATAAGTTAATGAGACTCATTGCATTGCTTATCACATTTATCAATTAAATTACACTAGAAGCAAAATATAAGAACACTTTTTTAATCACACCATAACAAAGCTCAAGAATTTATTTGTCACAAAAATGCACCCAGATATTTAATTCTTCCAACAGGGTCCCCTCCGAATTGTAATTCTGGCTAAGCTACTGATTACGACTCAACACAAATATTCATCCTCATCGATCTCGAAAATAACCAGTACTCTTATAAGTTAATGAGATTCATTTCATTGATGATTGCCTCTATCGATTAACTTATCCGGGTCGTACAGGTAACCGAGTAATAAAAACGCTTCTTTGAGGGAATCGTGTTCATCACTCTAAGAGCACCAAGGAACAAGACCAGCGAAAGGAAATTTCATTTTCGCCGAAGCATCACCAAACCGATGAAATTGAAACGAAACTCGATTTTGAAATGGGGAAGTAATTAATAAAGCGGTTTCGTGTCGACAAATAACCAGCGCTGCGATTAAAAGGCGAAGGATCTCAAATAAGAACTCAAAAAGCGCATGGCTTCTGTGGAGTGGTCATGAGAACTTCTGGAGACTATCACACCGGCCACTTTAAGTAATAAATATATTCCGAACCTGCACTGTGGGCAGAGAGCGTGTTTGCTCATACCCAATTGTGTGTGTGGCTTTTATATTTCCCCAACTTCAACGCCTTTCTCAAAATATTGATAGCTCACCCTACCTAAAGGATTCTCTATTATTTAAATGCCAGTGTTTCTTTGACTGTCATATGTAGGATCCTATTGTAAGGGAAGTCCACTTGTTTACTTCACTGAGACTTTCACGGCCTTTCTTTCATTTAACATGAAATCGTAGCTGAATTTTATGTGGACGGATAAATAATCACAAGGCAAATTTAATTTATCACAGGGCGTCTGTCTCATAATCCAACCAGACACATGAATATAAATGATCGCAAGACAAAATTTAAATTATCATTGATTGTCTGTGTCTCATAATCCAATCAGATATAATTCTAAATGATAACAAGGCAAATTAAAATTTAAATTAACACAAGGCATCTGACTCATAATCTCACCAGACAAACCTCTAATTAATCACAAGACAGATTTAAATTATCAGTGTCTGTCTCATAATCCAACCAGACACAGGAATATAAATGTTTGCTAGGCAAATTTAAATGATCACAGGGCGTCTGCGTCTCTTAATTCAACCAAACACATTATTCTAAATGATAGAATGCAAATTTAAATTATCAAAATACGTCTATGTCACATAATACAACCAGGTAGAACTTTGAATGATAACAAGGCAAATTCAAATTTAAATTAATCCAAGGCGTCTGACTCAATCCCATCAGACAGACCACTAAATTATGGCAGATTTAGATTTAAATGATCACAAAAGTCGTCTGAATAACAATACCACCAGACAGATCTCTAAATGATCCTAAGGCAAATTAAAATTGTCACAGGGTGTCAAATGATATCAAGGTAAATTTAAATAATCACATCGTGTCTGTGTCTCACAATCCAACCAGATACCGATCTATATATTATCGCAAGGCCTAAGTAATATCTGCTGGAGACCTGCTTGGGTCAACACGGTTCTCCAACACCCTATTACAATCCACTCGACGCGGAAAAACTTCGCTGATCTACTTATACAAACACGGACTCCACCCCCTACGTTTCGTGATTTATTGGTATTATCTCTATTATAGGTGCTCGGAGAAGTAATCCGAAGTTAAAGTAAGATGAAAAAGCAGGGAGATGATGCTCAATCGTTATTCTGTGGTAATCGTATGTGTAATAGCTTCGGTATACAAAAGTGCCAGAAGCCCAATCTCGTGCGAGTGGGGAACAATTAAGGAAGCTGTCAGCACTTTCATTAGGTACCGACATGCTAAATAGATGGAAAGGACAGTCTTTCGGATCCGGGGCTCAACATTTTTTCCCGCCTACCCCCCTGGTGTGCCGTAATCTTAAAGAAACACGCGAGCGATATCTCATTCCTCTCTTGCACCTGAAAATCGGTTCGGTCGCCATTTTTTTAGGTGTTTGACCGAGTCGTACCAACCGTGTTTCGGAATGCGATTCAAAATGTTTCTATGTTAATTAACGTCGTACCAGATTAACACAATGAGCTATTGGTGACGGTCCGGAATCAATCCCTAAGGACAAGATCTTCACGAAGTTTTAACGTGCACCAGTCCCTTTGTAAACGATGGTCTTAGACTGTGCTGAGTTTCGAACTTGCAACCTTACGGTTGCTGATACGTTACTCTTACAACTGGGTTTACGTGACCCCGATTTCATATGAAGGCGAATCGTGCAGATTTTAGGTATACGAATTATATTGAAGATAATGTTATTTCTGGATTTCAAATAATCTCCCCCTAGTCTTTAACGTCTCCTTATATCTTATGGCACAAGAACCATATTTGATCAAGCTCCACCAACACAATGGATACACACATAACAAAAGTTTTACTGACAGAGAAGAAAAATTCATATTTCCTTGCTAACTATTAGTACATTTTAGAAGTTTTCAATTCAAAATTACGAATTTATACATGATAATTAAATAGTCAATTATAGTAATAATTCAATATCAAATTATAGCGATTGGTTTAATATTAAGGGAAAGCATTTGAGTAACATGAAGAAAAATATGGTATATTTGAGTACATTGCTCCTTTTATAGTGTTTCCTAAATTACAGTTGGTGTGGAAGTTTGGAGAGTGGGGTACCAGCACAGGTGTTGTCTCATCATCTGACCGTGGTTCAAATTTACGTGGTGTTGTCCTCTGATTTTTCCCTTGGGGATTGATTCTGGAGCGTCGTCAATAACCCGCTGTGTTGCTTCAGTACGACGTTAATAAAAATGTTTACCTACGTACCAAAATTACAGGCCTCATCACAATAAGCATCAGATTTTAATCCACAAAAATATATGTTTTTATTATTTACGTGAATGTTTTCATCACAGAGGCTTATTAATAAATGTATTGAACTGAATTAAATTCTATTGAATTGCAGACAAATTTAAAATTTAGAATATAAAATTAAGGACGTTCCAAAAATTGTACCAAAAATAGTTTTGTTACCTATTACTGTTACACGTGAGGTTGCTTGATTGTACGAATGGTATTTCAGTGTAAATTTGTATATCGTCAGAAAACGAGGGTTTTACTTCCGGTTATCTAATATCCTGAATACGTAGAGGAAACCCGTTCTACTACAGAAACATTATAGGCAAATGAGCCTTCTTTGTGAAGCAAATACATTTAGCTTTACAGAGAAGGCTCATAAGAGAGAAAAAGAAACTTAATTAAATCTCAACAGGTCTTTTTTTAAAATCAAATTCGATATTATAACATACTACCCACTGCGTGGACAAGACGGTGTTGCCCGTGACAATTCCTTTCGTGGGGTCAGTTGTGACCACTGCTTGCTAACGCTCGCTAATTACGCCAATTACGGTGATTACTACGTAATCCCAATTGATTTGTTTCGCAAATGAACTCTACAGGCAACGCAGTGATGGCCTCGATGTGGCTATAATCAACAACGTAAATCAAAATATGCTTAAATTGGAAATTTTTGCACAGTTCCAAAGGAGATTAAATTTTAAAATTCGGGCTGGACACAAAAATCTCAAAAAATTCAGACTACCTGTGTGCCAAATTTCATTATTGTAGGTGACATAGATTCGTCAGGACACATAGTACACAGATACTCGGACAAACACTTCCTTTTTATAATAGTAATACAATCAACTAAACAAGATAATATGTATAGTTTTGTAATTATGTTCTGTGATGATAGGCATTGAAAATATAATTTCCATCAAAAAAAATTGGGATACTTTTTATGTCAATGAAATTTAAAAAAAAATTGGATAGATACAAAATATTTTTTATTTTAGAGCATGTTGTTTGAGGGTTTGGTTAGGGAGCATGAGAGATTGTTTGTAGCTAAATGTAGATGATGATAGTGCTTGTTTGCGTAGAACGTGTTTCCAGTTTATATTCTGCACTGGATAACGGGAAGTAAAGGCCTAGTCTTTTGGTGGTTTGTTTTCACTGACGAAATCCTTCTAATTTTTGTTCGCTTGAGTGAAACAAATTTTAATTTTCTGCTTGAAAAACAATGGGTCTTTAATCCATTCTTTGCCAACGTGGAACGGTGTAACTATTCCTTAAAACTATTTTTTTTATTAAACTCAAAAGTATTCATGAATTGATTGATTTAGAAAGCAAGTAAAATTGAACTTAGAACACGATTTCCTAAACAGCTTAGAGAATTAGCCAAAGGACACAGTTTCTGTTATTACTTACATACAAGGACTACTGTTAAAACAATAATTGCTGCTTGCGCTTTTTTTAGACTGAATAATTCTCTATATTTTTTTAATAATGAAATGGATGAATGATAAAAAGGATAAAATTCATCATATAAACCGTTGCACATACATCGCACCTGTGTAGTATGACCAAACTACAAATACGATACTGTGATGATTTTTACAAATATCGATTTTAAGTTTGGAATGACTATGAATAATAGGTGTTCTAGTGCAATGTTTTTTTAAATTGAGTGATACCTTCCAAGTGGGAGTTACTTGTATTTGTATGTATACAAACAATTAAGTAAATTATAATGTTTCAAATGAATGGAAAATTAATGTGGAATCTATCAATATTTGCTAAATTTTTCAAAACTTTTGACAACGTAGTATGCGGAACAAAAAATATCCCTCCATTTGCAACTATCCATTGCCTAGACAACTGTTCTGTCGTCAAACAGGAGAAAGTTTAACTTGGTACGTTTAGACGACTGGCGTATCGGCCATTCCGGAAAATGTAACGGAAACTATGCAACCAGAAAGAAAAATAAGACTTGCATCATAAAACGAAATGCGGCTTCAAACTGTCAGAGTCATCATTGCTTTCGTTGAACGTTATTTAAAGGAATAAAAGCACTAAAGCACAAAATTTATTTGACGAACACAACATAAAACAAAGATGCCTATATATCTACTGGACTGACTTTACTGCAAAAACACAACTGGAATTTACATATGTTTTAAACCTCATATTGCATTTTCACAAGACTTTGATTTGTGTTCTCCACATGTGTATTATTTAATATTTTTATACCACACTTTGTATGCAGATTTTTAAGTAGAAACCGAACATTCATTGCGAATTTTATAATAGAATAACTTCAAAAGTTTGTTTTGAAAATACACACTGTCCCTTTAAATAAAGTCGAAGGACAATGTAATTGCTTTGCAATAGTAAAAATTGTCGGAGATTGCTTGTACTCGGATTTATGAAAATTCCCATTCGGCAACAGTCGAAATTCTAGATGGTATCGAATGGCGATATGAATACTTTACGATAAACTAGTTTTACGGGAAATGAAACAAATATCAGTGCATGATCTTATTCTCTGGCTATAATCTATCTCTCACAAATCTCAGGAAGAGAAGATACAATCAGCCAATTAATAATTCTAAAAAAATATATATCAATTAGTTTTATTTTAAACATTTCAAACTATCCCTAAATAGTTATAAATAACTGAAAACAAGTCGCTTTATGATGTTCTCATCGAAGGACGTCTTTCAACACGATTATTACAACACGACATATTTTGTAGTTCGATTTCTACAGTAGGTGATAAAAGACATCAAGCAACAAGAACAGAATACAAAATTTTGCACTGAATATCCTAAAACAGCTGACGCAAAAGCAAACCGCATTTTAAAACAATGCACGTGGAATTCGAGTTTTGACAACCCACATCATCGTTTATCCCACTGCACCTTCTTAATGTTACATAAGCTCCATTTGATTAAAGGGGAAAGTAAAACTTTCGTTCTCAAGGTATAATATTTATTAAAACTGTCATTTTCAGGTTTAAATTATTAGATAAACTGTTAAAATTATGAACTGAAAGTATGAAAGACTTGTAACATATCAATATGAAACGTTATAAAAATTCTCAAGCTGGACAAATCTATGTATTTATTACAGTTTAACCATTTTATCTACCATTTTATTACAGTGTAACTATCTACAGCTTGCGTTTTTTTTCTAATGCTATACATTTCTAGGGACGATCTTAAAGATTATGAATGCTTCACAGAACTCAATTTGTGAATGTTAGCAGTCCATTGGTCATCGTGTGGATGTTATCCATGGATAAGTTGCAAAATTCAGTCCTAAAACTTTTCAGGAGCTGAAAGTCGCTCCTAAATGTTACACTCTTTCTTGCACGTATCCCCCGAAAAGAGGCAGCGTAAAGGTTCAGTATGTTCCCAATTTTAACTAAACATTTCCAACCAACAAGTTTTCCAATATTAATAATTCTAAACTTATTCTTTCTTTATTGGTTCTTTTTGCAATTATGAAAAATACTTATGATTCTTCAAAATTTTGTTCTTAATTTAGTTTATTAATATTTATGTTATGCAAAATGTACCTATCAGACGCAAATAAGTATTCAAGGGGAATGAACACTAGTTTCGAATTCTATCCGAAATGATTTTAGAATTAAAAAGCTATTATTCTAAAACTAGTTATAACAGGATAATTTTTTTTCGTAAATCACTTATGTAAAATATGCGTCTTAAAATCATAACAGTCTGTAAACAACAAAAAAATAGTAAAACTTAATGCTCATTTAACAAAACGACATTTAGGGAACAGAGGGAAAGAAGACTATGACATTCGAAATTATTTTCTGAATTCTTTCTTAAAATATGGCGTGTTTTTAGAAAATCAAAGATTTTTAAGAAGACCGACGACTTATTGAGACTTGCACGCAGGCGACTCATTTCCCTGGAATTATTCCCTGAATCAAAATCCAAATATCCAAATGTATCCAATGTTGTCAAATATCCAAAAAATATCCAACTATCCAAAATCCTTCCAAAGCTCATTTTGTGTAATCTTAAAGTTCACTTAACATTAGTCCATCAATAGTTACAATAGTTCTTTCATCTGTGAGTGTGAAAATTTAAGCGAGTTCGTTATTAATTATAGACCTGAGAATAACACCACCCGTACCGAAAGACAAGAGCTGCAGTTGATTCGCGTAAATTCAGATGACCAGGAATTGTGGTCTGAAGAAGCTATAAAAACTGGTCAAACTAGAGAAAATAGTATCTGGAATAATTTTGCTTTAGAAGTGTAATCTTTATTTTTATCCAAAACGTTTTAGTTGTTTCGGAAAATTTATTTAAATTATCAAGTGTCAAATTTATTTTCGAATATTATAAAAAGTATTATATTTCCCATAAAACAAGAAAGTATTGTCTAAGTTTTTGTCTCTTTACTTCGGAGATTCAAGTGCCTCATAAATGTGCTCATAGATCATATATTTTTCGCAACTCTACGGTTAACCTGTATACCCGATCATATTCTTTATTCACATCGAAAATCTTTATAGAGTTTAAAGGAATACGATTTTATTGTCATTTTATAAAACAATATTAAAAGTATGAAATAAAAAAAATATAAACTTAAAAAAAAATTAGATAAAATAAATTTTTTTAAATTGAAATACAGAAATCACATGGAGGGGGGGAGCAATGCAACAAAAATGTTCTGTTTTAACTAATTGCTCGTTATAAAATTTCTGAACCAGTTCTTTTTTAAAAACTAACCCTTAAAATTAAATGCAACATATAATTGAAAGTATATAATTTTAAAACTAAATACTAGTAACTTGATCAGGTAAAAAAAAATATCGGCCTTCTATTGAAATAGACAAAGCATATGGGCGTAGTCACTGTAGTAAGAACTCTGAAGGGTAAATCACGTGGTTAGGGACTTAGACGATTGGCCATCGAAGCGCAGACTAGTGGTTTTGATCATAATATGGATAATTACTTTAAACAATCAATAATTCAGGATTCATGTTTTTCCCACAACTACGTGACAGATCTTCAAACCGTGCGATCAGAAGAAATAGCATGAAGCTACGTTTACACATAGTCTGCCTATTTTATTAGAAGGTCGATGGTAAAAAAACACCCGAACACCTTTTGTTAATTCAAGTCCCTGGAGTGGCACAGTCAAAATAAAATTGCCATTAGACTTGGAATAATATCTACTATAAATTTATACCTTTGTAGTAAAAAGGGCCAGTGTAAATTTTGCGAGTTAATGGTAACAGCTATTTAGCAATTTTCTATTTCTTCAATTTCTACCACAGCGTACAAAAAACACATTCTAATGTTTCGATTAATTGATAATGTATTGACAGGATTATTTCCACTTTTTTCTATTATAACTTTTATTGGATTGGTTTTTTAGACAAAATCATTGAAATTGGACATTAGTCCTTTCTTACCAATTTAAAGAAATAAATTTACATTTTATTTTCCAAGGAGTTCATCATCATATTTATTTTGATATTAATTCCAAATATTCAAATAAAAAATCTACTTTTTATGCAATAGAAAGGTTTTTAAAGCTAAGGGTCGGACTCAGGAAGTGTGATAAGTTTTTTTAACTGTAATGTACAGTAGGGTACACCATAAAAAATAAAAGAAATTTGCTAGAAAAATTCTAAGCAAAATTATAAAAACATATTCATTATCATATTTGTTTCGATGTTAATTCCAAATTTTTAAATTAAAAAAAATCTACTTTTTATGTAATAGAAAGGTTTTTAAAGCTAAGGGTTTGACTCAGGAAGTGTGGTAAGTTTTTTTAAACTTAATGTGCAGTAGAGTGGGCCACAAAAAAATGAAAGAAATTTGCAAGATAAATTGTAAGCAAATAGCTTTTGACCTCAAACCTTCTAATAATATATTTATTTCGTTTTCAAATTTAAAAAATATCTTAATAATAAAAAACTGACGGAAATTCTCGAATTCTGGTGTTTAAACTTTTCTACATGGCAGGGTATGCGAATGCCTCCAGACAAGATCTTTTCGCTTGAACAGTATTAAAGTAGCCGGAAAGAATGATTTTTACCCGTTGAACACTTTAGAAAGTTCAATTCATGTTTCCTTTTTCAAATTATATCTTAATGAAGGGACCGACGATTAAAGTTCTCTAATTCTGGTGTTGGTTTCTCCTCCGCACTCTGAAATCGCTACAGCCCACGGCTTGTCCACACTAACAGCATTAAAACGACCTAAAAGAATTATTTTCATTCGTAAAATCTCGTAGAAGACATAGGAAAGTCCAGTTAGTGTTAAATATTAAACGCAAACTGCCCAATTTCCGTATAAACGGCCACATAAAAGAGTTTATAGTAGGACAACTTTACAGTACTAATACGCATCAATGCAAGTTTCTTTCTGATCTTCTTAGAGATATGTACTACTTAAAATACAACAAGGTGGGGTACTTGGTAAATGAAAAAATGGTATTTAGCATCTTTTTCCGGTACAACGGTACTGATTTAGTACTTACAAACGCAGAACACATATGAAGGAATTGTTAGACATTTTTATGTACTCATTAGTCGACCCTTGTAATGGTTGCTTATTATATGGGTCAAAATTTTATTTTATTTTATTAAATCCGTATTAACACATATTGATGAGGGATTGTGAAGTATTCAATGTTGTGAATTTAAACACAGCGATACAACTCTCTTTGTAATTCTCTCATACTTGAGAGCAGACCAACATTATGCTCAACAGATTTTCCTCACTGTTACCTATATAAATATGTATACGGTCCTAAACATATGTCGCTTACAACTATCTAATAAGAGTGTGATTGTATGTGGAAGCAAAAAATCATGCTAAAATTTTGTTACAATTGTGATAAACGTGCTTTGACTTCTGTTATGCGACATCTACAATCTTTCACAAATACAGAGTACATTCAGAAATATCTACCGTACTTTCCCTGCCACATAAAAAGTGGAAACGATTACATCAAGGTTCTTCAGAAAGGCCGTGGAGAACTTATCTGAGATGGGTTCATACGATACAACTTTGTTTCATGAAAAGCCATACCCAAAATTGACTCCAAATATCTCGTGAATTAAACATACTTCATAGATAAATGGGAAAGAGAAAACGGGTTTGATTTGGAAACGCAGATACTTCAGTTAAGTACACAATATATATTGGGTTGTCTCTAAATGAACTTGTTCCACTTACATGAAAATTGGGTTTGGGAGAAAATTGCTTTTAATGTTAGACACGAACTGAACTTTCTAAAATATTCTTCGAGCAAAAACTATTATATTATATTACATAAAGCTTTTTTAGGTATAAAACCACTTGGTTGTTGTTGGTGGTCTAGCGCATTATGGCCAAATATGGCACAAGGGCTATATTTGGTCATGCCACGCCAGACACAAGACAGACAATATGAAGTTATGGACATACTCACAAGGAAAGGTTGGTTGACACAGAAGAGAGAATGGAGGAATCAGAGATTCGATTCCTCCATTATCTTCCTCCATTATTCCTCCAATCTCTTAGTTGGAGTGATTTCTGATGATGTCGTGAGATAAAAAAACAGAATTCGATACTTTCGATCTTCATTAAGGTGTTATTTAAATTTGACAAACGAAATGCATAAATTCTTCTAAGGTAGTCGGTGAACCATTTCTGTCACTAAAATTTGTTCCGGTGAATTTTTCGAAAATATGAAGACAAAATCGAATTTTTTTTTTAATCTGCAAGTATAAGATGCATCAAGGCCTGCGTTAAGCACAGTGAATAAACACTGCCCATTTGATCATGTAACGGATAGATCAAAATTCCAGGAAAATGCATCTAACTTAATAAGGTGTTTACAATACCAATGAGTATATGAGGCCCACTTTCAAAATTGTAATGGTATCCCTATGGTAGGTGATCATGGAAGGAACTTTAATTAACGTTGCACTGGAGCAACACAATGAGCTATTAGTATCCCTACGATATAGCATTAGTTGAAGATAATAGTATCACAAAAAGAGTGTGAAAGCAAATACCACTAAAAATGTGTTAATCCAAATCTTATTTTATTCACCCATTGGGATTTATATTTTGCAAGCATACCTTCTTTATAAAATAAATATAGTAAATTTTATTAGTAACTAGATTTAGTACTACTAAATTAAAGTATTTGAATATGTTACCTTTTAACTTTTGATATTTTAATGTAAAAATAATCTAAGCACATTTTTCACACTCACATTCATTTTTCACTGTATTGTTCTATCTAATTTTTTTTCTGGTACCAACCTGGTTTCCATGAGCTTCGGTTTCGGTTCCGGTTCAACGGGCCTTGGAATCGAATCCAGGTTTTCACATGAATGTTCTTAGTGGTTCGAAGCCCATTTAATCCGTACGTCCAAATCTTATTAGCTCTCATGTCACCTTAAAAGTGACTTCCTAGCGATAAACCACATAATTTCTGGTTCGAATTTATAGACTTCAATTAACAGCAACAATATTAATATTTTACTTGTGATACACTTTCTGCAAATGTATTGTCAAGGATAAGCAAGTGTAAAAGGTTTGAAACAATTGCTCCAAAGTAATAAATACGGAAACGTATTGACAAAAAGCAAGCATACGATATTTTCACTATTCGTAATTCCCGGATAAATAAGTTAAAATCTTTTGAATGTTCAGAGATGACTTTGTATTGGTACCAGTTTATAAATTTGCAGTGCAGAGACATCTCGTTTCAGCAGTAAAAAGGTCTCTGGGAATAAATTTAGTTTGTTTAAATGGACATTCTCATCAATCGTTTCGAGCTGCATTAGCCCAGTTGGAAGAATAGAGGATAAACAACCGGAGGGTTGCGAGTTCGAAACTCGATCCAATCAAGACAGTCTTGTGTGAGGGGTTTGGTGCATGCTAAATCTGCCGAAGCCTTAAATGTCCCCACACGTTGGAGTAGTATGGATGTTTGGAAAGTGGGGTGCCAGCTAAGGTTTTGACCTCGTATCTGACCACTGTTCAAAATTACGAGGTGTCTTCGAATTGTCTTCGGCATTGATTGTTCCATAGTCCGTTGTGTTCCTCCAGTGTGATGTTAATTAAACTAACTACCTACTTCATTCGTTCATTTTGGTTAGAAGAAGTAATACATTACCTCGTTGCCGTAAAGTACGAGTTCGAGCACTCGAATAATACTTCAATTTAATTTTTTTCGATCATCTTTATTCCGCGTGCACCTTTTCACACGCAAGATTTTCGGCATTTTCATTTTAGCTTCAAGAGTAATGGAATTCATTTTTTAGAAAAACGATAAAATTAGTTCTAGAATATAGCTCAACGGTTTACATAAGTTAAATATGCAGTTTTAGTAAGTATTTTTTGTGTTTTGAATTCCAGAGAGAGTGTAGCCTCTACTTGCACCATTTACAATACTAACCCCTTCAAAAGTTGTAGAACATTGGTTTCATACGTAGAAACAAAATTGGCCACTTCATATTTATAAATACTACAAAATAATAATTTAAAAATATTTTTGGAGATTTAAGTACATTTAAATAAGAATTCAAAAACCAATTCTTACGATTAAGAAACGAAGAATACATTGCTTACATAAAGACTTATACGATACAATTCAAAAAGGAAAAGTACATAATTTTCTTTCATTTTAATGATTGTTGAAGTGAACTAAAATGAAGATAGAGAGAAAGCCATGGTATGAAGAAAAGCTCTATAAATATGACAACTAAATGTCAAGACAGAGATATCGATAAACAAGTTTAAGTTATTGCACCTCTTACGTTAGCTAAAAATAGCTCTTTGGGAGATAAGTCTAACCAAGGAACTTTCATGGTATGTAGAACACGAAACCTTTCGCTAAATCGTAAATATATCACGAGCTACTTTGCGAAAGGATTTTAATTTCACCTATAAAGTGTTTCTCCCAGAATTTAATCTTGGTGGTTTGATCCCAAACCGTCGTCAATAGCCCGATGTGTTGCTCAAGTACAACGCTAATTAAAATACCTACTAACCCAGAATTTAATTCTATGCTCACTCATTATCTAAATTTTGTTTTATTTAAGATATAATTCTCGGTGTGGTGGAATGCTTAAAGATAATGTCTTAATTTTTCGTTGTAACGAAACCTTTTCAAACATTTAAAGCAAATTTTAACAGTCAAAATTTAGCGGGTTGATACAGAATCACGAAACAGATACCTTTCTTGGTTTATTATGATCAAGATGGGTAATAGATGGTCAAAAGGTTAAGTTCACTTCTCTACCATGACAGTAGAAAATAACATTTGCGTAAATGAGAAACTAGAAAATTCTTAATTTTCTATATGAAAAACCAAATTTCGACGAGGTTATTAGGATCTGGTCAGTTTTACTAATAACGTGATATCTCATTCAGGCACTCACCAGAAAGGCTAATTATATGAGATAATGACAATAATGTTGGTTGAAAGAACCACCGTAAGATTCTATTAATCAAGGTGAAACCTGGATTAAAATTATTCTGGTAAGACTGAAGGTTGTGTGGAGAACGGATACATGTGTCTGGTATTCTTCAGAGGGTTAATTTACGAACCTGTATACTCATGAACTGCTTGATAAATCATAGTTTCGTACATCAATGTGCCTAGAAATACGAAATTTTACTCTAACTTTCTAATTCGTAACAACTCGGTATTTCACATTTCTTGGGAGACATCGTGAAGTACCGGAGTTATTCAAAGGGATCTAGAATTAAAGCGTGTAAGCATGATTATAAAATTACTCGTTTTTAATCCACCTGGTGGTTTGTTTCGCCCAGGTATCTCGTCAAAGCAAAACAGAATATCTTGAAGGACGAGATATATCGTCATTACAGCTGACGAGTTTTTGATTTCGTAATCGTAAAATACCTTCGTGACGAAATATGTCGTGTTAATAAAATTGGTCAGATCTTGATGGAATTTATGTTTCTTATAGCTACTAGGAGGGACAAACACATAATCGGATGCAAAAGCCTTCAAAAAATTGCAATTGATGATAATGATTCTGAGAATTTAATGCAACTATAGTAGGTATATAATTATGTATGCAGATTAAGAAATTTTCAATTTTCTCTTCTTTTAAATTATTTTCTAAAATCTTTCAAAGTAATTGCTGAATAGGAGCCATTAAAAAAAATTAAGGAAATTGATGATAAATAATTTTTTTCTGATGTCAACAAAATGCGTAGGGGAAAATATGATATCGATAAATCCAGTTGCCCAATATAAAAATGGAGGAATGCGCTGCTTCAATGTATTTCTATTCTTTAGAAATGCTAAAATTCTCCCTTTTTTAATTACAATAATGTGGAAACCTTTTGAATAAAAAAAGTATTTCTGAGGTTCGATGGCTCCTGTCACAACTTGTTTTTGAAGTAATATCATAAAATTATATGTCGATGGAAAGATAATTCTTTCTTTTCACAAACACTTAGCATTGTCTATTTTGAGTTTGATGCAGTTTGGGGTGATATGGCGCAAAGGCCATATCACACCAAACCAAAAGAAAAGTGGGTCATTTAGCACATTTCGATAGCCAAGGTCTATAATTTTAGTGTTAAAAATATAATTCGCGCATGAAGAAGAATCAAGAGGCTTTCAATAATTAAGGTAGTACAAATGAATATGAATTTTTCTACTGTGCTAAGCATTTATAAATTTTGAATGCTGAAATTTTTAGTTCTATTATAGAAAGTAGACTCTAGCTCATTCATCAGTAGGGTTGGCAACCGTCCCGGATTGTCCTGGAATTTAAGTTGCTGTCCAGAATCCCGGTTGAATGTCAAATTGCCCCGGAATTTCCGAGAAAGCTATCGACCCCAATATCACCTACACTCCAAAATAGTTATTTCTATTGCACATGACTCCGTCCATTAAACGTCCGTTCCCACAATACTATCCAAAGCCAATACTATATATGTCAGTCTGTTCAGAGCGGGACCATCGTGAAGAAATGATATTACTTGCCTTTCAATTCTATTATACTGTATTTGAATTTTATTTTTAAAATTGGGACTGGAGACGAAAACCAAATTTTTATATTAGAATTTCTTAAAATAGAAATCGAGACACTCTCGGTTCTGTATAACTAAACACGAACAATATCTCTAATTTTGTATACAAACACTACCATTTTTATTTTTTAATAGTTTAAACGATGCAACAAGAGGTTAGGATTAGATTTATTATAATTACTATGTATATGAGAGGACCTTTAGGCTCGTATAATAATGAAAAATAAAATAAAAAACATAAAAATAACTATTATTAATTATTGTACATAAAGAAAATTTCCTTGGAAAACTATGTATGTTATGCTAAGTGATTTCTCAGAGGAGAATATTGTGAAATTACACACATACACACACACATATATATTGTATTTCAGTTTGGGCCAATATGTCTCGGAATTGTCACAGAAAAAGTTGGCAACCCTAGTCATCATATACCTAAAAATGCTAGTTGTTATTTTTCGAACTGTCTCAAAATAGCTTATACCACCAGGAAAAGTGAATTGGTGGTTATCTTAACCTATATATAAGTTACTCAAAGTTCGATGCTTCTACCTCTTTGGAGTTTAAGGTTCTTGAAGGTTTAAAATTTTTCTTCTTTCCAGTATTAGACATGGTGGGGCATTAATGAAAATCCCAAGTGAAGAGTACTGCAAAAGCATTGAATATACGCGTAAAGTAACTAACTGTTAATATTTTACACAATAAATTACTGTCATCTTTTCATCTCTAACATTTGCAACTTATTTTCAAGATACATTTAGATTTAATTGATTTTGTTTTATTTATTAACTGCACTGAATCAATCTCGATTACTTTTATAAGATTCTCATACATTTCGAAGAGTAGTTTGAATGAATATTTTCATTTCTGTAGTGCTGCATTAACAATACGCTCCCATCCTTTACGTCATCAGTTCCTCACATGCAATAGAGAATTTTCAAAATAATTATGAGTTTTTCTATGAAATATTCAAATTGAAGGAGTATTTAATCTAATGGCTCAGGTGCGAATACAAGCTATTTATGAAGGTAACCTCGGAACGGTTTTTGATGTTAGAGTTGAATTTACGTAGCACCAACTGAAAAAATAAACGTAGCAGCAGTGGTATAAAAAGCAGTGGTATGGGGGAAAGTGGACCCATGGGGTAAAGTGGCGGTATATTGAAAAACACCTATGTTCTCTTTGAAAATTAAAATATTTAGTTAATTCTTTTCTAGAGACATATATTGAGATTATGGCAAATATTTTTATTTTAGTTTTAGAAACTGGTAAGAAGTTTGATGTTTACAAACTATCTTGTTTATGCTTATTGCTCCTCATATGTTAATTTAAGCTGCTGATGAACTTTCTTCCAAAATCATTATTAACTGACAAAAATAACTAATTTTAGTTCAGGCTTGTAGAGGAACATCTAAGGAACTTATATACATAGAAAGATAAGAATAAATTTTATAATTCTATTTATTATGAGTTCTTTTTTTCTTAGGTGGGGTAATTTGGGGGTATGGTTAGGCTTAGCAAGTGTTGTATGATAGGGATATTTTTTACCTTTGTGTTAACTTTAGTAAATGTCTAATGTAATACAACCTTTAGATATTGGAGTGTTTTCTCCTATGGAAAAAGCTTGGAAGGAGATTTTGAAACATTGGTTTAAAGAAGCAAATTACAAAATGTTTCGAAAGATTCATTTCCATTTCTCTTGAAAAAGTTGTTTGCAAGAATGAAGCCGGTAAATTCAGTAAAAAGATTTTAGGAGCTGGACTTTATCCTCTGAACAAAAAGGCCATCCAACACCGTATTCTCATTATAGAAAATATCAACAAACAAGAGCATTGTATCTTCTGGAGCAGTTTTTCTCGACTCACCTATAACAGATTTAAAGAAAACAATACTGCAAACTCTCTTCATCTGTAAATACTGTGTTAGCCATTGAGAATTCAAAGAAAAGGCGAAAAAGAGTACAGAGCAAGATTGGCGAGGTTTTAACCAATGAAAAGATTTTAGAAAGGTTGGATCTTTTCGCAATTCGAATTTGGCCAAATTTGACACTGAGCGTTGCCCGTGGTGTTGCGAAGCAAACCAACACCACAGGCAATGTCGTGATGGCTGTTATCCAATAGGCTACGAATTCTCATTTGGTTTGCAAAGCAAACCAACACCACGGGCAACTCCGTTATGGCTGTTTTCCAATAGTATACACTAATTTTAGTACTACCCCCACTTTACCCCACCATGTAGTAAAGTAGGGCTATCAAAACATGCTCTTTTAAATGTATCACTGTGAGAAAACAATCTAACAAAATTGAATGGTTATGCTTCATGTTTAATCTATATGAATCCAATGTATATAAAATGCATCAAAAGTTTCATTAAAATAAATTTAATAGTTTGGTTTTAGGGGCTTCTCTAAAAAAGCTTGATTTTACCCCCACTTTACCCAACCTGACCCTATGGAGCTCAGTGGTATGAGACAAATATTATTGTACAAGTATGATTTGTTGTCACACTGAGATAAATCTATTGTATACCATTATCTCTGTGCCTAATTTTGTAAAACTTCACCCGCATAACTGTATTTCAGATAAAATAATTTATTTATATTATATACTTTGAATATAAATGACAATGTTTGTGGAAATTTCTAAAATAGAGATGTCAATTAAAAATGCTTTGGTACTTTGATACAGATTAATTAAGGGAGTTTTGATCCCATTTAAATCCGTCTTAGAAAATTGGTAGCATAGAGTTACGTCAATTTTGATGCGAACTGCGATATCCTGTATAGATTTATATACTATTTAAAGCGATCAGTTTTTTACTAACACCAACCGTTTCTTATAAAATACAAATGAAGAAGGAATAAATCCTGGTTTGCATTTCATGCTTGTGCTTCAAACACATTTAAACATGTGATAAAACATTTGCCTCTAAGGGTACATTAAAATTATGGAACAGAAACTCTTTTATTAGAATTCGTTACGGGATTAAAGTGATTAACTTTCATTTTCTTGCATTAAAAAATCCTATCTAAGAGAATTGCGCAGTAAGTTTCAATAAACAATAGTAAGACACCAAATAAAGACTAAATTTGTTTGAAGCTCGGTAAAAAAAATGAATCCACCATCTTTTATCTCTTGTGTGAAGTATCATCAGAGAAATCCCTTGCATAAGAAAATAAATAAAACTTTTCTAGATCAAGAGAATATCAACTTCAACCTAGAAAGAACTCAACAATTTATCATCATCATCCAAAACGACGGAGCTTTGCACCAAGAGAGGCTTTCAAAAGCCAGAATGGGTACTTTTAGAATGTTAGGAAGAGAGACTGTCTAGGTATTTCACCGTAGTTTTTATTCAGAATAGAAGCCTGTTTTGATATTTTGTATTTGAGTTACAATTCAGTAGGTTTCAGTTCCAGCATCTATATACAGCTTTGTTACACTGTTAAACGAAAGGGGATTTTGGGAGAGCAAATGGAAAAATGAGCCCAGCACACAATTTGTTTCAAAACTAGATGTATAAATATCACAATTAAAAAAAAATTTAATGCTACGTATGCAGTCAGAGAAATGGAAAATTAGATTGAATTTAATACATAAATTTTTTATATTAGATCAACACAAAAAAATGACAAGTGTGTCAAATTTCGATTTCCTGAGTATATAATTTGAAAAATATTGATAGAGCCAATAATGATTTACTTACAGAAAAAGAACACACAATTCTAAAAATAGCTCGTTGTGTTTCTCCAGTGTGCTAATTAAAAATACCAATACCAATAAAACTTAGAAATGCTCAAATATGACCACAGCATTTCGCTGTCTCTTAACGCAAATACTCAAACACCGTAACGATGAACAAATTTATAAAACAAAACGTTAATTCTGGTGTTGCCATTTACCCGAACAGCAAAATTACGCTTTTATAATCAATGAGTTTTTCATTTTGGATTTTCGTGTTCCAATACACAATATGTAAGTGATGTAAAATTAAATATTGTAAATATCCTCTGGGGGATCTTTTTTGCAATCGATACTCATATAGCTAGTTAAAGTAAGCTATACTAGCTATTTATAGTAAGAGAAGAAATGAAAAATCGATTCAGTATAAATCTTAGAATTTAATTTGTATTAGAAAAAACTGTTTATTGAGCAATAATGAAGACGGACTCATGCAAATGAGATGCGCATTCATTTAAAGTAAACATTATTCCAAGTTTAATCACACTTCTGGTTTGTGAGACTGTAGGGACGGGAAGGACTAGATATGGTTGGATACTTTTAGATGGACTGTACCTGTAACAAAAACGTAATTAAAAATCGCAAAATCTAGGTTGCAGAACCGTGAGATTGATTGGTTTGGGGCAAGGAGTCAAGCTGTACCAAACACAAGACAGACAACGTCAAGTAAAAGACATACACACAAAACTTTACTGACACACAAGTTAAAAATACAACCAAGGTAACTTACAGGAATCAAACGCTTCAACTAGCACGTTGGTAGCGCAGTGGGAAACCTCACTGCGACCCCCTATGTACAGTGAGGACTAGAATTAAACATGTAGAAAGCCTAAAATGATGGAATGTAAAATCCGGATTCCATTATACAACGCCTTTTTCTTCTGATACTGATAAGTGTGTTATAAAAATTTTCGACTTTGTGATCTTATCTGATATATAAAATCAACAGGAAACAATCTAGTATGGAAAATAGGTTTAGGGTTTCTTGAAATTTAAATGAGTACAAAAATTTGAAATTCAATTTTAGAATGTATAAAATTTCCAATTGATCGAGATGACGTCTGATGAAAGCAAAAGACCTAAACTAAAATGTATTGGACAGACACTGAATCACGACACTGATCCCTCTCGGTTTATTTTGACAAGATAGGGGATAGATGGTCCAAAAGTCCACTTCAAGACAGCAGAAACTCTTAATTTTCTAAATAAAAAACAAAGTTATCTCGTAACTATCGCCTGCATACACATTTCTGAAACATCATTCTGCTCGTGTAAGTATTAAACCAAAATGATTAAAGACGGAGTATCGGTTTGGGAATGAAATACCCCCATTAAAAAAGCTCATTCCATACCAACAGAGGGTAGAAAGTAACAATCCAAATCCAACCCACCCTCTTCAACTCTTAACTGATCCGACTCAAAGACGAAGGAGCGGTCGCAGTTAAAATCGTCGAGCATTCAATATCCGAAATCGATGACTAACTCCCCACACCCCGCCGAAATCCCCTCCCCGGTCATCATTTGAAACGCGAAACTTGGCAACTTCAGCACTCGCAGGTCTTTTCAGCAGCGGCCACACTCAACATGTGGTTCTCTATTGCTCATTTGAGCCCCTACGACTTCTCAGGCCTAATGAGAGGCAGAGAGGTCGGAAGGATCCAGATTGGGCCAGCCGTCCCGAGTGTTCGATCAGAGGACGGATGTAGGTCGTTGCTATGGCAACGCTCCGTCTCAATGGACTGGGGGATCTTTTTTGCAATCGATACTCATTCACCATCCCCCCCTCCCCGGCCAGTCCAGATTCCTCAAGACTCTCTCTTTCTCTCTCCTCCGAAGTTATGGAAATAGTTTGGGCCAGGGATTGATGAACTTGCCATGAAAACCGCAATCCAGCGAGATACGGAGCTCTTTTTAAGAGATGAAGCTGGGTAGCTTCCAGGGTGGGGCTATCCCGTCCAAGATGAGATGGATAGTTCTCGATACGCTGAGATGTTTAACTTTGCGATTCAAATGTTGCGACTGCTCTTCACACGAAACGGAAGACTTTGGACTGAGATCCCAAACTTGTTGATCGGAGGACCACTTTTAAGGCATGGAAAGCATTACGCGAGACGAACCGAAAATAAGACTTTTCTGTATTTTACTTATGAAACCCCTTACCTAATAGGGATCACGGTAGCCCAGTTGGTACAATTACGCATTAGCCGCAACCGGAGGATTGCGAAATCGAGACTCAATCTAACTAAAGACCGGCGTCTATTGATGCTGGTGAATGTTAAACTTATGGCCTTAAATGTATTCACCTTGACGTGGTGTGGAAGTTTGAAGATTCGTGTGTCAGTTTAGGTGTGGATCTCCTTCCTGTCTTCGGTATCGATCTCGGACCGTCTTCAGTGTGCTCCGTATATTCAACTACCTACTATAACTAATAAGTAACATTGTTTGGTTAGTTTAGACGAAGCTGCGACAAAGTCCAGTAAATGGACACACACACATACTAGAAAAGCTTTACTGACACAGAACAGAGAAATACACCAGGGGTAATCGAACCAGGCAGGAATCTAACCTCCACCTCTAACCTCCTAAAACCTCAACTCGCAGTGGTCAAACCTACTGAGCCACGGATGATTGACAGATGTTGTTGATTAATCAACCTATTCTAGCCACGTGCTAAACCAGGTCCAACAAATCATACATACTCAAATAAATGATGTCACCATTCTGGTACGAGTGAACGCCGAACTCTAATATAGGAAAGAAAATGTGTTATCCTTTTTATTTAGGACAAAACTGAAAAGATTTTGGATCAAAATAACTGTGGCCAATTCATGTATATCTTGTCACACATGAATTGGCCACAATTACAAATTTTGTACGACACTTGGAATTCAAGAACGACGTCATCGGGATTACAGAATTATGATACGAAACAGAGAGACAGAGAGAAAAACTCAACCAAGTTACATATCAATCTGGTTAAGTAGTATGTGGGCTGTTTTCCTTTCAATTAAGTACTAGTCGCAATGTGTCACCAATTTCAAAATTGTAAACATTTGTTCGGATGAGCCTTTACACTTCTCTGCCATTGGTACTTTGAGGTCAAATAACATTCCAGTTTGGTTTGCCACCCTGAAGTTAGGTTTTGCTACATGAAGAATGATTAGATTAAACCAACGCCTTAAAGTAATTTTTATGGTGAGACAAAAGCATCGCGAAACATTTTGATCACTAGAAGAGAATGTTGTAGTGTGTTCAGTGAGAGAGAGAAAACTGGCTTTTCTTCAGTAAGTGCGAATTGTAAAGAGATCGTTTAAACATAGTATTATATATATATATATATAATATATAATATTCTATTTTTTTCTACATATATTCTATCTATATTCTGTTCTATATATATTATATATAATATTCTATATATATAATGTTCTATTTTCTTCTACATATATTCTAAATATGTATTCTATTTTTTCTATATATATTATATATAATATTCTATTCTATATATATTATATATAATATTCTATTCTATATATATTATATATAATGTTCTATATATATATTGTTCTATTTTCTTCTACATATATTCTAAATATATATTCTATTTTTTCTATCTATATTCTATATATATATTCTATTCTATCTATATTCTATTCTATATATATTCTATTTTTTCTATATATATTCTATTTTTTCTATATATATTCTATCTATATTCTATTCTATATATATTGTATTTTTTCTATATATTCTATTCTATATATATTGTATTTTTTCTATATATTCTATTCTATATATATTGTATTTTTTTCTATATATTCTATCTATATTCTATTCTATAAATATATAGAAGAAAAGGGATTCGTTCTGAACTTGATACTCAACCATTCTATGCCTACCCACGACTCTTTGGCACGGCGCCACTCATGATGTAGTCGACGATGTTTGGTAGCCATTCTCAGTTTATTGTCATGCGGCCCACCGCTTCAAATCCTAGTGTAATGGTGCCATCAAATTCGGCAGACGGTTACCTTTAGTAGTGGGACAAGGTACTTAATAGAACATGGATACGTCCAGTAGACCCTAAGGCCTGTTGTGTAGTCTTTCATTTCACATGTCCAAGGGCCATGTCACACGTATTGATTTAATACCTCTCTTCTGTAATTCTACAACAGAGTCCTCTAGATTTGATATTGTGATTACTTCTTTGATCTTTATCTCTTCATGTATATCACACATTTTAAGATTTATTCCGATCAATTACTGACTTAGGGGTCCTTAGAAGTTTTGGGAGCACAAAGTGTGCATCAACATTTTTAACAGGCTCCTTTCTATCTCTTTACAGGTACTTTCAAGAATTACCTTTCTTCAACTTAATCCTTTTTGAAGACCTTTAAGAGAGTGCTTTTTTTAATATAGTTTTCCTTTCACTTATTTGTACTTTGGAAATGTTCAGAAGGTACATTTGGAATGATAATTTATGTGTCATTAATGTTTGTAATTTACTGAGGATCAAGTAGCTTCAGATAATAATTGTCTTTATTTTTGATTGTATTTTTCATTACCCTAATTGGCTAAGCCTTTTATATTTTATAAAATTTTTACAAATTACAAATTATAGTTATAAGAGATAACTCATGTGTTCATTAGAATAACTAACCATTACAAATGTGTTATTGGTTAAAAGTTAATGAAATCATTGGTATCGAAATTTAAACAAATACAGAACCTTAAAGATTACACAAGATTGTTACCATTTTGATGACTAGAACACATCTAATTTATGACAGATATTCACTTAGAATAAAATGTATTTTAAATTGATTGAACTAATTTAAAATTTAAATATAAGAAGTTCAGTACCATAATGTATGAAAGTATGAAGTTATCTCATTATTATCGATCTGAATAGCTGAGGGATAGACTTAATAGTAATATGGGGAAGATAACTTTTAAAACAGAAATCGTGCTTAGGTCATGTATTAAGGATAACGAATTTAATTATATTCGTAAATCTCAAATTTGGTTCAATCTATTGTGTGCAAGTCCCATATAATAGGGTTCAAAGTATTGTGTACCCAAAATACACAGTTAGAATAATCAAAATACCCTTTCTAATTCTCAAAGTTCAGAACTATCAATTTAAATCGAGTTCGATTAATCAGTTTTATGGTGTTACTGCTAAAAATAACATTATTTCCTATATTGGAACGAGCTCTTTGGACTTATTTCAGAAAGTTGATGAGGATGAATTATTTGTTGGACATGGACTAAAACGTGACTCTACCAGGAGGAGTAAGCAACAACAGCTTTCCACTTTCGATTCACTGCTTTCGTTTTTAAATAGTGGGCATATTCGAAATGATAAATTTTATATTTCGAAACAAAATTCTCAATAATTTATTTATTTTTATGTACTTTCTGATTGTATTTTGACTTGCAATAGAAAATTACTCTGCTGACTATCTAAAATGCAATACCATGAAGGAAGCATGGTATTGCATGGTATTGCATGAAATTTGGAAGATAATGAAAGGATATGCAAATGATATATGCAAATAATATGAGTAAGTAGCGCCCTCTGTAAGCAGTGTAAAAAGAGAGAATAAAGAACCTATTTTAAGTATTATAATTTTTCCCCTATTTATGTGTACAGGAAGTTTCAATTTGGCCTATCAAAAAATATACCAGTCTATCTTGCTTGTCGTTTTTGAAGGATAACTTGTCTTCCTCCACCACTTCAAAAAAATAATAAATTTTATATATGAGTATACAGAGACTTTTTACTATAAAAACGTCATAAAATTTGAGCAAAATATTGAAATGGTATATAAATATAGACAAAGAAAAAAAGCCTATCTATACATCGACATTTAAAGCATTGGAATGAAACTTTTGCTTAAACTTCTCAGTGCAGTTTTAGATGAATTTGAATTTCCCTGTCTACTTTTATGAACACATATTTTCTGCTTCAAAAATATTTACAACGTTCTTCACCCTAATGATAAATTAAATTAGTCTATTTTGAATATAGTTTACGGAAATGTTTTTTATCTTGGAAAGAATATAAAAAAAAAAGCATAAACATATAATTTCGGATTAAAAAACTACTTTTTCGTGAACTAAAGAAATTTGACAATAAATATAATTTTGACAATTGCAGTATAGAAATTGCTTTTTCGTATGTAAAGGATAACAGTATTACTGCAGTTCAACAAACAATTTCATCAATATTGAAATTTTAGTATCACGAACAATTTTGTAATTATAAAAATCAATAGAGTGCTCTCTAAATAGATTGACACAATATTGTAGTTTTGAACTCCCCCCCCTCCCCCACAATATTACCATTACATACCACCATTATATACCACAATATTACATGTGTATACGAATATTGTTAGCTATGGAGGAGTGATACTTACATGTTTTTCTACACAGCGTTTTCTCTAAAAGTCGATACTTAATATTCAGATTCACAACTCTAGTATTTTTTATACAACGTTAGCAAAAACTGCAAGGGAATTTCTCTATTGAAAGAGAAATATAATAGGAATAAGGCTAAGCAATACAAAAGTTGTTACATTTTGCAATGAGAGTATTTCTGGAAGGTGCAAAAAACACATTGCATAAAATATCTGCATTTGTTTCTCAACTTTGTATTCACAAACTGACCTTCAGGAAAGAAGATAGAAAAGTTAGTTTCCTTTCACGAAATAGAAGTAAGACAACTAGGTGAAGTGTATTTTGTATGTTTGCAAGTCTAATTTAAAGTTTATAACGTGAGATTACAATTTCAATTTCATGATTGCTTTCATTCTGCGAACCTTTGTCCATCAGGTTAACTTTGTCCCACTTCAATAAACCAGTTTCGAGAGGATTTAAACAAGCAGATCGTTTGTTTACTTAATTGATTGGATAGTTAGCTTATATTTCAGGTTTTCTACGGATAGTTAAAAAAAACCTTTCAATATTTTTATTTTCGTGTGTGGCTTCTTTCTCATTAACTAGATTTCAAGCTTGTACTTGTACAAGTTTACTTCATTTTCAATTTCATGTTTCAACTAGAAAACCTATCAAAAAGGTGTGTAAATTTTTATTACATTAAAAATGATCCTCTTTTTAATAGATTTGGTAATTTGATTTTAAATGGCATATAAGTAATTTAAATTTGTACTCTCAAACATTCCATGTATTTTGGAGAACATTTACTTTAATTACTTACTAAAATAAATGTAATCTCCACAAAATGTGACTGTTTAAAATTTTAATGTGGAATTATAGAATCCTATTTAATTTGCCAAAGTGATCAAAAGTTGATCACTTTGTCAAAACTGATCAAAGTTGTCAAAAGTGATTGTAAATCGAGAAAGAAAATGAATGTGGAGATTCAATTTTATTTAGAATGAAAGCTGAAAGTTACATATCCCACTAAGTTCTCACATTAGCATAAAATCATTGGTGCTTATTGAAAAATTCATATGTTTAGCCTAACTTTACACAAATTTTTCAGCCTATTGTAAGTTTCTATTATACAATATATAAAGGATTTACATTTTGAATAAGATAAATTGAATTTTTATCGTTTAATTCTATAATTACTAAGTATGGTTCTTCATATTTTTCTGCGAAATAGTTTTTATTTTATTATTTTAAATTAAAAAAAAAGTTAAAGTATGGGAATTAACTGCTGTTTTCAGAATTTGTGCCTCTATAATTTTTTTTGCCTTCGTTATAAAAGTAACAGCAATTGTAGAAGAACACCGCTGTTTTTCTTCTCCCAATAAGAATGAGGAACTGTTTATCAGATGTCTCGTAGGACGCATGTTCGTGTTCTTTTCTGCGCATGTATCTCGTTAGAAAAAGCTAGCGTCTGTTTTTTGTCCCGTTTGAAAATGAGAGCGTCGTTAATGTTCAGAAGCGAGACGGCAAAGGTTCTGTTGTCCGTTTCGAAATGACAGTTTTCATTTCTTGCCCGAAAATTAATATTGTGTCTCGTCCTGAGATTTTATTTGGAAATAAAACTGGCTTCCAACTTAGCGGTCTGAACTTACGGCTGATGATTAGGGAATTCGGTGACTGTTAACTAAACCTTGCTGCCATAGTATTGTTTGCGAATTCATGGCGTTTTTAGGAAAAGCGTTAACAAATTACTTGAAAGTACTTGCTTAAAGACTAGGAGACGTCGTCAACCTTGATGACAGACTTATTGATTTGCACAATGCAATACTCAAAAGTATAAATCAGGAGAAGGATTTTTTTAAAGAACGCTAACCACTATTATTAAAGAAAAGAAGAGCTATAACTTTGTCCAAAAGTGTTTCTAGATGTAGCCCGTACGTGCTACCCCTTCTATCCAATGACCTGCATAATGTTCTAGAACAAAATTTTTTTGTTATCACCAGAGCAAAGAAATCAGTGAGTTTGATCTTCTCATGGGCCAATGCCAGGCTGGATGCTTGGAGTTCCTTAGAGTCTTCAAGTTTACACATAAATGCTGACCAGCTTCCAAGAAGTCATTTACACTCGCTTGTCTTTCTGAAACAATTAACTTTGTTGAGTACTTGGTTGTTTAATAACTTTTAACACTTAGTTATCCTGGCTAATCAACCTGGCGACACTAATCGGATTGGAACTAATCTGGGGTAGAGGATTAGATTAGGCGCGCTCAAATTCACTCAAGCGGGTAAATCTCAATGAGAACCAGGTACTGAGAGGAGTGGATAGACTGGTTCAGTTCACCCTCTTTATTTCGAACTCTAATCATAGTAGAGCAAATTCAAAACTTTCATTCAATAGAAAATAACGTCCTCCACAAGTTCAAAAACAATGAAAAAGAGGCCCTCTTTATATCGATTTTGCATAAACAACTAAATTTACAGTTGCAACACCATATTTTGATGCCTTAATCATATCCTACATCATCAAATTAGTCTGAATATAAAATTTTAGGAATTTGCAACTGGTCATATCTGAAGATATTTAATGTTAAAAAAGTTGTCTATTTCAGGGATCATCTTCACATCGAACGTCGCTATTCGTAAATCGAGAGGATTTGTAATTAATAAGGAACTGTTAATTTTTGCTCGAATAAAAGAAGAATCTTAAACCTCCTGGTGGTTGTTTTGTCAAGATCGCTCGTTGTTATTAAAATTGTCCAGATCTTGATGGATGAGAAATTTGGAAATAATGATAATTACTATTTACTGTTTAATTTCTTTGTCAACTTCAAATTTTAGCAGTTAATTATAAGTGTTAAACTCATTCAGTACATTTATTTAAAAAACGTTTCACAATAACTGTTAATAATAACTGTTACCACAAGTTTGCTATACCCGTTGAGACTGCTATCGTAAAAACAAAGTTTAGCCTATCTCTACTGGATTGATCATTGTTCAACTGTACCACGCATAACAAGTAGAAGGCAATGTCTATTAGATTACGTAAATGATATTTCCAAACATCTTTCAAAAATTTACTCAGTCCTCAGGTTTCTTATAATTTTATTCTACAATTGGATGCCCCTAAAATCACCGTAGTGACTAAAGTTTAAGTGTAGCGCTAAACCTACCCAGAGGAAAGAGCTGAAATTTTTTATTGTCTTGTTATTGTATAACAAGTTAAAAGTTTTTCTGAATCGATTTCTGTTAAATTATATAAAAGCTTCGATTCATAATTGTTTTAAATATTAATTACTACTGCAAACTAAAAATTATTTAAAAACTACAACATTATACAAGGTTTGTTTGGGTTCCCTAATATTAATATGCTACAAAAATCAGCGGTGTAGTTATATTATTTAAGAAGATATCCATAAAAGTCTGAGAAACTGATTTAACATTACGAGCTTCAAATTTTCTGTATTTATAAATAACATGAAACTTAGTATCTTAAGATAAATTATAATACAAATTCGACATAAATTTGTAAAAATAGGGAGTTGCTATTGGAAATTATGAAGTTGGATCACATTTTAATATAAAAATAGCTCGTTATGCTAATTTAATGCACATGATTTTATAGTAGACGTTACTTCTATCGTTGAATTTGCATTCGAATGCCATCTTGGAATTTGCATTCGAATGCCATCTTTGAATTTGCATTCGAATGCCATCTTTGAATATGCATTCGATTGCCATCTTTGAATTTGCATTCGAATGTCATCTTTGAATTTGCATTCGAAAGAAGAAGGGTGAGTTTTCTTTCCACGATTTTACATACGCAATCTTGACTCAGTACATGATTAGTTGGTGGTCCCAGTATTAGATTGAGATCACATACACACACACCACACACACGATACACACACACACACACACACACCACACACACATTTCCTGGGCCCTATAACCATGCTACCTGCGAAAGCTCTATGGCGAAGTCCTGTTATCATTGACTTGAACAATACTCTGGAACGACATTATTTTCTAATCACCAGCAAAAATATAACTGTATTCATTTTTACACCTACAGATTAGAAGTTAAAATCTCTCCGGAATCTTGCCCTGAGTTTGAGAATAAAAAAAAACAAGTTTGAGAACTTTGTTTTTTAAGAACGGAAACTTGAGAGATAAAAGTTCGATCGAGATTGTTAACTATCCTTTCACAACGAGTGGGAGGTTCTCAAAAATCCAGCAAACTCCGCAAAGGGGATCACAATGGAACTGCTGCGCAAGCAACCCTCCTCCCGCCTTTGCACAGACAATGGATCTCATTTCAGACACTCGAGGCGTCGTGAGATATGCATTTTAAGCTCGATCATTCTTCAACATGGAACTCGGGATGCCCAAGTTAAAAAGCTTAAAGGTTCCATGCTCTTTTCCGCAGTGCTACTGCTGCAGTCTCTTGAACTTTATCCTCTCGCAATAGAGATTGGACGATTACATAAAACATATTTAAGTTATAAAAAATACAATACGAGCCCGGGGGTCGGCGGTACCATTATACCGAGACCCAACCCCCAAGGGAAGACTAGTAAAATATGAAATTTTGTCTGCTTCATGGGTTCAAAGAGTTATATTTTCATTTTCCTGACACAAAATAAAAGAGCAATTGTGTTCAGGAAAAGAAGATGAAGTTTTATAAATTTATACACGCTAAACCTCAGAGGAGCTGTCACTCATATCCGTTCTGCAACTTGCAGTATTCCCTGCATTACTTCTAATTATTTTTGACCGATAACATCTGTCCTGGCATTATTTCAATCAATTATTCAGTTATATGGGTCTAGAGGGGAAAATGCAATACACTACTCCAAAACCGCGTATTCCTCAGAGGGTTAAACGTTGAGTAACATTTATTTCTTGAAATAGCCAGTCGTGTAAACTTGGAACTGGGATATGAAATTCGGATGTGGGGCGCTTGGCCTGGTTTTCTATCAGAAAATATAACTCGTATTGACAGTCCCATAGAATTTTGACTGCTCAAGTAATGCAAAAATGAAAATCGAATCGATAATACTGTCAACAACATCGAAGGCCAGAAACTGCGAAATTGTTCTTTAGAGAACGCATTTTAAGGTTCGATTCTGTGAGAGATTTTATGTCAAGATAAATAAGGTGGCGGTAGAGTTTCTGCGGCAAACGCGTTTCGTATTCCAAACGTGACGTCACTTGCCTTGTTTTTCGAATACAATTTCAGCACTTTCGTCAGTAAAAACTCCAAAGAATGAATTTCGAATTGATATGATAGTTCATTGATCAACGCTAATTAGATTAAAAACCAGTCGCTAAAACGGCGATAAATTAAATTTTAAGTTAACCACGATACGTATCATGCGAAAGCCTTTAGGTAAATAGAAAGAACATTTCCCGTCTTCCGTGGTTTGTTTATTTACACTGAAAATCCCTCTAAAGTAAAATAGTGTTTTATTAAATGTGTAGATATCAAGTCTTGTTGTTTTGACAGCGAATTTGTGATTTGGCATAACATGAAATGTAACACCATTCATGAAAGTGCATTGAGGTAAGAACACCAAAAATTGCTTATTTTTGTTTTGGCATGTTGTCGACAGTGAGTAAAACTATTTAGATAATAGTGATGATACATTAAAAAAATTATTTGAATAAATTGTGTTAGAAATTTAAGCAAGCAGTTTATGCAAGTACCGATATTTTTTTATCAGATTTTCAAAGCACTGTTTCAAATTTTGTGTTTTATGAAATATCGTGTACCATGAATGCTTCTTTAAGTTACTATGGCTGAATTTTTGGGATTTTTACACTAAAACGGCTAAATACCAATGTATCACAATATACTTAAATCAACTCTGTTCAAAATTCTAGGTCACAAAATTGAGTATGCATCGAGCCAATTTCTTCAAAATGTACAATTAAAACGTAACATAAAATTTTATTACGAAATGTTCTGCATATAAAGCAATTTCTGAGCCTATGGGCACTAAATTAACACGTTAGTACGTTTAAATTGAAAATAATTTGTGTTGTTTTTCTTAGTAGTCCCCCATTTGGTCTTATAGAATCGTTCTTGCTTTGCGCGCTCTAAAAATCGTGATTTTTAAAAACTTATTTCTACTAAAATAACAGATTTTCGAGTTCATTGAGGTGCTTAGGTTGTACTGTTTAAAGCCTCAAAGAAACTTTAACTTGACTCTACATATATTTGCTACGTCTTCTTTCTGTCTGTGGATAGGTTCGTGATATATAGACTCAGAAATTTAACTCCAACTTCAAATTCTGAGCACCTTAAAAGATGTTCGTCAATGGAATCAAATATTTATCTTCCGTGGTTTCATTAGTAACAACTACTCACCCGTCAGCGTACAACCCCATACAAGCACCAAATAGTTTCCAGGATTAGGAGAGGGAAAATTGTGGTGTAGAAGCGGTTCATTTTTGGTATTCTGTTAAGCACATATCATCGATCATTACAGCCAACCCCATAAAGTACTCTTTAGCTAAGTAAGCAAGTTCGTCGTTTATCGGGGTGATGGCCAATGATAATGATAGGATTATCAAAACCCTGAAAGTGAATCGCTACTACAGCACACTATTCCCATTCCTTATCATGGAAACATTTTGATTCTTGTATGGGACGTGCTAGTGAGTGAAGTTGTAAACTTAATTTTTGCTAATGAAACCCCGAAAAAAAGTGAAATATTCAATTCTATTGAAGAGCAGGTTTTGAAAAGGTCTCAATATTTGGATTTAAATTTTTGAATCTATATACAACGTCTCCACATAGAGTGGAAGTACAGATAATTGTACAGAAATATAGCTGAATTAAAGCTTATTTACCACTTTAAGCAGTAACTATACACCACACCATAACCTCAGGACCTCAATTGACTTCAAATGTGTGGTTCTAGAAAAGTTGGTAACGCACGATATTCAGAGCACACAACGCAGCAAGATTTGTATAAGACAAATAAGGAAAATATTCAGAAAAAAAACACAAAATCGTGTAAATTCAGAGCTCCAAGGATCAGAAGTTGCTCTGCATGAAAACAAAATGCATTATTTTTGAGGCCTAGAATTTCGTAACTCCCTTTTTGACGTATAAAACCCGTTTTTTAAAATATCATACCGAATAATTGTTTTCAGTCATGTTTTATTATTTGCTTAACCATTCTAAGAAATAAATTCAAGTTATTAATTATTATAGAGCTTTGTGGGCTTTTAACGGTAATTTCTTCATGGTGTATACTAAACTTTGGGAGCCTTTGTATATACCAAGAAGTGTGCACTCTATCATTATCTACCAAGTGAGAAAATTGGATAAAGAGAAAGAGAAAGAGAAAAATACCCATCTTCTGGTGGTTTATTTACACTCAAAATACTCTCGTAATAAACAAAAATGTATTAAAGCTAAAAAGTAAATTTTAAAGATTTGTATGAAAATAATAATAGAAGTAACAATTATTAGAGAGAAAACGAAAGACGGAAATATTACTTCCTATCAAGCAACATGGAATACGTACAGGAAGCACATTCCTAACACTAAAACATTTATAGCATCTACATTTAACAATACAAAAAAAACCATAGTAAACAAAAATAATATAGACTACATAGGTGTTCAAAAAATAGTTTGAGATTTTCTGTTGTTATCAGCATAAACATTAATTACAGAATACTGAACTTGTGAACAGACAAATAAAGAAATATTTTAAACAATAACCAAACCCTTGTATACTCTAAAAAGATAGATTTTGATATGTACTTCTATTATACTTTGTGTATATCTCTGTGAATTTAGAAACTTAAAATATCACTACTCATATTGAAACAAGCCTATAGTTACAGTTGATTTGTCATTCAATCTGTCGATACTAAAACATATATAATAAGAGAGAGTCTCATTATACAAAGAAAAAAATATCTTAGCACTTTGGTCATAAACGACAGTACGTATATAATGTTCTAAAAACCTTTCAAGAAAAAAAAATTCAATAGGATTTTTCGCTTAGAAGGAATGCGTGTCAGCCACCGTTCAGTCATTTCACAAAATAAGAAAAAATACGTTTTACGAAATAAAACCTCTCTAATGTTACGGGGAAATATTAATTGCAGAGAAACTTTAGAACTTAAGATTGGAGAAAACAAGACTATAGCAGCAACGGAAAAACATACGGAAAAGAGCAAGAATTCTGACAAGTTAAATTCTAAAATAAAAAGTTAGATAAAAATATACAAACTATTAGAACGAAAACTAGAAAAATACGAACTGTAAAAGATATCTAATTACCAAAGAGAGATTTTCAGTGTAAATACACTAGACGGAAAACGGTATTTATTTCTTGCTTACTCAAATGCTTTCTTTTGCACCGTATTTTTCTGAAAAATGTTTATTGAAAACTTTGTTTCAAAAATAGTTAATCTATTTTTTCTCTACTGAAGATAATTCACTTGAATCCAAGATTTTGATTAATTTCACCTATCATTATCTGAATTTTGTTTTCCCCCCCCCTCACACAAAAAAATTAGTTTTAATGGTTAAATATATCGTATCAAATTATGTTATCATCCGTCTCTTAAAACATTTTGATGGAATTCAGAAATGTTGGTGTAAGGATTGTACGAATGGAATATCGCTTTTGCAAGTATTTGCATCTCAAATAAACTATGGAAGTTTCGAAAATATCGAATTCGGATCTTTATCTTTTGGGTCTTCATTGACCGTGGATCAAAATTTCGTGGTATTGTCCTCGGAACTCTTTCCCTTGGGGTATTGATCCCGGATCGTCGTCAATAGCACACTATGTTTCACGACGTTAATTAAAATTACCTTTCCTTACTTTACCTTTATCTTTTGGGACTAATCCCTTAGCGTTGCCAATAACCCATTGTATTGCTCCTATGCGAATTTAATTCAACTATCTACTATGTTAAAAATATCAAATAGTTATTCAAATTATTTTCTGTATAATTAAATGAGAGTTATAATTGAATATTTAAGTGATCACTAGACTTCTTTTAAAATTCAATCCAAGCTATGCTAATTAAATAAAAATCTGTCTAATTTTTGCGTAGTTCAAGCTAGCCATCATTAATTTGATAATTACTATTGATGTGTCTATCGGTGCAGCATTATTAATTCATTATTAATAAACATTATTCAGTAAATATTGATCAGTAATCATAAAATTGTCAAAATAATATTCGAAAGGTTTTGGAAGTAATTGATGGTCAGCGTTGTAATAATCACTTTAGTTCTTGTTATTTTTTTATAAACTCTCTTAAAATAAGTTTCTCTGTGTGAGGTAACTTTGGAAACACACTAAATCTAAATATGTGTGTTGGCTAGCACTCTGTCAATCGGAATTCTCGCAAAGTGAAATTAAAAGACCAATTTTATTACTTTAAAAAAATCTCTACAAAATGCATTGAATACTTAGTAGTTACCTTAATGACTATTGTACATGATACTTTAGTGCACAGGAAAGCTATAAAAGAAACTGAAAATATTCACACAATCGACAGAATTTTATTTCTGTGTAGACTTTCTTAGTTCAAATAATTTTTTGGGACGTATATCGTTCTACAAAAGGTTAAGAGCATACTATGGCTTCTACTCAACACGCTGCGATATTCTGACTGATGGAAATAAATATGATTTGTATGAAGATTTCGTAGAATTTTCCAATTACATTTGATCAAAAGAAACAATTGCTTCTTTCACCAGCCCTTTACAGTATATGGAAAAAAAAGGAACTAGGGCAGCCATATATACTGTTCGTAAGTACCAAGATCCATAATACACATGAATATCAGTTGAAAGGTTTTACGAATCGAAACGTTACCTGTCAAAGAATGCAAGCGGGTGGCTTAAAAATATGAAACGCTTCTATTTTTACTTATTTTTCTCAAAACTTTTGAAAGAACACAATGGAACGTGTTACCATCAAAGTATTGTATTTGGGAAAGATTCCTTTTCAGAAAGAGAATTGTAAAGGTTTCTTCAAAAGAAAAATTCGTTCACTATTCCTGGAAAAGAATTGATCAGTATTTTTCCTGGATATGCTCGATCCAACATTCGAGGACGGTCTTTTTTTTGTCTAGAATGTACTTATATGTCATCCTTTTACAAACTTATTTATAAGCATCTGTAGATATCGTACTTTCAATTGGTGTGTTTGGAAAGAAATTCCTTACAAGTGATTTGCTATAGACGAAAGTTAAACTCAAATATAGAATAGAGAAGCCCCGGAAATGACGAGACTGTAATAATCTACAGCTTTGGTGCAAACATGGGAATTATTGTAAAATTACTTATTATTAAACACTGACTTGTTTAACTGAAGTCTTACAGTTGTTTACTTACCGTAGTGTGTAATAGTAATTGCATAATCTTATTCTTTATATTACGTGAATGTATTCTTTGTGTGATATGATGAGCAAAATGAAACAAAAATTATTGACAAGCAACCTTTTATTATTTATTTTTAAGCTGTATAGGTACCATTAAATTATAAGGTAAACAATGTGGGGGGGGGATCCCGAAATGTTCTTACCCGACTTTTTTCCTCAGCAATTAACCTAATGAACATGTTTTCAAATGCAGATATGTTTTAACTAGGATAAAAATTTACTTTGCATCAGGTTTAAATAGAGAAACACATAATGAAGAAATACAAAATCTTATTTTCATATACCGTCCCTCAAGTCCTAAAATTTCAATAGCTTCACATTTGTTGAGTAGTTGGAAAATTTAGGAATGAGAAAACGTTAAGAATGTTCAAAAATTTACAACCTTGTAAAATTGGAATTTTTGTTACTTCATTTTTCTTGATTTAATAAATGAACATAACTCTGATTGCAGTACAATATATAATAAAATATTATACAATTGCTTAAATTCTTGTAATCGTTTGTATGTTTTAATAAATTGTATGCTCTATGCTATTTATATTCGCAATTGTTCATCTCGAGAATAAATTTAATTGATGAGAAAACTGTGAAATAAAAGAATATACGTTTCAAATGCAATTGAAGGATTTGGTGTAGGATGAGTTGGATTAAATTTTAACAAAAAAAACTCAAGTAGTGTATGATTCATATAAATATTTCCCCTAATTATAAATAAAATTGAAAACCGCCTTATAAAATATAAGCAAACATAAGGTGCTCAGATTTCTTTATAATTTCAGAATGTAACTGAAATACATAGAAACGGAATGTTTTACATATTAGAGTTTTGTTTTTTTGTGCAATTAATGTGTTTTCAATTAGACACAGCTTTCTTTCGTTCCAATTTTTAGTGCGTCTATAACCCATCAACTGGCATAAGAGGCATTTCCTGTGAAACTAAATGTAAAAAGCGCTAGTATTTTTGTGGTAGGAATTCTCTTACTTGCACCCTCACACACATTCCGCATTGGATAACGAGAAGTAAAATTAGTTATCTTTAGCTATATCAACTAAGAAATTATTTTATTAAAACTGTAGAAATGATCTAGATTAAATTTAATTATTTCAAGGAGTTTTAAAGTTTTAATTAAAGAGTGCCACTCGTCTCAATTACGGATGAAAACTTGTTATATTTATGAGGCTACATTTACTTCAATGCCACTGTTTCAAGAGTTTGGAAGATAACCTAAGAACCATTATATGATAGCTTATTTTATGTAACACTTATCAATGCTTATAATAAAAAGTGAAGGTATATATAACGTTATGAGTATTATTCTTAATGGTCATACCGAAATACCTCAGCCTCTTTATGCACTAGAAAAAGTTACAGCCTCAAAGAGTACAAACACAAATATAGTAACGGTTTAGCATAGTAACACAAGCAGTTGAAATAAAAATTTTGACGAGATAATAAGATTTGTAAAATTCTAGGAAACGAATTGGACATTGATTCGCATGATTAATGAAAGGGTAGTATGATTAAAAGCTTTGTGCTCCGAATTTTCCATATTAATAATCTAGTAACGATTGCACTAAATGACTTCAAATGTGGTTATTCTACGTTAATTTTTTCATATTTTGAAATCGGGTGTTACCATTGGGAAAATTATGAAATCTTCACGCAATTTGACATAACGACAGAATCTTTTGCAAATTCTATAGATGTAAATTATGTATAGAATCTTAATTCTCTATTGAATAGTATCTTTTAATTTGCTCTACTTTGAGCTCGAGGTAAATAAAGTGTTATTTTTTCCTTGTTGGCTGTAAAAATGTATTGCATTTTTTGTATATATACAAGCGCATTGCTTTTTTAAATTGCCTTTATTTTACCAAAGTTAGAGATTAATTTACTAAGTACAGTTAACTTTAGAATTTACAAAGTTAGTAGTAAGAGATCAAAAGGATGTTAGAAGTGCACGAAACTGATAAATATAATTATTATTTGCTCTCTTGGAGATGTAAACACTGATCAACATTAAAAGTTTTGATTTTGATTTTCATTCACGTTAACCTATGTAGTTGCATTTGCACCAAATCACGACGCAAGTTGAGGCAGTGCTGTTGCTATCACCCTGCATGATTTGGTTCGAAAAGTTTTCATCTAACCTCGTTAAGGTTTGGATGGCAAAATTTGAAACGCTTGGATTCCTCAAAAAACAAGAATAAAAGAGATAGAAAAACAAAGCTAATCAGAAAAAAGTATCTTAATCATTAAAAATTAATTATTTACAAATATCTATTGATGGTAAGTTAATTTTCTAAAGCTCAGCAAAATATTTATAGGTATCATGATACTAATTATTATAATCGAGTGTAAGCTCGAGTTATAAAAAATTGAACATAGACTCCGTTACAGCAGCCTTTATTACTCGCTACGAAATAATAGGGAATTTTAGAAATTCTACGAATTCACACAGTATGATTCTTACTTCTTCGTTACTTTCTGATGGAATTAAGAAAACTATTCAACTATGAAGGACACACACACACATGTTGAATTGAGATTAAGTATTTATCAGAAGGAAGGAAATTTTTATGTATCTCGCCTTGACATCTGCATCTAAAATCCTGTTCAAAGATGAAACTGCAAATGGAAAAATCGTCGTATCAAATGTAATATTTAGAATTAAATTAACATTTCAATTGTTATAAACTTTAATGTTGATCCCAAACAGTCAAAATTAGTCTGCATGAATAGGTCCGGTGGGTTTTATTGTAATATTTAGCCAAGCTGTGCTAAACAACATCAAATAAAATGGATATACACACAAATAAAGTTTTATAGCACAGAAGATAGAAATACATCCAAGGAAAAATCGCGTGTTTGCATCAATTGTAAAACATTTTGTAAAACAAATCAACATCATTAAGACAGTTCATTATCTTTTATACGTACATAAAAAATGTGGAGTTTATCACATAATGTATAGTAGATAGTCATGAGTAGAAGGAACCATCTGTACGATAAAATGTGTTGAAGTATTGTAAAAGCGTTAGAATACATTGTAAGGGGCAAACCAACATAACGGGACAACTTAACATAAATGAGCGTCTTACATACATTAATAGCATTATCAAATGGATTAAACCGTTTCCAAACGACTTGGAATCGTATGTCCAGGAATTACATCAGTAGTAAACGAAGTGCATGACGTTATAAGATACTCTTTCAGCATGGCAACTGGCTTCAGGTCTACCTTCTTTAGGAAGACCAGTATTTATATAAACTATGTCTCTTGGATTTTACAAGAAAAATCTTACGATATCATCAGAACTGAATACGATAGTTTTTATGTTAAGAATAATAATAATCAATAAGTGTAAAAATAAGAAATCGCTATTAAAAGTTTTTATTACTTAGCATTTCAATACCTATTTGGGATATACAAGAGTAAATGACATATTTTGAAAAAACTTCCTTGTAAGTACTTTACAGTTTACAGTCTAGCATTCAATGAAAATAAACTCATTCTGCGAATTTCATGTAAATACATGAAGTAACTTTTGTTTTATTTACAATTATAATTATCTGATTGTTGCTTCTATTTTTTAAGTAGTACTGTAGTTACAAAATGTAAAAATGAAATGTGTAAATCGAAATATTTAGATTTTCTTGCATTATCATTTGAGAAACTATAAAAGCTGCGGCATTTAGTAATTCTCATAAATAGCGCAATCAGGTATTCTTTTAAAACATGTTTAGAAATCTCTACATATTTTCAAGTGCGCTAATCACATGATGATTCGAGGATAAGCACATACGTGTTGAAAGAAGTTAAAATGATACTTTTCTTTTTAGATCAGTAAACTGTAACTTATGCGATTAACACCATTACATTGGTGGAAGTCATGATGTTTTTACATCAAGCTACTGTTTTTACAGAGGAATGCATTTCCTACACTTATTGTAGATCTGAAGGCGCTTGGCTAGTTTTTCGAATACGATTTCAGCACGTCACCAATAAAACTTTGAAAAAGTTAATTCCGAATTGATATAGGGTCATCGATTTGTGTACGCCAATTGAATAGAACATCAAACGTAGCCAAAACAGCGATAATCTGCATTTTAACGTAACCCTGATACGTTTCACTTTAACTAAAATATCCATTTAACGTCACCTTGGTTTGTTTGTTCACCATCAAAATCCCTCTCACAGACAAATATACGTGTTTAAATGTAATAAACCCTTTCCTCAGGTATTCTAAGTTTGTTATCAATCGAATCCGTTAATATCACCACGTTGGTTATGCGATCTGAAATGGGTTAATGGTTTCAGAAACTTAATGAATGGACAATCCCTTCATGGAAGTTACGAGAAGCTGGTTGAATTTACGTAACGGTTTGAAGAATCTGGCCAGCTGCCGACATGATATGGGCATGTACAGGGATCGAACCCACAACCAAGTCACTTATTTGTAGCTCTTCAAACGAGTGTTAACTACTTGGAAAATTAGATATGTAACTTATACGACAAACACCGATTCTTTTTGAGATAATTATTGATTTATTCTATTAAGTACTTAAGTGAAAGAAACATTAAAAGATGATGCATACCAGTATCATTACCGAGCTTACTCTCTTACAGTTTAAAAGAACATAAGAAAAGATTTAAACATGCTATGGAAAAATCTTTTGAACAGTCTTAAAATTAATACAAAAAATTGTTTTACAGATTGTTACGTTAACCAAAATTACCGCACTTGTTTAGAACGTTGCAGGCTAGGTCTCAGAACAAAACAGACCTCTGACACAGAGGTGAATATTTGGAAACTCTTGACCGCAAAATATAATCTTGCTAATTTTGGACGCACACCTGGTCAAAAGATTTCAGAAATTAGAGATACCCTAATTTTAGAACTGATCAAGAACAAACATAATAGAAGGCGTATTTCATGAGAAAATGCAGTGTATTTTTGACAATAGAGGATAGTTTTTTCTTCACATCCTTTTCATCACATTCTGTTTCTACTGGGATTTTAAAAATTTTCATTTATTCGAACTTCTCGTGGTCCCGTTCGTTTATCCGAGTGTACGAACACACTAGGCAGAGTGTTTTTCTAAGCTATGTTTATTCTCTGAATAAAAAACATCCGCCTGATGAAGCCGCCTCTGACTCAGAGAGAACTCGAGGTAAGTGTAAAACAAAGAAGCCATATGGTCTCTTATCAGCAGAAAGATATATATTCAAGTGTGAACCGAGTCCTTGAGAGGAACCATCTGCTGCACTTGTCGGAACAAAATGTTTGGGAAATGGAACTCCTCATAAAACGGATGACAAGAGTTGTTTGGTATCATTACAGGCCACTGTATTAGAACAGTTTTGTGAAAGGTGTTCAGTTCGTACAGTTGGAAGTTGTTACAATTGTACGAATTCCAGTTCCATTTCATTAAGTAAATGCTTTGACAGGATTTAAATTGGATTCTTCATTTGATTTACTCGTAACTGACATGTTTTTACGGAAACGTTCTTGAAATAATGTTTTCTTGATTTGAAATACCAAAATATTAGTTAGAGTTTAAAGTGACGCAAGTGAAAGAAGATAAGAGAAAGAAAGAAGATTTTGATTGTGTACTCCCTAAAAATGTAACAATTATACAGCCCTTAGAGGCACATCCATAGATGTGTACGAGCATCATAACCCCAAAGTACCTGAGTGATCTCTCCTCCCTTCTGTTTTACCCTGATCTACCCTTCTATTTTTGGCTTTTTTTCCCTACCTCGCTGTGTTGTGTTTAGCGCAATTTTGTCAAATATAGCTCATGCGCCATAAAACCTCAAAACAACAAGTATAGTACTCAGCATAAAACAATTTCGATTTTATTCCTTTCAAATTCAGTTATTAAGAACTACCCTTTCATATTTATAGTAATTTATATTGTTTCTTTTTATGCATAATTTTGAAACAATTGATAGTCTAAGTTGAATCATAATCCCAACTAACACCAGAGAAATTAATTCAAATTTTTTTTTTACATATAAAATTATATTTATGCCACTAAAACAGAATTTTGTAGCTCATATCAAACTTAAAAAAAAGGGGAAATCAGTTTGCATTTTACAACATTAAGCATTATTAAACATCACATTATAAAATTCTTTCAGACTTCACACAGTATTCATATTATTTGTCAATCTTAGATCATTATATTACTCGCTTGAGAAGATTTTGTTATACTTTATTTTTAATACAGTAATAATTTTAAATGGTTTGATAATGCAGAAATCAATAGTCACTTCTGTTTTGGCCTTTTTATTAGATTAAACCATTTATTCGCTATTCAATACTCAAATTGAAAATCTAGGTTGTAAGTTTTTAAATTTTTACTAGAATCAATAGAATTTAAACGTTTTCAAGATGAATGTTAATTTTATTAATCGCATTACATATATTTGTATTGTAGATATACTGAACACAACTGTCTGACAGGTAAAATAACAACTTTAAACTTGATTACAATTTATCTTTTAATATTAACTCAGATTAAAAAGAGTAAAAATTATACTATAATAAAATCCAAATTGTTAGGAGACGGGTTCTTAAAATATCTGCAATTATAAGAATTTAGCCACAAATATTGATTATTCGATTTCAAAACAATGCATTAAGCTAACATATTGTACTGCATCGTATGAATTTTAAATACAAGGCAAAAAAAATATCAATGAATTTAAATCTGATCAGTAGAGGAAGATGAGGTTTATAAATTGAACAATATCATCAAAATAACAAGTTAATACGTGTAAAGTCTCAAAATTCTTTATTCAGAATCACTAACAAAACAAAATTTTACATTACTTTCGAATTTATAACATTCATAATAAAAGTTTACAACTTGACAATCAGCAACTATTTTAGTCACATAAAGCCACGTCTAACAACTTATTAATAGATTTTCAAAAAATATTACGTACGTTACAAAAAATAAAACGAAAATACAATATTATCATATTTTTGTTTACGTTACTGCATTTTGAATCTAATTTTAACATATAGAATATTATTTAGATAAATATTCTCTTGGTAGAATATTGAAGTTTTGCTAAGAAACTCATACACATGTGTAGTAAGTCTAGTTTTTTAAGTCATGTTTAGATTAGAGACTAAGAATTTTGATCTTGGATCAAGTATTCTTCACATGGCAAATAAATGCAGATAATGCATGCGTAATCATTACATTGACATTATCTTGGTATTTTGCATGATACAAACGAGATAAATATACATGCAAGAACATTTTTTCATATCCTCAATTTCGTCTCCAATTTTCTACGATTAAACAAATATATATTCATAAATGACATCGGCTTTTAATAGGCATTATAAACTCTTCTTATATATATAAATTAAAAGGCTTTATGTAATTTTAAATATAATTTTGTAGACTTTTGATTTGTAAATGTGTTTTAAAGACTAACGATGTATTGGAAAAAATTATTTTATAATGGATATACGTATATTGATGTATGGTTTTTCTTTGGTTCAACATGAGTCTCATAATAAACAATACTGTTATGAAGTTTTTGGAACAAGTTATAATTTACATAAAATAAGTTTATGGAATTAAGTTAACTGTAAGCGAATTATTAATATACAAACATGTAAAATTAGCATTTTTGTGATACGATCTTTAAAAATCGATTCATTTTTTAACACTAAATACGTATTTAAACTTTTCTGTAATGAAAACTAAATAGATAATTAAGTTTTATGAAAGGAAATTAAAAATTGAGCCATTTAATAGTGTAAACCATAGGATTGATTATTTATTATGATTATTAATTTATTTTGTATTCTTTGTCCCACTTCATTTATTTACTACACTAAGCTTAATTTTATCACTTCATTGAACAAATTTTGCTTCATCCAGCCGTTGCCAAAATCAACACTTGCATCAATTGAATAAAAGTCTAAAAATTAGTTTGGAATATTTAGTACGTGTATAAATGGAACCACGTTTTACCTAAAATGATCTTTGGAATTCCACACAGTACATGTGAAAATAATTCCAAATCTAATTGTTCAGTAACTAAATAGCATAGTAATAGTAGTTCAATAGCTAAATACAATAGTATAGGCATACAAAAACATATGAAGGTACATATGCGTACATGCGCAAAAAAGGAGTCACATAATCAAAACGAGTAGCATTTCTAAGTTAAGATATGAAATAGCGTAAAATAAAATCCATACGTGCCCCATTTTATGTAATGTTTATACTTTTATTTGCCCGAACCTAGTTATCCTAGTAATTAGAAACAATATTATTTGATTTTAAGCATATGCTAAAATACACACTTTATTGTTGAAATAAATTATTCAGTAACTACCCACACTTTTTTGTCACTATCAACTGGTTATATCAGAAAAACTTGCTCTCGCGATGGACAAATTGAATTTGGTAAACCTACAAACGCATTTCTTTAGGTTTTCATAGATTTAGTATAAAAAAAATTTATGTATAACGTTTGAGATGCATTATAAATTTACAGCTTTAGCAACTCGTCACTGCCTTAGCTTAGCTAATTTGAGTAGCACAGACTGCTCTTCTTAACAAGGCGTGAGGTCTCTCCTCCCTGACTAGCGGAAATCATTACGGATATAGGGAAGATCCCAAATCAATTATTGACAGAGGACCCGACAAATACGTATAAGATTTTGCGAAGTGTGAATACTAAACTTTGAATATTTCCAGCCGTCCATGGAGATTGGCAAAGCTTTCGCTCTGTGTTCTTATGTGATAGGAGATAGGTCTCCTTCAGGTTATCCTGTTATCCTTGTCTTGCTCTGTCTAGACTACTTAGTGGTCATTTTGAATCTATCAAAAGCCTTAGGAACTATGTAAAGCTTTTCCACTGTTCTCTCAAGTGCAGCTGCATTCAAACTTCTCCATCTCATACCCTTCCATTGCTTTCATAGGTTCATCTTATTTCCCTTCATAAGTTCGTTCTTGAATCTCAACACTCACGGGCTGATGGAAATGCTTTTTTTACGTGTTATTCAAAAGAGATAAGTAACAGCACAACACATAAACGTATGAATTCAAACATTTACTTGAAAATATAAATAATTCAAAAAAATCAAATAAAAAGTATGTTTTTGATTAAAGAACCGGACAAAACACCGGATGAAGAATTTAATCTGTTATGAGGTAAGTTATTTATTTATGACTACATTTTAGGTAACGTGTTTTAAGTTTAATATCTAAATTTAACGATCAATAATTTTCATTTCTATTTTAAGTGTAAGCTCTTATTTTATAATACAAATGTTTACTCCTGAAAAAAAAATAGAAGCAAAGAGAATATTTGACTTTAAAAAAGGCTGTAACCTATAAAACCCTCAATGACTGAAATTTATATAAAATGGAAATCAATTCCTAAAATCAGATTGAATCAACACCAACAAGAAACTTTCCTTCCTAAAAATTATCATCCAATAGATTCGAACCAAGACATCACACCAATCCTTTCTGCTAAAACCCGCAGTTATACGCGTTCACTCTATGTTTAGAAAGAGAGAAAGACACACATAGAAAGTTCTGTATTCTTATTCTAAACAAGTTGGTTGGGATATCAAAGCGCTTTGAGGTCACAGCATAACGCATTGCTACCTACAGAGATCTTTGCCAAAGGATTTCAGGGAATTGGTCTCACTGATCTATTCACGAAATTAAATTCAATTGAATCTCTTATACAAACTAAATGCAACAACTCTTCTTTTTCTGCGAAAACATCTGCAGCAAGCGTAAATCCGCCGAAGTGTGCAGTAAATTTAAAGGAAACGCTTTGAAAGTAATAAAGGTAATGGTCCTCTTCTTCAAACATCCTGCGCCAGTGTCTAGAACAGGAGTCTCATTGGGGAAAAGTGAACGGTTAACTTGCGATTGCAGGGGGATTTAAGATGCCTTCAATGACCTGTGAGATTTGATGAGCCTGAGAGCTTGCTTTCGCACGCTTCGGTTGACTTGAAAGGTGGCTCTAGGATGATACACGATTTGCACCAATAAATGGTTTATGCTTTTTGTTTTATTAACGCTGTTCGTCAAAATCAGCCAGTTTGAGCTCAGATTCTTTTAACGGACAGCTGACAGAAATTTCGGTGGTGTCAAAACTGTAATCCCCTTGGCACAGAATAAAATTTCAACTCGTTGGGCAGAAAAGTGCTTTTTATGGAGTTCATTTATTTGTAATACGGGCTCATTGATTAACTTTAATGTGTTTGAGAAACTTTAAAGATGAAATGAAGCAAACCACAAAATGTGTTAGTTTTTTCGAATGATAATTATTAATTTGCTGTAATAGTACTCACCATTCCATTTTACATAAATTCTTCTCCAGTCTTTGAATACAAAATGCCGTCCTTTTTATAAAAACAAATATAATGAGCGTTACAACTTCATCCATATACCCTTTACCATCAAAAGACATGTTTTTATTGAGCTTACTTAATGGAAAGATTAATAAATGAAAATTTTTTTTCCTAGGATAACCTTCTTTTTTTATTGGTCAATTATGTTCAGGATTTAACTGTATTTCATTCATCACTTTACGAAACTTTGTTCTACACGAGGTAATTATGACTTTGAGCAGTGACAATAGACGTCCACTTTAAGATATATAAAACATTTATTAATATACCCCTGGGTGCAATTTGACTCATAACACTTAAGACGAAACTCTTACGAGTTACTAGTAATAAACCAGTTCCACTATGATCATTTGTTCCATTTGGTTGATGGTGCACTCTGCAGTAGTGAGACAAAGAGAATGTTTGCATGCTTTTGTGGTTTTATACTTACAAATAAAGTTTAAAGCCGATGGAGTAAATATAAAAACTATTTCACATCGGTTAACTTTTTAACTGATGAGAGAGACATTTAGAATATTTCAGGTTAAGAATATATTATGTGGGTCGTTAGATTATAATAATTTGAAATAATACAAAGGAGAGTCCATAGCATAGGAAGATAATTGCAGCTTTGTTTTAGTGAGGCAGCGTAAAGGCTCAAGTCTGATTTAACCTCAGGAGTTGCCTGTTAGCATTTAGCTGAAATATGGACTGGATTTCACGCCCAGAAAGACAAAGGGAAACTCATTCGCACTAACAAGAATGACAAGGGAATTATTGTTTATTAAAGAAATTATAATTCTTCCCATTAGAAAGAATTATAACGGGGTACTCCTTCCACATTTTAGATTATATTTGTGTCTTTGGAACATCTCCTGGATAAAATTTCAGGGTTTGGAACAGCTCCATATAAGAGTTGGTCATTGTGAGAGGCTGTTGAGAACAGATCTTGTCTGAATCAGAACAAGAACTTGATGATATTTGGAGCAAAATTGATATGCTCAGAAAAATGCTCACGTGTGTATTCTGGATGCGATATGTTCTGGGTCGCACAATATTCTAATTCACCAGAGTATCCACCAATGAGAATGTGAACGTGGCTTATAAAATTACAAAAAAGCATAATAATAATAATCATTATGATGCTCGAGTTAGGAGTAGAGGTAAAGATAGTTACATGCAATATATTTAAAAATACCATGTTTTTGTACTTGTGTGTGTATCGTAGTTTTCCGTCTAAATATAAATTTCCATTTCAAAGTTGAAGCTTGCTTTTATTTTTTTACAAACAACTATACCTGCAATTATGTGATTTGAAAAGCATTAACTTTTGTATCTGGTCTGGGGAAAACATTGACAAACGAAATTAGTAACAACAATAGAAGAAAAAAATAAAACAACTCGAGATATTTCGACATTTCTTGACCTAACTGTGCAACTTCCAATTAGCTATTCATAAATTTATTTTCTTACTAGCAAAATACCCGACCTTACTCGGTTTGAATTGGTTTACTCTATATTGAAGAGATAATCAAAATATATAATGACTTACGTTTTTTGTAGAGTAAAAATTTATTTCAACATCTTTCGCCATCTTTATATTTTCTACAACTTACTTTGGACACAAATCCTACACATGCATATCCATTCATGTAATACATTTCACATACATCGCACAATTGCTGTATGACAAAGCTACAAAATGACGAAAGGTGATACTAAGGTTACTACTATAAAAGACGATTTATAGGAGGATTTGGAATTCCCTTTCTTAAGTTATTTTCATGTTCAACTCAATTAATTAAAATTACGATTTATGGCGAGTGTTCTCGCACTCATAGTCAACAAAACAATATTTTTTTACTTGTGGCACTCTTGCCTCCGGTATGCGACATTGTGAAATTTTGCAATCTTCCCCTGTCATTATTACAACGAATTTTTTAATGTTGGAAAAAGTTCCAGTTTGGATTAATAAAAATAATTATTCTTTCAATAACGGCATTATTCTTTAAATAACGGCATTATTCTTTAAATAACGGCATTATTCTTTCAATAATGGCATAACTACACTTAAAATTTACTGAACATTTATACTGACTTACCTAACATTTTTAAGTCTAATACTTTGTGGTGCTGTTGCGTGTGATGAGAAGGAAAACACATTTATTAAAATAATAAATATTTAAAACAGGAAACAGCGAAGTAAAACAAAATAAAAGATGTCGCAAAAAATTGTTCTAAAGATATTAATTTGTGATTCAATTTTATCTCTTGATCTCGCACAGTTGCCACAACTTACAACTAAAAGTGTACAAAATTTAGAAATGTGAAATTAATTCATAGCGAAAGAACCAGAAAAAAATATCACTGCTCGCGCGATCTTGTTCATTCTCGTTTCATTGAAAAATATCGTCTGTCCCAAATATTCGGAAATCGTTTTCATTGCGCAAAGAATAAAAATAAGACTCGAAATAAATGAAGTATCAGAGATGAAATTCCATTAAAAAAAATATTTTTTTTGAAGAATAATTACTTTTTCAGCAGTAATGGTAAAGCAATCGAAGTAATCGTAATATTCAATAGACATTCCAATTTTTCCAAAACTACCAAATTATGGTTGATTTAAGTATACTTACTCAGGTGTTTTAGCATGAAACTCAACTAAATATAACAATAAAGAAATGTTTAGTATTGCATTCACTAAACTAATAGATAATGTATAAAATAAAATACAATGCAATCAAATATCTGGAATACAATTCATGTGATGTCTACACAAACACACAAACACAAAATCGAGCATAGAACAGAAAGACGGACAGACAGACTTTCGCAACCAATGCCACTCACTAAATGAAGATAAGTACTCACTGTATGCAAATTTTCATGAAAATATCTTAAACCGCGTGGACGTGTATAGGGCACAACATACAGACAGACAGACACCAAACGAGAAAAAGGCGGATTCGGCATCAGGAGGGTCCAAAACGGATAGAAAACTTGAAATGGGTCGAAAATATTGAATGTACAATCAAACACTCCATTCTTATTTATATAGATAATAATTCTAAGACTTACCTTAGATACGATTATTAAAAGACTATATTTAAGAATATATTAACTAATTTTTAACTTATATATATATATATATATATATATATATATATATATTATTTTTAAAAGCAACACAGTTATGGCAAATACAAACAACACTAAAGATTGTTCAGATAATTATTTTTTTAGCTCCATTTAATTCTCTAAAACAAAAAGTATCGATAACATGTTTTTGCTAGTCGTAGTTAACATTATACTTTAAGTAATTGCAGTTAATATTATACTTAAATCAAGGATAATATTATATCTTAAAACTATTTATATCCGTCATATATTACGCCATAATGGATGTAATTATTAAACAAAAGTTAACAACAATTGTGTAATTAATATGTACTATTTTTATGCGCAATCGTACATTTCTTAGATGAACAAATGTATTAAGGCTTGACTTAATGCGTTTTACTCAACAATTTACATTTATATATAGTAAAAATGAAGCTTTCGTAATAAAGTAGTAATTTAAAACTACTTTTGATATGACATGGTTCAAGAAAAATGTGTTTCAGAATAATTTCCAACAACAAAATACTTTTTAGTTTTATGTATACAAATCTCTTCAAAAATAAACTGAAATTTTTTTATAATTATAGTTGTTTTTGAATAGTGAAAGTCGTTTACATTTTTGAATAAATGTTTATTTATGAATCTTAATTCACATGAAACTAAAATAATTTCTCAGTTTTATTTTATGCACTTACTTTTTCAGGAAAAATTACGATTTAACGTCATTGTTAAGGAGTAAAGAATAATAATTAAGAATCGCACAAATTTAGAATAGAAAAGTTCTAACTAGTAAAGAACGAAAAATAAAATTAAGTACAAATAAAATTAAATGGTCACTTATAACCACTTTTATATCATCCTCATGGGCAGAATCAAAATTTTGCTTTGTTTTGAAAATGAACTGTAATTAATGTGCAGCTTTAAATGTAACAAAAATGACAGCTAAGCTGATTTTTATAACAAAATACTGAGTGTTTTTTACTGAAAATGATTAGTTTAAATTAAACTTCAGAAAGACTGATATTTTTAAAAAGTATGTATAGATTATTTTAAACTTTTAAGTAAATAAACATTTTTGTTTTTTTTAATGGTAATCAAACAATATTAAAAACTTAGTTTCTTTAAAACATAATGCCTTAAAAGAGATCAGCAATCATAAAATAGCTTGGAGGCAAATTATGTGCGTGGAATGTATTCTGAGATCATTAGGGTATATATAAATCGAATACCCTTAGATCAATTACTAAGCAAGTTGCTGAAATATTGAAATAGTTGAAACTCTCCTATGTTGTACCTTGACTGGTTGCACTATCGAATCTCAAAATCTATATAAATAAAAATGGAATGTTTGTCATTGAATATTTTCGACCCCTTTCAAGTTTATTTATCAGGTTTCGACCCTTCTGATGTTAAATCGGTGTTTTGCGCGTTTAGTGTCTGTTTGTCCATCGGTCTGCATTTGTGTGTCCGTACTACGTCGAAACGGCTGAATGGTAGATAGCATCGGTTGGTCTGCTTGTCTTACCATTTCACATCTGTTTTTATGTCTATGTGTTTGTACAAGTATCACATAAAATTTATTAAACAAATTTTTATCCGATGTTCTGTATTTAGTAAATCATATATTATTTTAGTGAATACTTTACTTGATTTGTTTTTCTATAATATTTAAACAAGTTTCATATCGAAACATCTGATTAAAAATACTTAAATAGACCATAATTTGATAGTTTTGAAAAAGCTGGAAGGTATAATGTGTATTGCGATTACTTGGATTGTCTTACCTATACTTCTGAAAAAGCTACTATTTCTACAAAAACTATTTTTACGGAAATGAAATTGAAATACTTTTTATTTTGAGCCATATTTTTCTTTGCCAAATCAAAAAAAATTCTGAATGTTTGGGACAAACGATATAAAGAATAAAATATACAGCTCAAAACTTTTCGAAGTATAAATGGTAGCTAATATGGAAACTTTGGTATTTTTATAAATTATTTTTGGCATCCGCAGCTGATTTGATTCAAAAATCGTTTGCTTTCTTAAAAATTATGTGTAATCCGTTAGCTTATATTCCAGGAATCCTTTTTACAATGAAAAATCAGATGCATCCATTGCTTTCCATTCGAAGTTTTTTTATTGATTCAAATTTTGATTGGGGGGGGGGATGTATCTTGGGTTCTTCAATTTGAAGTTTTCGTTGAATAGCTTTAATCAAGGTAAGTAAATGTTTAATTTCCTTTAAAAACATTTGGAGGATCGTATGATAATTTTAAGAAATGATGCTGCTTTTAAATGACATACAAAACATTTATACATATACTCTCAATTATTCTATACATTCTGGATAACATTGGCACATTCTAGATACTTTTCTTTCTCACAAAAAATTTTAATTCTATAAAGATATAAAATGTTAGATTTTATATTTATTTGCCTTTGTTATACTGTGTATTTAAGAAATGTGTACCTTTAGTAGATTGCGTAGTTGTTACATGCGCCGAAGAGTAACTGCAATTTATTAACGAAAACTGAAGTTAGTTATCCAATTCAACCCTAGTAACTCTAGGTAAATTTTCTAACTGGAAATGAATTTTTTTAAACCGATCATATTTAGTGATTATATCTGATCGTTAAACTATATGAATGAATTTTGATTACATGCATTCAATTTATGTTTACATTCCCAAATTAAATAGTGTTTTATAAAGCAATTTATTGTAGTACTTAATTAGATTCCAAGTCAATGGGAAGTTCAACAAGTACCAAATTACTGTCCTCTATCATGGAAGAAATGTTAAAGTACTCCAAACTCCACACAAATTGGTATAATGCAGTTGAAATATTACGTTTAATTTCATTAAGTAAGGTAATTGAAGTCAGAGAAAATCAGGGAAACTTGTGATTTTATGTGAATGTAAGATAAAATCTGGTTTGTGAATAACAAAGGGGGAGTGGCGATATATATTTTTTAGAAGTTCTGACAGGAAAGTAAAGCTTTATTATGCATAACTTTAATTAAAGGTACTCTCAAAACATTCTGAATTTATCTTGACTTATTGGTGATAAAAATGATGAAGATCAATGTAAGCAGGTAATTCAATCATTGTATCTGATATAAACTTATGTAATGAAGAATATAAACCTTTCCTCACTTCATGAAAAGTTATTACAAATCAAATTTTAAACTAAGTATCCAAAAGAAAATTAAATACTTAGATATAATATTATTTTTGATGTAAAACTTTTGAAAAGTTGTCATAAAACTTGAAAATGTGCAGAAATTGCATTAAGAATCTATTCGTACTTAGTATCTCCCTTGATAGCAATCCCCTTTATATTTTAATTTTATTCTACCTTTGAGTAATTAAAAGATAGGCTAACGTTTCGTATAATTACTTTTGTAACTCAGTTTTGAAAGGCTCACAAGGCCTAAAAGGCATCCTGTTTTATTTAGGACATAGTACAGGCGGCGCATGCTAATCACTCTTCAAAAATGAAATAGAATGTTCAAAAACAAATTTAATTTACCCTTACTCTACATATATCACTTCCCCATACGCAATCAAATTAGGGTGGGGGAAATATTTGAATTTCTCCGAAATGAGTTCTAGTTGTGAAAGAATTTGACCGTCCACCTCAGATGAACATGCTGTTTTTTCAATTGAAAAATATCTTAGTGAAAAGACCGATGGTTAAAGTTTTCGAGATCCTGGTGTTTTGGCAATCCTGCACGACATCGCCTGAAATCGCTTCATTCAAGGGTTTTTACACATGGAAGATGTTAAAGTGGCCTAAAACAGTGACTTTAAATCATAGAACATGTTTAAAAGTCCAATTCGTGTCAAACATTAAAAAACTAATTTTTCTATAAATGGACACAATGTTTGCCTTAGATCGACTTAGCAAGACTAATTCATGTCTTTGAAAGATTCTTCGCGATTTACTTCGAGATATGTACTATTTAAACCACCTGGTGGGTTTGACGAGACATCCGGTTCATTACGATCTGATCAGTTTTACTAATGACGAGATATCTCGTCATCAAGATACAGTCAATTTTTTGACAAAGAAATAAAGATCCGGTCAGTTTTTATCTGACGGGGCAATATCTGGTTCATCAAGATCTGGTCAGTTTTGGTAATGAAGAGATTACTCGTCAAGGCAACCACCAGGAAGTTTAAAGTGTAATATGCAATTCATTTCTGTTTTGGTTATTTCCAAAACAACCCAAGACTGCGGACTGGTTGCTAGATTTCAACTCCACCAACTCGTTTGGTACGGGAGAGATTTGTGATCTAATTTGAAGACAATTTTGGGCTTTCCTAAACAACGTGAAAAGACTGGGGTTCTCTACATCTTTCTGTATATACGTGATGCAGTTTTACGACATTTTAGTGTGGCAGAGAAAGTATTGACGATATTTTTTTGAATATAGTCACTATTTGTTAAAAATAATAGATACCTCGAGTCAAAAAATCATAAGATCAGAAATATAATTGCCATTTATGGAATAAATTCAAATTGTTTGTATTGATAATTTATTATTTCTCTACAAACTTATGACAACCTTAACGGTTGTACTCGGTTTCTCTATTGCCTGCTATATTCTCGGTTTTAACCCAGCAGTCTCGATGACAGTGTCCAATCTTCCTTTTTCGATTTTAATGCACTCGTCAAATATCATTATGATGATTAATGTTATCTGGGTGTTACCCAAATTAGTTTCTCCGGATCAGTCAACAATAGTCCCGAAGGGAACAGGTCGGAAACTACTGTTGCATTATTAATCGCTAGAATTTTGAATATCCATTGCATGGCACCTGAGTCTTAAAGTTAAACCAAAGAACAGAATAAATACAAGGACGTGTTACAATTTAAAAAAAATTCCTCGATGGCTTTTTGTTTCTTAAATACAATTGCAATAACTTATTTGCTGTTGCAAATCGCCTTGCATGTGATGATTTTCGGGCCCTATTTTGCCATATCATTACATTAAGAGCTACTTTTAATGGTAAGGCAAATCTAGTACAGGTAATGTTGATCTGTATTTAACTATGAACGACACTATTAGGAAGTTTGGTGTCGATGCGTTTATAAATTTGACAACAGAACCAACAAGTTATGTAGGTTTTCCCAACAGGATCTTAGTTTTTTTACAAGGACCTTATTCTAGCATCATAATGTATAAACAGGGACTTAAAAAGTAGTTTGTACATGTAATAGCTATTAAAACAATTTCAAATGTAGGTACACGTGGTCTTCGAGTATTCTGGTTGTTCCTTTCATTGTGTCGGATTTGTAAATTCTCCATCAGTACCCTATATATAGAAGATGTTGTCGATTAACCGGTATGGTAATTAAGGTGTTAGCAACTGGATCGGAAGGTGCCTGGTTCGAATCCGGGTCAGGGCATGGATGTTTGTAAGCGTATGGTGTAGAGGTAGCTGGTGCACCTTAAATATGTCGTGGCCGAAAGGCCTCACGTTGGGTTAGTGTGGAAGTTTGGAAGAATGTGGTGCCAGCTCAGATGTTGCCTCGTCACCTGACCTAGGTTCAAAATTACGTGGCAATACACCGAATGGCTTTGGCTGGACGGTGGTAACTAGTTGAAAATATCGAAGATGCTGCCCAGCCATTTCCTGATTTTCCAGCTACTCCATTTTGTATGTTGCTAACTCAAGAGTGAATATATAAGAGAAAATCGGATGATGGTACATGGGTATTAGTCATGTTAGAACGTTCTAAGGTAAACTCATGGGTATGTGGCTACTAGTACAGAAATTGGGTTTTAAGTTAGGTTTAATGTTTGACACAAATTTAGCTTCCTTATGGGCAGTTTCTAAGATTGAAAACCATTATCTTGCATAGCTATAACACTACCCATGTGTGAAAATTAACTGGAGTAATTTCTGGTCATCTCTTGGGGGAATTTCAAAACGCCGAAAAGTAAACGGATTGAAAAACTTCAATTATCGGTTTTTCACTAAAATACTATTTGAAAAAAAATTATTAGGTATGTTCTTCTAATGTGGACTTTCCAACTTTTTCATTGTTAGAATTTTTTCTGCCCTACCTTACTGTGTATGTTAGTTTAGGGAGTCATTTGCATTTTGATTAGATCTTATAAGACACGGATTTAAGACATGGTCTCTTACACAGGTAAGTTTTTGTAGAATGGTAGAGCATTTTGTCTACTTCTAAACAGAAATAAAAACTCTCTGATTGAAAGAATTATAATGTTAACAGCTAAAAGTTTGTAGATAATTCATTTTTCTTTTAATGATTTTTTTATTTATTAAGATTTTTAAATTGGTGGTATATTATTATAAGCTAAGATGAATTTATATATTAATTTTTATATTTTTAGAAACGATTTTGTGAACGAAAAATCTTGGAATAAAAATAATTTTTGTAAACGAACTTGAATTTATCTGACATAAGTATACTTAAATGAAATCTGTTAAAATGTTTTACACAAAATTTACAATAAATTAGAAATAATTATGAATGTTTGTATGAACAAATTTTTTGGTATCAATTATGTACATTATTGAAGAACTTAAGCTACTTTTTTCTTTTAAAACCTTAAGGGTAAAATACTGGCAATAGTGTTACAAAATAATAACACGTATTACGAATGTTAACTCTTGAATGGTTTAAAATGTATACGCATCAATTATAATAAATAAAAACATATGAACGAAAGTGTCATGAGAGTTATTCTACGAGTTATGCCAATATTATACGTTAGAGATATCTCACCCACTGGTTTTCATGAAGTACAATCACATTCCCATATCAGCTATTAATTTTATACTACATAATGATTACTATTAAATACATGAGCACACATTAATACTACTTTAAAAGTGCGTCTGTGTTTTTGTGTTTATTGCTAATTGCACACTTCGAAATTAACAAATAGTAGTAAGTTTAATTATATACAAATATTGACGACCAGCTACAGGCTCAAGCCCAACAAGGCTGGTCCTTTGTTTATGAATTCTCCAATTCCCACTGACTATCCAATTGTGTCTTAAATTCGTACACTCCCTTTGAATTAACAAAATTTTCTGGCAACGCGTCCCAACTGTCTACTACCCTATTAAAGTAGTAGTTTTTCCTTAAATCCCGATTAAAATGTGTCTTAATCACTTTATACCCATGACCCCTTGTTCTGTTATCCCTATTGAAATTTAAGCCCTCTGTGTCCCCTTGTTTTACAAACTTGAAAAGCTGAATCAAATCCCCCCTCCTTCTTCTTCTTTCCAGTGGAGAGAAGAAGAAGGAGGGGGGATTTAGAGAGGATAGAGTGGTAAGTTTGATTATATTTTAAATAACAAATTATGTAATTCAAATTTTTAGTTTTAATGGTACAGTAGACTTTGAAAATGTTAGTTGGTTTGGAATAAGTCTAGGTGAAATGTTTGATAACTCCTGAAATTAGTTTAAGTAATTTAAGAGTTCATTCGGGTATATTTTTAACCACTGATATTCATGGAAAATATGCGTTTATTCTACTCATTGAATTTGTAATTGATTATAGTACAATACTTGGTTGTTTACACAAATGGGTGTATACACATCATAAAGTGTTAGGGGACAGTAGGCTTTCAAACTCACCAAATCGATTGTACAATTGATTTGTTTTAATTTTAGCATTAAAATTAATTGATATCAAACTCTGGATAGCAATCTGAATTTTTCAAATACTATATACTTTTCAATGGAGGTACAAATCGAACATCGATGATACAATAGTAAAAGTCTACCAAAAAATGCGTTTTTTAACCAATCAAAGATTTTTGGGTAATCCTGGAAAAGTATAACTATATCTGAGTGCAAATAAGATTTAAAAAAAAAACTCATCACATTCTACAAAATTTTAAAATTTTTGTTAAAAATGTTGCTAAACATCCTCTTTTTCGGCATTTTTTAGGTGTTCCAGTACAACTCTTTTTGCTTTACAATTGAGTTCAAATAACTTACCAAATGGAGATAGTTTGTTAATAAACAATTCTGTCAGTAAAAATTTTGACAATAAATGGAAACCTAATAATTTTTTGCTACTTCATCAAAACTTTTTACCATGTATTATGTAAAAACTTCTGAACGACAAACATTTTTAGTCTCCTTATATGTAAAGGGTTTTGGTGGAAAACAGTTTGAAAATTTTATAATTACCGTAAAATAACTGCTAAAGGATTCCTTTTTTTTAAAGTTCTCCCCTTTAAATTGCTTAGAGGTATCAAATTAATTATTTAAGTTTTACGTACTGTAAGAACTCTTTATGTGGCACATGTTCAAAAGATGTGTGTTTGTGTTTGGCATATCACCATTTCTTAACATTAAAAATCATAAAAGTAATATGTTTCATGATTAAGCATTAAGGGTAAGTTACAAAATAAGTATACAGAAGTCCCTACAGAAAGTATATTTTGATTGACCAAACAAGAGATAACAAAAGGCGATAGATTGCACCCCAGAAAAAAATCTTCAAATTTATTAAAATCTTCGTTAAAAACCAATAATTTTTTAAGACGGGCATTTACGAATTTTTTTTTAGTTAATTTTTAGTTTCACACCAACAGTGAATTCATAAATCATATCGAGGTATCTTGACATAGAAAAAAAATGAAGCACAGAAAACGATAATATGATTCTAAAATCTAATTGCTGTAACTTTCATCAGTCGGTAAAAAAATCTTCCCTAACATATCTAGATGTGTTGAATCAGGTAGTTAAGTCTCCATTTTACTTTTGGAATGCATGATTGAAACGTAATATTCATTATTCCTCATTTTGCAAATATATGTTCGGCTGTATCACAATACAGACTATACTAACCAGATTCCGAAATTATACTCTACATGTTAATTGAGGGCTATTAGGGGTCATTTGGACTGTTAATAAAAATGATTTTAGGAGATTAATAGTTATATTAGTAGAAATTATATCTGTGACTATCATCGAGAGACAAACCCTACACATTAGATTCATAGATTCGGATACACTGCAGAAGTCTTCATTTTACTTTTGGACTACCACGACCGAATCGTAGCATTCATTATTCCTCCTATTGAAAATAAATTCAGCTATATCACGATATAGATAATACTGACCGGATTACGAAATTATGCTCTACATGAAGTCGTATAGAGGAAGTTTTGACTGTTAACAACAAGGGTTTTGCGAGAATAGTTATTTTTATAAAATTTATGTTCTGTTTATCATGTAGAAACAAGTCAGACACATTTGGGGGGGGGGGGGTTCATAGATTCAGATACACTACACAGATCAGCCTCCATTTTCCTTTTGGACTACCATGATCGAAATTCATTATTCCTCATTTTACAAATATATCCGATTGCATCTCAATATACATTGTACCAACCAGATTCCAAAATTATGCTCTAGATGTTAGATGATAGTGATTAGGTGTGTTTGGTACTGTTAATGAAAATGGTTTTATGAGAATAATATTTATTTTTATGAAATTATAGTCTGCCACTATATGTGGAGATACGTTTGATTCAAGGATTCAGATACACTACAGTAGAACCACCGTGCTCATTACCCTAAGTAACTCATACCCGAATTCTGCACTTTGGGATGGAGGGGTTGTAAATTATTTTCTTATTTATTCTCCAACTTAAAGGAAAAAGGATGTCGCAGAGGAGAGAGATGGAATGCGCACGCACTCATGCAGGGGCGCTGCCATCGAAATCTCTATCGGATCCCCCCTTCTTTCACTCTATATTTTTGCTCTTGTTTTTTTTTTATGGAGACATCCTCCTTACCCAATCCTCTTTAATTCGGCTCACGGCGACTTATTCCCTTGCCCAGTATTCGGCGCCCGCTTTCGGATGCAGGGGCTGAAAAAGTCCGAGGCGGGGGGGGGGGGGCGGACGGGATGGAAGAAGATGGAGAGGGAAGGGGCGTGGAGGATGGGATGGGAGCCGCGTCCTTCAAACGACCCTAGATACGTGAGCGAGCAGCACGGAATGTTCCCCCGCGTTATAGAACTCATTCTTCTGAGGTGGGCCCCCTTTTGGTTTTCGGCTCTCCCATCGAATTCTCAGATCCCTTTGACTGGAGACGTACCTGTCTTCCCGAGGAATGCTCATTCTGTTTTGGATGTTGATCACACAGCCATTGATACTAATAAAATAGTTATATTTACTCCTGATTTGGGAAATATAAACACCTAATTCGGAAGCAATTTTGTTTCACCAGCGTGATGAAGGTTATATATAAATACATAAATGCTGTTCAGTGAGTAGTATCGGGCAAATTCTAAAAAGTATTTGTTTATTTTAACATTAGAACTGATTTCTTAGATAAAAAACTAAACATCAAATAAACAGAAAGGATTAGCTATGTATACAACTTTTGATATACGTAGTAATATAACAGAGTAAACTGTATCTGTAATAAATCGGGTCTGGGGATAAAATTTCATCACAGAAAGCAATGTTCAGGGATTATAAGCATCTCATGACAAGTTCGAGATTTCTTCACTTTAAGCTTATCTCAATTTGATATTCAATGAGTTGTGGTCAGTTTAACAACACAGTTGCTACAGATAAGTTCAAGGAAGGCTACTCAGCATTCTTGCCAAGATTGAGTCGTTGGAAAGCAAGGGCCATTCACAGTTGCGAGAAGCGTTTGTCGCGGCCGGTGGATCGAAAGGTACACATTTAGGGGGTATACGATTCCACACAGTGAGTGGGAGGGTGGTTTCTCCTCGTGAGAGATGGAGAGAGAGAGAAAGAGTGAGAGAGAGAGAAGGATACTTACTTCGCAGTCGTCGCAGGTCCAGGAGACGGAGTTTGCGTTTTCACAGTCGTACCTGTCGAGCAGTTGTCGGAAGCGGCAGGCCGCCTCTCTCGCCTTATTGTCCTGTTCCCGCAGGTGGTCCAGGGCCCTGGAGTCGCAGGTGTCCCCCTTTCGGAACAGGCCGGCCAGCTCGTAGGTGTCGCAGAAGCGGAGGCGCACGTTCCGCCCTTGGGTCCCGCACGCGTCCCAGGGCCCCACGTCCTCGTCCAGGTAAAGGCACTGGCTGAAGGTCCTGAAGGGCGGCGAGCGGGCGTCGGCGGAGCAGCAGAGCAGCAGCACGATCAGAGCAGCGAGACACTCGGTGCGATGACTCCCATGCTCAAATCTCATAGTTCATTGGAATAGGAACTAGGGGCAGGGGAGCGGGGAGCGTAGTCCGGATCGGGGCACCCGACCACATAGCAGGCGGGGGCCCCGGCTAGCGGCGGCCGCCGGGGGGGCCCCCCACCCGCGCGACCGCCTCCTGGGGTCTTGTGCAGAGCCGAGAGGCGATCATGCTCTAGGTTGGAGAAGATGGCCCGCCATCTTGGATGGGGGTCGAAGCTGGCGGTGCCCGAAGAGCGGAGGGCGCATGCCCCTCCCGGTCGTGGCGGCCCTCTCTCAGGGGCCCCCTCGTCTCTCCTGGCCTCGCGGATCCATGGGAAGCCTCTCAAGATGGCGATCGCGTTCCCGATTATTTCCCCCGACGAGTGAGTTCTCTTCTCTTCGCCGGACGACAGAGAGCTGCTTCTCTCGGCTCCTCTGGGCGGCGCACGCGCACACAGCGCACGCAGCAGTGCAGAGGATGCGGATCGACCCGTTCCCTACCAGCGCCTCGGAACGTCCACCCCTGCTCCGCGGGACGTGGTCGCTGCGACCTTTTGACCCACACGCCGAAAACAAAGTCCCACCCACTTGGGGATGCCCTACGCCACCACCCCACATGCCTCCCCACGTATCACGTGGATTGGAACACCTAATTACCGTACGGCACCTACACCTCAATGAAATCATCCCTTTCCCCCACTTCGAACACAAAGAAAGAAACTTTTGATTCGGGGGGGGGGGGGGGATACTAATCATTCACTTGCTCAAGAACGCTCTCTAGGATGAGAATTAAAGTAGAGGGAACGAAACTACCCCCTATTAAAAATATGTTATCGGATTGATAGATCCTGTAGAAGTGCGTTTTTAATTAACACGTTTGGCCGGGTGAAGTGAGTAAAAAATTTTAAAGAACAAGTTATACTTTTAGGTGCAATAAAAATATCACAAAGATTCAGTGGTATTTTTAACCGATCCTATTAATTTAAATTCATTGTTTTGTATTTAACAAGGTTTTGGATATAGATTTATGACACAAAAATCGGTTGGTTGTTTAATGTCAAACTGGAACAATACACGGGCTATTGGCGAATGTCCAGGATCATACCGAATGGAAAGATCGAGAACAACACCTCGCAATTTTGAACCACGGTCAGATAATTAGGTCTGCTCCTAAATTGGCACCCTGCTATACAAACATAACACAAGAGCCGGATTGGCTATGGAACCAAGCATACAGTAATAAAAAAATATATAAGTGCATCATAGCATATATAAGATTTATTAATTTTTAAATAAAGTTTTTATAAGTAATGTTTAAAAGAAGTGAAAATAGGTTTAATGCGGATCATGTGTTAGAGGTAGGTAAGTAAGTAGGGGAATTTACGTACATATACAAGGAAAGTTTGTGACACAGAAATAGTCCGTTGTGTCGCTACAGTTTGACGTTAATTAAATACCTACCTACAAACTTATCTACCTTATGACACAGAAGAGAGCAATAAACCCAGAGAGGAATGGAATCTGCGTCCCTTAAATTTTGCAAATTACTAGCGAAGTGAGCAAACGCAAAGACTCACGGCCACCCCTGTTGAAGTACGATGTGTATGTTACGAATTGTGGCGTGGAGTTTTTTGCGTCCTCACTCTGTGTGGGGTGTGGTCTATTTCGAATTACCACTTATAGGTAACAGTCAGGTAATATTCCTTCTTCACAGACACTAGGTTTTCTAGAAAGTTGTTGAATGTAGATCGCGATAGAGCAACACAGCAGGCTATTGAGCAATCCTGGTTTTCAAAAAAATTACTTTGATCTTCAGATTACTTCCGGATTTTTGTATTTTTGGCCATGAAGGTCCCAGTGTCCATGCCTTTGTTTGGGAGTGAATTTTAGTTCAGTTGGCACAAGATTTAATCTCTAATAATGATTTTTCATGAAACCAGGCTCAACATAGACGGATTCCAGCTTGTCTCGTGCATTGGTCATTATCGATGGAGAAACAATAATGACGATTACAGAATTCATGTGTACATATAACGGCTTCATAGTAGCACATATAACGCTAAGTGCTACATGATCTAGAAAAAAAGTCACACAAGCAGTAGGATCCAAGTTGTACAGCTAGAAAGCGCATTAAAAAGGCCTTATTCTTATGCCTCGTATGAGAGACATTTTCCGTCAAGCAAAATGTAGATGACGATAGTGTTTCGGTGACAAAACGTATTTCCTGTATATATTCCGAAGGTGATGTTAATACGTAAGAATTCCGAAATGATATATCGTAGTTAATGAATCGATGCCACTTCGATGAAAAGCCATACGTGAAAAACAACATTTTTTTCGTATCCTTGCTTTTAGTATCATGTAAGAGCATTTTGTTAACAGAAGTACAATCTCCGTTTAATGTCAGACTTGCTTATTTATGTGACGTCATTGATACACAACAGGCTATTCGTGACGGCAAGAGATCAACCCCCGAAGAGAAAAATCCGAGGTAGGTAGGTATTTTAATTAACGTCGTATTGGAGCAATACAACAGACTATTGAACCGGGATCTATCCCAAAGGAAGAAATCCGGACAACACCATGTAATTTTGAACCACGGTCAGATGACGCAGTCAATCTCTAAGCTGGCACCCCACTCTCCAAATTTCCACAACATATCAACATGGGTACATTTGATGCCACGGCAGATATAACCTGTACCAGCGTCTGTGTACACAACGCTCTTTGGTTGGATTGAGGATGGGTGAAATGTTTTGACTTGTTTAAATTTTTAAGGGGACAAATTTTGAACTAAAAATGTAAAGTAGTTTTATTTTTGTGACCGTAGGTTGGATATTTTATATAGCCGTGTCGGTTAATACTGGGATCTCTCTAACACCAACCTCCCGGACGGTCTTTGGTCGGATCTAGTTTCAAATTCGCAACCCTCTGGCTGATAATCTGTGACTCTACCAGCTGGTCTTCCTTGTATAAGTGTACTACACAAACATAGGCGCCCATCAACATTTTGCTTCTCAGAAGACGGTACAATAAAGACGGTTCAATACAGTTGGCAAATCTACGGTTTTACAAAAAAATAAGTATATAAAAGTGGTTGATTAAATCGGGGTTGATAGGTTCGATTCCAACCGGGGTGTATTTTCACTCTTCTGTGTCAGTAAAGCATTCCTTGTGTATGTATGTTCATTAACTTGACATAGTATATATATACACTACTACCCTACAATGATGGACCAGACAGCAAGATGTGATGGTATAAGGAAAATACTGCATGCTTTAATAGGGGGATGGTCCCCTACGGGCTGCAATTACACTAGCAACCCTTCTGGCCATACTTTCAACAAGGGTTTGAAACACAACAGCGGGTATTTGTGCCCATTCATGCTGCAAGAATGTCGCCAGCTGAGCTGTAGATTTCGGGCGTGGTTCCCTGGTCCGTAAGCGTCGCTCTAACTCGTCCTACAAATGTTCTATGGGGTTTAGGTCGGTACCCTGAGAAAACCAGGGAAGACGTTTTACATCATAATCTTGATACCACTGCTTGACAGAGGTTGCAACATGACATGGAGCGTTATCGTCGTGGAAGTAACATCCGACCATTCCATAAAATTGCCAGAGCGCAGGAAGAACCTGATTGTCCAAAATGTTCATGTAGGCGTTGGCGTTCAATTTACCACGGACAACATGCAAAGTTCTCAGGCCATACCACGAAAGACACTCTCAAACAAGTAATCGAATTTTATGCAATTCCGCCTGGTGTCCGGTCCATTATATATATGATAAAATCCCACATGTTTGATCCACTTCCTTGACGATCTATATTTTACATAAAATGTAGTTAGTTCACACTTAAAAGCATTATGGCCTTTTCTACACACAGAGAGACGACTACAAAACCTCCATCATATTTGACGAAGGATTTCAGACTGAGAATTTAGCTCTTAGATGAGCTTTCTTCTGAGTAACCTTTCTTATTAGATACAGTTATTATTAGATACAATTTTTGTCTCATTAGTAAAGATCCGTTACTGCATGACAAGTCGTTTGCTAATTGAATTTTGCTGATATTAAACGTTTCCTCTTATTGATGTAGGGTTTTCGTCTAGTTATTCTTCCATTCCATCCATATTTTCTGATTCTTAGCAGAATACCTTTTCTTTCTCAAAAACTTAAAATCTTCATCAGCAAGTTTAGGAACACACATTGAACTCTGCATTGTTTCTTTTGTATTCCTTACGATCCAACTTTCATCCACATCATTGAAATATGTGATGGCTTTCATTCGTCGTTCTTGCATTTTTTGTTATTATTTTTAAATTTTGTTATGACTTTGAATGATAGACTCATATATACAATTTTGTTTACTTTTCAACACTTTTTAAAATGTATAATGAAATTTAAGAAACTTTCGGGTATCAATACTAGTATGACCACAAACCGTGAACGAAGAACTTATAACAGGAATAATTATTTAATAAACAAATAATTTAATAAAATTCTTATACGCTGTTATTAGCTCTATGCTTACAAATGTCACAACTCAATAGTAGACCAACATAGAGGAATTCTAAAAGAAAAAGGCTACTATCTGCTTTTCGTTGAGAAAAAAGTGTTTTTTCTATTCATTTCTCATAAAAAAATGTTCATAAAACTGAATAATAGCATTAAAAAGTGCAATTATCAACCATCGTGATTTTTAAAATACTCTTGATTGTTCCGAGTGTAATTGTTTTAATAAATTTCACTCCGGTGTCCGATTTTCACTTTAACTAATTATAGATATCGTATCAACAATGGATATGATAGGGACTGTAAACAAAAACCAGATGGTCAGTACAATACTTATACTGTCCAAATGCTCTGGCATGATACGTATCGGGGTTACCTTAAAACGTCAAGCATTTATTGTAATTGGTGTCCACCAATCAATAACCAAAAATCAATTTGGAATTCATTCTTTGGAAGTTTTATTGACTAAGTGCTGAATTTGTATTCGGTAATTTGGTAATTTTTTTAATTAACGGCGTACTAGAGTAACACAACGGGCTATTGACGACGGTCCGGGATCAATTCCGCTAGAGAAAGATCCGAGGACAACACCACGTAATTTTGAACAGCCAAATTGCATTCGGTAATGGTAATGGTAATTTTTGTTAACGTCGTACTAGAGCAACACAATGGGCTATTGACGACGGTCCGGGATCAACCCCTTTAAGGGAAAGATCCGAGGATAACACCTCGTAATTTCAGTACTATATCAGTTGGTCGGCGAAATTGCATTCGGAAACAAACCAAGTAGCGTCACGTTCTGAAAACGCATATACTATACTACGTTATACGTACGTGTAAATCACAACCGTTACATTTAACATGACAGAAAAAAATCTCTCGTATTGAAATATTTGTCTCAAGGAACAAACTAATTGGATTTTGTGTATACTGCTATAAATAACTTTCATTTCAGAAATATTTTTACTTTGCTGGATTTTCCAAAAAATTCTAATAAAGAGCTTCTAATTTTGGAATCTATTCTGCAAACCTGAAACCTCTCTATTAAAAGTTTAACAAGATTTTAACTTATCCAGACCCTATACCTCTTCCTAAAAGGTTGACTAAAACATTCCTAAATTTAGGCTGGCTTCATTATTCCTCAAAACAAACGAGATCCATAGTAAGCGGAGATGTGAAGAAACTATCTTCAATAATGATATAAATATCGCCAAACTCAGCAACGTGATTTCATTTCGATAAGGGGGAGGGACTATTTCAGAAGTATTTTTACTTCAGTTAAATAATTGGACCTCATCACATTTTTGAAAATTAATTAGTAAGTCCGTACTTTATATATAGAGACCCGACTGAATTTTAAGAGAGAAAGCGATTATTGTAAGAATAAAAAAGTTGACTGGGGGTATGTTCAAATCATTCTTCGTGATAACGTTTACACGAAATATTTATACGTAAAATGGGTTCCCGGGAGTAGGAAGTGCTTAAGACGCAGAACAAAGTCTTTGCAGAACAATTTTTTCTTAATTGTATCAAAATTTTGGCCGATTTTTTTTCAATCATAAGTTACGATGTTCTACAGTGCAAAGCGCGCTCTTTACCATTTTTTATTTTCTAGCTACGGAACAATCTCCCTACACCGCTCAAATTACCACAAACACTTTATAAATAACACATCTTCTACGTCAATGACAAAATATTTAACTTCAAACGTTATCGACAGAATTGCAAATTCTGAAAGTATGCCTTGGTTTTAAATAAAGTTAATTAATTTTTATGTGTTTTATTATAAATATGTAATACATATTTAGCCGATAATTGTGTTTTACTTCTGGTTTTTTTTAATTTAAGTTTTCAAAAATGCCTGCCGAACAATTGCAATTGCTTGTAGTTGTGTTGCAGAACACTGAATATAATTCTGCACCCGAACATGGGTTAAGCTATTATCTATCTATATATATAATTCTCTTACGTGGCACGCAAAAAAGACGTTATTTGTAATCGCGTTTTGGCAACACTGTACGATTGTTTGTTTATCGCAAAGTCTCGCGCATCGATTGAATTTATAGCGTTATCGGATGAAATTTTATTGAAAAAAAAGGAAATTTTAATGAGCTGTTGTAGTTAGTTTATAATAGAAATCAAAGAAAGCGGAGGATCTTTTCAGGGCCATTTAAAAAACGGTCCTTTTCAGGGCCAACAATTATAGTTCAACAAGATGCTTGCACTACAACTTTTGGCAACAAACTCAATGAAAAAGTGTGGGTCGTTTGAGTGCTGGGAAAATGTACACACAAACAACATGCTGGGTATTCAATTTCCAAAGCGCTCACATTTCGAGTCAAAATTTGCACAAAGTTTTCATTTGAATTCTGATTTTAGAGATACTGTATATATTTTTTCTGTAATACAGCAAATTTAGATTTGAAAAACATTTTTTTGGTAACATATTTTGTAAACAGTCCCTTCTGCTAGGACACATGTCTTCATTGAGGCGAGCGAAGCGAGTATAGGTTCGCGCAGCGAACCAATGAGGACTGCGAAGCAATCCTCCGGGGGTTGGCGAGCGTTAGCGAGCAGGGGGCAGGCCCCCTAGTATATACAATTCTCTTACGTGGCACGCAAAAAAGACGTTATTCGTTATCGCGTTTTGGCAACACTGTACGATTGTTTGTTTACCACGAAGCCTCGCGCATCAATTGAATTTATAGCGTTATCGGATAAAGTTTTATTTAAAAAAAATGAATTAGTCAAGCTGTTGCAGGTTACAAACGACATACAGGGTATTCGATTTCAAAGCAGCGCTCACATTTCAAGTCAAAATTTGCTTAAAGTTTTCATTTGAATTCCTTCGAGTTCTGATTCCCAGAGGTACTGTATAATTTTTCTGTAGTACAACAAATTTATATTTGAAAAATATTTTTTTTGGAATATCATATTTTGTAAACAATGTCTTCATTGATGCGAGCGAAGTGAGCAAGGTTCGAGCAGTGAATCAATTAGGATTGCAAAGCAATCCTCCGGGGGTTGACGAGCGCCAGCGAGCAGGGGGCGGGGCCCCCTAGTACGGATATAATTTTCCAAGCATTAAACAGTGAAGATAGCTTAATACATTGGTGGAGTGGTCGTTCACGGTAAGAAGGCTACAAACGTCTTACCGTTAACGACCACTCCACCAATACATTTTTCAATTATCTATGAATTATTTAAATTAATGACAACGGTTAATACATGATGGGATTTTTACTGAACTTCTATCCGGTATCATTAAGCTACTTAGTAATTGTAGATTTCGAAGTAAAGCCAGCCTACATCGTATCTTTTTCGAGTGTGTTTTCTGATTTAACATATACTTTGAAACTAGGTTGGCGTCTGACGAGGATAAAATCATCATCAAGTAAAAGACCGAGTAGATTTCTGGAGATTGAAAATTAATTTGATTCCGAAAGAGAAAATAAATATTAAGTATTGTTCACTAAAAGTAATCCATAAAAATGTCACTGTGTTCTAATTTATCATCGAAATACTTAATACACTTTTATCTGATTTGAATGGTGAGATTTTAAACATTTTTCATGGTAGATTTTTAAAGTTCTTATATTTTGCACATACAGGTTTCCAATCATTCAACAAATTGTTCAAGGTAATATGTTTTTATTTTTACAGAAGTTATGAAATTACTGCTGATGATAAAATATTAAATAGATATTGGTATAAGGAAGATGTAAGACTGAGTTGAAGAGTTTTGACTTTTCTGGGAGAAACTTTTCACTAAATCTAATGTTTGGTAAAAACATTCTTGTAGTGTAGTCGATTCTTTCACAATGCAGAATAATAGATTGTTTACCGTATTGTTAAAAACCACATTGTTAAAAATATTTGTTAAAAACCGCATTAAAAAATATATTTTTTGTTCCTAGCTTTTTCTGTTAACCTAAATGTAGGTGGCGATAGTGGTTTTACAATGGAACGTGCTTTTTGTGCGTATTCTAGACATGTCTTCAGTTGTTTTTCAAATAGGATTTCAGAACGCTGAAAGTAAAAATTCAAAAGAATCAACTCCCAATTGATATACGATAGTTTATGGGTCAACTTCACATAGATCAAACTCCAAACGTGAAGAAGGACACTTATATGATATCCCATCTATGTAGCATGCAAGAGCATTTGGGTAACAGGAGGTAAAGTCTCCGTTTTTTGTCTTGTTTATTTGTTTAGACTGAAAATCCTCCTCACTAATACTTTGAAATAGTAATGAAAACCTGATCAGACGGTAGCACTCTGGAATTCTGAAAAGCTCTTTCCAAATATCATTCATTATTATACGCCAGTTAAAATAAATTCAGTTTCATTTATTAATTTATTAAACGACATTGATACATTTGCCTCCAAAATAATTTAACTAAGGAAATAATTCAAGCAAAATTTATTCAATGTACATAAAACGAAATGTATACGAAATTCCACCCTAGTTCTTTAACTAACTCTGTGATTTTCTTGAAACTTTATTTTCACATTGTTGATTTATTTCTTTTCAAATCCTGTCAAAGCTCAGTTATTTTTTAAATGACAATAAATTACTGGATTTCGTGTCAATAACTTGAGATTATACCATGTTTCATAGTCCATTCTTTACAGTAAATGTGAAATAAGCATGAATTGTTGTTATTATGAGGTTAATTTTTGATTCATGTTATGTCTTGTTTTATTTGATTTATCGGAAACGTACAATATCAATCGTATTTATAGCTAAAATCAACTGAAAACTTACACTATTATGATATATTTTCCCTTCCCTTACACGAAATTGGAAACTCAACAGGTTGCAGGCGAGGAATAACTTTGTATCCCACGAGACTGCTACCAGCAAGTACATCTTAAAAGTGACTTTGTACTTCTGCGCATGCGCTTGGTTTCAGCACCACAGCAGAAGTGATGTAATCTTGAGTGAAACCATTAAGCGAAAACATAAAGAAAAGAACCCTTGAAAGCAGTCAACTCAAGTTTCTGGGGAGATAAATAAAACGAACCGATCGATTTTTGTCTCCAAAATTTTCCACTGGAAAGCATGCCTCCTTTTGTAAGCTTTCCATCCGAACTAGCAATCTGCAGTTGAGCCGAGTTAAATCAGTGTTTGCTTGCAGTTGATTTTCTAGAAACGATATACGAGAATAGTATAGCTAAAATAATTTACCCTAAATGTCAAACAATCTAAAATGGATGTGCTTTGCTTGTCGCTCCAGTCCTCTTGCTACACGATGGCTGATTCTCCCAGAACTTACGATTTAAAGTCTATTTCTGAACAATTATGAAAGTCCAAGTCTAAAAATTTAATCCATCTTACTTAACCACAAGGCCAAAGCAATACTCAACTACACACAGAAGTTCTCTCTCATTTATTTAAATTTGTATACGTATAGTATATTTGGAAATGGCGGGTGCAGATATTATTAAATGTGATGGAATTGCTTTTGCCCCACAACTAAATAACCACTTCGATTGGTTAAAAGAATCTCGGGAAAGATTTCGTTGGCGATTCATTACGGTGTTGAGTTGTTGCAATCACGCAGTGAAGGCTCAAATTTAAAGAATGGATACAATGACTCAAAAAAAAAATAACATGGTCACAACAAATATTCAAATATTTAAATTAAAAATCAGCAACTGTTACACCAAAACTAAACGTTTTTTTTCATTTCCATTCGGTAGTTTAGAACTTCACTAAATGAGCTACGAAGCTTAAGATGAAATTAAAATAATAAACAAATATAATATTTTACACTTTTTGTATTCACAGTGAAAACACAGGTAAAAAATGGGTCCTAACACAGTGAAAACACAGGACACAAATATGGGTCCTAAACAATTGCAGACTTCTTTCTATCTTAGAAAAATTATATTTCTCTGGAATGGCGGAAAATCTAAGGATAGTGTAAAATGATGAATGTCAATACCATGTAGTAGACTTGCTTCACTCTACATTTTCCTCAAATTTCGTCAGATTCGTAATATTATTTTCAAGTTCTAGATGACAAATTTAATTGGAAACTTATCATCGACAAATCAGTCAAAGTACGTCAGTGAATGTGACTAAGTGTATCTTTCCCTTTACCATGAAGAATATTCCTTAGATCATTAAAACTAAACAAGATAAATTGACTTTAAAAGCCCAAACGGATGTTTAAAAAGTCCTTTAATGCTATACTCGTAAGAAATTCAACATTCATGTTCGAGTATCTGGATAAAAGTCAAACACAAATAAAGAAAATCAATGGATTTCACAGAAATTAAGGAATTTTTAAGGGGTCTGAATTTATCAGCTTCATGAATTGTTTAATTAGATTATATTTAAAGATGAATCTGAATTTAATATCTTTTAAGTGAGCCCAATTCTGAGGATGAACTGGACTCTTTTTCCACAAAGGATGAAATTAACGTATTTAAATATTTTAAAAGTTAAAAGGAAGTGTGAAAATGGGTATATTGTCACATTTTAAACTTGCCCAAGATTAAGTTCCAACATATAGGTACGTTTTTGGATAAAAGAATTTGCACACTGCATATTTTTCAGAAAAAGTGTGATTTATTATTCTATTTAGTAACGGGTAGGCCCTCCTTTTGCTTGTATTACAGTTGTAACACGTCGAGGCATACTTTCCACAAGTTCTCTATAAGTATGAGCAGGAAAGGCTTGCCATGCCTCTTGCAAGGCTGTGAGAAGAGATTGTTGTGAAGATAGGCGTGGGTGGCGGTGACGTACTCGTCGCTCCAGTTTGTCCTACTAGTGCTCGATCAGGTTGAGATCGGGCCGCTGATCAGGCCAGTCAAGCAATTTCACCTCATTTTTAGAAAGCCAGTCCAGCACACGTTTTGCAGTATAACATGGAACTCGATCCTGTTGGAATAAACAACCATCCTCGCTGTAGTACTGCTATAGTGCATGATCGAATCATGCAGAACGTCGAGGTACACGTCAGCGTTAATGATATCAGGTACATAAAACAATGGGCAGAGTCCTAACAAAGAAAAACAACCCAATATTAAGATGGATCCTTAGTGTGAATATAATCCAATATGACTATTTAAGCACAAGCACGGGAAGAGCCGGGTAAACTCGGACATTTCCAAATGCATGGGAAGAGCAAATGCACCCCTGGTAAATATGAATGTATACCTAATCTAATGAGTTAATGATAATTTTAGTAAAAGACGTAGATATCCTCTTTATATATTTATAACCATACACTCACTGGAGCAGATTTCTTGATAAAGAGAAATTTATCAATCAAAAGAATTTTAGCTATAAAATGTTATCGGAAAAATATTCTTTTTGAAAGTGAAATAAGTCCATTTCTAATAATAATAATAGTTAAAGCAACTTTATAATTGTAATTATTGTTGATTGTTACGACTTCAGTGTGCACTGTCCTTTAGCGTATATTGACTAGTGCCGTAAAAACAACATCGTAAACAAGATAACTGTATTATTGCCATGACGTTTGTGGTGAGAAATTAATTTCATTGATTTTGTTTAGTATTCTTTCGCAAGTCCTACTGTTTGGCTTGCGTTTCTAACACTAAACGATTGCATTGTTTGTTTGTGCATTGAATATTTGTGACCCATTTCAAGTTTTCTATCCACTTTGGACCCTTCTGATGCCAAATCCGCCTCTTGTTCGTTTGGTGTCTGTCTGTATGTATGTATTGTATGTGCCCTATACGCTTCCACACGGTTTAATATATTTTAAGGAATTTTTGCATACTGTGATTACTTATCTTCATTTAGTGACTGAACTTGGTAGAGCAAGTCTGTCTGTCCGTCTTTCTGTTCTACGTTCGATTTTGTGTTTGTGTGTTTGTAGAGGCATCACATGAATTTAATTCCAGTTTAAATGGGATGACCCGCAGAAATTTTTTTACAAAATTAGTATGGAAGAAAATGCTACATTTAAAGTAATTATTTTTAGTTGGAAACAAGAAAGACCCAAATATCTCAGCAAAATTACTATGTTTCCACTATATAAAACGTAAAGACCTATAATAAGAGAGAAATACAGAGATAATATCAAAGTAGTACTTACATGTTTAAAATTTCGTTTCATTTTGACGACTTTTTCTTGGTGCCCAAATTTCTATGGCTATATATATATATATATATATATATATATATATATATATATATATGGCTGTATTTCTCTCTTATTATAGGTCTTGACGTTTTATATAGTGGAAACATGGTAATTTTGCTGAGATATTTGGTTCTTTCTTGTTTCCAACTAAAAAGAATTACTGTAAATGTAGCATTTTCTTCCATACTAATTTTGTAAAAATATTTCTGAGGTTCATCCCATTTAAACTGGAATTAAATTCATGTGATGCCTCTACAAACATACAAACACAAAATCGAACGTAGAACAGAAAGACGGTCGTCAAAACGAAACAAAATTTTACACATGTAAGTACTACTTTGATATAAGTAAGTGATTAGAAAATCAAAGAAAAAGGATCATTTTTATTGCAGAAAAAGTACAAATTAACGGAAGTTTTAGTACTCTGTTGGACTCCCTGTAGCGCGAATGCACGATGCGATACAAGCGGGCATTGAGGCATGCAAGTTCCGTATGATGTACTGAGACATCTCGTTCCATAGTTGCTGTAAACGCGCCTCTAGTTCGACCAAACTCGTAGGATGTCCAACTTGCCGTCGCAAATGATCCCAGATATTCTTGATTGGTGACAAATCTGGGGTTCGAGCAGGGCAGGGAAGGGTGGTAATCAGTGGCGGATCCAGTCAAGTGGGTGCCCCAAGCGGTAAAAATTTCGGGACCCTCAAAATCAAGTTAGAAAAAAAAAAGTTTCTAGAAAACTCTCATTAAGTTACTAACAAAAAAGAAAAGTAATCAAAACTGTCATACCATGACATATTAAATAAATTCATTAAAAAACATATTTTTTACATGAATTTCCGTCTTGCATTATTTTTTGCAAATTGATCAATTATTTTCGCAGCGTCAATTCCATTTCAAATTTCTTGCTCTAAATACAGAATGGTCAAATTATTTAATCTTTCTTCTCCCATAATACTCTTTAAATAGCTCTCGGAACAAAAACCGCATTTGGACTATGTTCTTTAATACGTTCTTGCAAACCTGAGTACTTCCCTGATACATTCGAAGTATTATCAAATGATTGTCCTCGTCATCTTTCAATATCTACTAATTTTATTAGGGTTTGATAAACTTCATGTTCCAAATAGGAGGACGGGTGTTTATCTATGGGAATGAAAATTCCACAAATCTTTCCTTTATATTACCACAAGATGAAACATATCTTATCACAAAAGTTAGTTGATCGACATGCGAAACATCGTAAGTGGAGTCAAAAATTATGCTATAAAAAGCCGTAGATTTGATTTCTTCAATTATTTCAGCTCTTACTTGTTTACAAATAAGACCTACAAATTCGTCAGAAATATTATGATGTAAATAATTTCTATTTCCTCGTCTTTTGTTGGCATATTTTTGTATATGTAACTTCAAGAACTCCTCGTATTCGCTTAGGTATTCCAAGCAGGTTAAATAATTTCCTTTCCTATTGGAATCTTTGTATTCATCGTGACCACTACATACTATTCCTGAGCGACTCAATAATTTTATTGTTGACTAGCCAATGCGTGGCCAGCACGGTGTTGGCCGTGACAGTTTTTTTCGTGGGGTCAGGTGTGACCAATGCTCGCTAACCTCCGGTGATTGCTACAAATTCCCATTTGGTTTGCAAACCAAACCAAATGGAAATTCGTAACCTATTGGATAACAGCCATCGTGGCATTGCCCGTGGGGTTGGTTTGCTTCGCAAACCAAATGGAAATTTTTATCCTATTGGAATGAATTCCCTGCGAATTCCAATTTGGTTTGCTTTGCAAACCTAATTATGAATATTATGAACTATGGTTTGCTTCGCAAACCAGCACCACGGGTAACGCCATGATGGCCTCGTCATTGTCAAATGCGGCCAAATTCCAATTGCGAAGAGATCCAATCGGTGTGACGTCATAACCTCTTGCGAAAATATAAATATTTAATTGAAAAGTTATTTATTAAAAGAAAATCAAATGCAAGGTATCGATCTGGTGTAAAATTTTACGCAGATTTCAAATCCGTTGAAATTCTCAATCTATTTTTAACGATACCGATTTCACAAAAAAAGAACTAAACAATGCCAGACAAAATGTTTTTTATTTGTTTTGCTGAGCATAGGAAATGAAATCTGTGATTTCTCGAAACTCGAATCAAACGAAGGTTATTCTGCGTAACGGCGTTCCAATTGGAAAAAATATAAAAATTTCAATTTAAAAATTACTTATTTAAAGAAAATCATATTTTTAGGTATTGATCTGATGTGAAATTTTCCGCAGATTTCAAATTCGTTTAAATTTTTACTGTATCTTTAACGATCTAGAAGATAGAAAAAAGAACTCAGTTAAAACTTTATCTGTTTTTTTAGTCTGCCGACAAATTGTTCCTCTCTGCAAAATCGAATGGAAGCGGAAAAAATAATTTAGAATGTGCGATCTTTTATGCTGTTGCCATTCCAAAGAAAACAATAATAATTCAATTTATTTAAAAATGTTCTAGATTAAATTTTAAAATTTAGCACGACCCCAAAATTGCAAAAAATTTGGACTACCTGTGTGCCAAATCCCATTGCTATAAGTGCCATAGTTTCTTCAGGACTTTGATAACAGAAGGAAGGAAAACTGACAAACACTTCCATTTATAATAGTAGATATATAATTCTTTTCAACACATCTCTCCAGTAACATACTTCTTTTCCTTTTCCTGTAATAGTTTATTGTAAATTCTATTGAATTTTATACATAGTACACACAGGGGGCTGACGTATGATATTCTTTTGATATTTCGGTGTCCTATAAAATAACAGTAAGAAATTTTGCAAACCATTTATTAATTTAGACTTTCATGTTGAGTTACATTTGCAACGGTAGCAGTATACACTCTTGCTTGTTTCTGAAAATATCAGTCAATTTCTCTTTTCAATAATTCCTTTTGATTTCTTTCTGTAAAAATGATCTTAAGAAAGTACTCTGTAATAAACTTCATCTCTCCCTTTATACACTGATTTCAAATTCTCTATATTCAAGATATTTTTTAGTTTGTTATTAAGAATATGGACAGTAATATTATCTGTTAGTTGGTCATAAAGCCGGATCATTTATTACTTCGATGCGTCTTTCTGGACTATCTCTCTCTTCTGTGTTTTCGCGATCCCTTTTTTTAGGTCACAACTTTCCTCTAGCCCTAATGAAAAGACATTTTAAGACCTCGGGGCCCCTTTGATATTCCGTCGCCCTACGCGGCCGCTTAGTCCGCTTACCGCTAAATCCGCCTCTGGTGGTAATGAGGCGGAGGCAGTCTTGTGACATCCTTGCTGTGTGTGGCCGTGCATTGTATTGTTGAAAAATGGCTCCTGGAAGCCCTGCCATAAGTGGCATCACATGTGGCTGAAGGATGTCATGGACGTACCGCTGGGCTGTCATTGTGCCATGGATCAATATTAAGGGTGACCGTGTATCGTAAGCAATGGTACCCCATACCATCACACCAGCTGTGGGAGCGGTGTGTCGCTTTAAAGCGAGGGCAGGATTGAGGCGTTCACCACGGGGCTTCCACACGATTGTTATCACTGCTCAAATTGAATCTCGATTCGTCGCTGAAGACGACGGCCAATGAGGCAGTTGGCTCTATACGTGCGTTTCGTATGATGCGACGGTCTTCTCGACGATTGGTCTGTCATTGAGCCATGGTCGTACCGCTGGGCTGTCATTGTGCCATGGTTCAATATTAGTGGTGACCGTGTATCGTCAGCAATGGCACCCCATACCATCACACCAGCTGTGGGAAAAGTGTGTCGCTGTAAAGCGAAGGCAGGATTGAGACGTTCACCCCGGGGCCTCCACACATGAACACGATTGTCATCACTACTCAAATTGAATCGCTGAAGACGACCTGGTTCCATTCCGTTGCAGTCCTATCCCGTCATGCGCGACACCACTCCAAATGGAGACGTCGGTATGTGGGTGTCATTGGCAGCACACGTAATGGGCGCCGCGATACCAGATGTCCTTCAGCCAGGCGCCTTGCGATGGTTTGAAAAGACACAGGGGCCCGTAGTGAAGGTGCTGCCTGTGTCTGGATAGCGGCTAATGAGGCAGTTGGCTCTACGCGTGTGTTTCGTATGATGTGACTGTCTTCTCGACGACTGGTCTGTCGAGGGCGTCCTGAGCCTGGTCGCCGTGTAAATAACGTCTCTTCGGCCCACTGGTCCCAACACCTCCTCACAGTACAATCAGAACGGCCTACTTGACGATCTACTCGCCGAGCTGACCACCCAGCTTCCATGATCCCGATGATTCTTCCCCTCTCGAACTCTGACAGCTGCTCATATTGTCTTCGATGGCGGCGTAACGGCATGTCAACCTCAGCGTTTCCTTTGCAAAAGATTAAGTACACTCAAACATGCTCTGCTTACCTGTTTTATACACCAATGAGTACGAAGTTCAACGCCCTCTAGTGGCATTACGCAATGCGCAATCACGCTGCATTTCTAATCATTTGTATAACTGGCCGACATGTACCTTCATGCCAAGTTTCGTTTCAATCCCACAATTGTTTCTTGGTGCGTAAATTTTTATGGCAATGAGTGTATATATATATATATTTTTTTTTTTCATTTAATTATTGTTTTTTACATTAAAAATTCCTTTTCAATAAAGCCAATGTGTATAAAAGTATGGATTTAAATTTCCTCTTGTTTTATTTCTAATGATAAATTATTATTGAAAGGGGTATGTCTATTTGGAGCTAAAAAAACGTTTATTTTCATTAACAATTTTAATAATTATTATTGCATAATAAAATTTTAACAGGTTTAAAGTGTTGAAAACATCATCCGAATTTATTAACGTTTGCCAATATTTTAAAATTAATCCAAACGCAAACCCTCGATGTATGAAAAAATGAACATACTACTTTCAAAAATAACAGCTCAAATTAAAAGCTTACTTCGTTCCTCTATACTAGAAAGTTCGGAGTTCCGCACAAATGGGAAGAGTAAACACAAATTTCTCGGGATATAGTCAATGATGGAGATTTGATTGACGACTGGCTCTACAGTAGTTTAATATAACAACGAGAAACAAAAACGAACGATTCCTTATATCGTCTACTCTCTTTTCTTTGAGTTTGAAGCACGATCTGCATCAATTGTTTTATTAAGAAAAATTACCCATCTACATCTCTTCTGAATTTTGGAATAGGTCCTTTATCGGAGCATGTTAGGACATGATGAGTTGAGTGTTCGAGCGTTTCTGTCCATTCTTCGCTTATGTATCATCCTATTTCAAATAACAATCAAACTCTTACCCCGAGGCTTGATTGCAGCGTAAATGGAAACTCCACTGATTAAAAATTACTTTGTTACGTTCTATTGATTCTAACTCCCAATAAGTGTTTTACAAATTTAATCAAGCAATTACTGTTTGATTACAAATGATGCACCGAGAACACTAAGTAATTATTTCACTCCAAGCAGGATTACATAACTCCCTGTCCCGAACCCACGGATTAAGTAAATGAGTCATTTATCAGATCGCAATAATTAAAGATAAATACGGAGCGTGGCCGGAACATAGGTCCGTCCTTTCGTTCCTTCTACATGGTGAGTCTGCTTCCCAAAGTATCTCTTTGTGGATGAGAAGTGGGTTCCACGTTTTTCAAGTACTAAAGGGCAGAGGATTCACTGATTGGGTGTCCGAGGTATATACACTAAGACGAAAAAACAAGTTTACATGGAAGGAGTAGACCGGTATAAATGATATTTGGCGAAGTAGTGTTGCATATGCAACTGATCAAATTTTAAGAATCGTTTGAGCATGCGCCACGCGCAGGGCAGCTCTCAAACACGCTGCATACCAGGGCACAAAAGGACATTCAGTATCTCATCAAATTCATTTCGACTCATGCTGTTTTGTTGGTCTCATCGTTTCTCATTGAGTTATACCTCGGAAAAAAGTTCGCAAGCAATTTAGGCAACTGGGAGAGTTTGACAGAGACCGAGTAATTGGTATTCCAGAAGGTGGATAGTCTAATCGACGGATAGCGCAATATAATGGTTGAAGTGATGTTACTGTTTCACGTTGTTGGCAGCGGTGTATACAAGGCACATGCCGGCGTCAACCAGGCTCAGGAAGGTCTTGAGAAACCGGACCTAGAGAGGATCGACGAAGACATGCGCGTACTGATCTAACAGCCACTGTTGTAGACATCCAACGAGCAGTTGGAACCTCTCTCGATCATCCGATAATTGATCGGACCACTTGTAGATGGCTTCACAACGTGGGACTAAACTTACGTAGACCGTGACGAGGACTGCCTTTAAAAGCATTTCATCGCCATCAAAGACTGGAATGGTGTCGTGCCAGATAGATATGGGGCGTCGAATAGCATCGAGTGGTCTTCACTGACGAATCTCGCTTCTGTCTGGGTGGAGACGACAATCAAATCCGCGGGTGGAGGCAAGAATGCCGGCGCGAAGATTCACGATTAGTTGTTCAGCGTCACACATCCAGAAGACCTGGTGTCATAATGTGGGGGTGCAATTGCATATGATGCCAAATCCCTTTTGATATTCGTCACAGGCTATTTAACAGGCCAGAGTTACGTACAAGAAACTTTACAGCCCGTTACGCTCCCATTCCTGAACTGCCAGGTTCACCCGCTTTTTCAACAAGACAATGCTCGTGCCCATATTGCTGCCGTCTCTAGAGCTTGTCTACGACGTTGTCTATAATGTCTCAAGAGCTTGTCTAGAACGTTGTCTACAATTTTTCAAGAGCTTGTCTACAACGTTGTCTACAATATCTCATGAACTTGTCTATAATGTCTCAAGAGCTTGTCTACAACGTTGTCCACAATGTGTCAAGAGCTTGTCTACAATGTTGCACACAACGATATCTTACCAAGGCCGATATACTCACCGGACATGTCCCAGATTGAGAATGTATGGGATGTCATTGGAAGAGATCTCACCAATTCGATGTCATTTGGAAGAGATCTCAGTACTCCACCCGTACCGCGTAATCAGCTAGGACTACGTGACAGGGATCAAGCAGGGGATGGACTGTCCAAGGACGTTATAAAGATCCTGTGTGAATCATTACCAAGGCTCTTGGCATTATGTGTTAGGAATAATGGCGGTCCTACGCCATACTAAATGATACCACTTTTTTTAATATTTCTCAACGAAATTTGCATATTTCAGTCTCAAATTTCAATAATTTAGTCATTCATAAGCACTTTACCAACCTTGTAAATTTCATTGCATTCTGACAATTCCTTCTAGGTGCAACTTTTTTTATCCTCAGAGTATACAGGGCGTCCCGGAACGTCGTGTACTAACTTTGAGGAGAGGAAGAGAACATCGTTAGGAACGATGTTCTCTTGAGCTTGATGAACGATAATTACATAGGAAAGCATGGGCGGAAACGTCACCCTCACGTCATAAAGAGACACAAAGACACGATAAGGCCACAACACAGAATGTAGTCCAAAACGCTTTATTATACAACAAAAAAAGTAAAATGTATGACTTACAAGCATCACAGGAGGTGTTAGAAATTGCGCCCATTGGCATGGATACACACACTACACCTACGCGACACGGATTGGCGATCATTTTCGAAAATACCTGGCGTTTCGCTGATCATTGCAGCAGCGATGGAGATTCGTGCCACCAGGTCCATTTCGGAATTTACGATCGTGTCGTACACAATGCTCTTCATAGCACGCCAGAGAAAACAATCAAAAGGAGATAAATCAAGTGATCTGAGAGGCCAAGCAACGAGATCGTCACGCCAGTCTAAATGTCCGGTCCAAAAGGTCACGTTCACACCTTGCGAATCGAGATGGCGCCCCATCATGTTGAAACCACATTCCGTGCTAGATATGTGCGAGGGCATCGTTAAGCATTTTCGGACGTACCTCTTGAAGAAAGACGAGATACTTGCGGCCGTCCACGCGAAGTGGTAAGATATATGACCCGACTAAACTGTCCCCCGCGATACCCGCCCACACATTAACAGTGAAGCGTTGTTGTGCGGCTCGTGGTCGGGTTACGTGTGGGTTGTCTAAGGCCCACATGTGCGCGTTGTGCGTATTGAACACCCCTTCAGGTTGCTTCATCACTGAACATAACAATACTGTAAAATTGCGTGTCAGCCGCACTTTAGTGTAAAAACCACTGTGAAAACGCGACACGCCGTGGGGATCATCCGGCTGCAATAACTGAACTCTCTGAAGATGAAAGGGATGTAGGGCTTCTCTCTGCAGTATGCTATAAACAGTTGATCGCGACGTTCCGGCGTGGCAGTGGCAAGTGCCCGTACACTGGTACCAGGTTTTCGGCCCACAACATGCAACAGACCCTCTTCGAATATGGGTGTTCGTGCTGTTCGCGGCCGCCCAGTATCCTGCATCGTGGCTGTGAAGGATCCACGTTCCGCAAGGTTCTGATGTACCCGAGCGGACTTTTGATGATTTGGTAGGCGCCTTGTTGGATATCTGTCCCGATACAACCGAACAGCAGCGCATCCATATCCGTCGGTTAGGCCGTAGATGAAGTGGATGTCCGTCAACTCGGCGTTTGTGAAACGATTGTTGATTGCACGCATGTCGGCGTCTAACAATGGGGAAGCCACACGTGCCGACCTTGAGAGCCCACCTATCGATTTCCGCCCATGCTTTCCTATGTAATTATGGCTCCTAACGATGTTTTCTACCTCCCCTCCAAGTTCGTACATGAAGTTCCAGGACACACTGTATTTTAATTGACGTCGCATTGGAGCAACACAACTGGCATTTGGCGACGGTTCAGGATCAAACCCGAAAGATTTGAAGACAATCCCACGTAATTTTGAACCCCGATTAGGCGATGTCATACATGAGCTGGCACACCAAACTTACAAACCACGCCAGCGTGAGGACATTTGAGGCTACAACAGATTTATCATGTACCAGCTTCCTTTGTTCTCAACGGTAGTTCGATTCGAATTCGCTAACCTCCGGTTGCGAATCCGTTACTCTTCCGCTTCTGTTCTTTTCTGTAAACGAACCCAATATTTCATATTCTTAATCGTATCAAAATTCATGTATTGTCATCTATCGATGTTCATTTACTAGAATAAATAGCAAATAGGATAAGAGCAACTAGATCTCATTCAATAAAGTTATGTTTACTTTTCTCAAAATATTATGGCCATCGCATTTATCACATCACATTCATCACCGTAAAATTGGTTCATCTTCAACGCAGAACCAGTGCCTATTTGGATTATTTTGCATCATATTTACTTTTCGCAAACCGGAATTTTCAATTGATGAACGGAGAACCAGAGCCTATTTAGATTATTTCGCATCGTATTTACGTCTGTCAAAACACAAATAAATGCAAATATTTCCAACGTCAATAGATCGTTCTCTGCAATATTGGAATCTTTTAGTTGTTTTCAAAATCACATTTTCTTCCTACCACTAAACATAAGTTGGAAAATATAGAAATTCCTCAATTAGCAAACATGAATTTTGCAATCCCTGGCGAGATAGATATGTTCTTTGGAGCAGAGATATTTTTCGATGTCTTGAGGGAAGGGCAATTTCACACGTCAGACAGTCAAATTACATTTCACAATACAGTCTTCGGATAAATCGCAAATGGTTCCATCGATTCCAGTACTCATATTATTACAAATTGTGGTTTTATTTCGTATACTTAGAATATTGATGAATGTCTGCAAAAGTTTTGGCAACTGTAAACTATCGATGACAAAACCGAAATTCCCAGTACGGAAGAGAAGTTTTGTGAAGATCACTTCCATTTTACCCATAGACACAATGAAGAAGGAAGATGTGTAGTACGAATGCCCATTAAAGAACTTGACGAGCTGGGAGGTTCCAGAGTTGTGGCCGAGAGAAAACTCAATCAACTAATTAGAAGATTGGATAAAAATACAGAAATGAAAAACCTGTATCTTGAATTTATGCAAACTTGTACGTATGCCACATGGAAGAAGTTGAAACGCGTATGAGTGAAAAATCAACTAAGCCAACGTACTACCTTCCTCGTCATGTGATTCTTAGACCAGACAAACAGCAAAGCTTCGAGTGGTTTTCAACGCTCCAACAGCTGGCACAAGTCTGAATGATCTCTTAAAGATGCTGCTAAGGAAGATACCTTTGAAATCATGACAAGATTTCGCAAGTATAGATTCGCATTCACCACTGACATTCGAATGATGTATCGTCAGATCCTGTTAGATGAAACGCAGTGGAATATTCTAAGATTTATGTGGAAAACAGAGGAATATTCAAAACCGATCACTTTTAGACTTAAAACAATGACTTATGGTATTCCAGTGTTCCTTTCCTCGAAATTAGAACCCTACAACATTTAGTATTCGACGACGCAGCAAGGTTTCCTTAGGCGTCCCAAGCACTATCACAAGATGTGTATATAGATGATATAGTTTCGGGTGCACAAAATCTCGACAATGCCAAGAAACTTCAGCATCAATTACGCCACATGCTAGCCTTTTGTGAGAATTCTCTGCACAAATGGAATTCAAATGCAAAGGAACTGATTAACAACACTCCTCTAGAAGATAAATTGCATGGTTTTGAACCTAAGGTGGACTCGACTGTAGAGACACTCTGTGTATTTTGGCAACAATTGTTATCACAATTGTAGATCAATTCAACTTTAAGGTTTCAGTAACTGAGAAATCTTGTTTCAGCAAGAGAGAAGTTTTAAATGTCATTCCAAGACTGTATGGTCCATTGGGATACTTAGGACTAGTCTTCTTCCGTTGGTAACAGAGTGTCTAAGTTTCAAAGTTTTACTGAACATTATCAGTGGAAACATGTATCATCTTGCAACATTCCGTTGAATTATATTTCATGTGGAGCGTATCCTCAGGACCTTATAAACAACAACCTGTGGTGGCATGGTCCCCCATCAAGTGAAGACATTAAAAGTAGCAATGACGTTTTAGAAGACAAGACTTACTTGTGTGAACTGAAACGAACTGCAAACATTTCTTTCGTGGATTCTTCCAGTGCATAATTTATCTGCTACGCAAGGATATTTCTCCAAACACTGAACCACCTTTTAAATTAACCTAGATTGATACTTTACCTGAACCTCTTGCACACGAAAGGAAAGAATTTGTATCCTCTTTAAATTACATTGAAGATATTAAAGTTGACAGAATCCTCTTAGTAGACAACTTTCAGAAAGCTATGCGGATGCCTCTCAATCAGTATATGGTGCAGTTGTGTAGGTGCAATGCACAAATCAGGATCGAACCACCGCACACAAACTTATCGCTGGTAAATCACGTGTAGCTCCAATTACGGTGAGATCTATTCCCCATCTTAAATAATCTGCTCGCCTACTTTTATCTCAATTAGTAAAGAAAATCATTTCGTTTCCTAAAAATGACTATCGATTAAATCATCTTGCATACACACTCAACTATCGCCCGTTTGCTTGGATCAATACAACGACGAACGAACTAAAAACTTTCGTTGGCAACAGAGTGTGTAAGATTCGAAGTTTGACTGAACATTATCAGTCATGTATTATCTTGCAACAATCTGGCGGATTTTATTTCCCGTGGGGCGAATCCTCAGGACCTTATAGACAACCTGTAGTGGCATGGTCCCCATCAAGTGAAGACATTCAAAGTAGCAATGACGTTTTATAGAAGACAAGACTTACTTGTGTGTGAACTGAAACGAACTGCAGACATTTCTCTCGTGGTTTCTTCCAGTGCAGAATTTATCTCTAACTTCCTTAACTTCAGCAATAGTTTCGTTGGACTCATTCGTATTTTTGGTTTTATTTACAGGTTTATGAACAATGTAAGAGGTGGAAATCGTGCTACGGGTTCTATTGCAAAAACTCCAGGAGGCTAAACTTAACTCAATCAAATTTGTACAGGTATCTTGTTCTTCTGATGAATAGGATCCTTTCAAGGTGAAGAATCTCTAAAGATCCAGGTGAGTTCTTTACTTACCTTTTTAGACAAGGATAATGAGCTTAGAGTGGGTTGCAGATTGTGTAATCCAGATTTGTCATTCAATGAAAAACACCCAATACAACTTCCTAAGAATCTTATAAATACAATTCTAATAATGTTACATTTTCATAAAAAATATTTATATGTATGTAAGGCCACAAATCCTTCATCTTGTTAGACATAAATTTTGGCCTTTGGTGGGAAAAACACTGCCAGAAAGAAAGTTCATGGTTGTGTCACTAAAAATAAGGTCATTATAAAAACGCCTCAATGAACTGTAAAAAGAGGCATATCCAAAATTGTTTTGTTACCTGTATTGTAAAACTTTATTGTATATATGTATAACTAGCAGAAATACCCGGCTTTGATCAGGTTGAATTAATAATATGTTGATTGAAAAGTCATCAACAATTCTTTTTCATAAAAAAATGTTAGCATTCTTTAAGTGTACGGGAAAAAATTTAATACCAATTTAACTTCTCCATCGCTTCTACAATTTACTTCGGACGCAAATATGCATATATATATTCTGTATCCAACCATATAATCCATTTCATATTCGTCACACTTCTGCTGAAGTTGATTTTATGTTTTCGAGTGACTACGAATATTCCCGTGCATTCAATTTCAGTAAAAATGGCGAATTTTCGGTGGATAGTCTTGCACTCAGTTTTTCTATGAATATGTTTTCATTGTGCCATTCTTTCACCTAGTATGCAATATTTTCGAATTTCATCATCAATACGAGAAGATGGTGAATTAAATTGTTACATCATTCGTTACTAATTTAGTTTGAAGCAAACGCAATTTTTCTTGAAAATTCCATTCAGCGGCAGGTGGAATAACGGAACTTCTGTTAGATATATAAAGCAGAGTTGACGTTTGTCTGTTCTCTACACTAATCCACATTTTGACCAATCCACACATTTGTACACTTATATTTTATAACACTGCGGATAAGACAGGCTACACATAAACCCGCGTTCTATTTGTACAATAGGGCTAAGCATTTACGGCATTCGCGGCTAATTTAATTTGAAGCAAACGGCACTTTATCCAGAAAATTCTATTCAGTGGCATGTCGAATAACAGAGCTTTTGTTATAAATACATGTCATCAGAGTAGACAAGTTAAATCCAATCGACAACACTTTTTTAATAAACAGAAGGTTGATTTTACAGCGCTTTTACAAAAAGAAAATCACTTTCAACGAACGATTAACCTGCATCTAAGTTGCGTAAGAACAGCTTCAATAGATAGAGTAAGCAACCTTGACTTTCTTTCTCTTAAGAAATAAAATTTCAATTTTTTAAAATTACTTTGTGTGATATTATTCCAAGATCAACAAAGTCTTGTTAAAAATTCACTTTTCTCCAATACACATACAAGTTTTAAATTGAACCCTTATGGTACTTTTTAAAATCAGAAATTTGGTTTCTAAATGGAAAGCACGTATCTATTTAGAATGATAGATGTAGTTACTTGACTATGGAGTACAGCTTTTAATAACACCCATGAAACACGAAAAACAAATGAAATTTAATTTATTTTAATCGTCTTTCAATGAAAAGTTATATCAAAATTTTGAAATATATTTTGAACAACTAAGTATGACTACCAGTTTTAATTTAACGTAACCCATCTTGTTTTAAAGTTATTTTTGAAATTTTTCAGTGACATTTTAAAATAACAAATTACACACTTAAAAAATATTTTGATTTGTAAATTTTATTCATTCTTTTTATCTACACACTATTACGTATTCAATTAAAGATTTAAAGAAAGTTGGTGGAAATATACCTATACCACCTCGAAAGTACCCTGTCTAGTGATATTTTGTAAGTAATAAATTAATAAGATCTAACTCCTAAATAATATTTCTGGAATAGGTAATATACTGGAACACATAATGCAAACAGAAACAAAATTCCAATCATTAAAAAAGGTAGAATTCTGAAAAAAAATATCTGCTCTAGCGTGTTGAATTTCGATTTCCTGAATATATTCTGAAGTAAAACAATTCGACAAAAAACTCGACAATATTGATAAAGACAATGATTTATAAGCAAAAAAGAATACATATTTATAATACTTGGGAATCCTCAAATATAACCGCAACTATCTCGTTTTCAACTCAAATACCCAAAAAAAGAATTATAAATCAAATTAAAAAATTAAACATTAATTCTGTGGTTGCCAGATACCGAGTAACAAAATTACGCTTTGGTGATCAATGAGTTTATAGTTTGGACTTTTCGTGCTCCATTATAAAATTTAAGTAAATATAAAATTAAATGTTCTAAATATTCTTTCATCATCAATCAAATATTTATAAATATTATTTTCATCCTGAGAAGAAGTAAAAATTCAGTTCAAACATGAACATTATAATTTAATTTGTTTTAGAAAATTGCTTTTCGATCAACACTGGTAAACGTGGGGCGTATTGTAAACGCTTCATTCCGAATTATAAAATAGTTGTATTTAATTCATGTTTTTATCTTTAATCGCACCCAATATTTCATATTCTTAATCGTAACAGAATTCATGCATTGTCATCTATCGATTACTATTTACTAGAATAATTAGCAACTAGAACACAAGAACAGCTGTTCTTGTAACCTATCGCACTCGCAGAGTGAACGTAGTCTGTGTAGTATATCGCAGGTCACATTCAATCAAATTGTGTTTGTAACTATACATCACATTTCCTTTTCTCAAAATATTATCGCATCGCATTTACCATATAGCCCTTTCATCACCATAAAATTAGTTCGTCTTCAACGCAGAACCAGCGCATATTTGGATTATTTCGCACCATATTTAAGTGTGCCAAAACGCAACTAAATACAACTATTACCAACGTCAATAGAGCATACTCAGCAACCATGGAATTTTTTAGTTAACTTCAAAGTCACAGTTTCTTCCTGCCACTAAACTAAATTTGGAAATTATAGAAATTCTCCTCAATTAGCAGACATGAATTTTGAAATCCCTGGATAGATATGCTCTTTTGGAGCAGAGATATTTTTCGATGCCTTGAGGGAAGGGCAATTTCACACCTCAGACAGTGAAATTACGTTTCATAATACAGTCTTCGGATACATCGCAAATGGTTCCATCTATTCCAGTACTCATATTCCACATTGTGGTTTTATTTCGTATACTCATAATATTGATGAATGTCTGCAAAAGTTTTACACAATTGAAAACTATCGATGACAAAACCGAAATTCCCAGTATAGAAGGAGTTTTGTGAAAATCACTTCCGCTTAACCCATAGACGCAATGAAGAAGGAAGATGTGTAGTACGGAATTGCGTGGCATTGTCATGGATTAGGGGGTTTGAATGTTACTCTTCGGGGGTTGATCCCGGACCGTGACTTATAGCCATGGAAGTAAGAAAGATAAGGAAGTGCCCTAACAAGGTTTTGCTACCCGTTTAACTGAAGTCGACATTTCCATGGTTTTAACACACAAAGATGGCGGACGCACATGCGCTGTTAAAAACCTTTTATAAGACGCATTTTTTTTTTTTTTCATATTAAGATGAGTTCATTCATTATACAATTGAGCGATGCTAAATAAATGAAATATTACTAATTTTGTTTTTTAAATGATAGTTTAAGTATGATATATAAAAAAAATTACCTTTTTCCCGTTTGCTTTTAAATTTTGTGATTGAATATGCTATAATATAATTACAATATAAGAAACAGAAAACTAACAAACTAGTTTCTTCCTTGATTTTTGTTTATCATTGTCATGCAAAATATTTTAAAACAGCTTTTAAATTGTTAAAAACTTACTGATTAGTAAAATTATAGGTATCCTACAAATACCATTTCTCAGTAATGTTTTAATTTAAATTAGCCAATCCCACACATAGCTTCTGCCCTCTAGTGCCTTTTAGTCTAGTGCTACTCTGTATCCCTCATTCTTGTTTATATAAATTATATCCAAATTGGTTTCCATAATTAGGCATTGAAATTCATTTATTTCCTGCATACATTGAAATACACACACTTTTGGTCTAATCATCCATTCTAAATATTTATTTTCTTGTGGCATTTTAATTCTTATTATGCACTGCTTTATGATTATACACTGCTTATCCATGCATCTCTACGTTCAGGGTCTTGGGGAAACTTGAAATGAAAATTATTTTAGTTAGATACAATGAATTGATAGATACATTGAAACCTATGTATATAGATCCAGTCTAATGATAAACCCGTCTAACCATCCCCCCCCCTCCCCCAAGTCCCAACAGTATTACAGGTTTTACTGTTTATCTTAATTATTAAAACAAAAATTTATAAACATAAACTAATTCAATCTAAAAAACCACTAAATCAAACTTTTTTACTATTACTTACTTTGATAATAAAAATAAACATGCTTGATAAATTGAAGACTGATTATTGAATATATTATGTCTGTCCACACAAATCCACCCATAGAAAGGGTCTTTTTTATTATGAATACTTTCTGAAATTTTACTACATGCTAATGCATTAAAACCTAGGACTGAAAGCATAAATTGTATGAGCTCATAATCTTAACCATTGGCTCAAGAAATACGTGTTTTGAAAAACTTCATACAGTTACAATGTTTTATGTTTTTGCTTGTCTTCTAAAACATTAATTAACAAGTTACTCACAGTCTAAGGTTTCAATAGCATTCAAGCAGTTACTTAGTTGATCAACGCTAAAGAACTTAACTAACAAAAAATGAGTTTTAGAAATCAAAAAGTAATGTTTATAATTCGAATTTTATAATTGGTAGCTAAAGCTTTTCATTCTAAATCATGTTATATGAGGTAATATTTTCACCAATGTACTAAAAATACCGCTACTGTTTATTTGACTGTAATACTTTTTCAATAAATAAAAGTTAAACTTTCCTAAAAAGCAGTTTCTAACTCTCATTACAACTGGTAGGTTTAAAAAAAAATCGTACAATTCTGTTGTTTAATAAGTAAAATTAATAATCTCTTTGGATAAATCAGTCAACTATTCAAAATAAGTTTTAAATGTTTATACATTTTGAATATAATGCTGCTTGAACACTTAGAAGTTACAGGTCAAAAAGTTATCAGCTCAAAGATACATCAAATTAAACTTACCTATAAAACGATATTCCAGGTATCTTCTTTGTACGGTTTGCACACCCGTAGGCGACACAAGACGTCATATCCAAATCAAAACTAAGAAAATGGTGCGAATTATTTGGTTAAAAATCGTCAATCAAAAACCACGGAAGTTCAAAAATGGTATAACCACATTGATTAACATGCACGAGCATAATGTTTTTAACGTACCAAGATGGCGCCGCGGTTATGGTTTTGGCTTCAACAGTTCAAAGTAAAGACACTTCCATTACCTTTCCTACTTCCATGCTTATAGCCCGTTGTGTTGCTCCAGTGTGCGTTAGTTAAAAGTACCAAAGTACCTGAAATAGGGGGTCTAGAATATTTTTGTAGGTTGGTAGAAAAAGTGCCAACGACCGAATTCTCTAATTTTGAATTGTCCACTAATCACTTCAAGGTTATATGTCAAAATAGCAAAAATTGCTACTGTCACTCCTGTCTATTGAGGGGTTCAGAACTAGAGTGGATCAAGTCCATTTTATAACATTTTGAGATATATCGAGTTGGTTTCTTCTCGTGTGTACTTTTCCTCTGCGCCGAGCTTTTCTTCTGATATTTATCGGGAACCAAAGCAACTAGGGACTTGATTCAAAGATGCACTAAAAATATTCAATTTAAAGGAGTTTGGGTGTGTGATTTTCAGAGTTTGACCAGAAAGTGGACTCGATCCTCTCTAGCTCTGAACGCCTCAATTCATTTATAAGCAAAATACTGGAAAGAATTTTTTGTACGTTTATGCATGAAAAATAAATAAACACTAGGGGGCCTGCCCCCTGCTCGCTAACGCTCGCCAACCCCCGGAGGATTTCTTCGCAATCCTCATTGGTTCGCTGCTCGAACCTATGCTCGCTTCGCTCGCCTCAATGAAGATATGTGTCCTAGCAGAAGGGATTGTTTACAAAATATGTTACCAAAAAAATGTTTTTCAAATCTAAATTTGCTGTATTACAGAAAAAATATATACGGTATATCTAAGTTCAGAATTCAAATGAAAACTTTGTGCAAATTTTGACTCGAAATGTGAGCGTTGCTTTGGAAATTGAATACCCAGCATGTTGGTTGTGTGTACATTTTCCCAGCACTCAAACGACCCACATTTTTTCATTGAGTTTGTTGCCGAAAGTTGTAGTGCAAGCGTCTTGTTGAACTATAATTGTTGGCCCTGAAAAGGACCGTTTTTTAAATGGCCCTGAAAAGATCCTCCGCTTTCTTTGATTTCTATTATAAACTAACTGCAACAGCTCATTAAAATTTCCTTTTTTTTTTTTTTTTTTCAATAAAATTTCATCCGATAACGTTATAAATTCAATCGATGCGCGAGACTACGCGATTAACAAACAATCGTACAGTATTGCCAAAACGCGATTACAAATAGCGTCTTTTTTGCGTGCCACGTAAGAGAATTATATATATAGATTAACGAAATCACTGTTACCAAAAACTTGCAAAATGGAGATGCCTATTCTTTTTTCGGCGGATATTTGTTAATGCTTTTTAATAAAATTTATTTTGTGAACTTGCGGAATTGGAATTATATAGTCATTCGTGTACTTCAATCAACCGAGATCTGCCACATTTTTTTTTTGTGCGCGCTTTCTTGTATTTTAAGAATTCCATTTTTAACATAGGTTTCATCCCAAATGAAATTCTGGCTATATTAATGTAAGGGCGGCTACTCTCCCAGCTGTTCGCCGAATAACCCTTTTTCTTCAAAATAGCTTTCACTGTTTTCCTGCAAAAAAATTCTTATCTTTTTTGGCAGTTTCTTGACGCCTTTTCGTCATATTTTGGCGTTGACGAAACCCGAGTCATAAACGATGACGTGGCGCGGGAGGAGATATTTCGGTGCGTCCGTATGTTCCCTGGCTGTCCTCGCAAGTTTAATGAAGGGAGGTTAATGTCTCAAACAATAGCTCATAAAATAAACACATGGTTTAGAGATGTGTGGTGGAGGAATCGGCCAACAGCTCTCAAAGGGAATACAGAATGCTTCTTGTACACTCGAAGATAATCGGGTCTGACCAACCCAAATCGTCATGCGAGCTACAAATTAAACAAACTGTTTAAAAATTCTGAATAAAGTTATAAAAAATGCCGTTTTGTGCACTTATCTTGCATAAATATATCCATGAGACTAGTGAGATCAGTATTTAAACTCGCGTTTCTTGTGACTTGTTTCTGTCCTTTATGGACGTCTTGCGTTATCGAAGTGAGCATTGGCGATCTTTAATAAGATTTTAATCTCCATTGACCGTTATTTCGAAGGTTTTCAGTCTTTTACTATCAATTTGACAAAGGTTTTCATCTGATTATCTTTCAGTGAGATGTTCGCTTTTTTTTTTTTTTTTGCCAATCAATAATGTTAGGTTTACTTCAATAAAGTGTGTTTTGGAATTTCCCTCTGAAAGATAAAAAAATCCCCGAATCCTGAGACATCTAGAATTAAAGATTGATGAAAACAGGATTTCCCATCACTACAAATTTGTTTTCGTTTCTAAAACAGAATTACTTCAGTAACTTGCTCCTTCAATCCAAATGCTTCCAGAAAATGTGCTATTCCTAACTAATATTCTTCATTTGGGACTTAATGAAACGAATAGGAAACGCCCAGAGCAAAAATATTGCATTAATATCTGTCGAAGTGAGATTTGGTAGTATTCCTTAATTAATATTTACATTAATTTTTACTTTCGTCGGGGCTTTAAATGGAACTTTGGGCCGAATGCAGACTCATGCCTTGGGGGACTAACTCTGATGATGACGAATAACTCCTCTCTTGAAGGTTTTTAACTACTAGTTTATTGCAAATCAAACGCTTAATTCTTATGTATATTTGAAAGAATTTGACAGAGAATGCAATTTACTCAAGTTGCTAAAATTTTACACGAAGTATCGTTCAGAAATTAGATCTTATCTTCTACGAGTGAAAAAATTTGTGAAAAAATAAAACATATGAATTGTGTCAAACTTAGTTTTTGCAACTTCCTTAGCATACAATTTTAATTTGACCAACTTACTTTAATTTTGCGTCTTCAACCACTAACGATTTTCTACAAACCTTTTTGATTAGTTCATAACAGTGGTGATTAGATGGTAAAAATTTTATAATGTATTTTTATCAAGAATTATTTGAACCTTTTTCGGTTTAATGTTAAAAGAAAACCACTTTTTTTCATTTCGTTTCCTAATAGAAGAGCCGATCAACCGGTCTGGGGATTAAGATGTTAGCCTCTAGATCGGAAGGTTCCTGGTTCGAATCCGGATCAGTACATGGATATTTGTAAGCGTATGGTGTAGAGCAAGTAATGGTAATTTTAGTTAACGTCGTACTAGAGCAACACAACGGGCTATTGATGATGGTCCGGGATCAGTCCCTTAAGGGAAAGATCCGAGGACAACACCTCGTAATTTTGAACCACGGTCAGATAACGAAGCAACAACTGAGCTGGCATCCCACTCTCTAACTTCCACACCAACCGAACGTGAGGACTTTAGGCCACGACAGATTTAAGGTGCACCAGCCGCCTCTACACCATACGCTTACAAATATCCATGCCCGGACCTGGATTCGAACCAGGAACCTTCCGATCTAGAGGCTAACACCTTAACTCAGAATAGCTTTGCGATTCATAACCCAATTAAAAGATTAAAGTGAAAGATCTAGCAACACTGTTACATATCAGATTTAATTCTAGACAACTAATAAAGAAAAATGCATATTATCCTATTATCAGTTTCTCGTTTTACATTTTGCTGTCGCCATATTGTCGCATACTATTTTATTGCCAGAGTTGGCAATAACAGAAAAAGGAGTAATACATACTTAAATGCTTATTTTTTCACTTGGTTTTGTTACAGTTAATGTGAAACTTGTGTGGGGATTTCTGACAGCCAGTTGTGACTCGTGACATGGGAGACCGGGAAGTCACAAACCTACTTCAATTCCAAAAAAACCTTCTAAGGTTTTATGATCAAGCTCGGATCAGATGAAGGTCTACGGAATTTATTCTATGGAACATATATTTATAAATAACCATATAAGCTTAAAAAAATTAATTAAATTCTGTGATTTATTAATTACAAACCAGGTGTGAACTCAGAATCTTTAATTGGAGAGATCGAGAATTTGGTTGCATAAGGGTGATTAAGGGATTACATAATTAATTGGTTACATAAGGGATTAAGATGAATTTCGTGTTGGAATGGTCGGTTGAAATTTGTGATGGGATTTAATTAGCTACAATAATCATTCACTTATATTTAATACAAGAAAATGAGTGGATTATGAAAGTTAAAGATGAAAGCTTGACCTGTATGTGTATATACAGACTAAATTTCTGAAAATTTTCATAACACTGCACTTAACTACATCTCTGAATTTTGAGCTGTGAAGTTAATGAAAGACGATTTGGAAGAAAGAGATCAACAAATTATTTGTAAAGTAACCCCCGCACCCCCCCCCCCTTTAAAAAAAATCCATTTATTTTACTGGACATATTTATTTTAAATACGCTTTTTGAAGTCTGGATTTACTCTTGGTTGTTATTGCGAAGTTAATTTCGGGTTTTGCTTTACAAGTACCATTTACTTAAATTTCCATTTCTTAACACAAAAAAAATTTCAATTTTAAATCATGCACACTAAATGTGTCAGCATTTAAGCAATATTTTTACACAATTGTTACGCAATGAAATTGTATTGAATTGTATAGATTGGAACAGTAAAAGTAACTTTACGTCTAAAATTCGATTGGTAAGTGATTTAAGTGGGGTTTTAGGATACCCTATTTGTTTCAAAAAATTATACAGTCAAACGGCTGGCTATACAGGGTGTTTCGAAACTCATGGGCAAAAATTTAAGGGGTGATAGAAAACATCTAATCAAGCAATTTTCACCATGCAATGTATGGGCGGAGAGCGGTGTACCGCTAGACGGCGCTGTAATGGAATGCATAAAGCGGCAGTTTTCTTACACATCATCATTTTTACCGTGGATTTCAGAAGGCATCGCGACGTACAGTAATTAGAAAAAGGCGGACATGCATTTTATGTACGGTCTTGCGAATGAGAATGCTCTGGAAGCCGAAAGACTGTACCGGCACCGTTTCCCGAGAAGACACGTGCCAGACCGAAAAATATTCAAGCGATTGCATCGATGCCTATGCGAAACGGGATCCTTTGTCACCGGCATGCAAGATACAGGGCGTGGCAGGAGTGCGGACGCCACAAGTTGTAGAGGACATTCTGCGAAGAGTGGAAGATCGTCCGGATATTAGCACGCGAAAGGCCCTCCTTAATGTGCCCTACTCCATTGTTTGGCGAGTACTACGGGGTGAAGGATTACACCCCCACCATGCACAGAAAGTACAAGCCTTGATACCTGCAGATTATGCGCCACGTGTCGAGTTTGCACGTTGGACTTTGCAACAGCTAGGAGCGGAGCCTGATTTTAATGAATGCACCTTTACGCGTGAATGCATTTCTAATTCGCCCAACCTTGATGTGTGGGCATCTACAAATCCTTCCGACACACGGCCTCATGCGTATCAGAAGAGTTTCAGCGTAAATCTTTGGGCTGGAATTGTGAGTGACCATGTGATCGGCCCTTACCTTCTGCCATTCCGACTGGACGGCAGAATATAGCTCACATTTTTGTAACAGGTAATGCCTAATTTCAACCTACTAGGGGGCCCGCCCCCTGCTCGCTAACGCTCGCCAAACCCCGGAGGATTGATTCGTAATCCTCATTGGTTTGCTGCGCGAACCTATGCTCGCTTCGCTCGCCTCAATGAAGACATGTGTCCTAGCAGAAAGGATTGTTTACAAAATTTGATACTCCAAAAAAAGGTTTTTCAAATCTAAATGTGCTGTAATACAGAAAAATGTATACAGTACCTCTGAAATCAGAGTGACTCGAAATGTGAGCGCTGCTTTGGAAATTGTATACACAGCATGTTGTTTGTGTGTACATTTACCCAGCACTCTAACGACCCACACTTTTTCATTGAGTTTGCTGCCGAAAGTTGTAGTGCAAGCGTCTTTTTGAACTATAATAGTTGGCCCTGAAAAGGACCGTTTTTTAAATGGCCCTGAAAAGATCCTCCGCTTTCTTTGATTTCTATTATAAACTAACTACAACAGCTCATTAAAATTTCCTTTTTTTTTCAATAAAATTTCATCCGATAACGCTATAAATTCAATTGATGCGCGAGACTTCGTGGTAAACAAACAATCGTACAGTGTTGCCAAAACGCGATAACGAATAACGTCTTTTTTGCGTGCCACGTAAGAGAATTATATATATAGATTGCAGCCGACATACTTTATTTACTCTTTGGATGGTAATTTTAATTCACGTCTTACTGGAGCAACACAACGGGCTATTGACGACGGACCGGGATCAATCCCCTAATGGAAAGATTCGAGGACAACAACACCTGAGCTGGCACCCCACTCTCCAAACTTCCACACCAACCCAACGTGAGGACTTTCGGCCACGACAGATTAAGGTGCACCAGCCGTTTCTACACCATACGCTTACAAACATCTATGTCCTGACCCGGATTCGAACCTGAAACCTTCCGATCTAGAGGCTAACACCTTAACCACCAGACCGGTTGGTCGGCTATTTACTCTTTGGATGATCAGAATATCAGTACGATCGCACTAAATAGTTGTCGATAAGCTTTTGTGTTGCATACATGGAGACGAACGCTAGTTAAAAAAATTAGACATTTATTTAAAACTAAGAGGACAATACAAAACTACAATGACGGATCGTCTTTTACACACTCCATATCAATCCTTCTAAATTCCAAATTAATTTTTTATTACATTCTATATTATCATGGTTACAGTTTCCACGAGCTTAACAAATGAATCGGTTGTTTGAGAAACCCCATAAGTCGGGTGAGAACAAATTTTGGGAAATCGAGAAAAAACTGTTTCTGCGTTAACAGGCAACCTCTATACAGGGTGGTCCCGAATTCATGGTATAAACTTTAATGGTAGGTACAGGACATTGTAACAATGATTTATTGTATTGGAATGTATAGTCGCGCAAGTGACGCGGTGAGGCGAAAACAGGGGAAATAACGGCCGAAAGGAAAAACAAAGATTTTATTGAAAGCGTTGTTGACAAGTGTCATGTTTACAGTAATTGTTCAAAATTGCGTCCACCAGTATCGATACATGCTTGACAGCGTCGGTGGAGCGATTGGCGTACACGTTCAAAGATGCCTGGTATTTCACGCACACCTGCAGCAGCTACAGATAAGCGAGCGACGAGATCCTCATCTGAGTCAACTGGAGTCTCATAAACAAGATGCTTTAGATGTCCCCATAAAAAGTAATCGAGGCTCGATAAATCGGGAGATCGGGGTGGCCAAGGGACTGGTCCACCACGCCCAATCCATCGACTACCAAACGTGGCATTCAGGTAATTCCGTACATCAATGCTGAAGTGTGCTGGCGCCCCATCGTGCTGAAACCACATGCGGTTACGAATGGCGATCGGAACATCATGCAGCAGTTGTGGTAACACTTCTTTCAGAAAAATAAGATAGCTTCCGCCAGTGAGCCGCGTGGGTAGTAAGTATGGGCCAATCAAAAAGTCGTTCACAATACCAGCCCACACATTAATACTGAAAAGTTGTTGAAACGCATGTCGACGCGTTGCATGTGGATTATCGGTTGCCCACACATGGGAATTGTGCGCATTAAAGACACCCTCGCGTGAAAATGTCGCTTCATCTGTAAATAGCACATAATCTACGAAATCCGGCTGCAACGCACATTGCTGCATCACCCACAGGCAGAAGTTCACGCGGCGAGGATAATCTGCCGGATTCAATGCTTGTACTTTCTGAAAATGGAAGGGGTGTAAGCGATTTTCGTTTAACACTCTGCATACAGTCTGATGACTCACACCTACGTCACGCGCAACAGTTCTTGTGCTTGACTCGGGTCTATCAGCCACAATGTTCGAGATGCTTTCTTCCAGCCTTGGAGTGCGTACAGCTCTTACTCGACCAGCGCCATGTCTGTTGACGTCGAACGCACCTGTTTCACAAAGTTGACGATGTAACCGTTGAAAAATTCTATGATCCGGCATTCGTCGATCAGGATACTCCGCGCGATACATTCGTAACGCAGCTCTGCCGTTACCATTTGCACGGCCGTACATGTAATGCATGTCTGCTTTTTCTGCATACGTAAAGTCACCCATCGTCTACGGCAGCACAATTGTGAATGGCGCTTTTCCCTACTGCGATGCATCATGTTCAACAGCGGCTAGACATCTACTGCCCTCTACCGGCAATGATACCAACCGATCACTCCATTTCTCTTTCCTTTTATTTCCCCTGTTTACGCCTCACCGCGTCACTTGCGACTATACATTCCTATACAATAAATCATTGTTACAATGTCCTGTACCTACCATTAAAGTTTGTACCATGAATTCGGGACCACCCTGTATATTATTATTTCTAGTAAAATGCATTGTTTGGAGCTAAATACAATCTTTGTGCGCAGTGGAGGTCTGAAAATATAAATAATTAAATTATTATTGATTTTTAAAGTCAGTTGACTTATGGGGTTTCTCAAATACATATACTTTTGCCAAAAGTAATTGCATTTTAAACGGTATAAAATAAAAAGTACACCTCAAAAATGCATTCTAAAACAAGTAGAAACATTAAATAAATATGAAACACAAATAAGATTATTTAGTTTTATGAATAAGAGTGGTATAAAAGGTGAAAAATAAAATTTATTCATCATTAGCTTAGTTCTCTGGCAACTCAGAATCAGATGTAAGACACGGGTCAACTATCTCTTTGTAGAATGCTTGAATATTTTCTTTGTCTGGGATGTATTTCATCAGTTTATTTACGTCTTCATTTTTTTTTCTCTTATTGATGGGGATTTTCCCTCTTGGATATACTGGTTCATTTGGGAGTGATAGAGGAAGCTTTTTATTGTTGTTTAACCGAAAAGCGTGATTACAAAACCCATCATTAAAAGGTTTGGCGATTACAACATCCTTATGTTTGAAAGAGTGTAAAAACTGCATGAACTGCTAGATTTTAAAAGCGACTTTCTCATCCTTTGGAACTTTACGCCTACAAATCATTTTTTTTTTAAATCGAAATCGAGTTTTCGGTAAAAATCGATTCGTCAGAGATCGACGCATCTTTTAGAAGCGAAACACGAGTCGGGTCATTCTACATAGAGTTAACCCATATGAAAGTTTTCGTGTATTCGAAAAAGCCCATAAGTCACTGACTTATGGGCTTTTTCGAATACACGAAAACTTTCATCCTGGACAACTGTTTAATTCTGTAAAGTTTTATTACTAACATCCAAAAATTTTGGGTTTGGTTGATTTTTGTGATTTTTTAAATATATATATTTACACATACAAAAAGGAAACATGATCATAAAATAAAAGTAACTTTATCCTTGAAAACTCCTGGAAAAGTTACAATTCCTATAAAATTAATCAGGAAAAGAAACGTTCTAAAAATCTAAGTTTCATCTCAAAAAATGTATTTAAAGATCATTACAGCCATAAAGCACAAAATAGAAAAGAAAGAAAATATTAAAAAGAAAAAAAATTACAATATTTTTGTGATTATTGCTACATTACGTCCAAAATTGAGTAACGATCGACGCTGTCGCCATTTTTCTTCGATAATACACGATTGCTGTACATGTGCCTAGTAATGGTATAAATATTGTATCTGCCAAATTCACTTTATTTTTCGATAAAAAAAACTATTAATCTAACGAAAGGTGTAATAAAGGAGAATTAATATTTTTTTTATGTTTTGGGACATCGGCACCTTCGTAACATAAATTAAATCGGCAATTCGATCGTTACGAGATTTTGACATCGCATTTTTAAAAATAAGAAAAAAATATTTACGGCCAAGAAAATGCACAAAAACACATAAAAATGCTTAACAACGTTTAAAAAGTTATTTCAAAGGCAAATAAATGCAGTTTAAAGTACTTATCAATATATTTTTTGCTTCAGGTATAGAGCTATTTCGATCGTTACTTTTGGACATCGCGAAACATGCTGGACTTTAGTATTGTTTCTTTGTAAATTCTTTAACATTTTAAACTAATGATGCCATCTACTGATCAAAATAGTAAACAAACTATCCTTATACTCTATTAATTTATTATTATTTTCTGCAATTCTGGAAAACACATTAGAAATTATTTTCATGGTGATGTACTGTATCAATTAACATTACAGATGTCCAATATCCGACATTTGTAACTAAAGAATTTAATTTTAAGGATATTTACACCAAACTATTGTAACAAATAATACAAATTATTGTCTCTAAACAAAACTAAAAAACCACTGAGAAAAAAAAATTAATTTTAAGAATTAAATTTATTTGCTGTCAAAGCTTAAAGTTATGAAATGTGTCTTGTTCCCACCTTTTGAGAATTACCCTAATCCCCCTTGAAATTCCTTAAGAGTCGAGTACAGATAAACATTAGCCCAATACCAGATTTATCTCACCATTAAAAATAGACGTTGATCTAATGATCCGGCAAATATGTATACAGTCAGAAAACGTAACACGCACTGTAGCTTACAGCAGCCAATTATGGTTTCATTGCATTGTGGAACCAAGAAACCATAAAAGAATTTTCCAGCAATTGTAATTTTTACTAAACTAGAAATTCCCTTTGTGTTTGGCTCAACCTTGAGACTTAACCGACATGAATGTATAGTTTAGAATGTGCTAGTGGTTGATGGGTTAAAATATAAGTTCATCTAAGTCTTGTTTACTATGGTCGACTCTGATCCGAATAAACTCATTTTGTGAGTACTCAGAGAATATACCCTTCACAGCGGTGACTGACGAGAATTCTAAAGAAATTTGTGAGATAACACTACACTATCATCAATGGAAATGCAGATAGATGTGGATTGAGTCAATATCTCTTCCAGGTAAGAGATATTGAGTACGATCTTAGGGTTTTTAAGGTCTCTGAATTATAGATTCCAAGTTTTCCCTAACCATTATGAACTTACTGGCCACTGCATGGCCTTCACGGCGTTGCCCGTGACAGTTCTTTTCGTGAGGTTAGGCGTGCCCACTGCTCGCTAACCCCCGTTGATTGCTACAAATTCCATTTGGTTTGCGAATTCGTAGCCTATTGGATAACAGCCATAACGGCGTTGCCTGCGATGTTGGTTTACTTCGCAAACCAAATGGGAATTCGTAGCCTGTTGAATAACAGCCATCACAGCATATCACGGCGTTTCCCATTTTGTGGGATTGCGAAGCAAACCAACACCACGAGCAATGCTCATTGTCAAATGCGGCCAAATTCGAATTACGAAGAAATCTAATCGGTGTGACGTCACAATATCCTATAAAAATATAAACATTTAATATACAAATTATTTATTAAAAGAAAATCAAATGTATAAGTTGTCTGGCGTCATATTTTATGTAGATTTAAAAGTAGCTAGTCCGTTGCACTTCCAACCGAGCTACCGCCCCCTCCCTCCACTACCACAATGAGAAAATTCAAAGTACAATGCCTCGTACTCAAACCTCAGCACCTGGTGGTAAGAGTATTGAATCCAACACCACCGTCGTTTACAAAGGGGGCTGGCGCACGTTAAATCTGTGGTGACCTCAAATGTCCTCACGGCATGGAAATTTGGAGTGAGGTGCCACTTCAGGTGTTGCCTCAGCTCTGACCGCGATTCAAAATTACATATCCTCGGATCCATTGGGATTGATCCCGGACCGTCGTCAATAGCCCGATGTGCTGCTTCAGTACTCGTTAATTAAATATGCCTATACTTATACCTCAGGGCGGATCTTTCCCATCGGGTTTGATCCCGAATTGGATTTCTGATTTGCGCCAATAGCCAGTTGCGTTTCCTGTGCAACATTAATTAAATGCCCACCACGGGTTTGAACCCGGACAGTCGTCAATAGCCCGTTGTATTGGTTCCGTGTGACGTGAATAAAGATACCTACCTACTAATTGGTCACACAGGAGTAACACAAAGGGCTATTTTTGACGGTCCAGGATCAATCCAGAAGGGAAAGATTTGAGGAAACCACTTTGGAGAGTGTGGGGGGGGGGGGCAGCTCAGGTGTTGCCTCGTTATCTGACCTTGGTATAGAATTATGTGTTGTCCTCCTGGGATCTTTCCCTTAGGGGGGTGATCCCGGACCGTTGTCAATAACCCGTTGCGTTGCTCTAGTACGACGTTAATTGAAATTACCTCACCTTACCTCGAAAGAAAGGAAGTAGTCATGAAATATTCGACCCGAATGTTTCCAGAATGCCATGTTCAATCGAAAAATGGACACTTTGGGATTGGTTTTGGAAAAAGACGGTTGGTTGGATTTTTACAGCGCAAGAACTAAGCATGTCAGACAACCTCAAATTATGGACCTACACACACATGGAAAGTTTTATTGACACACAAGATAGGTAATGGTAATTTTAGTTAACGTCGTACTAGAGCAACTTAACTTATTGACGACGGTCTGGGATCAGTCCCTTAAGGGAAAGATCCGAGGACACCAACTTGTAATTTTGAACCACGGTCAGATGACGAAGCAACACCTGAGCTGGCACCCCACTCTCCAAACTTCCACACCAACCCAACGTGAGGACTTTCGGCCACGACAGATTTAAGGTGCACCAGCCGCCTCTACACCATACGCTTACAAACATCCATGCCCGAACCCGGAACCTTCCTATCTAGAGGCTAACACCTTAACCACCAGACCGGTTTGTAAACACACATAAGATAGGTAGGTTAGAAGAATCGAACCTGCACCACCTACAACTCGCAGGTTGCTAGAGCATTAGGCAAACCCACTGAAAAACTTTCGATAAGGAATAGCGTTGTATTTTTGTGCGGTAGACTCTGGCAACCTTGTTCAGAAGTCATTGGTGAGTGGTAGACCTTGCCACCACTGCAAAAATTAAGTTAAATACAGTAGAATAGTTTTTTGGTAGGTAGTTCAATTTACTTCGCACTGGAGCAACACAACTGGCTATTATCGGCGGTCAGGGATCAATCCCGAATGTCTAGCTAAAAATATCAAATTGTTTCCTTTTGGCAAATAAATCTACCTACAGTGCAGTTAATAGGAATGTGTGTGAACCGTTTATTCATCATCTTAAAATTAAGTCATTAGTCTAAAATCTTTCAAAACTATCAATTCAAGATCCAATCTAGCAAAGGTATAAAAGAAAATGTTAGTAAGATTCTCTCATTTGCAACCAACAACGCAACCGAGATATAGCGTTATTAAAACATAAATCCGTGCTTTTTTATTACATTTAAAATTTATCTCTTTAAATTTCTTATCAATATATTTTATTCATATCATCTTTGAAAAGTAAGCTATAAAAATAAATGATTACTAACTTCTGAAATGTCAGCAATGAACATTTTGTGGAACAAATTTGTGATTTATAAAATGAATTAATTATAAAGCCCAGGGTCAATTTTAATAAAATAATCTGTATAACATTTTATTTTTTAATGTTGATTAGTGCAATTTTTTATAGATTTGTGGATTTTAAAAGTTCAAATGTGTAAAAAATTATTGCTTAAGATTAAATTCAAAAAAGTAAACTTCGAAGCACCTTTATATTTTAATTACAAATACAAAAGGTATTGGGGCGCTACAGATGTAACTATTTTAAAATGCTAACTGTTAGCAACAAATAAAAAACCAATCTTTATTTACATGATTTGCCTAAAACGTTAATAACTCTTCCCTATCCACCATAGTCGAAGAGAATTATCTCGCTGCGTGATCTTGGAGCTGAACATGTCTTCTTCATCATCTGATAGAAGATCAGGGAACTTTCTTTGTCCAGAGGATGAACATAACAATGGCAAATTTGGATGTAAGCTATAAAATAAGAAAACGTTACTATAACACAGGCAAATACAAGTGAAACAAATTAAATTTAAAAAATCAGAATAACATTTTTTTAATAGAAATTTCATAAAAAATTATTTTTAATGAATCATGCAAATGGGTTGAACCAATGGTCATAAATTAAAATGATTGAATTGAAATGTAATGAAGTTTATTATCTACGCTAATGTCAGAAAGACGTGATGTCAAACATTGATTAATTTCATAGTTCTAACGATTGCTCTAACTGTGTTTCTCAACCAACGGGACTCTGCACTGGTCAATTATACAGAAACCATGAAAGGTTTTGAGGTATTTCATTTGTTTTTCAAGCATTTTTATGAATACGTATTTTTTTATGAAAATATCCTGAGAATAACGTTCATGAATGTGATGATAATCTCACACTCTGAAAATCTAAATAACATATAAGTAGCAAATATTAAAGAGTGTAAGGTCTTGTTTCGAAACCCGAGAGATGGTACATTGTAAAGGTAAAAAAAAGCCTCTAATTTCAAATTTGAGTGTCAATACGGACGAGATTTTTAAGGAAATGAGGGATGGGTTTTGGGGTGTTAAGACATCTTGTATTGAACCAGTGAGTTGTGCGTGGTGCAGGTTCAATTCCTCCCTAAGTGTATTTCTCTCTTCTGTGCAAGTAAAATGTTCTTTGTGTGTCTTTTACTTGAAGCTGTCTGAATTGGTGTTTGTATAGTCATAGTAAAAATCATAGCATGTATTATCATAGCAAAACATATATTCCTAAAGCATAGCCAAATAAGGCCCCTTGCACCATAAAAATCCATCCAACCTGCAAGTCAGTAATATTCAGTCTTTTAGCATAGGCAAATGATTCTGATTTGTTTTAAATGTTTTTCTAGTTATGTTCTAGCTTATTCCAACAAGAAATGCTTCAGTAAGGTAATAAAATAAATGTTAACATTTTAACTATTGTTCTTCTGGAAACTTCATAAAATTAATAAAATCATGAATAATTCAAACCAGCACTATATGAACTCAATCAAGACAATTGTGAAAAAAAAATAATATTCATAACCATTCGATTTTTCATTTACTGTAATTTTCAGAATGCTCAGTTTTTACATGTGCCAGAATATCAAAATGTTTAGGATAATAAAGAAAAATCACATACTCCATCACGTTTGGGCTGCAGCTGAATAGGAGTTTCTACAAGACAAAGTAATTCTGTTGTGCCTACTTTCTTAACTAAAATAACTTGAAACTTTTCACATTCATAAGAAAGAGTTCCCTATTGACATACAAAATCTAAGTACTTAAAAAGACCTATTAAGGTAGGTATTTATCTTAATTAAGGTAGCACTGGATCAACATAATGGCTATTGGCGAAAGTCTGAGATCTTTCCTCGTAATTTTGAACCACGGTCAGATGACAAGGCAACACCTGAGCTGGTACGCCACTCTCCACACTATTGCAACATGAGGACATTTGAGGCCACAACAGACTTAACATGCACCAGCCCCTTTTGTATCCGACGGTCTTTGGTGGTATTCGAAATACAACCCTCCAGTTGCTAACCTTTACTCTTCCAATCAGCCTACAGTGGCCCATCATAAGAACCATTCAAGAATTTCTAAACATTTCAAGAACACTAACATTAATTTTTAGAAGACTAAAAAATGTGAAACACATTTAATGAATAAATGGCCACATCTATCAGCTATTATCTTTCAGAACTACTAGTCTACATGATCTCTGTAGGTATGTTTTTAATTGTACAATGTGTGTGTGGAGAATGGCTTTCAGTTTGAAATTCAGTTAAACCCAAAATACAGTAGAACCTTGATAAGTTGTCACCTTAATAAATCACACTCTGTATAAAGCGGCAATTTTCTTCATTCTTGTCTAGCTCTCGTAGACAGTGATTTACTTAAAACCTTGTTTACTGATCAAGAATTTAGAAGCGCTTCCTGGGATAACTTGTCAATGGAAAGGTCTATGAACATGCAGGGTTTGTGTTTGATGGCTGGTTGGTTAATTTGCATTGTGTAGTGTCCGACAGCAAACAAAATGAATTCGAAAATGAGAACTAACCTTGATTAATTATTGACTTTATTATAAACCATTAACAAAAGTGAATGAAATAAATAAGGGATTCCTAATATAAATGACTACATAAATATGAATAACAACATTGCAGTACATTTTGTACAGGTTCATTTCAGTCCAATTTAGAGTGGCACGTGAGGAATATTCCATAAAAACATTCAAATATTCAGGAGAAAAAAAAAATATATATATATATATATATATATATGACTACGGCTAGATATAACTGGGACAATTCTTTCTTGGCACAATTTTTATGACTTTCAAGGTATAAATGCTGTACTGGCTGTAGTCTGAATTCTCTCTTGGCACGATCAAGGTATGTACAACTGCTGTATCTGCCATAGTCTAACGGTTAAGTTGTTACAATTTCTAAGTCTCTTCATTAACAACTTATCAAGATCTTACTGTATTGTTCAAAACAAATTTTTTTAAATGAAATGAAGATAGAATTTCATTTACCTGATGCCATTAACACAGTCATTATGAGCAAGAAAAAATTGAGCTGGTTGTAATATCAAGAACTCTTCTGGACTCGATTCTATTGGCTCTTTAAGGGTATCCCAAATAGAAATTACTCCATTGTGATTTCCAGATATAACATATCTTCCACATCTGAAATCAAAATCATGCCATTAAAAGAGAAAATAATACTTGCAAAACAAGTTCTTTAAGGGCTAGAAATATGGTATGTATCTTAAAATTGTTTTACACAGATAATTTGGAAGTTCATAATTCACCTAAAATATAAATAAAAATAGCATCAAAAGAAGTTTTTAAAAGATTTTGAAAGAATCAAAGAATTGAAAAAATAAAAATTATTGTGTATAATAAAAATATTTATGACTCTGATATGCAAAAACTAACATCTTATATATTCCAAACTTTTTTACTGTTGTAGCAATGACCATTAGGAAGTTGAATATTAATAAATCAAATATTTCTTCATCTTTATTTTTTATTCAGATTTCATGATAAAAACAGAATAAAACTATTTTAACACTGATGTCTGAAACCTAAGATTGCACATCCTTTCACAATGTCTACACCTTACAAAATCACAGAAAGCAAATTGTGATAACTTGTATAACTATTTTTGTTCCATAGAAATCAGTTCACCAGTAAAGATCGCATCATAGAACTTAACTCTGAGAATCGAGTAGACCTTACATTTTTAGATCTTCACCTACTTTGTTCTAAACACTCTATTTTGAATGTTATCAATTTTTTTGCATGAATTGATACATTCTGAATAAACTAATCAAATTTTCCCTTTATTTTATTAACTGAAAATATTAATTTAATTAAATACGACTTATAAAATGGGCTTAGTGCATAAAAAAGTTCTTAAATAACTTGAAATATACAGAAACACTTTTATGCTATTTGACTTCAAAAGCATTTTGAGTAGGACTTTCTTCAAGACAAAAATGATTTGGAATAGTAAAAACCTAATCATTGTTTCAATTGTTTATTCAATGACTGAAAGTAGGAAAGCAAGTGGCAATGACAATACCATTGACTTTGCTATTACAAATGATGTCACAACATGTCAAAGCAGCCTTGATCAAAGCTTCAATGAACTAAAGATTATTTTTGCATGGTTTTAATCTATCATTTTTCTAGTAAGTTTTCCTGAGATAAAATATCCTCATTAGTTTTTATGAAATGGCATTTTTAAAGGTCTATGTTTTCCCACCTTGTCACATGACATAATTTGTTTACACAATTAGTCATTCATTCTAAAGGCATAATATTCTAATTTTTAGAACCTGCTCATTAATTAATTTGTCAATAAACATAATTGAAAATTTTGCCTCTTTTTTTGCAATTAGTGAAAATTATTTTGGATTTGTGATATTTACAGGTCCAAATAAATATTGGGGGATGCAGAATCTTGTTACATCTCTGTATAGGACGTGGTCGCTAAATTGACATGTATCTACAAATTTTCTATTCTGATTTCATTTTTCTGCTATCCTAATATGGTTTTCTTTGCTGCTGCCAATATGATTTGATAGTGCCTAAGCTACAGTAAATTAGAAGCCACACCAAGGTCGTACTGTAACCTAATACCCAAAAGGAAAATAATAAAATAACAGGTCACTGGAATTGGCCCCTAAGTCTTATTTTGCTTGCAATATTTTTTTGAAAATATTATTTGGACTGCTTTTAAAGATATGGATACATTTAACTCTATTCTGGTTTCTTTTTAATAAAATAGATCTCATAATGGTCGAGTTTTCGAAAAAGTTCTAAAGATAATATTTGTGGAAGCTAATGTTATGAATTTAACTCTATTCTGGTTTCTTTTTAATAAAATAAATCTCTCATAATGGCTATAAGTTTTCCAAAAGATTCTAAAGATAACATTTGTGGTAGCTAAAAATGCTATGAATTTTTGTTGGGAAGGACAGGTCATGATTAGAGGCTTAGTTGTCCTGTGGCATGTCAATCATCACATCATTTCTATAAAATGGGGCAAAATGGAAGAATTTTTATATTTTTCTTGGCCTTATATATTTTAAATCCTATATTAGGTGGGATATGTGGAGATAGGTAACTGAAATCTGCAAAACATAATCCACTTTTGAGCAGCCATTGCTTTATTTACAAAGTTAACTACCCTAGTGCTAAAAATTTTTTGATGGACTTTATTTAATAATTTAAAGATATATTTTATTATTATGTGCAAAAACAATGTTTCAAAAGCATACAAATGTTTCAATAAACTGATTTAAGATTTTTCAGATCTAAAAATCTGGAGCCTAGTCGGGAGATATCCAAGTAGTGTAGTATTGCTTAACTTACATAGCATCTAACGACTACACAACCACATCAATTGGTTGAAAGAATCCTAGGAACATTTTAGTGTTCAAGATCAAAAACTGGTTAGAAATGCCGGGAAGACTGTAGGTTGCAGAATGAATATATATTCAACCTCTTGGGGGGGGGGTAACTGGATAAAAGGCAAAAACTTCAGAGACAAATTGTATTGCAAGGGAAATGTTGAGGTGAAATTTGCTATGAAGATGGAACTTCCACCCTATAATGTATCTATCTATAATCCAAGATGGAAAGAAACAGTGAAAAGCTTGACAAATAAAGCATAGTTGATGTTGATATGAAGTTGAGGTACGTACAGATTGTTTTGGTTGGTTTGTTGCTCTATGGTCATTGTTTGGTACACGAGGACTAATTAGAGTGGTTTCACATGGAAATCTGAATCATTACACACATCCAGGCTAACACAGGATTCAATCCCCGAACCTGTTGAACTGAGGGCCCTAATCAGTTGGCTGTGATAATTGGACTTTGACCAGTATTTCAAACATTGGAATGGACTCCACATGAGTGCTACATGGATGTGTTTGATTATGAACAGATTTTTAGTTATAACATAATCAATTCAGTCTGACTGATCAGCTGCTGAGTAACCACTGGTCAAATGGTTAGTATTCTGGCTCTTGGTACAATCCTAATCTGGTCTTGAGTGTTTGTAGCAGTTCAAAATCTCACTTTAAACCCCAGATTTCTATCCAATTATCTCTTGCATGGGAAAAAAAATGAAAATGGAACAGTAAACCAAATAAAATCGTGATAATTGCTTTGATTTAGCATAGGAAAAAACTGAACAGTTGCTTGTTTTGTCACTCTATGATTATGTTTTGCCACATAAGGGATAGTTATACCAAACAAATTAAACATATATCTGATATGAGATATATGACTCTGAAGGTGTACATCCCTCTATCCAGAGTTTAATCTATAGCACATTTCAGTGATGTAATATCCACATTACAAATAATCCTGCTTCCATTATCAGTTGTGTATTTTAGAAATATGTTTAATTTATGCAAAAGCACTAATTCTATTTTGATGTACATATAATTCATAATTGTTTTGTGAAATAAGTGGTAGTTTTCAGATATTACACTCATCATTTCCCATTTATATTCATTACATGCAGTTACAAAAATTTCATGCAGTTTAAAATGGAGTATGTTTTTAGATACCAGTAGAGTTGTTTGAAAATATTGTGACAGTAAAAATAAACAAACTGAAATATTTTCCCTTTACATCAAGAAAAAAATTACCAATTATTTATATTTTTCTTTGATACATTTTTTTAACAAACAAATGATTTTCTCATAAAACAAATACAGATAAGAATTAGAACACTAGAAAGTCTGCTGCTATCATTTTGACACCAAAACGCTTTCATTGCTTTCTTACTTCTGCGCTTTTTTGTCAGATTTTGACAATTTCTTGTAATTTTTTATCATTTTATTTAAAAAGCCTAAAATATATATATTTGTAATTTTTTATTTTTATTTTGTGTAGCTCAATTTTGAAGAATTTTTCAGCTAAATTTAGCTAGAGCAATCGCTGTTGTTGTTTCATCAAGCAGATTTTCCCGTCCAAATACCTTTCATTCAACATAAAATGACCCTACAGTAGCAAACTAAACAGATTTCTAACCACAAGTCATTTGATAATGCTTCTTTATTTGCTTATTTGAGCTTGACTACATTCTATCCCTTTCAATTGAGGAAACGGTTCAGTCTTACTCACATGTTCATTTGTATGCATGTAAGTTTGCCATTTTTTTTTCATTTACTTCACTGCTTGGAAGTTATTGGGGGAGCGGAGAATTTTTTATTCTAATCAGACACCAAAATGACTCACAGATCAAAATTCTGAGGCAAGTGAAAATCTAGTGATAAGTATCTAAAAATGAATTGAAGGCAAACTCTGCTGTTCCAAGTTAAATTGGGAAAAAGAAACTGAATTATGAGGAAATGAATCCAAAAAATCGTAGAAGTTAACATAGATGATACTAAGAATACAGAAAATATGCAAAGAACTGCTAGATTTCCTGCTAGAAATATTCAAGTAAATTTAAAAGTAACTTCTAATTTTGTCAAGTAAAACATTAAAAAATATATATAAAAAAAATTCTATATCAGAGCTTGTCTGGGAAATTTATTTCAAATACTGGAAGAAGGAAATTTACAAAGTATGTTTGATATGCAATCAACAAAACCTGTGCAAAATCTGCCAAAAGATTTCTTATTACTGTATCAATTAATTGAAAATAAGGTATTAGAAAACATTAGATAAATTAGTAATGTTGCAATAAATATTCTATTATCAAGCAAAATAAAACATGTTCTTTCGTTTACTAAATTTTTACTTTTGTTTGCTAAATTTTTACTCACTTTATTTCTTTTTCTACATGTTTATCAATCACTTTTCTGTACTTTCCTGTGGCATAAATATTCATGTTCGTATGAAAATATATGGAAGGTTAAGTTAACTAAAATAATAATAGTAATGCCACTATTTAAATATTAAAGCTATTTTTTTACTGGTGTTGAAAGGACACCAGCTGATGTTTTATGGTAAAGGGCGAGTTAGTTGCTCTTGTGGTTACAATGGACTAATAATTTCCATACCAGCAATTTGTAACATTATGAACAGTTGAAAAACATTTATTTGTTCAAAACAATTTTTTAATAAAAAAAAAAAATTAGCTAAAGTAAAATTTTTTGTATCAACCAGTGTTTACTAGATTATTGGTGCAAGCAAAAAGTGGAACATGTAGGTTTTGCTTTTTAATCAATTGAATTGGACAGTATAAACTATAATAAGTAAAAAAATACCATAAATTTAAAATGACAAATAAATTTAATACAACTATGGTTCAAAGTGATAAAGCACTAGACTGACTAAATTTTTGTAACTCACATTTAATTTAACTGTACATATTAAATAAAAATAAAAATAAAACATTGGTTTAAAAGACATTATTATATTTGCCTTGTAATTTTGACAACTTTTCTAAAATATTAAATGCAGTTTTTCAGTTAACACATAACATAAAACTATTTATAGAAAGCCATAATTACAAAAAAAGTTTAATGCTTTATAAATTACACTGCATTGTTATACAAGTTATGAAATAATTTAAGCACTATAATTAACCAAACCATCACACACAAATTGGAAATGGGAGGCATTTTTACCTGCTTATGTCAAATTGCATACGCTGGTTAGTAACACAAGACCTTCGCAAACAATAAAGAACACTACCCAGATTTCTCAAGTCCCAACATAATATTTCTGGATCCTAAAATAAGAAATAATCTATATATATTATATATAGAAGGAAAACAATAATTATTAAACATTATATAGTATAATATAGTTCATGTCAATAAATTTTATTTGATAATTAATATCAATATTGATTGTTCAGCTAATTAACCTATATCAATAACGTTTAATTAAATTTAATTAAAGTGTCTGCAATCAAATTAGTTATTCAGACATTCGTTCAAAATTAAAGAACTGCAAATTAAAAAGGAATATGCATTAATAAAATTTTTGCTGTTTAGAAATAGAATCATAACAATAAAAATCATAAAATATGCAGTATGTTTGACAAAACATAATTCTGATAATTGTTCATCAAAATAAAGTTCTAATGCATCGCAATATCTCTAAAACAATTATATGAATTTTCAACATCCTGCATTAACTTGTGATAATAATTCTACTGTATAATGTTCCATCACAGTAATAAAAATTTTATGTAGCCATCAGCACTTACTTTAATTAAAACATATGGTTAGCATATTATGGATTTGCTGAGAACAAGAAGTGTTAATATACTTGTCTGAAAAGCAAATTCTAGTTTTCCATAGAAACTAAAAGTCTTTTAGGAGGTATCGGTCAATGTATTTAAAACTAAACAAGTTAGTTTCTAGCATAAAATCAATCTAAAGCTCAGAAAACCAGGCACCAGCTTTCTGTTTCTTAGAATATTATTAAATAAACAAGCCGAAAAAGCAACCAATCAAAGCTGAGTGGTTAGTACTCTGGCACTCAGTTCAAATCCCTGTCAAGGTATTGTCTGTAATGGTTTGGAATCCCCTTTGAGCCTTGGCTCGTTGCATAATTATCCCTCGTGAGACAAAATATGAGTGAAGAGAAACAAACCAAGCTATTTAATAAACAAATATAGAAACTAAACAAGAAATAAAAGATTAACAGAAAATGTCTTATACTACATCCACTACTTACTCCCCACTCATTTTAGGTATGATCACATACAAATTTGCACTAGTCTTTCTGATCCTAGGTAAAGTTTTCTGTAGCACTTGGCAGGAATCATATTCCACATGTTTACTTATTACTCTCAGGATGAATAGTGAAATTTCGTTTCATCAAGCGTCGATGGTTTTATGAAAAGATTTCATTACAGGGTCATCTAGGATACCCATTTTAAACTAGTTTTCTTTTCTACAATTTGATTTTTCTAAATAAGTTAAATCAATTTGAAAGTTCAAATACATTTTCAACCCCCCCCCTTTTTTTTTTTTTTACTGAAAATAACATTTGACAAAAAAAATTGCAGTAGTATATTAATTTTCCAGTTTTTACTAGGGCCCCCATGAAAAATTATTAATTTCCAAGAGCTTTCAAAGATTTAAAGGTGTATAAACTAGGTTAAACAGCATTTAAAATCATTAAACATTGACTCAAAGAAATCATCGTACTTTTCTACCTCCGCTGTACAACAGATTACCATCAGGTGAGAACTTCAGTTGAGTTAGACCCCCTTTCTGTCCTTCTAATATGCATTCAAGATTACCATCTGGTTCAGAGTATATTCCAACTACAAAATAATAAAATAACTTTGAAAAGGCTTTTTTTTAATAGAATATAAATAGTCTGTGCAGTTAACAATGAACACTTTCTGGGAACATTTGGCATGAATCTTACCATGCTGATCACAAAAAGGACTAGGTATTGTCAAAACCCTGTTCTTATGAATTCATTGAGGGACAAGTTACACCACTTTATCCATAGGTTTGAAACAAATCACTTCAAGCATTTATTTGAATTAACTCTTCACATTTTCAGTATTCTGCATTGCAGTAATTTGTTGAATTTTGTTCATTGAAGTTTAGATAATAGTGAGACATTACATATGCAGTCTTACTGTTATAAGTACACATTCAGTATTCCAATTTTCAGCAACTACACTATTCTAAACACTATTGATATTCAAGAAATTTTCCATTCCAGCCTTTTTTTTGACAGAATACTTTTTTTACAAGAGCAAAAAAATTTCAAGCAAAACTGAACACTGAAATTACTGCATATATGTCATTTTACAATGTCTCAAAATTTACTCAACATACAAAATCAACTTTGAACCTAAATTTTTTTCTGTTTAATTCTTTTAGATTATAATCACTTCCTTGTACTGAAATGTGAGCCAAGAAACATGCAAATTCAACTCTAGTATATAATTTGTAGTATTTGTCATGATTAAAATGCTGATACAAATAAGGACAAAATTGACAGTATACATTGTTTACATTACTTGATTTGCGATAAGAGCCAGCAGCTGAAATATTTCTATTGGCAGAAGTGAATGCAAAACAGGAAATAATACCAGGCTGGCCACTCTTCTTGGCTGAAAGTAAGGGTTTTAATTTAAAATTGATGATACAATTCAAAATATTTCAAATAAGTTATTTGCCAAAAATTTTTAAAGTATCAATGTATAAATTTTGAGTTTAAAATACAACTATATAACCACAGTAAAAATTGCAATAATATAAGTGCAGTCAATAAGTTTCAAAGCTAGTGATCTCCAATAAATGAAAAATGACACAACCTAATACAAGCAGATGCTGATGCATCAGTAAAATAGCCTGCAAGCAGTTGCTGTTAACAGATGCTATTTACTTACAGTGCAAGGCTTATGTCAAGCAGTGCTTGAGATTCATTAGAGTATTGTCTGAATTTCATAAGTATGAAGCGATTGTTTCTAAATTCTACAAAACTGCTACTCGAATACAGTGGAAAACAAGATTCTGATCAAGTTGCACAAGATGTTGAAAATACTTTTGGAGATTTCGCTAGGGAATGAGCACTGATATTCTTTATAGGTTTTCAAGATTTAAAGGAGTATAAAGGACAATTTATACTTGGTAGACTGTCATTGCACACCACCAGTAAAGACCTTTAAAAATATCATTAAATCATGTACAAAAAATGTCAGAGAAGTTTTGATCTAACATTAGAATTTATATGATTTTGGAATTTATTCATGTATTTAGTTTTAAAGTTCGTCCAGGATATGAACAAATGATTTAGTCAGACTGATCATTCAATCATAAAAACGAGCTTTCACATTCATAAGATCAGAGCTGCTAACATATATGTGGTAGCCTATGCCTTTTCCCAACTAGCTCACTGCAACATTTTGCTCTACCCAAATGAGTATAAAGCTTAAGACAGTTTCATATTTAAAAAAATTCAGACTGAACTGCAGGCTATAATACACTATAAATAGAGGACATCTAGGCCTGGTTGGCAGGGTTGCTGTTGAAGGTTATGTTATACATTGAAGGTTATGCAGGCAACTTAAGGACTGTAATTGTTCTATTTTTTATGGCACTACAGAAATTTTTTGACCACTCCTAGTACTTGCACAATATGTAATTATAAAGTATTATGTTTAAAATACATCTAGAGGTAAAGGTCAGCAATGCTGTAACCATCATCCCAAAGCAAACAAAAAATTTAAATATCAAAGAAACACATCAAAGCTTCAATTCATCAAGCTAAGAAGCAGCATACATCATATTTTTGTATCAATATTTTGAAATTTGTGCACTTGCACTAGATAATTATCATTTTAGCGAATGTCAAATGATTATCATTTGGTCCTATGCATTGACGTCTTGGCTTGCGAAGTAGGACAGGACAATCACTTCTGGAGTGCCTACTGCAAAGCAGCTTAACTCCCCGTCATCAGGTGTGTGTAACTTAAAACTGAAGTATTAAAATCGTTTGAAGTTTAATTATATTTCTTTCTATTCTTTAGATGCCAGTTGTAACAACATTTAAAAAATATCTTTGAAATATTTGTTTTTGTTATTGTCACAATTCCCTGTCTTTCACCAGTTACAAACATAAGTTGCAAGAACAGTTGTTCTTGTGTTCTAGCTACTACTGTTCAAGTGGATGACAGTGCACGTGTTCTAATGCAAATCAGAATATGAAATGCTGGGTGCTGTTCTGGAAAAGAAGACGAATAAGAACACATTTGTTGTACACTTCAGAGGAGTAGGGCGTGTTTTTGTACAGGACGGTGTGGCATGTATATACAAAACTTTTTATTATATTGTAAATAAATTTAAATGTCCAATTTAGGTATGCACCACTCCTACACATATTATCTATCAAATTAGACATTGCTCTGTCACTCTGACAGTTATGTTTACATAACTTCTCATATTCAGAATTTGTCCACTTGCTGTATGTCGATCCATATGCTTTAACGCTAATTTTGTATGAATGCATAGACGAGTACTCTGCATGGAAGAATCAAGACTGGCCTTTGTTAATGTACATAGAATTTTTGTAAACATATATGTTAACTATACATTCCACTTAGTTGAATCTACTACATTGCATGAGATATGCTTCATAAATGTTTGAATTAGTAACACAATGTCTTTACAGTGCAATAATTATACCATCCTATAAAACAAAATATGAGAATAATAATTTTTTTATCAGAACTTTTCATAATTATGCTATTTAAGAAATAGAAAAACATTTTAAATCGAATGAATGCAAAATATATCAGAAGTATTCCCTCATATACATTTCAATTGAGATATTTGGGAATAGATTAATTTTTTTTTCAAATAGACATTTATTAGCTATGATTGTAATTTTCATTCTGAAAGGTAACTTAACAGCAAATTTTTACAACATAATATATTTTGAAAACAAATGACATATTATATAAGTTGTTGTTGTTGCTGATCCCTGTAGCCCAGCAGAGCTAGACTATGTCCATGATATCGCACACTCTCAAGAAATCAATGACCAATAATGGTCGCTCCAGAAGATCTTTATCAAGTCCCAAGCACTGATATGATCCGGAGTGGCCTGGCCTTTGGAACACTTGGTACAAATTGGAAAGTCCTTTTCTTTGTTGGCATAAGTCAATGTTTTGAGGTGGCCACTACGAAATCGTGTTATTGTAGTTTGTTCCTGTCTGCTGCACCGGAGGGATAGAGATCCTATGATGTGCTGTCAATGAGATACTTAAATTAATTGTCATTAAATTATAGAAAAATTCAATGTTCTTACCAAAGGTATGTCTTTGTTCACAATTCCTGCCAGGCAAATTCACATTAAAAATGCGTATAACTTTCTCAAATCCACAAAAAAGACGTTGACCATCAGCATCAAAACTCAGACTGCGTGGTGCAGTTACTTCATCCTAAGTTATTTATTGAAAAAGTGAGATTGAAAAATGGCTTCAAGCAAACTTAAAAATTACTTCACACATCTATTCAATATAGTGATTCATACAGATGTTATGAGAATTATTTTTAAAACCATTTTTGTGGAAATGGTTTCAAGTTCTAGTGTGTTAAAATAAAGAACTCAAATTATGAGTGAGCACAATTTGAAAGTGTCTTAACCTTTAAACACAACAAATGGATAATTACTTTAACATTCACATTGAATCAACCTGTAAATCCAAATTTGGTATTGTAGTTAAGAATTACAAAAAGCACCTTTCAGTGTATAGTTATGTTCTAAAATATTCACAAACAATAATTCACAATTCATAATTTTTATTTTACTTACGAGTACAGAAAAATTTAGAAAAATGAAGTTAGTTAATTTACAATATAACAACTAGTTCATTAACTATATATTTACAATAACTTAATTTTAATAAAGGAAACTAGACTTACTAACAGCAAAAAAAAAGAGTTAACAGAAAAATTGTGGAATTGAAGTAATGATTACGATTTGCTTGGGAGACATTTATGCATTGGAACATATGATTTAAAAGTATTTGGTTTGCAGAATGTATTTAAAATCATGCAAAAGCTAGTGCATCTTTCAAAGTATAATGACAAATAAGATAAAGAACACTCAGATTATTTGAAAATGCAAGCACCTATATGCATCTGAATCATTATGCATTTCAGTTCTGATATAAAAAATTATTAAGATAGAAACTCAGTAACTATCTCAAATATGACAAATAAGAAGCATTGACACAACAGACATTGTAATTTTGAAAATGGCATCCTGAGATCATTTCAAATCAAATTCACTATTGATAAATTTTCTATTTGATTTCCAGTTCAGAATTGTAAAATTAACATGTAGGTAATCATTTAAAAATGTAATAAGTCTTAGAAGTCATACCATTTGATCATAAGTTCTATAGCTACACCTCAATTCACCTGTGAAACCATCCCAAAGATGGACAGGACTGTTTTTTGAGCAGCTAGCCAAACTAAAATTAAAGAAAAGGCAAAGTAATAAAAGAATGATCTAAAACTAACTGAAGTTTAAAATAGAATTCCAGCACAGAAAGAAACCAAAAGAAAAATGTTTCAAACATTTTTTTATTTGCTTAAATTGAGAAATAAAAAAAATTATAAATAATAAAAACAAAAAATAACAAGGTAGATAAAATCTACTTTTAAAAATATATGGGAAGACGAAATATGTATACAATTCACTGTTAGAGGAAAATAAATTCCCGAAGAGCAAAGATAGCTACACCTTTAAGTTCTACAGTATAAAATTTTTTAAACGTTAACCAACAGAAATAAAACGTACCAACAAGTAGATGGCTCTGTTGAATTCATTAATGGATACCAGCTAAAATCATACACGAGTTCTCCTTCCATTATCTTCACAACAGAATGCTGTTGAAAATTTTAATAACCTTTTCATATTTTTGTACAAATGAAATTTTAAATAACATTGACAAATGACATTTTAACAAAACTATATTCTAGTCAGGACCACAAACAATAAATTAAAGAGTAAAATTATTATGTGTCTTTAATAGATTCCAAAATAATTAGTTTAAGAAAAGTGATCCAACCATACCATTTCTGGAATATCTTGCCACTGCATTGTATCCCATAGCTCTGGTGGTAAATTGAAGAGTCTTAGAATATTATCATTACTACAAGTTGCAAGACAAGATCCATCTGGAGCCCTAAGTACAAGCATTTTGCATTACAATTTAACAGAAATAACAAGAATTACAAGTATTTATTCCATTAAGAATGAATAAAAATAGAATCGGGGAAAAATAAAACAGAGAAAGTAGGAGCCAAAAGTCGGGCATCAATGACAGATAAACATGGTTTTCCTCAGTTGGGAAAAATGCTACCTGTGGTGCAATTTCAAAATATATTTTGTTTACCTGGATATATAAAAACAGTGTAATCAATGACAAGGGATTCAATGACTTGGAAAATTATTTACATTTGCACGCCCCTTTTATTTTACATTTTATGCATTTGTAGAATTGATTTAGTATTTGATAGAATAGAAAACAGAGTAATGATTGTTGGTCATAAAATATTTAAAAAATTTAGTTGTTATAAATAATGACTATTTATAAAAACTTGGTCATGATATCAAATTTGAAGGTGAAAAATACAACTAATCACTAACTTTGATGCTATATTACATGTATTCTAAATTTGAAACATTAACCTTTTGACTATGGCTATAGATATAACAAGCACAATTCTTATAACTTTCAAGGTACAACTGCTGTGCTGGCCATAGTCTAAAGGTAAAATTCATACCATTGGGTTTAGGAGATAAAATAAACTAATTTAAAGCAACCTTTGCATTTTTCATCGTAACAGGGATATTAACTTATAGAAAGCATATTTCAAAACAGCTTTATAGCATCTGGGATAATATTCATAATTTCATTACAAATATAGCATTGTAAAATATATGGCCCATTAGCATCATACTATTTGCCATACATTTGGTTGATCATTTTTATTATAAAAAAAAGTATGATACCCCTTCCCAGTCAATTAACCTTCAATTAAAATCAACCCCTTCCCACTTAATTCATTAACCACTTTTAAAATATTAAGATTCAAAAGCCTAAGGCTTTTAAAAAATACTGTTGATCCAAAAAATATGAAGAGGTGATATTATGGATACTTGGCAAGTGCTAAAGAATGTACCTAATCTAAACTGTGCAAGTAATAAACACAAGTAACTTTACTTTTGATGTTCAATAGTTTTCATTCCATGTTCTAAAAAAAATTCATTTTTATAACTGAAGAGATTTTAAAACTAAAAATTACCATTTGCATCCTCTTGTAAAGTTGTCTTCATTTTTACTCTTAAAGTCAGTCCAAGAGCCAGTAACTTGTAAGGGTATCTGTTGAAAATCAAAAATGTCTAATTCTGCTTCATTTATAACTGAAAGTACCTCAGTACTTTGGTCTTCAAGTTTCAATGTATTATCCTCCATAGAAATTTCACTTTCAGGTCTAGGTGTGTTAGAGACCAGACAGTTCTTATCTTTATCTTCAAGGGGTTTTGGTTCACCGTTTGTTTCTGAAAAGGGACATAGAGTTTCAAATATATCCTCTATGACTCTTAGGACTTCTGCAAGAACTTCGTCATTTTTACTGTCTTCTATGTCAGAAGAAAATGGACAAGATCTCTTTAAGCTCTTAGGTTCAATGGTTACTGCATTTTCATCCGGTTCACGTAGCTTGGTCAACAAACGTGCACAAGAGAATGCCATAGATAAATCGAAAAAGGTACTCAAAATTTGTGAAGTATTTCAGTATATTCTCAGCAAAAAAGAATGGATTTTTTATGACGATTTTTTTTTCAAAGTTTACATTTGAATAAATATGGTATCAAAATTTATAAAGTTGTAGACAGTGATAAATTATTTACAAATTTCTCAGCCTCTTTTGTAATAGAAAAGCGTACGACTTCCACATGGAATTTACATCTGTACTTTTAAAGGCTGGTATAGTTACGCCACTAAATGTTTGCAAAGAATATGAAGCGGAAACAAATTTTCACATGCACGAACTAAAAGTAAAAACACGCACCGCAAAACATTTGAAAACAATAACAAGCCATTTTTTCACTTCATATCTGAACATTTACTTGTGCTAACAGCACGCCACAGAGGAGGAAGACAGAAAAGTATCAGTGAAGGCGTGTTTTACAGCGCCCTCGGTGCAGGTCAGTTGTCACAAATTATGTGCGTATTTTGATATGCTTCATTCAGAAGGGTAACCAATTTGCAATCGGCAGACTTCTTGAAGCGTCATCCAGCTAAAGATTCTTTGTGGCACATTTATATAATATTTTTTTTGCCATTTCATTTTTTCCAGACTATTTTAATGACTTTCAACAAAAATTCATGCGGATCTTGCAACAACCGCAAGACCGCTGTTCCAGTTTCCCGTTTCTGTTAAAAGGTAAATTGCTTTATTATTTTTGTTTGATAAAAGAAAAATGAAATCGTTTTATTTAGAGTTGAAACTTTTTGACCAAGATTACTGGTTTTTGTTAACTATCTTTCAGTGTTATTTTTTTTGCATTTGTTATTGAATTAAAATGGATCGTATTTAAACGAACTTAAAATGTTGTATTCAGAATTCTATAGAATTGTGCTGTTTGTGTTAATAATTGCTAGATCGTATTTTATTTTGTGCTCTTTGTTGGTGATTTTGTTATTTGCATCTGTTTTTATGTAATTAAAATTTATCTATCTGAATTAAGCATATGTTCAATTTATATAGCATTTTCTGTTAATGAAATATTTCTGTAGAGTTGTATAAATAAGAGATCCTAAAGGAGGATCTTTTATAGAGTATTTGTAGTGAAGAACTTTTTTAATAAACTGTGAAATTTACAGTTAATTTTTCTTGGGTTGTCAAGAACATAAAATGGCTGCACAGATGTATTTTGTGCCATCTGTTTTTTGTGCATTTGTTTGTATGATGGTAAACATAAAGTACAAATATTTAATGCCAACAGATTAGAGGATAAGAATTCTAAAAAAAATAATAATAATTTTTTTATGGCACATTTAATATACATGTATTTGTATTTTTTATGTTTTTGGCATATCTAAGAAATTTTTCCTGTTTTAGTAATTTGTGCAGTTGGAATTGCCTTGAATTTGGGTTGAAGAAACTGCCAGACTAAACTGACTAGCCTAGTGTATTAATGGAGCAACTTGCATTCCATTTTCTCGATAACAACTGAGTGCCAGACGTTTTCAAGTTGCAGTTTATGTTTCGTGTTACCCTTCCTTGAGGCCTGATTTGTTACGGATATAAACAATTTATTTCTGTTTATTTCCTAAATTGTACAATTTGTTCAATAATGGATGATGTACATCATAAAAGTCTATATACCTGATTATGTGAATAAAATTTTTTATAATGAACTTTTTCGTTCAAATAATTTTTCAGGCTATATCAACAGAGATCAACAATCTTTCAAATAAAAAATCGAATGGTTGAATTTAAAATTTTAAAGTGTCACAATTAATATGAATACAAATCCAAATTTAACATCTGAATGTGTAAAATAGATATTATTGTTTTTCAAATATTTCTTTACTTTGACTTTATCATCAATTTCGATATTCTGCCGAAACATTGCTTTTTTTTTCTTCTGATAACAAATAAATTTTGAACTATCTCTATTTAGACACATCAGTATATAGTCTGTATTGCGTATCTTGTATACTTGCTATTGTATGAATAAAATATTTTATACATTTTTTTTTAATTAAAATAATTTTTTGACTATATTAACAATCTTCTGTTTTAATAAGTCACAATTGTTCGTTTTGGAACATTGGTATCTTTTTAAAATTCTTCCATCTAAAAAAAAAATCAATGAAATTAAAGAAGCAAGTACACACACTGTTGTTTAATATCAAAAGAAGTTTTTAAAAAAATTTGCAGACATAAAAAGTTGGTCCGCAATATATCTGGAATAGTTTGCTTTTTAACTATACAAAAAAGCAAAGAGTCTTCCAAATCATAGAACAATTAACGAACAAGTAACACTATGACATAAACTTTCTTTAATAACTAAGATCTAATTCTGTTTATTTCGTTTATTTGAAGTGTATGCTAGAGGGGGATGTCTTTCCATTCTATTGTTCCAAACTAAAAAAAATAAGCTCTGTCTTATTTTCATAATATTGCTATAGTGGCACGTGATGCATTCGAAAGCATCACCGTCTATGCGAAATGCCACGTTATTTCGCGTACCATTACTCCCTACGACAGTGACACCACTCTGTAGCTATTCCTATGAGTGATTCAACATATCTATCACATACAGCAACGAAAATAAGCCTAAGATAAGTATTAAAATTGTTGCCAGACGAGAAAATATCATTCTACCAAAATCTGGAAGAATAAAAATCTATGCCAAAGGCATACTGTCTAAATATGTGGTCATTATCAAGTAGAAAAAAAATATTCCTACTCTGAAGACTAAACCAAACCATAATTTGACGTGGATACTCGGACTTGATGTTGAATTGTGGAATAAATGAAGCAGACATGGGAAATTTGAACAATTGATTGATTATTGTGAATATTTAATAATTAATTTACGGTTCAATATATTAAAGTGAAGTAAAAGATAATTTCATTTAAGTGTCATTCCTGTGATTGTATCGTAGATTTGTAGCTTACGAATGACACCACTTAGGCATTCATTCTTCTTTAGTTAATTAATTTTCGAATGATTTCAAAATTCTTGCGTTTTATCTTAAGAAAAGTAACACAAACTTTTGACTTCCGGGCAGATGATAAATCGGGGTTATAGTCATCAGAAATGTAGGATCATTAAAATGAAAACCTAACAACCAAATTTGAGAAACATATGTTATATAACATAAAAGATTATGCTATTATTATACACAAAATATATTCTTTCGAAACAAATGATATCTATTGCTCTGTTATAAAATTACAAGCTAAAATATAACACTTTGACAACAATGCATTTTCCATTGTCCCGTTGATGTTAGAATTATAGTACGGATGTAACACACCCTAGGAGCGTAGATAAACAGGAAGACGCGTCCGATAGAAATGCGAATGCGTCGAAGAAGATAGTGACGCAACAGAGGTTTTACTTCGTTTTGAATGATTATGTAACGGAAATGAAAATTTCTTCTAAGCTCTAGAACATTTTTAAATAAGTTCCGCCGAGGCTGAAGAATGGTATTGAAGGTCACTCAGAAATAAAATGTATCCGATGCAGCCGTCTTATCTAGAGAAATGCATGTCGGAAGTTTTGCACCATGCAAGTCTTGCAAAATAAACAAACTTCAAAATTGTAGTTTCCTTCTGTGCAGTTAATACTAAATTATATCCACCATTTACTTACCTGATTATCTTATAACATAAATAAACTTTCATTGAAATTTTCATTTCAATGAAAGTGTAGAAAGAATGGCAATTACAGAACCTTAAATTTAACTATTTAAAAATAATACCCGACGCTTCTAGCCATCAAACTTAGTGATCTGTAGGTGGAATAAGAACAAAAAAAATTATTAATACCTTAATAGTAAAATATTTAAATGCATTTTTATTCAACTCTTCTGTAATCAAAGTTGACTAAAGTTACAACAACAAGGTAGTATTAACTAAAGTGTACTTTTATTTGTACCGAAAAAGGGAAAGATACAACAATAAGAAACTGGAGAGTGCATTTTAAACACTCTATGCCCTCAATTTTACGATTTCAAAAATTTTTATGGCTATAAAATGTTAATAAAATTTATTCTTGAGTCAACTGCTAATCTTTCTTTTCTACACTAGATGGCGACACGATAACTTAAATTAATTTAAAGTATTGCCGACTCTCTCAGTTTTAAACTCAAAAATTGTTCACAAATGAACTTAAATTTGTTCATGCCTTTTTCAATTTTGGGCTGTTTCAAATGGAATTAACTGCTTAAGAAAAACTTGTACACAAATTTTCTCTTCATGTTTGATAGTTGAGCAAGAAAACAAAAGTGTGGTGTTCATTTTATAAAAGTTTTTACGACCAGAAATGTATGCAAAAGACCTAAAAGGAAAGTCGAGGAGTAGTACTCGTAGCTTAATAAAGAGTATTTTCGGAACCAATTTTGTTTCAAACTTCAATACCTGAGAGATATAAAATGTATGCAAGAAAATTGAATACAATAACAATAATTATAAAAGGCGAAATTAAAGAGATGTAATCTTTGGAAAAGCTTGCAAGCGGTAAACGGACGTATTGAAAAAAAAATCCTCCTTTTATTTATATATGTAGACCCTTTTACTAGAAATTTTATCCCCATGCACGTACAGTAAAAAACGTCAAAATAAAAAACGACTCACCCAATCGCAATTGCACAATTTACATCACAGAACAAGACGGATGGTAGCAGTCGATAGGGATTAATGTTTTCTATAAATATCAAAAGTTAAAATTTATCTAATGGGCCCTCCGTCATATTAAATTGTGTGCTACTCCGATAATTTCAATACGAACCCCCATCCATAGGCGCCGACTTCATAGGGTTTGGGGGAGGGGGGGGGGCTCGAGCGCCCCTAATGTTTTAAGAGGAGGGACTGAGCCCCCCCCCCCATAATTTTAAAGTAATTTTTCGATTTCAGTATGGATTTTCTGAGTATCTGTATCTTTACGAATTCCATTTGCACCGATAGTGGATGGCACCAAACTTTATCTACAAAGTGTTACCGCTACCGGGTAGCCGTCGGCTGACCACATGTGGGGACCATGAATTGCAGCGAACCGGCTTCCGGAGTTCCACTTCAAAGGATGGCGGAGATTAGATAGGTCACTCATCGGGATCTGCTTGGGATGACCCCCAAAGCGGAGAGTGGGATTTCATTACTAGTGGGGTGGTCATTATCTCTGTTCTGAGAACTCCAGAAAGTTGTCCGACTAAGTTTAAGGAAGGGACGGAGTTTTTTCTTATCAGAAATTGCAAGATGGACGAATGGACACCCAGGAAAACTGAGAAGATGGGGGAAATTTGGTCAAGAAGTTCTAATCGTAGAGTCCAGCTACCGAAAATTTCGAAAGATTTAATTCATACGGTAAACGAATCACCTAAAAGAATGGAGCTTTTGACAAGGATTTCCACCCAAAACCATTCCAAAACTGGATTACGGCCACTTTGCCGAACTAGGTGGACAATGAGAGCATCAAGCATCAATTCTATTATTAAAAATTACTATAATTTAGTGGAATTTTTCGAAGTTTTCTCCGAAACGGATTGTTCCGATATTGCTGCAAAATGCTCCGGATATCTAGAATAGATGTCCGATTTCAAAACATTTTTCTCCCTATCTTTATACAGCCATGTGAAGAGCCCTGTGGAAGAAGTAAACCAACAGATACAGTCTTCTCAGATAGGGGCTTCCGAGATTAACCAAAAAATTATCTGTTTGTCAGAAATAATTAATGAAAAACGGGATAATTTTTAGATGTTTTGGGGAAAATGTATCACTAAAAAGGATAGTGTTGTGGATGAACCAAAACTCCCTCGGCATCGTAGTGTACCAAAGCGTTTAGAAAACTTTAGTTCAACGCAGAATTTTAAAATTTTTAGCCCAAAGGATTTTTACAGACAGCTATATTGCTGATACTGTACTAAATTGCCTCAATGAAAGGTTTGAATCTTCAGCAATAAAAAATATAGTTACCATCGAAGAAGAGTGTGTTTGAGCAGCAAAAAATGGAACTGGGGAATTTCCAAGTGCTAAAGAGTTTTTCAAAGATGATTTGGATTGTGACCGGCTGTTATTGCATCTAAATATGTTGCATGATATTTCCAAACAAAGAAATGTTTCGCTGGATTCAATTAAAAATTTGAAAGAGTTCATTTTAAGTGACAAAGCTCTTGGAGATCTCTTTCCAGAAGTAAAAAAATGTTTGAAACTGTTGCAAACCATTCCAGTGACAACTTGTACAGCTGAAAGATCTTTTAGCTCTCTTTGTCGTCTTAAAATCTATCTAAGATCAACAATGGGACAAGAGAGACTTAACTATGTAGCAATACTAAATACTCATCAAACAGTTTTAGACGAACTGGATCTTAGACCTCTCTTGAATGAATTCATTGGACGAAATCAAATACGAAAGTCTACATTTGCTGCTTTCTAAATTAAAATTTTAATTGATAAAGATGATTTTCTTTAAAGATTTGAGTTTTAAATTGGGGTTTTCATTAAAATTATTTTTATTTAGTGTACCTAACTTGGTATCTATTGTACCTAATTTTTTATTATTCTTATAATTTACATAAATTTTGTCATATTAAGTATGAAATTGTTAAAATTTCTCAAATAATATGCGAGTATTTTTTGTCAAAATCTGATTTAAAATCAGCAAATAAAAATTTTGGTTTCCAAATCTTGATCTATTGTTTCCAAATTCAGTTTTATTGTTGTATTTTTATCTTTATATCCTAGTGTTGTGAAATATTTTTTTATTGGTTCGCTGAACAAGCTTTGCACAGTTAATATTTACCTAATTTTGAGGAGAAAAATATTTAAAAATATTAAACGAAGTTTACCAATCACTCACACATGCAATTCTAAATCCATTCTTTTAAAGCCGACCAACCGGTATAGTGGTTAAGGTGTTAGCCTCTAGATCGGAAGGTTCCTGATTCGAATCCGGGTTCGGGCATGGATGTTTGTAAACGTATGGTGTAGAGGCGGCTGGTGCACTTTAAATCTGTCGTGGCCGAAAGTCCTCACGTTGGGTTGGCGTGGAAGTTTGGAGAGTGGGGTGCCAGCTCAGGTGTTGCTTCGTCATCTGACCGTGGTTCAAAATTACGAGGTGTTGTCCTAGGATCTTTCCCTTAAGGGACTGATCCCGGACCGTCGTCAATAGCCCGTTATGTTGCTCTAGTACAACGTTAACTAAAAATTACCATTACCATTTTATCATTCTTTTAAAACTAAAAAATAATTTTCTAAAATAAATTTTTATTTCCCTGGAATAGGATTTAAGGATTTCGAAATTTTTTTAAGAAAATGTTACATGTGCCATGCAAGTTCAGCGACGGTCCCAAATTAGTATGATGCACCAATTTTTATTTCGACACCGACCAACCGGTATAGTGGTTGAGGTGTTAGCCTCTGGATCGGAAGGTTCCTGGTTCGAATCCAGGACCGGGCATGGATGTTTGTAAACGTATGGTGTAGAGACGGCTGGTGCACCTTAAAATCTGTCGTGGCCGAAAGTCCTCACGTTGGGTTGGCGTGGAAGTTTGGAGAGTGAGGTGCCAGCTCAGATGTTGCTTCGTCATCTGACCGAGGTTCAAAATTACGAGGTGTTGTCCTCGAATCTTTCCCTTAAGGGACTGATCCCGGACCGTCGTCAATAGCCCGTTGTGTTGCTCTAGTACGACGTTAACTAAAATTACCATTACCATATTTCGTTTTTTATTATTGGTGGCCGGGTATTAGCTTCCCTCCCAGAGACGTAGACGAAAAAAATTAGGAAGCTATGTTTTTTTTCTTCTTTTTTTCTTTTTCTTTTTTTCCAATGGCACGGCAGTACAATTGCGAAGACAAATACAAATACAGTACAACACAATGTACAGAGTTGACCGAGGTCATTTTAGCCTTATACAAGGTCAGAAGTGATGGTCACTTGTGAAGGGGTACCCAGTGGGTGGACCATCATTGTCCCTAACAAAGGACAGCACAATTTACATCCATGCCCTAACCCCGGATTCGAACCAGGAATCTTCCGATCCAGAGGCTAACACCTTGACCACTAGACCGGTTGGTCGGCTCGGAAGGGATGTTGGTCAAAAGAGGATTTTTTTAGTTTCAGGGGGGATAGACCCCAAGCTACGGATACTCCCTGGGCCCCCTCAATATTTTTCCCAAGTCGGCGCCCCTGCCCCCATCTTTTATCACAGATTTGGATTCTACACAAAATTTCAGGCGGATTTGATGAAAATATAATGTTAAACGGCGACCATTGAGGGACCATTAGGGGCTTGAGGGAACGTATAAATGTTCGTAGTTCAATCACATTATAAATATTAATAAAGACGTGTAGTGGCCGTAGCAGTAAAGGAAATGTTGCAGTCGCCTTTGTATGGAGTCCATTAAGACGGTGACAAAGTCAGAATCCATTCTGATCGAATACCAGGATCTGTTGGCAGAAATTTCTGTTTTCACTTTGTGAACAATCCCCAACAACGATAATAATCATCAAATTTTGCCAACAGTCTCACTGCGCAACTAATTATGCACGTGATGAGCTGAAATTTGGAATTCCGATTATTTAGTAACAGTTGAATCGCATGGAGTCAAAATTTGCCCAGATTCTATTCATAATTTTTATGAATATTAATTTCATTATTAATGAAAAATAGTAAAATTTAGTTTGATGATTAAAATGTTTATAAATTGTGTTTGGGTTTTTGGATAGCAAAGGATGGAAAAACAATTTCCATGAAAAAATAATGTTTTTGGCAAATATAACAACAAACGTGAAACACCAATTTAACATTAGGAGATCTAATTTTGAAACACTTACAAATCGGTGTAAAATCCAATAAAATTGATGAACCTTTTTTTTTATTTCCACCTGAAATTGTGTGTAGAATCCAAATTTGTGATAAAAGACGTGGGTTCGTATTGAAATTTTCGGAGCAGGCACCCAATTTAATATGAAAACGGCCCCTTAGACAAATTTTAAATGTTGATATTTGTGGAAAACATTTGTCCCTATCGATCGCCACCTTCCGTTTTGCTCTGCGACGTAAATTGTGCAATTGCGATAGGGTGAGTCATTTTTTATTTTGACGGCTATACCTAATAACGCATACACATTAACTCTATAATCTTAGAGTTTCTAAAAGAATCTGCTTCCTCAATGGACCACAGCATGTTTTGATGGTTATATTTTGAGGGCAGTCTATAAAAGCCAATAAACCGCACAATACCAGGCTTGATGTAAAGCACTTTCTAATTATTACGAAAATATGCTTTCCTTTTTGTTTCTAAAGATGTTTAATATTTAATCAACGGAGTATAACAAATAAAAAATAAAAGTTTAAAAATCATGTAACACGCTGAAATTATTTTGATAGGTGCTTTTACTTATTTACTTATTCAGTGGACACTATAGATAGAATCCAATTTCATTATCAACTGATGAACTACTAGAATTCTTCAATCATCGGTCCGATATAAAACCTGTGTCTCATAAAACATATAACACGTTTATAAAACATTCAAACATATTCTTTTGAAAATATGAAATAGATCAAAAGGATCTGAAAAGTACGTATTATCTAAAATATAAATTGTGTTAAAAGATTATTCTTAACATAAGTGTAACGACAAAAATGAATTTAAAATAAAACTTTGGACCTTAAAATGTAAATATTGGTATGAAATTGAATCTTAGAATATAATTATGAACAGGTAGTGTAATTATTCAAAATTTGAAGAGAAAAGTCAAACCTAAAAATTTGTTCTGTTTTTCTAAAGAAACCGACACAGAAATTGAGGGAGACATGCTAGAACCATTAGTTCAAAATTGGCAGTTGATAATTTTAGCAAAATAAATCATAACTTCATTTACTACTTTTGGTAGGGCAACTTTTTGCACCAAATGCGACTTTTTTCACACACTCTACGCTTCATGTAAAGTACTAAAAACAAAATTCCTCCTACATGGGGTGTATTGTAAGTGAGTTATAACCGCCAACATAAATGCAACTTTTTGCATAATTGCTACTTTTTACAATTTATCTTAAAATTAATTAATATAAAATTACTATTTTATTTTTTGCCCTCTGAATCAACCCTTCAATCACTTGAGTTACTTGAGTGGTACACTTGTTTCACAACCGCAGAAAAAGTCCAATACAACAATGTCAGGCAACATCAGTCTCTGTCGAGGGCAGTTTTTCAATGTTAAATAAATTACTGACCAAGGATAGGTTAGTTAACGACATCAACGTTCTTCTGTATTTAATGATGCACAAATAAATTTTTTCATTTTTTACTAATAATTTACAATAGATTTTAGTGTATCAAAAATAAATGCAACTTTTCCCATTTTTACTGCAACAAAAAAGTTGCCCTACTTATATAAGTTGCCACTTAGATGAATTAGCATAAATGTTAAGTTATAATAAGAACTACTGGGTTTTAATAAGTAAATAACATTTTTAATGAATTTGCATATGAAATGTGTTCTACACTCGTCTGTAAATTTCCTACTAAAATTATTGACTTAAAATAAATATGTTTGAGCAATAAAAGGCATAATGACAAGGTTTGGAATGTGATATAAAAAGTTCACTTCGACAGCTGCATTTGCTGATAACATCTACCAAGGTTGTATCGAGCACGAATGAATCGAAATTATTGTACTCGCACGTTACAGCGTCATTATTTTGAGGTAGATTCTTTTCTTTTTTGTTCCAACCAGATCAACTCATACTGTCATCATATGATTAATCGACTTTCAATGCATCATGACGGGTTTTTCTGAAGAATCATAAGTACAAGTTTACATGAATTATAGAGTGCGCGACTTAAATTGCGTAGCATTTATTTCACGGTAGTAAGCTTAATGGAGTAAACCGCTACTGTTTAATTCTTCATACAAATATACAGGATCATAATGGTTGGAATCCAAATATTTTGCACGTAAAAATTGGAATTTTCAATAATTTCAAAAATTATTAATGGTTATTCTCATTGTTATTAGTAGTAGGAAACGTCAATTTAAATGTTGGAGTGCAAACAAACTATCAATACTCAAACTGTCAGGAATCGATTTTACTATTCTGTACAAGAGTTAACTGCTATTGCTAGAGCTGAATCAATTCGTTAAGGATCAAAGTTATCCGGCTCCCCTTAAAAATAAATTTTCTGCCCCCTCAGGTGTAAAATTTCCATCACATCAGACCCCATCCAGTTTAATGTGATGGTAATTTTTATACTCAAGGGCCCCCAAGTTTATTCTTTCAGGGGAGTCTGATGACTTGACGTAAGAATTCTGATGTCTCCACCACATCAGACTCTTTTCCCTTTTGTTCCTAAACAAAAGGTGATAGAGGGGGAGGTGTTGTGATGGAAATTTTACACTTGAAGGGCCCCCAAGTTTATTTTTTAAGGGGAGTCGGATGACTTGGTGTGAGGAGTCTGATGTGATGGAAATTTTATGCCTGATGGGACCTCGAGTTTATTTTTTGTACAGATAAGATCTTATCACATTTTCAAAATTTTTCTTATGTTGTTTTGAATTAAGATTACATACTTTTAATGTAGCGGTTAATTCTTCAAAATACGATTGTCCATGCATCATTGAATTTTGGACAAAATTCTTTATTCTAAATTTTTTACAATGTTACAGAGACTACTGCCTTCACAATTGCAAGGGATCAAGTCACAAAATACTATTAATCACTTAGCACAGAAGACTATTCTCAATTACGAATAACTTTTCCCACTGAACATCTTAACGCGTGTATGAAACAACCAATGTGAGAACACGAATCGGAATACCAAATTCATGAATTCCCGGATGAAAAAGAGGGGGAGAGAGAAATTTCAGCATACTATGGTAATTTTTTAATCAGAACTAAAGTATTACTATAAGCGCATAAAAAGTAATTAAGTAATCTTTGTTGATCTTAAGTACAAGAATGAATGCATACAATGTTTTTTGGCAAATATTTACAAAAAAATTACTCTGAAAATAGTATGAAAGATATCAAACGCTACTTATGGAAATTGTCACTGTTGAATTGGCAGATATATGAGAAAATAGGTCTGGTCGAATAGTCGGAAAAAAAAATCATATCCATAATAATTTCATAATGAATATTAGTAATAAACTGTTAAGTGATGTACTGAATATTTATTCATAAAGTATATTTGTTTTAAATGTAATAATTATACTTCAAGAATATGAAAAGCATTCAATGCATTTTTAAAATTTTATTTCTAAAGATATTTAAAAACAAAAAACAAGAATTTCGAGTGGGGTAGAACTCGAAGAATACCTTCCTCCATCGGATTATGATACTGGTCTACATCCTTTGTAAACAAAATTATACCCTGTTTTCCTATTTTTTATGTTTGATAATATTTAAAGAACAGTTTAACAATTCATTCGCGAGGCACATAGTTACACATGTTATATCCGATATTGTAATCCTTGAAAATTTTAAATTCCATTAACAATTTTAGAATTTACATGTGAAATTGAATATCACCTTTTAATATTATACGTATCTGTCACTTTCGTTATGATCATTTACTTTCTTTTTTCTATCACAAGTTCCATTCAAGTATGCATGGGAATTTAAAAATTAGTTCACTCCTTTCAACAACGTCATGTCTCAAAAATCGGCGATTTTTAGTTATGAATGTTTTCAGAATGCTCTGAAAGAGTGGTATATCCCTGCAAGATAGTCATATCTCACGGCTCAATATTTAGCCGTCTCAGAAAGCAGAAGTAATATTAATTTTTATACATTTCAATTTACTTTAAACTTTGAAATCACTCTCCTGAAAAACCACGTTTTTTGAGATATAACGTTGTTGAAAGGAGTGAGACCTTGTCCAAAGACCTGTGTGGACTAATAAGACCTGTATATGCACTGATCTAAAAAAATGCGAGAACCCTGTCAGACAATTCTGTGGCAAGTTGACCGATCGTCTACTTTTCTGATAGAATGTCTGATAGTTTGCCCGCCGACCAACCGGTCTGGTGGTTAAGGTGTTAGCTTCTGGTTCGGAAGGTTCCTGGTTCGAATTCTTGTCAGTGCATGGATATTTGTAAGCGTATGGTGCACCTTAAATCCGTCGGGGCCGAAAGTTCTCACGTTGGGTTGGTGTGGAAGTTTAAAGAGCCAGCTCAGATGTTGCCTCGTCATCTGACCGTGATTCAAAATTACGTGGTGTTGTCCTCGGATCTTAAGTGATTGATCCCGGACCGTCGTCAATAGCCCGTTGTGTTGCTCCAGTACGACGTTTATTAAAAATTACAATTACCTTACCTGACAGTTCGCCTAATTTCGTTGCTGGATTTTTGCGATTAACTTGTTTTAAGTTCTTGTGTGCGTATGTCATTTTTGACAATCGAATCACAGAAAACGGAATAAAGGTTATTCAATTAACAAATTCTAAGAACTAGGGGGCTTGCCCCCTGCTCGCTAACGCTCGCCAACCCCCGGAGGATTGCTTCGCAATCCTCATTGGTTCGCTGCGCGAACCTATGCTCGCTTCGCTCGCCTCAATGAAGACATGTGTCCTAGCAGAAGGGATTGTTTACAAAATATGTTACCCAAAAAATGTTTTTCAAATCTAAATTTGCTGTATTACAGAAAAAATATATACAGTATCTCTAAAATCAGAATTCAAATGAAAACTTTGTGCAAATTTTGACTCGAAATGTGAGAGTTGCTTTGGAAATTGAATACCCAGCATGTTGTTTGTGTGTACATTTTCCCAGCACTCAAACGACCCACACTTTTTCATTGAGTTTGTTGCCGAAAGTTGTAGTGCAAGCGTCTTTTTGAACTATGATTGTTGGCCCTGAAAAGAACCGTTTTTAAAATGGCCCTGAAAAGATCCTCCGCTTTCCTTGATTTCTATTATAAACTAACTGCAACAGCTCATTAAAATTTCCTTTTTTTATTCAATAAAATTTTATCCGATAACGCTATAAATTCAATTCAAGCGCGCGAGGCTTCGTGAAAAATAAATAATCGTACAATGTTGCCAAAACGCGATAGCTAATAACGTCTTTTTTGCGTGCCGCGTAAGAGAATTATATATATAGATCGTTTTTTGTACTGACATGTTTGTGGAACATCTATCGTAAAACTGATTCAATAGCAAACGAACATCTTTGAAGATAAATACATATCTTTAATTCTATAATGAAGTTAATGTATTTATTTCCTATCTACGTAGGCATGTATATAAAATAAAAACAAAACGTCATAAAAATTGCTTGCAGAACATTTATATCAAATTGGCAATTTTAAATTAATAATTATCGTCCGATACAATTTATAATATATTTTACATTTTTTATTTTGGAATTAATTATCGTTTGGTGAAAGTTATTCTTGGTATTTTATTCATACCGAATTTGTTTCTTTTGTGTGATCAAGAGTGAAAGTTACGAATGTTTCAAACTGGAGAGGACCAAAGCAGATATAAACGAGTTAATAAATTTGCTCTCTCCAAAACAGAGCTATGAGATGTGAAGTGCACAAGGAATAAGAAACAGAACTGAAACAAAGTATTTTGTAAGAAATTCGGCGACATTTTGGCAAGCTACATTAGAAGAGATAAACAGAAATTTCCACAAGTTACGAAATCAATATAATGGTGAACTAAAGAAATGACAAACTAAACAATCAGGAGAATAAGGTACGGATGAAATTTGTGTCTAATTTGGACTGGTAAGTAATATTTATAAAATTATTTTATTTATTCTTGATTCATTGAAATTATAAGCTATTATTAATGTCCGGCCGTTACAGCATAATTCTCTTTAAGATTCAACTTTAGAAATTTGTACTTCCGCATTCCTCTTGTGAATTTACAACTTAACTAAACCGTAAATTCCTTTCACAAATACATTTTGCTCTTCCTGAATGGGTATTACTATCTTGAATGTTGAAGAAGCATAAGTAGAAAATTGTTTCGTTATTCCGCCAAGTTCTATTCTATTTATCCGGTAACATTATTATCGCTATCAAAAGTTCTTTCAGTAGAGTATACGTTCAATGGAAGATTTTGCATAAAGTAAAGAATTACATAAACACCATGTAGCTCAAATTATTTGATCTCAACTCGCCTGTAACCTACTTTCTGTTAGGCACCCTGAATACAGAAGTCAGATCAGAAATAAACGTATGACATAAATATTTAAAGTCAGAATAAACATGTCATTCATTTCTATCCTACCATTCTGCCTAGAGATATCAGTACTGTACGAGGTACTAGGTAACAATACTGAACTGTACTGAGCTGTACGATACAGAATATGGCAAATATATTAAGATATAAACAGCCTCTGAAACCTACTATCGGGTAATTAATAAATTTGTAGCTACAGATATTTACACTGTTAAACGTACCTGAAGTAAGCATTCTTTCAGTTAGAATGTTGTAGGAAATCGTTTCAATGAGTTGTTGTGGTTGTTGTGTGTTTTAAAGATTGTTTTCTTTATCTATCCTGACTCTAGAATAAAGTGTTCTTAGTTGTAACTTCTCAACGTTATTCGTGGCTCACATCATATTTGATAAATCTAAAAAACATGCATAAACCTCTTTAAACGAAATGTGATAAAAGTGAAATTGAGCCAACAAATAGGAATTTGAAAACGAACATATATTAAAATTAAATAAAATAAGAAATCTACAATGGAAGGGATTTTCAGTATAAACAAACCAGATCGTCTGCGAAGATTTTATTACCACTGTCCAAATCATCGCGCATGATACATATCGAGATTGTATTAAAATGTAGTTTAAATTTGTTTGTGTGAAGTTTGGTGTTAAATCTAATTGGACTAGTCAACTATCATATATCAATACGGAATTTATTTTCTGGAATTTCTATTTGCAACAAACTGAAATTATATTCGATAAGCAAACCAAGTGACGTCATGTTCGGATTGCGTACATGAAATACGTTTCGCAGCAGAAACACTACCTCCACCAACATTTAATTTGACAGAAAATAAATGTCTCAATATTAGAACGAACTTTTAAAGAGTGTTACAAAAGATACTTTTGTCTGCAAAAAATGACTGAAGACAGTTTAAGTTAATAGTACAACGTTATTTTATTAATTAAGCTGTACTAATAAAGTTATATGTGCCACTGGAATAGAATACGTATATGCTACAATTTATTAAAAAAATATTTATCTAAAGATAAACGAAATCGTGCAGCATAAACAAACTAGCTATGGACTCACAAAAGTTGATTACACCCGAAGCCTTCAGGGTGTAATAATGGTATCGGGCCCTTGGGAGGTAGGGTAAAGAAAATGGAAAACCTTTTGCACTGTTATGTGCAGTATTTCGAAACTTAAAAGTGAAAAACAGAGGTTTGAGACATAGTTTAAACTGTAACAATTTTCTCATGATTCAATGCATTATAAAAAGAAATTCATATATGAAATGTTAAAAAAAAAAGATTATTTTTGAAAGTGAAGAATTAAAGACTTGTGTGTGTGCGTTGCCTTTAAAAATAAAATTGATTATTTTAGCAAAGGAAACAAAGAGAAGCATGTTTATAACTGGGCAAATGAAACACTGAGTCCTTTGACCTTTGAATATATATTAACATTTCATGAAAAGTCCGTCACTAAATTGGAATCGGGACCTAGAACATATATTGTTTACTTAGTTTGATTTGAGTTATAATTGGTGTAAATTTTATTCCGTAGTTCAAGGGAATTAAGGTAATTGCACATGAAAGGGATTTTCGTTACTAACAACAGACCAGATTTACTTCTTTTTGAAAGTGAAGAACACAATCAAACTTTTATTGTTTCTGAAAAATAAAGTTGTTTGTTAGCTAAGAAAACGGCAAGAAACGTTTTTATAACTGTGCAATTTAAAAGTACTGAGTTCTTTGAATATTATTCGTGAATTTAGGGACTTAGGATACTTATATGGTTTTGATAGGAGTTTTTTTTAAACCTCTTTTTTTTTTTCATTTCGGAGAAATCGCAGAATAGGAATGAACGGTTCTTTAAAAATTTTGGGACTTGACTAGTTAAGATGGATCATCTGGTGATTTCTGTCCAGTAAAAATATCACAAATTAGTGTTTTTATGGGCAGACGAAAAAACACATTAAGCATTATTGGAATGGGAATAAACAATGGAATAATTGATAGAAACTGAAAATAAAAGTTCAAAGCAGGCTAGAAGACGTTCTCAGTCAAGACAGAACGCTACTAGAATGAAAACGACACGTTCACTCGTTGCAGGCCAGTAGTGTACTCAACCTGTATGCGCAAACGAGCATCAGCATGTACGTTCGATTCCCACAGATGCGATACTAAAACAATTTGGTCACTCTCGAAATAGAACGGGCAACTAAATTATCATTGATGCGTGAGTCTACATGGAAAACAATGTTTCATTTTCGTTACTAAACAATTTCTCCACAAAAAACAACAGTGCAGTCTAAAGGAAAAAGTGATACCCTGCTTATTGCAACATAACCTCCTTCACACAGTCCCGTCTATGCAAAACGGCGCACCTCCTGATATCGCATCTCCAGTGAAGCAGTTCCTGTCAAGCACATTTGGTGAAAAATGATTAATCAGCATTTATTTCAGAAATTAATGACGTCTTTGCTCAAGGGATGACACCAGTTGATTTTCGACTGAAGGGTTAACTAAAGCCCCAAGTGTATTGTAATAAAACGTCTTATTTAGCGGATTTGGAGGGCACCTTTCGCGACAAATTTTACGCATTCATCCTGATATACTAGAGACTTCAGTTAACGGACTTCTCACTCGCTTGCAGTGTCATTTTTTTTGTGTTGGCGGATACATATAACAATTATTGCTGTGATATGCTTATTAACGTTTGCCTGAATATAAATAATCCATGAAATTCTGCGATTTGAACACGTAAAACACCGTCTATCGACAAAAAATGTAAATAAATTTTTATTTTCTGTTCCCAAAACCAACCCCTTCGTAATAATTTTTTGCAAATCACATTTAACTATACCAATTCTTTCAGTTCCCACGAATGTTTTAAGTGTTTACGAATTTATGGGACTCCCGGTATATCGTGTTTGTCTACTTTCCGCGCCTTCTTCGATAATTTTAATTTTTAATCCAGCATATCGTTTTGAATTAAATTCACCCTAATATTTTTTGTAATCTTTACTGAGGAACTTCGCGGAATAAACTCTAACGGTTTGATTTCTTAATCTAAACTAATAATTACCTTTCGCTGGCTAATCAGTTCGCATACAAAGGGAAATCATGAAACGCATGATTTTACTTTCAAAACTTAATTGAGTATTTTGAGGAAACGGATTTAAAAGAGAAACTTGCGCAGTTACCGTCTCTTAGTCTCAAAATGACACTTTCATTCATCTCAATAGATGCCCTTTGTGCTTAATTCAAATAGCGTGATTGCCAAACGAAGAACATATCAATCACCGAGCCATGGGGAGACAAACGAAACATTATCACGTGGCCTTGATCTTACCATATCAGAAATGCAAATGGCTGCACACTCCAAATAAAAGAAAAGCAGGATTAGTCATACGCGTGCTCATTTGAATTTATCTGACAATAACATAATAAATAAATCGCTACCACACAACCGTTTTCAACCTCATGACCTGTATCTTGTTGCTGATTGTAAATGCTTGTGAACGGTTGTAACAGAAGCTACATAACCTTGGGGATATTTTCCTTCTTCAGCTCATTTCTCTTACACACACATGTCACTTCACTTTTTATGTATTAATTCATTTGCTATTCGGTATGGTTCTTGCTCAGGTGAAGATGCCGAATGTTATCAGCATTTTTTTTTATTCATTCTGCTATCCTTTTTCATGTGTATCCCCTTTCCTAATCTCTTAAATGTATTATCGCCCTCATCTTAAATGTATTATCACATAATTAAAATGTGTCATCTGAATAATGAAGAAGTTAAGTAGCACAAAAACACATAAAATATAATACATAACCTCAAATATGCCACTTTGTCAGTAATTGTAAATCAATAATGGCACTTAAATTTTACAGGGAATTTTATATTCTGCCTATATATACGAAGAAAATCTTTTGCTGACCTCAAAACGCGGGTTTGCTGGTCCAGGTTTCCTGAAAACCCCGCTTGTTTCAGTTCCGGATAATCCTCAGTTCCTATCTCGACCAAGGACTAAATCCGGTCTGAATAATGATTACATTTCTCCGCTTTACCAGAGTTCAGTTCCGATGTAAATAAATCTAATTTAAATAAGACTTCCTGATAGCAAGGTTGAGTGAGATACAATACAATAATTTCTTCTTTTGATCTTAGCCAGCATCACGGCAATCATATTTCGTCTCACGATTACTTCTTAAAGTACAGCTTAATTTCCATAAGTGCAAGTTAAGATTAATAACAACAACAAAAACATTTAATTTATACAATATACTAGCCACTGCGTGGCTAGCATGGCGTTGCCCGTGCCCGTGGTGTAAGTTATTAATCTGGTGTAAAATTTTCGGCAGATTTCAAATCCGTTGAAATTTTCAATCTATCTTTAGCTATTCCGATTTTATGAAATAGAAATTTCAATCCCAGTCAAAATGTTTTTTTATTTTTTGCTCTCATTCCCTGAAATGGAATAGGACCGAAAATGTAATCTGTTTCTTTTTTTTTAACGCGAATGGCAGAAGATGGAATCTGTTTCACGTAACGTCACAATATTCTGCAAAAATATAAAAGATATATCAATTTTAAAATTATTTATTTAAAGAAAATTATATTTTTAGGTATCGATCTCGATTGAAATTTTCCGCAGATTTCATATCCGTTGAAATTTTTACTCTATCTTTAACGGTCTAAGAGATAGAAAAAAGAACTAAGTGACTCCAGTTAAAGATTATTAGTTTTTATCGTCTAGTTGGAAAATCATTCCTCCTCGCAACATCAAAACTATCCAGTCAAAATGTCGCTGTGGAATCGTTTGAGCGGAGACTTCGCATTACCATTTAATTGAGAAGAGCGAAATGAAAAATTTGGCATGGTTTCAAAGGCTGACGTCAATAGTGACGATTGTGACGTGATGTCAGAGTTGAAAACAGAAGAATTTCGTTGTTTCTTCCAATGCCTGAGCGGGACGAAACAAAAAGTTCCAAAAGAGAAAAAACTATTAAATTCATTTTAAAAAGTTCTAGATTGAATTTAAAAAATTCGCCGCGACCCTAAATTTGCAAAATATTTGGACTACCTGTGTGCCAAATCTCATTTCTGTAAGTGCCATAGATTCGTCCGGACTTTGATCACAAGAAACAAATAAACAAACAGACAGATAAACACTTCCTTTTTATAATATTAGAGAAAAGGAAGTGTGTGTGTATATATTCTCTACACAAATCTGTACAGTTGAACCAATCCCCACCAAATTTGGTACACTTATACTTTGGAACACTGCGGAAAACATAGTCTATTTCTTTCTTGTCTTCAGACCACACTGTAGCCATGCACACAATTGGCACACAGGTAGTCCTAAAAGTGCCCGTCGAAGCTCCAACTTTAAAATCTAAAGTTTGTTTTTCTGCAATAAATGGACATGGATAAGGAAACACACTCTACAGGGTTTGTGTATTTGAGTTAACACAGGGAAATGTCGCCGTCATATTTTAGCTTGCGCAGTCATATTTGAAACCCGAGCAAAGCCGGGTTATTCAACTAGTCTATAAATAAAAATGTAGTGTTGTGCAATGAATATTTTCTACACATTTCAAGTTATTTATTCGTTTTGAGCCATTTGAGCCGCTAGGAGTTGATGCTTTTGCCTTTTGGTATAGCAGTCATATGGCCTAATTTGTACATTCTAATCGATTAAGACGATCGAAAGATCATGAAAATTTAATTGCTCATTATATATACATATGCATAAATGTGTATTTGTCATATATATGTGTGTTATAGATATTTGTCATATATTTATATATATCCACCGATTTTGGACGGTTGTTGTACCCCTTAATTCGGCGATCCAACCAAAGTGTTCTCGATAGGGTTCAGGTTTACATATTGCAAATAAAATGACACTTTTGCTCCATATTAAGTCCCAATTTGTAAATTAACAACAGTTACTCTTTTTTGCAGTTATTTTGTGAAAAGGGAATAAGGTACTGTCTCTTGAGATAATATACATAAATCTATGCTTTTGTAATAGTCGAAACCTTTACATCGATTTTAACAATCGGGCAATAATTGTGCATCAGTTTTGGGCAACAGTATTTGCATCAATAAATTTTTTGGAAGGTTTATATAATTTATGTTTTTTTCGTCTGAAAAAAAAGACACAACAAAGGAAAAATTGCTCACATATTTTCCCCCATTTTATTATTTAGATAACTAGACTATTATTTCGATTGTTTTTGTAATTTCTGTTGCAATAATTTTGGTATGAGTGAATCGAAAAAATCCTGTTTCACTAACTAATACGTTTCCATACAATTCGTAAACCAGGAATAAGACAATTATTCTATTCCAGATATGTGGCACTACTCTGTTTAATAAGTCAAAGAAAATTAGCTTCGCAGAGTTGTGGTAACCTCAAAAAATTCTATTACATCTCTCAAGGACATGGAACCACGAAAGCGGTGCGTATAAAATAAACTGGTTCTGTATGAGATGAAAAGATCAAAGTTCATAGGATATGAATATTTTATTCAGGGTTATAATCTGAAATTGGTATTAAATGTGGTTCATTTTTTCACTGTCTCAGTTCCGTTTGAAAGACAGGGCAGTGAAAGTTCTATCAAAATTTACTTTTCTGTTTGCCTCTTCTGTTTTCATGGCTTTCAATGTCACTTGAATTGCGAAAGAACATAAGTATCATAAACAAAACAAGCGATTGACAATAACTGCATTAGGAAGTACGGTAAGATCCAAGCTGGTGGGTAATTTGCGCATTCAAATTATACCCTATCACCCGAAGACGACCATTTATTTACACTTCCCCCTATCATTAGAGTGCGTTTAACTCTGGTTTACGCAATCACGAAAGTAAATACTGTGCGCTTAGAAGAATAAGATTCAGCGTAGAGATCTAATGCATTTTAATGCTCACATAATGAGTAACTAACACCTGTTATCTTTTGTTTGCCAGACGTGGAAGTGCCCAAAGTAATAATTACGGCACGGTAAGGCCAATTGGGCGTTTTATCCTAAAACGCCCTCTTTTTCCTGCAAAGAATATTTCCCTGAGATGCCGCTAAGCCCTTTAACCATTACTTGAAAAGGGAAGGTGAAAAAATCGTAAGTTTTTTACTTAAAACAATATCCCGCCCAAAAAGAGAATTTTGTTTGAAAAACATTTGTAAAATAAACCTGAAAAAAAAATAGGTTTTGCGTAGTTCTTCTGATAAATCATTTGTCACGGACGTTATTACTCCTGGAGATCCACCAAGGTACTTTCCAAAGTAACGGTAAACTGCTTATTAAGTTCGAAGCACTGCTATCTTCCGTCTTGCGGCGTACTCTGATGTCTCTTTTAAGAGCTCTATATCTTCATTGGGATAGTAGCTTTCTGAAACAGAACGCTATGGGCAGATACGTTTTACACAGTTTCGGCTGTTCTTTTTACAATCTGATTTCGGTTTTAGGTGAGAGAACTATTATTTGCGGTTCGTGTTGCTGTGTGAAATGTATTGCTGTTGGGAAACTTGGGCCCGATTAGATCAAGATAGAACCAGTAAATTATGATAAATCGTTTGTACAATTTCACGGTTGGTAATTTTGCTCCAAAGAACATAATTTGTTGCGTTTCTCAATAGCTTGATCTAAACTAGAGTAGAACCTGGATTATTGGATTGGATTGGACGGCGTAGGCGGACACTGTTTCACCTGTGCGGCTTTCAGCTGTATAGTCCGCCTTACGGAGGAGATTCTGGGATAAGGGAGAGCTAAGCAATCCACAATTTATACATACACATTTAAGTACACAGAAGGGGAAAGTCAAGTGAAGGGCAAAACATGTAAGCACAAAAATACAAAATGACAAAAGAAGAGGATGACAAAGTTTGAAAAATTGACACCGAACAAAATGAGAAAACAAAAACAAAAAAAGGACATAAACATAAACAAACAAACAAAAAAAATCATTTTCAGAAGGGGAAAAAAATAATAATAACAATATTGTAAAATACATAAGTCAGAACGTTAAATACAGATGTCAGACAGCCGAAATGACCTATAAAAGTTTCGAAAGGAAAGCAAAGTTATTTTGAGAACTTTCGACTTAGACTTCTCAGCTCTCACAGATATAATCAATGTTGGAGCTGAGAAATTCCATCAGTTTAAGGATTTTGTGGTGGCAGTGTATGTTCTTGGCAGTATTTTGGCACCAATGAGAGTAGTGTTGCAGAGAAGGTTTCAACAAATGCCACTGACTTGTGAGATCACAGTCAAAAAGGTAGTGGATGGGATCACCTTCTCGGCCGCATATACACAACGCACTAGTTCGAAGGTGAAAACGCTCTAGATATGCCGGAAAAGGTCCATGGCCTGCGAAAAATTGTACCAGCTTTGAGTTCTGGTATTTTAGGTATGTTGAGATCTTAGGGAAGAATTGAAAAGTGTATCTTCCTTTGGTAGAAGTATCCCATTCTGTTTGCCATTGGTTCAAGATCAGTGCATCAATAGAACTTGATAATTTGCACCTAGGCCACTTTAGACTGGTTGTTTGGTGAGAGATCCCATTACCTGGATTATACGAAGAAATGAGAACTGAGGCCATCTCTGGTAGTACGAACTTAGGAAAACAGATCCGCCTATATGAAAGAGAAAAATTTACTCTGCCACATATTAGTATTACTTCTACAGAAAGATTCGTAAAGCAACAATTAAGGAATAATCTATACTCGGATTAGTATCATAGTTATATCATATAGTATAGTCATATCATAGTATGTACTTATTGTGGCAATTTCAAGTTAGGCACTTTTTTTTCCAATATCCTTAACTGTCTTCTGTTTAGTAGTACTTTCTCATCTCTTTGGATAAAGTGCACACACTCTTGTGTTTGAAGCTTTATTAGGTTTAACCTCTTTATGTTTAATGTAAATTTGGCTTGGATTACACGGACACTCGGATTATCAAGCTTCTACCTTTTTTGGTTTGCCTTTAGGATTTGAATGCTATATAAATAGCGTCATTTCTCCTAAAGCATGCTTTTTGAATATTCAGCGATAGTTCTTTAAAAAGAAGTTAAACGCTTGATGTACGGACATAACAACTCGTCATCTCCCTTTCATTTCTATACTTGTCTACCCTTCTACTTTTTGTATTTTCTTCCACCCACATTGTATTGTCTGTCTTGTGTTTGATATAAGTTTAAACATAAATACAACTGTGCCGTTCGTTGTTAATAAAAATATTATTATTATAAACTAATTGATAAGTTGCAGATGTCGTTCACATTGAAATCTAAGTAAACTTTCGAACTGAAAAAGAATTCGAAATTGAGAAAAGTCGCTTCAAAAACAGGAAACAAGCAAACCGAAAACAGATACGCACAAAAACAAGTCGGAAATTCGCGTTGAAATCACTTCCTGCCTCCATGAAAGCGTTCGATTGTGGAAAGCAGCAGAATTCTGTAAGTGTGAAGCTCACAAAAACATATCTGTTCCCTCTCTGAGGTGTTCCCATCACGTGTGCTCTATAAGAAAAGTGAAAGAAGAAGAAAATGCTCTCATCCAGTCACTGGGGTTAAGTCCCTCTCATTTAAGATCTTGACATTAATCCGACAGCTGCTCCGGAGAACCATTTAAAAATCCCTTAATGTCTGTCTCTGGCAAGACACCCCCACACAACACCTAGACTGAGAAAGAGGGGTAGGCTCTTCCCCCTTCGACCCCTGAACTTTCCCCCAACTGACTGACACGAAGAAGACGGAGCGATGGCAGTTCCTTTTCAATTAAGTTAGACAACGCCCCCCCCCCTAAATAATAGGAGTTTAAAAACCTCTATTGGATACAAAACTATGCGTCACTTAGCTGTCTTCAGCAGTGCTCCGTTTTGTTACAGCTTTATAGGAAATGTGTTTGCTGTCTGTATAATAACATAGGCTGTAAAAGTGTAAAGGCATGGGAACCACTATAGGGATGGAGCTAGATTATGTTTTGGTTTTATGTTTTTTTTTGCAAGAGTATCACATTTTTGCAATGGTACAATCTTGGGAAAATTACCAAAAGTAAATTGGACATAAGAAACACTTTAGTTGCTTGTACAGTATCTCCTCGATATGATCACGCAATTTAGAGGACAAGAAAAAAAAATGAGATATTTCAAAAGTTGAGAAAAAACTGCTCATAAGAAATGAAGAGGCACAGAAATTACGCGCTTTTTATTCAAAATTGTCAAATATAGATTTTGTATAATTCTAATTACAGTAGAATATTTTAGAAACTGAAATTTCTTTCGAGGCACTTTAATGTTTTATACCGATTTAGCTTAGCATAACTGCTTGGAACCAAGATCTTTGAGTTTCTAAACTTAAAGAGAGTGTGCGCGCGTGCAAACGATTCGTGAATTTAATTTTTACTGAGCGCGTGCAACTACTACTAGCATACTTGTAAACGTTATTATTATTGTAAGTAAGCAAACTGTAGTATTAGTAGTGATTTTAATTATCCACACGCAAACTATAACATTGTGAATGCTTTTTTAATCATGTACGTGTGAAAAGTGTAACCATAGTATGGAATTTGATAAAAAAATAATATGAAATTTAGTAGACTTGGAGATAAAAGAGAGTTGCTTGATGTTCTTTGTAATTTTGCATTGTCTTTAGTTTTTTTTATAAATGCCTCATATTTTCTAACAAACGATTAGTTCCATGTATGCAACTATTAAATGCAATACGTACGAAGTTGTCATAAGAACCGCCAATAACACTAATACATAATTCCTTAACCTGCCATAACTCGCAACTAGAAGTGCTCAAAAAAAAAGCGCCAAGGCCGTTGCCACCGCTATAAACGTAGACTGCAGCTGTATCTTATTTCATATCTTAATATTTAGTTCTATTTTGGGTTAAATTTTAAAAATGTTGGAAGAGGATCCAAGTAGTTGGGGTCCGTCTCTTGATATAGCATTGATATGACCATTAGAGTCAACGAGTTAAATGGTATATTTGGTTCCTATATTATTAAATTAAAAATTTATCCATCAGGGGTTTTGGGATCTTAAATATTATTGAAGAATAAGGGCTCCTAGTATGCCGCTGCAATTTTTGAAAACCGTGTTACATTTCATTTCTAAATTTTAATGTATCTTCAAAGTATTGATTGGTTAGTGAAATTGTTGTATGGTTTAGTGGGGAACGACACTTAAACGATCAGCTATCCTGGTCACTGATCTCTTAAGTTCCCAAACAGTATTATTGGTTGGTTCTGGAGCTTTAACGGCGAAAAGGCCATATATGACCATGCTACGCTAGACACAAGACCGTCTATAACTCGAATGTTGCTAGAGCAGTGGAATTCCCACTCAGTCGCGTCTTCAAATAAATAAGTTATTATAGTTAATGAAACTCTTATTTTGTTTTTGCAGACTTCGAGTATGATGGAAAATAGGTAAAAGAAAGGATAAATTGATTCTATTACCAATAAAGCAATCCAAGAGATAATTTAAATTGATAATAACTAATAGATTCAACTTAGTAAAAGGCGAAGCAACGGTTTTTGAAAATTTTAAAACATAGCTTTTATTAAAAATTTAAATTCCTTCGTGAATTTGAAATGCGTGTTTATGATCACCCTCCAGATTTGAAGTGCTTCTAAAAACCGTTTCATGTTTTCAGAATCGGGGTCAATCCAAATCAATCTGAATCCAGAAGAAACCGACTAATGAAACTTCAGGGAAATCATTTTCATTAGAAATAAAATTTGTCTTGAATACTTTCACGCTGTCTGAATCCGTAGTGGTATTCCGCTTCAATACGTCCGAATCTACGTTAGTCAGTTTCGACTGGATTCGGATTGACCTGGATTCTGTCGGTGTGAAACGGGCCATAAGAAAACAGTTTCTGAAATCCTGGAAAGAAATGAAAGATCTTTCCCATAAAGTTTCTGGATAAAGAATAATCTGACAAAGAACCATTGAATCACATAAATTCAACACAAAGTTCCAGCCTTTCCAAAGGAATTAAACTGTTTCCTTCACTGCTCCCTTCTTAAAAATGACATAAAATGTGCTTAGAAAGGATCAAATATGAATCACATAAATATTTCTGTGGACCACAAAGACGCGTTAGAGCAATCACATTTACTTCCTCCTACAGAATAATTATGACTCAGAAACTTCTGGCCTCCTGTTCCAGATCAAATTCCACAAGGGGAACCCCTTCTTTTTTGAGTTATAAGATAGGAAGAAATAATAACTTATTTTATGAATCAGATACCATTTCACCTACTCCCTGTTCATTGCCGAAAAGACCTCTGGATCCTCAAAAGTGCAATCTTAAGCTTTAGAGTAAGTAGCAATAAATTGGGCTCTCACTCCATGAATGCCTTTCGGAAAGCTTAGAGCTCCACCGATTCCAGTCAAGTTATACAGGATGGAGAAGATTACACCTCCGAGCGCCGCAAGATTTCAGAGAAATGTGGAATTGCTTTTACGCCACAACACACTTAATGACTAAATAACCACATCTACAGGTTGAAAGAATCCATGAATTCTCCCAACCTATATAGATAATATTGGTCCTTTCTTTAAAATAGAATTCTTTTGAACCTATTGCTCCTTTCCTTATATTAGAATCCTTTGGAAAGATTCCTTTGCTCATTTCCTTACAATAGAATCCTTGGGAAAGATTCCATCTATCAAGAAGTTCGAAATGGGTTTAAAGTTATGTAGAGAAGATTGAAAGGTGGGATTATACATGTGAACCCCTCATAGGGTTAAAATCTGTTCGCAAACTTAAAAATAGTTCTAACACTAGGTCTAGCTTTTATTACCGTTGATATTTATGTGTTATCCATCTCGACGGTCTTGTATGGAACTGAAAAAGTCCTAAGAAATGTAAAGCGTTAAGCAGATACTAGATGTGTAGCAATCTTTAAAAATATGTGTACGTTCATAGTGTGGAATTTGCACATAAATTTTCTTTTTCTCTTCACAAATGAATTTAACAGTTTATCCCTTGTATAATTTTTAGGTATAAACATTGTAGTTATATTCGTTTATGCGCAAATCCTTCATTAATTTCGAAAAGCTGCAATTTCTATACTTTGTTCATATTTATAAATCACTGAAATAGCTATTAGGGTCTTGAAGTATTTAAAATGTATGCAATATATATTTCGTCATGCTAGAGTCCAAGCTAGACAAAGATCACATCACATTAGTAATAACTGTCATTAGATGAATTGACATCTGAGAGGTTTGTAGCACACGCAAACGAATCGTTACTCATTTCTAAAATTGAATCGAAGCAGTTCACAGTGGAAGACTATATTACTTTAATCTAATCTATAATTAATGTGTATGTGAAATATCGAATTTGACATTGAATATTTCTTATTTTATTTTTTTCGCCCTGACCGAATTTGGACATGGATAAATATGAGTCTGCTTTTTGATATCATTTTTATTCGAGAGCAGTTTAAATTTCAAGAGCAAAATATTCTCAAACGTTTTCCGTTTCCTGAACATTTTTCTCATATCATCCACTCAAACTGTTCAGAAAATCGGAAACAAACACCGCGCCATTCTTGAAATGGAGAATGCTGTACGCATTAAAGTTTAAGGTTCACTGGTGTTAAGTTACTTCAAATTGTCAAATTCAGGTATTACGCTGCTTCAACAGCATGGTATCGTAGACCATGCTAGGGCAGGAGAACAAGCCTATAAATCCTTCGGAGTTGTCAGGATGAAGAGATCGTATAGAATGGATCCGAAACCAAGGCGATCATAAAGTTTTCGTCTCACAATGCTCTTCAAGAAAAGAGTCTTTGGTAGGCAGTGATGCATGGTGGTAGAAACTCGAGGAGTCCACAGTGAGAAATAGCTTTTTTATACTTCGTATGAGTTTTCAGGCGCTGTAAATACGTTATTCATGAGAGAATCTTGAGTCCAGTCACGAACAAGGCCATGTAAGAAACATTAAAGGTCTGGTAGTTGATAATCCTTTTAAGCCTCCTCTTTGCCCATTGATCCCTGCGGAGTAAATAGATATATGATACTTCTGGAGGTTCAACTCTTCGGAAGATATGGCAGATATTTTATTCTGCCTAAAAAACAATTTACGCCCACGTAAGATTCTTGATTTCTTTCTTTTTTTATGCTGCACCTTCATGAAGGTAGCATAAACACCAGCCAAATATTGGGATATGTTACGTGCTTTCCTTCAATTATATTCAGGAAATATGTTATTTGAATTCGTTGCTGCTAGCATGAACGGAGTGCTATTCGAAAGGTATATGTACAAGCGAGAAATCTGTTATTTCATTAAACAAATACGGGTAGAAAAAGTCGAGGACTTCCATCTGGAATTTATTACAAATCTCAGCCTGATCTCTGAACTCTTTTTATATCACGTCAATCAGTCGTATTTTATTTATCCCCAAAGACTAGGGTAGGATTTATAAAACGTACTTCATAGAGTTTCCAGAGAATCTTTGCTTTTATGAAGGTGAAAGGGTCACAGTAGCCCAGTTGGTACAGTCGTGGATTGATTGTAGCATATTGAAAATTCCAACGGATTTGAAATCTGCGGAAAATTTTACACCAGATTATTCGTTTGATTTTCTTTTAATAGATAATTTTTCAAATAAATATTATATTTTCGCATGAGATTGTGAAGTCACGCCGATTGGATCTCTTCGCAATTCGAATTTGGTCGCATTTGACAATGGCTGTTATCAAATAGGCTACGAATTGCAAAGCAGACCAAATGGGCATTCATAGCAATCACCGGGGGTTAACGATCAGTGGTCACACCTAACCCCATGGAAAAAAACTGTCACGGGCAACGCCTGGCCACGCAGTGACTAGTATTTTTATATACGTTATTGCCGTCTCATACTAAACAAACAGCGTCGATTTCTGAGCCACATAAGTGAGTGAAATATATATAAACATACTAGGCATAAAAAGTATTCGACAATTTCTATTTGTAGGTATAAATCGAGGTCTCAAAATGAAGATAAGACATGACACGCCCTGGTGATGAGAAACTCAAAATTATCCAAGGAGAATGTCTTCTTTGTGTGTTTCTTATCTCTCGAGATTAAAAGGGTTCCGACAGAAAGAGATGCTGAAGAGAAAAAGCAATACCGTTCATACCTTGATTAAACACAGTTCATTCAGTCACTTGTTATCAGCCCATGAACGGTTCATTGTACACGCAAGGTTTATTTATTTGTGCCATCCTTGCATTTGAATCCGAAATCAGTTCCCACCTTCCGCACGTTGCTTCTTCACGAAATAAATCTCGGGGATTCCCGCCTGCTACTCGGCGGTAATCCTCTTTGAGAGGTCTCCAAAGTTATTTTTGTTTTATCGTGTCTTCGAGTCCGTATTTCAAACCTATTTAGAATCGCTGTCGCCCTCTTCCTCGCTCGCGTCCTTCTTTGACGCTGGTTTCCTGAATGTGTGTGTGTGAACAGCCTTCCCACCTCCTCTCAGGAAATGAGACATTTGGAATTTTTTTACGCCGAGTCCATTACCTTCACCGTCTATACATTTCACTAAAATTTTTTTATCAAGTCGTATTTAGTTTCCATCGTACGTGAAACATTTGTATGTGTGTCTGAGGTTCCTGCTGTGAGCATTTGGAGTTGTTGACATTGTCATAGATGTAGGGTTACCAGTTCCTGACAAAATCATTTAAAATTCTTGACATTTCAGGACAAGTGAGGATAAATAAAACTCAATTCAGGGGAGTATTAATGAAGAAACTTTTGCATTAAAACGGTCAAATAAACATCGTTACAAACAAAAAATAACAGTATTACAAATAACAAATACCTTTTAAATCAAAAGAATCTGGAAGATCGCATACAATTCAGTAAACTGCCGTCAACGACTAGCTCATTTTTGCACACAAAGTGGCGCAACATTTGAGTTCAATTGACGATTTCTCTGAACAACATTCGGACAATTTATAATTCAAGCACAATATTTGGATTCAATTTATTCCCTGTAAAATCCTCCGGACAGTCCGTAATCCAATTTACAATTGGGATACCGGGTAACTTGTCTGGAAAGTCCGGACGTCTGGTAACCCAAAGCAGATGAGGATACAAAGATGAATTTAGTGGATGAGATAAATGAGAATGAAGGATTTCTTTTACAAATTACAAGCAATGCTTGTTCCTAATTAATTTTGCTTACATTTATTTACAATTTAAAGAACTATATGTATCTAGACTAACGTTATCAATATCAGACACCAATATATTGGAGCAACTACTTAGCGATTTTAAATTCAGACTGACAAGCGCAAAAGTATAAGCACGTGTTTATTCCAGATGTGTACTTTGTCCACAACTTACGTTCATACAGCAAGCAATTAATTTCGAATTTACTTGACAAACTCTTTCTGTTAAGCTAAATAAATGTAGGAGTCGGTTGTGTTTCTGCTACTTAACGTGTTTGTTGTACGTAATCCAAAAATAAAGTCATGGCTTCTTTTTAGAATACGATTTCAGCACTTTGTCAGCAAAATATCAAAACAATTCAAGTGAGATTAAGGTTAATTAGACAAGATCAATTATATAAATGTCAAACGACGCCAAAGTGGCAATAAACTACATTTTACGATAACCCCGATAGGTATCACGTGAGAGCATTTCGGCAGCAGGAGTAAAATATTCTATTTGCTACTCCTGGTCTGCATTTTCACACTTATACTATTTCACTTATTCATTAAGTTTCCAATTATTGCTGGATTAAAACATTATTTTTACATTCAGACAACATATAGTTCAACCAATTCATTTTCTCCAAAAACGTTTTACATAAAAAAAAAATTGCTATTGCTTCTTGAAGAAATTTATAACTATATGTCAGTTATTTATCACTAAAGAGTACATTTTACTCAAATAATATTCTTTTAAGAATCGTAAAAGTGCAGAAAGATTTTAAACATCAGTTTCTAAATTTATAAATCAAAACTGAAAAATAAGTTTTTAGTGAAATGGAGGTTTATGTGAGGAAAAAAATTTCCTACTTATACGTTCTTTTGAATAAACTATATTTTCAGGCGTCATAGAGATTGAAAATTTGAAATTATGCTCCCTTTTCTTTGTATATTTGTATAAATGAAGTATACCTTTCCAAATATTACAATATAAATTCCTCTTTTTATAACGTTAACATTCAAAAAACTCAGTTCAATTGATATTGCAATGTCTATCAGTTCCAACAATTATTTGAAGCACTGTGATCTGTGGCGCAGTTTCAATTCCTATCACAGTTTCACATTTCGTTGCCACTTTGTCTTCACTTTACTTGTAGCATCATACTCAGCTTCCTTGGAAACACAGGACAATTCACGGTAGCAATCGTTCATTACATTACCACGCATACAGAAGTACCCACGAGATCTTCTAATACAGCTCTCACGATCACACACAATCGGTAATCTATCAGCTAGAGGTAGCATTTGTCGAATTTAGTCAATGCTAAATTCTGAAGGAGAGTGTTGTGATGTGTGTGTGTGTGTGTGTGTGTGTGAACTTAGCCTTCACTACAAAAATTAAACTTACAATACAGTAGTAGATACGGCATTTTTATCAAGCGAAATGTCAGTGGAGGTAGTTTTTCTGATAGTTGATAGGTCAATGTTAATAAAATTAAAACGTCACCTAAACACAAGAATGACGTTTCTTCAGTGTGCTTTTTATTATTTCCATTATTTCCGAACAACATAATTTCCTTGCACAATGTATTTACAATACAAATTACACGTTGTAACACTCTAAACGAAGCTTCTTTGATCAAGCCGACACAAAGCAGACTTATTCAAAAATTCTTCAATTGGAGATCATAAAACTGAATTCACTGAGGAATTTGGGTTTTTTTTTTATTTGGTAGAAGAGAAAAAAACAGGAATAATGGTATATTTTTTTCTAAATTTTTGAATGTGGATAGTTAATCAAAAATTGTTTAAGTTTGCAATTTGGTATTTGGCGCGAAAACGCTAATTTTGCAATGGCTGCTCTTGTGACGTCACTGTGCATGTAAACAAACAGCGCAATACGTTGTTTATGTTAGATTCTGTGATTGCCATTTGACTTTCTGTGGAAATTCTTTATCTTTTTTTTTGCAATGAGTGAGAACGAAAAACCACCTTACAAGTACTGTATTGTACCTTGTTGCTTAAACACAACTTCAAATTCAGTTGATAAGCTGTTTTTTAGCGTTCCAAAGGATCCAGTTAAAAGAAAAGCGTGGAATAACGCAATGAAACGGGGTGATGAACTAGTGAACAAGGAACTAGTACAAGTCAGTTATAGGCCTACAGGCAGAATAGTATTATAGTGTTTCAATGTGTAATAAAAATTACATTTTTAAGTATTAATGGAGAACTTCCTTAATCTCAATAAGTTTTAGGTCAATTTATGAATGTTACTAAAGATCATACATACCTCATAGCTTTAACTCCTCGTATTTCTGCTCCTATAAAATCCGGATTTTTTCCCAAGAAAGAAAACATGGAAATCGTATCTATCTTAGGAAGGTTATCAGATTGGCCTTTGACAAATCCCGGTAAAATCGACATCGTAAACGAAATATACAATAAAATAAACGAAAGATGATTATAAAAGTTAAACACAGGTATAAAATTTGGTTAAAAACTATAAAAGGATTGAAGTAGCAAAAAGGCGAGCGAAAACAGCATTAGTTTCAACACGTAAATATTGATACTTCATGCACAGTGACGTCAGAGCCAATCACGTAGCGTTGTGCGATTACGTCATTTTTCGCTTTTTTAAAACTAAATTTGTAATTTATTTAACTTTTTTCCGATACTTAAAGCGGCATATTCGAAAAAGGTGAAGCTGAAATTACCAGGAAATTATAAATTTGAGCAATTTCCTCAGATCCGCAACTTCTCCATTGATCAATTGTCTAAAACTAACCATAGAATTAATATTACAGCACTCCATTTGACATTACATCGGTAATAAAGGTCTGGGCACTTGAAATAAACCCTCTTCATCTGACGTTACACTGACATTACGATCTCATAAATTTCAAGCCCCTTAAGACTACTTAAGATTCCATCCCGGTGGTTTTCAGCTGAAAGCCTACCTGAAACACTGGAAGTCCAGAGACCCTTGAGAACTCAGAACGAGAGGACCAAGCTCGCTAACCACTGCCGAACCCTTCTTATCCCAAAATATCTGTAATTATACTGTACATGTTAGGTGTGGGATATTAGAATAAATGTTGTTGTGGGGAAACCCAAAGATCTTGTTCTTTACGCTACCATTTCTGTCACCACACCATTTCATCCGGTATATCGTCAACGTTCAAAAACTCATAGACGAAATCGAAAGAATCTCCACCAAGCCCTTCCATCGAACCCTTGAGTCCAACTTCTCGCCCCCATTATCTTCTTTTCGCCTTTTCGCAACACCCGGGGGACCGTCCAAGGACACCCCCGCTGACGTCCCTCTGAGATCAAATGGTTCTTTCTGGTCAACAGTGGTTCCCAGTATTTGGTCCGAGAACCACACATATATCATGCAAAGACATTCGGGTAGCGGAAGTTAAATCGCTTTCCGTCTGGTTTTTTGAAATCTCTCTCCTAGCAGTGACACCCATCTCCACCATGAAGTACTTTTAGGAATACAAATTTGCATTGCCCAAAGTCTTGTTAAATTCTCGAATCAATTTCTGGATAACAGTGGTGGAACCGTTTCTTAAATCTCGAATGAGGGCAGGTCGTATGCGCTGTTTCTTGGCGTGCATCCAGCTTCGTGCATCAATACGCTATTAGATTGAGGGCAGGGAGTGAAAGAGAAAGGCAGGAGTAAAAATAAAAGAAAGAACTGACATGAGTTCCGCATCTGCTCAAAGAAAGGCCGTCATTATTAAAAGAGAGGGAGAGACCTTCTATTCTTTCATACGCCATCGCCTCAAGGTTCCTCCACATCCCAAAATCCGAAACACCGTTCGACACCCACATTGCGAAGGTCAAGGGCTGTGGACACCAGACAGTGATGGAGCGTAACGGCATTCGGCGGTTGATGCAAAAAAAATTCTATCAACAGAGTAAATATAAGTCACGACCATTCCTGAAGCCATCAGCCATACAAGTGCACACACGCATACCGCACTAAGTCCCCCCTTTTTTTTCTAACAAAACCACTTTATTTTCCAAAAAATCGGCCTTGATGGGTGCATTTTTACTATTATATTGTAAATTAAGAATGAAATATGCAGATACATTCAGGAGCGTCTTTTATCACTATTGCAAAGAACTTTGGACAAAAGATGAATGGGCGAACTTACGTCGCACTGGAGCAATACAACGGGCAATTGGCGGCGGTTTGGGATCAATCCCAAAGGGAAAGATGTGAGGGCAAGACCTCGTAGTTTTGAACCAAAGTCAGAAGACATCAGTACCTTATCTGACACACACCTTTCCCGCCTTCCACACCACGCCAACGCGAGGAGATTTGAGGTCACAACAGATTTAACTTGCATCAGCCACCACGTACACGACGACCTTAGGTTTTGTAACGAGCTTCGAACTAGCAACTCTCCTGATGCTAATCTATGACTACCAACTGGTCCTATAGATGAAGGAAGCAAGGTTGGAATTTTATAGCGAAAGAACGATATTTTGCCAAACTGTGCACAAAAGATCAAAAACGTCAAATTTTTCACATACGCATGCAAGGGAAATGAAACTGACTCAGTAGAGAGAAATACATGCAGATGGAATCAAACCCAGATGAAGCATGAAAACGAACAAGTATCAGGAAATCTATAACTGGAAAGTTTTATTTAAAATTAGGAGGCATCTCCTCCCGGCGGTTATCAATTGACTATCACTACTTTTCCTGACGACGTGCTCTTACATGACTAGCATGCCTCCCAGTAACTGCCTTGAGTATTGTGATAAAAAAAATAACGTTGCGCCAAGCTCAGTTTAATGAGACATACGCTTAAAAACATCCAAACCAGAAGAATAGGTCGTTTTTCCGTCGCAAAAGGTAGCAGTTGTCTTACACACGTCGTGGTAACAGAAATATACCAATACTTATGTATTTTATGCCATTTCTGCAAACGCATAGCGTCGTCGCAAACAGCACTAAAGGCATCTCAAATACGTCATATATGCTTCTATCCTAAAGCTATTGAGATATCAGCTTTTACTATCTCCGTTGTTCTTTAATTGAGTGGTTCGTCTCATTCCCAATGCAAACAGCGTAAATATGATCCAGAGAATAGGGTAGGGGGTTATGCCATTGACATATATGTCTTGTTAGTTGGGATGCTTCATTTAAAATTTTAGAAATTACTTAATATAATATTTATTTGCGTGCGAGTACTTTTAGCATAACGGTTCAGGGAAGGTTTACGTGAATTAAGGCCGAAGTGTTTTTGATGTTGAAAACTATCTAAGCCATTTTTATCAGTGCAAGTCAAAGTTCTTTTATCACAAAGGCAAAATACTCGTAAAAAATGTCTGAAACAGTCAACACTAACAAAATATGCCGAACTCATTTTAATAGTACTTTGAATAGTTCGTGTTGGCTAAGCACCCGTGAGAGAATGTTGGAATGCCTATCAAAACTATATCTAGTAATAAAATTGAGGCAACAAAAATCCTTCAGATGTTATATTCAGCAACCATTTTGTCACTCAAGTTTTGTGGAAAAAGTTACAACTCACTGTAGTTTTAATAGTTGCGTGTTTGTTTAAGGAAAATCAAGTGCTTAGGAAACTTAACATTTAATAAACATAACAAGCATGTAATGAATGCGTACATTTTAGAACAGTAGATTAAAGTGATAGATCTACTGAATTACAAGATTTATATAATACATGAGGCCTGTGTGTGTGTGACATATGCATAGTTTAGTGTATCGCCAAACCACAGTTTCAAAATATGTTTTAAGTTTGTTGACTTATGATGTAACAAGAAATGAAGGAACATAGCTAGAAAACACTTTAAGAAATGAGAGAGAGAGAGATTAAAGATTTTTAATGTCACAAAAATACACAATATACAATTATTACATAGGATTATATGGATTATTGCAACAAAAAAATAAGACTGTTGTTTTAAGGCACAGTAATTCGTACATTAACCACCTTGTTTTCATTAATATCTTTTTCATTTGTTTTACATCCGGCTCAATATTTCCTCATAGGAAACTGGTTTTTACCGATATATATATATATATTTGTATTTGTGTTACTTTTCTTTTTATTTATTGGTATTATAAGCTTATTATTATGTATCCAAACACTGTCCAAAAGTTCAATAACTTGAAACGGTTTATTGTTTTTTGCTCGTCTTATTTTGAACAAAATTACTTTTTCCTTTGGAATATATTTTTTTGTGATTCTACTGATAAGCACGCCCTTAAATAGCACTTAAGCACTATTCTTATATAAGCAGAATTCGATTGGTCTGCCGCTTTTGAAGCATTTATACAATCAATTCGGATGAAACAGAAAGTTCACCTGGAAAATGTGTGTTCTTGCGATCATGTTTCCTTGATCCCACCCCCTCCAATTTAGCAAAAGTCTATCCTTTCTGCAATGGGAAATGCTCCATAATGAACAGGTATCGAAGCATTTTATGAATTCTAGTTGCATAAAGTTGTTGGTTTTATTTTACCCTTAAAAGCTGTCAGAAAAGCTATGTTCTTCTATTAGGTTAATATTGCCGTTTCCTTGCATAGACAGCCCAAGTCAATGACTTAAGATGTTTATCAGAAACACTAAGATAATGTTCTGTTTTTTACGCTACATTCAAAGCATTCGTTTCGGTTTTTGCACAACGCATGAAACTACCGTCAAAGGTTTGCTAGTTTTTTTATTTTTGTTTTTGTGACAATCAATAAAAACACAATTAAAAGCAACTAAAGTTTTAGAGGTTAAATGAAACCACAAAAGGTCGATAGGTTGATTTCGGATTTATGGCGCAAGGTCCCAAAACCGGACAAGCTGCGCCCAAAACCATATAGGACGATTAAAACACTGACATTTTATTTTACTTGTTTTAGATACTTGATAACACGATTTAACATGGTGCAGTGGCATAGCCAAAGTAGCTTCTTTGGAGATCAAGCTCCCTCTTCCAAAGCAACTTGAATAGTTACTTCATGTTATTTAAATGTCACTGTAAATATCTGGTGAACACAAACGCTTTAAAGTGCTAAATGATTTCTGCAGTCGACAAACTGTAATACATCAATTTTGTAGGCTGTCAGTCCTTTTGAAAATTCAGTTTGGTGGCTCAATTAAAGATATAGACCTGGCAACACTTTTAAAAAGTTGAAATAGATCTACATTTTAGTTTTGTAAAGATAATTGTATTTCTAGGAGCATCCCTTTCCTTCTCCGCAAAGAAATCATATCCGCGCTACTTTTTTAATGCCGACACATTGGAATCGAAATATCCTCAACGTATATTTTTATAGAAATACATATAACCTCTAATATGGGGCTTTCCAGAGTTGTGTATTTTAATCCTATTTTCGTCTTGGACTTATTGAAGGTGCACGAACTCACGGATTTGGTTTATCTTGTCTAAACCCAGCGGGAAAAAAAACACCAGAAATAAATACTCCAAAAAGTTTTAAGATTTTAATGACTCAATTTCACACAACACACAAAATCAGAATTTCAAGAAATTAAAATTTGCAACCAGCTATTTGCTATTGGTTTTTAAACTCCAAGGAAACAATCGTAAAATTATCGTTCAATATCTCGATAGGAATGATAAGCTTGGTTGTAATTACTCTTCTGGCCTGGAGGTAAACATAAAAACTTCCTCTGTAGTTATACTTGAAACTTATTCTATATCCAACAGGTCTTTATCAGTTGAATAACTGCTGTTACTTATTCCTTCAGGTGTCTAGCTACACCAAGTCCCATGACTCCCTTAACCTTAAATCACTCCTAAAGCCACCTATTGGAGTTATGGAGATTCATGATTATTAGAAATACATCAGTCTCTCTCTCTCTCTCTCTCTCTCTCTCTCTCTCTCTCTCTCTCTCTCTCTAACCCTTATACTCGAACAATGAACACGTCGGGCTTCGTTAACCGTTTTTATTTGATGTCATCATAACAAAATAATTTTTAAGTTATAAATTTTAAGTATACTACTTTCAAATAAATACGCAAATTTTTTTCACCCTTTAATCTGTCGCTGTAGGCTGCAGACCATTTAGAAATACCGCACTGATGGAAAGTGTTTAGTTTCAGTTTCCTTCAATTGAGCCGGAGCCATTTGAGTCTGACCTTGAACCCAGATAGGGCCAGTAAACCAATCACCCTTCAGAATTCGAATTTATACTGATCGACAATGTGTCAAAACTGAGAGATCCTTGGCTCGCCGTGGAGATAGTGCAAACAAAACGCACAAGAGCTTCCATAAAGTAAAAAAATAATCAGTGTCTGTTAAGAGTGGCTATCTGGACTTTTTACTTCTTTTATTCATGGAGAAAAGAAGGGCAGAGGATATCTTGGGGACTTAACTAGCTTTTGAGTACGTCGGGAGATAGGAGTATGTCCGGGGCCCCCCACACTTAGAGGGGGCCTAATGGAGAAAAATGGATATTTTCGGCGCTGTTGGAGGCATCAGGGGAAAGGAAGCGGGCGGGGAAAAGATCGTTAAAGATATCTCCTGATCTAAATTGATTTCCTTAGAAAACATGAATCATGAAGGAGGCTACGAGGAACAGGGATATTACGTAGAAACTAAAATTTTACCACTGGGACTCTCGTTTACGAAAGATTGCAGATTTAATTAAGGATTGCAAGATTCGTTTTCTTCGAAACTTCATTAAGCAGCTTCGGTGACTCGTAGAATAATAAAAAGATTAAACAGGAACACTTTCCTTTTATATCGAAACACTTGAGCAATTTTAGCAATACATTTCATTGGAAGGAATAATCAGATTACTTTTTTTAGGCTCATCAAAATGAATACAAAACGTATTCTTCAATAAGTTCCCCTTTAAATTCTCATTTACTTTAAAATAGATTTTATAAAAGTTTCATCAAAATAGAAGGGATACAATTCCCTAAAAGTGATCAAAATGTTTAATTTTTTTTACTATGATTTATTAATTATACAACTGTAAAGAATATGTGCGCACAATTTTTTGCTGTGGTTACATTATATAGTTACATTATACACGTTTTACTATCGAATGTAAGGACCGAAATCTAAAGCATTGTTAACTTTAAAGTGCTCTTACTCAGCTTTCTATTTTTTGACTACAGTGTGTTTAGAATACTAAGGTTTTTATTGTAATTGATTTAAAGATTTCAAACTTTTTCTGTTGTGTATTATGTTGTATGTGATAACTTTGTGTATGGAAGAAAGATTTGGAAAAATGACTTTTTTTAAATTACTGAAACTAAATGACTGTTTTATCGCAACGTTTAAAATATTTTTGTACAATTTTTTTTTTTATAATTATGAATGAAAAAAATATTTGTATTTCTTTTGTAATGTACATTTAATGTATACTGGAAAAACGTACGCTAAAAATTTTTGTTGTGAATATGAAAGCAAAAAAAAATTATTCAAAGGGCACTGTGTCCCCTTAAACTAGTTACTCAGCTCTATTAAAAATTTGTTATATGACAGGCTTTTTTGTCAAACTAAATGTTAGCGGCGGTAGGGTAAGGAGGGGTAATTGTAAACAAAATTTGTTCGATCACTTTCAATCCCTATTTTCAAACTCTTAATAAAGTAATTAAAACATTTTCACTGTACTAAACTAACTTGTCACTATTCTATTTGAATTAAAACGAAGATTCCAGAAGAAGAAAAAATTTAACACCGTACTCGACTGTTTACAATTACCTCACGTGTTTATAACTACCCCTGAAAGTAGGTGTAACCGTAAACAACGATTTTTTTTCTCGTGATATTGAATATTGAACAAACGACAGCATGAAGAGTAGTTGGTAGTAGAAGGAACACCAGTTTTATCTTTACCCTTCTAATACCATGCTTACAACAACAGTGTTTTGATCTTTACATTTACCAAATACTCTCACTTCTAACCCCAGCGAAATATAGTGACACTTGAAATTGCATTGATAATGAGGTAAAAACTTACAGGAATACATAAGAATAAATAATTCAAGCATTTACTGAACAAAAACTGTATTTAGTGTTAAAAAAAATTAAAAAATAAATAAATAAAAAATATAAACTTAGGTACAAAAACAAACAAACATTACATTTCTTACACATTAACAGTGCCCTCAAATTGAAAATTTTCTTTACAGCTTTCTTTGCTACAGGTTGGAGTAGGTAAAATTGTTTTGACACGGTCTTTGGGGGTAACACAGAATTAGACTTTTTCAACCACAGCGAATTTAGTCGATGCATTTGAGTCCGGTGATCTCAAACTCCTCTTCTGAAACGACACCCACCCTTCGTACACGAAAAATGGGTTTTCTTTCTCCTTCCCCCCTCAACACCTACAAGCAGAAACGTAGTCGTTTCAATGTTTTCCATGAATGGCTCCAAAATATTTAACTTCCCCTACAAGCTAGTCTTTTATATTTTGCCTGAATGTTTGGACAACTTGAAACACTTCACCGTCAATGTTAGTCAATTCTTTCAATAGTTCCTCATCTTCTTGTCCTCGAGCTCTGCTTTCCTTTCGCTTCTTTCTTGGTTTCTCGCAAACTACTGGCTCTTTCACTTTCATCTCACTCGGCTTTCTTTTATTCTTTTTCTCTTCTGCCTCCTTCAAGCGTGACAGTGCGTGGTCAGTTGTAAGAACTTCACCATATGTGTGACGTTTTAGTAAATCAGTCTTCCTGCTCCACAAAAACACGAAAAATGCAATAAAACGTAATTTAAACAACGTACTAAATACGATTAAATACAAAATTACACAGAATAACACATTGGTTTTCTATCCAAATTGAACGAAACTATTATCAAAGTTATGTTTACAATTACCCCGTCCCTTGAAAAATATGGGGTGATTGTAAACATTCAACTGTTGTAGGTGCGTTAAAGTTCCCAGAAGGAAAAGTCAATGATTTTCTGTTAGATAGAAACATAACTGACCGTGGTAAATAATTGGAACAACATATTTTTCGATATATTATTGAGTGCAGCAGAAAATGCAACACACAGCAATTTTAAAACCCAAACTTTTCAACCACAATTTTTTCAACTAAACATATTGCTATCAGCTGTGGTTCAAAGAAATACAAGATCACCATATTACATCCTCAGGGTTGCCAGCTTTCATATTTCGCAACATTTTCGTTTCTTGGAATTACACGTGGGCGCTTGTTATAGCTTGTTTACAATTACCCCGCCTGACCCTATTTTTAACAGCGGTTTGTATTGTTTTATGCTTGTTTGGGGTCTTATGGTGCAAGGGTCATATTTGACTATGCTGAGCATACCGTATAATATCAAGTAATAGACATACACACGCAGAAGATAGAAATATACTCAGGGAGGAATGGAACTTGACAGGAATCAAACCTGCGCCTCTTACAACCTAGAACTCACAGATTGTTAGTGTAGTAGAAAACCCACTGAGCCAAGGCGACCCCTTTTAGCGGCGGAACAAGCTACCTGTACGTATTCCGAAAGTGACGTTACCTGGTTTGTTTGTTTTTCGAATACGATTTCAATAAAAGAATGAATTACGATTTGATGATAGTTGATTGGTTAACGAGTAAGATTAAACGCCAAACATCATTAAAACTGTGATAAACTACACTTTCGGGCAGCTGAGTAAAAAACCTTCACTTTCCGTCTGATTTGTTTACACTAAAAATCCAATATATGGGAATAGAAAAAAAAACATTAAATTTTTCTAGCGAGTTTTTAGTATTGCACATAAATTAAATTTTCTTTGTAAAAAATATTATAAACTTATAGCAATTTATATATAACATACAAAAAAAAAACAGTTTGTGTTCATTGAAAAAAAATTACTGGAAACAAAAATAATGCTTTTTTGTTGCCAAATTTTGTTTTTGAACATGCATATTTTAAGGCACGCGTAAACCCCGATGATAAAGAACCAATCTTCCACTTCTAAAAAGTAGCTTATTTTATTTTGTTTCTGCCATATGTAGAGAATCGGATAGGATACAAAAACCTAAAAGTATAAAAAATACAGTAAAAACAAATCATATTTTCAAAATATTAAATTGCAAAAGCATTCTTGAGCAAATGATGGATTGCTTTCATGTTTCTTGACGGCTATGAATGATACGAACAGCTTCAGACACGGGTCGTCTATTTCGAGAGCAATGTCTGTCAATGTGTGAGGTTCTACTTTTTTCAAGGTACACGACAGTAGATTAGATAAGTATCCAAAAAAGTGTAACACCTCTAGTCTATAAAAATAGAGGTTAAACGTTTCGTATTTAGCAGAAATCGGAACCGTTTCTGAGCTGCGTTAAAAATAACGATTTGGCGAAGTCATTTATAACGGTTATTGGTCAATCAATTTCATGTCGACTGTTCCCAATACAACTTTTTAATTTAGTACATTTCATGCCTTGGGCTGAAAAAAGTTGTCTTAGAATTTTAATCATTAATTTTTCGAGCTGCCTCCTCGTTTAGAAAAAGAACGTTTTCAGATTGCTTTATAATCAAATATTTCTATCGGTTTACAACTTTTCTATAGTCTTTCAACAAATATTTAACACATTAATTAAACATCAAAGTCAAGCGTTAAGGTGTGAACACGAACTTGTATCAACATGCAATTGAGCCCAGTGTAGATTGAGATCTGGCCAAGCAATATTTTTTAGTCAAATGGTATGCTTCACTGATACACAGAAGATCAACCCGCCAAGAGTAGTTACAGGGAGCGAGGATGCTTAATGAATCATGATATACTAAATTATATCTTAGTTGATATACGATTGATTGGTTCGAGTTTTTATGGCGCAAGGCCATATTTAGTCAAGTTGCACCAAACATCAAAGCTTAAATAAGGATTGTCTTATTTTATTATTCAGTTCTTCTTTAAAATCATTCCTGTTTTCCATTAACTACCTAATCAAAAAGATGGTAATTGATTGGGATTTACTACTTTTTATTAAAACCGTCATTATCTACCACGCTGGGCCACCCTGTATATGGAATGAAATTTTTTGTGACTAACATGAGAGAAATACCCCAGTGTAAGTTGCAGGTATCGAACCTAAGTCACTTATAACTCTCTTAGGCTGTTAAGCGCAATGAGTAAATTCACTGAGCCATGCATTCCCATAATCAAACGTGGTTCAAAATTACGAGGTGTTGTCCTCGGAGCTTTCCCTTAAGAGATTGATCCCGGACCGTTGTCAATAGCCCGTTGTGTTGCTCTAGTACGACGTTAACTAAAATTACCATTACCATTACATCCCCATAATCAAAAAGGGAAAAAATGAGATAAAGATATAAAGAGGGATACGATTAAAATCAACTACTAAATTATAAAACAATTAAATTTATTTTTCTAATGGTATGGTATTTTTCAGTTAACGTCGTACTAGAGCAACACAACGGGCTATTGACGACGGTTCGGGATCAATCTAATAAGGGAAAGATCCGAGTTTATTTTTTCTAAAACCAAGTTATTGATAATTTAATTTTTCGCTTCTCAGTTCAATTCAACATGTTTGATTGAACTGTTTCAAAGAGCGTTTCTTCGTTTTAATTTCTAGCTATGCGCTACAAACTATCAAGCTGTCTGTTGAACGCTTTAATTAAACGCGTATCTCTATCGACTGTTTACATTAGCGATAAACTTGTGAACAAGTTTATAGCAATCTTAAATATGAAGTATAACCGCGTTTCATCTATATAGTTTTTATGAGGGCTATTAAATTGCTTGATGTAGAAATAAAAATGAAATATTCTATTTCCATTAGACTCTTTTGCCTGAGGGAGAAATTATTCGAAGGGAAACCCTGAATTACGCAACGGAAAATTAGACCAACCAAAGAACTCAGTATACTGAATAGTTTGCGATTCAATTAGGGACCATTCAATCGGCACTACGAAGCACGGCAAACTAATTGAGCTGCAGTTAGTTATTGACATAGCCAGCACCCTGTCCAGCTTTGATTAATTCGTATACTCTCTCGACCTATTTCTCATTTTTTCAGAAAATTCAATCCATCAATGTTGTACCGGAACAAAGCAGTAGACTTGGAAGAACCCTCAATAGATGAAAAGACCGTCGTCCGTTTGGTGAACATAACGTTACAAAGGTCGAGAGGGAGTGGGAAGGAGATGGTGCCTTGATCCCTAGTAATGTGACAAGCCTCCGTCTTGAGAAGGTAATGGCAGAGTGAAATTAATTACCGAAAAGAGCCCCCTCCATTTCCTTCAGCCTCATCCATTTTCAGAAGCTTACAGCAATCCCTTAAGCAAAGAGGCATCGGCCGATGACAAAAAGGGCTTCAAAAATCGGTTTGGGGGAAACGGTGACGCGATGAGTAATGGACTGGATGAAATAATTCCGTGCAGTTTGTACAGCATTTTTCATTGGTTTCTTGTTACGCTTAGAGAAGATTTGTCATTTCTAAGAATAGAAACTCCAAACGAATGGTTGGTTGTAGAAATTCATTTGGGTAGACCACTTTCTGCTCGTCATTTCCTGAACACCGTATAATGCAGTCTAGAAAATAAATTGACGTAATAACTGAATATTTATATTTTCGAGTTGATGATTTAGTGAAAATAAACATCTGCTTTATTTAGACTAGGATTTGATGACCACTCACAAGTCCGGTCGTGGGTAAAGGGGCTCACATGGTAGATTGCATAAAAGGCAAAAAGAAATAATATGACACAGAATACAGCATCGGGATACACATAGACGTTTTATTAAACTTTAAATAGGGCTCGATAGGTCATTTTTCAAAGATGAAAGAAAAAACGGCAATGTTTGCAAACTGAATAGTAGAAATATGCACGTGGCCTTTTCAAAGTTTCTGTAATTTTAGGCGTATGGGTGGTCTTTGCTTTCATTCTAAGTTATAGACCCAGGGTACAGATCAACCAAATGCTGAAAATAACATTAAATGAGAAAATGCATTGTAATGATGGGATGTTACATATAGTTATTACGTATTTGAAAATTTCAAATCACTTTCCTTGATTATTTTAATTACACAAAAATATAACACTGGATATAGACGGTGAAGACAATTTCTTACGTAAAAGTTAATTGGATTTTTTTTAGCATCAAGCATATAGCTTATGTCATTACTAAGTTATTTCAGTGCTATACTATCTTAATTTATACTATCTTAAAAACAATATAACTAAATATACGAATATTGACGATCTAATACTAACGTTAAAAAATTATATCAAATTTATCGCCATGTGAACATTTGTTTACAAGCGAAATCTTGCACAAAATTCAAATTTAAACATTTTTTATCGTTCGAACTTCCAAACTTTTGATTCTTGTTTGATAACATAATTAATAAGCACAAACTTTTTACAAAGTATTTATTGAAAACAAGGATATAACTATTTCGTACACTAGCATTCACAATAGAATAGAAATGTACAGAATCTCAGAAATGTAATGGGTTATTTGTAAAAATAAAGTATCAGTCATTCCTGAGATATGGCAGTGGGATATAAATGAAAATCGACAACAGTGTGGTATTGATAGCAAGTATCGCAATTCAACATCTAGTGAACACAGTAAGTCTGTTAGCTTGGAGCGAATTGAAATTATTTTCAGAGTCTATGCTCCATCGTCAAGTGTCATGTATATTTCTATAAATGATACAAAGAGAGAAACTAGCTAGTATTTAATTCAGCACAATTTGAATTGCAGACACTTAAGACAAAATATAACACTAATTTATTTTTGGAGATCAAACATTTTTTTAAAATAAAAATATTGAGTTCATTGAAGTTTTATATTAATAAATTACTTTTATTTAACATAAGAAAATGCATTACAGTTTCAAATCTTCCTTGTAATTTAGAAAGCTACACAATAGAGTGAAATAAATAAGGTCAACAAATATATCATTTTAAAACGTAATTTCAAACAGTTATTTGACGGTGTTCAGTGTAACGTTTCTGGGAACAAATGCATGTCGTTCACAAAAGCATGAGGATGACTTTTTAAAACAGAAAAAACATCTTTAAAAAATTAATTTACAAAATCTTTAATTCAATAATTACTGGCAACATTCATTTTTAATTAGTTCAATTCGTACTAAAAGAAAAAAAAATAAATAGAAATATAAGCGAGAATCAACTATTCTCAGACAAGACTATAATTCAAAAATGTATATCTAATCGAACGGACACACACAAATGCATAAATCATGGAGTGGTACTTCAATAAAATATATACATGAGATTTCTGTTGACTTCCAATTAATTGGCAGCTCGTATAAAAAAAGCTCTTTCGTAGATGGCAACAGGAACTGAGAAGGCTTCTTTTCCACTTAGTCACAAACCTTTGTCCCAGACAATATGAACATTGAGTAAAAAAGTTATGGAAGCCTTTCCAATTAAAACATACTCTTTTATGGAACAAGCTCACGGGCACGTAATGTTCATTTGTACCTAGCTCACACGAATAAAAGAGCGAAGTATTTGCTGTTAATCTCTTTCGAAGTAAGTCCATCTGTGGTTGGGGTTCCTGTGGTTGGGATGTGGTCTTCGGCCGTTCTCGCCGCCTTTGAAGCCATCCTGGTCAGGCCTTCGTGGACACCTGCCCTTTTCGGGATCGAAACCACCATAGTCACAATCGGGAACGTTGCAATGGCCAGCCAGAACACACCTAGGAAAGAAACAAAAGGATTCAAAAGGACTCTGACACATGCAATTTAAGATACAGCTGTGTGATTTTTTTAGATCGTACAGCCCTTCAATCCCCGAGAGGAAGCTGTTATTCCATGTTCGCCGCTTTTTTTTTTGTTATTCCTGATAAAACGATTATTACAAAAGATGCTGAAATGTGACAGATTTAATTAGACTTGGGCCTACAGATATGTTTTACCCTAAAACAAAGTTATAGCAATCTCAATGGGAAAATGCCAGGTCTTCACTAAAGACAAGACTAATTCACGAAGCAACAAGAAAATACTGTCAACTATGTTTACGAAAACTAGAGCACAGGAGTACGCAGTTTGTGGACAAATTGTTAAGAATTAATTTTACTTGACTATTTTCTATCGCCTACCAAAAGTTGTTACTTGGGGCAATTTTTCGGAGCACGCACCACTCTTCTTTCGGATTGGTTGGTTTTTTTTTTCGCAATGGTGAATTTGACCAAGCTACACCAAACACAAGGTAAACAAGATCAAGTAATAGACGCACGAGAAAAATTTTGAAAGCACAAATTTTTTTTTTTATACAAGTTATATTTTTCTGTCCAAAAGTCGGATAGTTATAAGACGCTGTATAGCAACTTTCCCAGAAAAAGGATAACTCAAAAAAGTAAAATTTCCAAACAGAGCCAAAAGAATATTAAAAAATCTTTCAGCATATTTTACTTCGGTAGTAAGATAATTAGAGTTTTATAGCATAAGGTACAAAAGCGGAGCCATATATTTTACTTCGATTAATTTTGTAGAATTTGTTCCAGTTGACTAAAACCATAAAATGTAACATTTTTTTAATAGTTTAAGTAAGAAAACAAAATCAGTCATTCGAGATTTTGCAAAAAAAAAAAAATCATTTCACATGTCGTTGTCCAGATTTGCTTTTTGATATCCCATGCTACCTTTTATTTCGCGCGGTTGTCTCATTCTAAACAAACCACACTCAACATACAACGGGTTAATACGTTATTTTAGTCTTTTTTTGTTGTTGTCTAGAACTAATTTTCCTGCATTAACGAAACATTTGGCAAACATGTGTTTAGGGCACCTTAAGGAAATATTTGAAACATGGGTGTCTTTAGGTAAATCACCCAACACATTTAAACACCCAAATACTTGATAGTCAACAAACACGAATTATTATACTGTAGTAATGTATACTAATAGAAGTTATTATTTACACAAGGGAAAATGAAAAGTGATATGAAATTCAGAAATGTAATACACCTTTGATATTAAACTCTGCCTTCACATAGATTTGCAAACACTTTTGAACCAAAAATAGCATCATGGCCAGCATGTTTAAATCATTACATTTAATGTTAAACTTTTATATTTTACATGAATAATATCGAAAATAATTAATTTCCCGTGTAACAATATTAATGTGTACCGAGTTTCAGATTTAACTTTTCTTTTTATTCTACGTGTGTAACGTTGAAAAAATAATGAATTTTCCATGAAACAATACTAATGTGTATTGAATTTCAGATTTTATTCCAGATGCAGTTTTAAATCTACAGGTAATTCTGGAAACATTTAATTTTTATATCGTCTTAATTTGGAAAAAAAAAATCTAATGAACAGTTCTATTGAAACAGCAGGGAACATCAATCCAAACAAACCGGAACGGCTCATTGCAGCTGGAATAACAAATGAAATGAAACAATCACGTTTGAAGAAACAAACAATCTGCGAAGACAGTCAGTGATAACCTTAAAACAATCCTAATCTCGAAATCTTATCAATTAACTGATTCAAGTCGTAACCCGTGGACGTTTTTGTATTTCTTCTTTTGTATTAGGCGATTGCGATGCGCACGAGCCCAGTGTCGTAGCCGCTTTAAGACAAGGGCTTGAGGAGATCAAAGAAAGAACTGATAACCAGGAATATATGATGGTTGTGAAACAAACCTCCTTTCTGCATCGGAGAGGGCATCCCTTCCTCTTTTTATCCTGATGCAGGGCTTATGGCGATCAAAACAATCGCAGCTGCAGCGGCCGTACTCCAGTTCACGCACGCAGAACGGGGTAGGACAGGGACGGCACCTGAATACATAAGAAAACACTATGTAAGTAATGGGATCATTCTTTCATTTTAATAAGAAATCTTAAGATATATATCTGAAGACCGATTCGGGAAGAAAGTTCATTCAGGGTTTTCGTTTCGGATATCCCCATAAGAGGACCTTTTGTTGTCTCTTTAAATGCAACAAAGGGTAAAATTCTTTATTATAACCAGATTAACATTTGTGAGTGTTCAATAAACATCAATATGTGAATCCGTGGAGACAATAAAGAATTTTGCCTTAGTTGCATTTCACCCTTCTGGTGGCTGGCTCGACGAGGTATCTCGTTATACACAAAAATAGCCAGATCTTGATGGCCGATCTATCTCGTTCAGCAAGATCTCGTCGTCTCTTCTCATCAGTAGAAAACTGACTAGATCTTGATCTTGATCTCGTCATCAGTCAAAAAAGGCAACATCTTGATGACGAGATATCTCGTCATTAGCAAAATTGATCCGATCTTGATGGGCGATATGTATCTCATCGAAATCACTTGAAGGGTTAAAGAGGCAAAACCAAGGACAACTAATATGGGCATCCTTAACAAAGAGATTACAAGGGTTTGTTATACCACAGATTGACATTTGTGAGTGTTCAATGAACATTTCAATATGTGAATGTATGGTTACAATAATTTTTTTTCTTTTAATAATTTTCTTTCTTCTCTCAGTTAGGTTTGAAATGGCAAAACTAAGGTCCTCATATGTGGTCATCCAGAATGAAGAGGATATAAAGGTCACATGGGGAGGACAAATGTAATTAACTAATGACAAATTTAAAAAAAATTAATTTTACCTCAAATTCGAAACGCCATTCTTTTTACACTAGGAGCGATAGTTTGCATACGACGAGTATATTAATGAACTACATTAATTATACAACAATTACACACAGTTGAAATTTTATTGAAATTTTTTCTACGAACGGTTAGATGGATTAGGCTTTTTACGTAAGGGACATATTTGGTCAAGCTGCGCCAAACACTAAACAACGTCAAGTAATGGACATACAAACAAACAAGAAAAGTTCCAAAGACACAGAAGAGAGACATACATCCAGGGTAAAGTCGCAGGAATTGAACCTGCTCCACCTACAACTCTCAGGTTGGTTGTTTGATTGATTGATTGTTTTCGAGTTTTATGACGCAGGTACCACATTTGGCCAAACTGCTTCAAACACAATAAGGGAGGACGAAACAGTAAAAGGGTAGGCGATCGTACAGATCGTTGTGGCGAATCTATAATGAATTTTTTTCGTTGGAGGGTCGATCGGAATTCCTTTACAATTTAATAATTTCTGCTTACATAAAATTAATCATTTGAATATTTTTAAACAGAAAGTAAGTTTACGGCATAACACATAATGGATTTATTAAAAAGAATAGGTTGTATTGTTTCTGAGGCGGACTAGAAAGCATTATTTAAAATAGTATGATTGGTTGGTTTTTTTATAGCGTAAAGACCAAGATCTGGCCAAGCGTTGCAATATTTTCTCAGATTTATGAAAATATACACAGAAAGAAAAGTGACTGACACAGAATAGATAAATACACTTGGAGTAGCAACATAAATTGAACCCTCTCCACCTGCAGCTCCAAAGTTGCTAGTGTAGTGAGCAAACCCACTGAGCCACGACCGACTCTTAACCTTTTCGGTGGTTCATCTTCACGTCCAAAACTGCCCTCAGCCTCTGGTTCAGGAGGATTGAAACAATATTTAAAGTTCCTCTTAAAAATTCACAGTAAGGGTTGTAGGTGCAATTATCTCAGCTAGCTAATGTAATGCTTGACTGCACTAAGGATATAAATAATTCGTTGAAATTCACGGGGGAAAACAAACTATACAAAACGTTTTCCAAACAAAAGCTAGTGTACATATTGAAATAGTTTAGACAAATCCAGCTGACTACACTTGTGCGTGCTTCTCAGAAATAAAAACTACAAAAAATAAAAACTGTATTTAGAGAAAGTTTATTACTTTGGGAACTTTTGGTCTCCTTGAGGAAAATCATCAACATCATTCTCTTGAGTAGTTTCTGTACTAGTAGATGCAGTTGTAGTTGTAGTAGTAGTAGAAGTCGTCGTAGGAATGGGAGTGACGGGTATCATCTCCTTTGTTGGTTTAGGTTGACAATCGCATTCTGTGTGATTCACAAATAAAAGCTTTTCAACGTCCGATGACCGATGATCACCACCTAGGACCTGTAATAAACTTTTGAATGAAACCAATCTGTCTTCGTTGAAATCAAGTTTATCAAGATTCTTCATACAGGAATCGTGTTAGGCCTCGGCACCAGGTTAAGATGATGGAGCCCTCATTAGATTTAATTGAATCCCAAATAATTATTCGTTTTTTACACTTTTATACATCACTAACTCGTAAATTCGAACAAAATTTCTTCCAATTTTCTGACTCTCTGGCCTGAATACCATAATACAGGTAACCCGCTCCCTTTGTGGCCTGTCCTGAATTCTTTTCCCCGAGTAGATGATCTCGACTGTAAAACAGTAATTTAATTTTCCGATTTTTAAATTTAGAAATTATGAAAGTAAGTAAAGTGTATATGAAGTGTTTTGACAAGTGTGAGCGGGTATAACTGTTACTAGCGTTTTTGTAAAAGCTATTGTACCTTTTGATATTATATACACTGACAAGAAAAAAAACTATGACAATCCCCCACATTTTTTTAATGAACTCGTCTGGATGACGTGGAAGGCACGTGATTAATTGAGAATAGTATTTAACTGCTGCTGGAGAAGGTAAGTAATTTATTCTTGCACTTACTTTTGCGAATGATGGGAAAGGTTGCTGATTAAGCGAATTTGATAGATTGCAGATCGTAATGCCCCGAAGACTCGGAACGAGTATCACCGAAACTGCACGACTAGTAGGTTGTTCACTATCTGCCGTTGTTAGTATTCATGCAAAGTGGATAAATGACCGTGACACCAGCAGTAGACGCCAAGGTGTTGGTCATGCACGCGTCATCAAAGAAAAGGGACGCCGGAGACTGTTCCACTTGGTAAAGCAAAATCGGCGCGAGACAGTGGCTCAACTTACAGCCCAATAGAATGCAGATCCAACCGCAAGTGTTTCGGAACACACAGTTCAGTGGACACTGTTGGATATGGGACTGTGCAGCAGACGTCCCACTTGTGCCTCTGATGACCAAGCGTCATCGTCAACTACGCCTACAGGGGGCACGGGAACATCGAGACTGGACCATAGATGAGTAAAAGAGAGTTGCTTGTTCAGATTAATCCCGATTTCTCATTCATCACGTCGATGGTCGTGTCAGGGTACGCCGTCTGCCAGGCGAACAGTTGCCCCCCTCTTGTACAGCAGGTCATAAACAGGTTGGTGGAGGTATTATGCTTTGGGATACGTTCTCATGGGCGACTATGGGACCCGTAGTTGTGGTAAAACAGACCATGAACGCTGCGAGCTATCTGAACATCATTGCGGATCAGTTGCACCCTTGCATGGCGTCTGTCTTCCCAACTGGAAATGGAATCTTCCAGCAGTACAACGACCCATGTCACAAGGCCCGGATTGTGTTGGAGTGGTTCGAGGAGCATACTGATGAATTCCACTTAATGTCCTGGCCACCTAACTCGCCCTATCTTAATACGATAGAGCACATTTGGGGTGTCATTGAGCGGCAGCTCAGAACTCAAATACCACCATGTCCTAATATCTAGACTTTGCGTGACCGCTGCTTAGACATTTGGTACAACCTGTCTACAGTCATGAACCAAGAACTTGTGGCATCTATGCCCAGGCAAGTTGCAGCTGTTTTACAGGTCAAAGGAGGCGCAACGCGTTATTGAGTAGGTGGTCATAAAGTTTTGGCTCTTCAGTGTATATTAAGCACTTACAAACCATAATATTAGTAAATGTATTTTTAGCTATGCACATGCGAACTGTAACTGATATGGAATGTTATATTTTTTGGGATTTAGAAAATTTGGAAACTGAGTGAAGAGAGTTGATCGCTGTTCTTCATAATTTTGTATCGTTCTTAGTTTTTTAATACAGGTCTAATTTTTTTAAACCATTAATCACATTCCATATCATGGTTAGTTTGCATGTGCATGATTAAAAATACACATTGCTAATAAAACAATCCATGGTATGCATTTGCCCATTAAGTAGACAAGTAGATATTTTAATTAATTCCGCATTGTAGCAACATAACGGGCTATTGGTCCGGGATCTATCCTTAAGGTAAATATCCAAGAACACCACATAATTTTTAATCACGTTCAGAGGACGAGGTTACAGCAGAACTGGCACACCCCACTATCTAAACTTTTGCCCACTAAGTAATGTCAAATGCGACCACGTTAAATAGCATTGGGATGCATTTAAAAAAATGATATCAATAGTAAGTTTAAAAAATAAGTGTAAACATGATATTCAAGGGTCGGAACAAAATGAAAATTTAAAAAAAAATTTAAATCATACTGGGACAGGATAATAATTGGTTCAATACGAACTTTGAAGATTTGGGGACACGCCCCACCTAACCCAATATATTTTTGAAATTTCCAGTAATATTTCTGTACATTTATTTAATAATCAACAAATAAGGAAAAACAGTTGACGCGTCCACTAAAGTTCGTTTTTTAATGAAATAATTTGCGTGAACTTTTTAATAAAAGACCCGAATATTTCTTCACGTTTTGGGATAATCGACACATTATGAAAATTAAGCTGGAGTTGAATTTCATACACGCTTCAAATTAAAAATAGAGTGCGATGATATGTCTAAATCATATTTCCTGGCGTTGTTTCATAGTGGATTAATAAATTATAAAAATTAGCTTTTTAAAGTGAAACAGATAACAATGAAAAATAATCAAAACTAGATTTTACGCCGCTTTCTTTGTAGAAAAATGCATACCAGAACTAAAAAATGAACCAAAAGTATAATTAAATATGTTTTTCATTTGACAACAATCTAGCGAGGTAAACGCAAAGAAATGAAATCGCACTGTATCACGAACTGCAATACCGAAAACGTACATTTCATTGAGTTTCTTGAATTAACTTATCCACCAAATAGTTACTTTGATAATGCAGCATTCAATATATACAATAAATCGTATCCTTTTTTGTTTGCTCGTTCGTGTTCTTGTTATTATAAGAATAAGATCACTGACATGTTATTTTGAAGAAATGCATGTAATAACAAGTTACGGGTCAACGAAATTGCAAGCACAATCTGTTTTCCTTCCAGTAAAAGTTTTTATCAGCGAACTTAGGCCCGGTGCCCTAATCCAGATTTTCAACGTGCGGCGCCGCTGCCGCAACGCAAGTGCGGTCTGAGATGCATTAGATCCAAAGGAGTAGTGCTCACATGCCTCCAGCGCCGCTGGGGTGACGCACGTCCAACTTGCGTGCAATTTGTACCGCGTTTCCCATGACGCCGCACGGTCGCCGAACATGAGTCTCCGTTCTGAAGTACCTTGTTTTCATAAAAAAATGGAATATAAATAATAATTAATAAATGGTTGCATCCTGTAACGTCTATTTTGTTTCAAAATATACTTTTTTTACGCAAAGTAAGCGAAATAAACAAGTTTTCTTCGAAAGAACATTTTTCGCAAATGGCGCGAAATGAGTTAGTGCGTCATTTCACGGTTATGTGTGCATAGTTGGGCTTCGGTGCCGCAGTGGCTCCGCACGTTGAAAAACCGTATGTGTACACCGGGCCTTAGGGCATGCTTCAAAATATAAATAATGCAAATAAATATTTACTTTGGATATGGATGGTTGGGTTCAGTTTTATGGAGCAAGAACCACATCTGGTCAAGCTGTTCCACAAGACAATGTCAAATAGTGGGAATATACCAAGGAAAGTTTTATTGATACAGAAGATAAATATACCCAGGAAATGTTACATGAATCATGTAAACTTGCCGGTTGCTATCGCATTGCCCACTTCGATTCGTGGAAGTAAATTTTAGTGCTGTACATTTTTATCTTTTTTGATAAGTTTGGTTTATTACTTCAAATGTCCTTTTTTTGTAACGCTATGATTAGTTAGACTGAGAACCACGACTTAAAGTGGACCCGAGCCACTACGAACATCATTTCCCAAACCGGGTTGGTTGTTTTGGGGTTTTATGGATCAAGGACCATATGTGGCCAAGCTGCGCCAAACATAAGACGACGTCAAGTAAAAAATGTGGTGAAAGGTAAAAGAGAAATTGGGGAACAGAGCAGTGGAATGAAAGAAAAAAGATCGCTTGGGTGTATCCCGGAATGGCGACCCTCGTTTTTAGTAAAAACAGTGAATCCCATGGAAAAAAGAAACAATCACGCAGGTCCGTGAAGTCCGCGCATCCCCAAAGGATATGTGCCCCTGAGAGCAGCCCAAACAAGGATTCCACCCCAGCGCTTGTTGAACCGAGGGCCAGAGAACCGAGAGCCTTTCTTAGAACAAGATCAGACACTGAAGAAAAGGAGCAACAAATGCAAGCGATTTGGCTACAGGTAAACGAAAATGCAAACAAATCTGTTTACCTTCCCATAGAAGCAATAATCCCCGAACAAAGAGAACATATTTATCGTTCTCAAAAAGGAGTTCTACTGTGCAGTCATTACTCATCCCCATTTGCTCTGCTGCAGAGCGAATCTGCAGAAGCAAGCGTTTAGTGGGCGCAGAATGCGGGATATGGTTTCGTAATCGGATTAGGCAGGTAATGGCCACACAGGGGTTGACTCACCAAGAGAAAACCCACGAGAATCTCCCAGCCGGGGGATCAGAGACGAGTGTTCGGACAAAGCGGAGATTGATACAAATGATGCTCTCTTCAAGAGCAACGGCATTCAGCAGACTCAACAAGGAAATTCGGAATCAGGCAATTGATTCACGTCACTGAGAGTCGGTGCATTTGCTATCCCCAGAGGGTTCTACTCTGCCAGCCAATTCTCAAAGATGAGCGAGATTTCGGGAGAATTAGGTGACAAATCTGTTTATCCGGTATCGGTGCCCTGTGATTAATTTTTGTAACATCCTCTTGGTATGACGTAAGTTTAAGGAGTCTCGTGTGCCATCATCAAGCTGCAGATGACAATATCCTGTGTCCTGATTCAACTTGTCATTTCAATTTCAGACTCATTTTGAAACATTGTGATACGATGTTGAGAGACAATGCAGTTTCCGTAATTTTACTAAGTATGCTGTTTCGGTTAAATTTAGAGGTCATTCTTCAAATCTCTTGCTTAGAAATTAAATCAATAGAACATTCAACTCTGTTGAGCTCTGAGGACTTAATCCGGTTTTCACAGAGCAAAAGGAAATTTAACATTTCTGAAATGAAGCCACCTCATGAATAGATAAATCGAATAGATTAATAAAAATATATAAATCGAATATATTAATGAAAATATATAAATCGAATATATTAATAAAAAAATATAAATCGAATTTTTTAATAAAAAATATATAAATCGAATATTTTAATAAGTATTCGTACAAATAATATTTTCGTCCCATTTTAATTTAATTATTCATTTTGTGACATTTGGTTCGAAACTAAATCAATGGAATATTTTCTAATGCTTAGCCACTTAGCAAGGCAAACCCTAAGGTTGTGCAATATATTTATAGCAAAATAAAAGGTTTTCTACTGCTTATCTTATTGTGTGAATCAATCTAGTTTGATGATTTTCGTGGTAGAATTTATACATGTACAACTTAGTGATTTCGATTGTCACACTAGGGTCGTATTGTTTTGATGCACGAGCAGAATCTTACTGCACAGACTATTTAACGTCACATCATTCAATCAATGAGTGAGGTTAAGGCTTCGAATATATTTAGCTAACATTTTTAAAACAAGATGCAAGAAACTACAAAATTGTGACGTCAATCGGCACATAAGCAGCAGCTGCTAATGAGAAGACAACAGAATTATGACGTCATACGACGTTCACCCGAAACTAAAGATGCCATTTCAATTCAGAATAACAGGATATTCTTATTTCAATTAAAAAAAATAACTCTCTGATTAAGTTTATGTCCATGCTTGATTTTCTCGAGCAGCGACTGGTGTTTTTAAATTAGTTGAAAATAAACGGGATGGATCAAGTCATTCCCGATTAGCAGTCCAAATAAGACTTCACTAAATGATGTGCCAAAGATATCAGTAGCTAAGTAATTCTTACGTGTGTTTTCCTAAACACGAAATGCGAGTTGTAAGTGCTCAGGTTCGATTCCTAAAAATTACACAATGGGTGTATTTTTCTCTTGTCAGTAAAAATTTTCTTTTGTGCTTATATCCATTTCTTGATGTCTGCTTTGTGTTTGGTGCAACTTGGCCAAATATTCCACTTGCGCTATAAAAGTCCAACATACCAATCAAGTCGCAAATTGATACCTTGATGTTATTTTAAGCAAATTTGAGTGTTGGGTCTGGTCACCAGTGAAATGCAAATATTTTTGCACTTTTTCCTGCAGAACTATGTAGTTGTATGATTGAGAGCCTTGATTAAGAGCCTGATACTTAAGCAATCTCAAATATTTCTAAATTACAGTTGCTTAGTTTAATTTCATTCCAAAGAGTAAAATAGAAAAGCACTCTACACTAAGTTACAAAGGTATTTTATCAGTAGAAAACTTCCTTCTAGATAAAAGTTTTATTTAAATATCAAACAATTTATAACTATGCGAACTCGAGCATACCAAGTGAAAGAACTCAATAATAAATTGCTACTCAACATTCACCACTTGAATAGTAATGGCTTAAAATCACGAATCCTCTTCCGAATATGTTCTGGATGCAGAAGCCGCAATACGTTGCGTGAATTCTAATCTCTCATTCAAAACCCGCTCTATAGAATTTATCACATCCATCCATCTCCATCTTCCGATTAATTTCTATCTCAAAGCAGACTAATGTTTATTTTGTAGAGAATGACAGGTAACCTTCTCATTCTGCTCTGTGAACAGTTCCACAAAAATATTGTTCTCAAAACCACACTGCGAGTTTAAGCGAAAATAATTGCGACTCTCTTAACAAATTTAAATTCCCCCCGAAAAAGGTCTTATAGCGTAAAAGAGCGCAGCAGAAGTATGGGAAAACTAATGATAAAAGCTTGGTTGAATATTTGACTGACCAAACACTCAATCTTTAGTAAAATTGGTTTTCCGTAGACTCAACATTCTTTAATTCTGTAGTACGTCAATCAAGTTGTTTGATTAAAATCAACTGATCAAAATTAACTACAAAATTTTATCACAGACTTTATTATTTCTTTTAGTTTACGATATTACATACAGAAAACATTTGAACTGTGATTTAGATTTAATTTTCTTCTAAAACATTGACATTTATTGTTTCTTGCATTAAATGTTCACAGCTCTATAATTTCTAAAACATTCAATTAAAAAAAAACAAGAAACAATTTTATGTATGCATTCACTTGTTGTTGTTTCTTATGCCTACACTGGCAGACCAGAGGAGTGCCAGGCCCGTCGAAGACGGCAAGAGGGGTGCGCCTTCCATGTTATTGAGCCCCATTGGGAGGAAGTCCGACTTTTCTCGACATACATGACACATCCGTTTTACAGGAAGGTCCCTTTCATACATCCATTCACTCACACATATCGTAATTTAGATCCCAATCAGAGGCCGATAACCCCCTGATCAGGTACCCCCAGAGGTATTGATTTGGTATGGGAGCATGGGGGACATTGTGACCATGACCTATTTAACGTGCCCCAGTCACCATTAGTGAACACGACGGTCTTTAGCCAGGTCGAAGCGCCGATCTCGCAATCATCAGAATTGGAGGCTCCGCCGAGGACAGAACCCACAACCCTTCTGATGCGAGCCCGACGCTCTACTGACTGAGCTACCGCGGCATGCATTCACTTGATTGATGTCATTAAGCGGTTTCGAAACACTGAGACACAAATGTTAATAGAACTTAGATGAGGCATTATTCAAACTTGCAATAGGGGCCCATAAGGTCATGGGAACTTTAGCTTTTAGATTAAATAATTTAAAATTGTAGTTTAAAGAACTCTAAAGGTGAAAATCCGTTTTGAAATTAAGCTATTTTATTATAAGTTAATTAAGAAAATGGACATACACACAAGAAAAGGTTTTACCGGTACAGAACGGATAACATACACAGTGTAATTACAGGAATAGAATCAGGGCTGCCTATAGTTTTCAGGCCCAACCTAATCAGTAAATACAGACACATACAGACACAAGGAAAGCTTTACTGACATAGTAGTAGAGGTATCATAACTGAAAGGGTACACTCGTTCAATTCAATATGTATTCCATCCTCGAGTAAATTGTAGTAAGCAGACATACACGTCCAAAGAAAGTTTTTACTGATACAGAAGAGAGAAATACACCGAGGGCAGTTTTAGGGATCCGTCCTGAGCCACTTCCAAATCACTGGCTGCTAAGTGTAATGGGCAAAACCACTTGAGCCACGGCGGCCCAGAAATTAAATTCACCAATGCAATGTACGCGATGCAAGTCAATTGAATCAAGTTATTGGAAAACAATTATTCTAAATATTTAATTTAATCAAGGTTAAATGAAATAACATTTATATGCAAAAGACCTACTGAGAATTATGTTTACACGACGAGAGTCATCGAACAAACAGTTTGAATAAAAAAAAGGCAGGTTTGCAGTGTTTACCAAAAATCTCCAGAACATTTTCTTTTGGGGTAATAAGGCAGTTTTATTTGACGAGATATCTCGTCATTAACAAAACGACCGATCTTGATGGACGCGCTATCTTGTCGAAACTACATTGGAGAGATAATGCGAACTGAGAAACAGATAACAGAAAATAAAAATTATTCAGCGAGTTATAGAGAAATCGCCGCTTTTCCAATTATTTAATTTCTAGTATCCTCGTACATATGTATTCTCAGTATTTCTATGTATATATTTCTATTCAGTATTCTCAGTATTTCTATGTATATATTTCTATTCAGTATTCCTATGTATATATTTCTATTCAGTATTCTCAGTATTTCTATGTATATATTTCTATTCAGTATTCTCAGTATTTCTATGTATATATTTCTATTCAGTATTCTCGGGAGTCATTGAATAAAAAATGGGAACAAAGCAGGTTTGCAGTATTTGTCAAAAATATGTAGAGCATTTGCCTCAATCGCGAGACCTTTCCCTCTTCGGAAACTCGCGAGTGCTTTTTTGCGAGCGAAGGGAATATCTTTCGCGTCTGCTTACAAGCCCCAGCTGTCCGCTGGCCCGTGGAGCGCATGCGGTGGTCCCCGGGCATCCTATCCTTTAATCCCGCGCGCGTTTCTTCCCCGTCTGCCCGTCGAAGGAAGAAAAACATGCGATCCCTTTCCCCGATGCTAAACTTTTTTTCCCCATTCGCTTTTCATCCCGTGGTGACTTTTCTTGTGAAAGGAAAGCGCGCCGCAGCTGCGAGGTCAAGGGACGTTGACATGCGTCCGACACATGCTTTTCGGAACAGACGTCTCAGACGGAAATCTTGGCATACAAACGTTAGTTGACTGAACAGAATTGTTTTCGGTAACAGTTTGCACGTCACGATGAATGAAGCTGTTATGGACCATTAGTATTTCGTCGCAGTAGGACGTGGATGAAAACGGTATTTAAAAAAGCCATCCAGTCTGCTGGAAAATTCTAGAAAAAAGAAACTAGTATTTCTCAACACAATTTTTGTTTCTTTACCCTGTCAAGGGTAGGTAATTGTATTTACGTCGCACCAGAGTAACACCAATCCCGAAGAGAAAGATCAGAGCACCGCAGAATTTCGAATCGGATCGACGAGGTATACATGAGCTGGCATCCCACACTCCCAACTTCCACGGCACGTCAACATGAGAACGTTTGAGACCACGGAAAATTTAACATACTCCCCCCCCCCTCACGTACACGACGGTATTTGGTTTGAGTCTCGAATTCGCAACCCTGCGGTTGCTAACCTTCGATTACACCAACTGGGCTACAGCCCAAACTTCAAGGGCAGTGGTACGTCTCATTGAAATGATTATGGCCGCTAAGTACAGCCAGTTAAAATAGTATCCTAGCACCTTATTATTCCCGTCCCTGGAATCCGTCAAACAAAACTATAATTAGCCTTATTGATTGCTAACTGTATCTAAAAAACTACAGATCGGAATGATGTAAAATTTTCCATCCCTAGGTTTTAGACACTGCCGAGTCTATTCCGATTACTTTTCAAATCTATATAGCATTCAATGAATGATTTTTAATTATTAATTAATTGATAATAATTAGTAAATATTGCTTTCTAACTGAAATAAGGAATATCTTTTGTTTGGGTTCTATACTTTAATGTAACATAGAAGCAGATTGTGAAACCTCTCTAAAGAGACCACACATTGGACCATAAAAAATTGGTATTTCAGAGAGGTGGTCTTTGAATAGAGGTAGTGGGTAAAGCAAAGTTTCATGCAATACATACTACAAAAATAATAATTATTGTATTAGTTTATTATATTTCATGTCTATGCAGCATTAAAGAAGGAATAGAAGTTTGCTTTGATTTTAACAATTTCTTATTAACAATTTTTGTTTTTAAACACTCTTTGATCCATTTATGAGAGGTGGTCTCTTTAAAGAGCTGGTCGTTCCGAGAGGGTTTCATTGTATTTGGAAAATCTCTCTATATTAAAAAAATGTTACCGCCGCCGCAGGATTGAAAACTGGGTTGTTTAGTTCGATTCTTAGACAGTTTCCCGAGAAAGTACTGATCGGAAAAAACAAAATTAACATGGTTTGTTCTTCTTCGTATTCCCTGGACAATTATTAAGATTTTTTTCCGATGCGGCTATTAGTTTAGTGTTTATTAAGTGTCAAATTTGAAGAAGCGAAATTTCTTCCGCGAGTGAGCAAAACACATACAAATTTTCAGTCTTCAGTCGTGAGTTTTTTTTTTAAGAGTACCTCTCAACGTAAATTTTTGAAGCTCGTCGAGTTTTATTTTTAATTTCAATTTAGTTCTTGATAATATTTTTTTGAAATTCGGGAAAAATCGGGACATTTTTGTTATTCTTTTTTAAACTGCCGTATCTATATCTTATTACTATTATATTTTAATTTTTAAAATATCGCAGTATACCTCAGAATATACTCTTTCTTACGGAACAATTATTTTTGAAATCGGTTAATAATTAAATTGGATGCGATCAAAAGTTGGTCTTACAAAATTCGGAATATTTGGATATTTTCGCTACTTTTTTGTTAAAATCGTTATATCTACAGCAAAAACCATTATTTTTTAAATTTGAGAACATCACTGAATACATTACATTACATTCTTTTCTATGGTACAATTATTTTTCAAATTGGTTAATAAATAAAATCGATGCAATTAAAAGTTGATCATCCAATTTTCGGTACTTTCACAGATCGTAAGTTCCGATACAAAACTAAAACTGTCATATCTATATCGTATTACTATTAGATTTTAATTTTGAAAATATCGCAGTATACCTCAGAATGTACTCTTTCTTACGGTACAATTATTTTTAAAATTGGTTCATAAATAAATTCGATGCAATCAAAAGTTGGTGACACAAATTTCGCATTTTTCAGTTCGCATAGCAGGCTCCGTAAGCAGTAGTCGGTTGCATTTTTGACTATCGGGTTTGCCAGATATCAAATTTATCGTAGCAACAACTGCCATAAAAACGATTTCTTTTTATTTGGCGAGGAAAAAGGTTCGCTTTTTTCGCTCTGTTCTCGGACAGTACAAAGTACACATCGTTAAGTTTGGAGATTAACACTGTTTACTTAAAATTGTACAGGGAACAAGACACAGAAGATTTTTTACTGAAGCGGCTATTAGTTTAGGGTGCATTAAGTGTTAAAGCAAAAAAAAAAGTGAAATCATTTGCGAAAGAAGTATTGGTTTGCGAAGCAAACCAAACGGGATTGCGTTGCAATCCCCGGGGTCGGCGAGCGGAAACGAGCAGGGGGCGAAGCCCTCGCTGTGACGTCATGTACCGGAAAGTGAAATCAGGATAATACGAATTATTCAGATAGTTTCACTCTGTGAAAGGAATGTTGGTTTGCGAAGCAAACCAATTGGGATTGCGCAGCAATCCCTGGGGTTGGCGAGCGTAAGCATCCCTGGGGTTGGCGAGCGTAAGCGAGCAGGGTGCGGAGCCACCTAGTATAATAAAAAGACTTGACTCATTACATATAAAAGTTCTGAATTTCAATCACTCATCTCATCAGAGATTTTATCAAAATAAATGTATTTTATATTTAATTTGAATATCTTAATGCATAAGAATCGAATATGTAATCAAAATAGAGGTACCTTAAAAAAATTGAATTGATATAAAATTTAGTATGAAGATGGACCCTTATGGAAATAAGATTCTTATTTATTTAGTCATTTTGAATTATTTACATCATTCCAAGTCACATGACTCAAAGACAAAATAACAAAAAGTGTTTGACTGTTTTTGACCGACTGCACAATGTGCATTGTTTCCTACGTTTAAATTAAATGAACCGTTGTTTTCATTTATAATATAGTAGTGCAAGGGTACAAAGGAAAATAAAATTTTGTAAATTTGGCTGAAGTTAAATAAAGATTATACTTGAAATACATTTAAAGTTTTCATGCAAGCCCCCTTCAAATACCTGGTTCGTTATCTAACCTGGTGCTGGAGCCAGGAAAGCAGATGTGTGGGAGCCTGCCAAAATTAGCAATATACATAAATAAAAACGAAGGTTACATATGGAGGTGGCAAGGTCACTGTTAACCCAGTGACTTCCAGACATTGTATGCCACAAGTAAAGTTGTGAAACAATCAAGGTTATAAAACTGTATGTGAACTTTAACTTAGTTTTGCTACAACACTTGGTCATTAATACAGCCCTTCAGGTGGGTTTATTAAGGTTCAAATTAAAAGGTTTGTTTTGTAGTCTAAGATCTTTTCTCCTACACATAGGGATCTAAGGCTTAAAGTATTTAAAATTAGAAATCCATGCAATCCTGAGAGTTAAGTTAGTCTAAAACTTTATTTAAATTACGAATTATTATGAATAATATTCTATATTAATTCTTATTTTCTGATTCATTAGGTGGCATAGACTGGTTCTTAACCCTTGGAAAACGTAAGCTATAGAAATCAAAACTGATCGAAGAATTTGTGGTTTAATTGCTCATTTAAACTCTTGTAGAAAAGTGGTTGTACAGTACAAAATCCGGAATCCTCTTGACTTAGGCCATTCCGGATTTCGAACTTTTCAGTAAAATAGCAGATACATAAATATGAATAATTTTTTTAATGGAAAAACTTCTTTAATACAATGCAACAAATTTTACTTGCAAATTTTCTAGTTTTCTGTATGGTATTTACTCTGAACATGTCCGTTATTTTGCGTTGTTTCATCAATTAGGTCCAGGTTTAACTCCTTGTTCTTTAAAAAATATCGGAAAAATGTAACAAATGTGAAGAAATAAAAAATAAAAAAACGCCGGTTACCAAAACGTCCGGATTTTGGACTTTATACTGTATTAACTCTTCTGGTGGATTCGCTTCGCGTTGAAAATTATTACCCTGTAGTGTCCAGCCTCTGGTACAAAAACCTGTTTCAAACTGTCACCAAGGGGCAATTTGTTTCCTACTTAGATTTTCATTCGCCCTTGGATTAATAGTGTAGATTTGTCACGAAATATCACACCCTTAGCGAAATTGACCTGTTCTATGACGAGATGTATCGTCAAAACACTTGAAAGGTTTAAGGGGAAAACAAATACCCATGTCCTGTACTGCGGCCACGCATGATTCTCATAGGATTTAGCAAACCGTATCCAATTATTTTAATCTTGCAGTCCATTACGTCTGCTGTAAAGCTTCCTCTGGCCAAGGTACAACGATTAGGTTGTGTAGAGACAACAAGCAAGCCAACAAACAAGCTCTCACTAAATTGAGATGCGAAATATTACAAGATAGCTTTGTATGTGTGATAACTCATAACAATGTGGGACAGAGTGCTCATATCAAACGATAGAAGCACATTTGTGTTCATATTGTACGTTTAGGTTGGAGTTTTACCTTATTTAACATAACCTTGATATAAACGGTGAATTTTAGACACCTCAAAGTTTTACCAATTAAATAGAGTAGCCTACCCCATTCGTTGAACTCACTTGTATTACCTTTACCAGTTATATGCAATTGCTAACAATACTTAAAGAATAGGCTTCAAAATCCACTTTCACTTTCAGTCTATTTAATTTAAGTCACACTGGAGCAACACAACGGGCTATAGTGAATAGGATACAGAATATTCATATGATTATAAGGCTTTAAATAGCCATGCAAGCCAAAGGGGCAATATCGCAAGTGGTCCTTGTAAGTTAACTATTGTTACACGCTGAGCTTATAAAAATCTAATACTTCACAACACTAAATGAAATCAAAATTGAATCAGTGAATGATAAAACCACATAAGCCTGACTTATGTGGTTATGGCGCCTCTTTTCCCCAAATTTGATAGATGATATTCATGGTTTCTGAACTCATCCATAAGTAGAAAGCGCCCCCCCCCAATGATGTATTATTCTTTCAGTGTATGACGCGTACGATCAAAACTGATTACTGTTTTTCGACTTTTACACGAATATTTTTCATTTTATACTATTAATGTAGATCTGAAGTGGATGGTGACTGGGATTTTACGGTGCAAGGTCAAAGAAATGGCACGCTACGCCAAGTGCCAGATAAAACAGTAAAATCTATGTAAATAAAACATGAGGAGGAAAATCATCATCTTACATAAAAGTGAAGGACAACTTCCTGCATTGCTTTTGGTCCACACTGCATGGCTTCGTTCTCACAGCAACCGGACGTTTCAGTGCATCGGTGAAGGAGTGTGCACCGTGGGAGGAACTCCTTGTCTGGATAGATGTCTTTGACGCATACTACTTGCGCTCGTGGAAACTGGCAGCGTGCTCCAGAACGCATTCGCACAAAATGTTCGTTGGCTTCCCTCACGTCCAACAGTTCTGAAACGGAAAAAAAAAATCAAGAATTTCGTTGAGAATCGCAAAGGCATACATTTTGAAATTTAAGCTATCAATTAAGTTTAAACAATCAAATTTAATTATTCGCTAAACTTGTATGTAAGACTTCACAGAGCGTTCGAAAAATAAACTATATGAAGAGGTGTATTAAACTGTAAATTTGAAGCCCTCTGATAATGTGAGGACCAGGCATTACGATTCTGCAGCTCCCCCCTTCAGGAGCCCTGCTCGTATGGTATCAATTGAAGCTTAGTTTCCACCAAAGCGTTTCGTTCGTTCAAGACATTGTACAAGATTAGAAAATGCAGAACAGTTTCCACATTTCCTAACAAATAGTATGCCATGAAAAAAAGCCGACCAACCGGTATAGTGGTTAAGGTGTTAGCTTCTAGAGCGGAAAGTTCCTGGTTTGAATCTGGGTGCGGACATGGATGTTTGTAAGCGTATGGTGTCGAGGCGGCTGGTGCACCTTAAATCTGTAGTGGCCGAAATTCCTCACGTTGGGTTGGTGAGGAAATTTGGAGAGGGGGTGTCAGCTCAGGTGTTGCCTCGTCATCTGACCGTGGTTCAAAATTACGAGGCGCTGTCCTCGGATCTTTCCCTTAAGGGATTGATCCCGGACCGTCGTCAAAAACCCGTTGTGTTGCTCGAGTACGACGTTAACTAAAAAATACCATTACTTTGCCATGAAAAAAAAGGACCTCTGATTATTATCTGCATTGTCTTGATCTATCCGGATCTGCAATTTATTGATGATGAGATACATCGCCAAACTACTAGTAAGGTTAAACGTTTTCAGAAATGTTAAACAAATATTTTTAAACTAAACAAGTTTTTATTTTTCTAGTCCAACTTTTTCCGCCCTTAAATTTTTCCGATCTAGGCCTCAGCCTACTTAGAAACATGACACTGAACAAGTCAGGTACAACCAGAACTCTTTCTCAAAACCAATGCCCGTCACTGACTTTCATTTCCCGTTGAAACCCCGACCTTGCGGCGCGTGGGACTGAAATAAAGAATGAAAGAGTAAGCAAAAGAAATGCAAAATTTTTGCCTGCAAAAAAAAAAGAACAAAACAGATATGAGCAAAACTGTTTATTTTCCATGCCACTTAGGAGGGAAGCCGAAGAAACAAGTTTAAGGAGAGATAATGAAGACAAGCGAGAGAGAGTGCGGAGTAATTGGAACCGTAACTCTTCCCATTTTTTTGAAAGCCGGAGGTTAAGAGGGGGTCACAAATTAGGAGAAGCTAAACATTTGGTTCCTCATTAGAGCCGCTTCCCACTTGACCTCAACACCCGGGACTTCTTTTAAAGAGCAATAACTCATTTTCCACGCTGGTGCGACTCATCCTGTCCGTACACTCCTCTGTCAGAGAATACCCCATCTCTCAGAAAGGGTTTTTCTCACTGAGATGCGCACACAGGGGTACAGATAAGCGAGTGAGCGTGTGCCGCTTTTTTTTTCCCGCAGACGAAGCGATGATATCGCCCGTAGAGGGGGAAGACTAGTGAAGAGCTCATTGGGAAGTTTTTGTGCTCCTCACAATGCAAAACAAGGCTTTGTTATGGCATGACGAGCTTCAACAAAGCGCAGGAAGAGGGAACAATGCGGCAGGTAGACGAAGCTGAAATTATCGCAAGTTTAATCTGTCTGAAGGTAGGTAGTTGAATTTACATCGCACTGGAGATACACGCCGGTCTACTGGTGAAGGTCCTGGGACCAATCTAGAAGAGAAAAAGATGTAACATGTCGTGATTTCGAACCGCAGTAAGATGACGAAATCGACACTTGATTGGCACCCAACTCTCAAAACTTCCTCGAGTCAGCATGAATTTGAGGCAACAACTGATTTGACGCTGCCTCCGCGTTGGTTGGATTGAGTTTCAAACCCGCAACCCATAAGAAGCTGGAGAGTTGAAAAGAAAGGTCACTGAAGAAAACGTTTTTAAATAACAACATAAAAAAGAAATGAGGAACTTGCACCCGTGAGGAAAATGCTCATTTTTGTGTTTTATTTATAGACTAGCAAAATACCCGACCTTACTCGGTTTGAATTGGTTTACTCTAGATTGAAGAGATAATCAAAATATATAATGACTTACGTTTTTTGTAGAATAAAAATTTATTTTAACATCTTTCGCCAACTTTATATTTTCTACAACTTACTTTGGACACAAATCCTACACATGCATATCCATTCATGTAATACATTTCACATACATCGCACAATTGCTGTATGACAAAGCTACAAAATGACGAAAGGTTACTACTATAAAAGACGATTTATAGGAAGATTTTGAATTCCCTTTCTTAAGTTCTTTTCATGTTCAACTCAATTAATTAAAATTACGATTTACGGAGAGTGCTCTCGCACTCATAGTCAACAAAACAATATTTTTTTACTTGTGGAACTCTTGCCTCCGGTATGCGACATTGTGAAATTTTGAAATCTTCTCCTGTCATTATTATAACGAATTTTTTAATGTTGGAAAAAGTTCCAGTTTGGATTAAAAAACATTATTATTCTTTCAATAACGGCATTATTCTTTCAATAACGGCATTATTCTTTCAATAACGGCATTATTCTTTAAATAACGGCATTATTCTATAAATAACGGCATAACTACACTTAAAATTTACTGGAAATTTATACTGACTTACCTAACATTTTTAAGTCTAATACTTTGTGGTGCTGTTGCGTGTGATGAGAAGGAAAACACATTTATTAAAATAATAAATATTTAAAACAGGAAACAGCGAAGTAAAACAAAATAAAAGATGTCGCAAAACATTGTTCTAAAGATATTAATTTGTGATTCAATTTTATCCCTTGATCTCGCACAGTTGCCACAACTTACAACTAAAAGTGTACAAAATTTAGAAATGTGAAATTAATTCAGAGCGAAAGAACCAGAAAAAATATCACTGCTCGCGCGATCTTGTTCATTCTTGTTTCAATGAAAAATATCGTCTGTCCCAAATATTCGGAAATCGTTTTCATTGCGCAAAGAATAAAAATAAGACTCGAAATAAATAAAATATCAGAGATGAAATTCCATAAAAAAAAAAAAAAATTTTGAAGAATAATTACTTTTTTAGCAGTACTGATAAAGCAATCGAAGTAATCGTCATATTCAATAGACATTCCAATTTTTCCAAAATTACCAAATTATGGTTGATTTAAGTATACTTACTCAGGTGTTTTAGCATGAAACTCAACTAAATATAACAATAAAGAAATGTTTAATATTGCATTCACTAAATTAATAGATAATGTATAAAATAAAATACAATGCAATCAAATATCTGGAATACAATTTATGTGATGTCTACACAAACACACAAACACAAAATCGAGCATAGAACAGAAAGACGGACAGACAGACTTTCGCAACCAATGCCACTCACTAAATGAAGATAAGTACTCACTGTATGCAAATTTTCATGAAAATATCTTAAACCGCGTGGACGTGTATAGGGCACGACATACAGACAGACAGACAGACACCAAACGAGAAAAAGGCGGATTCGGCATCAAAAGGGTCCAAAACGGATAGAAAACTTGAAATGGGTCGAAAATATTGAATGTACAAACAAACACTCCATTCTTATTTATATAGATTGATCGTCAAAATGTTCGAAAACGATAATTAAAACCCATAAAATGGACTTAATTAAATAAAGTTTTAAATTACCGAAAAGTGCGGCAAAAGCATGTGACCTTAACACGCTACGTGATTAGTTTGACGTTATTGTGATCCACGATGTAATGTTTATATTTGTCTAGCGCGTTGGAATTTCATACTGCTTGATCTATTAATTTTTAAACAATCAATTTTATATTTTTTTCTTGCTATTTTTGTAGTTCTGTTTGTTTTTGTTGTTTATTCCGTTTATTTTATAATTATATAATAACTATCTCTTTATTTTAACTTGCATTAATCGTGGATATTCGAAATGTTATTCGGTTTAATACATCCTAAAAAGATCAACAAGAAAGAAATACCGCATGCTATTTCAACGTCGCTATCAAAGCAAACAGACCATCATGGGGCACTGTGGACCTCGCAAGAAGCGGCGTTGGAAAACTAGTTTTTGAAATGAAGTAAATCCTGCGATCTTGGAAATTTTTTTTATTTTACCTTTTCGGGCTATAAAAGTAAAAAAGAAAGATACTTTCCATCATTTTTTTTCATTTTCTATATTATAAAAATATAAACAAAAAACGTGCAAGTTCATTCGTTTTCGTATAGTACACGCATGAACGCAAAAAGGTCTAGGGAAGCTAAAAATATAACTTGGATCAACACGAAAAACATTAATATTCAGGAACGTGTATTAAGAAACAAATGTTTCTTCGATCTCTGCGCTTCTACGAGCAAGACTTAAAAATTAGCTTGTCTAGATCTGTTAGAAACGTTTGTCTGTCGAGAGCTCAACAAAGGTAGATATTTAATTTACGTCGGTACTGTTGCAACATAACGGACTATTGGCGACGGTCCGGCATCAAAACAGAAAGGTAATGGTAATGGTAATTTTAGTTAACGTCGTACTAGAGCAACACAACGGGCTATTGACGACGGTCCGGAATAAGTCCCTTAAGGGAAAGATTCGAGGACAACACCTCGTAATTTTGAACCACGGTCAGATGACGAAGCAACACCTGAGCTCAAAACAGAAAGGAAAAATCAAATAACACGTAATTTTAAAACACTGTCAGATGACGAGGTCACTTCCGAGATGGCCCCTCACTCTCCAAACCTCCACATCATTCCCACGTGAAGACATTTGATACTTTTATACACTTTTCGAGTGATCATTCGAGTTCTAAACAGTAGTAAAAGTGGAGCGTTAAAGCCAGAGATAATAGCTTCTTTCAAACTCAGCAACACCACAGGAAGCTAAAAAAAAATCACGTCATTAAGAGAGAGAAAAAAATGTTACAAATCCGATTCGCACTTTCCTTTTAATGAGTCAAAAATTCTTCGAGGCATAACGGCACACAGCAAAAAATGGCAGTCACAACACATTTGAACGAGACAGCAAAAAAAAAAAAAAAAAAAAATCAAAATAGAACTACCCATCCAAAAAAAACATTTAAAAAATCCTTGGTTCAGTTAAATCGTTGTTCTATCTCACCGTTCTATCTTTGCCACAGGGGGACAAACGACGTGAAAGAAGTCCAGAATCTCGACAACACACAAAAGATATCCATCACAGGGGAAACGAAATAAAAGGAAATCGGGGTATAAAAACGTAACGCACGTGCAATTAATTGCCCAGGTAATTGCGGAGTAAGCCCGAAGAGAACCGGCACTTAACAGCACCGTTCTTCAACCTGTCTTCGCCTCACAAACACCGGTTGGAAGATTTGGCCGGCGTTCCCGCGTAAGCCCACGCCCAGCAACTTTCCTTGTCTATGGCTGAGAACACATCGTCGTGTGTGGCGCTTTTGAAGAAGCGCCTCATCGTCGATATTAGATCGGAAAAAATTGTTCTTTCCACTCTCTTGGGGGTGAATTCGAAGTTGGAGGTCTGGTCTCTACAGGTGGTTGTGAGAAAATGGGTTTCCAAGCAGCTTCCGACTTTTCTGCCCAGGAAATTTCGGGGGAGTCGAAAGAAACCCAAAATTGTTACTTGAATATCGCCATGCTTAACTCGCAACTCCTATACACTAACAGTGGAGTTACGAGTTTTGCTAATTAGCATGACGATAATTTAATTTGAGCGTTTATTTGGAGAAGGGGAGGACCGCGATTGACCACAATGGAAGAGTCGCTAGAACCAGAGGACTAGCGAGCTCGGAACTCGATCTAAACACTTTATATCTGTCGTGGCCGCCTCACGTAATGGTAATTTTAGTTAACGTCGTACTAGAGCAACACAACGGGCTATCATGGGCAACACACGCCTCACATTGGCATGGTGTAGAAGTTTCGAGAGCGGGATGCCAGCTCAGGTGTTGACCTCGTCATCTAGGAGTGGTCCAGTTACGAGGTGTTCTAGAATACTCTCTTCGGGATTGATCTAGGACCGTCGCCAATAGCCCGATGTGTTGCTCCAATGCAACCTCTTTATTCTTTCCTTTTTACTTGGGCACATAAAATAACCTTTTATGCTCAAAACGTAATTGTATATTCATTTATTCATATGGTCTCTCCATTCTTCTATATCCTATGTTCTAATTTATGGGGGTAATTTACCATTTGCGGATATGAATTTTAACTGTTAAAAGAACATGTATCAGGGGCTGTTGCTGAGGTATAAGATGAGAGCTGTAGTCTGCGCACGGTTCCATTCATGTACGTTCTGTCCCTGGGTGTTATCTCTGCAAAACCTCATTTTGAACCAAGGTTAGATGATATCAACATCTGAGCTGGCACCCCACTCCAAACTTCCGCACCAAGTAAACGTGAAGTTTAATGCCACGACAGATTTAGCGTCCTTCAGCACCCACGCTCACGACAATCTTTTGGTTGGATTGAGTTTCGAACTCGCAACCCTCAGATTGGTATTTCGTTACGTCTCCAACTGAGCAACCACGGCCCCTGCAATAAGTATTACTGAGCAAATAAAGTTATAAATTATGATTATTTCCAGCGAGGATTGATTATTTTGTTTGATATCGATGTAACATTTAACTGTTATTCATTTTTTGCATTTTTGATCATTTGGATGTGTGCACAGATCGTATATTTTTGCGGGCAAAAGCTCGTCATTTCCCAAACGATCGTTTCTAACATAGCCTCGAAAACATTTTGCATCAGTTTCACCAAGTCTCAAAACAGGGTTCCCCTTTTCCTGTCCTGTCAAAATCTGATGTTGTTATTCTGTTGCCAGGGTTCTGAAGTCTTTCATCGTAAATCTATTGAACAGGGACAGGAAATCAAAAAAGAAATCAGTCTTCCATCAACGATGGAGGCACGTGATTAGACACTTCGGAGTGAAACGGGATTTTCCTCTTCAGCTTTTCATTCCATCATCGCTCGGAGACGATTTCATACCCTAGGGAGGATTGAATGGGATTCAGAGATTTAGGGGCCCCGGATATCAAGTTGTGCACAGGATTCGCTTTGAAACAAGAATTTCATCAAGTTCGTTCATACTGCAATCAAGTGTTTTTTAATTCGTTTATTTCGATTGCAGTAAAGTTTATGTAGTGCCTTGGTCGAAATGAATTTATTCCGTAATTTGATGTAACCTGTAGAGTAAATCGTAAGGGTCTCCGCTTCACTCTAGCAGAATCTGAGTCAATCCAAATCCAGTAGAATTTGACAAACCAAAAGTCGGAAAAGCAGCTTCCAGGAGAAATAGTTTGTTAGTCTTAAGACTTTTTTACGCTGCCTGACGAACATTCTGCCTCAATGCACCCGAATCAAAGCGTCAGTTTCTACTGGATTCAGGTCGATTCGGAGTGACCAGGATTTTGTTGATGGATAGGGAAGATGGTGGCAGAACCTGAGCCCGAAGACCTTCTTTCTCCGGTGAAATTTACTTCTTGATTGATATGTTGGCTAGTTCGTCAGAGCTTAAAATGTTGCATAAGAGCTTGGAGATGAGTTGATGATTGAGGGAAGGGGGGGGGGCAAGGCACTATTAAAAAAGTTTTCTTCTCAGAAAGAAGAATCAGCTAGAAGAATCTCGGCAGGTCAGTGACATTCATTTCGAATTTACCCAGAGCATGCTGTTGGTGCGTGAAGGGGCTCTAGAATAACGTCAAAATGCAATTTTCTGGATACGTTTTATTGAATGAGATCATGTCATTTTAATTTCACATTAAAACTCATGGGTTCCCAAGTTGGACGTCGTCTATCTTTGACCGGGACGTCGCGAAGGAGACAGAATCCCGTACAATCTGAAAATGCACTGAGCCACGGTCAAATGATAACGTTCTGTCATGGCAATGTTAGGCTTTGTGCGCAATCCAATAAATTTGCAGCCATCGTGAACAATTTGTATACATGAGATGACGTATACCAAAATATGCCTGTCTCTTTAATTTCTTCCTGTTGCTCTTTCAATTCAGAGTTCTGCAATTGCCTTTTAATTGTGTATTTTTACATTTAAAATAAAACAAGCGAAACACAAAGCACTACCACTTTCGTTTTCTAAGTACCACTAAACCGAATTAGGGCTTTTTTAAACCCACCTTGAAGTGGCCAGACTCTGGTGCAAATCCAAATCAAATTCACCATGTCTAGGCGGGTGACAATTTGTTTTTCCTAATCGAATCTTCATTATACTTGGAGTAATGGGGCGGTTTTTGTCTCTCGATGATCGACGAGGTATTTCACCAGAAGCAAAAATGACCAGATCGTAATGGAGTAGAGAGCTCGTCGATACCACTTAGAGTTAAATTTTGTGTACAAGGGCGTCGCATAAAAAATGTCACACGTAAAAGGCGGCGTGATCTCAATGTTTTGGGAACCCCCCTGGAAACCTCCCTGTTTAACAGCTATGGTAAAACTTTTCTTAAAAGCTAAAATAGAAACACTTGTAAGAAGTATCGCTGAGCTATAAATTTACATTTTAGATTTGTTCAGAAAATAAGTTATTATAATAGTTTAATTAAATACAAGAGATGACCGGACCGAGAATGCTCTATACTGTTGCATTACACCCTTTCCAGACATGTTTTCCAAAGGTATCAGAATCCTTAAATGATAAGACAAAATCTGATCCTTTTCATAATTAACCCAAGACGAAAAAGGAATTGGATACAGAGCGTCCATTTGCCTAGCTATATAGCATCGTATGATTTTGATACAATGCTTCGTAGATCCTTAACTTCGTCATTTTCTGCTTCAATTGTATAATAAAAATAACAAATTCCAACACAGAAAACACTTCGTCTGAAACTAGTTATGTATGATGAGCTTTTCCAAACAATTTTTATATCCAATCTCAGTCAAAATAAATTGCATGATAAAATCCAGACAGAAATGAAACTTAGGTTAAATCTTATGTGATAGACAAAACAAACGCTATTATTTTATGTCACGACTTCGCTCTCGGTTAAAGGAGCTTGCTGTATTGTTCGCAATTCAATGTACGCATTTGTGTAGCAGTTATGGCAGAAGATGAAAGAAAATAATTTCATTTTATGAATCAGCTGTTTTTCAGAAATGCGATGCTGCTATTCAGATAGAAAATGAGTGAGTTCCAAGTAGACTCGAAGATAAATATTCTTTTTAATCCCTGAAACAGTGGGAAAATTCCATAATTTTCAACACATTTATTTTGAGAAACGGGTGTTCAGTTCAAGTCTATTTTACAATGAAAGCAAAATACCAAGTTATCACAAAAACCGCTATCTACCAATTATCTTCCAACTATTTTTTTTTTTCGTAATTTAGTAATAAAAATTCTTATTTATTTAAATGTTTCAAATCATGGTTCATTTTTTGAATGTCCATATACTATTAGTGAGTAAAATAAACTGAAACTGTTGATCGTTAGTTAAAATATGGACAGTAGACTACTCATCTAAAAGTGTTTAGTTTGTATTCTGGAACTTCTTTAATTACATGGTAAACACGAAATTTTGAAAATTACACTCACAGTAAAGAAAATTGGACATAATTTAGAACAAACTTTGCAATTTTTTTCCTTTCTTCATTTTGAGATTTTGACAAAAAACTGAATTCCTTTGTTTCAAAAATATTTTATAGCAATTTTATTTTAAAGCTTATTATATATTAGCTTAAAAATTGGGGTAATTTCAGCTTCCAAACACTAAAAATTCATTAGATTAAAGACAAAGAATTCCTTGACAACTTGATCAGAAGACGACGGGCACCGCATGAAAGGAAAGTACGCAATGTTTAACATACAAAAATGTAAAATATTTTAATCTTTTTATCAATATAGAATGCAAATATGTAAAACAAAATGAAAAGATTGAAAACTTTTTTAACTTTGAAAAGAAATTACACAATACAGTGCTGCAGATTTTCTGTGGTTCCCTCAAACCTCTGGCTCTATGACGATCCCAAATACCTGTCTATTTGAAGTGACCGTCATTAAATTAAAAATATGTATTTCGATTAATTTATTTAGTAAGGCAAATACAACTTTTTTCTTTATATTTCTGCAACCTCATTTAAAAGAAATGGAAAGATGGGGAAAATTTTTAGAACATAAAACACATTGCACGTTAGTGTAAAAACAGATTTTCTGTGTACCCTTAACCTTTAGACTACGATCGCGCGATACAGCAATTGTACCTTTAAAGTTACAAGTATCGCGCCAGCTATATATCTACAGCCGTAGTCCAAAGGTTAAACTTCGGGTCCAAGAACCAGTTAAATGATGTGGTAACCATTATATTAAAAACTAGGGGGCTCCGCCCCCTGATCGCTTACGCTCGCCGACCCCCGGGGATTGATACGCAATCCCATTTGGTTTGCTTCGCAAACCAACACTCCTTTCACAGATGCTATTTGGTTTGCTTCGCAAACCAACATTCCTTTCGTAGAGTGAAACTATCTGAATAATTCGTATTATCCTGATTTCACTTTACAGTCCATGACGTCACATCGAGGACTTCGCCACCTGCTCGCTTACGCTCGCCGACTCCCGGGGATTGCTACGCAATCCCGTTTGGTTTGCTTCGCAAACCAATACTTCTTTCGCAAGTGATTTCACTTTTTTTTTACTTTAACACTTAATGCCCCCTAAACTAACAGCCGCATCAGTAAAAAATCTTCTGCATCTTGTTCCCTGTACAATTTTAAGTAAACCGTTTTAATCTCCAAACTTTACGATCTGTACTTTGTACTTTCTCGGTAAACCGTCTGAGAACAGAGGGAAAAGAGCGAGCCTTTTTCCTCGCCAAATAAAAAGAAATCGTTTTTATGGCAATTGTTGCTACGATAAATTTGATATCTGGCAATCCCGATAGTGAAACATACAACCCTCATATGCGTGCCTGCTTCGGGAAACCTGCTCCGCGAAATAAAAAATGCGAAATTTGTGTGACCCACTTTTGATTGCATCGAATTTATTTACGAACCAATTTAAGAAATAATTGTACCGTAAGAAAGAGTACATTCTGAAGTATACTGCGATATTTTCAAAATTAAAAACTAATAGTAATACGATATAGATATGACAGTTTTAGTTTTGTATCGGAAATTATGATCTGAAAGTTCCTAAAATTGTATGATCAACTTTTAATTGCATCGATTTTATTTATTAACCAATTTGAAAAATAATTGTACCATAGAAAAGAGTGTAATGTAATGTATTCAGTGATGTTCTCAAATTTAAAAAATAATGGTTTTTGCTGTAGATATAACGATTTTAACAAGAAGTAGCGAAAATATCCAAATATTCCGAATTTTGTAAGACCAACTTTTGATCGCATCCAATTTAATTATTAACCGATTTCAAAAATAATAGTTCCGTAAGAAAGAGTACATTCTGAGGTATACTGCGATATTTTAAAAATTAAAATATAATAGTAATAAGATATAGATACGGCAGTTTTAAAAAAAAGTAACAAAAATGTCCCGATTTTTCCCGAATTTCAAAAAAATATTATCAAGAACCAAATTGAAATTAAAAAAAAAAACTCGACGAGCTGCAAAAATTTACGTCGAGAGGTACTCTTAAAAAAACTCACGGCTGAAGAATGAAAATTTGAATGTGTTTTGCTCACTCGTGGAATAAATTTCGCTTCTTCAATTTTGACACTTAATAAACCCTAAACTAATAGCAGCAACGGAAAAAAATCTTAATAATTGTCCAGGGAATACGATGAAGAACAAACCATGTTAATTTTGTTTTTTCCGATCAGTACTTTCTCGGGAAACCGTCTAAGAATCGAGTTAAACAACACAGTTTTCAATCCTGCGGCGTCGGCGGTAACATTTTTTTAATATAGTAGAGAGATGTATATTATGAGTTTTTCCGAGTTGTTTGACTCTCTTGGCGGCGGTGTCTCTACGAGATCTCTCGTCATTGGAAAAAGCTGACGAGATCTTGATCTCATCACCATGGAAAAGATCGGCAATATCTTCATGACTACGTATCTCGTCAGTTACAAAATCGATCACATCTTGATGGACGAGATCGAGATGGATACTCTTGAGGGCACATGTTTAGGTGGGTAAGAGGTTCACTATCCCGATGTAAAATAGTGATATATTCTCTCTCCATGGGGTTTCCTGTCTCTGGTAAATGGATAAACTGTACATGGATTAACGTGGGGTCGTGGATTCATAAAGCCGAAGTGATATTTATTTCTACTTTCCATCACAATAACTTTTACAATAATCTTTTATTTGTTCTCTCAATCATAATAACTTGACATTGGCTCTGCTTGTCCAAATATGTACCTAGTACTATAAAATCAACTTAATAGACGAGATATCACGTCGAAATCACTTGAAGTATTAACTTGCCCCAAACACGTTTTCCCTGATTCCACATTTGCTTTGACTTCTACTGCCTGATTTGGAACACAATTAAAAGATCTGTAACTTTGAACCTTGAAAAGAACCTATTTATGTATATAATTCTCTTACGTGGCACACAACAAAGACGTTGTTTGTTTTGGCAACACTGTACAATTGTTTGTTTACCACGAAGTCTCGCGCATCAATTGAATTTATAGCGTTATCGTATAAAATTTTATTGGAAAAAAAATGAATATTAGTCGAGCTGTTGCAGCTTACAAACGACATGCTGGGTATTCGAGTTCCAAAGCACACATTCCAAAGCACTCGCTCACATTTCGAGTCAAAATTTGCTCAAAGTTTTCATTTGAATTCCAAATTGTTTGAGTTCTGATTCCAGAGGTACTGTATAATTTTTCTGTAGTACAGAAAATTTATATTTGAAAAATATCTTTTTGGAATATCATATTTTGTAAACAATGTCTTCATTGAAGGGAGCAAGGTTCGCGCAGGATTGGATTGCAAAGCAATCTTCCGGGGGTCGGCGAGCCCCCTAGTACAGTGTAAAAACCTTTCACATTTCCGGCATCACTCATAGACGGGGCTCCCTATTATTATGACACCGTCCCTCTCCCTGGGGTTGGGGAACCCAGGCTATCAGCATTAGGTGACCTTGCATAGAAAATCAAATCCTAAATTTCCTTAGCATAATTCGAACAGACTGAATCGTCATTCCCCAAATTAAAACGACACACAAGTTGTCGGAAACAATTAGAGAAAGAGTCACTGGGTACAAATAAATGAATGAATAAGAAAAAGATTTTCAGTTGTGAGTGCCAGGGTAATTGCCTTGTTAGCTTCCTCCTTCCCATCAGAAGTTGAAGGCTGCTGAACCAGGTATGATAATTGGTGAAGCGAGAGAAACTGCCGATCGAGCGTACTTGTTGGGCGTCGTTCCAAATGAATTATACATAAGGAAGAACAGAGACGAAGCCATGCCGAAAACGCGTTGCGGATCTGTCAGGCTCGTTTACGGTATTCGATTCGCTGAACCGACGGTCCGATCTTCAGTGTGTATTTCTCCAGGGGAGTTGATTTTGATTTGCTGGATAGTTGGAATTTATCAAATAGTGTGAACGGGATTTAGGCTTAGTTGACACATTGAATAGCTTCGTCAACTTTTTAATTTCGAATCCTGTTTTTTTATGAATGGGCGTGATTTGGAATGAGTGCCATTTGTATTCTTGTCTAAATAGAATCAGCAGATAGCGATAAATAAGACGCTCACATGCATAATGTATAGGATGTTGCAGCGTAATGTCAGTTGTGGTCAGATCACAGATGAGAAGTGCAGATGAAACTTATAAAACACATGAAAGAAAGCATCAGTATACCCTGATTTTTCAATTTTAAAAAGAATTAGCAAATTATAAACCCTGATGGGAAAAGACGTGAAGATACGAATTGAATGGGGATTATATTTTACAAGGAATTCCGTACTTGCATAAATAATAGTTACAATTTGAGTCGAAAATTAATTTTTAGTAGGATTTATGGAGAAAAAACAAGGTAGATTCATGAAGCCTCACATTCTAAGGGGTCTTCAAAGTTATCTCTTTAAAGTTAACTCTTAATTTGATCAGTTTCGTTTTATAGATTTTATTGAGGGTCCCCGGCCAATCGGTCGGGGTGCTGGTTTCTGGATCAAAAGGTTCTGGTTCAAATCCGGAGTAGGGCATGGATGTTGGTCAGTTTGGAATAAATGTGACTTCTATCAGGTGTTAAAATGTGGTTAAAATGTGTAGTATGTATGTGAGATGTAAAGTCGACCCAACTTCCGTGGTGCAAGTGACGCAAAGTGCTTCACAAATTCGTTTGTTTTAGAAATCGTATTGACTTTCGTAATCACAATAATAAATCGCTCTTCTTTTAAAATGTATAAAAAACTAAACACTCTAAAAAATCAATTCTAGTATATAACAGATGAATACCTTATTTCACTTAATTTTAAGGCTAAAAATTTTACTACCAAAGAGAAAGGCATAACTTCCTTTGTCAGGTATACTAGCTATTGCAAAAGTATTGAAGAGCTAAATATTTACACAATACACTTAAATGGAAGATAAAAAAACTGATATTTTAAGGCTCTTAGTATCTCAAGTTACTTCTTGCACTTGGGTTTATGGGGAATGGATACGGCATTGGTGAAAAATCCAATAAAACTACAAACTGCAGACAAATCTCACCCTATATTCAGAAAATCCATTAGACGAAAAGTATTTCCAAATTCTGAAGAGTATAACGATAATAAAATACGCAGTAAAACAAGTCTATCATGAGTTTTCGTCGGTTGTTGTTTCAACGATAGTACCAGATAGAATTGGTCTTCCAACTATTATACGTAGGAGCACTATGAAAAAAATATTTTATTCCTGAAATGATAAGATAACTCTAGCTTTAAATAATGCAGTGCACTTAACTGTTAGTTTTATGGCAACAAAACGCTGTGCAACGAATCGAACAGCATTTTTTTATTCTTCTCAAATATGAGTACACATTCATGTCCTTACTATTAAAATAATGTTTAGCCTAGAAAATTCAAGTTAAATTGATATTTCACATGATTCCGAATTATGTTGTTTTTATGTCAATCTATTTATGACCATTTTCCAGCAGGATACAAAATATGTGCATGTCCATTACTTGAATTTGTCTATTTCGTGACCCACCCGTTCGTGATGGTTCTACGTGAAAGTGGAATGCCTCAGCTATACAATCGTCAGATAGATCCTCGATAAACTCAACAGCATTAAAATGGACAGCAATATTGTGTTCCAAATCTAAATGCAACTTTAAGTGTTGTATTTAAACACCTGGTAAAGAATAATTATTTGTACATATTCAATTGAGAATATAAAATGCATTGTATGCGTGCTACCGTCTAAAAATCGTTAATATTTCCTCACCTAAAGTAACTTGGAGTGTATGCAATTTTCCTCGTTTAAAGGAACTTGATAAATGCTCGCATAATCAACACCACTATTGCTGACATTGTTATTCAGAATTACAATCAGTCTAGTTTTGATTTAAAGCAAACGGAACAGAAAAAGCTCAGAATGATAGTAACACGGTAAACATTTGTTGCATCGCTCTATCAGTGATCCCTAACTCAGAACCTTGTCAGAGCATTTTAAAAATTACATCAGCCTATAGTGGTATATTTCTACTTATTCCAAAATAGTAAAAAGGTCCGTCGTCGCTCAGTGGGTTTGTCCACTGCATGCGTAAGGCTGATCAGATTTGATCCCTGCCTGTATGTATTCTCTCATCTGTGATAGTAAAAACTTTCACTGTGTTGTGTGCTTGTCCATTCCTTAACGTTGTCTGTCTTGCGTTACGCTCAGCTTGGCCAAATATGTCCCTTGTGCTATAAAACTCAATGCAACGAAACTAAATTATAAAAAATGCTTCAATCACTTTTATTTCTATCGAATGAATTTCCTGAGCGAATAATAATCACTTATAAATATAACATACACATTTTTGCTGGAATATTAAAAAAATCCCATTTTATCAAAGGAACAGTGAAGAAAATATAAGATTTCCTGATTATCAATTTGGAGATGCTGTCTTGTCACTGACTTATTGATACTTGGATCTAATGATACAGCGGATTCGTAGACACTATGTTGGGCAAAGTAACTTTTTATCATCTCATTCAGTGTTACAATAAGCATTGCATCGTAGTAAATAAACAGGTTAGTTGGTTGGTTTATGGGTGTTATGGAGCAAGGGCCATATTTGAACTTACTGCGAGAAACACAACACTAAATAATTGACACAAGACATACAACATCAATTAATAGACGCATAGTGAAAGCTTTACTGACACTGAATATGGAAACACACCCACGGTGTAAATAAACAGGTTACTTGTAGAGAGAAATTAAACCTAATTTAATGTTTAATAATTAATTTATTTCAATTATATTAGAAAAAAGTAATTCAAGCGACAGCATTAACTGCATCATGCCATTCAGCTGTATCTCTCTATTTTACTTGTACCTCAATGATTTTGTTATTTGAAAACAGAAAGTATTCTATTTACAACTGGGATTTCAAAGGTCATAAGATTCAAGCACTTGTCTTTAGCTGAATTTGTAGAAAGTATTTGGGTGTCTGTAAAGTGGATTAGAATGAATTTGTTTTTTAAATATTCTATCGGTATTAAACATGGTTTTTTTTTTTTTTCATTTTACCACATATTTTAAGTTTAACTTGCCATTTATGATTTTAAGCAAGCACGATTAATTTAAAGTATAATTCATACTAGAAATTTTATTTCTCACTAAGTTTTTCTGGCCCTTCACTGTATCATATCCCTGGTACACCACGCTTTTTTCTTATTCTATAAGAAGCGCACATGGGCGAGATTTGTAGTGTCGGAAAAACTAGATGGAAAAGGGAAACTTCACTTTCTCTTATCAAAATGGCGCCCCCTTGATACATAGCGAGATAATCTTCAAATGTAGGTTGTAGTTTTGGCGACGTTTTGATCTAATGGGCCATCGACTCATCAATGATCATACATATATGATATATAAATTCAGAATGCGTTCTTTGGTATTTTTGTTGGTGACGTGCAGAATAGCTTTCGATAGACAAGGTAAGTGGACGTCACGTACTGAATACTTACAGGAAGCACGCTTCGCAGTAAAAATCCTGCAGTCACCTACTTTTAGCAAGACAGAAAAAATCTCCATACAGGGTTTACTGCACAAGTTTTTTTTTTCATCCATAGGCAAAATTGACAATTTCTTCAGGGGAGAGAACCAATAAACCTACAAATTCTCAAGATCTCTTATGCAATTCGTAAACAAAGGTTGAGTGCGTTGAGGATTGATCGAATAAGTTACCTTGGGGCATGGAAGGTTCAACGGCGAGAGCACTTTTGGTCGCTGAAGTACTCTTGAGAGGGTATCCATTCATTTTGTAGTAGTCCTTCGAGAGGGGGCCCACTCGATTCCAGGGCCCCAGGGATGAGCCTTCCTCAGTATTGGTCTCCCGCATTCTAGAAGTGGGCGCCACTGAGTGTGGTGGCACATAAGACGTTCTGGCATCGTAGACTTTTCTCGATGGAAATGGTGTTGGAAACTATAAAGGAAAGAAAGATTCGGGCTTTAAGTTATACAAATTTTGAACCACAGAAATGTCTAAAGTAAAATGTAAAGAAAAATATATTTGAAAAAACTTTCACGGCAACTTAAGGATCCCTGGAAAATGATTAATTTATAATTTTATTTGAAAGAATAACCTAACCGCATTACAATAGCGAACAAGAAATAAAATGTTTTCAGTGACTTTTATATGAGCATAGTATCCAATTTTGTGGCCATCATGCAAATATTTCCTTGAAAATATAATTATTAAGGAAATTATTTTCCTCTAAGAGCAAATATATTTCGATGAACACTTTGCATCAACAAAAAAAAAACGATAACAAAGGGAAATCAGATGAACAATTAAGATAAACTTGAATTCAACGAAACTGTTCTGCAAGATATCCTGTCAGTAAAATCCGGTAACAAAAGTAATTAACGTTTTAAATAGATTTAAGTCCTCGTTTCTGCTAGTCTCAACTGCAAAAAACGAATGCTTTTTTTAAATCTGATATTTGTAATATATATATATGCAAGACCAGATCCTTGGCCAGGCAGTGTCAAACACAACGTCAAGTAATGGGCAAATACACAATGGAAGTTTTACACAAACACAGAAGGGTGGTTATAGAAGTAGAACCTGCAACACATACAGTTCGCACGATGCTAGAATAGACAAATGCACTGCCCCACGGCCGTCCCGTTATATTGGTGTGGTATTCAGATAGACTTTAATACTAATCAGTAACATAACGCTAAATCTCACTTGCATGCTATTAGTAATTACTTCGTCGGCAATAGATGGCGTAATTAATTGTTTACTTTTATTGCTAAGTTATATTCCAATGATGTAGAACTTATATACAAGATGTAGTAGACTTGACGGTAACTATAACATCTAAGCTTTTTAATTATATTATTCAATTCTACGAAATACCTATTTCTTTTTAAGTACGTTTCCCATTATGACCAGAAGAAGGCACGCACTCTACATTTATGTAAACTGTAATAAACAAGTAAAAATAATACATTTTCCGTAATTTTGGTCAAACAGTAATGAGACTGCTTTTCCATATCGACCTTTCGAGAAACGACGCAACTCGTAGAAATTTTACAAGACTCCAAATATGAATTTATTTAATGTTTTAAATTTGAAGTTTATTGGATTCATAAGACCTCTATTAAAAAGACATGGATTTGATTTCCATAATTAACAGTTTTACAATTTGTTCAAGTTCACAGAGAACCGTTTATAACAGAGCTGAAGTCTTTTCTTTGAGCTGTCCCTTTTTTTGTATAAGGTAATAAAAAAAGATGCAAACAGTGACTAGGATACCGATACTCATTTCCAAAACACTAGAATCCATATAACTTTCGTATAGAATCTGATAAACAAAGTACTTTTATTACTTAGTAACGAATTTCTTTCTGGAATACATTTTTAACGCAAACCCGAATAATTTCTTAACGATGCAAATAATTCATTCTTTAAGTGAACATGAAAAAAATGTAGTCTGTTCGACATTTTTACAACTAAAGTTCAAATAAAGGGTTAATGATCAATCGATACGCAGCAACCCTAGAAGAAAGTTTTTATTTTTTGAAGACCGTGTGCCATAAAAACGTCTATGACGACCCATAAATTGTCTATAAAGTCGCCACCTGGAGTTTGAGAATTCAAGTCTCGTTAAATATCCAGAGTAGGCGGCAAGAGAGGTAAAGTTCTACTTCCTTGACATACCAAGATCTATGGGGAAATACATCGTAATCGCAGCATCCACTTTTGAAATGATGGATAAAATTCTTGAACTGTGAAATATGAGCAAAATTACGATGAAAGAAAGGGAGTATACGCGCAGCAGCAATTTTCCCGACCCCAAAATGTAATTATCGGTATAATTACTCATTTGATGGTATTTTATAACTGTAATTATTGCTCAGAAACATGAGAATCCAGTGACAATGTTTTCCTTCTTAAAACGTATCATTAAGAGTAGCTTTTTATAAGTTGTCAAATTACTACCGAAGCCCTCTGAACATCTCAGCAATAGCCAATAGGTATATCTCCTGAAGAGAAAGCAACTTGAACTTTCTTTTTAATTGAAACTAAAGAAATGTTAGAAACAGTTTTGGGAAAGCATGCAATATAAATTTAAAACTTTAATTATAAATTCCGTGTCTACAAATTTCGTAACTAAGCAGTTATTCTCACTTAAAGACGTAACAATCAATTATTAGAATCGACACATAATTCCAAACAAAAAGTTATCGCGTACTGCCAAAAATGTAATTTAGAGATTTGAACATTCTTCTAACACGTATTTAAAAACATTAACTGTTTTAACAAATGACAAATGAATTCAAGATTATACATGATTATTGCAAATGAGTCATCGGGTCGAACTTGAATACCAAATGGATATGTCGTGAAACGAAAGTTAGACATATTTGTTGTGTTATGAAGGTAACACAATAAATTTTATATCTGTATAGTTATAATTTTAGTTGTATTCACAATATTTGTTACCATAAAAAATATTTGTTTCGTTATGAATATAACACAACAACTGTTTTATGTGTGCTCCTGTCGTCTTGGACAATTTCAAGTTCTTTTCATACAGCCCGCATTGTTTTACTTTGATAAATAGTGTTTTGAAACACAATGAACTATACCTGTACACATATAACTTTTTCTTAATAAATCACTATTTTTCATATACTTATTAATTATTAAAACTAATGTATTCAGAAATAATTTAATCATTCTGTAATAAAATTAATTTATAAACCGATGCTGAAAATGACTTCATTTCTAGTTGAATGTTGATGAAAACATTCCAACAATGATCTTTCAATTGATGTATATTCCCGTTCATCCCTTACAAGTAAAGCAAGGTGTAACAATTTATGTTACAAGCACTCAATTTTTTTTTATCGATATTCAAGTTACCATATTTTATTTTATTGTTGTATTTTGTTTTCTTAAGTATTCCTCAAAAATATAAATGACAAAACAAAGATTGCAGAACACACAAAAGAGCATTTTTATAGATATCCTAAAACAGCGTATAGCTACAATACAAATTCTACAGAAAGTGAATAGAATAAAAAGAGAATAGATGCATTAACATGTAGTTTGAAGCGTATAAACGCTTTCCAAACAGAAAAAAAACCACCTCAACCATACCGGTTGTAAGTATTAGACTACGGGCAAAGCTCAAAAAGAAGTAAATAATACTCCCTACAGAGGCAGGAGGCGTTTAGCATTTTTTTGCCCTTCTTGGAATTCAATTTGATGCTTGCCACATGTCTGGTGTGTGGACGGCTTCAAATGTATGGAAACAGGCCAAAGGGTTTGACAGGGATCACGAAACGGATGAGCGAATAGACTTCTCAATTTAGCCATCAGGACCCGAAGCCAAAAGAAACAGCTCTTCAACTCCCAAGCGTCACGGATAGTATATTCTTCGGACAGTGCATAAACAAGTTAGAAAAAGTTTTTCCCCAATACAACGTAAATGTTTTCATTCCGATCTACGTGAGAGATAATAACAGATTCCCGGTCTTCCTTTCACTACTCGCGGCGAGGAGAAAGGTCTGAAGTAAAAAGTTTCACAAGTTGTAAAAAATGAACATAATTTACGGAGCAATTTCACGTTTTGGTGTGACATATTTATGTGTGTGATAACACGTCAGAACATATCTTGAGCAATAGTGGATGGAGAAGGGATGTTGAAACATCATTGTGAAAGATGAGTAAACAGCGATACTTTTTTCTCTTTATGTTTAGTTCCTTGTTTTTATCACATTAGTTCACACACATTTATCTGAAAAAGTTTTTTGTTTCATTAACTTTCCGTTTTAAAAGACGGTTCTAGTTTTGAGTTACTTTCCAGTCAACGCATTTCCATATGGCCATTTGCCAAGATAGTAAATTGAGTCGAGGTTCAGGACTATTTAATCAGTAAACCATTTTTTCAAAAATGACTATGAATTAAAGGGGGAATCATTATTCAGAAAATTTTAATAGCAGACGTTTTAGGATAAAATGAGATTTCGTAAGTCAAGTATTTCTATCAATATCAATAACAATTGAAATTGGTGCATGCGCAATAAATCTACCCCAAACATTTTGAAAATTTCGATCCAATTTTACAATCTTCAATGTAGATACATAAGTTGAATAAAATAATTATGCTTGCGAATGTATGCCATTTCGAGCAAGAATTCCAGATTTGAAGGTTTTATCAGTTATATTGCTCTGTTGTCTGGGCAATATCTCCAGAAAACAAAAGAAACGCGGTGAAGCAAAAATTCCTAAAATATCGTATTTATCAATTTCTGGTTTCATGTATGATTATATATAATACTAGGGGGCTACGCCCCCTGCTCGCTTACGCTCGCCAACGTTTCTTCAACTTCTCTCAACGTTTTTTTTTAATCCCCAGTCTTACCAAACGTTCTGAAGAATCCTCTGTTTGAGTGCCTTATTTTAGATCAGTAACTCAAAGCTGAAGTCATACAGATAATGGAAAAAACTACCAGGCACTTCTACGGAGGTTAGTCTGAGTTGTTTTTCTTTTAGAGCACATCACCCTTTGTGAAACTACAACTGTGTCTGTGGCTTCAGTCCAGAGTTAGAACCCAGGGAAGCTAAACCTTAACCGCGTCTCCCGAGCCAAACAGTCTGCTTCAGTGATTTCCATTCTTGTATTGGCGTTATTTTTGTTGACTGTTATTACGTTAGTGCTCAACTATTTATAAGTTATTTGTACTTAACAGCATCAACATTTATTACATCGAAACCGATTTCGAAATGATAGTTCTTAAGTTTAGGAGTTTTGTGGCACAATGGTCATATTTGAACAAGCTGCGCCAAACACAAGACAAATGACGTCAAGTAAAGAATGTTGCGAAAACAAATTGGGGAGAATAGTAGTGGAATGAAAACAGAAAAAGATCACAAGAAACTCTAAGAAGTCTGACTCCCGTGTTTACCCCAAAGGTAGTAAACCTCATGGGAACAGAAAAGATCATTAGGTATCTCGAGACCGTGAAGCCTGCACACACCTAAAGTAAGATCTTCCCCTGTGACCACCCAAAATGATTTTCGATATACAAATGATATATTCTGAGGTCTCCCACTAATTTTTCGAAAACGCCATTTCTATATTTAGAGCACCACCTTCTGATTACCCATTAATAAAATAACGCTAAGAAATCCTGTATTTCAAAGAAATGTCGAGTCCTTTCAGTAACAAAGAATCGTAACAGAGAACAAAAAGATGCATATTTTTATCATTCAAGTTGTCTGCAAAAATTAACGAAGGTGACGTAAAACAAGACAAGAGATCATTTGTTACAATAAAAAATTATTTTGTCATTACTTATTTCTTCTACTTTTCTCGATTTATTTACGAGGGAAATGAAGTAGTGAAACCATTAAGATGTTATTTTCTATAGAAATTTTGAAAGATTCACGAGCATAATTTCGAGTTGAAATTATTTGTATAACATTGGACTGAATGAGAAACTTGGAAAAGACCAACTCCCACTGGAAAAAAAAAACGTTATTGGACTTTTAAGGCAGTTTCTCTCAATAAACGATACTCCAAAAAGAACTCTTGGGATGTATACCAGTGGTTCAGTTGTTACCTACCTTCCAAAATTAACGAGTTCTTCGATTTCAAAGAAACTTCTAGAGGTGTGAGAGCGCACTATCTTGCAGCGCATAAAGAAACCTAGCTACATTCTTTTCAACATATTAGAACTCAATTCAGTGAGGGGTCGTTTGTAAGTTTAATTAACATTGACTATTCGTCGCTGCATTGAAAAATAGAATCTTACAACTAACCTCTTTTTTTTTTGTATTGTTACGTCAGTAAGTCCAACTGCTAAAACCTATCGCAACTGAAGATTAAGACTAGAAGCATAATAAAAATGATGCCATGATGGCTGTTATCCAAAAGGCTACGGATTCTCATTTGGTTTGCAATGCAAACCAATACCACGGGTATAAATTTGAATAGCAACTTCGCAAACCAAATGGGAATTCGTAGCAATCACAGGGGGCTATCGAGTAGTGGTCACACCTGATCCCACGAAAAGAACTGTCACGGCCAACGCCATGCTGGCCACGAAGTGGCTAGTAGTTAATACAATGAGCAGTGGCACACAATAATATTCAAAAATAAAATATTTAAACTCGCTTTTTCTACCGTGACTTATTTCTGCCCTGATGTTGGTGGCCGTCTTGCTTCGCCAAAATGGTCATTGGCAATTTTTAGATAGGTTTACAATCTCCGTTAGTAGTCTTTTGAAGTTTTGTATTTTTACTGGAAGCATATTTTGGTACGAAAAACTCACGCGATTTCTTTTGCATCTCGCCAATGTGAAAGACTACAGAGCGCATTCAGCAAGCAACTATGAATCATCGTTTAACCAAGTTGAGAAATGCATGTAGGTGAAACTGACGTTAAGAATTTAGGAATTTGTAACATAGGAATTGGTATCCCTCGTTCCCATAGACCATGATCAAGCTACGTAAGGGAAACTGTTAAAACAGGAGAAATATTTTACTGTACAAGCATGTGATTTTTGTGAAAGCAATGATTAGCGATAGGTCTAGAAAAGTTTAAAGTGACAAATGTTTCTAAATAAAACTTAATTGGCATTTATTTTCATTTCAGTTGTGAGAACACGAAATATAAATCTTTACAAACAACCCTACTACTTCAGCTGGGCTAAGAATTTTTCAAAAGAGTCTTTTTTTAAGTAATGACCTTTTTTACCAGTATACAATTGACCTGACCCAAGATATTATTCCCATGCGAATCGATGAATAAGATTTTTTCCTATTTCTTCTTTCGAGGCACCTTCAACACACTCGTCGCACAGCTATCAACTTTATAAGTGGCTTCTTGAAAGATATTCAAAAGAAATCAACCGCCAATATGAATGAACTCTGTAAACAACCAAGTTTATCGGACGGGGGAACAATAAATCGTCCATTCAATGTAAGAATGATCCTTAAGAGATAAACAAGAAGCCATGAGATGTTCTATGGCACTTTTGGCGATATGTTGCCAAATATAGTGAGCACATTATAATTCCTCGCGCCGTTGGCTTGACAGGTCCTCCAACAGCGATAGGCATTTTTTAATCTCATCGATATCGCTACCTCCTGAATTTGCTCAACGCTGACTGTCAAACATAGATGCCATCTACCCCACAACCCTTTCGGTAGACTTCTGAAGGGTCACTGGGTTGTGACAGCTGCTTTAATGTATCTCTTTGAGAATAATCGATGGAAGTGCCCATAGGGGAAGACTGAAACGAGTAGTTTGGAAGAGCAATGGCGCCACATAAATGCTATACTCGTTTCGATAAGCATTTTAGAACGTTTCGAGAAGCATTTTATTCTGTCATTTTTCAGATGACATAAACACAAAAGTGTGCGTGAAGGTTGAATTTGTGAATATAGAAATGCGAGTACATTGAAGTTCCCTTATAAATTTTGGAAATTTTGAAACTAAAACCAACACACGATCTGAGAACTGATATTTCATGCAGACTACATTCAGACCTCCGTTTCTGCCGGCTTGGTCTCAGTTACGAAAGTTGGTTGGTTTGGGTTTTATAACGCAGGGCCATATTTTGGACAAGTTGCGGCAAACAAGATGGGCAATGGAAGGAAATGGATACCCAAAGAGAGAACTAGACTCACGGTAAGTTACAATGATGTAACCTGCTCCACATTCCGTGGGCATCTATAGGGCAACGACGATCCCCAGTTATAAAAGTATTTGAATGGTAGTTGATTGCTTGGGGGTTTTATGGCGCAAGGGCCACAAAAACGCAATGTCATATAACTTAGTCTGTCTCACGTTTGGTGCGGCTTGTCTAAGTCACACGAAATTGAGAAAAGAAAGGAAAAGGCAAGGAGAGGAGAAAAGTCACTTGGGTGTCCACGGATCATCGATTAGGACTGCCAACTTTTTCTGAGACAATTCCGGGACATATTGCGCAAAACTGAAATATTGACATTGTCATTCAAAGGGCTAAAGGATGTAGGCCTAAGAGCTGCATTTACAGGAGAGCAAAGAAACGAATTATTTACTTATGATTTGACTCTATTATTATATACTTTGGGTTTTGTTATTAGTTTATTGGATCAGCTGATGACATAAGAGATTTTTGCACCTGATGGAAAACACAAAATGCCACATATAGCAATAAAAGAAAAAATAGAATTTTTAACATTCTATCTTTTGTACGTTGAGTGACGATATATAGTATTGACTTGGGATAGTAAGGGAACGGACGTTTAATGGACACGAAGTTATGTGCAATAGAAATAATTATTTTGGAGTGTAGGGGATATTGAGGTAGATAGCTTTCTATGAAATTCCGAGACAGTTTAACATTCAACCGGGACTCTGGACAGCAACTTCAATTCTGGGACGCTTGGCAACCCTAATCCCGACCCCCATGTCAACCAGGCAGTAAACCCCATGGGAAATGAATAGATCAGTAGGGAACCTCGGGTTAGTGAAGCCCGTACATACCTAAAGATGAGGTTCTGAGAGGTGAAAGTGATTTGAATAGAGAGCATGTGTTTTGTAAAAAATTCAGTCCCTTGATATGAGAATACCATTCAAATCAACGCAATATCTTAAATTATCATCTTTAAATTCTTCATTCCTGTACTACATGTTAAAAAATATTTTTATCCTCAAAACATTATATGTTCATTAATTTATGCTATCCCCATTCAGCTACATGTTAAAGTTCCGACACCAGTGGGAATTATGCTCTTAAACAGGTACATTCCGCCCAATTAGAGACAATTCTGAATTAAAAATTTGCTTCACAAAAAAATAATACACTGCTGTAATCATTTCTGAGTATCAAGAACCTTAAGTAGCCGATAAAATAATTTTTCGAGACGTGGACATTTCTCTGTACTCTGAAGATTATTATTCATTATGCTTCCGTAATGCACTTCCAATAAGCCAAGATAAGAATCATTATAACACCAGAGGCATCTTTAATATGTGGTTATTAAATTATTTATTAGAAACAAGCGATTATCTATTCGCAAAAACTAAGCATCTTGATTTACTTAATCATCACTAAGTAAAAATCTGCCACTTAAAATCAAATTGGTCTTGGCAAAAGTGATTTCTTTGAACGGCAGGCTCTGTTTAACTTTTAAAATGGAATTCTTGATTTTTAACGCATTCATTAACTATGAATAAGTTAATGTGATTTCGCTTCTAATTTTTCAAAAAGGGTTAAGCTAAAATCTACTAAAAGGTTCGATTTCATATGAACTGGAAAAATTAATCTATCACATGATATGAAGACTAAATAAATTAAACTTTTAGAACAGTAATCAGGATTGAATATTTGGTTTCATTTAACGTTCATGGTGTTTCATAATTATAATTCTTACAAATTTCTCAATTCCTTGTGCAAAGACATTCAGCAGTTAAAGTTTTCATTCATTGAGTGCAACATCATTCGCATTAAAATGTAAGGTAACTTTTGATGTTGCTTGAAATTTGTCCACGTCATACGAAACTTATTCGACCTTTAGAAACTTTCAACTTCACCGAGCTACTGTGATAGAAAGAAAGGAATCTTCAAGATAAAAGAATAGTGTGGAGCATACCAATTGGTATTTTCAAAGAGCAGACGCGTGCTAAGGTATGCGTGGTATTTTCGTTGCAGCAATCGATTTTCGGCACTGTCATACTTTTTCTACGTGATTCTTTGAAACGTCCTTTACGAAATTTTAATAATTAATACGGCCTCAGCTACTTCGTCGCTCTTTGTGACTTCAAAAAACCAAAATGAGAAAACCCGGAAAAATACTGCGATTCATCTCCAATATTAGAACCTTATTTTTTGAAAACTTGTTTTTATTAACTTTGGATGTTCGTTGAATATAGGCACAGATAGCTATGTTTTAATTTAATAGTTTCACACCATGTTTTATGTAGAAACGAATATCAAGATTTGTTTTTCCCAAGAAAAGTGAACACAAGGGTGCGAACTTGTACGGACTCGAACCTCATGGGACGCTCAATATTTTTAAGGCTGGGGTCTTACCCTCAAATACTAGTGAGGTATCAGAGCAAAACTAAAGTTTTTTGTTTTGCTCTGATACAAAACATAGTATGAAGAGCCCCTAACCGGTAGTAGGGATGCAACATGGATGTCAATGTTTTCAAATCTGAGAGTTCAGATCTGAACTCACCTTCTATTAAGGACAAGTAACATAGCCGGTGTCATAATTCATCGTAGACGATCAGGCAACTTATCAAATATTGGTGCCAAAGGGAGAAAAAGATAGAATTCCATTCAAGGTCGATATTACTTCACATAATCATTTCGTATGATCAATGGTTTTTCGAACAAGAACTGCCATACTTAAGAACCATTGCACTTCCGCGTATTCCATTGACTGTTTAAGGTTTCGGTTGACATAATTACGAGATAATGTGTACCTGAACATTTCAGGTCTGGGTCTATCATTAAACTATCAATTCTCTCCTGACTTGGGTAACGAGCTATTAATTCGTATTTTTATCACACATATCACAGGTACTTTCCTTTTTCTAGAGTTCTATATCCGAGAAACACGATTAGTTCTGGGTTATAAGGAACCAGTTCAATGGGGTATTTGTTTTTCTTTTTCGGGAAACACAAAACATTCAAAAGCTACCGTAAAATTGATTACAAATGCTAAGAATTATTTTTATCTGTTATTAGTATGTGTATTAGGCTTACAAGCTGAAAGACAAACTAAAAATTTTCAAAGATACGTTTTTAGCTTTTCTGAAGCAGAATGTGGTGATCGTTAGACTAGGAGTCCAGTAAGTCTTTTTATTTGCATTATTAGAATTCTTCTGAAATACACAAAGTGAGGAAAGCTTAGGAAGCTAAATTTTTCTCATTTGTTTTCTCAACTACATTTTTTCATGTAGTATTTTACTAGTAAGACTACGATGTGTTGCAACTTGGTACTTCAAAAACTAACAGACTTTGAAAGGGAAAATGTTTCAAAAATATTACGTATTTGTATTTAGTTCTAATTGTTTATTCATATTCTAAAACTATTTAGATAATTCGTATAAGCTAATATTTTATCACCTAATTTAAGAGTCGCTTGTTGAAACTCAAATGCTGAACAGAGGGCGCTGCATGCACTCTAATGGGAGTTAGATGTTGAAGCTCTAGTTAGTACGGCTTGTGTGAGAAATGTGACGCTATGATTAATATTCTGTTTCTTTGTGTTGTTTTGTTGTTGTTTGTGATGTTGTGTTTGTGTCAAATAAAGGATAAAAAAGATAAAGCCTAGATTGTCTTTCCCGTCTGACAGGTAAGAGAACCTTTTGAAATTCATTTAAGAACCGTGCGAATTAGAAGTTGTATCATGGCCAATCTTTTGAAGGTACACAATATTTTTCCGTCATTCAGTTCTTTAAAAATATATTAATGTAGACAAAGCATTTTTACGTTTTACATTTGCGGTCACTTTCGAGGGTGGTTGGTGGGCTCATATTGGTATGCTGTTCCAATTCGACAGAATTATGTCTGGAAAGCTGTCTTTGTTCTAGAAAACGTTCATAGTAGCAAAGTGAAAATGAATTATGTCTGAAGGATATTACTATTTATTTTCACATAGTAGGTTTTTCTACTTAGGCAGCTCATTCTTCTCTTTGAAATCACATTAACGCTATTTTTTAGCTTTCAAAATCTACAGAGAATTTATCTTCGTGGAAAGACAATGCAGCTCATAATGAAGAAATGCAATCATCATTTCCAAATCCAAGACAGTATTTTCCTAATTCTCATCTAATGATATTCACGCATTTCCAAAAATGGTTGATGAGCTTGCTACAAACTTTTACAGACGACGAAACGTTGATGACTGCAGCATCAAGATCAAAGAAATCCAACACTTATGGAATACCGCTTGAACCAACGTCCTCAGTGTTTTTGATGATTAGTATGTTTAGTGGAAATACAGCAACTCATAAACACGGCCAACCCTGTTCGAAGTAATCAGATGGTAACGGAAACATTCGTCAACCAGAATATCCAACTGTATATTCAATACATTTTTTGTTTAAACAAACATTGATACAAGGTTTGTTTTGGGTTTTATAACTCAAAAAGAGGCAATGTTTGGCAACGCCAAATACAGGTAAATGTGAAAAGAAAGGATGGAGAAATGAAATGAGAAAGATCGCTTGGACAACGGGTCGCGGAATTTGGAAAAAGGAATTTGGATTACAAAACTGACATAAATAATGTCGAGGAAGCGTTTTGATTCGCCAACATTTGTTGTCAGTAAACATTCTAAAATTCAACGAACACGATTTGGGACAGTTGAATATGCAAGGTCGAGTCACTCCACCTGCTAATATCCAGAATAACCGTCTTTTACAGCAATGACAGCAGCTAGACGGTGTTGAAGTGAGTCAATAAGACTGCGGAAAGTTGCTACAGGTATATGGAGCCATGCAGACTGCATTGCGTCTGACAGTAGAGGCAGGATGCATGGTGGAGTGCCCATACTTCGAAAATGGCGATCGTGATGATCCCAAAGATACTCGATTGGGTTCAGATCTGGTGAATTTGGTGGGCAGCAAATCACTTGAAAATCTTCGTCGTGCTCCTCCAACCAATCGCGGACAATAATTCTGAACGTATGGCATGTGGCATTGTCCTGCTGAAAGATCCCATCTTTCTGAGGAAAAACAGTCAACATGTATGGGTACATGATCGGCAATGGATACTTAATCCAATACGTTGAGTGAACATTCCACGGGTACGAAAGAACCTATGCAATGCCATGAAAACATTCCACACACCATAGCCGGCCACCACCATATTGTAATCTTCCAGCAATGGTAGCAGGGAGTTTGTTCTCGAATGTTTCTCGTCGTTCATGGTAACGTCCATCCGTTCGATAGAGTAGAAAACGTGACCCGTCGGAGAAGGCAACCCTTTGTCAATCAGTAGCAGTCCAGTTCTGGTATTGCAGGACAAATTGAAGCTGTTTTTGCCAATGCAACTTCGTTAGCATGAGTGCAGTGATCGTCAGCTTCGGAGCCTCATACGTAACAGGGTTCGTTGTACTATCTTGGACACACGTCTGGAAGTCTCTGGTTCATTTGACACATTAGTTGCTCGACTGTAGCACGTCGGTCAATTATCACACACCGTAGTAACCGAAGTTCACCTCTCACATCAATGTCACGTGGAGCACTGCAGTTTCCACACCGTTCATTTTCAATGGGGCCGTTACTCCAGTCACGATACACTTTTACCACAGTGGCACGCGAAAACTTCACAAACTGTGCAGTTTCAGAAATATTGCCAACGTTGGCGCGGAAAAGCCAATGATCAACCCCTTTTGCAAGTCAGATAAATCGCACGTTTTACCCATCACAGCAACGTCGGATAAGTTCCAAGATAGCCTACGTTTCCTACTTTTATACCCACCACGCCGGCACGTGCCTCGTTTCTTTGGCTGTTGGAGTCTGAGGTGGGGCTGGTCATAATGTGACTCAACACTATATTAGATGCCTGAACTTATACTTGAAATTCAATCTTTCTTTAGTTAAATAAATTTTCAACAGAGCGATTGTATCCACTATACACATATAGCTACCTGTTTATTAGTTCTATTGTAGCAAAAACAATGACCAAAGAGCAACAACCTAAACCAAGATTAACATCCATTTTTATCACATGCAATTTTTACGGGGGCATAACTTTTATACCATACAAATTTTGTTCAGAAAAAAACTTGATTTCAAAGGAGGCATTAGTAAGTCAATCTTGTCGCGAAATTTAAGTTGACTGTATATAAAACTATATCCCCAAGAGATGGAATTCCTAAACAAGGAGAATTTTATCAACGATACTTTTAGAGGTTGAACTACGCAAATTAACTATAGGTAACATTCTAGTTATGGCATTTTGAAACATCATATCATACGACATTTAAATGTTCCAACCAAACGAAGGAACCGAAGTTCCTTCCACAAGAAGTTCAATTTCTCAAATTAAAATGAGATGCACATCCTATGACCAACCTGAACTCATTAATAATTGTTAGAAACTAATCTTTTTAAGTTGCTAAGATTAAAAAGTAAATCTTCATTATATTAGAATTTAGTTCATATAAAGTTACGTTATACATTATCTGTACTATTTAATTACATTGACACTACCTCTTTCGTAATCAAGCGATATAAGCAACAAGATAAGCTGATTTCCGATAAGTAGGTTTTGTATTTCAAGAAAAGGATGCTAATTAATGTAAAACCATGCTTAGAGTCATACATAAATACTTTAGTTTTTTCTATTATTGGATTACGTAGGTTTCCGATAGCAGTAATGTCAGCTTGAAGTCGGTTGTTAATTAAATTTATTTAGATTGAGCTCTTGTGGAAAGGGTTATGTTCTCAGTATGAGAACTATAATGCTTGCGTTTTCCACGAATGCAAAATTGAACGTCTCATTTGGTTTCGTCGTAAAATGCAACGACAGGGATAATCGTTAAGAAACATATATGCGTAATTGACTGCGTCACTGGAAGGAAACTTAAGTTGGAGATGATCTCAGCTTTCAATTAATGATATCAAATGCCCCATGCATCGTACTTAAACCACAGGGAAAGCGGAATGAGATAAAAAATAACTTAAATGACAAATACAGTTAACTTTTTAATGCTTCTTTTCAACTGAATCATACAATTTGAAATTTCCTTGAATTACTTATAACTTATCTTCAAGGGTATAAAAAAAATATATAACGCATATTTACACACGCACAAGCGCAATAAGTCATCAAACCAAAACAAAATACACATTTCAATTCGGAAATATATGAAAACATACTCGAACAAAAGAAATGTGTGCTTTTTGATTTTGAAAAATTATTATGCATTATGTACTTTGTTTCTCTCGAAAAGTATCTATTTAAAAAAGATGAAACATGTTCGACAGAATAATTTTCCACTGTTCTGGGTGTTTTTTTTTTCTTTATAGAGAACTTTTCTATATTTATTCTCAAGATCTGTCGAGTGTAAAATAATCCTGTAGTGACTTCTCATTGTCTCTACACTGTATTATCAGTTTGATAGTATATTTAATTAAATTAGCGTGTTCAGTACAATAATGGGTAATTAACTGAATAAACTGGACCCGTTTTTATAGAATTTGTAGCATTCAGAAATTGGATTTTATGACTTCGTTCTGATAATCACCTTTGGTAGGCTAAACCATGTAAATATTACTTATTCAATTGAAGAAAGGAAAGTTTTAGTAGTTCATAGCTAAAAACAATTATTTTACGGAAAATGAGCAAATTAACATCCTGCTATACTAAGCCATACTGAATGAAACATTTGTTACTCAAAAAAACTTCTGGTTTCTTTGACTTTGAGTTTTGTGGGAAAAGTGAAATGTTTTGTTAAGTTACGCCAAACACAAGACAAAGTCAAGTAATGGACATACACAAGGAAAAGTTTACTGACATAGACGATAGAAATATACTTCATGGTGGAATCGAACCTGTACACCTACAACTCACAGAGGTTGTTAGTGTTCTTTCCAAACCCATTCGCGGCTTTCGGAAAGAGAATATCTGAAATCAATTTAGAAAAAACAACAGGCTTAACATTTGAGCTCAAATGTTTCGATATTCCAGAAAGAGATAATATTCAACTTGGAATTTGATTAAAAAAGCTATCATATGTGACGTCACGTTAACTACCTCGTTCCAAAAAAAAAAAACACATATTGCATCTTCTGCCGTTTGCGTTAAGAAAAAGAAACAGATTACATTTCCTGTCCCATTCCATTTCCGCCAATGAGAGCAATAAATAAATAATATATTGTCTTGGATTGTTGAGTTTTTTTTTCGTAAAATAGGAATCACTGAAGATAGATTGAAAATTTCAACGGATTTGAAATCTGCGGAAACTTGTACACCAGATTAATCCTTAAATCAAGGCGCTGGTTTTCGAAGCAAGCCAACACCACGGACACGGGCTAGCCACGCAGTGACTAGTAATATATAATTATGAAGACCCATCTAAAAAGATGCATCATTTTAGTTTTTCGCACTACTGTGTCTCATTATAATTTCCATTTCAATTAAGCACCGGCAAAAAACATGTTCGCAATGACAAATCGGACATATTTTAGTACTTAAGACATCGAAATAATTTCAGCTGGGAAGTTGAAAACCGCAAATCTGTGGTTTACCATGAGGACCACATCTCTAGGTCCTAGTCTTAGAAACAATCTTGCACCCAGTATTCAGAGAACTTCGTCATTAGGGTTGAAACGAAGCAAATGTTAGATCAGATTGTGTTTCGTTTTTTTTTCTGTCGAGATTCTATTTTCTGACTTTTAGTACTTATCTTTTACATCTCATCGAGCTCTCTCCCGAACCAACTGGAAGCAACTCTTCCCCAATTGCAGTTTGTTTCTTGAGTTTTCAGCAACACAGTATAAACAGGATACGAGGGTTAATGGATCTTGCAGTTGTGAAGATCGTTGCAATCTTCTTTACATTTTAGGCACAGAACAATATCATCAACAGAAGTTATCCAACAGGACATTTCATTGGAACTCCAACATCATGGTAGCAGCGTCGGATGAGGTGCAAAGAGGTGCTGGTAGGGGACGTTGACGATGGAAATGGCTCAAAGCATAACTAACCAATGCTTCTGCAAGTGGGAAATCCGACATATTTTAAATTAGACATTTTTATAAAATATTTAAGGCGAAAAAATTGCTGAAAATTGTCTAATTTCTATTTATAATTAAATAATTTGGAATAAATGAAAACTAAACTTACAATATTTACAGTGCGTGTTAAAAAACTTAAGAATTAATCTGGATAAATTTATAAGATACTCTAGGTCGCAAATCATAATCTTTTGCGGTACGATTTTACTTTTATATACTTTTAAAAACAACCAATGTTTAAATTGAACGTTAGTAAAAAGCGTAGTAATAAAATTGAAACTTCAAAAATTCAAAGTAGCAATTCTTAATAATTTTATTTTTGTTCGTACTTATTTTATGAGTCCTTAAACCAACAATACGTTAAAAAAACATTAAGAACTCTCTGTTACATGCATTTTTATAATAATAAAGTATTCAGACACTAGATTATAAAGACTCGTGTAATTTTTGTAAAATCAGGGACACACTTTAACAAAGTTTCAGAAACATTTGGAAAGCTTCAAATGAAGTCGGATTGTTTGAGGGTTTTATGAACACAATGGCCACATTAAGTCAATCTGCGCCAAACACAAAATAGGCAATTCTCGTTAAAAAATGTGAAACTTAAAAAAGGTGTGAAATAAAATAGTGAGATAAAAATAGTAAATGATAGCTTGATTATCTCAGGAGCGAATAGCCGTCCGCGTTTACTAAAACTAAACCCCATGAGAAATAAAAGATCACTAGATTACATTGGGTTCGTGAAGCCCTTACACATCAAGAAGAGATGTGCCCCTGAGCGCCAAATAAAGCCGGTAATCTTTAAAATGGTTATTTGCTTAGTTTGGATTTTTGGCTGAAGTTCAAAAGAGGACAGGCTGCACCAAACGCGAGATAATACTGTCCAACAAATAGATGAAACACTCAAATTAACACTTTCGCTGCCAGTCACGCGCCAGAGCGTGATATTGAGTGATGACTCATTAGTTGAGTGATGACTCACGCGTTTGCGCGGGAAAAGCTGAGCCTCAACGTTTATTCCCCGCTTCAATTGGCATTACATGTTAGGTGTGTCTGCTGGTATTAGCCGTCGTAAAGGTTAGAAGCTAGTTGTAAAGTATGTGGTTTAGAATTTATAGCTTTATTAGTTATTTAAAAAAAACTTGTAATATGAGTTGCAGAGACGATAGTTCTGCAGGGCCTTCACGTCCCCCCCCCCAAAAAAAAAAAATACAATCTAATAAGCCTCTTACAGATGATGAAATTGCAAATTTGTTAACTGAGCTTTGGCCAATCTATTCTGGTATTGGCGTGGATCTGGTATTGGCTTCTGGGAAAAACCCATTTCTACGCGGCGGAGCAATAACTATCAACACATCCTCACATGACCGGCAGTCAACGTGTTAAAGGCCTAACTAATAAAAAGATTTAAAAAAAACGAGCAGTACTTGAAATACATTAGAGTACAAAAGTTAAGTATAATTGCTATTTATGTGAATATTTCAGAAAATCTACACAGGAATGAAAGGAAACGCGGAATGTGGGTTAAAAAGGCGAAAACAATGCAAAACAAGGATAATAATGACTTTTATTATGCAAACAAAGTGTTGAAAGGAAAAGGTACACAATTTGACTGTCAACTTTAGAGAAACAGATTATGATTAAAGCAATGTTATGCTGAAGTTTAATATGGTGAGTGGGAACCTCTGATAGCCATGCATGCTGCACAACGATTTCCTATACTTTTGACGAGGGTATTGATGAGTTGTGTGCTAAAAGAGTTCTAAGCCTCACGGAGAGCAGCTTTCCAATTCAGTAAAAGAGCTTAGTAGGTATCGGAGGGCTGCTATGTCTAGCATATCCCACACAGCTCTATAGGATTCAGATCAGGAGAGTTGGCAGGTCACTGCATTCGCTGGATATATTCACTTTAAAGGAAGACGTCGACCAGGACTGCACGTGAAGAGGCGCGTTATCATTCATGAACATGAAACCTGGACTGACAACAGCTCGAAACAGGCGAACGGTAGGCTCAAGGACTTCTCTGTATCTTTGATCGGTAACAGTCCGTGTCAAAAATGTGGAAGTCTGAGCGGCCGTACAGCATGTCTGTCCAGGCCATAACTCCCCTGAAGGGAACGTTGTCTTTCCGTGATGTTTACCGGGTGAACACGTGTTCCACGTCCTCTCCTGATCGTGGTACGAAGATATTCAGTTTGCAGACTAAATCTGAACTCATCACTGAACATGACATTGCTCCTCTGTTGTCGACTCCACTGCTGATGTTCTATGCTCCACTGTAAAAGAACACGTTTCTGTGCAGACGTCAGGGGGAAGGCAAACTGCTGGTCCTCTGCCAGCGACTCTGAGTTTCCTAGTTTTGTCTCGAAACTTTGATTCCTGTGGCGTCTGCCAGGGCTGAACCCAGTTGTCTGGCAGAACAGTTCCTCTGAAGTCGCGCAGTTGTTGTCAAATATCGGTCTTGACGAGCGTTTATTACCCATGGCCGACCTGGTGCTGGTCGTCAGGTAACATCTCCAGTGGTTTGAAACCTCTGCCCATCTGGAGATCACACACTGAGGCACATATAGAATTTGAGAAAATTTTGTTTGGGATCGGCCGGATACAAGCATTCCAATAATTCGTCCCTTCACAAACATATCCAATTAGCATCTTGGTGATACATTTTGTCCTTTGTGATAATTTACAACTCTCCGTACAAAAGCAAAGGCGAAATTTCGGCGAGCGTATGCGAGCAAGGGTCGGAGCCCCCTAGTTTTGCATATGCACAATGTTTTTCTTTCGTTCCACGATTCTCAACACAAGTGGTTTTGAACGATTGGATCAATATTTACTCTTATATTTTCGCATTTTACGAATTGTGCTTCATTTTTGGACATGAATATATATATATATATGACATGGAGTAAATCATTCAAGTATTTAATCAGATGTAAAAAGGTAGGTATTTTAATTAACGTCGCACTGTAGCAACACACTGGGCTATTGATAACAGTCAGAGATCAATCCGCAGGGAAAGACCCGACGACAACACCACGTAATTTTGAATCACGGTCAGATGACGAGTGAAAAAGCAAGGGAAATAAAACATCGCAGCATCAGAAACATAAGAACAGTAAATAAAGGTCAAAACGGGAGATCATCAAGACACCTCGGGGTTGCGATGCCCATGTTTATTTGAACCTCTGAGGGCATTGAAATCGAAAAAACGCTTTTCTCTATCACACAGAAGATGATGCAAGTTGCAGACCGTTCTTCACCGAAAAATCTTTTCCCCTCATAAAATTTCTACTTAATGACTACACGAGCCATTACTTACAGCATAATCATAGAAGATAATAACCGTTTTCACCTCTGCCTACGCAGCGCTCGTCAGCTGAATGGAATTTGACAGAAAAATGACAAACGGCAGGAAGACTTAACGAATGTAAGCGGTAATAAAGTAACGTTTCATAACTCGTGGAGTAAATGCCTTACGGCTCACCACAAGCAATAAGTTCCGCCGCATGGATCCAGTTAATATGGTCCAAGGAGCAAGAGGGAACAAATTGCCCACTTCACTTTCGTTGTTGTAGCAGAGTAAACAAGAAGAGTTAAGCCCGACTACAAACGACCGCAGCAGCCTTGATGGTGAAAAAACAAAGGAACTCTTCAAACAGCCGGCGGTAATTTTTGACAAGAATGCACTTGTGCAAAACTTTTAATGACTTTCGTACGCTGTAATTATTATTATCCTGGCATAATGCGACTGTCAAGTTGAAGACTTTATGTGATGTGAACATGAGGATGTTCATTTTAATTCATAGAAAGAACAAAGTTGTCAACACTGAAGTCTAATCCAAAGTTATTATACGTCTTTCAACCATTTAAAGGAGGTGCGACGCCTGAGTTACACCTCTTTGAAATGGTTCATGCTAAGAATCGCTTAAATTTTATAAACTTTTGTTAAATGTAAACTATGTACTTTTAGGTGAAAGTCTCAACCAACAGCTTTTTCAAAAATAGCTTTTCAGCATACTGCTCTTCAAAGGGTTAAACACTTTTGAGTCATTCGTTAAACTTATACCAGAAAATCCAATTCGTGATTAGTTTTGAAGTGCATCGAAGTGTGCGTGATCCAAGTTACCCCCCCCCATTTGTATTTTCTACTGTTTAAACTTACAAGGCGCACTTACACTAAAATTGGTACATATGAATGTTTAAGGAACAGTGAAAGATTCTGCGAAAACAATTTTAGTTTCAAAAAGTCAGATAGGGTTTGTTACAGTAGTCAAATAATTTTACTCTTTAGAGGGGTTCCAACGCATATATCAGTTTAGTAAAATGCAATCTTCCCTACATGTCCTGTTTTAATCTTTTTGACCAATAAAATATTTCTGGGATTTTTTCAGTCAATGGATGTGGTTTAATTTAGTCATGAGTTGTAGAAATAAGGCAAGGCAATGCTACGCTACGCTACTCTGAAATCTCGTGACGCTCAGAGGTTTAAGGAGAGATGGGATGAATTATGGAACTGTTTCATTAGAGCGATATTATAGGTTTCTCTTCTTTACATAAATGCACAGTAGCATAAAATACCCCTATCATCTATTTCCACCTTATTAGGATACTTATCTTCTATCATTTTTCTAACAATCCATCAAAGGATTGTAAATGGCAATCTGAAACCGTTTATCACTCAGCACGTAAAGTACGTGAATCTACTACTGAACTGTTATATAACTTTCTCACACATAATCTTTTGAATACCTAAATTAAGAACCCTATTTCTTGTCAAGGTCGATGTCAAAAGTGCCGTAATTGTATTTGACGTTTGTTGAGCAGGTGTATTCTCTCTCCATTAATCTTTACAATCCTCACTTCATTTGGTTTGTTTTCGCTCATGATTCCTAGTACTTGACCATGCGTTATGAAAAGCAATCAACAAAAAGTATAAAATAATTGGCATATTGTATATGGATGTAAAGGGATCAATGATATTTAATGGTGGGTCTCTTGACAAATCGTTGTCCCTTTTAACTGATATCTGCCATCAAAAGACAAAGGTTTAGGATATTTAAGGTTTAAGAAATAGATTACGAATAAAATCATTTTTACTGACTACACTTTGCAATTTTGAAGTATCTTAGGCCCGATGCACACATCCAATTTTTCAACGTGCGGCAAAGAAGCCCAACAATGCACACATAACCTTGAAAGGACACAAGTAATCATTTCGCGCCAGTTGCGATAAATATTCTATCGAAGAAAATGTGTTTATTTAGCCTACTTGGTGTAAAAAAAGTATATTTTGAAACAAAATAGACATTACTGGATGCAATTATTTATTAATTAATATTTATATTATATTTATTTATGAAAACAATGTACTTCAGACCGGAGAAGTGTGTGCGGCGAGCTGCGGCCCCGTGGGGAACTGCGGTACAAATTGCACGCAAGTTGGACGCGCGTCTCCGCAGCGGCGTCGGAGGCATGTGTGCACTAGGGATGCGACATCGATAGCAAAACATCGATGTTTAAAATTAAAACATCGATGTTGATAATACATCGACCCAAAAACATCGACGTTTTTAAACATCGATGTTTTTAAACTTTTTCCCCCCATTTCTTAAAACTGGTTTAGCAACTATTGATGCGACATCGCCCCCAAACCATCGACGTTTTTAAAATTCAGTGTATTTAAACTTTTTTTCCCCATTTCTTTAAACTGGTTTAGGAACTACTGATGCGACATCGGCTCCAATACATCGATGTATTTTTCTAAAGCATCAATGTTTAGAAAACATCGACATCTATGTCGCATCCCTACTTTTCAGACCCTTCATTCTTGGTCACTTTGGTCTAAAAATATGTTCAATTTGCTGATTATAAAAATTATGCTACTTGGTTATTTTTAAAATTTTTATAACGGTACTTTTTTCATTTAAAAATAAAACATCGACAGCGTAAAAACATCGACAAGTATAAACATCGATTTTAGCAAAACATCGACCCCAATACATCGAAGTTTTTTAAAAAACATTGATGTTTTGAAAACATCGACATCGAGGTCGCATCCCTAGTGTGCACTACTCCATTGGATCTAATGTATCTCAGACCGCACTTGCGTTGCGGCAGCGGTGCCGCACGTTGAAAAACCGGATGTGTGCATCGGACCTTAATCTCTCGTGGTGTCATAATCTGGCTGTGTTTTATGGTGCAAGGGCCATATTTGGCCAATTTGTGCCTTCCACATACCAAACAACGTCAAGTAAACGGATGTTCACACACAATAAAAGTTTTGTTGCGAGAAATACACCCAAAGAGTAATTGAAACTGTCCCGCCTACTATTCAATGTTGCTAGCCCGTTAGACATGGTGCCATAGGAATCTATTTAAACGCCAAATTCTAAGTATTTGCATGAAATTTATTAAGAAATAAAAGTTGCGAGGTCCAAACTTTGTTTAATATTTTTGTGAGATTCACTTCAAATTTTATTGAGTAAGGCGGGTTCTAAAAAATCTTCAAGACATTTAATCTAAATTCAAAGATGAACGTAAAATAAGGATTTTGGAAAACATGAACATAATTCAAACAGAAGTTTAATTAAATATTGACTTATATCAGCAAAATGGTTTAAAAATAGGATGAAATTAAAATGTATTGACTTTCGATAAACTTTAATATTAATATAATTTTAAACATTAATTTATTCATTTTAGCTTTCATTTGATATTTCTTATTTTCCTAATATAACTTTCTCCAATCAATTTTTAAAACTCCACAAAAATGTAACACAAATATTTCAATGCACTTTCTGGATTAAATAAGTATATTTTTAATCTTATAATTTTTGCAACGTCAAAATTGTCAAAAGTAGGCATAAAAATGTGAACTTTACGTTTTCTTTTTAAAACTCAGGCCAGGTGTTTACATTTTATTTAGAAACAGGCTTGACGATTTAGAAGAGCAGAGTTTTCTAATTGAGAAAAACATAAACACGTCAAAAGTTGTTTAAGAAAAAAAGCTTATAAATGTGTAACTTTTTCACAGAACAGCTGCAAAACAAAAAAAGACCCGCTAAAAAACATGATGTGATGTTTAGGAAGCTTCTAAAAATGCAACGTTGAACCAGTGTTCGAAAATGGCGAATACCTTTTTCTGCTTTTAAGCTTTAACTTAGTTTTAAATTGCTTTTATAATTCTTTCATGCATGCATACTGGATTGGATGTTTGGGTTTTATGGCGCAATGTCTAAAAGCGGACAAGCTGGGCCTGCATGCACACTGGAAAAGGAAATATTTCCAAATATGAATTAAAACTTATTGTTATTGAAAACAAACATACGAAGTTCCAAGGCACGAAATTTGTGAATGTTTGGAAAACTTCTGTAACATTGTGTTTTAATATCTGACTTTTTTGACTACCTTTGGTTTACTAATTCATACATTTATAAAAATATTACAGGTTAAAAGCATTTTATTCATTGTGATAGAATAAAAATATAGCACATTCAAGTGCAAAAAATATAGTGAACAAAATGTGCTTATATCATGAAAATAAAATTGTTATAGATATTAATTCGTGTGAGGAGGATTATTCAGAAAATTAGATTCAGCTCAAATTGCATACATATATATACAATCTGTGCTCCTTTTTACTCAAAATCGAACAACTTTACTAAATTTTAAAATTTCGAGTGTTGTGAATTTTTATTCAATTTTTCGTAAAACTATTAAACATTATTCAAAACGAACCAAACGAAAGTATCAAAGATAAATAGTTTTGTCCTAAATGCCAGTTTGTGGGAAAATGAGGTTAGTTTTGATGCATTAAGTATTTATATAACATTTATGTGAATTAAATAAAATTTGGGTCATTTTGACTAGCATTATTCTTTAACTTTATCATACTCTCATTGTTAGAGAATACTATTTTTCTGAAATAATTTTTTGTAATTCTATTCTTTGAAATTTATATTTTCCGAACTTTTTAAACAATGTCAAAAAATTGTAAAAAATATTACTTACAGGGTACAACGAAACATGAACGATTTGCAACATGACAGAACATTAGATACAAAATGCAGTTAGATTGACAGAAGAAATAATTTCTTACAGCTTAATACATTTTAATTACTAGACAGTTCGTAAGTGAATAATTTTTGAGTTACAATGTAAAACAAGATCATTTTAATAAATATACGCTAGTAAACGCTGCAACAGATATCCATTAATTTGCTACTCTGCCGTTAATGTCTTTCGTCTCACTTAGGTTCACAGGAACAGAAAAATAAAATCTCGATTGTTCATCGCTGTTTGAGTAATATGTGAAGAAGCCTTCTGTCTCTTAAAAGAAATGTCGTGAAGGCCGTTGTCAATTGAAGTTCATAAGCCTAACGCCCACAGAGTGCGAGAACGATGCATATTTCAGTTTCCCAATTGCTACTGATGGCACCTACACAAGAATGAAACGACATTATAGCGCCATTTAATCCCTAATGACCACCATGGTCATGATACTGCTTTTGCTGACTGAGATGGAGAGAAAACTCCTACACGTCTATCGATGAGAGAAGATCTGATCATCATTCTTTCGAAGTTAAAAATGGCTGCTTTATTTGGGTTTTATGGCGCAAGGGCCATATATGACTAAGATGTGCCAAACACAAGAAAACAATAAGGGAGAGGGAGAGTAAAAACATAAGAGAGGGCAGATCATTCGGGTATCTCGGGGTTGTGATGCTCTAACACGCCAAAGACGCGCTCCTGAGAGTTCAAAGTTAGATATATTGATATAATTTGTTGTTGATATAATGGGATGTAGTTGAATTAAGGTAGTATTGGGGCAACACAACGAGATATTGACGACGGTTCGAGGTTAATCTCGTAGGGAAAGATTCGAGGACAACACCTCATAATTTTGAACCACAGTCAGATAAAGATGTCATCACCTGAGCTGGTACCTCACTCTCCAAACTTTCACATCATCTCAATGCACGGACATTTGAGGCCACGACGGATTTAACGTGCATCCACCGCCCCATTCACAATGGTATTTGGTTGGACCGTCTCGAACACTCAGCCATACAATTGCTAACCCGCTACACTTCCAGCCGGGATAGGTATTGAAAGAGTAAATGAGTCATTATATGGCTGCGATAAGACAAGCTGAATACTCAAATTCAACTCGTTTAGCAAAAGTGCTATTCTATTCAGATTTGGCTGAATGTTATTGTACTGCCGTGACTTACTGCAGAAAAAAAGAGAAGTCGACTGGGTATCACACAACAATAAGACTTAAGTCAAACTAAATGGATGCCTAAAATTAAAGCTGCTAATAATAAACAAAAGTTCAAAGATCTCACTAACTTGAGATAGTTCAATTTGATGGAGGTTTTCTTTTTTGAGTCCAATGGGATATGGTTTCTGGTCCTACTAAAGCAGAAATGTAACGAATCTTCATAAAATGTAAATTTAACTTGACTGTAGTGCAGGGCTCGAAATACCCGGGTGCACAGGTGCACTGTGCACCTGAAAATAAAATTGTGCACCTAATTTTTCCCGCAAGTTCAACGTTAAAAAAAAGGTGTGGGGGAGAGAGAAACGTGTTTTGTATTATTTTGATATTTGAACAAAATATTAGTATCGACCTCTTTCGCACTAATGAAGCGAAATTAAAATTCCGAAATACACACTATGCAAAAACAAATCACTGTGCATAACGGGTTTATACAGGCGGAAAGTTTACTTGTGCCACTGCCACCAGAACTTTTCGATGATCGAAACTTTTTCCAGATGGCTCTGTTGAAGCGACTGTAGATACAGGCGGAGAAGGGAGAATTTAGATCACTTGACCACCCGCGAACAATAGGCATCCTCCATTTTTGTAAGCACCTCGTATTTCAAAAATGTGTAAAGTCGTAGGAATTCCTCATAATTATCTGGCCACAAATATTTTTAATTATTTATCTTTAAATTCAGATTTTATCGGCCTAAAAATATAGTGTACTTGTTTATTTTTTATGTGTTTTTTGCCCACCAACGTCTGATGATGACTAAATATTTGTAAGTAATAATTCCGCAGATAAAAAAATTGTTTAAATTTTTTTATTTACTATCTACTACTAACCTCTCTATACATACCCAATTAATAAAGTAGTTTACATTACATTTATGCTCTTACATTACGTTTTTTTAAATGTGCACCTAAAATATAATCTGTGCACCTATATTAAAATATCTATTTCGAGGCCTGCTGTAGTGAGTAACAGACAGGAAAAAGAGGGAAAGAATATCTTCGTAGCCACAAGAGCACCTTATTGGGAAAAGGGAGTCCTTCCGTGCAATACAAGTGGTTTTGGATATCTTCCAATCTTCAAAGACTCTTGTATTGAAAAGGACAGAGTAAAGCAATTAAAAAAAATTATACAGGGGGGTTAAGAAATTTCATACCCAAACTTCTAACTAATGGAAACAATAAATAATTAAACGTCATATCAATAATTCATAACACAAATTTACCAAATAAAATTCATTGCAACATGATCAGCTATTAGCTAACATTTCTCCTTGAAAACAAAAGTGTTTGTCGTATCTAAAAATCTTTCCATTTTATATCAGCGTATATCAGCAGGATATTAATTTCGTGACGACTTCCGTTTCCTCTTTCTCACACTCCCTTTGAACCCTCTCATTTGCATATTGCTCTCAACAATTATTATAAGAACTTCACCCAGGTATTTTTCATTTACATGCTCAGCCCCGTAGACATCGTGAAGATATTTTTTCTGTCCGTGACCATCATCATGCGAGTCCAGATGCCAGCTGTAACGGGGTGTGGCTAATAATTCATCTCACGACTGTAAATTAATTTCTTTAATAAAATTATGTTGTTTAATCTTTAGACTACCGCCGGTACAGCAGTTGTGCTATGATCGCGCAAAAGAAAGAATTAAGACAACGGCCAATACATCGGTTGCACCTTAAAATTTGTAAGAATCGCGCTTGCTATATCTAACGCCGTAGTCAAAAGGTTAAATTTAGCAATGACTTGTTTTTAAGCATAAGAGTATCTGTTCTTTTGTAGAAAAAGTGCCAGTGTCCATTTGGGTAGGCTGACTTAGTTAAAATGTTACATAGAGTTTTATGGGGCAAGGGGATTGATCCCGAACCGTCTCCAAAAGCCCACTGTGTCGCTCCAGTGCGACGTATATTCAACTACCTATCTTAATTACCTTTTTTTAAGACCCTCCCTAGACCCATTCACCGTTAGGTTTAGAGTGTATTAATGGTCCAGGGAGGAGGGGGTAGGCGACCTCCACCACATCATAAAGGAGGCCCAAAGGACCCACGCCGGCCGATCGCTCATTTATTTTTAAAAATAAAAAAAAGGTTACAGTTGTGGTTTGCATATCTTCACAGGAGATTTATAGAAACACGGTATATTCCGGCCTTTTCATGATAAAATTTACAGTAAAAATCACCTTAATTACCTTGAAGTGATTGGTGGACATAAATCAAAATCAGCAAATAGAATTTTGTCCTTTTTCTACCAAAGGTATTATAAATTGTAGCTTTAGTTCCAAAAACTATTTCTATAAATTGCGATTAATTGCACGCATAAAATGAGCACACAAAATAATTTGAGATTATTTCCATTGTATCTAACATAACACCCATGATGCCCTCAACCAACTCTGCGCGACACTGCACAAATTTGTTCAAACTTACCCTTTTAAAAACCTCCATCAAATAAAATCGCAAACAAATAACCACACCAGTACACTTCCAAGTGAATCTCACCTTAGCAAACGCATTTCAACGTTGGGGGACACGCAATTAGACTTGATTCGGAAGTTGCCAAAAATCAAGAAATACGCCCTTATCAAAGAGCCAAAAAAAGGGCCTTGATAGATTGACTTCACCTTCTTTTCTTGATAGATGGAGTGATGGACGGAAATGCGGCGAGCAGACGCGGTGACCTATCGCCTCCCCACCCACAGCACAACTCTTGAGTTTCATTGTGTTAGATCGCCATCAGAATCTGCCAGTTCACTGACAGCGCTCCGGGCTTTGCACTTAACAGCGTGATGTAACAAGATGGATGGCTAACCAGAAGATCGTGACCTCTTCAACTCTTTCTATTTTGCGAGGTATCAACGGGAAAGTTTGACTGCGATGGATGGCACGGGCCCACCTAACTAGCCCCGGTTGGATGGAGGTTTCGACGCATTCACAATCTTTCTTCGTAAAAAAAGGAAACGGCGGAGCAACAATGATACACAAATTGGAACTTCGCTGGTTTCAAAAGTAGTGTCACTCAATGTTGAGGATACTGACGATCCCAGGTGCAGTATTATATTCAGTGTTCTGCAACACAACTCCAAGCAATTGCAATTGTTCTGTACGCATTTTGTCCGAATTTTAAAAACTGCAGTAAAATCAAAAACAGACGTAAAACACAATTATCGGCTAAATATCTGTTACATATTTAAATAAAACACACACATCAAAATTAATTAACTTACTTTATTTAAAACCAAGGCATAATTTCAGAATTTGTATTTCTGTCGATAACTTTTGAAGTTAAATATTTTGTCCTTGATATAGATGTGTTATTTATAAAGTTTTTGTGGTAATTTGGGCGGTGTAGGGAGGTTGTTCCGTAGCTGGAAAAGAAAAAAAAGGTGTGGCAAGGAGAGTGCTTTGCACTGCAGAACATCGTAACTTATGACTGAAAGAAATATTGACCAAAATTTTGATAAAATTAAGTAAAAATTGTTCTGCAAAGACTTTGTTCTGCGACGTACGTCGCAGTTTTAAGCACTTTCTGCTCCCGGGTTGACGAATAAATATCATACATCTTTGGATTTGAACGAAAAAGCAAGTTGGTTGGATTTGGTTTTACAGCACAAGGGACCATATTTGGTTAAGTTGTGTTAATCACAAGGCACAAAGTTTCAGGTAACAGGTCATGCATACACAAAGAAGGTTTTATCGACACATATGAGCTGAATATAATCTCCGTTAGTTACAGGCATTGAACGTGTACCGCCTACAACTCGCAGGTTGCAAAAGTGGGGAAAGGTCACTGGTTGGTAGTTGAATTAACGTCGCATTGGAGCAATATGCTAATTGTGACGATTCGGATTAATCTCTAAGGGAAAGATCCGACAAAAACTCAGAATTTTGAACTACGGTCAGCTGACGTAGGGCAAATTTATTGAGCCTCTCAAAACTGAGGAATTTCATGCAGTGCAGTCTCGTATTTTCCCGTTTGAATTTTGTGCATAAATACTTCTCAATACATTTAAAATAAAGTTTACGATAAAAAGTAGAAATATCTTTATAGCTAATTATGTTTAACATCATCAATTTAGCATGGATGCAATAATTAGATGAATATGGTCAGTGATCAGTTTTAAAAAAGAGGTTGGTCGTTCTATGCTGATTTGTTGCTACGAAGATCAAATTAGACCATGTGAACAGTAGACGATGATGGCTTTTGTTACTCTACATACTGCTAAATGGTAGTCTTATTCTGATCTTATAATTTTTTCGTCAAAACACGGGTCGCCAATAGCCCATTGTGTTGCTCCAGTACGACGTTAATTAAATATCTACCTACCAACTAAACACGTGGGTTAAGAGAATTATTTGGTATGATTTTACGACGCTTAGACCATATTTGGCAACGACAAACACAAGACAGACCATGCCAAGGAATGGACAAACACGAAGTTTTACTAATACGGACTAGTAAAATATACCCAGGGACTAGGTAGGTAGTTAAATTTACGTCGCACTGAAGCAAGCACAGTGGGCTATTGACAAGTGTCAATATCAAGGGGAAAGATCAGAGGATAGCTCATAATTTTGACCAAGACGAACTGGCACCCTACTCTTTAAACTTCCGCACCATGCCAGCTTGAGGACATTTGATACCACGACAGATTTAACGTGCACCATCCCACACGAACACGACGGTCCTTGGATGTATGTATTGTCGAACTCGCAACCCTCCGGATGCACCCAGGGTAGAAGAAAGAACTCTTGCTAAGTCTGAAAAGTATCACTAAAAATTTTCGCAAGAAAGCAGTCTAGATTTTTAATGAAAGATGAAGCCCATTTATTTCCACACGTCACATGAAATTTCAAACTTCCACCATTTATTTTTCTTTTATCCCCGAATATATTAATATACCCATAAAAATTTTAAGCTTGCTCTAATTTGGATAAATTTGACATTTATGAATATTTTAATAAACATGGCAATGATAACTAAAACGTTGGTTATTCAGTTACAACTGACTTGATGGGAAGGTTGCATAGTTATCTAATCACAAATTATTATATGATTAATCTAATCCGCAACTGATAAACACAAAAGGAATTGCATAGCCGCTTTTTAAAATTTTAACTGAAGATGAAATTTTTGCTTTTCATGACATGCAGTGGTTACTTATAGTGTTCATTGTTTTGTTTAGAATGCTTTGTAAGCGGAAATTACTTCATTTTGGATGACAATTTGTCCTTGAGAAGCCTTTCAACCAACTCGATTCAAAAAGCACCAAGGGGTGCCTAAAGCTCATTAAGGTTGAAATTTGTCTTCAAAGGCCTGACCAACTTCCTCATAAAGCACTCCTGCCAGCAAAAGAAATAAAGCATTTTTCGGATCTCATTCCAATTTATTTTTTGGTGAAAACAGCGGGGAAGAAATGAACTGATCGTGCAATTTATGAGCCTGCGACGAACATCTTTCACGAACTTGAGAGATGATGCAAGAGATACGGGATGCAAGAGATCCTTTCTGTCGCGTGAATGAAAGAGGCTGTTCGGTAGCTGGAGGTCTCTCACTATTCCTTCTGTTCGTTAGTGATGTCCATCAGCAGCTTTCTGCACTTCCTATTTTCTGATGTTATCTGGAAGAGGTGCCCTTTCCACGCCCTTTTCATATCGTTCACAATCAACAACATTAGATGAAATTAGATCCTGAAAGATTCATTTCTTGCGGGAAAATGTCATATATCGACCAAGGGACCACCCACTGTTTCTTTTTCTGCCCTTGAACTACATTTGATTTGTGAAAATGTGTAGTTATGCAATCAAAGCCCTACTATGATGTATTTCAGACAGCTGTCTAAGGACCCAGGGAAACGTGAAAAGTACTGTAATGCGCAATTCATATCCTAGATTCAAAAAGTTGTAAATCTATTTATTGTGTTTAATATAGGGTGTCCCAAAATTAGCGCAAGTAATTTTGATTTAAAAAAAACACAGGTTTATAATTAAAAATTGTAATTTTTTTAAAGATTCATAAAGTACACAATATATTGTTATGTATGCAATAGCATATCGGTTAAATGGCCTTCAAGCTTTTTGCTAGCACATACGTGCTCTTTTGTTAAAATTTTCCATGACCGTTTTGCATAAATGTGGCTGAATTTCGTTGATACAGCGCTCAATTTCCTCCTTGAAGGCATGGGTGGTCGTGGGCTTACTAGCACGAGACTTAGACTTTAAAATACCCCAAAGAAAAAAAGTCCAACGGCGTAAAATCGCATGATCTGGGCGGCCAATTCTGTTCACCAAAATGGGAAATTACACGACCAGGAAATTACTCATGCAGTAATTGAACTGTTTCTCGGGCTGTATGGCATGTGGCACCGTCTTGTTGAAACCACATGTCGTCCACATCCATATCTTGCAATTCAGGCACAAAAATTGGATTATCATGTTGCATATTTTGTACGAAAATTGTGAACTGTAGCTGCCAAACCCCCTTCATTATTTTAAAAATATTACTCAAGATTGAAAACCCTTTGTTCTTTCGTGTAGCGGCTCCATTTTTAATAACCCTGAACTGCCAGCTGTCTTTTTTTCGTTGGCTTTATCACACAAATGGGGCAAAATTCAAATCTTGCGTGAATTTTGGAACACCCTATATAATACAGGTGCACAAAAGTTAGATAGATGTAAGTCGGTGGATTTACATCCACTGGAGAAACAAAACGGGTTATAGGCGACTGTTTGGGATCAGCCCTGAAGGGTTTGTTGATTTTCGGGTTTTAGGGCTCAAGAGCCATGTAATGCCCAAAGTGCATCAAACACAAAATAGACAACTTTCAGTAAAAATGTCGTGAACGAGGAAAAGAGGATTAAGGAATAGAATAATACAATGAAAGTAGAAAAAGATCGCATGGGTATCCATAGATCGCGATTCTGATGTTTACTATAAGGATAAAACCTATGGGGCAAAGGATCACCACAGCATCTCGGGTCCGTAACGCTGTACCCGTGAGGGTCATAGGATGGGATCCGAAGTTGAAGAGGTATTGAAAACAATTTTAACATTTGAAAAACAATACGTACTCGGGTTACTTATTTTTTATTATTTCATGGAGTGCTCGTTGTCTAAAATTCTACTAGTGTCCATTATCTAGCTCGAAGCCGGGACTTAGAGAAGGGCCGTTAAATGAGTGGTGTGTTGATTGTAGCACTTGCACGTAGTAGCAAAAGGGGCGACCGAAAGACAGACTCAGTATGCTTCAACTTCAAATATACATGTACACCAATACATTGTTCCATATTATCATGTTAAACTCATTCCTCAGATTGGAATAAGATACTTTTGAATCTGCTTATTTTGTTCTGCTTATTTACAATATAATTTTTTTTAAAGGCAGGATTCTGGGATATATGTAGCTATTAAAAACCCACATGCAGCAAGTTATATCAAAGAAAATCAAAGTTTTGCTACAATATGTTTGAATTCGTTAAGTCTCAAAACAATCGAATAAATTATTTAACGCAATGCTCATTTAACATTACGGAATGTCTGGAAATGGGCGAAAGACGACCGAATACGCCTGCTTGATGAAGAGCGTTCTTTCTAAATATTTTTAGAAGAGTGGTCGGTTTACAAGAGGTCATACCTCAGGAACGTCCTTGGCCCGGAGTCCGGATGTGGGCATGTGTACAGTGGGATTACTTTCATAATACAAGAAAATAATAGCAATGGCTTACAGATGATTCGAACCCAAAGCCAGATGAATGTGCGCTAATCACTCGGCAACCAAGCCTTGAAAAAGCTCCACAAGGATTGTTCTAAACCAGCAGCCAGAAAATAAAAGCAAATCGGCCTACAGTGCAACACACCCGAATTAAATAGTACCAGCCCTAAAGCAATTTTTTTTGTTCTTATTAGTATAGGGTAGCCCCACACTTTCCTTTTCACTCAACCAATATATTCCGTTACATTCTAAATTGGAACGCGTTGATTTCTGGACCGTCACATTCATAGTCAACTTCACGCAATCATTCACTGCTTAACAAGATTGATCACAGTAACAAGATCGCCCAAACATTGAGAGCAACTATTTCATTGTTCCCAGCTACAAATAAACTAGAGAAAGAACACACGGACGACTAAAAAAAGAATGCTACTTTTACTGCACTCACTCTTTATGTGAAACTTCGCTTTTCTTAGATTCGTATGAAGTTTGGTTTTAAGTTGATTTTTCTTATGACTTTATCGTACAACAAAAACTTTCGATTACAACGAAGGAATTTCACAAAGTAGGACAGTCAGACAGACTGTTATCACGACGAGTTAGCACCAGTGAAAAGCGGGTTCAGCTCCTAGTCTCCTTAAGAACATTCTTGGCATTGCTAAGCTTTTAGGGGATGCGTGACCTTGAATATTAACTTATCTAAATCCCGAACACCTTATCTGCTTCTTTTGTCACAGAAACGAGTTGTAGGGCATTGGGAAAGGAACTAAATACTGTGGCAGTTCCATTCGACGGTGTTTCTAGATTTAGACTAAACTTAAAAAAGAGCTATAGAAAGTGAGGAAACTTAAATGTGAAAAGCTAAGTAAAAGTATAATTTGTAAACACCAATTTACTATATTGTCGGCATACAAGCCTATGTGTAGAATTATATTCAGTGTTCTGCAACATAACTCCAGGCAGTTGCAGTTATTCTTCTGGCATATTGTCCTAATTTTGAAAACTGCAGTAAAATCAAAAATAGACGTGAACCAAAATTATCGGCTAAATATGTATGACATATTTATAATAATATTTTGTCATTGGCATAGAAGTAATGCCATTATAAAGTGTTTGTGGTAATTTGGGCAGTATAGGGAGGTTGTTCCGTAGCTGGAAAAGAAAAACGAAGTGTGGCAAGTAGCACGCTTTGTACTGCAGAACATCGTAACTTATGATTGAAAAAAAGTCGGCCCACATTTTGATTAAAATTAAGGAAAAATTGTTCTGCAAAGACTTTTTTCTGTGATGTACGTTGCAGTTTTAAGCACTTTCTGCTCCCGGGCACACGAGTAAAACTCTCGAAGTTTTTACGTTTTGAGTTTTTAGACTAGTAGAGTCATTTTTTTTCTTGAAAGATAGATTTGTTTTCTTAAGAAACTTAGTGAGTAGTCCCCCCCCCCTTTTGTTTCTCAGCACTGTGCTTTTTGAGTGTTTAACTTGTAAGCCGATGATATGACTAAAAATAAAAGGAAAATACATGAAAAATCTGATGGAATGAGTTGATAGCATCTTTTACCTGCACCTTCAAGTACCAATATTTAAATCCTCCTGCCAGGAAACAAATTCAGTGGTCTTGTCATCAAGACATGGCTACATTAGTAATAATTTTTAAATAGCGTAAATAAAACATTACTAGGGGGCTTTCCCCCTGCTCGCTAACGACGCTCGCCAACCCCCGGAGGATTGCTTCGCAATCCTCATTGGTTCGCTGCGCGAACCAATGATTTAGTTGAATGCCTCAATGAAGACACGCTCGCCTCAATGAAGACATGTGTCCTAGCAGAAGGGATTGTTTACAAAATATGTTACCCAAAAAATGTTTTTCAAATCTAAATTTGCTGTATTACAGAAAAAATATATACAGTATCTCTAAAATCAGAATTAAAATGAAAACTTTGTGCAAATTTTGACTCGAAATGTGAGCGTTGCTTTGGAAATTGAATACCCAGCATGTTGTTTATGTGTACATTTTCCCAGCACTCAAACGACCCACACTTTTTCATTGAGTTTGTTGCCGAAAGTTGTAGTGCAAGCGTCTTGTTGAACTATGATTGTTGGCCCTGAAAAGAACCGTTTTTTAAATGGCCCTGAAAAGATCCTCCGCTTTCCTTGATTTCTATTATAAACTAACTGCAACAGCTCATTAAAATTTCCTTTTTTTTTTCAATAAAATTTTATCCGATAACGCTATAAATTCAATTCAAGCGCGCGAGGCTTCGTGAAAAACAAATAATCGTACAATGTTGCCAAAACGCGATAGCTAATAACGTCTTTTTTGCGTGCCACGTAAGAGAATTATATATATAGATGTAAAAGGTAACATGCAAATTATAGACACATTTGTTAATTTTTTTTTATTCAGAGATTAATAAGTAAATAGATTAATAAATAAATTATTTTTCCACTTTTCTCAACCCGCTACATCACATCTTCTCGAGAAAAGAGATACGTCTCAAAATGAGAATTCTCAGTTTTTTAAAAGTGAGAAACAATTTTTTTAAATTTAAAGAAACCACGGAAACAGAAACAGGCAACACATTCTAAAACAAATATGACGGAATTCTACAAATTTCGAATCGAAAAAAAAAAAAATATGCTTTAAAAAATCTATTTAATTTGCTTTTTTATCCTGTAAAATGTTTCGTAGCTGTTCCTTATCCGGAATTGTCCATATCTATTGTAAATACCACTTAAATCCAAACTTTCCAGACACGAGAAAATTCACCTCCATTTCAATCGTGGTTAGTCATGACACCCTCTCGATGCATTAGTTAGTTTAGTCTTTTTTCATTCAGTATGTCTAAGGCTACAAAAACATTTGCTGTTCAAAGATAGCACTAACGTCAGCTCGTGTATTTTATGGCGAAACGAAAAATACGAAATGAAAATATTTCTGATTCTGTTTGCATTATAATTTCTGCATTATAGAGTACTTTAAACACACTTAACCGTCCTAGCATCACTAGATTTTAGAGTAGGGTAGTATAGCTCTTATTACTTCCTCATTTCCAAGTGGAAGCAAACCCCTCCTTACCGATTTCGATTTAACACCCAAAGCAGTATTGCTTTTACTCCACAATACCCATAGTAAATAACCACATTTATTATTTAGAAAGATCCGATTAGTGAAGAATGTCCAAACTGGTCAGTTATGCAGAGGACTGTGTTGTCAAAAAATGTATTTATGCGTCTGAACACCTGAGGTTAACCTGAATAACTCTTCATAAACACAACAGTAATATTTTGTGTGCGAAACATTCAATAATAATCTATATAAATAAGAATGGAGTGTTTGTTTGTACATTCAATATTTTCGACCCATTTCAAGTTTTCTATCCGTTTTGGACCCTTCTGATGACGAATCCGCCTTTTTCTCGTTTGGTGTCTGTCTGTCTGTCTGTCTGTATGTTGTGCCCTATACACGTCCACGCGGTTTAAGATATTTTCATGGAAATTTGCATACAGTGAGTACTTATCTTCATTTAGTGAGTGGAATTGGTTGCGAAAGTCTGTCTGTCCGTCTTTCTGTTCTATGATCGATTTTTTGTTTCTGTGTTTGTGTAGGCATCACATAAATTTTATTCCAGATATTTCATTACAGTGTATTTTATTTTATACACTATCTATTAATATAGTGAATGCAATATTAAAATTTTATTTATTGTTATATTTAGAAGAGTTTCATGCTAAAACACCTGAGTAAGTATACTTCAATCAACCATAATTTGGTAGTTTTGGAAAAATTCGAATGTCTATTGAATATTACGATTACTTCGATTGCTTTACCAGAACTGCTAAAAAAGCAATTATTCTTCAAAAAATTATATTTTTTAATGGAATTTCAGCTCTGATACTTCACGTATTTCGAGTCTTATTTTTGTTCTTTGCGCAATGAAAACGATTTCGGAATATTTGAGACAGACGATATTTTTCAACGAAACGAGAATGAACAAGATCGCGTGAGCAGTGATATTTTCTGTTTCTTTCGCTCTGAATTAATTTCACATTTCTAAATTTTGTGCACTTATAGTTGTAAATTGTGGCAACTGTGCGAGATCAAGAGATAAAAATGAATCACAAATTAATATCTTTAGAACAATTTTTCCGACATCTTTTATTTTGTTCTATTTCACTGTTTTCTGTTTTAAATATTCATTATTTTAATAAATGTGTTTTCCTTCTCATCACACGCAACAGCACCACAAAGTATTAGATTTAAAAATATTAGGTAAGTCAGTATAAATTTTCAGTAAATTTTAAGTGTAGTTATGCCATTATCGAAAGAATAATGCCGTTATTGAAAGAATAATAATGTTTAAAAATCCAAACTAGAACTTTTTCCAACATTAAAAAATTCGTTGTAATAATGACAGGAGAAGATTGCAAAAATTCACAATGTCGCATACCGGAGTCAAGAGTGCCACAAGTAAAAAAATATCGTTTTGTTGACTATGAGTGCGAGAGCACTCGCCGTAAATCTTAATTTTAATTAATTGAGTTGAACATGAAAAGAACTTAAGAAAGGGAATTCCAAATCTTCCTATAAATCGTCTTTTATAGTAGTAACCTTAGTATCACCTTTCGTCATATTGTAGCTTTGTCATACAGCAATTGTGCGATGTATGTGAAATGTATTACATGAATGGATATGCATGTGTAGGATTTGTGTCCAAAGTAAGTTGTAGAAAATATAAAGATGGCGAAAGATGTTAAAATAAATTTTTATTCTACAAAAAACGTAAGTCATTATATATTTTGATTATCTCTTCAATCTAGAGTAAACCAATTCAAACCGAGTAAGGTCGGGTATTTTGCTAGTAATATATAAAGTCGGATTTCCTATGAACAATGAAAATATGAATTAAAATAATTCCTACTCAGGGCTGGACATGCTCTTTTACCTCTAGCAAGTTACCTAAAACTGAAGCTTCCATTCCCAATGTAATCCAAATAAAGATGAATCGTGATTTTAACCACGAGTTGCTTTGTTGCGTTGGGTTTTATGGAGCAAAGGACATATTAAGTAAAGTTGCACATGCACACGCAAAAAAGTTTTGCTGAGATAGTACAACAAAGAGAAATACACCAGGGTTAAGTTACAGGAACTCGCAAGGTGGTTGGTTTTAGGTTTCATGGCTCATGGGCAGTACAATGTCAAATAAAAAAATGTCGTGAAAGGGGGTAATTGGTAATTTTAGTTAACGTCGTCTAGAGCAACACAACGGGCTACTGACGACGGTCCGGGATCAGTCCCTTAAGGTCGTGAAAGGGGGAAAAGGGTTGGGAAATAGAGTATGGACGATGAAAGCAAGAAGCATAGTTGGGTATCTCTCAAGCACGAGCCCCGAGTGTACTCAAGACGCCCCATTGGAAAAGAAATTATCCCTAGAGCACCTCGTGGCCGTGAAGCACCTAATGGCAATGCGTCCTTGCACTCGTGCAAGGAAAGTGACCCATATACTGGACAAACCGCGTATGGTTTCACTTTCCCAAAAAAACAATCCATCGACACTCCCTCCTGAAAGTAAGACACGGAAGCTACTTCCTTCGCATCGCGATTCGAACCAGCCTCGCTAATGAGATTCTTGAAAAGCGAAACTAAGAATCAAATCCAGTAACCCAAGACCCGTCCTTTTTAAATCTTTTCCTCCTAATTAACCTTCCTCTTTCGCGCGGGGGCACAAACCGCTGACAATGAACCGATCCGACAAAACCGCTGCTCGAGATTCGCAACCCATTTTTTTTTGGTTGCACACCTCGCTCCCCGCATGCATAATAGCGGAGGGGTCATTTGCATTCGAAGGTGCTGGATAGGAATGCAACCGACCTTGGCATCTTTCACTCTCCCCTCCCTCCGGAGCGTGAGAGAACGGGCGAGAGCCGCATCAACAACCGCATCTGTTTTCCCTCTTGTCTGTGGCAGCGCGAGAAAGAAGACGCATGTCACTTCGCACCTCCTTTGTGTGTCACACGAGCGTGGACCCAAGCGCCTTCTGCCACGACAACAAAAATAAACCGAACATTTTTCTCCTCGCGAAGATAGCGCTGCGGTGAGTCACGGCAACTGGGTTGGAATCGGACATCTTTAGCAGAAGGAAACGCAGATCTCTGCCAGTGGCAAGATAAGTTGATGCCGCCCCGAGTCCGAAAGCCAGCTTGTGTGTTTCAAAATATTGCTTTGGCATTTTATGCAGCAAGATCCATACTTGGCCATGCTGCGCCAGCCACAAGACATGCGCTATCAAGTAATAAGACACACACAATGAAAGTTTAACTAACACAGGAGAGAGCAAGACACCCAGGAAGGTAATTGGTAATTTTTAAACAAACGCCTTGTTATATACCTCAAATAGCAATCCAGTTTTATAGAAGCTTTAAAAATTTATCACAAAGCCTTCCTATAGGGGTGGTCCGTATGCAATACTAGACGAAAACTAAGTTTCAGGTGTTGAACTTGTCATCTGATCATGGTTAAAAATTACGAGGTTTTGACATCGCATCTCTCACTTTGGGATTGATCACTGATCGTTGACAATAGCCTACTGTTTTGCACCAGGGCGACGCTAATACTACTTACCTCATTCACTTGATAATTTGGCAATTTTTAATTAACGTCGTACTAGATAAACATAACGGGCTATTGACGACGATCCGGGATCAATCCTCAATGGGAAAGGTCCGAGGACAACACCACGAATCACGGTCTGATTGCGAGTCCAACACCTGAACTGGCACCCCCACTCCTCCAAACTTCCACACCAACCCAACGTGAGGACTTTCGGCTACGAGAGATTTAAGGTACACCAGCCGCATCTACATCTTACGCTTACATTCATCCATCCACTGACCCGGATTCTAACCAGGAACCTTCCGATCTAGAGGCTAACACCTTAACCACAAGATTGGTTGGTCAGCACACCCAGGGAGGAATGCACTTGACAGGAATCGAACATGCGCTGGCTACAACCTGCAGGTTGCTATCGGAGTGGTTATACCCACTTAGCTAAGACGTTCACTAAAATAAGGATAGATTATACAATTTCGTGGAGGAGATATATTAATGAAATTCACTTAAGCAGAAAATATCTGTCTGAAACGTCACATTGGGTTGGTGTGGAAGTTTGGAGAGTGGGGTGACAGTTCAGGTGTTGCCTCGTCATCTTACCGTGTTTCAAAATTACGTGGTATTGTCCTTGAATCTTTCCTTAAGGGGATTGATCCCGAACCGTCGTCAATAGCCCGTTGTGTTGCTCTAGTATATTTACTAAAAATTACCTTACCTGTCTGAAACAGAAAAAAAAACTATCGTACGTTGAAGCTCTAACATCAAGACATTTTCAGATTATTCTGTCCGGAAAGAATTGGGGAGTAGAATAATGGTATGAAAGTAAAATATTGCTAGGATATCCGTGGTACGGGATACCCATGTTATACTACAGACAGTGAACTCCAAAGTAAAAGAAAAGATCGATAGAGTGCCTAGGATCCTGGCGCAGTCAGTACACACCCAAAAGATGTGCCCCCGAGGAACTGACTTTCTAGTTCAATGCACCTATTTTCAATTCCAATAAAGCCATCGAAAGATTTAATACGGAACATTACGCTTATTGAAGATCAATCAACACAATAACGTCGAAAGCACGAAACGTCGACGAAGCAACGGAACTGCTGAGGTTGATTGGGTTAGGTTTATGGCTCCAGGACCGCATTTGACAAGTCTGCGACAAACAAAACTGGCAACATCAAGGATATGGATATACACACACATAAAGTAAAGTTTTACTGACAGAGAACACAATCAAGTAGGAATCGAACCTGCGCTGTCTACAACTCGTAGGTTACCATCAAAGTGAGTAAACCACACTGAGCACACCACCGAATCTGCCAAGGAAATAAAGACGACCCAGTTAGTTTGTTTGAAGCAGCAAAAACTCTTGGGAGAAGCCGGATAGTAGAGATAGCTAATAATTCACACATCAATAATCGATTGGGATCAATTATTTCCCTTTTAAGTAAATAATTTTCACATGACTTCTAATCACAGATAAAGTATGTTAGCTAAAACTACACACAACTTTAAAAATAGCTTGACACGAGTCAATTTTGACCAAATGTGAAGTTATAACAAAAATCAAAGGGGCATAATGAATCCGACAAAAAACAAGCAGTATTTTAACAATTCTATGTGAATTCGGAGAAGTTACACAAAAGTTTTAGATCTTTCCAAGATAAATGCATGATTTTAATAAATAAGTCTGAAATTCCGCTCAGTTAGACACTGTCAAACGGGGTCATTTCCCGTGTCGTCTCTTAGTTAATCCTTTGCTGGTTTCATCCCTGCAATAGATTCTGTGGAAGTCGTAGTCTCTAATAATATGTTAGCACTTGGAAGATCCACCGTGCTAAAAAATATTTCCACGGAAATAAATTAATTGGTTAGACATTATTTTACATAAATGTATTTTGCACAAAAAAGTATCTAATTTTTGTTGAGATAAAGGTGAGATTGGGACTCCCATATGTCTCACCACTAACGTGATGTACTCCTGGACATTAAAATATCAAATGCGAGAGGCTATTTCTTTATGAGCCACATAAGTCTAGACTCCATTAATTTCAAGGTGGTTGGATAGATTTCTGGTACAAGGACCCTATTTGATTAATCTAAGCCAAACGCAAGACAGAATACGTCTAGTAATGGAAATACACACACGAGGAAGGTGGTAAGTACATCCAGGGTAAGTTATTCAAGGATGTAAGACACCAGACGACCTACCGGCCATGAACTGGTTATACAAAATAATGAGTAAAATAAAATGTTCATTTATCAATCGTACGAAAAATTTATTTTTACCAACTTTTTAAAGCTTTATTTTAAAAATACTGCAGTCTTTAAACAAGTAAACTATCAGTACAATCAAAGTAGCATTGGGGATTTAGGGACAGGAATTTGCGCTCCAGTCAATTACAGAATTTCGTGTTACATTTTATGTTTATTGCCCTGCTGTTCAAGTCTACTCTTTAGCCAAAGCAGTGGTTTTATCGACGAAGAATGCAGACATCTTGAAATATCAGGACATTTAGACTGGGCTTATTTACAAAGGAGGGGGATTTATGTCACTACCCCTCCATTTGTGGATATTTCTGGTCACTGCTATCTATCACTGCTGCAGTGAGTCAGGACAGCGGAAGAGGAATCGGACATCTTTTCCAGACGAAAACGCTGCTATTTCGTCAGTCTCGGGTGTAATCTGTTCTTGGAAAACATCTCTTCTGTAAAGAGGAGTGAATTCCGATTCTCCACCTGAGAGCGAACAAAAGGGGACGTACGCTTATCGTGCGATACGGTAGCTCCCTAAAGACGCTTGACGGCAAGAGTTTTTACGGTTGTCACGAAAAATAAGAGATCACGAAAGGAATGCTAACAATGACTGCTTCCTCTTGGGTGGTAAATTCTTCTTTGAGTACTTGTTATCCGAAAATCTGAAGTATTTCCGGATTTCAGGGATAGTTTTGGACTTGCAAAACTGCAACAATGATATCATAGGATGTGGAATATGACTCTAAATACTTTAAGACGGTGACTGAAGCAACAATTTTGACATTTTAGTTAGAGACACTAAGCCAATGAACGGGATGTTTTCCACACACCTATTCATCTATATGGCTGTGGATGAGACAAAAACAATTTTTTCTGTAAATAAAGTGATTTTATAAAAATAAAATTCGTTTATGTTCGCTCTCTCTCTAGGAGTGTTTTACTTATGACACTTTCTGGTGGCATTTATCCATAGAAGATAAGATTATGTTGCAACAATTCATGACCAAATTTAAAAAGGATTACTAAAATGAACACTTTATTTAAAAAATTAAGAATGTAATTTAAACAAACCAAATTCTGGTTTCAAATTAATGTTATAAGGTGCGCAGAACTACAAAATTTACCGAAGTTACTGAAAATGACAAGTTTTTATACGTATAAGTGCGCATCTCAAAACTGAAAAATAAGTTAAATATGTACTGGTTATTTATGTAAAGCTTACAAAAGTATCATTCTATAAAACTAAGAATGATTCATATTTCTCTAAGGCACATGCCAATCGTTTCATGAATAAATTTCCACCTTTCTTATTTTTACTATGTTTTTCTTCAGTGTGTGTAAAAACGTTATAAGGAGCGCGCTGATTTAAAATATTAACATTTGCTTACCTTACACTATCGACATGATTATGAAATATAAATAAATCTGAATAAGGAATTTATTGTTAAGCTGGTGTTTCATATAACTGTCTAAATTATGGACGATTTCGAAATTTTTTGGATTCAGCTAATCATTTATTGGAAACTCATTTTTTTTAATTGCTAAAACATTAAACTCATTCTTTTCAAAAAAATTATCACCTCTTCTTCATAAAGTCATATAAAATACTGGTTACTGCCTTTGTTATTGCTTACAATTCATACAAATTATCGAAATAAATCTAAAAATTAAATTTAATTTATGCAGCTCCAAGATAAATTTCCAAGAAAAGAAGTGTGGAAACCAAAAAGGGTTCAACAACAAAATATTTTTCGGATCCCACACAATTCCCAAGTTTTCCCTCACTTCAATCTTAAATCTACCCTTCATGTTCCAAAAAAGGTAATCCAAAGCGAGGCTGAGGTAGCTTTGAGATAAAAGCAGATAACTCAACCCTTAAATACGTTTTCAGTGGTCTATTGAGGCGGGGATTCAAAAAGAGCCGCACTCTACCAGTTAGGGATTCTTTTCATCTGCAAGACCACCGTGCCTGGCATTCTTCTCGGACAAAAGTGTGAGGTTCCATCTCCCCCACCTTCTTTACCCTTTTCCGTTCGAAAATCCTGTCTCGATTGAGAGTTGGAGGAGTGGAATGTTTACCCTACACTCGTTCAACGCTCCTCTGATCATCAACTATGGTTGCTTTGCAAACAAGGTCAGGGAGGATGCAATATTCACTGAAGAGATGTTTGAATCCTTCTGCGGCTTGACCGTTTCCGGCAGTGGAACTTTTATAACTTTATAAGCCGAGTTCAATATTCTCCTTTTGAACAAAACCTAAGTTTTGTTTTGGAGTTTCAATTTGTGATAGATTAAAATAATCTAAGTTGATAAGACTAAACATTGTACTTTTGATCTTTCATACCCCTTAGCAAAACACACAGAAAAATAACGTGTGAACTGAGAGAAGTTAACCTTCCAAAAATATAGTCATCCTAAAATGTCGCAAATGTAGACGCAGCAGTTGAAACGCTTTTAATTAAAGTTGAAATAATTGTAAGATTATTATTTCATTTTAAAATGGCGACTTTATATTTCTTTTTCTTTCTATTTGACAGCTTCTTTAAGGGTAGAGAACTCCCCCAGGTGCAAAGAAGACCACTACAGATATGGCGATTTTCCAGTTATAAACGTTCCATGATCTCGCCAATGAGTTTCGATAGTTTAATGCTGGAGCCAAATATAGTGGATACGCCATCGAATAAAAAATGCAAACAGTAAAAAATAAACCAGATTGTAGAGCACAGAAACCTTTCACATTCACTGGGGCCCTAGAAGACTCGGTAATTGTACCGCGATTGAGTTTTTATAAGGTACAAAGGCCAGATATGGTCAAGCAATGCTTATGCTTATGCTTATGTTTTCTTATTATTATACTACTATAATCAAAAGGTACCCGTAATGCTGTTGTAAAACAAAAGGTATCAGTTTATTGGTCAAAATTTATTACACCCCACTCTTCTCCGACCTCATTCCGATTACTCCTCCGACTTCAATGTACTTATGCCTAAGTTTTTTCCAATCCCAAATCCTCAAAGTCGTTTTTGTAAAACCCCTACAGGGTTCGTATCGAATTATTTTTAATGTATCAATGGATTCACAAAGGTGACCACGAAGAGGTTTCCACGAGATTCACCCGTGGAAATAAGAAAAGTCCACACGGTGCCATATCAAGTGAATACGGAGCTTGTGGAGTCGTATTTGTTGAATGCTTTGTCTAAAAAATCACGTATAATAATGGCATTGTAAGAAGACGCTTTATCGGGATGCAAAATCCATGAGTTATCTCCCCATAATTCAGGTCGTTTTCGACTTGTCGTTTCGACGAATGATATAGGATCTTGTTCACTAATGTCTCTTATTGTTAAACGACAGTCAGTAAGCGCCAATTCACTAACCTGATTGACATGTTGCTTATTAATCGACGTGGATGGTCTACCAGATCGCGAATCGTCTACAACGGATTCTCTACCTTCTTTAAACTTTTTATACCCATCAAATATTGTTGTTTTTTATTAAACAGTCGTCTGTAAAAGTTTTTGCAACATTTAAAATGTGTTTGTAGCAGAAATTCTACTGCGGAAATAAAATTTAATTTATGTTCTTTGCTCAATTACATTTGACATTTTGGAAAATCAACAAAGTGAAAATTATTCTCTTATTAAAATTATTAAATAAATTAATAAAATTATTGTAAAAAATTATTTACAGACGGTATAGTTAAATAAATCCCTGATTGTTGCCACATGTTAAGACAGGTCGTAAACATATATGATTTATATATATATATATATATATATATATATATATATTAATATTTTTTTAAGGAAGCATTCCGGATACATTTGGATCACAGTAGTACGTTTGTTTGGCTGGGTTGGGTAGGATTTTATTATTCAACTAGGGGGCCTGCCCCCTGCTCGCTAACGCTCGCCAACCCCCGGAGGATTGCTTCGCAATCCTCATTGGTTCGCTGCGCGAACCTATGCTCGCTTCGCTCGCCTCAATGAAGACATGTGTCCTAGCAGAAAGAATTGTTTACAAAATATGTTACCAAAAAAATGTTTTTCAAATCTAAATTTGCTGAATAACAGAAAAAATATATACAGTATCTCTAAAATCAGAATTCAAATGAAAACTGCGCAAATTTTGACTCGAAATGTGAGCGTTGCTTTGGAAATTGAATACCCAGCATGTTGTTTGTGTGTACATTTTCCCAACACTCAAACGACCCACACTTTTTCATTGAGTTTGTTGCCGAAAGTTGTTGTGCAAGCGTCTTGTTGAACTATAATTGTTGGCCCTGAAAAGGACCGTTTTTTAAATGGCCCTGAAAAGATCCTCCGCTTTTTTTTATTTCTATTATAAACTAACTGCAACAGCTCATTAAAATTTCCTTTTTTTTTCAATAAAATTTCATCCGATAACGCTATAAATTCAATCGATGCGCGAGACTTCGCGATAAACAAACAATCGTACAGTGTTGCCAAAACGCGATTACAAATAACGTATTTTTCGTGAGCCACGTAAGAGAATTATATATATAGATGGCCGTATTTGGTCAGACATCATCAAATAATAGAGAAATTCACAAAGAAAGTACGGATAAATACACCAAGGGAGAATAGAAAATTTGATATTTTACTCCCAAGTTGCAAGCACAGCGGGTGAATCCAGAGCCACGACGTCTCCGTTTATTATACGGAAATTTTTACTGCTACCGAAAAAAAGTAGACTCAGGGCAGTTACAGGAATTGAACCTGCTCCGTCTACAGATCGAGGACTGCTAGAGCAATGGGCAAACCCACTGAGACATAGTACAAGAACCCTTGTACTATGGTACCAGGTCACGAGTATCTGCGACTCTCCAATGCTAGTTTAGTTTACAAGTCTTTCTTTTATATTCTTAAATCCATCATTTCAAGAGAAGAAGTTTTACATCGATTATACGGGTTTCTCGCGTTTATATGGGGCACTTAACATCCGTAGCAGATTGTAAAAACCTAACGGGAGACGGCGAAAAGAATCACGGATACATCCGTCGGAAGGTCAAGGGTTCCATAAACGGAAATTTAATTTAACTCTTAAGTTTTACGCTCGGAGCTAACAGAGACGGTTTCAAAAGAGAAAGGACCATAAATCCCTCAAACTTGATAACGCACTGAATGCTCCTTTGATGAGGAAATAGGAGAAGCGACCCTTAAAAGGTTTATAATCGGTGACAAGCCGTCTGAGAAGCTTGTTTGGAAAGCCACGTGTTAAAGGAAGATCCTCGCGCCATGTGTCCAGTAAATTGGGGCCGAAGGTTGCAATTGGAATTGAAATCACGTACGCGCATCTCCGAAAGTTGCATCGCCGGGAAGCTAAGTGAATCCGAAAATTTCAGGGATTTCGATACCCTTATCTTAAACTAGCCACTGCATGGCCAGCACGGGGTTGCCTGTGACAGTTCTTTTCGTGGGGTCAGATGTGACCAATGCTCGCTAACCCCCGGTGATTGCTACGAATTCCCATTTATATTTATTTTATTTGCTTCGCAAACCAAATGGGAATTCGTAGTCTATTGGATAACAGCCATCATGGCGTTGCCCGTTGGTTTGCGAATTCGTAGCCTATTGGAATAAATTCCATGCGAATTCTAATTTGGTTTGTTTCGCAAACCAAATTATAAATATTATGAACTATGGTTGGCTTCGCAAATTGGATAACAGCCATAACGGAGTAGCTCGTGGTGTTGGTTTGCTTCGCTTCGCAAACCAAATAGGAATTCGGCGCGATGTCACAATCTCTTGCGAAAATATAAATATTTAATTGAAAAACCATTTATTAAAAGACAATCCAACGTATACGGTATCTATCTGGTAGCAAATTTTCTACAGATTTGAATTCCGTTGAAATTTTTATTCTTTCTTTTACGATCCTAATTTTACAAAAAAGAACTAAACAATGCCAGCCAAGATGTTTATTTATTTTTTATTTTTTGCTTTCTTTTGCTGAAATTGTAAGAGGGCAGTAAATGTAATCTATTTACTTTTTGAACGCAAAAGTTGACACGACGTCACAATCTCTTGCGAAAATTTTAAAAAGACATTAAATTAAAAAAAAATTACTTGTTTAAAGAAAATCATACTTTTAGGTATCGAACTCTTGTGAAATTTTTCGTAAATTTCAAATCCGTTATTAACTTTAGTTCAAAGTTTATTTGTTTTTTATCGTCTGCTGGAAAATCATTCTTCGGCGCAAAATGAAAACGAAAAAAAATAATTTTAGAATCTGATCTTCTATGCTATTGCATTCAATAATAAATAATTTTAATAAATTAATTTTTAAATGTTATCTTCAATTACGTAAATGATCCGAATATAAAATTTATCGAAGTTATATCGAATTTTAAAATTCGCCGCGATCCAAAAATTGCAAAAAAATTGGACTACATGTGGGCCAAATCTCATTGCTGTAATTGCTATAGAACCGTCAGGATTTTGCAGGAAGAAACAGACAAACAAACACTTCCTTTTATAATATTAGACACTCGTTTTTTCGAGCCCCATGGAGGCGGAAAGTTTGTAAAGTATCTACTGGAATTAATAAAATTATTAGAAAACTTTTCAATGTTCATTTGCATAACAAAGTTTTACAAAGCATTTATTGGATATGCTTTGGTTGGTTGGTTGGTTTGGGTTTTATGGCGCAAGGTCCAATAGCGGGCAAGCTGCGCCAAGCACAAGATCAAGTAGTACCAAATAAAATATGTTAAAAATAGACGTATTAACATATAAAATAGAAAAAAAGTTTAATGATAAGAAGAATAAAATGTTTCAATTTGATCTTAAAATAAGTGAAGCGATGCACTTAAAAATGAGGGATAAAAATTCCACACAGAATAGGGCTTAAAATTTAAAAAAATACTTGAGTGATCAATAAAATGTGGACAGGGTTTTCACCATGTCCACAGGAAAAGCTTAAAAAGTATGATTTGATACATGTTTAAAATGCGATAGCTATATACATGTTAAAAATTCAGAATCGTGTAAAAAAGGGAAAAGTTCCGAGTGGGGAGGATTACCCAATAAGACGGACAAATTAGGCGATTGAGTTTTAAAATGACGAGTGTATAAATGCCACAGACCTGGACAGCAAGTGAGAAAGTGGGCTATCTTCAACGAATCATTACAATACGGGCAAAAAGGATAGCTTTCTCCAGCCAGTAAGTATCGATGGGTAATCCTCGTATGCCCAATACGAAGTCTTGTTAAAATAACGTCAAGACGACGCGGATACAAAGAGGAGCGGAGTGAAATGGTCGGTTGTATTTTATAAAGTTTATTTTCACTCTGCAGTTCCCAGTCTCTCTGCCAATCGTTCCATATGATGTCGCGTATAGTTAGTCGGACATCATCATATGGAATTCGCGGACTCAAAAAGGTTGTCGCATTTTTGGCAGCAGTGTCAGCAAGCTCATTGCCGGAAACTCCAACGTGACCTGGTATCCAACAGAAAGAGATACGATAGCCACGTCGAATAAGATGATGATGGAATTTTAAAGCGGCTATAGCTAACGGGTGTTGTGGGTGATCAACTGACAAACAATCCAAAATACTTTTAGAGTCCGTGTAAATGATAAAATTTTCTACCTTCATGTGAGAAATGTGTTTTAAAGCTTCGTGTAAACCATAAAATTCGGCTGTGAAAATGGAGACCACACAGGGTAAAGCGAAACTTACAGTGGTTGATCCACACACAAAGGCACAGCCAACATGTTGTGTGGATTTCGATCCATCAGTAAAAACCGCTGTATAGTCTCTGTATATGTGGCGATGTGGATATGCTTTGTAAAACTATGCAAAGCATTTATTTGAAAACTAAGAGAATGGATTTTAAAAGTTTTTTTAATTATTTGATGATTTAATTGAATAAAAAAGCAGCATTTTATGTTTTCTATTCAGGGACTTTTTGAAAGGTATGGTTTTCTACAAATATATTTCACTTTTTTAATTTAATGTTTACGTTATTTTATTTTTAGAATTATAAGCAAGCATGTTTTAAATATTACTTCCCAAGAAGTTATGTAGTTTAAAAGTTCAAGAGGCACAAAACATAAAATAATTTGTTACTCAAAACTAAAGTAATGGGAAGAGTACTTTGGAGATATTGTCATGTTTATGTTAAAGGGAATTAAATAGTGATCGTTGTGATGTGAAATTATCTACTTTGCACATCAAACATAAGAAACAGGAATTGCAAATATTTTGAGATGAGTTGCCTGCATCAATCAACACAAAAAATAAACATAATCTTCTCAACTACAACCCAAAAATTACATCTAGACAGAATCATTAATATCATGTTCTGCATTGTTATTCATGATAAATATAATACCAGTAGCATTTGACTGAAATTAAATTCGTCATAATTCACAAAAAGATTATAAAATTACCGTTAATGTGCAATGCTCTACTTTATTCTTTTTAAAATGTAAAGCTTTGAATTAATTCATTTTTAATAAGTGAATCATTTTATTCCTTTGGGAGAAAGTTGATATGTGTTTTAGAGCGCAAGGTATAAAAATCGAAAAGTTACATAGTGGAATGATATTTCGCATGCAATGAATCTTGTCAAAAATATCGTTGACTTGGACAAATCAATGTGGATGTAATGACAACGAAACGATTTAATTTCTGGTCCACTTGAAACAATGTATAAAATTAAGGAAAGAAAAAAAAATTCCCGCCTAGAAAAGGCCGTTATGTTTGTGAAAACGCAACGAAAACTGTGTTCAATTTTGCTCTACCACAGAAATTCAAAATGGATTCTACCTTTTTTTTTTAAGTTTTATTCGCAAAACTATTTCTGCATTGATTAAAACTCGATATTTGTATTAGTTCATTGATGAATTTTATTAATTACGCAATTGTAGGAAAGATAAACTTTTTCTTTTACGATATGAACTTTGTCTTTTCCTACATAATTCTTGAAAAATTCCATTGTTTCAACAGTGGATTTACTTTCTTTTTAATGGTGATAACAGTTAAAAACTAAGATACATTCCTGTACTAACGCAATTCGCATTTCATTTAACTTGTCATTGAGATGGCCACACTTCAAAAACAATTTGAAACATTATATGCCGATATGTCTAGAAAAAAACAGTGGTACTTTATTAAGTCACTTCTAGTTTGAATAGGATGAATCAGAAATTTGAGGTTTCCCGCAGCTTTGAAGTACTCTTATTCCAATAACGAAATGTGAAAACATTACCCGACAGGAGAAAAAGGCTCTTTCAATTAACAAAAGCCTATTCAGATTTGAGCGCTATAAACCATAAACAGTCACTTCTATTAATCATGCAATGAGCAAATCCGGATTTGAGGCCGATAGCAGATGTTAAAAGACAACGAATAAAAATATAGCCACGTGCGAAAAATTCTTTTTAAAACAGCACTTAAGAATATAAGTGCAATTCCTATTTGATGCGAGACAAAATATCACTTGCTTTTATGCAATTCGAGAAGGAGAAAAATAAAATATCTGAGCGTACATTTGGTACTTGTAATGATTTTACACAATTTGAATTATGAACATGATTCTCATCGCTCACTCTTCCTTGAAAATAGATCACTCAAAAATGTTCTTACAAATTACTAAACATGAAAGAAAGCTGAAAAATTCTCAAGAATCTGAATTTTTTCATGTTCCGGTCGGATGGTTGGGTTGAATAATGCAAGAGCCAAATTTGGATATCCACACAAGGAAACTTTTACTGGCGCATTTTGTCAAACATCTCAATACGTAAAACAATTATATTCTGCTACAATCAAGGAACAAACATATGTATATAAGCATGCCGTTAGCTTAGAATAGAAACTCATTAACTGACATTTCGCAAAGTCTAAATGTTTATGTTTTCGCAATAAAAAAAAGCATTATCATATTCATTTTAAAAGACTATCAAAACGCTTACCATTTTATTTTTGACCTGAAAACTAAGTCTATAAATAGCGACACAGAAAATTTTATTTTTCTTAGTTAATGAGTTTCTGCTCTAAGCCGATATTACAGCAATGAAATACATTTTCTGTACATTCTGAGAAAAGATAGAAATTCTATATTTGTGAGGAAAGATTTCGTCCATCACCGTTTACCTTCTAAGGGGTTCCCACTCAAAATTCGAACTTTAAGCCTCCAGTCTTCCCTGCAAGACTTCTTTTCAGTTATCCTTTTTTACCAATAGAATCTTTCCAAAAAAACAACAGAATCTTTCCAAGGAAAGGAGAAATAGAATAATTCAAAAAAAATTCTATTCTTAGAAGAAAAAAAATGGAGTTTTTTCTGAAGATTGAAAAAATCCATGGATTCTGTAGAAGCGGGTTGTGCGACAAAAGCAACACAACACTACACTACGTACTCGGAAATATTGAGTTGCTGAGAGGTTTAAGCAATTTCATTGTTGCATCTAGTTAAATCCAGTTTCCATTAATTTTATCGCCAATCTAATCACGACGCAATCAACACCCTTTTGCTTCCCTTGAGGTTGAGAAGTTAATTACAACTCTTTTCTAAGGTTACTAAATTGAGAACACCAGCCTTGACCCAAACTCGTTTACACTTTCCACTCATTCGTTAAATATGTACTCTATCAGTACAGAATTGCTTAGTAAAAGAAAAATTAACCCTATGGAAGTAGCGATATTTCCGAGTAGTGTTGTATTGCCTTTACCACACAACTCACTTAATGTCTAAATAACCACATCTATTAATTGCAAGAATCTGGATATTATTAACCTTTAGGAATATCTATTTTTTATTTTCCTTGGAATAGAATCTTTTGCAAAGATTCTACTGTTTTATTCCTAGGAATAGATCCATTTGGAAATATTATATTTCAGTTTTTAGAATATAATCCTTTGGATTGATTTCTATTGGGTTGAGGTCAAAATTTGTTGTTGTGCAGAGAAGACTGCAGGTTGCAGTGTGGTGCGTGTCTTTTCAGACGGTTAAAGGAGGATTCAAGATTGTTGAGTTGATTTGAGGTTCATGGTTACGACAGTTGTCGACCTTCCCCTCTATAGTTCAGGTTTTTTATTTTGTTTATTGGTTGTCAGAAGAGTGGAGTTGTTGTGACTATAAGATTTGTATGTAGGAGATTTGTCACTATCCTACATTGGCGGCAGTTCTGCGGATACCGTACGAATTTGTTAGAGATTAGAAATCGGACTAATACGTGTGGCTTAACCCTTCTTTGCATAATGGTGGAAATTTCCATCATAACATTGAATGCCCAAAAATTATATAAAAGAACAAGTTCACTTTAAGTTGATCGTGTCTGGATACCTTTTTAATGTCCATTGTATAAAAAAAAACATAGCTGTCAAAAATAGGCAAGTGTCGCTATCAGTGAAACGAGCTTGAAGTTGTCATTCCGCTGTTTGTTGTAGTTGCAATAAACGTATGATTTCGTTTTTACTTTTGTTTTATTATATTTGAGTTTCTATTGCTCAAAAAGTGAAAATGAAAGGAAGAAAGGTTTGTAACATGTGTGTCTGTTATTTTTAGAGCAATTTCTGAAAAAGTTTGCGTTTAATTTAAAAAATACCACATGATACCATCATATTGTTTTTTGCTAAATTTATACTATAAATATATACTAAAATTTTTTTAATTTTTTTTTCTTTAATTTTGAACATGAACTGTATCACCTTGATTTATTTCACCAATAAAGAAAAAAATCATGCAAAGAAGGGTTAAAGAAGGAACTTCTGACATTACCACATGTAAACAAAAGTACCAAACATATTCATAAGAGTAAAATTTAAAATTAAATCGGTACCTTCTTGAAATATCTGTAAGGTCAATTTTTTGTAGTAAGATACCAAACTTCAAAACAACGACTAATAGAGAAAAAAAAAATATCGCCAATAGCCATTTCGGTGGAGTGTATAAGACGACAACTAACAAGACAGCTAGTTTTGGGTTTTATGGAGCAAGGGATAAATTTGGCCAAGCTGCGCCAAACAATGTCAAGTAAATGAACATTCATATAAGGAAAGGATTACTAACACAGAGGAGAGAAATACATCTACGGAGTAATCAAACCTGAGATGTATAAAACTCGCAGATTATAAGTGCAATGACCAAATCCACGGTGGAACAGCAATCTCCTCAAGACAGAATTGATCACTTCTGTCCTGATGATGGTGAATGTCTTTCTCCAACAAAATGACCAATGACGATATTTTATAAGTTTTAAATCTTCATTAGTCGTTTTGAAGTTCTGACTTTTTTTTACTGCCAATTTGTCTAAGATTTCCATCTATTTATCTATTTTTATTCACCTAATCAAAAGAACGCGTTAAATTGATCGATTAACACCAGAGTGATTAAATAGATACCGCCGCTAGGTGTCGAGCAGTGTGCGTCGCATTTTCGGAGCTCCCGCGAAATTCAAGTTATTTTTGCGTTATTCTTCATTTATTTAGTACTAAGCAGTGTTGTATTACTTCTATTTCTATTAGTTCAAACATTTCTAACTGTTTTTAAAGTGTTTTTATAGTCCTTGTACTTAGTTTTTGACTTGTCAAGTAGTCCTAAGTCAAGTCTCGTTAGGCCTAATTCACGCATATCTCGTTAGGCCTAATTCACGTATGTCTCGTTGGGCCTAAATATTTTGTCATGTTTGTTTATAGTTGACTAATATAAGGTTATAGGATATTTAATTCCAGCTTTTTCTGTATATTTGTTTCAGTGCAGTGCTTTTTCTGTGTATCTGACTTAGTGTTTTTTCTGTATGTTTGATTTTGTTTAGTGCTTTTTTTGTGCATTGATTGTTACTTTGGATTAGAATGGGTTTAGTTAGAATGTTCAAGGAGATGAGGACAGAGGGAGCCAGTGGGGAGTTCTATGTGGAATGTGACTTGTGTGGGAATATGGTTGAGGCAGGAAAGGGTGGTGTGAGTGGGGTTAAAATTTCAGAGAAGGTTGTATTTACATGCAAGAGTTGCTTAGAGGTGGGTGATTTGAGGAAGGAGCTGGAGGTTTTGAAGGTGAGGTCTGCAGAGGGAGTGGAAAAGGGTGTTCAATGTGAAGACTTGGGACACATAGATCAGGGGGATGAGGTTGATAAGGTAACTAGAGGGGTTGTGGTTGGTGATTCAATGGTTAGGGTTTTGGGAGAAATGGTAGGGCGTAAAAAGCGCAATTTTGCAAGGTGTTGCTTGCCAGGCGCCAGAGTAAAACATGTAGTTGAGGCAGTTAAGGCAGGTGTAATTATAGGGAAGGAAAAGGCAGTAGTGTGGGTGGGAACAAATGATATAGAGAGGACTACTAATGTTGAGTTTAAGAGCGAAGCGGAAACACTTTTAAGAGGCATTAAGTCTCATGGGGTAGAGGTAACAGTATTAGGATTACTACCTAGGTATGGGTTAGGTAATGGGTGGTTAAATCAAAGGGCCAATAAGATGAAAGGGTTGTTAAGGGATTTGTGTGAGAGGGAGGAGGTTAGATTTTTAGATGTTTGGAAGGTGTGTAGGAGGGATTGGATAAGCAGGGACAATTTGCATTTAAGCCTGATAGGTAATAGGGAGGTTGGCAAGCGGGTTTTGAACATTCTGGAGTCAAAAAACTAGAATACAAGCTGGGATGGGAAGGACATAGAGGGTTGACAGTACACAGTAATTGCTTAGGAAAACTAACAGGGTCTAAATTGCAGGAGACAAAAAATACAAAGGGGAAGTGCAATGTAAGGGAGAAAAATAAGCTAAAAGTATTTTATTGTATTGCTCGCAGTATGAGAAATAAAATGGATGAGCTCAAGGCAATTGCACAAGCAGAGGTTATAGATATCATTGGGATTACTAAAAGTTGGGCAAGCAGTGAAGATGCACAAATTTTAGAATTAAGTGGATTCACAATGTTTAGGGAGGACAGAGTGAATAGGAAAGGGGGTGGGGTTTTGATTTATGTGAGAGAATTTTTAAACTGTACGGAAATAAAGTTAAATAGTAAAACTGAGGGTATAGAATCAGTCTGGGTGAAACTGAATACAGACAAAGGCAAAGGACTAATTCTGGGTAATATATATAGACCTGTTTGTAGTGAAGAGCAGGAAAAGGGCGTGTGCAATCTGATAAACGAAGCATGTCAAAAAGGAGAATTAATTTTAATGGGGGACTATAACTATCCAAATATTGACTGGACAAACAATCTAGCTACAAATGGGAAAGGGGCAGAATTTTTGGAAGTGATACAGGATTGTTTTTTGTACCAGATGGTGTATGAAGATACTAGGGACAGTACAATATTGGATTTGATTTTCAGCAATGATGAGGATAGGGTGCAGGATTTGGTTATAGGTGAGCCACTGGGAGAAAGTGATCATAGAAGTATCAGATTAAGTATAAATTTTCAGTCAGCATACACAATCAATAGTAGGATAATTCCAAATTTCAGGAAGGTAAATTTTCATAGGATAAGGGAAGAGTTAAAGGAAACATTCAAAGGGGGATTATTAGCACAGCATCATTCTGAACAATGGGAGGAATTCAAGAATAAGTTAAACAGGGTGTTAAAAAAACATGTAACGTTTAGGAAAAAAAGGAAAATCTAGAAAATTGCTCCCTATGTGGTTTTCAGGGGAAACACACAAAGCTTTAAAATTAAAACAAAGAACATACAGGGTATATAAAAGCACTGGTATCGACAGGGACAAGGAGGCATATCAGAAAGCCAGAAAGGAGTTTAAAACTATTAGTCGGAAGCAAAAGGTGTCCTTGGAGGTAAAACTAGCAAGGGAAATAAATATAAACCCAAAAGAATTTTTTGCATATGCAAGTGGTAAAAATAAATTTAGAACTACACTGGGCCCGTTGGAGGGGAAGGGAGGTGAGTTCATTCAAGACGAGTTAGGAATGGCAAACGTGTTAAATGACTTTTTTCTGGGGTTTTTCAATGGTACCTATAATTTAAAAGAGGATCCCAAGGATGGAGCGTTTGCAGGGGGTATAATTAAAGAATGCAAATTTAACAGTGAAGAAATAGTACATCAGTTGAAAAGAATTAAGCCATCTAAAGCACCAGGGCCAGACGATATTTATCCGAGAGTACTAGTGGAATGCGCGGAAGAATTGGGGGAAGTAATTCACACGATATTTAATTCAACATATAGCACGGGTTGGGTACCAATGGATTGAAAGTTGGCCAACATAACTCCAATTTTCAAAAAGGGAATACAAAGTGATCCGGGCAACTATAAACCAGTAAGTCTAACATCAGTAATTTGCAAAATATTTGAATCTCTGTTAAAAAAGCATATAATGTTATACTTGAAGGAGGGGGGGGGACTGTTATCAGATAATCAGTATGGGTTTAGGAAGGGCAGATCCTGCTCTACAAACCTTTTGAAGTTCCACGAAAAAATTGCTGAGGAGCTGGATAATAAGAGCAGTGTGGATATCATGTACATAGATTTTCAAAAGGCTTTTGATAAAGTACCTCATGAGGCATTACTGTTTAAATTGGAAAGGCTGGGGATTCAGGGAAAAACATTAATATGGATAAAGAATTGGTTATTGGGTAGAAAGCAGAGAGTGCAGGTAAAAGGAAATTATTCACAGTGGACAGAAGTTATAAGTGGGGTGCCTCAGGGATCAGTTTTGGGACCAATTTTATTTATAATTTTCATAAGATGATATAGGTCAGGGGATCAAGAATAGAATTAGCATATTTGCAGATGACTTAAAAATATGGGGGACAGTGGATACCAAGTTACAGACAGAAAATTTACAAGGGGATTTTGATAAGATATCCGAATGGGCTGTAAAATGGGGTATGTCATTTAATGTAGGGAAATGTCAAGTTCTGCATTGGGTTACAGGAACAGTAGTGGAGCCGAGTACTGTCTGCAGGGAGTAAAGGTAAAGAAGGGAGAAACAGTCAAGGATCTTGGGGTGATAATTCACAGGGATTTTAAAATGGGTCACCAATGTTCAGCTGCGGGTAAAAAGGCTAATAGGTTATTGGGGTATATTAAAAAGACTGTAACTTCAAGGGATAAGAATATAATCTTGCCGTTATATAAGGGTTTAGTAAGACCACATCTAGAATATGCTGTACAATTCTGGGCTCCATATATGAGAAAGAACATAGAATCAATTGAAAGGGTTCAGCACAGAGCTACAAAAATAATAAAGGGGCTAGCAAATTTCGACTATAATGAACGTTTAAGTAAGCTAAACATGTATACACTGGAAAGAAGAAGAAGGAGGGGGGATTTGATTCAGCTTTTCAAGTTTGTAAAACAAGGGGACACAGAGGGCTTAAATTTCAATAGGGATAACAGAACAAGGGGCCATGGGTATAAATTGAATAAGACACATTTTAATCGGGATTTAAGGAAAAACAACTACTTTAATAGGGTAATAGACAGTTGGAACGCGTTGCCTGAAAATATAGTTAATTCAAAGGGAGTGTACGAATTTAAGATACAATTGGATAGTCAGTGGGAATTGGGGAATTCATAAACAAAGGACCAGCCTTGTTGGGCTCGAGCCTGTAGCTGGTCGTCAATATTTGTATTTGTATACGATTTCAAGTTGTAATACCCTGATTTATTGGCATTTTATTAAATACCTTTTGCGAAACCTAATTGAGTCAGGTTTTAGAAAAGCATCCTCAAAATTAAATGCAGATATCGGTTAGATGTCTAGAAAGAGCCAATAGCAGTTTCCAAACTTGTATCCTAATTTTGAACAGAGAAGGCAGGTTTAATGCATTAAACCATGATATTGACTTCCAGTCAAAATGTTCATCGAAATTAAACTTTGAAAAAACAATACAATTGAAGAAAATGTAGTTATTTTACTTAAGGGAGGTGCTAAGTTTTACATTTAACAAAAGGAGTCTAGTCCAAAAATGCGTGACAAAAATGCTACCTACGTTATTTGATAATAATTATTTCAATAACTTACTGTCAGTTTTTATTTACTTTTATCTAGTTTCATCCTACCCATTCCTGGTGTATAATCTAATAAGGATAGGGTTGCGTATTTAGCACTATCTACGTTTTTATTGTTAGATCATCGCAACTAAAAATATCATTTTCAGTCACACTTCTGAAAAATATTAAGATTTTATGATTGCTCACCGGATAAAATCCGCCTTCACATTATCAAATTCGTAGAAAGGGATTCAAATCAACGCAGTATCATCTTAAAATCGCGTATTTAAACGACGCTTTGTTACGAGCTGAAAATGAACAATTCATAGGTTTAAAACATACTGTTCACTTCTTGGAATGATTGGTTGGTTTTAATTTTTTGTTATCCAAAATCTTACAAGCTGCGCCTCATTTCTTGAATGCGTCTGTGACTATTGGGCTATGAAGTAAGGTTTTTATAAAAGGGAAAACAGAAAAATGTTACATACTAAAGATAAAAATATTGTAACTCACCATCAACGACGATTGACATTACATGAGTTTACACATTCTCAGAACACTTGCTCATACTAGGAGAACGAAAATTAACACCTTTTGTATAATCTTTTTAAAAACCTTGGTGCATGTTTTTGAAATGTTAGTTAGAATTATTGTACACAAATCAATCAGTGATGATTTAATAACGTAATTTTACAACGGAGAATAACTATCTAATTAGGAATTAAACACATTTAAATCATTGAGTTTTTTTTTTAAATGTTTATTATATTGATTTTAAGGTGTTATAAAATCCAGTAGTATTTTCACTCATTAGTGAAAACTTCCATTAAAAATCTGAAATTTAAAATAAAATCGACATGAACAATATTTTATTAGGCGGGTATTGTATTGTGGAAATATCAGTACATCTAAATCGAACAAACCGAGATATTCGCACTCTAGTAGAATTGCTTGGAATTCTGAGACTCAACTACGCGCATTGGTAGCAGCAGCAAAAGGGCGATACCAAAAAAGAAAAGAAAGTATAGCTCAAAAAACAAGCCACATGCGTCGTTTTGCTAACATGTTTATGTACATAGCAGAAAAAAAAGATGGATGGCAAACAACATCCACTTCAAAAGATTTCGAATTACGAGTGCAAAAAAACAGAGAAAAAGGCACCGCCATAACAACGAAAAAACGTTTGTTGAAGGCGAAAAAAAAATAAAAGGATGTGAAAGGGATATATCTGAAATTTACCGAGAAAAAATTATTAAGAAAAACTACAAACTGATGCATTGCAACGACAAAAAAGGTTACTGTTTTATTTCCAAAATTTGAAGCTAAAGAAGTTTGGTTTGTCTTATCAGTATGACTAAGCTTACCCTTTTGATCACTGGTAAGTCTATTTTTAGTTTGCTCCATTTTATACTAACTTAAAACACTGAAATACGCACAGGTATAGCATCCCTCAAAATATCGAAAATAGAACAGCTAATATTTAAATTTCGTGCGATTCACAGTAACGTTGTTTTTGATCCTCACAGTATCTAAAAGCCCTTAATAATTTTGAGCTTAATCCATCAAATTCCTAATTACTGATTTTACTTCTGATATTATTAAATTAAGATATGACAGACAGTTGCATTTACTGGAGTAACACAACGGGTTATTGGAGATGGTCCGGGATCAAACCCGTAGGGAAAGATCGAGAACACGATATGGGCAGCAGAACCCAATTTGATGATAGATGTGCTCATTTAGTAAATGCCTTATTGTGTTCGATCTGTTTGCAATAAATATCGTCGCAATGAGCTAATTTACATGGAGCAATGGATCATTACGCACATTTGTCTAAAAGATGCCGTATAGTGCAGCTTATTTAAGTACATAAACAGACAAGACAAGAACCCCAAATTATACAAACTATGCATTTTTATCTGAGAATTTCAACAAAAAAGCCTTTTTTTAAGTAAATCTCTAGAATAACATAATAAACATCTCTCAAGACGAGAATTCTTAAGTGATGTGTCCCGTGACTGGTATGACAATCAAGCTCTTGGTTCTGATGTTAGTTTTTACGCAGCGAAGGTTCAAAACAGATAGTGGTCATCTTATTATACCAGTATCTAATATTTCTAATATCGAAAATATTTGGTATACTTGTACATCTGTTAGGAACAACAGATGTGATCATATTTAGTCACCTTTATTAATGAACAAGTTTATAAATTAAACCAATTATAAAAATAAAAAGCTGGTTACATTGTGAACTGTATTTTGTACTTAATTTAACCAATTTTAAATAAATAGTTGGCAACACTGTTCATTTCACAATCTGACATGAGGAATTTTTTTGTCGAACTAAATATAGGTGGGGCAGTAGTGTTTCTGCCGCAGTACGTGTTTCCTGTACATATTCTGAATACTACGTCACGTGACTTTTTTTAATACGATTTCATCACCCTCGCCAATAAAAATTCCAAAGAATAAATTCCGAATTAAATGCACGTTAGTTTTTGGTCCAACCCTTATATTAAACGCCGAACGTTCCAAAATGGCGATTAACTACAACTTAAGCTAAACCACAATATATGTTGTGTGCGTCCATTTGGATAGAATTAAAATCTTCGCAGACACACCGTCTGGTTTGTTTATACTGAAAATCTCTCAACTAATAACTGCCATCCATTTTTACCCAAAACTCCAAAAAATGCCCTTTTTGCAATGTGTGGCTCTAATAATTCCATCACCCACTCTACGAAAGAACTTATATAAATAGTTAATTTATAGTTGTCCTGACAATCACCCGTTCAGAATCACGTGATTGAAATTAATTGTTCGTGTCAAACAAGTATCAGAATCAAAAAAGTCCCACGTTTCATAAAATTAACCCTTCAATACATCGTTTCCTTTTGTAATAGCAGTAAAGGTATTAAAAAAAGATCCACACATGTACGTTGTCTCACTAAAGTTCAATAAAAAAAACGTTTCCTTGTGGAGTTTGGATTTGGTTGTTGTAGAACTTAATTTTCTGTGTTTAATGTTTGGTAGTTATAGTTGAATTAACACCGCAATGGAGCAACACAACGGTCTATTTGCGACGGTCCGAGATCCATCCCGAAGGAAACGTTCCTAGGACAACTCGTAAATTTGAATACGAGTACTCAAGGTACTCAGATGACGAGGTCAACACTTGACCTGACACCCCACTATCAACTTCCACACTGCACCAAAGTAACGACATTTGAGGCGACGGCAGATTGAGCGTGCACCAGCCCTACGTTTAACGTTTGGAAGACTAATTTGAACTGATGTGAATGTCTTTCTAAATCAGAATCTCTGAAGCTTGTTTGTCGCATTAAAGTGTACGTATATACTAGAAGATTTATTTTTTTAATTTTCACTTTAAAAATCCATTTTTTTTTACCACAGGTAATCGGAATATTCTTAAAATTTTTCAAGGAGAAAAAATCAGATTGTACAAATAATTAATTATCTAATTAAGATATAATTAGCAAATCAGCATGTTTTTTTAAACATGATTTCTCAAATTATAATATGTTCAGAAAGACGATTCCCTAGTTGGAAATTATTCCCAATTTTATTTTTCATGTTTTGAACTTCCATCTTAGAATAATTTTTTTTTTGCAATTTTTAATTGAGGAAGTGTAAAAAAAATCCTATTGCAAAGACGCAGTTCTGCAGAAATCGAGTTTAAAATTTTGGAAACGTCTCTTTATGTTGACAGTAGCTAACGCAAACGCTTGTTCCTAAAAAAGCCATTTCGAATATTTGCAAGATCTTGGCATCTTTTGAAAGCTAAGAAATTGGAAAATATTTTTAAATAATAAAAATATATATTGATATTATGGTCGATTTTCGTGATTTTTAGTGTATAGATACACCTCAAGTGCATTACTTTTGGAAATAATACATAATACATTTATGTTAACCTCATAGATTATATATTTTTTTAAACTTGCATAAAAACTAGTTTTTTTTTTTAAATTCAAATAAGTGGGTAACTTATTCATTTTAAATTGCAATACTTTTGTAAATAAATCATAATAGGTTTATTTTAAATTAATAGATTAGACTAATTTTAAACTTAAATAAAAATTGTTTCTTCATTCAAATAAGTGAAAGGTAACTTTTATAATGAAATAGGAACTAGTATTTTTTATACGAGCAAAGAACTCGACTATTTCCAATTAACTCCTAAAATCAAAATGTTTCATCAAAATTATTCCAATTTCAAACATTCATATTAATTTAGATCAATAATAACGAAATGATGCAATTGTTTGCACATTGTGAATACTTGTCAACAAAAATGTAACCAAACTTGATTCAAGTGTTTCATTGAATAGTTATTAATTTGTATAGGTAATGTATTAATATCTGTAATGTATTAATATTAAAATTTATCTGAACAATGATAATTTAAATTACTTCAGGTCTTATTCATCAAAACTTTTGGAACCCAAGAAACAGAAAAAGAGTCACTCTTGATTGATCACTTCAGTTTCCCAAAACTGCAATGGAAAAGAAAATTCTCACGGGAATGGGCAATAGGAAATTAATTTTTCCCTGCTGGCAAATACAAGACTTAGAAAATCAGCAGATGAACATGACAAGCAAGCAAGACATTAATTTAAGGTTACACGAGTCGGTAATGGGAAGCAGTAACTTGATCATAGAAGAGAGTCGTGTTAGAACCGTTTTATGACAGAAATACACGAGTGTAGATTAATCAATCTCTAAATTCCGAGGTAGAGCGTATTTCCATTAAAATATTATGTCAAGAATGTTAAGTTAATTACATGAGGTACTTTGAGGGATAGTACAACGACGAAAGGAAATTCTTTCTAGCAAATATTGAATTGCAGAAACGGAGAAAATACATGTATCTACAATGTTTAAACCGGTGATCCACAACGTTTAATTTCTTTCTGATATTTAAAAAGTAATCCGCTTACGTTTATTACGCCTTCATAACACCCCCCCCCCCTAGGACATTTATTAATTTAACTACACTTTAAAAACAAGAAGAATTATAGTATATTTTACCAGTACGGTAAATGAATAAAAACTTCATTTACCGGTCCAATATAGCTAAGCGTTTATTGATAAATAATCAACCGTTTCTTCTAGAAACTGAAACTGAAGGCATGTGAATCAAAAATCAATGTTAAAACATATTTAATCACTGCATCTACTACTAGTGAGCAAATGTGGTAATATTTAAAAAAATTGTTAAAAAAGTGCACATTTTCTTGTTAAAGCTTAGAAGTATATAAGCACATTTATCATATTTTCTATAAGTAGACAATATTTTAATGTACTGTAACCATAGACTTCAAAGTAGGTGATTGGATTGTATGGTCTCCCGGTTCAAAACTAGACAATCTGCGCCAAACAGTAGACTTCAAAATAGATTGATATTTCGGAAGCAAGTTTAGTCCTCTGCTACTTCATCTTCAGTCTTCCATTCAAAATCAATTTATTTTCTCATGAAATCAAGTCACGTAGGATAACCAATTATCTTGGGTGTATGAGCAGAAAAAATGGATTCTGTAATTGATTGTATTCAAAGACTTGATTTGACATAATTTACAACCAACGAAATCGATGTTTAAATTACCATTCCAGTCAAAGAGAGTAAGTTCCGGCGGCGCAAATACAATTTTATCAAGGCTACTAAGGAGTCCAGAATTGAACTATCCATTTGAATAATAATCACTTACAGGAAAGATAATACTCAGTGCCATTCTTTATAGCGTAAGCTAACTAGTGAGAGAAAAATAAAAAGAAACGTTAATCGTCAACTTCGAAATAAATCGTGTTCCACAACCTCACGCGTGGAAAAAAATCTATAATAAGAATGTCTACCTAGAACAAACAAGTCTCAGGGCTTATCTTTTTATTAAATGCCAAATAGCCTTACGAACATGTTCCAGGAGTACCGCCCCTTGGTTAATTTCGGTGCTTGTTTGCCCCTGAGGTTTCGTCGGTGATAATTGATGTTTGTAGCTCGGTTGGAAGAATATTAATAGTGCACTTATCGGATCAAACGAATGGGAGAGAACTAATGGTAACCTTTCATTTGAAAACCTTTGTATCATCTTGCCTCTTGGTACGTTTCTTGATTTGATAGGTAATTCATGACGAGTTCGCAATAACATCTCACTTATTTTTCGGCCTTCAAGTTTTTATAAGTTAATATTCCATCGCTCAAACATATTGCCAGTAGCTCAAAACCAATCCCAGTTGTTGCAATTTACTTAATGGAAATGTTCTGTTTTTCGGAAATGGACAATTTTAAGCAAATGTTTGTAGATCGATTACTATAAAACTAATAAGTTTATATAATATATAGTAAACTTTACCTATTCAGTAACATTTTCGAATGTTTCCGCACTTGAAATACAAATGAGTCTCTTGTGTGTAGTAGGAAAATGTATTGTCCTTTAACATACCTCGTAATAAAATTAATTAATCAAAGACAATCATTGATGCTGGAAAAGTTTATAATTCTAATAAGTTGTAGGGATGCGACATCGACAGCAATACATCGATGTTTTGTAGCATCGATGTTCAAAATTAAAACATCGATGTTGATAATACATCGCCGCAAAAACATCGATGTTTTTAAAATACAGTGTATTTAAACTTTTTCCTCACATTTCTTAAAACTGGTTTACCAACTAGTGATGCAATATCGGTTCCAATACATCGATGTTTTTAAAAAACATGAATGTTTTGAAAACATCGACATCGATGTCGCATGCCTACATTTCAGGCCCTTCACCCTTGGCCACTTTGGTCTAAAAGCATGTTCAATTTGCTAGTTATAAAAATTAGGCTACTTGCTTATTTTTAAAATTTTTATAACGATACTTTTTTCATTTAAAAATAAAACATCGACTAAGTAAAAACATCGACAAGTATAAACATCGATGTTACATAAACATCGACTCCAATACATCGATGTTTTTTCAAAAACATCGATGTTTTGAAGACATCGATGTCGCATCCCTAATAAGTTGATCTGAGGTGAGTTCAAATACTGGGCTTGACATACACTACATGTTTGGACGTATTACTATTTTGGTTAGTAAAATAATGAGTTCACATAACCTATATTTCATCTAATACTGTCTGAAAATTAAAAGAAAATAATCAACATTCTTTGAAATTATAAAAAATAAAGTTTAAAAACAAGTATTACAGTATCTCAACCGTAAATTAGATTTATAATTAAACCGAAATGTTGCTGTATCATGTCATTGAGCATACAAAATTATCTCCATTGTAAATATTTTTCAAATGCAAATTTCTAAATGAAATACAATATTCAAAGCTGTATACAAATATTTCCATAAAGAAAAAATAATAAAAATATATGGAATCAAGTGCTAATGATAAAGTTTTGAAACAAGTGTCTCAAACGTTGAGACCACTCAATCTAAATCCCATTTGCATCTTAAGCTAAATTCACCCACGCAATTCTAAAACTCATTTCTACTTGTGAAATTCACAGAAGCAAACCAATGCAATGAAAAAACGCAGAAAAAGGCGTGACGGGATCTCATTTCTTATTTCCTACGAATTAGACACACTTTAATTAATGCACAGTGAATGACCCACAAAATTTATAGTACTTGCGTCCCGGCCTTGGCAAAATCATCTAAAAAGAAAGGTTGATATGTGATATTTGCTTTCATAGCAATGGTTATGATTCTAAGATCTTCGTGTGAGAAAGTTCTCACTGCGTTCAAGCAGTCTAATTAGCCCCAGTGTTACAAAAAAATGACCAGTGACAAACCTAAACTATCCTGTTTGTTTTATTAATTTATGAAAAGGTTCAAATAAAATTGAAAGTAACACAAAATACATGAAACAAAAATGAGTATTACAGACGTACCCTCCTCATAAGATCATAGAATTATTACAAGCATCAAAGTGTCAAGTAATAGATGCGCAAATATAATATCCGAGAAAACATTTGTATAAATTGTCAAAATGTTCCGAGACTTCTTTTCAGCCCAACACTTCCAACTTCTTCCTTCCTGCTTATTCGCCGGATATGTAGCTTATTGCGCAAGTGTGGGATTTGGTTGGTCGGCGTATCGCTCGTGATCCGCGTCCTACAGCTTCAAAAGACGAACTTTGGGTGCACATACAAACAATATGGAATTCTCTTCCACAAGCAAACATTCAACATATGTTTCACTCCATGTCACCTCGTATAGCAACACTTATTGCAGCGCGTGGTGGCTACTCCAAATACTGATTTCGAACACTTAATAATGGTTTTTTTTTGTTTGAAAATTTATTGATTTATTTGTACGAATACAAGCCGTTTGTGTATTAAATTTCATTTAATTCTGATGACTCCTTCCTGGTGTTGCATTTTTTACAAACAGCAGTGTATATCAGTTGAATATTTTTTACGCTTACTTTTATAACGCTTTGCTAACGAAACTCTAGAATGGTCAATGATTAATAACTAAATTCTTTTAAGGCCACGTTTCATTTCAATTAAATTTTTTTAGACTTTTAAATTTTAAATACTAAAGTTTATCTCGCTCATTCAGATCAAATAAATGTATTTTTACTAAACAGTAAATATCCTTAATTCAGTAAATGTTTCCTTCACTTTTGTCCAAGACATTCCAATCTATTGAAACATGAATACTTCACACATTTCATAAAAATTAACTTATGTGGTTGGTTGTTGAATGTAAGTCGCACTGGAGCAACACATATCAACTGATATTTAATCGAGTTGTAATATACATCGCCATTGGACCAAACTTCCAGATTAGTTCGAAATTGAGCTTTCGTGGAATTTTTTAAAGCTTTTAATGTTTGTGAAGATATTTCTTTTGGAGGGAGAATAATAAAAAAAAAACCTCTTCTCACTAAAGAGTTGCTTAGGTTCTTTTTAATCTTACAGAACAGATGTGTGCTCATGAACCTTGGCATATTTTTTCTTACACGATTTTCCCGGGCGGCTCCTTTGTGCAGCCGTTAAGTGTTTTATTGATAGGTATAGGGGAGATCAGAAGGGTTGACCCAGAACTTTTTATTGACCCACTCTAGCACTTTCTCAGTCAGACTTCTTTAAAAAAGCAATTGTTACAGATAAATGTGTCTGCTTCGGCGTAAAAATTGACTGGAGTGGAAACGTGGTGACCTAAAAATAGTACACTGAAATTGTGTTATAAAGTTCGTAAAAGTTTCTGAACTAAACGCAATCTTTCTGGTTAAAGACTGGCACATTTTATAAATAAGACATGGCGAATTTGTTTTTTCGTCTAACTACAGAAATGATTAAATATATTGAACTAGGGGGCCCGCCACATGCTCACTAACGCTCGCCAACCCCGGAGGATTGCTTTGCAATCCTCATTGGTTCGCTGCACGAACCTATGCTCGCGTATCAATGAAGACATGTGTCCTAGTAGAAGGGATTGTTTACAAAATATCCTATTCCAAAAAAAAAAATTTCAAATCTAAATTTGCTGTATTTCAGAAAAGATATGTACAGTACCTCTGAAATCAGAATTCAGATGAAAACTTCGAGCAAATTTTGACTCGAAATCTGGGCGCTGATTTTAAAATTTAATACCCAGCATGTTGTTTGAGTCTACTTTTCCCCAGCACTCGAGCCACCCACACTTTTTCTTTGAGTTTGTTTTCGAAAGTTGTAGTGCAAGCGTCTTGTTGAACTATAATTGTTGGCCCTGAAAAGATCTTACGCTTTCTTTGATTTCTAATTATAAAATGCAACAACTCGACTATACTCTGTTTCACCTTAACTTGTCAGTATTGGGAAAGGCAGAAATGATGTTCATCCGCATGAAAAATAATTCCAACTTGATTTGGAATTTAAAATAAAGAAAATGCATATAAACGTGTAAAAATTGTCCTACAATGAAGGAGTGATTTTTGAACCTTTATAATCGGTTATTTATTTGTAAAAAGCATTTTTTTTTGACCGAAGCGAATGAATATATCCGAAACGGAATTCTAAACCGGTTTCCATGGTAACATTTCTGGCGAGCTAAATACGCTTTCCGGCCAAGTCTGCGCCATTTCGCTCTGCGTCTTTGCTAGCGTGTGTATTTACGTTCATATCTCTCTTGTGCTATTTTATTGGAGTGTGTTTGATACTCTGAACATGGCTGAAAAAGGAACGTCACCATCCAAGCTGTATACGCCATCAAAGCAAGGAAAATCAATTGGTAGTGGAGCTCGCAGGAACATATTGAATGTTTATTCTAGACTTCGAGAAGAAAACCATAGTGATTCCATTAACCAAATCGTCGGAAAGGTGTCTCAACTAACTGGTGTTTCCAAAAGAACTGTTTTTCGTTTGAAAAAAGAAAAGAAGACGACAAGTCCTTTGAGTACTCCAGGAAAAAAACGACCTTATGCCGTTGGAAAAAGAACAAGAATGATGAAATATGACAACTTTACTTTATCGTGCATCCGACGAAAAATTCATGATTGTTTTCGTCGAAATGAAATTCCTACATTGGACAAAGTTCTAAATGAAATTAACAATGATAAGGATATTTTTTCGACAAACATTAGCCGAAGTACACTGTACAGGATACTGAAAGATTTGGGATTTTCCTTTGAAAAGCGAAAAAGGCAGGCTATGCTTTTAGAAAGACACGACATAATTTTATGGCGAAGAAATTATTTACGAAAAATTAGAGAACTGAAGAATGAAAATGCTTCAATCTATTATTTAGATGAAACATGGGTGAATGAAGGACACTCACAAAGTCGAGTATGGCAAGACAAAAACATCAAAAGCACCAATGAAGCTTCCTCTTCAAGTTTGACAACAGGCTTGGCTGCACCAAAAGGAAAAGGAAGAAGACTCATCATTACCCATATCGGAAGTGATGAAGGATTTGTACCTGATGCGGCTGACATTTTTGTAGGAAAAAAATCCGGTGACTACCACGAAGAAATGGATGGTAACCATTTTGAGAAGTGGTTTGAAGATATCATGCCTAAATTGAAACGAAACAGCTTTGTAGTGATGGACAATGCCCCCTATCACTCGGTGAAGAAAGAAAAAATTCCGACGACATCTTGGAAAAAAAGTGCAATTCAAGAATGGCTATCGTTGAAAAACATTACGTGGAACCAGGACATGATCAAGATTGAACTGTTGAAAAAAGTTAGCGAAATCAAACATATGTTTGATAAATACAGAGTTGAAGAAATTGCCGAAAAATTTGGACATAAGGTTTTGAGACTTCCCCCGTATCACTGTGAGCTTAATCCCATTGAAATGATATGGAGTCAAGTAAAAGGACACGTTGCCAGGGAAAACAAGACTTTTAAACTGAACGATGTGAAGAATTTAGTCATCCAAGGGATTGAAAAGGTCTCTGTACAAAATTGGAAAAACTGCATAAACCATGTTACTGAAAAAGAGAAATACATGTGGGAAGTAGATGGACTTGTGGATGATATTTGGGAAAGTAAGAACTTGGTAATTTCTTTTAATAGTGAGTCTGATAGCGATTCGGAAATGTTAAGTGATGATGATGTGTAAATTCATGTGATGAATAAGTATATTATAATGTAAATAGATTTGTTATGATGTTTGCTATGTTTTACATATATTGATGATGTATAAATGCATGTGATGAATAAGTAAAACGTAAATATAGTTTTCTCATTGTAACTACTATTCATGAAAGAGATTGGTTTCTTCTGTACACTTTCTTGTAAACTATTTTAAATTATTCATAAAATTAATAATTTACTACTAATCAACCCGACACCGTTCCGCGAGTTTCAGAATATGTTTCACACATATAAGGTTTATTTTTTTTAACTCTAATTTTTAAAATGGTTTCATTTTTTTTATTATTGTATGTGTATTCACTATATTTGTATTTTTTATATTCTATTTATTTATTGTGAATGTATTTTATATCCTCTATGTTATATGTATTTTTATTTGTTATTTACTTTCTTTAATATCAGAATAAATTTGATTTAATTTGGAGACTATATTTTGCTGTTAAGAAAAACACATATTTTAGCAGACGACGCACTCTCCCCTACCTTGTCCAACCAAATGTAAGACCAAAGGAGTAATTAAATTGGATTAATTTCCTTTAATAAAATTATTAAAATTGAAAAAAGAAGTATTAATCAAGGTGTTTAGCTTTCAGGTAAGTAAATTCAAAAAATGAATTTTATGGTTCATCACATCTTTAAATAGACTGTTTTTTTAAACAACATTTATTGTAAAAAAATTTTAAATATATATATTTTTAAATAACTAAAAATAATACTCATTTAGAAAAATCAAAACGCATTTATATTAACATAGAGTAGCTTTTTGTTTAATTAACAAATGTAATGCAAGAGCCATTAGAAATTAAAGATCTGTGAAACGTATAGAATTTCCACGTGCATTTTATCTCTCCTTGCCAAAAAGGGCGAATTTCCTCGCTTATAGCTGACTTCTTCTGACATTGTAACCCTAGTTTCTACGACAACGGCTGTGATGCGGTCAACGTAGCCTTTACTCTACTGACAAGTTAAGGTGAAACAGAGTATAAATTCATTTTTTTCCAATAAAATTTCATCCGATAACGCTATAAATTCAAATAAGGCGAGAGTCTTTGTGGTAAACAAACAATCGTACAATGTTGTCGAAACGCGATTATAAATAACGCCTTTTTTGCGTGCCACGTAAGAGAATTATACATATATAGATTAGCCACTGCGTGGCTAACCCGGCGTTGCCCGTGCCCGTGGTGTTTGGTTTTTATTTGGTGCAAAATTTTCCCCAGATTTCAAATCCGTTGAAATTTTCAATCCGTCTTTAACGATTCCGATTTTACGAAAAAAGAACTTAACAATCCCAGTCAAAATGCTTTTATTTCTTTACTCTCCTTCGTTGAAATGAAAATCTGTTTTTATTTTTATTTTAACGCGAAGGGCAGAAAATTTGGCATTATTGTAGCATATAGAAGGGAATTATTTTTGGAAAGCGAAAGTTCACGGGACGTCACAATCTCTTACGAAAATATAAAAGATTAAAAGAAAATCAAACGAATAAAATATCTATATGTTGTAAAATTTTCCGCAAATTTCAAATCCGTCAAAATTTTTACTCAACCTTTAACGATCGCTGATATAGAAAGAAGCACTGAAGAACGCCAGTGATAACTTTAGTAATCTTTTGCTTTACTGGAAATTATTTTTCGCAGAAAATCAAAATGAATGAATCTCGAAACAAACGAAGGTCATTCGAATGTGTTCTCTCCCCGGAGATGAAAAATTGTGGCATGGTTCCAAAGGCTGACGTCAAGGTGACACGTGAGGGCGAAAAGTCTAAATTTTGATGTTTCTTTATTCCTCGTAATTACCGCGGTAGAATGAAGAATGATGAAAAAAAAGTTTTACATTCATTTTAAAATGTTCTAGATGGAATTCTAAAATTAGTCTCGACCCTAAAATTGCAAAAAATTCGCACTGCCTGTGTGCCAAATCCCATTACTGTAAGTGCCATACAATCGTCAGGACTTCGCGGGCAAGAAACAAACAGACAGCAAAACAAACACTTCCTTAGTAGAGAGATACCAACGTAGCTATCATATCTAATCAGAGTTCATTGCCAATATTTTCAAAATCAAAAATAAATTTATTTTAAGATTAATTGTCTCAAAGACAGTTTTCACTCTGAGCTACTTCAACGGAATTCATGAACAATAGGACCTTGCAGAGAGGGGTATCAACTCCTTGTCATTTTGCTTCTGGGATCAAAACTGCTTTTGCAAGATTGATTTTTTGAGGCACAAGGGTAAGGTGGGCACTGCTTTGGCAAAAATGTTTATACAGTATATCCTGAAATTTGGGGGAAATTACCCGATTTACAAAATATGAAGTAATATTTTAATTTAAAAGCCTCAAAATATATATAAATAGAACCTCACATTCCTGGTATCCAGCAAAGAGCCCTGGACAGTCATTGAATTTTTGATATTCAAGATTGTATCAGACTGCTCTGGCAAGACTTTGAAAGTGGACAAACAAGATGCAACTTTAGTGAGGTGTTAAAAACTTTCAAACATGGATCATGCTCCGCAACCCCAGCAACTTCTCGTATTTCAAATTGCATTGGTGTCTCTGTGGAACAGGAGTTGGTCGCTGCTACTTGTAAAGCGTGGTCTATTGAATTTGTTCTAGGTTACACCTTGACCAAGGGGATTAGTAACATAACATATATTCTATCACAGAATATATTTGTTCATGTCCTTACTTGAGGTCGAGTTCTTTCTAAGTGGAAGACTTTTCGATACCTATACACTGTCCCCAATGCTTTGAGACATTTAGAATTTTATAAGTTGCTTATAATTATCATTAAAGCTGAAAACATAGTTAAAATTATCTTACAAGTAGTTCAAAATTCAAGATTTACTCTTCATGAATATTGTATGTGTGGATACAGGAAGAGAATTTAGCAATATGAAAGTAGCTTAACCTTTAGACTACGGCCGGTACAGCAGTTGTACCTTGATCGTGCTAAGAAAGAATTTATACTACGGCCAGTATAGCCAGTTGTGCCTTAAAAGTTTTAAGAATCGTACCAAGAAAGAATTTAGATTACTGCCGGTACAGCAGTTGTAACTTGAAAGTTTTAAGAATCGCGCCAGTTATATCTATAGCCGTAATGAAAAGGTTAAAATGCAACAAATTATAATGAAATTGTATGCAATATAGCAGCCTTGTTCGCTTAGACCTAGCAAACATATCTACATTAAAAATTTGCATTCATACGTCATCAACGAAGACGAATCTTCCTAATAATCGTGTTGCTTCTAGCTGTAGATTTTAATCTCAACCTAAATATACATATGTATATTTTTAAAACTAATTGGGAAGTTTCAAAGCAAAAAATGGTGACCCATTCCGCCGCTTTAATTGGCATGTTTAGAGAGACATGGGGTATCAAGTAGGATTTCGACGAAAAAAGGCCTGTTGGCGGTGATGATTGTGAGCACAGATCAGCTTCTCTTCTGAAACCCTGTACTCATTTTCTCCCCGGTCTAGCACAGACATATCTGTCAGTTTTCATTTCTCAAGAAATAACCGTCTGGAAGGAAACCAAAGGGATGACGAAAGAGACTGCATGACTGTTCACTTTCCGAAACGTCCCAGAAGTAAGAAACAAATTGAAAACATCTCCCCGACCTTGTTGCTTTTTTTAATGTCTAAAGCAACAAAACAATGCTGAAGTTTACTTAGACACCGCGTCATATATATTGACTTGGAATACAGTTCAGATTTTCTTGATTCGCACAAATTTACGACTGTAAGAAATAAGATTTAAAAAAAGATGTCACAAATGCGGAGCGTACGCAGAATTTTAAATACTGGTCAAAAGCTAGCAAATTGTCGACATTCTACAAAAAGAACATCGGAGGCCTGGAGTACATACAACCGAGTCTTCGCTGATTGCTTTGTTTAAAGGTAGTTAAATCTGTTGATTAAGTTCGAGGAAATAGAAAAGAAAGTAACGAGTAGAGTTAATTGAGCGATTTTTAGAAACGAAGTCATGCCTTTCACACATACATAACCTGTCTAAATGTCCCCACAGGTTATCAATATATTTCACACGAAATTTTATTTAAATCAGTTTATATCTCATTATGACTACCTATTCAAGATGTAGTAGTTAAGAGCAGTACTGAACGGTGACACGCTTTTGTACCGTCTGTTAAAGAAATGAATTAAAGTAAAAAATTAATTCGCTGATATCGGTTAGTTGATTTTGTTTTAAGGAGCAAGGGTCGCATTCGATCAAGATGGGTCAAACAAAAGACAGACATCAAGTAAATAGACATATAAGCCAAATGAAAATTTTTAGGTACAGAAGATAAAAATGCATCCATGGTAAGTGACAAGAATCGAAACCACACCACATGAAGCTCACAGGTTACCAGTACAATGTGCTAACCCACTCAGCCACGGCAACCTCTCTCTCCCTCTAAAGCAGTAATCAGTTATTCTACATATTATTAAGGTAATGTGCAAATTAACTACGGTAATCCGTTAGAGTGCCGAAAATTGTTTCATTTCTCAAATTACCTAGATAATCTGGACATTACCTACAATGCACTCGTTAAAGTGATAATAAGATCTTTGCTGGAACACAACAGTAACGTTTCTGTACGCTTAAATTAGAATGTTATTTATTTATTCATTTATTTTTCGATATCTAAAGAATCAAGTTAGTACAATCAAACAATGAACAAATCAGTTGATAGAATCAATCAATTAAAAAACTATAATAGAAAGAATCAAACGGTTTAAAATATTATTACAATTAAGAAAATTAACATAACGTTATTTATTTTTCGATAACTAAAGAATCTAGTTAATCATCAAGTTAGGCGAAACCAAACTCAAAGTGGAGGGAGTGAGGGAAGGTGTAGGGAAAGGAAATGAGAGAAATAAACTTTTGAACTTTAACGATACGAAAGCCGTTAATGTGCACATTACCTAGGTGAAATGCGGCAAAAACTTGATTCCGCACGTTAACGGAGAAAATCAGTTGTTTCTCCTCTCCCGTTACTGTTCTTGAGTTTGGGGCAGCTTGGCCAAATATGGCCCTTACGCCATAAATCCGAAAACCAACCAGCCAATCTTTAAAATTGAATGAACCGCCGTGAGTCATTATCTTGGTAATAACAGGGTTTGTTGCGATAGCAGCCAGTGAACTATAGGATGGTGCAGAATCAATACCTATGTAATATTTTCTCTTTAGTAAAACGTTTCTGTAGGTCTAGTTTGTGTGGTCCATTTTCTTGATGGTTGATTCGTTTTGGTTTAGCGGTGCAAGATCCAAACATGGATAAGCTGAGCCAATTTATTTGACGGAAAAAACAGCTTGGCAAGATGGTGCCCTTGAACCACAAATAAAAATTGAAAAAGTGATTAACGCATCAAGAATTTTCTGCCGTCATCTCAGAAGCATGCAAAAGTTGACGCTAAAGGAGACAGAGACCACACGAGCTTCTGATCTTCCAGCAATCCAAAGTGATCTCTTGGCGTCGCTCATAATGGGAAAAACCAAGCCCATTTAACTAAAAGCTGTCTCAGACGGAGCATTCAATTAAAAGGGAAGGGTCCGGAAAACAAATTGTCTTCATTTGCTATCTTCCAACGACACTCCTGGGCGTCACTTCTAGAGCCTCGATGACAGGGTACTTAGCCGCCGCGCACTCATTACTGACATAAAGAACTTAATAATAGCAGAGTGGAAGTGAAAAAATAAGCAAACTATGCTTTCACTTTTATCGCTCGCCGACGGCACAGGAAGAATACCAACTTTAATATCGTCCAATATAAATTGATGAAAATCCCACTGACCTAGAGAAAAAGAAGTGGTCCACTGACCTCAATAAGGCGTAATCACTATTTTAAAAATTTCGCCACAGCGTGCGCCTTAAAATTATTTTGGACTCGAAGTTTGGCAAATGTCGTAAATTATCATCGCCGGCTCTGCTCGGAGATACAAAAAGTTCAGAGGGTTTTTGAAAACTGATCGAATTTAATCCAAGTACTAGCCGAACGTTTGATTCATAAATTAAAGTTTAGAGATAATTATTTTTAGTATCGTTTGACAACTACTTCAAAAGCAATTTTATGGGAGATCATGTAATGTTTTTCTGGATATATTCCTTTTTGAGAGAGAAAAGCGGAAAAATCCAATATTTGTACAAAATTGACGATTATTATTTCCATTCACATAAGATCAGATACAATATTTCTTTTGAATACCGGAACATTCGGGATGGATGGATGGATTTGGGGTTTATGGCGCAAGGTCCAAAAACGGACAAGCTGCACCAAACACAAGATAAAATAAATAAAATCAATAGGAATATAAAAACGTTTTAGTAAAATGTGGAATTAAGTCTTGCGTAAGAAATTTGTTAACTTGATGAACGCCATGATAAAAACATGCTGATCAACACGGTAAAACGTATAGAAAATACGAAGAACGGAATATTCGGGATATAAGCAATCGAGATAAGATTGAAAATGTATTTCCAGATATTGCCAGACAATGCATTTCTGATATTTTGTAAAGGTGACGTTTTCAACACTCAAACAAGAAATGGTAGAGTTTTGAATATTATCACATCCACGTGAATAGTTATGGTACTCTCAGAGATAGATTTTGAGTTTTGGGATGATCATCAATGTCTTTTTTCTAAATCCTGGCGTTTACCTGCTGAGACTCAACACACAAGAATGGCCTCGCAAAAGTGTTTTTCTATGGTTTAAAAACATATTTTTTGGTTTTTTGGATTCCAAATAGTTTTTCTACCAGAAAACGGGGGTTCATACCTGTTGCAGCCTAGTACCAGGCGTACGATGTTAGGTTTTTCTGTAAAACTAAGTGCAGAGATCGCTAGTATTTTGGTAAAATTTCATAACTAGACACGTTACTCGAATGAAATTTCTGCATGTCACATTAAATATTAACGTTAGAAACCAAAAGTATATTTTCAGTAGTGTATGGTGGCCGCCGTGCTTTTTCCCCGTTGCAGGTAGTGAATGTTCAATTCTTCCCTACGTGCATTTTTCTCGTGTCAATAGAAATTTCCTTTTTGTATGTCCTTACTTCACGCTATCTATCGTGTTTGAAGCAGCTCAGTAAAATTTGACCATTGCGCCACAAGAACCTAATGCTGGTTTGAAAAAAAATAGGATGAAATTTTCTTTTTGTCAATTTTCAGGTTTGAAGAAATATTTTATGAGATTTTACGAGGTCTTTTTCACGCGTCTATCAAAATAAAATAAAACTAATTAACATTTGCCGTTTCAAATTTGTGACATTTCAATGAGCTACGGTGACAGAGAGAGCTGAAGCATTGCTGTCTCTGGAATCTCGAAAACAGTTGGTTTCTCAATGACCACCATGTACTTTAATTATAATATGTGCCTTTGAAATTTATTTCATCAAAAATAGTGTGGATTATCTCATCTAATTCATTGTATTTTTCTCCAGCATTACCGAAAGTTGGGATACTGATTTCAGTTGCCAAACGAGACATGAATAATTGCATCATAAACTCACGAAGAGCACGTGCGTTAATGATATTGTTTACGACGGTCCTTGGAGCTCGCAAGCACCGCAATGTGGATGCGAAGGAAAATAAATCCTCTATCTTGTATAAAAATCGTCCCACTTGGCAGACATTTCTGTTGGCACTTGAGTGTAGACCGTGAACACGAGAACCAAATTGTGGGTGACACTGAATCATCCCAACACGTGGATTTCTTTTTTCGGGGATTTCAAGGTAGGACCAAGGAAGAGATAATACGAGAAATTAGCTCAGTGCCACTTCTACACCTGCGATCTAGTAATGGGAACTCGTAAAAAAAGATTTTTTGAGTTATGAAACACCGTAGGGTGAATGAAATCATTGCCTCGGTCCCATTTAACGACTCTTTAAAGTTTTGACTTGTATAATACATCGAATAAATGTCAAAACATTGTTGTGGCCTGGTTAAAGGCACCAGTAAAATTGTTATTCCTTGCCGCAAATGAAAAAACTCAACTTGTTATTAACCCTCTAACCCTCCATAACTTCTAACCAATTCCGACCTTCTTGACTAATTATCTTTCCATAGGATTCTTTTCTTAGGAGAGGAGCAACAAAATATTTCCCAATTATTCTATTCCAAGGAAACAAGCAATAGAAATTTTTCAAAGGATTCTATTCTAAGTAGATAAAGGACCAATAGAATCTTTCTAAGGGTTGAAAGAATCCATAAATTATTTCAACCAATAGATGTGGTTTAGTCATTGCGTGTGTTCTGAGGTACAAGCAGTACTATACTACTCGGTAAGGTAATTTTAATTAACGCCGTATAAGAGCAACAGAACGGGCTATTGACGACGGTCCGGAATCAATCCCTTAAAGAAATATACTACTCGGAAACCTCGGAACGATCAGAGGGTTATTTAACACCTTAAGTTTCTTTTTTCTGCCATATTGTATCCAAAAATAAACATTTTTGTTAAACAATTTTCTATTCAAATCGATTATATAAATTCATATCAGCAGTCAAAACTGTTACAAGTATTGAATTTAATAACTTTTAATTATAGCGAAAAATTGACATTTTTACTTAAAGTTGGCTTGTTGGAACAACAACTTTTAAGAACACTTGACAGAAATGGATGCAAGAAAAGATAATGCATTTTTTTTAACACTTGCATTTTTATTTAATTTCAAAACTCAGCTTTGTTATGATAAATTTTAAAACGGAGATAAGCAGTCCAAAAGCACAATCGGGACAAAAATATATGGTTCCTTTTCTCATAAGTTTTCCGCTATCCTTCCTTTTTGAGCAACGCACAAACATTGCCTCTTCGGTCTCAGTTTATTTTCGGTGGGTGGAATCATTTCTAAAAAGTGTCTTTCAGTCAATCGTTCGGGATTCGGCAAAATTCCTGATCGTCCTTTTTTTTCATTCACTGTTCCAGGCCTTTCAATCAGGCGATCAACTAAGTCATCTAAAATTTAAATGAGAGCATTTTCCTCCAAAGTTTCTCATCACTAGAGAAGTTCGATAACGAACTTTTCACAATTTCCAGAATCATTTAGAGAAATTTCCGATTCATTATATGATCCAATATCGGAATTATATTCTGTTATGAGTCGCTCATTGTCACCCTCATTCCTCTTTTATTTTAGTACAAAATTCAAAAGAAATAGTGATATTATATAGTGAAATTACACAAGTGAAAACAAAATTTACTCCTTTTCCAGCGTAAACGAAAAGCAGTAAAACCTGACATTAAAACCGGTGTACGCATACTTTGCATTCCAATCTTTACTTGACTACTAGAGTCATCTAATAAAAACATTGCAAACGAAAAAAAACATTAAAAGCCGGGCAAATCATTGGATTGGCGTAGCAAAATAAGATGCCCGAGCGGCGTACGGGCAAATCAGAAAATTGACATTTAACAGCACCCGAGCGGTGTTCGGGCAACACTGTTAAGGTGTTTATAAAAACATCTCTATTGGAAGCTTAGTTCATCGCTCAACTGTCATTTCCTGAAATTAATTTCTAATTCGACTGGGACCAACGGCTTTAAGTAGATTCCGAGCCATAAAGGTTGGTTGGTCGGGTTTTATGATGCAGGGGTTAAATTGGTCAAGCTGCGCAAACACACAACCTCAATCAAATAGGAATCCCCACAAAGAAAGGTTACAGACTTAGAAGAGAAGAATACACTCGTGGTAAGTTACAGGAATCGAACTTGCGCCGCCTACAACTCGCAGGTTGACAGGTTCCGAATCATAACGAACATCTTGCCAGGAAACTGTTGTCAAGGACTGAAGTACAAATCACTTGGTTACCATTTTGGCCCACCTGTATTTGAATGATTCTAAATTAAAAACAAAATAAGTGCTAACGATAATTTTCTTTCCCTACATAGGGAACGATATTTACGTTTGGTTGAGATCGATAAATATTGCACTTTCCCAACTTTTCAATTATTTAGTCAAAGGTGTGTCAAATAATGTGTCTGTTGACTAAAACTCTAGATAAGCACGTAAAATGTTTGTGGCATAAATGTTCTATGCAAATGAAACTTGCAACAGTCAAACGAAAGGTGCTTTTTTCTAAAAGCTTCTCTTCTAAAGATATTAAGTCAAACAAAAATAGATTTTTAAATGGAATGAAAAGTAATATACAATTGGAAGGTTCAGGCGATGGTGATAGTCTATTTTCCATTTTTTACAGGGCGGCAATTTTCTACCTTTAAGAAATTCTAAAATTATAATGGTTCGTTCACTATTCAAGGACATGTTATTTTAAACCTTGAAGTATTAAGCATTCATTCCAAACTAACAGGAATCATTTCGATTCTCTTGAAAAAATTTTCCATTTCGAAAGTTTCATTTTGTGGCTTACCTATCACTATGTCGCCCAGAGCCCTTCAATTTGGAAAGTTTGTTCCCGAAAGCTAAAAGTGAAACAAAAATTGTTTTTAGATCGAAGAGATAACCACAGTGCATAGTATTATTTCCAGAGATCAAAATTCTGCGAAAAGTTTTGCTCCATCGAAAATAGACAGAGAAATTCAGAATATCCTTCCATAAGAATTCTTTAAATTTGCGTTTCTTGCAGAATAAAGAAACATGGGTCGAATGCCTTGGATACAAACTTTAATTTTGATGCAACTTAAATATTGGTTGAACGTTTGTTGATAATCTTGTAAAATGACAATAGTCAACATAGTATTCCTTTGGCGATACAGATTGATTTCTTGGAAATTGAAATTATATTGTGCTCGATTACAACCCCTTTTTAAATGGTACATCGTATACAGCATAAATTGGGTGCAATTTAAAAGAATAATCGATTTAAAAGTTATTCAATTGTATTTTGTACGCGTTAAGAATCTATTATTGGAAAAGGCGTAAGCGACATGAAGGAAAGCGTTCGAGAAATAAAATCTTCGCTTCATTTTACCTCATTGGTTTTTTCTAGGAAATCTCACCAAGATAATTTCACCATGACCCAGATTGTAAGAACATCCTCGTACAAAGTCCGCTAAAGAAATTCCTACTCGGCAACACCAACACTATTTCCGCCGAATCGGTAAAATAAATCTTTGCAATTAAGGAACACTCATTTATCCATTGTTTTGAAAACAATAAACACCGGGGATGTTCAAAGTCATTTTTGAGAGGAACGGAAACGATCACTTGCCATCCACATCCGTTCATAGCCATAAAGATAAACATCCAGAGGGTCTCACACTTGTGACAGGGGCAACAACTCGGCTTTAAAATTAACTTCTTTGTCTGAGGTTTGGGGAGGATTAGTGAAAAACCAACACTGGTGTTGACACATTTCACGGGAGTCATTCATTTCCATCAACGATCACCTTCCGCCGCCGAGAGGGAAACAATGAAGTTGCGAATGTTGATGTGCTGTCCTGAACTTCAAAAGCAACGAACAGACTTCTGACAACTGCAAAAGAGTTATTTAAAGCTTAGCCAATAGTGTAGTTTCCTGGTTGAATGAGTCGCGTCTATTGTTTTAGATCCAGGAGAAAACGATAATCTATTTTTCTGACAAGACTTATGGACAAGTTGTTAATATTAAATACTCTTCGTATACCTATATAAATTTATAAAATATTAGTATACAATCTGAATAACCACCCAGCATGAAAGTAGTCCTTATTACGATGTAAATAAATTACAACATTTAATTCAAGTGGAAGTTCTTAAATAATTTTAAACTTTCAAATCAAACAGAGCAAATAAGGTGAAAACAAACCTCCAACTCTAAAGCATCAAACAGTTAGACGTTGGCAAAATTAAATGTACTAAGGGGCCCGACCCCTGCTCGCTACCGCTCGCCAACCCCAAGAGGATTGCTTTGCAATCCTGATTGGTTCGCTGCGCGAACCTTACTCGCTTCGCTCGCATTAATGAAGACATGTGTCCTAGCAGAAGGGATTGTTTACAAAATATGATACGCCAAAAAAATATTTTTTAAATATAAATTTGTAGTAGTGCAGTAAAGTTATACAGTACCTCTGGAATCAGAACTCGAACAATTTGGAATTCAAATGAAGACTTTGAGGAAATTTGGACTCGAAATGTGAGAGCCGCTTTGGAAATCGAATACCCAGCATGTTGTTTGCATATCAGATACAACAGCTTGACTAATATCTATATTTTTTCAGTAAAATTTCATCCGATAACGCTGATCAAATTTCATCCGATAATTCAACTGAGGCGCGAGGCTTCGTGATAAACAAACAATCGTACAATGTTGCCAAAACGCGATAGAAAATAACGTCTTTTTTTTGCGTGACACGCAAGATTCATTCACGGATTTATTATAAATATACTGAGTATAAATAAATGTAATATATTTTTGATGCAAAAGTTCGTCCGGTTTTAGGCGCTATATGGCATAACATCGCAAAAATACGAAGTTATTTAGAATTGTTATCTGCTTCACACGTGTAAAGTTTTGATGTTTGAAAGAAGGAATTTCAGAGAGTACTTGGAAAAAAAATGTGTTTGATTGGTTGAGTTTTTTTTTTTTTTTTGTTAAGCTAAAAATGGCAAAAAATAAAGAGCATTTTCGACATAATATACTTTTTTATTTCAGAAAAGGCAAGAATGTTCGCAGACGCAAAACATTTGTTGTGTATGGTGAGGGTACCGTTGACAATTCGACGTGCCGTACGTGGTTCAGAAATTTTCGTCGCCGGAATCAGTTCTTTAGTTAAAAACCTCACAACTTCTATGAGGGCGGGATTAGGCAGCTATGAAGAGATGGAAAACTATCATGGAACAGAACGGCACATACTATATTGATTAAATGTAACTTTTTTATTTTTGTCAAAAAACGGGACGAAATATTGCATAACCCAATAAAATTTCCAAAAAGTTTGGGGTACAGCTTCAGTCCACGTTTATAGCTGTGGCAACGGCCTTGGCGCTTTTTTTTTTTGCCGCACTTCTAGTTGCGAGTTATTTTAGGTTAATGCAACCCATCTGTATTGCGGGTTTTATGGCAACCTTGGCAAACGGAAAGTTTAAGTTTTCATTTTGAATATTCTAGAAAGTTCTTTCAAAATCCGTTCAACTGTCGTTTGATTTCACAAGTTCATTTAAAATAATTCTTTCCTTGGCAACCTTAAAAGTGCGCCAAAAAAAGCGCCAATGCCGTTGCCACCGCTATAAACGTATACTGAAGCTGTACCAAGTTTGGATTATTTCCTAACAACGTGAAAGAAACAGATTACCCCTAAAAACACCTGCACGGATGATGCTATAAGATTATGCGGAAAAGCTTCCTCATTGAAATTAGTGTTTTTATGCAGTTCAGCAATGCTATTTCAAGTATCGATGGCTTATTTCTGTGCAATATAACCCATTAAAAATTAGTTTGGGACAATATTCAGTTGAATATAAAATTAGTTATTTATAATCAAAATACAACGTTAGACTGCAGAATCTGTTACGATAATCTATTTAGAAATAAAATAGCGTAACATAACTTTAAACTCACCAATTTTTACTGTCTGGAACGTCTTTGGAAATTACGTTTTCTTGTAAATGTCATCTCGACAGAATTACAAAAATTCTAACTTCTTTTGATAAATGAAATTTTAACTTATTTTGACTAATGAAATTCTAACTTATTTTGATTAATGAAATTCTAACTTATTTTGATTAACGAAGTTCTAACTTATTTTGATTAATAAAATTAACAAAACCATTAAAAGTAGCAAAATTTTTTCAGCAGAAAGACTCTTAAATGAAGCAGTTTTCTCCTTTGGATTTTCTAAACATATACCTCAAAGAATGACAAAACGTTTCACCAAACGCAATTATTTGCACTTTGCATTTATATTTTTAATATAATGCATGTTTATATTTACTCGGGCCCGGGTAAACATATTCCGTTGGTTGTGTTCACAAGTTTTTTCTATAACTCAATGTCATGGCACAGATTAAACTTAATTAGAAATGTACCCATCAGTTCCTTGAAAGAAATGTGAATCATTATCGTACTCATTACTTTCTTCCCGGAAAGAGGCAGTCCAGTAAAACTGCAAAAGCTCTGTTGCATCCTTCCCATTTAATGAGAGAATGATCCATAAGGTTAAATTTAAATCGCCTGTTTTTGTGAATTTATGATGCTGGACAAGAAACATCAATCGAATCTAGAGTTCTCGACAAACTGTCTTTGTTCTGCCAACGCCTGTATAAGCAAAATGAAAGCTGAAATTCAGAAAGCAATACTACAAGGCATAAATATTCGTTGGAGTTTCAGATCACGTTGACAGATATGACAGAAGAGGGAGCTCTAATTTGTACAAATACACGTCTATTTACAAAATACAATTAAGTAGCTTTCTTGGACTTTTCGTAAATGGATACTAACAAAATGATTACTATTATTTCGTACATTTGTGTGGTTACGTTTCAGAAATAGCTAATAATCTAAAATTTAAATTAAGGCAATTTAACTACTTCAGTTTGTCACTTTTAGGGGCAAGGGTGTAAAAGCTAAATATACCAGAACGAATTAAGAACTTTAGAAGTGTTACAAGCTAAAACTCCAGTTTCTATTAAGTAAAATTGTTCTGAAATCAGATTGCATTTCAAGTATATAAATTTCAAGATTTCGTGTCAAGATCAATGCAATCCGGTGTTTTAATAGATTAAGTTTTAATATCTTAGTTAAGTATTGACATCTTAAATAATGGAGGAGTTGAATCCAAGCTAATAATATTTGTTCCTGAAACAGAATGCAGGAACTTTTCGTGCCAAATTCTTTGGTAAAATCAGTTATTCAAGTTCCAAATATATTTTTTTTGATCCGTCTAGCACGTTTTTAACTGTACCCATTTTCTTATTTTCAGATTCGCACTGCATTGATAAAGTTCTACATTCACCCACGTGCGATAAAGGTGTGGTTAGAAAGCTGTTGATCTATTGTTCAAATTCCAATTATAAGTATAATTAATGACTTATATCCTCATCTCCTTTGAATTTTTTGAAACTTCATTTGCATAGCAAAAAAGGAATTGGATAAATGCTCTGAAAAAAATAATAATTAGTGTGAACTTCTCAGAATTATATTTGACCTCCATGGCTCAAATAGCATGGCATGAATAAAACATGTTTGAATGTGGTGCATGAGTCGAAATTTTTTTTTTTTACATATGACAGTATATACTTGGAATTCAATCCATATACTGTGCAATGGTCGGAAGCTATGGCCTTGTAAAGGAACACCCAATGGGCGGCCATCATTGCTCCTAACATAGGACAGCACAATTTATATACATGCCCTCGCCCCAGATTCGAACATGGAACCTTCCGATCCAGATGCTAACACCTTAACCACCAGACCGGTTGGTCGAAAATATAAATATAAATAAGTAGAAATGTAAAAACAAAAGGAATTTAATGCCGATTGTAATTACATTTTAGTTTTAAATTTCATTGAATACATAAATAATGTACATTGCAAATAAAGAACGAAGGTAAAGGTGTGAAAAAACAGAAACAAACCACCTGTTGAAAAAACCTTAATTTAAAAATTCCTAAGATTCTGCCAGACATAGATGTGGTTATTTAACAATAATGTTGTTGTGGGGTTCACAAAGCATTACTACAAAATTTGGAAATCTCGTAACACTCAAAAGGGTTAAATGCATCAATTTAAAAAGTCAACACGCCGCTAATTGAAATCATTGGTGCTAAATTGACAAATGGGAACTGTCGGACGACATCCTTATGGGATGTTTTGTCTCTTCGTAGCTAAATATTTTACATCGTGTACTGTTTTTAATTACTCTCCCTAGATACATTGAATAATCATAATATCCACCTCATTATGAACGATTTTACATTTTAACCAGTTATTAAAGGAAAACAGGTTTGTTTTACAATAAGTTTCATTTTTGTGGCATACTCATGTAAACAAATTTGAAATAAATAGTTGGCAACACATTTCAAAACTTAGCAAATGAGAGGCATTTTCTGTCAAGCTAAATATAGGTGGTGGTAAGTGTTCCTGCTGCGAAACGTCAGTTGACTTGTTTTTCGACGATTTCAGAACTTCGGCTGTAAAAGTTATAAAGAATATATTCTGATAGTTGATTGGTCAACACCAATAGACTGAACGCCGAACGTTGCCAAAACTAAACAGTATTTTAAGGTAACCCCGATAAGTATCATGCGACAGCATTTGGTCAGCAGAAGTAAAATCTTCGCAGATCGTATGATTTGTTTGCATTGAAAGGTCCCTCTTATAGCTGTTATCCATTTTTACCCAAAACTCAGAAAATACATTTCTTTATTGTACGTATCTAGTAATTTGAATCCCCTCGGGGCACAGCTATAGATGTATACGGACTTCATGAACCCGAGGCACTCTATGGGTATATTCTTTTCCCATGGGGATTACTGTCTCCGGTAAGCATGTGGTTCGCGACTATGGCCAAGCAAGAACCCGAGGTACCCTAGGGATGTGTTATTTTCCCATGAGGTTTACTGCCTCAGGTAAGCATGTGGTTCGCGACCATGGCCATGCGATATTTTCTCTCTCAATCCTTCTTTCAATTACTTGACATTGTCTTCCTTGTAATTGGCGCAGCTGTGCGAAAAATATGGCCCTTGCGCCATAACACCCAGAACTAACCCAAAAAACAATCCTAACAATTCGATCAACCACTGTATTTAATTCTTCTCATAAGGGTGTACCCCCTTTCGCTCCACGTTGATAATCACGACACTAAAGACAAAGCAAAGTAAAATTTAAACCTGTTCAGCTATGGTTTAGATTTTAGCCATCAACGGATCAGTGGATCAGTAAGTCTGACAGTGAATAGGCCAAAAATCCCTCACAAATAACTTTTTTGGTTGCGATTGGTGATTCTTTTAACATCCGGATAGAAATACGAGCTCAGGCCGAATCCTTTTCTCGCATATTAGAGGAATCTTTCTTGGAAATTCGGAGGAATTCGGGTAAAAATTAAAATTATCGTACGTTCACGTTTCACCGCAGAGTAGAAAAACCCTTAGAGCACCGAATAAATCAGCACCACGTAATTTTGATCTACGGTCAGATGACGAGGCAAAACCTGAGCTGGCACTCCTTCCTCCAAACTTCCACACCACGCCAACGTGAGGACATTTAAGGTCACGAAAGATTTAACGTGCACCAGTCCCTTTGTACAACTGTTGTTGGACACGAACTTGCAACCATCTGGTTACTTATCCGTTACTTTTCCAACCGGGATAGGCTCTTGTTGGACGACATACAGACAAGGAAAGCTTTACTGAAACAGAAGAAAAAGGAAGCAAAATAGCAGGGTTGACACAGAAATCAAACATCCTACAGCTCGCAGACTCCTAGTGCAATGGACAAATCAACTAAGTCAAGACGGATGATCCTTTGATGCCATTGAAAAAGTAGGTTCAACTTAAGCGATAAGTTCAACTTAAGTTGTTGCTAAGCATTCATTCAGTGGTACCTAGTGTTGCCAACCGTCCTACATTGTCCCGAAATTTAAGTTGCTGTACAGAATCCATTAATTAATCCATAATTCCATCGGTTAAATGTCAAATTGCCCCGGGATTTCCAAGAAAGCTATCGATCCCACTATCACCTACACTCCAAAATAGTTATTTCTATTGCACATGACATCGTGTCCATCCATTGAACGTCCGTTCCCCCTCTTCTATCCAAAGCCAATACTATATATGTCAGTCTGTTCAAAACTGGAGCATCGTGAAGAAATGGTATTAGTTGCCCTTCAATTCGATTATACTGTAATAAAATTGGATTTGGAGACTAAAACAACTTTTCATATTCGAATTTCATAAAATAGAATTCGGAACACTCTCGGTTCTGTATTACTAAACACGAACAATATCTCTATTTTGTATACGAATACAACCATTTTTATTTTTAATAGTTGCAATGCAACAAGAGAATATGTTTAGATTAATTATTATTATGTATGAGAGGACCATCAGGCTCGTATAAAAATTTTAATTAAAAAAAAGCATAAGAATAACTTATTTTCTCATATTTTTTTTGTACATAAAAAAAAAAAATCTTGGAAAAATAGGTGTTATGTTAACTGATTTCTCAGTGGAAAATATTGTGAAATTCCTTTTAGTATATATTTTAATTTGGGGCAATATTTCCCGCAATTGTCTCAGAAAAAGTTGTCAACCCTAGTGGTACCTTTTAAAATACGTAACGAAAACATCGAATAGTCTAGAAAAGGTATAGTTAATTAACGTAGCGCTGGAGCAACACATTGGCGACGGCTCAGTATCAATTCCCAAGGGAGATCAGAGAACAGCACCACATCGTTTTGAACCACGGTCAAATCCGAGGTCAAACAGCTGGTACCCCCATTGCAAACTTCCACACCACGCCAACGTGAGGACATTTGAGACCACGATTATGTTTTAATCACAAATTGATATGCAAATCACGATTACAATCAAATCAGTTTGATAGCCATTTTAAATTTAACATATATAAAATGCAACCAAAATTTTCCACTGAACTACAAATTAAACAATTGACTATCATTTAATCAAGAATATCGCTTAATTTCCGATTAACCGATCTATTTGTTCTGGAACCACAAAGGAAATTTATAAACTTGAAATTAATATATTACATGAAACAATACTACATTTTTATACTTAAATCACAACTTAAAGTAAACATTGGGTTCGAAATATATATATTTAAATATATATAGGGCTTTTCAAAATTATATAGAAATGAATATAAGAACCATACAAAATCTAACATGTAAATTGCACTAGCTACAAAATAACTATTTGAAAAAGGACCCATGAAATTCGTATTGAATGGCCAACTAGATAAATTACTTCATAATTGTTCATAGTATGGTATCTTCTGGAGTATTTTGCATAAAATATTCCTCAGACAAAAAATAAAAGTTCGAATCGTCGAACATTTTTCACTTACCTGTAAATGGTTCTGAAGTGAATGTTGATGTCCCTCCGCATAGTGAGGGTGCCTCAGTAGAATGTGTAAGTTTTGAGAACTTGTTCCAAGAATTCCTTTGCCTCCAAGCATCCCCAATAGGGCTAGAAGGCTCAAGATGTATCCGTTACGCATTATGGACGTTGAACTGGAACATAGTCCACGAAGGGAAATCGGTAACAAAATAGACAAAAAACACAATTTTCTAAATAGCTACAACTGCAGCCGAATTTCACTTTTGTGTCACACCTTTTCACTTCTCTTGAGTGGAAAAATAACAGACGATCATTATGGAATCGCAAAAGAATAAAATTTATTTTTGTTGAGAATTGCAAAAAAAAATCGTGCTCTGTGTCAAAAAAATGCGGTCACAATTTGCTTGGTCTAACAGCTCATCTTCACTTCATACGAAAAATTATAAATGCGAAATTGGAGGAAAATATGATTGAGCGGGGAAACCCTTTCTCAGTGACGTTACCGCTGTTGTTTATGCTCATCCTATACCGCGGGAGGAATATCATCTCGAGTAGTAACAGGAGAGACAACTGATGCGTTCTGCACGTTTTCGCCAAAACTGGTTTACGACGCCGTTTGGCGATTGTTGCGTTGCGGTAGTTTCTAGTTTTGTTGAGGTATATGCACAATTGTATTTTGCTTCCTATAAATTTTTTTTTTCAGTTTATAGCTTTTTTTTGTGTGCCACCGTACATTTTAGAGTTCAAAGAAACGCAAAACTGCCCTATTATTCTTATCAAATGAAAATTTTATATGCTTAGTTTGATTGACTTGACCTTCTGAGGTCTAAGTACGGAAGTTTTTCGGAGAATCAAAGCTTTGTTAAAATATTTTTAACGTTGGAAGATGAAAAGTTTCTAGTACTCTACTGTACGCGAAAGTCGATTATTCAAAATACTTTAATTCTAAAACCTATCAGAATTACTTATGCTCTCGTTTGGTTCAAGTACTAAAACCTAGAACTATGTTCGTGCAAATGTTTTTTCAGATGTTCTTCGAATAGTACAGTCATTTCATGAAATTAAAAGATTGAGAATTCTTTGGAAGGTTTTTACATAAAAATAACTTATTTTTATTTTAAAGATGTATTTCTTAAATTCAATTTAAAATCTACGCAAATTAATATTTCATGAGCACTGTTTCTAAACGCACTTCCGCCGACCAACCGGTATAGTGGTTAAGGTATTAGCCTCTAGATCGGAAGGTTCCTGGTTCGAATCCGGGTCCGGGCATGGATGTTTGTAAGCGTATGGTGTAGAGGCGTCTGGTGCACCTTAAATCTGACGTGGCCGAAAGTCCTCACGTCGGGTTGGCGTGGAAGTTTGGAGAGTGGGGTGTCAGCTCAGGTGTTGCTTCGTCACTTGACCGTGGTTCAAAATTACGTGGTTTTGTCCTCGGATCTTTCCCTTAAGCGACAGATCCCGGACCGTCGTCAATAGCCCGTTGTGTTGCTCTGGTACGAGGTTAACTAAAAAAAAAATTACCAATTACCAATAGTCAATACTTAAATTTCACAAATGTCTCGCATATTCAAGAAAAAAGACAAAAAAATGAATTTTTTAGGTAAAAAATTAGTAATTTTTCACTTATAAAACTTGGAATATCTCATTTAGAATAACGCATAACCTGACTTGAAAATATAAACTAAGATTTTTTTTTTTTTCTATTTGATTAGAGTTGCAATGAAAAAATTTGAGAATTAAGATGGATTGAACAATGAAAAAGATCAACATAAGTAATATGCACTCTGGTTGGTTGGTTTGTTGTGGTTTTATAGTGCAAGGGCCATATTTGGGTAATATTGTCTGGTCATATTGACAATGTGGTGCAAGGGCCGTATTGGCACTATGCACTTTGGAGTCGCTTCAAGGTTTAGTTCCTGTTGAACGTTCGTCTCGATCTGTATAAACATTTTTATAAAAGTGTATTTTAATCTGAAATACATTTTTGTATAAGTACTTGAGAATCGCACTGAGTACTATATTTTCGAGTGTGCGAGATTGTTTAATTGCTGTAAAAGAATCAATTTACATCTCAATTCATAAAAATTCTATACAATTACTCGTGTCTGCCTTAGATCACTCAAGACTCTTAGTTCAGCTCCGACTGATATCCGAGACATATGATACACGTAGTATGATAAAATCTTCCTATTCTAAAAACAACTCTTATTGGGATTTGACATAATTCTAAATGAAGCTTACAACATGTCTTAATCAAAGTCGGATATTTTTTGTTAAGTAGTCCCCACCCCAGATTTGCTCCCTGTTGTAAATTTGTACCATTTGAAAACGATTTTATCAATTGACAAAACAAATCGATTAGAAAAAGTTTCTTATAATTATCTGAACAAAAATTATGTCTTCCAAAATTAATACATCTTTAAATTTCTTCCAGCCGCAATTCTAATATTAACCGACATGGTGGGGATTCTGGTATTTTCACTATTTATAATAAAGCTGTACGAGTTGTGTGTAAAGGACGATTGTATAGGAAAGTGGTAATTGGTCATTTTCAATTTATGTCGTACTAGAGCAACGCAATAGGCTATTTACGACAGTCTGGGATCAATCCCCTAAGGGAAAGATCCGAGGACAACACCAATTAATTTTGAACCACAGTCAGATGACGGGGCAAAACCTGAGCTGGCACCCACTCTCCAAACTTCCACACCAACCCAAAGTGAGGACTCTAGGAAAGTGTAACAAGTCAATGCAAATTTCAGCTATTTTAAATAACTATAAATTTTACTTTTCAAAAACATGGAAATCAAAATCAGGAAATTTTCAAAAAGCTTTTACAGAACTTCACAAAAATATTCAAATTCCGAAAAACAATAGGTATCTTTCCCATCGGGATTGACGTTGTACAGCTACAATGCGACGTTAATTACAAGTCAACGGTTCGGGATGGATAGCGGACAGTTCCCAATAGCCATGCTCAGTACGACGCAAATTCAACTATCTACCGAAAGCTAATCTGCTTGAATGCGGTATTTTGGTAAATTACGTCGTACAAGAGCAATACAACGGGCTATTGACGACAGTCCGGGTTCAGCCCCCGAAGAGAAAGATATGACGACAACACAACCTCATTTTGAACCACTGTCAGATGACTAACAATATGCTTGAAATGTTCTATCTTTGGGCTCATCTAAAAAATTCAGCCGACCATCCGGTTAAGATGTTAGTCTCTAGATAGGAAGGTTCCTGGTTCGAATCCAGGTCCGGGCATGAATGTTTGTAAGCGTATGGTGTAGAGGCGGCTGGTGCACCTTAAATCTGTCGTGGCCGAAAGTCCTCACATTGAGTTGGTGTGGAAGTTTGGAGAGTGGGGTGCCAGCTCAGGTATTGCTTCGTCGTCTGACCGTGGTTCAAAATTACGAGGTGTTGTCCTCGGATCTTTCCCTTAATAGATTGATACCGGACCGTTGTCAATAGCCCATTGTGTTGCTCTAGTACGACGTTAATAAAAAATTACTAATTTTTTACCTAAAAAATTCAGTTTTTTGTCTAAAAAATTCAGTTTTTTGTCTTTTTTCTTGAATATGCGAGACATTTGTGAAATTTAAGTATTGACTATTGGTAATTGGTAATTTTTTTTTTAGTTAACCTCGTACCAGAGCAACACAACGGGCTATTGACGACGGTCCGGGATCTGTCGCTTAAGGGAAAGATCCGAGGACAAAACCACGTAATTTTGAACCACGGTCAGATGACGAAGCAACACCTGAGCTGGCACCCCACTCTCCAAACTTCCACACCAACCCAACGTGTGGACTTTCGGCCACGACAGATTTAAGGTGCACCAGCCGCCTCTACACCATACGCTTACAAACATCCATGCCCGGACCCGGATTCGAACCAGGAACCTTCCGATCTAGAGGCTAATCTTAACCACTGTACCGGTTGGTCAGCGTAGATGTGTTGAAAAAGGGACCATTTACTGGAGCCTCGTTTCTGGAACCGTCATCTTACTTAGCATAGTGCGACTCTAACGAGAAGGCAGTCGACCGTGGATCAGTCGACTTTTGATGGCCAATATGGCCCTTGCTCTATAAAACCTCAGCAAATCAACCAACCGGTCGATTTTTGAAGAGGTACAATTGTTAGAAGACTAACATGCGCCAAGGCATGATGAGCGACGGCTGCGGATGTTTTTCCCCTACCAGCTCTTTATCAATGCCAACTCTTTCAGCACCGAACAACCGAGAACCAGAATCCAAGACCTCAAGACGTCAGTTGTAGATACAATTTGTTAACGTTACCACCAGTCCCCTTATTTGACAAATAGACTCATTCAAAACCACGTGACTCGACTACCTTCTCGGCATTGTGTATTTCACTACGATAAAAGTTTATGGGATTCAATGATTCATTTTTACTAAAGTATTTTCGTTTCTGTTTTTAATTTGCTAATTAATTCATTTGGAAATGCGCTTGTTATTATTATAGGAAATAGAAACATTATCATTGATTTATCTATTTGGAGGCAATAAAAATGCACCATCGTTGACAGATTCAACAGATTTTCATCGATAACTTATTACGCGAAGTAACTTAAGGATTGTTGTCTCCTGTCTTGAGTGCATATAAAAAACCGTTTATCCACATAATCGGCTGATGAACTCTCCCATTTAAAATCGCTTTCAATAGGTCATTTTTTTTATTTTTTTCAATTTCATGAAATGGCGATAAGCGCGCCAAACGAGGCGACGGCAGTAGTCTCAGGAAATATGGGTTGCGGCAGACTGTTCGGCGACTTAAAACATGTGCGGCAAGCAGTGATGCAAGATTATTTGTTTGATTCGTCGCTGGCAAATTTTTGACAGAAAATTAGTTTATTTTCTTCCTGTTGCATTGTATTGTGAGTTAATTGAAAGTTAGCTTGAAGTTGACTTGAAATTAGTTTAATTTGATAGAAATTTTTTCGCAAAAAAAAGTACCTTTAAAGAAAATACTTGGGATATAATTGCGTGAATATATCTTCTTTCCACAGGCATATTTTTTTGTTAAATAATTCACGTCGCAGTCGAATATGTGTTTGTCTGAGAAAGAGTGAGGCGTCGTTAATTCATTTTGAAAGTTTAAGAATTCAGAAAGTAAATATATGAAGCTGAGATAAAACTATTTTGCTTAAAAGCAAATTGAGAATTTAATTTTTGCTTTGAATATAGATACTTTTATTATATACTCTTTCTCTTGTTCTTGAGTCCACTGTCAATAAAATTATCGCAAGATTGCATTTATTTGTGGTTTTTTAATGGATTACTACATAAGTTGTGTATTATACAAGCACTTCATTGGGGATCATGGAATATTGGGATGGTTTGTAAAGGGTATGACATCTCCAAGCAATACATTTCAAGTTTCTTTTGAAGTGACAATAGAATTCTTTTGAAATGAATTGAGGAGAATACGATGTTTACCATGAATACACTAGTGCAATTTATTTGACACTGAAAGTGAAAAAACTGTACAATTTTTAATTTTGTAAAAAAGTATCTGTATTCAATTAAAGTATGAACATTATCAGTGAAAGGTTTTCTGCGTCAATTGAAAATTTCAGAGTTCATTTAACGAATGCCAAATAGCATTTAAAAGTCAGTACCGGTTTTATCCAATAATTAATTATCAACATTAAGCAGTATAAGGTGCATATACATTTGCGACCCGAACATCATTGAACATGCATTGATGAGCCGCTTGTGAACCGTTCGTTGAAATTATTTTCACCACGAACTTCCAGCAATCCATGCGAAAGGAAGGAACCAACCGCTAACCACCAGGTAGTCATTTGTCAACCTCCGGTGATGTGATGGAGCCTGGAGGTTCGCGAGCAGAAAGTAAAGCAACGAACTATCACGACGCCCTCCAAATCTTAACCGCGAACGCCTTGGTGTTCGTCGAAAAACCGACAGGAAGCGGATCGCCACGAGCGGTTCACGAGCCGTTTCTTTGGAGCCAAAACCCCGTCCAAATCATGAGAACTAGAAGCTCGCGAACGGTTCGGCTCGTAAATGTATACGCGCCTTTAGTTTCAGGGCATACTGTGTCTGGATAAATTGTCTGATCCAGCGGAATTCTTGAAGACTTGGGGACGCTGTGACTCTCCACTACGCTAGCAGCCTGCAAGTTGTAGCAGTCGCTGATTCGATTCCTTTGAGTAACCTGGGTGTGTTTTCTCTCCTTCTGTGTCAGTAAAATAGAACTCCTTTTCCATTTATTTGACGGGGGAAATGTAATTATTTCGAATAATTTTAACATTTACATATTATTTTGCAAATTTCTTCTTTTATATGAAAGAATCATAATTTTACATTGGAGTTTCTAATTAAGTGAAAGATTGAAGGGAGAATTTAAAAATTGTGGAGTGGAGTGTCAGCTCAAGTGTTTCCTCGTCATCTAACCGTGGTTCAAAATTTACGTGGTGTCGATCTCTGATCTTTCCCTTTGGGATTGATCCCGGACCGTCGCCAATATCGCGTTGTGTTGCACCAGTGCGACGTAAATTAAAATTCCTACCTCCCTGCCATATCAAATTATTATTTTCCATGTCTTTGTTATGTATGAAAGCACTGCAAAAACAATTAAAGTCTGAATACAATTACTCGTCAAGAAAGAATACGAAATAGAAGTAAATACGCATAACAAACAAAATTAACTCTGTGAATAAATAGATCAAGGTCTTTCTGGGGAGAAGAAAAAAAATTATGAAAATCCATTATGCAAATAAATGGAAAATTAGATACCACTTATTTCTGATTTGAAATTATTTAGTTGATACGTATTTCCATTGGTTTTAGAATGGAAGTACCGCAGATGAGATTCTAGTTGAATCTGTTGCGTGTGGTGGAATTCATCAAATAAGAATTTAGAATTCTGAATTCAATTTATGTTTTTTTCCCTCACTTTTAAGCAATAAATATACCGTTGGCATCTTTATAATATGAAAATGTATTTTGAATAAAAATATAAATTAGGTTCCAATACCCATCTATCATATTATTCAAATTCAGATTATTCAAATGCAAGTGAATTAAAATGGCAACCCATCACAAGAATGTTATGGCCCATGCAGGCCCCTCACATCTGCCTCCCCCCCCCTAAGTACCAAGATAGTTGAGATACCCCAATACCACTACTATATAGGGACTCAAGAAATTTTTTTTTAATGTATTGCATATACTCAACGGTTAACTTGAACAAATGACATTTTCTCTTCTTTTTAACAAAACAAAAAAAAGTATGTAAATTTTTTATTTCTTTTCCGTTGTAAAGATTAAAAGTTTTCTAACCAAAAATGTTTGTATAAGAATTGACAAACCTCATTTCATCTTCACCTCTCCCCGCCTTTGTTTTATTGCACAGTTACTTCAATGCAAGGGTATTGTATAATAAAATTTGTTAATATTAATAATACAGTATTATTTTGTGTTTAATTAGTAATTATGACACATCTGATATAGCAGATCTAGAAGTGCCGTTTCCCATTATTTTACAACGTTTTATCTTGAGTATACAAATTCAAAATTTAGATTTCAAATTCAAATATTTTGTTGTCCGATCTGCGTGGTGAAAATATACGTCATTTCTCAGTATTTGATCATTATAAGGATAGAAATTCAGATTACTTTTTTACCGCCGTATTCAAAAGGCCGAATTGAACCGAGGATCAACGATTATCCCCAGGTTAGCGAAAAAAACGTGTTCACAATGCCTGATAATAGGTTTAAACCACCGTTTTGGTGTTACATTTTGATCCTCCGAAATCGGCGAATTAACTCTCGGTTGAGTGTTACGCATGCGCAGTATTATTTTCTTGCGAAAGAAGCGAGATGTACTGTAAACAAAACAAAATGGACGACACACTTCATTCTGTGCTAAATTACAGTATTTCTTGTTACGACGCGCATTCAACTTATCTTTATGTGAATCGGAAAAAGATCGTGATTACATTTTCTATAGATATGCCCAGATGTGTTCTGGTTCGAACTATATTCTGGACTAGCTAGTCATACTGACAAGTACAAAGATAGTCGGATCATATTCATTTGTCAAGGCATTGTGTACATTTCTGTTGTGGTGTTCGTTGGTGTGCAATTAATACAACATAAATTAGAACACAATAATTTATTCCACAAGACGAAAAGAGACACAAGACGAACACAACCGAAAGGGAAAAAGTTAAGAAGTAAGAACATTGATACTCGCTCCGTTCGCAATGCTTCGCGCATGCGCATTACAAACTTGCGCCGAGAGAGAAAGAGAGCGATATTACGCGAATCGTCTGCTTCTGACAAGAACAACGAATTTCAATTCGTACTCTCCACACTGTCTTCAAAATTTAGGCTTCCATAAAAATCCACTTTGAAATTAAATACCTTTGCATTTGTTTTTCCAAACCTAAATTAAAATGCCGTATACGTTCTTATGAAAATCATAATTTGGAATCATTTCTCTTGGCGAAGTACGTGCTTTATCAGTAGGAATGAAGATTTGGGCGTCGTAACAAAGGCAGCAATGTCACGTGATCGTGAAGAGACGGTAATAGCCAATCACAGCAAGCGTATCATTTAATCCGTGGATCACTTAACCAGCCTTTGAAGTATACGGTTCGTGATCCGCGATTTAACTCTGACCCGTGGATCAGCTGGTCATCGAGTTAACTCGAGACTTGTGAATATGGCCATCAGAGAAAGTTAATTAGCCAATCATCTGTCTAGTACTCAGAGTGCTTTCTTCTGACTCGAAAAATTCCTGGTTCGAACCCGGGGTTAAGACGTGGATGCATGAGCGTCTGGAGTGACTGTTGCGGCCTCTATAAACGGTCTGGAGGCCGTTGTAGCCGTTGGTCGATTCTTGGATTAGCAACCCGGGGGTTTCGAGTACGAAACTAGATCTAACCAAAGACCGTTGTGTACGGGAAGCTAATGCTCTTTAAATTCGTCGTGGTCTCAAATGTCCTCAAGTTGGCGTGGTGTGGAAATTTGGAGAGGTGGGGGGTCACTTCAGTTGTAAACCTCATCCTGACCATGGTTCAAAATTACGAGGTGTCGTCCTCAAATATTTTCCTTCTGGATTTATTCCGAATGATAACCATTTTTCCATTCTGTTGCTCCAGTGTGAGGTAAATTCACTACCTACCTTCCTACCTATAAATGGGTTGTACCTAGAATATACACTACCATCTCTCTACAATAATGGACTGGCCGCCAGCGGATTTGCATAAAATCCGTATACTTGTTTGAGGGTGTTTTTCGTGGTATGGACTAGGACCTTTGCATGTTGTTCCTGGTAAATTGAACGCCGACACCTATATGAATATTTTTGTCAATCAGGATCTTCCTACGCTCTGGCAATTTTATGGGATGGACGAATGTTACTTTCAGGACGACAACGCTCCATGTCATGTTGCAGCCTCTGTCAAGCAGTGATATCAAGATATGGATGTAAAACGTCTTCCCTGGTCTGCTCAAAGTCCCGACCTGAACCCCATGGAATATTTGTGGGACGAGTTAGAGCGACGCTTTCGAACCAGGGAACCACGTCCGAAATGTACAGCTGATCTGGCGACATTCTTGCAGCAGGAAAGGACACAAATACCTATACTGTGCATCAAAACCTTGTTGAAAGTATTTTCATAAGGATTGCTGTTAGGTGTAACGCGAATCCAACCCCGTGGTGCGCTAGGTTAATGCCAAATAGTTCACAATTCAGCCGTTGTTATCTCATAGTGGTTAATATTCAATTGGCCGGTCCTTGAAAAAATGAAGGTTAATTTTTCAGATCTAAAAAAATATTTCGAAATAAAAGGTTATTACGTCGAAAGTAAAGAATTAATGTTTGATTCCATCACCTTTAACACAAATATCCATCGATCGTATATTTTCGAACCTTACCACGTTCAATTTCTATTCACCTTTATCGTTATAAGCAAAACGAAGATATAACTTTCTGAACCTATAAAATAGACTGACATTACAATACAAACATTTTTCAACATTCCCAGTGCTTCTCTCAGAACTCAAGTTCAGGTACCATGGTAACCCCGAAACCCCCGGGGAGCATTGATTTGTTACTCACAAATAGGATCTAAGATGTCAGATGCATGTCACTCCGCAAGTTTGAGTTCTGCCGAACAACTGAAATAAGACTAAAACATGTCTAACCAACCCATAACTTCAGAAAACGCGATTCTCCAGGCATTGAATGGTTTATCCATCACATTCAGAAGATCGATCGAGCGTTCACGCTATCCCCCACTAATCCGCCTACAAAAGCTCAGGTAGTTTCCAATGACAACTTAGAACCCCGGGGGACACTCATTCCCTTTTTAAATGTTCCTCCGCAGTGGTTCCAGGAGGTGCTCAATCGCTCTTGCTAAAGCGTATTTCGTTTGTAACTTTGAAAAGTTAAGATGGACACTCATGCACATGAAAAAATAATTTATAACTTTGGTTGAAAGACAACAGAAATGTAAAGTTTAGTGTAGGAACGTTGATATAGGCAGAAGTAAACTTCACGAAATTAGTTTCTTATTCACCGAGGGACAATTCATCGAAGTATGCCTGTTGTTGCGAGCGCCATCTGGTATTTGTCAAATGTTCCATAAGGCTGTTTATGCACGTGTTCGTAGTTTTATCTGCCAGTCACCAATTCTGCAGGACGTGTGAATTACAATGCAACTTTGTCAACCCAAAAGCACTTCATGGTGGATATAGGTTAAACAGCTAAATATTACTAGTTTTAGTTTTATTTTGTAATAGTGGATAAGTTCACACCACAAAGATAAAACATAATATTCAAGAATATTGTTTTTTCAAATTAGTTAATATCACTAATACCATATTCTTTTGCGTTTACCTAAAGGATGATTTTCACAAATATTTGTTCATTTTATAATATGGGATAAGTACTCACCTGGACACCAACTCAGTATCACAAATTGAACTAGTATTTTCTGGAAGTTGAATGAACAAGAGGTCAATAATAGAAAATAATCCCTGGCAAACTTTATCTTTAGATTCTGTTTAATAGAAAATATATCCCTGGTGAACTTTACCTTTAGATTCTGTTTTGATAAAGTCGATGTGCTTGTGAAGATTTTTGACTTAGCATTTCGAAGTTCCGTTACACCCCATGAAAAACCCCAAGCTTATATTATTAAGAGGCTTTTTATATTTATTAACACGTATAATGGTGATGGTAATTTTAGTTAGCGTCGTACTAGAGCAACACAACGGGCTATTGACGACGGTCCGCGATCAGTCCCTTAAGGGAAAGATCCGAGGACAACACCTCGTAATTTTGAACCACGGTCAAGTGACGAAGCAACACCTGAGCTGACACCCCACTCTCCAAACTTAAACGCCAACTCAACGTGAGGACTTTCGGCCACGTCAGATTTAAGGTGCACCAGACGCCTCTACACCATACGCTTACAAACATCCATGCCCGGACCCGGATTCGAACCAGGAACCTTCCGATCTAGAGGCTAACACCTTAACCACTATACCGGTTGGTCGGCTAACACGTATAAAGTATGGTATTAAGGAATGCATTTTTATTTATGTACGCCACGCACGCGTGCAAACTGTAACCATGATATGGAATGTTTTGAAAATATTAGTTTGGAATTTAATAGAATTGGAGACTAAATGTAATAGAGCGCTGCTTTTTTTTTTTTTTTTGTATTCCGCTTTATTTGTAGTTTTGTGCTGTCTTTAGTTTTTCAATAGTTATCGAAATTTTTCTGACAAGCGCTCCATTTTGTGTGCAATGGAAAAGCACAATTATGATCATTCGAAAAGTGAAGCCTTCATTTCCATCCAGATGATTTAAGAGCCTACTCGAATCATCACGCTATCTCCCGACCGAGCTTTTTAATATTATTTTTATAAATTAAATTATTTGATAAAAAGAATAACGTCCAGCAGATAAATTGAAAAGCATAAATTTTAAGTTTAGTAAATTAAATTAAATTTGTTTAAAATGTAGCGTCGCAGTGTCCATCGACCTATTTTAAACACTTGCCAGAGATGCCACATGACCAGTCCACTACTGGATATAGGTGACCTCTTTCTTAGATTTTATGTAACATAGATTCTAAAATTAATTTCTATTATTATTTTCTCGTCATCTGGCCATGGTTCAAAATTACGCTGTGTTTTCCTCCGATGTTTCCCTTCGGAATTGTACCCGGAACGTCATTTGCCAGTTGTGCTGCTCCAGCGCGCCATTAACTAATTACTTATCCACCTCTACCTACCATTATTTCTTTCATTTAGTTTAAATTTAAAACTTCCCTTTTCTTCCTTACTTCAATGTGCAAATGCTTTTAAAACGGAAAATACTTGAAACAATGCTGTTACTGTTGTTTTTTCAAACTTAGAAATTTAGCGTGGAATTAGTTTTGAATGTGTTTTCTGTGGCATGAATAATAATTGTGTTGGTGAAATAAAAATTCATACATTGTTTTTTTTTTATTAACTTTTCAACCTTCAGCTCTGGAAAAGTTATATTTTACTGTGGCATAAAATAAAATAATATTAGTCATGGAAACAAAAGTCATGTGTGTTCTGTGGCATGAATAAAAATTGTGTTGGGGTAATAAAAAATGTATCTTTTTTTTTTTCGACTCACTTCCAACTTTCAGCTCTGGAAAAGTCAGATCTCACTTTTGAAAAGTAAAACGAAAAAAAAAAATGTAAGAATAATTATAAAACTATGAAGGGAATAACTTAGACATTCATGTTAAAATCCCAAAATAGCGAAAAATTCTTTTCTTAAAACTTTGGGAAATTACTTCGATAAGGGATGAGAGGTAAGTATATATAGTGCAGATGCAGTTGTTTTTTCTATCTTAAAGTCTATCTGCGGAAAATGGCAATGAACTTTAACAGCGCAACGTTGATGTCAGAAATATTTGACATTTCTTACCGCAGTGAAAGCTCGCTTTATAGGAATTTGAAAGAGAAAAAAAGAAAAAGAATGTGCTAATGTCTGTGGAGAAATCAGTTTTGAGAGAGAACTCAGCGCGGTGTTTAATTTTATAGCTCTGACTCATGAAATGCCTTCGCTCCGTTCCATCATAAAGAATATCTTTTTTCCGCCTCTTTTTAATATGTTTTCAATTTGAATTCATTGCGCTTGAAACTCTGTGATATATAACGCTCTTAACGTGTTCTTAGTGTAAAACGTTCTTAGTATTTTCATTTTTTTCACACAAATTAATATTTTCCATTGTTACGAATCCAATTAATAACCAGCAATTTTATACAAGTAAATTTAACTAATACTAATTTTACAGATTTCAGGTACATACATATCAGGAGATTACGAGCATTTATGATTTTTGAATAATTTACTTCATTGAATAAATTTAATATATTTTAACTATAAATAGAAACTGATTAAATTAATCTTGAGTACATTGTAACAAAATCAAAACTTTCATTCTGCCTCGCCCAGTGACAGGCCAGAGGTGGGCCAACGTCTTTATTGACTTCTCCCTTTGTTAAGGTCAAACTCTGAAATAAAACATTCAATTGTTCTGAAATTTTAATAGTTTGTTTTTCTATGTATGTTTTTCATATCCATCACAGTTTTTATCGCAATCGAACTACTCCTTCTTGATGCATCGATTTTTTTTGTTTTTGTTATGGATTGTATAAAATTTTTTAGGGTACAGCTACACTCTACGTTTATGAGTGATGGCAACGGCTTGGCGATTTTTTTGGCGCACTTCTAGTAGCGAGTTACGATAAATTAAGGCAACCCATCTTTCGTTGCTGTTGTTTTCACGGCAACCTCGGCAAACGGAAACTTTCAATTTTCATTTTGAATATTCTAGAAAGTTCTTCCAAAATCCGTTAAAATCGTTTGATTTCATTGATTCGTTTGAACTGTTTTCTTTCCTCCCATTGGTTATTTTGTTTTTAAAATATCCTTTTATTGCATTGGTCCTTTTAAATCGTTTTCTGTGATACCATTGGTCCATTTATTTGTATTTTGACAGTTGTGGAATTATTATTTTGTTATAATAGTTTTCACGACAGGATCAAGAGTTTTTTTTTTTTTTGACCATTTTCGTTTTCATTATTATTTTACGAGAGAATTCTGACGTTATCAGGTATTATTTCTTACTTTTTTTCTTTTGTAAATCTTTTTCTTTTTCAACATGCTCACTGTATTTAGTGTAATTGATAAGTTTCAGGGTATTCTTACCATTCGTAGCTTAGTTTCTCTGCTGGTTCACAAATGTGTTTTGATATGTGATTAAGCTTACTACTTTTTGTGAATTTTTTTTTAAAATATACTTTTTAAAACGTTTTGAAATGTGCTTAAAAAGTGTGTTGTAAAAAGAAAAAAAAAATTGTGACAGGAAAAGAGTTCAGAAATAATTCTTTCCTTGGCGACTTTAGAAGTGCGCCAAAAAAAAATCGCCAAGCCGTTGCCATCAGTCATAAACGTAGAGTGTAGCTGTACCTTTTTTAGATTTCAAGAATGGTATTGAAATATCGACACTGTTTTCGATGCATGAAAAATCGGCAGCTCAATAAAGAAAACATGACAATCTCTAGTCATACAATTTCTCATCTATTCCTTGTAATATGGGGTCGCGGTAGCCTAGTTGGAAGAGTAACGGATCAACAACCGAAGGGTTGCGAGTTCGAAACTCGTTTCAACCAAGACCGTGTACACGGAGGCTGGTGCATTTTAAATATGTCATGGCCTCAAATGTGGTGTGGAAGTTTGGAGAATGGGTGCCAGCTCAGATGTTGTCCTTGTCTTTCGGTATTGACCTTGGATCCTATCAGGTTCGATCCCAGCCCGTCTCCAATAGCCCGTTGTATTGCTCCAGTGCGACGTTAATTAAATACCTTTCTTTCGCAATACTACTTAAACGATCTCTGAAGTGGGCCATATAACAATTGAGAGTATAACGTTTCGCTATGACTACAAAATCCTGCACTTCTGCCTGCTTTTCCAACATAATTGTGATCATGGAAAAGGGTTAAGCAGTGTTAGTCAGGTGCCCCTTTTTCCCCAAGTGTATTTCTCTCATATGTGTGAGCAAAACTTTCATGGTGTGTGTATAACTTTAACTTGATATTGTATACATTGTATCTGGCTCAGAATGGCCAAATAGGATTCTTGCGTCATAAAAACAACCAAATCGGGACCTGTATCAGAGTTATAGCAATTGACTGCCATAGTAGCGAGAAGGGATTTTACTTTGATTAAAGACGATCACCTACTGTTTCTTGGAAGTATTTCCATATCCTCGAAGACAGTTGAAGCTCTAGACACGTCTGTCTTAAACTGGCCTACTTCCGACTTATATCTGTCCCTACTTATCTCACTGAAGATGGGAAACAGGATATCCATTGTCGCATAATGGCATTCATGACAGAGCTGAACGTTTCTTACACGTAACACTTGCATTTTGTATAGCAGGGAAAAACTAATTATACATTCAAAATCCATCTCTAATACGCTTATTTTTAAGTTTTTTAAATACATTTATCTTTATTGCATTTTAAATAATACACAAATTTCTCTTTATCTGGCTAACTGTACTATAGTTAGCCAGATAAAGCCAGCACACTTTCTAGTACATATTCCGGGGTTTTTTTCATGCTAATTTTGTGAATTCTGTACCCTTTTATAGGCCATCCTTTAATTTAGTTTCATTAACTATTTTAAGATATTCATGTAAGTTTCTAACTCTACATCTGACAACTTTAGCGATTCAGAGAGTTTTGCATAATGCAATATAGTAAATTAAAACATAATCTGAAACACACCCGTTTCTATGATTTGACGAATAATTGCTCCACAAAATCTCATCTGACAGTTTGCATTTGCATTTTGCATATCAAGAAAAACTTCCATTTGGGAGTTTTGAAACGATGATTAACTTTATAATTATATGTAATTTTTATACGGGATGTTTTATTAAGAAGTTTGTACAATGGGTAACTTATCATATTCTATAATCAACTCATAATTAATAATTCCAATTTCTTTTCTTGTTTTTTAGACACATTTATTTTTTAATTTTTCTTTCATGTGTTATTGATTCTTATGTATTCTTGAATTAAGTTGCATTTCCATTTCCATATCAGTATGCTAACTTAAGACATCATAAAAAAATATAGAGTGATTCAAAATTATGTTTTCTAAATTTTGTTATATGTATAATGAACGAGGAAAATGAGTTTGAAGTACAATTTTATGAAAATGCATCAAATGTACGAACTACTATTTCTCTAGCCAGTTTTATCCGACACGAGCAGGGATTGAGAATCAGAAAATAATGACACCACTGTAATATTATTTGAGAAGGTGATTATAAATTCTAAGAAAAATGCGAACACATGAACAAGAATAATTTCAAAATGTTATATATATATATTTATCAGGAAATGCAGAGTGGATGTTGTCTAATCTACCCTAATTGTTTCCACTTTCACATAGTAGATGGCAGCACGAGAATGATTGAGAATAGACGATTACAAGTAAATATTCGACTATCACCTCCAATCTTGGTTTGTAGGAAATTCTCTGCTTCCATAGTTTTGCATCAAACCTTGAGAATGAATTTGGAAACACACACCCTAGAAAGGGGGAAAAAAAGAAAAATGGAGCTGCAACCTACTTTGTATAAATGTCAAATACACCTTTTCTTATATAACCTACTCCATTACTGATTTTTTCTATATCTATACATATTAATAGTTTTAAAACCCGATACAAACAATTTTATTCCGGTGTTACAGTAGTGCACGGACGAATTTTTAAATAGTTTTAAATCCGTCCTTGGTACTACTGTATTATCATGTGGGGATCATATGACAATACAGCATAGTGCAAAGATGGATTAGTGTAAGGTCCGAAAAACGGACATACAGAGGGATCACACATAAGATTTTTGTGGTGTTAATATGGGACGTTATGATTGATATTTCTTTGAAATAGCTCTGAAAAAGTAATTCTAATATATGGTGCTTAACGAAAGGATATGATTACTTGAACGCGTTAAGTAATTTAGCACGAACTAGGTCTAACATAAAATTGTAACATATTTTCCAGATTGCAAGATCGAAATAGAATTTGGCAGATTTTAACTTAGCTAACTGCCGATAACAGGGAATCTGTTTCAACACATATAGCAAAATTCAACACTGTGTTTCCTTATTTTTGTTATTGCTATAGTAGAGAAAATTTGTTCATGCAACTATTTAATAGTTATGAAGGGTAGGTTTAGGTCTAGGAAGGCAAAAATCTGTAGATTTATTCACAGGCTGACTTACAGCTTATTCCCTCCAGTCCAAAGTAAAAGACAGCCTTCAGGTGTTGATGAAATCAGGGCCGATCCTAGCTGGTGTGCAGCGCGTGCACCGCACGCGGGCGGCCAAAACAAGGGGCGGCTGCAGGCCGCATATAGTTCTATCAATCAAGCAAAATTTTTTAAAAACTTATAATAAGTCGAATAAATATGCTGAATTTTAAATAGTTATTGAAAAATCAAAATAAGTCCCGATTTCCCGATAGCATAGCATAGTTTAAGAAAAATAGAATGTTAGTGCACAGTGTGTTGGTCCATTGTCTATTAATGTCTACTCTTTACACACATTTTTCCTTTGATAGCAAAATTCGTGACAGAGCCGGCAATACGGCATAGAAAAAGATATCAAATTTTAAATTTCTATCTAAAAAAATAACCAAGGGGCATATTTTTGTGGTGCGAAATAAAGACTAGTCTGGAAAAAAAATTTTGTTTTTGACGCGGAACAACAAAATGTTTACAATCGAGAGAAAAAGCGATGGCGTGCCATCATTGAAAGAATAATTGCTGTAGTACAATTTTTAGCAAGTCAAAATTTGGCATTCAGAGCAACTAGTACGAAGTTGTATCATAGAGATAATGGTAATTTTTTAAAGGAAGTGGAGATGTTGGACAAATTTGATCCAGTTATTTCAGAACAACTTATTAATGTCAGTCAATACAAAGATAACAAAACACGTATTCCACACTACTTAGGGCAACATTTTCAAAATGAAATAATTAATATTTTAGCCGAATCTATTCGTAATGAGATAACACGCAATGTCAAAAAAGCCAAATATTACACTGTAATTCTCGACTCTACACCAGATATTAGCCACACAGAACAAATAACGTTTGTAATTAGATGTATGAACACTACTGACGGTAAAGTAGATATTTTAGAATTTTTTCTGATTTTTTCCAGTAACTAATAAAACTAGAAAAGGTCTGTGCAATTTTCTATTAGAGAAGCTATTACCTAGTCTGCAGCTCGAAGTTAAAGATATACGGGGTAAGGGTTACAACAATGGATCGAACATGAAGGGGGAAAATATAGGGCTTCAGAAACGGATTCAAAATATCAATCCTAGAGCATTATACGTGCCGTGTGCGGCTCATACATTAAATATCGTCGTTAATGACGCTGCCAGCTCCAGTGGTGAAATTTCTGGGTTTTTGATATGGTATAAGAGGTATATAATTACTTTTCTGCGTCCCATATCGATGGGATTTACTGAAAAAAACACGTGAAAAGTCTAACTTTAAAACCGTTGAAACTAGGTGGGAAAGTTGCAGCAATGCTATTAGACCTCTAAAACACGACCTAAAAAACATTATTGCCGCATTAAATGCCTTAATTGAAGATACCACCAGAGACACGAAAACAAAAATGGGTGCTGAATCAATAATTAAAAGTCTTGAAACATTAAAATTTTTGTGTTAAATTTTAATTTGTCATGATGTATTATCAAGAAAATTGACGTATTTAGTAAAATGTTTAAAAATCCCAATTAAACATCGCGGAATGCATCGAAGGTTTAAATAATCTTAAAAATATTTAGTTTCCCAAAGATCTGACGATAGTTTTAAAATATTTGTCGATTCAGCAACAACACTTACTAGAGATTTAGGTATTGATCCCGAATTTCCTATCTCGAAGCTCAGGAAGAAGGTCCGTTTATTTGATTACGAGTGCAGTGATGAACCAGTTTCAAATCTCTTCCAGCAATTCAAGACTGCTTTCTATTTTGCAATTCTTGATCACGCGATCTCTTCGGTAAATTAAAGATTTACCTTATTATCTGAGTGCCATTCAATATTCTGCTTTCTGTATGAGTTTCACAACATTTCTAATGATGATCTCATGAAAGCCTGCATGGACTTAGATATTAAGTTACAGGTACATGAGGAAGGAAGTATTGTGAAAGAAAGACGGCATATAACTCTTTAATGAAATAATTTCATTCAAATATATTTTTCCAGGTAAAAAACAGCCAATTGAGATATTAGAAATTATAGTCAAAAATGATCTCATTCCCTGTTTTCCAAATTTTACTCTAGCAATAAGAATTTTTTTTAACCTTACCTGTTTCTATGGCTTCGGGTGAAAGAAGTTTCAGTAAATTAAAAATTATTAAAAATTACTTGAGAAAGAATATGACACAAGAAAGGCTTTCAGATTAGGCCATCATCTCTATTTAATCCGAAATCTCTGAAAAAATTGATTTCACCTAAATTATTGACAAATTTGCTTCTCAGAAAGCCAGAAAAGTTATTTTATAGTTAATTATTAGGTAGTCTTTGTAGAAGGACTGATTTATATACTTTTCGTCTCACGAGTTTTAATGCTTTAGTACTTTTTTTTTATTATATTATATTTTCTGAGTAAATACTGTTGTTTTGCATTTCTAATTATAAAATGTCTATTTTTATTTCAAAGGTAATATGTTTGTTTGTTTGTTATTTTTTAAAGTATTTTGTCGCTATTATAGCATATTAGCTGGCCAAAAAATAAAGTTTTGCATTTCAAATTTTATTTGCATTTATATTAATGTTTTACTTTTTACTCTTATACAGGTAGATGAATTTATAACGTCAACGTTAAGTATTAGTCAAAATATGAAAAATTATCTGAGGGGGGGGGGTCTTTGCACGCGGTCGGCCGACACCCTAGGATCGGCCCTGGATGAAATCATGGAGAACCTAGCTTCGAAGGAGCCTCAATCTCCAGTATTGACAATGTAGCACTTGATAATGCCTTAGTATTTGGAAACCTTAATAAATTATTAAAATTTCCTGAGTTTTTATTTTTCGTGCATCTAGGTTCAGTCCAACCCAAAGTAAATTTGTCTTATTGAAATCTTGAAAACGTTGATCTTCGATCTGAATGAGCACTGCGGAGAGTTCCGAAGTGCGAATTAAGAGTGTTGTAATGGATAAGAGCTTCTCAATTACCTTCATACCTCCTCAATCTTGGCAATTGCCTTGCCAACCATGTCAAAAGCTTACCTTTAGAATCAGAGTCTCGCCGTGTGACTTTAATTTCCTACCTACCTACGGAATTACAGTTCCCTAAAATGTAGCCACGTGACGTCAGTTCCGGAATTCGTTCAGGAAACATGTCCTACCATAAAACAGTTGGCTTTCTGAAAAAGCCTCTGATATGGTTCATTTCCTGCCAGTTGGGGAAGGGGCGTGATATGAATGGTTGTTTACAATTTGCTTCTCGACCACCATTTATATCCCGAACTTCTTTTAAGCTTCGCTGTAGTGTCTTTTCCATAAACGGATGTCCCCAAAAAAGTATATCGATTAAATTAGTTTCGTTGTGCGTATCGCACCGGTCTGCTGCCTTAATCACATGATAATGTTTTGCTGTCTTATCGACGTTAATAAAACCATACGTCCCCTGTCAAAGAGCCCTTTCATGTTTTTAAACATACATATCCCTTGTGACGTTGAATTAAGACTTTGTTCCTTCTTACCTTTCATATCATATCAATCTTATAAAATTAAACTTTGTTATTAATGGGGGCTCTTTGCAGTTGTTGTGGTAACCGAGACGATGACATATTTGAGGCAAGTCAAAATGATTTTATTTTATGAACACGTCCTATTTATGTGTATTTCAGTTGAAATTTTATGTTCTGAAATTAGTCTTGACGAGTTCAAAGATTATATAGAAATGCCTCTTATATTTTTAACATCTATTGAACAAATGTGTCTTACAAGTTTAACTTTAACATAGCAACTTGTTTTTATTGTTCTTAAGTTATTTCTTCCAAATTTGAGTGCAAAATCTAATAGATTTATTTTGATATTCTGCAAACACATAATTTAAAAAAGGTTTTTTGCTTTGTTTTAAATATTCTAGGATGTTTTCATTTTCAATGTTTTAAAGATTAAAAATTTGTTACATTTTCCTTTTAGAGTGAACAAAATGACAAAACAAATCTGTTGGGAAGTCCTGTTGGTGAAACATCTCGATCAGCTAGGTCAGTATTAATTCCATTGACTTTGAAAAAATATTTTCATATCAGTTTTATGTAATAATTTATTTTTCAACAGTCAAAGCATTTCTCATAAACATTCCGCTGATGGTGTGGGGGACCAGCAAGAAAAGTTAAATCGCATTTTGCAGAAAACAGCAAAGTAAGTTCATGGATCTTAAACTAAAGTTCAATGACTTGCTGCTTAACTTTATTTTTTTACTGACACTAATATTTTTCTGTGATGTGTTTAGTAGCTACATAGACGTTCCAGCTTTGAATTCTCCTGTCGACCAGCCGGTTGACAAAACGAAAGACTATGAAACAAAAATTCAATCAACTTTATGCAAACGTCAATATTCTGAAAAATCTTACTTGCTGGAGGATACTCCCCACTTAGAAAAGACTTTATCTGAAGACCCACTCTCTGATGGTGATCGTAATATGGTATGTATTCTGATGAGAAATAGTATATTCTCTGGTGATCTCTAATAGTATATTCTAGTTTTGCTTTTGTTAGAAGAAAGGACTGAAGGAGACCAATTTTAACCCTCCAAAAATATTCTTATTTTTATAGCATATTTGCAAGTAAATTACAATGAATTCTCAAAGTACTTTTTATCCTGAAATAAAATAAGTTTTTGAATTAATTGTTGATAATGAATTGTTAAAGTAATGGTAGTGGAATTTTTGTTCTGTTCTAACACTCATCTATAAGCGTGTTTGACATGCTTACCCATAGCCCTTGACATAAAATAAAATAATTTCCCAAAACAGATTTACTCTTCGCTGACACTAATACTTGAGGAATAACTATTGATTTGAACAGGTTTCACAAAGTCTTTACGAGCTCCCTTTTAAAAGACCACACCAAATATATGATCTGATCCAGATTTTAATTTTTGTATTGATTGGCAAATGTGGTCTTTGTGCCATACAGCCAAAACCAATAACTTAATTTTGTAATTAATTTTTCTTATTTAAACTCTCATCAAAATAAAATCCTCTACTGAATCTGGGGAATTGTACTGTGACATTTTAGATATTTTAAAAGGTTTTGTATTGTATAATGCATGTGTTAAATAAATTTTTATAAATTGAAGCATCAATATATTTATGATGCTTCTCAATGGTTTTTTATTCATACAAATGCAAATACAAATATTGACGACCAGCTACAGGCTAAAGCCCAACAAGGCTGGTCCTTTGTTTATGAATTCCCCAATTCCCACTGACTATCCAATTGTATCTTAAATTCGTACACTCCCTTTGAATTAACTATATTTTCAGGCAACGCGTTCCAACTGTCTATTACCCTATTAAAGTAGTAGTTTTTCCTTAAATCCCGATTAAAAGGTGTCTTATTCAATTTATACCCATGGCCCCTTGTTCTGTTATCCCTATTGAAATTTAAGCCCTCTGTGTCCCCTTGTTTTACAAACTTGAAAAGCTGAATCAAATCCCCCCTCCTTCTTCTTCTTTCCAGTGTATACATGTTTAGCTTACTTAAACGTTCATTATAGTCGAAATTTGCTAGCTCCTTTATTATTTTTGTAGCTTTGTGCTGAACCCTTTCAATTGATTCTATGTCCTTTCTCATATATGGAGCCCAGAATTGTACAGCATATTCTAGATGTGGTCTTACTAAACCCTTATATAACGGCAAGATTATATTCTTATCCCTTGAAGTTACAGTCTTTTTAATATACCCCAATAACCTATTAGCCTTTTTACCCGCAGCTGAACATTGGTGACCCATTTTAAAATCCCTGTGAATTATCACCCCAAGATCCTTGACTGTTTCTCCCTCCTTTACCTTTACTCCCTGCAGACAGTACTCGGCTCCACTGTTCCTGTAACCCATATGCAGAACTTGACATTTCCCTACATTAAATGACATACCCCATTTTACAGCCCATTCGGAAATCTTATCAAAATCCCCTTGTAAATTTTCTATCTGTAACTTGGTATCCACTGTCCCCCATATTTTTAATTCATCTGCAAATATACTGATTCTATTCTTTATCCCCTGACCTATATCATCTATGAAAATTATAAATAAAATTGGTCCCAAAACTGATCCCTGAGGCACCCCACTTATAACTTCTGTCCACTGTGAATAATTTCCTTTTACCTGCACTCTCTGCTTTCTACCCAATAACCAATTCTTTATCCATATTAATGTTTTTCCTTGAATCCCCAGACTTTCCAATTTAAACAGTAATGCCTCATGAGGTACTTTATCAAAAGCCTTTTGAAAATCTATGTACATGATATCCACACTGCTCTTTTTATCCAGCTCCTCAGTAATTTTTTCGTAGAACTTCAAAAGGTTTGTAGAGCAGGATCTGCCATTCCTAAACCCATACTGATTCTCTGATAACAGTCCCCCCTCCTCTAAGTATAACATTATATGCTTTTTTAACAGAGATTCAAATATTTTGCAAATTACTGATGTTAGACTTACTGGTCTGTAGTTGCCCGGATCACTTTGTATTCTATTTTTGAAAATTATAGTTATGTTGGCCAACTTCCAATCCATTGGTACCCAACCTGTGCTATATGTTGAATTAAATATCGTGTGAATTACTTCCCCCCAGTTCTTCCGCGCATTCCACTAGTACTCTCGGATAAATATCGTCTGGCCCTGGTGCTTTAGATGGCTTAATTCTTTTCAACTGATGTACTATTTCTTCCTTGTTAAATTTGCATTCTTTAATTATACCCCCTGCAAAGGCTCCATCCTTGGGATCCTTTTTTAAATTATAGGTACCATTGAAAACCCCCAGAAAAAAGTCATTTAACACGTTTGCCATTCCCACCTCGTCTTGAATTAATTCACCTCCCTTCCCCTCCAACGGGCCCAGTGTAGTACTAAATTTATTTTTACCACTTGCATATGCAAAAAATTCTTTTGGGTTTATATTTATTTCTCTTGCTAATTTTTCCTCCAAGGACACCTTTTGCTTCCGACTAATAGTTTTAAACTCCTTTCTGGCTTTCTGATATGCCTCCTTGTCCCTGTCGTTACCAGTGCTTTTATATACCCTGTATGTTCTTTGTTTTAATTTTAAAGCTTTGTGTGTTTCCCCTGAAAACCACATAGGGTGCAATTTTCTAGATTTTCCTTTTTTCCTGAACTTTACATGTTTTTTTAACACCCTGTCTAACTTATTCTTGAATTCCTCCCATTGTTCAGAATGATGCGGTGCTAATAATCCCCCTTTGAATGTTTCCTTTAACTCTTCCCTTATCTTATGAAAATTTGCCTTTCTGAAATTTGGAATTATCCTACTATTGATTGTGTATGCTGACTGAAAATTTATACTTAATCTGATACTTCTATGATCACTTTCTCCCAGTGGCTCACCTATAACCAAATCCTGCACCCTATCCTCATCATTGCTGAAAATCAAATCCAATATTGCATTGTCCCTAGTATCCTCATACACCATCTGGTACAAAAAACAATCCTGTATCACTTCCAAAAATTCTGCCCCTTTCCCATTTGTAGCTAGATTGTTTGTCCAGTCAATATTTGGATAGTTATAGTCCCCCATTAAAATTAATTCTCCTTTTTGACATGCTTCGTTTATCAGATTGCACATGCCCTTTTCCTGCTCTTCACTACAAACAGGAGGTCTATATATATTGCCCAGAATTAGTCCTTTGCCTTTGTCTGTATTCAGTTTCACCCAGACTGATTCTATACCCTCAGTTTTACTATTTAACTTTATTTCCGTACAGTTTAAGAATTCTCTCACATAAATCAAAACCCCACCCCCTTTCCTATTCACTCTGTCCTCCCTAAACATTGTGAATCCACTTAATTCTAAAATTTGTGCATATTCACTGTTTGCCCAACTTTCAGTAATCCCAATTATATCTATATCCTCTACTTGTGCAATTCCCTTGAGCTCATCCATTTTATTTCTCACACTGCGAGCATTACAATAAAACACTTTTAGCTTATTTTTCACCCTTATATTGCACTTTCCCCTTGTATTATTTGTCTTGGTATTGTTTTTCTCCCTTACATTGCACTTCCCCTTTGTATTGTTTGTCTCCTGCAATTTAGACCCTGTTAGTTTTCCTAAGCAATTACTGTGTACTGTCAACCCTCTATGTCCTTCCCATCCCTGCTTGTATTCTAGTTTTTTGACTCCAGAATATTCAAAACCCGCTTGCCAACCTCCCTATTACCTATCAGACTTAAATGCAAATTGTCCCTGCTTATCCAATCCCTCCTACACTCCTTCCAAACATCTAAAAATCTAACCTCCTCCCTCTCACACAAATCTCTTAACAACCCGTTCATCTTATTGGCCCTTTGATTTAACCACCCATTACCTAACCCATACCTAGGTAGTAATCGTAATACTGTTACCTCTGCCCCATGAGACTTAATGCCTCTTAAAAGTGTTTCTGCTTCCCTCTTAAACTCAACATTAGTAGTCCTCTCTACATCATTTGTTCCCACCCACACTACTGCCTGTCATACGACATCCGTCCTTTCCAAAATTCAGTACCAATCCCGAAGAACAGAACCCAATTTCCCAGTTAACACCATACGAGAGAAACGATTTGGCCTTTTGAAAGACGCTTCTGTTCTCACATCTGCAAAATCGCTTAACGAAACTTTCCCCTAATGAGAAAACCAGATGTGTGAAGTTACCATGTCCGTTGGGGCCGACAGAATTGGAGTGGAATCGCACAGTGCTTGGCGTATAACGACACTCCACCCAACCATAGCACGAGCGCTGTCGCCAATCTTTTCGCTCCAAGCACTGCTTGGCGAGAGAAATGCTCAAGCGCGAAAACGAGAGTTTTCGATTCACCAGTCTTCCCTTGGTTCCGTCTGGAGTAGCCCAACAACTCAGGTATTTAAATGTTTTGAATTACACTCTCCCCTCCTTAAATTTTTGACAATTTCATATCTCTAGTGAGACTTGTCACCTCCCACGGAAGTAACGATTCTATTTTTGGACTATTTCTGTGGCTTGTTAAAAAGACTAGAGCATTATAAGTATACATTCCAATTCCCGCTGGAACACCACCAGCCCTTGAATAACGTTGTACTGACAATTATCATTATTACCAGTATAACATATATATGTATTTACTCTCGAGTGAATAAACAGGGATTCATTTGTCACCAGAACTGTCTTTCTTACAATCACGGAAAACCAACGCACAATAAGCTCTAATCATTCTTCCTTAGTGAATATGTTTAAACTCCCACTATACGATCCTTAATCTGAAAATCTCCATTGTAACCATTGTTACACTCCCCTTTAACAACACCTGCCTTAACTGCCTCAACTACATGTTTTACCCTGGCACCTGACAAGCAACACCTTGCAAAATTGCGCTTTTTACGCCCTACCATTTCTCCCAAAACCCTAACCATTGAATCACCAACCACTACCCCTCTAGTTACCTAATCCCCCTGATCAACATGCCCCAAGTCTACACATTGGACACCCTTTTCCACTCCCTCTGCAGACCTCACCTTCAAAGCCTCCAGCTCCTTCCTAAAATCACCCACCTCTAAACAACCCTTGCATGTAAATTCAACCTTCTCTGACATTTTAAACCCACTCACACCCCCCTTTCCTGCCTCAACCATGTTCCCACACAAGTCACATTCCACATAAAACTCCCCACTGGCTCCCTCTGTCCTCATCTTGAACATTCTAACTATACCCATGCTTATCCAAAGTAGGTAATTCATGAGGTAATTAGTCTTCACTATGAAGCGATTTGTGTCATAAGACCCAAAGCACACAGATTATAAAGGTACATTAAAAGTTTATCATGTTTGTGGGTTACAATTTGATTTCCATAATCTCCTGATTTATTCAAACTCGTCACAAGTAAAAATCTGGCAGAAATTGGTTTAGTGCTTTTGACATTTGCATTGTGTATTTCTCTAATTTATTTAATGTGCATTACCCTAATCATTGCACTCTTTATATTTTGTACTTTTACTCATCTTGTGTTCGTGAATTACATCTTTTTTTACGTAGACTACATTAATACTGTCAGCTATATTTACAGTCTGCAGTACAAGTGCACTAAACAACTGCACTGTATGTGCAATGAACAATTTAGGTGTTTGAAGTATAGTGCCAACTACATTCAGTGCACATACACTTGAACTTTAATTGTTTGTACTAAAATTTTCTAAAAAGCAGCTTAAACAATAACAATGTACACAAGTCATCTTGTATTTTTTTCTCCTTACTCCGAAAACACAATTCAAAAGTCAACTAAAATCTTAGTCTTCAGAAGTGATTTTGGTGGAGTGGTAGCATCCGATACGTTAGGCCGCCAAAGCGACTGTTTACGCCAAATCAAGATGGTGGCCGATATAAGCAATTCCAAGATGGCTGCCATATAGCAAAATCCACTCCATGAACCTTTTCATACAATGCATAGATAATAATTATAAAAAAAAAGCAATATGAATTTCATTTGAAAAATTTCCAATTTTTTAGTCTGGTTTTCTCTGAACATGCACGCAATTTTGCATCCATTTCATCCTAGTTTTGTCCCCTTTAAAAAAAATTTCGGATAAAAAAATAATTGTTTTAACAATAAAAAAAAAAATTTAATTAAAAAAAAGCGCAGCGATTTTTCAAAACGTCCGAATTTTTATCAATTTTGAATTTGAGACTTTGCAATGCATAGAAAATTCAAATCAAGAAATCTTTTTTTAATAAGGTAGTTCTTTTCTGTGATCATAATAATCCACATAAAGGTTTTTGATGAGAAAAAAAAATCAAAATATTCTGCTATTTTTTACAATTTTTCTAGCAATTAGCATTATGTAAGCAACTCAATGGGGATATTCCTGGTTATAGAGCCATATACGGAAAAGCAAAGCAATTTTTTTTTATTGTAACGACTTTACAAGAGGAAATTGTTTTTTAGAGAAGTCAAAGCGTATCAGTGTGTTTAAACCAGTATACCGGGAGAAATTTGTAGATAAGTCACAGCGTATAACACGCGATCCCCGCCTGCCGGCGAGAACCGTTCACCGTTGGCTTCCATGCGTATAAGCCACCGTATTAGGTGCCCACCCAAGCATAGTCCAGTGTTTGTAATATAACCAAAAGCTAAACAAAAATCAAACTTACCCTCATTCTTCGTGATACATCTTAACGACATGCTCTAGAAATGCTAAAAATTTTCATTGTACCTCGGTCCCTAAATGTTGCCGCCGCCAGATGTATGCAGCAAGGTAATCGTCAAACTGTCCCTCAACGGCGTTTGTTCCTTTAAGGGACCACTTGACAGCACCTCATGTCCGCTCTATGGAGTTGCTATGGGTTCCTGTAGCTGGGTCCTTGAAATTCTGACTATGGTTGACAGTCATATGCTCGAATCGATAACCCTTGAACTCTTTGTCCTTCGGGTTATTGATACCAGCATATGACTTCCAATTGTCAGAAATTTTTGTAGTTCCTGGCAAAATCCAGCTCCGAATTATTACCTCAGCCAAAACTTTCTGGTTCCTATTTTTCACCACAACCATAAAACATTTATCCGTCCCTTGTTCAAGTCCTCCAAACACCCATTTACCCTCCACTTTCTTACTCCTGTTATACCTTCTTTTGCCAAACATAAGACAGAACTGAGAAGTGGCAAAACTAATGATAAAATGGCCTAATGAGTACAGATGTACTTACTTTTAAGCAATGTTTTCTGAGTTGAAGATTAGTTTTAGAAATGAGTCCTATCGTACATAGTGTCCAGTGTTGTGAGGTTTCCCGAAAGAAACAAGATTTTTTTTTTAATCTCAGTGTTTTTTAGTTCAGTCCTTAACAAAATATAATTCATGCATAATACATACATTCTTGTCCTAATATTGATCTAATGCTAGAAGTTATTCCTGGAGTTTGATTAGTGTTTGAGACCTTAGTGTTTGACAGAATACACAAACACTTCATTTTATTATAGAGACTAGCCACTGCGTGGCTAGCCCGTGATATAAGGTATTATTCGGGTGTAAAATTTCCCGCAGATTTCAAATCTGCTGAAAATTTTAATCTATCTTTAACAAATCCGCTTTTACGAAAAAGAACTAAACAATGCCTGTCAAAAGGTTTTTTATTTTTTGCTCCACTGAAATCGAAGAGGAACGGACGTATCATCCGTGTCATTTGTTGGAGCTCAAGAAGATGAAAGATTGAAATGGGCAGAACAAAATGGTTGTTTAACTAACGAATTTTGAAAACCAAATATCCTAAAAAAACTGCATTGAGACTAATCTCAATTTTTGGTACTTCATATTGTTGTGAATCTGTATTCAACATCTAAATTTATAAAAAAAATAAGCATCACACAGTCTGTTTTAACTTATCAGCATGTAACTGAACTTGTGCTAACTGCCCTAACAAGTTGTCAACCAAACTTTTGGCAGCTAACTGCTAAGATGGACAACATTCATAAAGCTTCCACAAGCAAATCTAATTTTTGAAGATTTTCTTTACAAAATTGTTTGATAGAACCAGAACAATACTTTTTAATACCATTTTTATGTTTATAAATGACTTAGTAATAAGAAATAAAATAATTACTTTGGACATATATCTGTTTTACTTTACCATATTTTAGCAGCACCACTCGCCTGAGAGAGCTTTACAATGTGCTAACGAGCTGTGCTATGACCACCCCTGGTTTATACAGTTAAACCGTGATGAGATAAAAATTCATAGGAATAGACTAAATCTATTAGTATAAAAGGTATTTTGATATCAGCATGATGGCAGCTCGAAGAAATAAATGATGAAGCCTATCTATTCAAACTTGTGAATAATTAGTTTAAAATTGTGACAAAATTGGAATTCTTTTAATGAAATACTCAAAAAAAGTATTTAGAAATTGATTTGTATGGTAATTATTGATTAGATAAATTAACCCGAAATTCTGTTTTGAGGCTACTTAATTAAGAAGTTAAGTTTGTTACCATAAAGATCCAATTACTCACTTATTTTCTATTCTATATAATCAAAATAATTGTTGACATTCTTTAGAGAGCCTTTAAATAAAAAGTGTATTTTTATTAGTTTGTAAATATAATGCATCTTGTGACCGTGTGCTGAGAAATTCTTCCTTGAAGCGGGCGAACAAACGACAAACTCTCATTACACTCACAAACATTTATTAATCTAATTTACATAACGTGGACACAATATATACTATTTACATAACCTTTCATAACGGACGCTACGACAAGTCTTCATTCTACGCCGCCGATAACTCCCTGACCTCCTGAGGGTGTCCTTGATCGGAGCAGGGGTTAGATTTAGTTTTCACTTTTAGTTTGGAGGTTTTGGCTCTGCAGCTGATGCTGCGCTTATAGTTCACCTGTTGCAATCTTACTATTTGCATTTTTTTGGTAATTTTTTTGGTGCTGTTTCTATTGTTAAAATTTTGAGATTTTTAAGTTAACTGAATTATACTAGGAATCCCCTAAATTTGTAAACACTTTAAAAATTTATATAACTTGGGGGCTCCGCCCCCTGCTCGCTTGTTTAATTGCATTCAGGCAAATGTTTACAAGCATATCACAGTTATAGTTGTATCATCCAGCACAAGAACTCGCAAGAAAAAGATTATGAAAGTCTTTATTTAAACATATTTTTATGTAATATAGTTTAATACATTTTGTTATCCGTGATTCTTATACATATTAAAATAAGTTTAGACCTGAAATGTGTTAAATTTTCTTACAGGTGAAAGAAGCCAATATTTCAATTTTAGCAGCTGTTCAAAGTATGCAAATACAAAATTCTGAAAGCTTGGTTATACCTTTTAACACTCCAAAAGGCAGCCAGTGATTACTAATTTCAGTTTTTCCAGTTTTATTAACCTAAAATAATTTCTAATTTTATGATAGAATGTTGTGCCACATTTTGTGTAAATATTTGATCTTATGTACATACAAAGTTGATGAATGTATTTTAACTTTTACATTTCTAATTCATTTATACTTTTGTTATAACTGTACAGACAAAATTTTTTTTTTAATGCAGTAGAATTTTATTCTGTAGTCTTTGAACTATTGTACAACTGTAAATGAATATGTATTTAAATATATTAATAGTTCGTATTTTATTGAACTGTGAGATCTATTAAAAATCTTATTTTTGGTGAAGATTGTGTCTTTCAATGTGATTTCTTCATGTGCATTCATAGAAAATTGTACTTAATTACCTGTAAATAAAAATATTAAAAATTGCAAGAAAATTTAAAAAGGTTATGCAATTGTGTTTATATTATGCATACATAATTTTAATTTGTTTAGCATGAGTATATCTCTATCAAAAATCTTTTCACATATTAAAGAAACTAAATTAAGGGGTAAACCCAATATTTCTATCTTAAAAGGAAAACTCTTATTCTGAATAAATTATAATTTATATATTCATTGAACAATAGTAATAATTATCACTACAACTTAAAAAAACCGTTTGTATTATTTTGTATGAAAGTAAACACTGAACTAACATTTGTATAAACTTTTTAGAAATATAAAATTAGAGTTAAATATGTTTTTTTGCAAAAAAAACCTCATCTTTTACATGACTATTTGTGAGTACTGAAAACAAATAGCTACTCTAATTTTGATTCATTAAGAAGAGGGAGATTTTTACTATCACAAGATCAAATTAATTACAAATTCAAAAATGTATTATTGTATTCCCAATTTTAACACTTGGGTCTTAATGAAAAGTTATAGGCAATTTTTTTTTATGTTGAGGACATGCATATAGTTAAAACATGAAATGAATGTTGAAGGAAATTGAGTTCCAATGCTCACATGTTTAATAAGTTAACATGTTTAATATAAATTGAATCAGTATGTATTCACAGCTTTCTTTAACATTTGATAATAGGCCACAAATTATAAAGTTAATCTAAGAAATTAGGAAAATGGATAAACAGAGATTGTACCAAATATATAAAGATTTTATATTTAAAGCTTTCTTTACCTCATTGTATTAATTTTGATTTAACAAAGTAACTAGGATGTGTTGCGTATGATTTTTAGTTAGTGAAGCAAGCATAGTTTGTACAGCAATCCAATGAAGATTGTTTAGCAATTTTCAGGATTCATTTTTAACCAAATAACGTGCTAGCAAACCTGTGCATGGCATCTACTAAAGTTTCTTAATCGTTAATACCTGTTGATAACAATATCGTTACTCACATTTTACACTTTTCTTGGATCGATTTACGATGAATATAAGTATTGATATTTACATTTCATACATCTAAATAAAATAAAATTAGTTAAAAATATAAAAGGGCATTTTTAAAAGTATTCATACTGAAGTTAATTATTTTCACAATGAAGTGTGGTAAAAGGTTCACACCTCAGTCATGGCTCCTATAGTTAGCTTCTGAACATTCACTTCAATTGCATCTTATTCCCTTGTTCAAAGCAGATTCCTTATTTATCAACATCTAAAACTATTTTTGATTTGGCTCAGACTTTTCTGCACTTTCTACCAAATTTCTTTATTTTTTGTAATCAAACTGCTCAAGAATTTCATTAGAGCAAGAAGTTCTGTGTTCTAGCAATAGTATGTAGCTCAAATTTAGAATATTTAAACTTCATTGCAAAATTAGCAAATTAATCTTGTGGTTAATTTTATATTGTTGGTATCCATGTTGTGAATATGTAAATTAACACTGATTTCTGTATCATGTACATTAGTGAAATAGATGTAGGTAGTTAAATAACATCGCACTTGAGCAACAACAGACGGGGATCCATCCCAGGACACCTCGTAATTTTGAGCCCCATATGATATCAACACCAGAGCCTTCCACATTCCAAACTTCTACACCGCATCAACATGAGGACTTATGGGGAATGACTGATTTAACACGCACCACCCCCTATATACACGATGGTTTTTGGCTGTGGTGAGTTTTGAACTTGCAATCCTCCGGTTGCTAATCTGAAGGTCTTCCAACTGAGCTATTGTGGCCCATATGTAGGTAAGTAATTGAATTAATGGAGAACTGGAGGAACTCAATGGGCAATGGTTCTGTATCAATCTGAAAAAAGATCAGAGGTCGACACCTCATCATTTTGAACCACAGATGATAAGGTCAACACCCTAGCTGGCACCTCACTTCTACACCAACATGAGGACATTTGAAGCCACAACAGATTTCATGTGCACCAGCCCTTGCATACTTGACTGTCTTTGGTTGTATCGTTTTTCAAACTCTCCACACAGGCTCTAACCTGATATTCTTTCACCTGGGCTACCATGTGACCCTGATACATACGTATATTTTGATATATATAAATATACTAGGGTACATTTCATTCCAATTTCAACTAGTGAAGTGAGCGTAGTTTATGCAAGAAACCAATGAAAACTAGTTGGATATATTTGGGACTGGAAGGTGCAGGGATGTAGCCAACTAATGTCTTCAACTAGCAGGTCAGCTTACATAATATGTAGTGCAGATGTTTGTTTCTTCGTTGTTTATATCTATTGATGGTAGGGTTAAACATATTGCCTTATTTTAATCCATTTATAATGAATATGAGCATTGCTATGTGCACATTGCATTCATCAAAGGAAATTAAATTAGTCAAAAATATAAAAGAGCCTTTGTGTACGAATTAGTGTTAATTTTTATGCTTAATTTGCAAGGCATAAAGTACACAACCGTCATGTTACCACTATTGGCTTTGGAACCATCTACTTCAAATACATCTCATTCATTTGTTAAAGGCAATTTTTGTGTGTGAAGTCATTATATATATATATATATATGCACATTTTAGTTGCCCAACACTGACCTCAATGGATTTAACTTAAAATAGCTTTGACAACGTGTTGAAAAATTTGATTCACTAATTTGGTAAAAATGATTTGAATCAAATAAATTTTCATTTTTTACATTAAGGAGCTTAAATAAAATTAATTCATTTACTTTTACAAAAGCTATTTAAAGAGAAAAAATGCTGAAATCTACTGAAACTTTATTGCAACAATTAAAAACTTAACATAATTCTACAGCGTGAAGAGATAATTCCGAGACCTAGATCACACTTTTCATGTGTTTCATTTCCTTGATGATTTTGGTCTGGACGAATGTGACCGACCTGACTTTCCTCTTGAAGACTTCATTCGAGTTGGTATTCTTGTGACGTTTTCAGTATTGTAGGACAAGTAAAGATGTGACAAATCTAAGCTATCGGACTGAAAAAAAAATGTTCAGTTAATTCAATGCAAACATAAGGTAAAAAACAAATGATTTTACAGTTGAGAACACAATTTTTTCTATTTTTAAATAAATCTGAAATATTTTGGAGAATAGAGTATCAAGTCAATATATATAACATTTTGAATCAACATAATCATCATTGACCATTTTTATCTTTATCATTAACCATGCAAAATGGTCATAGAATACCTATCTCTAACTACAAGAAACCCTCTGCAATCTATATTAAAAATATTTTGAAATTTATTTTGTTATTAATAGATGTGCTCTAGATTTATGCAAGTAAAATAATTGACTTGAGGATACGGAAGCAGAACTTTTCATTAAAAAATAAATCACCTATGATGTTGAATGATTTTTATACTGAAACAACTCATTTAATAGAATTTAAATGTTATCAGACTTCTACATAAATTTTTAATTCAGGGTATGAGATACCCGGTGCAGCTATTTACTTTCATCTGCAAGGCCTACCTTATACCAGGTTAATTTAAGGAATGAAACATAATTATGCTGCTGCTGTGATACAATCAAAAGGTAAGAAATTTTTAGGCATGCAATTTTTATCAGTAAGTTTTGTCACTGTTTAAAAGGTGGCAAACATTCTCACATCAATATAACCTTTAAAAATTAAAACAAGATATTGTAAATACAAAACTTGTAAATTATATTTACCAAACATACTTCTTTCTTCTTTTCTTTGTCAGCTGCAGGAACCTGTTTTCTCATATTATTGCCTGTGTATGCAACGCACTTCAGCTGAAATTCACCAATATCTTCATTCCACTGAACAGCTTGTTCAATTACATCCTGATAGTCAGGAGGAATGAACATGTCGATGATTAGCTTGTTGAGGCTTAATTCTCGATCTAGCTGCCGGATATTCTCTAGTAGACCCTCCATTTCTCGCTGATGTTCTTGTCTGAGATCATTGAGTTCATTTTTTGCACTTAACAGCATTTGCCAGACCTTTTTTAACTTTTTGGTTTTTCCAGCAGCTTCTTCCTGCAAACTAGAATATTTTTCCTCTATGTTCAGCCTTTCAGTCTATTCAAAAAGAAATTTAAAACGTTTAAACATGGAATCTAAAATCATATTTACATAGCTGTACAAAAATTTTCTTTATTTTTGATTTAAGAACATAAATGAAAGTCTTGGAAGAAATCATATTTCACTCACAGTTAATTTCAGCTGTACATTAATGGAAGACAGTACAGTGAAAGAAGCTATAAAAAAAATGGAGTTTTATTTGGTAGCAAAAGATTTGCTTAAGGGGAATTTTCTCTTTTTTCTGCTAAAATTAGTGTTTTGGGGCATTTTTCACTAAGAAAACAAAACAAAATAATTTCAAACTTTGTACACTTATTTATTGCTGTTTCAGGTATTCAGAAAAATTCTTTTAATCTTTTTTCACTGGGAATCTTGTAAACGCTCCTTGATTATTATGAAGTGAGAAATCCATGATCACTGGTTGGCATGATTTCTCAACTACAAGAGATCTTAAACAAAATTTGAAGCGTTTTACTTCACATACATGTAGCTGTTTGATGAACAAAAAAATATTGTTTTAAATATTTGAGGAAATAGTGACTTGTTCAGTTCTAAAATCGATTGAGCTAAAATATTGACTGTTTTGCTATAAAAACATCATTTTTCTGATTTATCAAATGATAAAAGGATGTTTCCTAGACATGCTCTAAAAATTTCAAGTTCAATCCAATAGTTTTAAAAGTATGTCAATCCCTCACAAAAAAGTTGTTCTGGGAAACAAAGCATTTAAAAACTCGATGCAATTTTTATATGCATTATCAGTACTTATGGTATTCTTTTGCTAATCTGCTACACCAGTGCCATACAGTGATTATCTTTTGATGACAATTCATTGTAAATCGTGTACATAAAATTTAGTTTAAGTGAAGCATGCTCTGAATTCTAAATATGAATATGGTTTTTATATCTGCATACATGCTATAAGTTATGTACTTATAAAATTGGCTTAGAAAAAGCCAATTTTAGTTTAAAATTTGGCACATGTCCAGACCCTAAAAATTAAGAATTCAACCACAAAACTAAAAATATGAGGAATGAATCTTAAACTCCCATCCTGTATATAATGTCTAGAGAAAATTAAATCATCTATTTCTAGTATCAATGAGCTCAATTATGTTAAAAGCATTTTTCAACAGAACTAAAATAAGCAAACTAAAGAATCATTAAAAACATGTTGGGATTACTGAATTGTTATTTATGAATAAAGGGAAGGCATCTAAAAAGAAATAAATACATGTAGCTGAAAACATATCTAAGGTTAAAGATGAACATTACTTATGGCATTATTATATTTACTATGCATTTATTAACTGCGGTCAGAAACAAAATTTACTAGAATTTTACTAGATTTCACCAAAGAATTGAAAAGAAAATCAATATCGAATTTTTTCACAAGGGAATAAGTTTAATATACTTAAAAAATATAAATATGGATTTAAGTCATCTATTCTTACTTCTTTTTCTTCTAAAGCTTTCTTTAGCTCAATTTCTTTCTTTTTTCTTTCCTCCAGCTCTCTGGAGCTCTCTTCGAGAAGTTTTTCTTGCTCCTGAGCTTTCTCTAAAAGATTTTCACCACCGATAATTATCTGTTTTTCAAGTCCTTGAAGTTTCTGAAGAAGTGAATCATGATCAACCCTATGAAAAAGCATGCATAATTTTCACCAGTTTGTAAAAGCATATTAACAGTAATATTTGTAGCAACTACAGTTTCTTGAAACTTAAATGTGATCAACTTTATTTCAAATATTTATAATATATATAAAAAAATGCTTTCTTCTAAATTTATCAGAAAAATATTGCTAATGATGCAATTGTGTATGATGTAGAAAGCAACGTCATTAATACAATAACCATTTTCACAAATGACTGTATGTTTTAGCTTAAAATTAAGATCCCGATGGAAGGCCAATGAATTACTGAACTGAGTAACACTAACTATAATAATTGTGCATTGATTTCAAACTGCATATGTGAAACATGAACATGCCAATGGATTGCAATTTTAGTTTAACAAGTTAACTAAACATTTCCCTCATGGGAAATTAAAAAGTTTTAAAAATAAATTATGGTTGCTTAACATGAATAATTTTGGGAATCATTTGTGTCACATCTTGTGAACTGAAAGTGATACATGTTATAGAGTTTGATAAATATGTAAAAATAACCTTTTTTTCACTTTTGTAAGCAAGAAAGTTATTTATCAGTAGAGTGAGTATTGAAACTATAAAACACACACTATAACATGTTGCACAATGATTTGTATATTTTCATAGTGAAATAAACTATACAAAATTACATATCACTGCCTGAAAATGAGTTTCAATGTATACGAAAAACAGCATGTGACAAGGAACATGTTAAGAAATGGAAAATTAAGAGTTTCTGAATAAGTTTCTTTATGAAATAGTAGTCATTAGAAAAGTAGTTGCTTAAAAAGGTTAATTAGCATGAAAAGTTTTATTGTAGTTATAATTGTCAGATAACTGTAAAGATAAAATACATAAGATTTCATTAGTAATTAGTTCACTATAAAAATGGTGTCTCGAAGCAAGTAAAATTAACAGTTGCCATAAACATTTTTTATTCTATTTGAAAAAGATTGTTTACCTTAAAATTTCACTTGTAATATTTACCTTATACCTTCCAGGTCACGTTGCCTCTTTTCCAATTCCCCACCTATACGTTGTCTTTCTTCTTCTAATATGTCCTTGCGTTCAGCAAGCTTTTTTCTATCTAATTCAATTTGCTCCTGCATCTTTTTTACTTCTTCTTCAGACATAACTTAAAGTAACAAAATGCCAAATTCATTTCAATTCAGTATTTCTTAGGACTGTTTCAAAAAGTTATGAACAGTCTTTTTTTCCTGAAATTACTCTTATACCTACTCAAAGAGTACTCTAATAAATAATATAAATATTTCAATACTTAAAATTCATAAATAGTAATAAAACAATTAGCGAGTGAAAGGTTTGAAATGTCATTTTAAGATGAAGAAAACTACAAGGAAAATAAGCTATGATATTACTCAATGTAACTTTTTCTTACATGCTCAATTTTGACTAAACAAAGAAGCAAACTAAACAAAAAAATAAAAGGAAATGTTAGCTTTTGTAAATATTTATTAAAACATGAAAATTATACCTTTTTTCCTATGAACTTTTGGTTTTGTTTCTTCTTCACCCTTTTCTGATATATCTTCCCCAGATTCTGTGCCTCCTTCACTTCCTGGTTAGAATAGTTTAAGAAATAAATAAATCTTTTTATATAAAAAAGATGCATGTGTATATTCTCTATACAAATCTACACCATTTGTCCAATCCACACCAGATTTGGTACACATATATTTTAGAACACTGTGGAAAACATAGGCTATTTCTTTCCTGTCTTCAGACCAATCTGTAGCTATGAAAATTGGCACACAGGTAGCCCTAAAAAAGCCCCTCCAAGCCCCAATTTTAAAATCTAAAGTTTGTTTCAAGCAAGAATTGTTCATGGACAAGGAAACACATTCTACAGGGTTTGTGTATTTGAGTTAATGCAGGAAAATGCAGCGGTCGTATTTTAGCTGCCGCTGTAGGAAACACATTCGACAGGGTTTGTGTATTTGAGTAAACATATGGAAATGTTGTGATCATATTTGAAAACCGAGCAACGCTGGGTTATTTATCTAGTTATAAGTAAAATAGGGTAGGCAAAATTATTGATATGAAAATTATATACAATATATTATATATAACTAGCAGACCTGAGCATAGCATATAAGCAACTCTTTTAATTGTTTAGATCTATTGAATACAAAATATCAGTACTCATATTTCACATCTTATTTAATCCATTTATAGTGAATATTGCCTACATACTCATATTTCTTACGTCCAAATGAAAAATTATTCAAAAATTTGTAATGGCAATTTATTTTACTTCTTACTGGTGTAATTCTTATTCTAATAAAATACATGGCAAAAAAAATTAACACCTCAAGTATGTTAGCCCAATTGGCTTCTGAACATTCATTTCGATTTCATTCAATTCCCTTGTTCAAAGACAATTTTGCATTTCTTGACACAACCTATTTCCACGTGCTCATGTTTTCTTTATTGCATCGATTTTCTATCTTCCCAATATCTCAGTGCTTTCTGTAATCGAACTGAAGAATTTATAAAGGCAAGCTCTTTTGTGTAATTTTAGCAATTGCAATTGCACAACTCAAATCAAGCATATTTAAACTAACTTATAAAATTCGTGAATGAATCCAATAGTGGTTGATTTTATATGGTTTCTATCCATTGCTGCCATTTGGTATCAATTTTAGTTTTCAATATCGATTTCTGTGCCGCATATGTTAGTGAACTAAACATTTTGATTTAGCAATAAGTAGATATAAATGTAATTGACTAGAAAGTAGGGGAAATTAATTTTTCCTTTTTTCAATTAACAATCAATTTTCAATTTAGCAATCTCAAGCAACAAAATGTGCAGTTCTTTTTTTTAATTACTCTGATCAGAAATGTTTGTAAGTTCAAATGAAAGAACTTAATTTTACTATCAGCCTACTTAATAATTACCAACTTAAATCTTTCTCATTAAAGACTAGCAGTAATAAAGAAATATTTATTTTATAAAATATTCCATTGCATACACTTGTGTATGTTCATGCGATATTATGAGAGCAAAATATGTTACAACTATACCTCAAATTACAAATACAATTGCTTTGTGTGCTATAAATATAACACAAAACAATATTGAGAGGATAATATTCTATTCATATTAAATAAGTACTTAAAAGTATTATTTGTATTTGAATCTTAATTGAAATTTTATATAAGAAATTGCTATCCATTTTTCGTTTTCAATTATATTTATTGATATCCCTATTTCAAATATTACTGATTTATAAAAAAAAATTTATTTTAAATTAATTTGTAATATATGAGTTTCATGCAAACAAATAACTTTTGCAAGTATTAAAAGAGGAAATGGTAAATATTTAGAACTAACTTCCCAAAATCATTAACTTCATAACGTCAATAAATTTTATAAATGGTTAGCTTTATTTTTTATTGCATAATTCTTCCATTGTAAGAACTAAATTGATTTAATTATACTAATATTTAATCCATGCTCAAGTAAAACTCTTTATTATAATACTATCCACACTAGCACCAATCTTACCATCTTCCAATTGTTTCTTCAACTCTTCTATTTCATCTTTAAATTTCTTGAGCATTGTGTCCTTAGGATCTTCATTTATACGAGCTTTATTTTTGATATTCTTGGCTCTGTTAGCATATCTTAGGGTGCTGAGACTCTCATCATAGTTGTATTCAGCTGGTCCAATATTTGCACACTAATTTCATTAAAATTATTTCTATTATTACAAATTCATTTGCCTTATGCATGTCACTAAAATATATTTAATGAAATAAATTATAATGAGGTTGGTAGAATATCAAATAGTAAAATTTTTAATACTTAAGTATTTAATTTAAATGTAAAAGCAGCTTTTTTTTTTAATTTTGCAGCATCTTAAAAGTTTAGCATACTAAAATCCATGCATTTATTCCTAAAACTTATGTAAGGTTTTTAAAACAGTGAGCAAGGTTTTCAAATAAAAAATTACTTGTATTAATAGAAACAATACCCATGAAGAATATTTTTTGTGTAACTCCATATTTTTGTGTACTGTGTTTGTTTCCATGTTACAATATCCTTTTTATTTAAGTGTTTTGGGCGTGGTTACTTGAAAGCTAAAATCATAATTCACATATCAGTACTCTTAATTATCGTATATCAATTAGAAAAATAATAATTAGCAGATATTGGAACTCAGAGCAGCATTAGGTGTTTCGAGTTGATCTCATTTTTTTGGTATATAATGTTGTAAAACACTGGAATGTGGATGAAATTTAGGATTTTCCAACAAAATCATGAAACAATGAACTTAAAAACTGGTTACAGTGGCATTTGTAAAAAGCAACAAAAAACACTAAATAATGATCAGTTATTGATGGAATTCATGCAAGGAAAACTACCAAACATAGCATTAACAATCGATAACTTTTCATCACTATCACTCATTGTTGTTAATATCTAATCATTAATTTATTTACCTGGCTATATATTGTCTATTTTCCGTTGTTGGAACAAAATACTAAAAGTATTACTAATTAGAAGGTATCAATAAAGGAATGCAAGAAGTAAACTGCTAAAAAAAGAAAACAAACCATCAATGTTTTTGAATTTCCCCCTAAGGAATCTTGTAACAATCTAGTCAATTTTGAATTTCTGTATGGAATATGTGTACTTTTTCCATCAACCAAAGCAGATATAACATTTCCTAATGTAGATAGAGACAGATTAATTTTCGTAGCTTCAATCAGACGTTGGCCACTAGATCCAGTTTTACTCTGTCGTTCTGAGCCCTACAAAGGAATTGAGAAAAGTACAAAATATTAGTTTTACCTGAAATACTTAATACACCAAACTCTATCTTGCTTATTGTTTATTTATGTGGTAATAATATACTATTATACACTGTTTCATCCTGCTTTCTTGGTGCAACATCATATAAATTCTTTTGATCTCATATTTCTATGTATGATAAAACTAAACACAAAGGTAAGCTATCATTTTCATAGGATAACATGAATTATTTTCTCATGTTAACGCTTCCCTGTATCCAAAATATGTAATTGGATTTCATTTTCAGAAGAATAATCAGCAATATCAGAGAATTGTGATTCTTAAATATATATTGCATATTTATATCTTGCTAACTAAATCTACTTTAAATACTCTTTTACACAGCATGATTACTAGATTTAGATATTTAAAATCCTTAAATAGTCATATTTTTAAGTTGTCTAAAAAAATTAACAAATGGAAATCGTATTTATTTATTTATGTTAAAAATATCTATAAGAAATGTGTCTTACAGCTAAATCAACCAAATGCAGTTTTCCAGCTCGAATATGCTCTTTCCCATCAAATCCTTCTTCGCAGCTCTCTACTGTGATGCTAAATATTGCATGGGAACGAGAGCTGTGCAAGTTCATGTTTGTAGCTCCAACCACACCTAAATGAAAACAAAAGGTTAAAAATATGTATGCTATAACTACAACAGAAAACAACTTATATTCCACTAAATAAAAACTCAATGCAACACCTACAAACAGTACTTATTTTCTTTATAAAATTATAGGTCTGATTTTAATTAAAAATAGAAATAGCAGAAATATACAAAACTGCAGCAAATTCAAATTCAATCAATTCAACTGCTTTATTAAGCAAGGGTATATTTTGTACCAAAGGGCATGCTATTAAAATCAATAACTAATAATAGCTGAATTGAATTATGAAGAGAGTTTTACTATATTGCCATTGCCCTGAACTTGAGTCAATACAATAGTGAAACATACTCAAAATTCAGTGATTGTTGATTTCAATGAGGCAATATGAGGGATTCAATTATCACCTCTCCTTTTAATAATGAGCTAACAGTTTTCCACTACAACATTTATTTCTGTATTTAGATGCTTGCATTTGAGCATAAAAGATAATTTGCTAAAGACAGAATGAGTAAAATAATTCAAGAGGACTGTACACATATTTTTAAATGGATGGTGCTTTTAAAACAATCTAAGAGATTGTCAGCAGAACTTCTGATCTATGACATTTCACCACTTAAAACCACAATTCAATAATTCAATTCTAACTCCATTCTACCATATTCTTTTCTCAAAGTACATTCTATTTCTTCTGAAAATATTTTTTTAATACAGTATCTATAATTGTTGCATTTCAATTTTCATGTCTAGCTATATTCAGACACATCATAGATCTATCTGTTACAGTCCAGCAAAATGTTTAATAAAATAGAATTACTAATACAAATACAAATATTGACGACCAGCTACAGGCTCGAGCCCAACAAGGCTGGTCCTTTGTTTATGAATTCCCCAATTCCCACTGACTATCCAATTGTATCTTAAATTCGTACACTCCCTTTGAATTAACTATATTTTCTGGCAACGCATTCCGTTTGTCTATTACCCTATTAAAATACTAGTTTTTCCTTAAATCCCGATTAAAATGTGTCTTATTCAATTTATACCCATGGCCCCTTGTTCTGTTATCCCTATTGAAATTTAAGCCCTCTGTGTCCCCTTGTTTTACAAACTTGAAAAGCTGAATCAAATCCCCCCTCCTTCTTCTTCTTTCCAGTGTATACATGTTTAGCTTACTTAAACGTTCATTATAGTCGAAATTTGCTAGCCCCTTTATTATTTTTGTAGCTCTGTGCTGAACCCTTTCAATTGATCCTATGTCCTTTCTCATATATGGAGCCCAGAATTGTACAGCGTATTCTAGATGTGGTCTTGCTAAACCCTTATATAATGGCAAGATTATATTCTTATCCCTTGAAGTTACAGTCTTTTTAATATACCCCAATAACCTATTAGCACTACTATAGTTCATATACTAACGATTTTTGCTTCCAAGTGTCATGATACGATCAAGGTCATCTGCATTTTTCACAACTACACCAGTGAGATTTTTGACAAACACTCCAATATCAGGCCGCTCTTTAACCTAAAATGAGTTAGATTTCATTAATATATTCCATGAGTATAAAGCAATATGTGAAAGAAAGCCTATCTGCAGGTCAGACATAAAAAATTGTGACTAAAACTCCATATGAAAGTATTAATATTTATAAGCCATTTGCAGTGAAGTACATTACCTCTAAATGGGCAGTTTGATCTTTTCCAAGAAGGTCTCTTACTTCTTCATTGTAAATTTCAAGATAAGTAGCTCGTACAAGAAACCTAAAAAGTTATTAAGTTGAGGAAATAATTAATAAATATTGCATGGTCTCTTAAGATTTGAGAAACATTATGTTTTTTGTTTAGTGTATTTGTTTTTAAAGTACGAGGGTCGTTCTGAAAGTAATGAATGTTTAAGCATGTGCACCACTATGACAGTGGTATAGGAGCACCGGTCAAGGTCAACCAATTTTAGAAATTCGTCTGTTAGCTTTTTACTGAATTACATCTCATATTATGGTAATTGTTGTTTTGGTAAGCAAACAAACTGTCCAAGAAAATCGAGAGTGCCACCAAATTTGAAGTGATGTCTGTAATCCAATTTTTAAATGAAAAAAAGTGCAACCAAGCAAAATTTATCATGAAATCAAAGCAGTGTATGGTGATGTGATGATTGAATCATGTGTGCGTTGTTGGCGCCGAAAGTTTAATGAGCGATGTGGCCCCCAAGTGTCATTACATATGAGCTTGTCAAGTCTGTCAACAAATTCATCAAACAAGATCGGTGTGTGACTTCGGATGAAATTCATGATAGATTTTCACATGTGTCTCACACTAGCATTTACAAAGAGGTAACAGATCACCTCAAACTCAGAAAAAATTGTGCAAGGTGGGTGCTATGCATGTTCCATGAAGACCACAAAAGCTTAAAGACGTTACTGCTTATCTCAATGGACTGGCGGCAGAGGAGTATGACGCTGGTATTCAAAAGCTCGTCACAAGGTATAACAAATGTTTAAATTTATAAGGGACTATGAAGAAAAATAACACAAGGTATAAAAATGTAAAATTAAAAAAAAAAGAGAAAATTTTAATTGGTTTGTATTTAATTTAAAAACAGGCATTACTTTCCGAACAACACTCGTACTTTACTACAGATACAAATTTTAAAGAATAATAGTTGATTAATTTTATAAGCTTCGTAATTGCATAAAAAGATTAAAAAGTAGGTTAATTAAACAAAAACTGTTTCTAAAATACAAAAATAAGCTTCCTATTTAAATTTTTTTTAAAGAAATGCAGGAATATTTTTAATCCATGCATTTGTAGGTACATTGGCTGAAGAAAAACTTGAGTCACTCCTCTTCATTCGAGCAATTTTCACAGCAGAGAAAATTCAAAGACGGCATTTGACAGGAACTAACATCTTCTATAAATTATAATGCATAAAATTTACATAAGGGGCTGTCTTCATATTAAATTGAGCACCAACTTCATAGTTTCCAATAGATACACCCTATTTCAACACACAATTTCAAATCTATATCAAAATTTAACTTCAGATACCAAATTTCATGTCATTAGGTTTAGTCGCTTCGAAGTCCTGAGAAAAAAAATTGAAGCTCCTAATGTTAAATCAGCTTCTTGGATTCTTAGAGTTATGTAAAACTACAAATTGAAGAAAAAAATTTTGATAAAATTTCATAATATAATATTAAATAGAGTAAAATATTTTTGAAAACAGATATTCCATGTCATTCACACAATTGAGACTTATGTATGGTACAACTGAAATGGAGAATGACGAGAAAAAGATTTATTCATAATTTTTTGTACGATACCTGAAGATCAGTTGAACTCTTTGCTGCAGATAGCAAATATGATCTTTACAATACATGTAACATTTATTTATAGTTGTCAGAATTTTTCTAGGCAACAATAACATGGTTTCATTCCTAAGTATTCAGGATAATCTTAACAGCCTTTTTGAATAAAGATCGTCTACGATTTTCTAGCATTCCTTTTGAAGTCCACAATGTACTTCAGTTCCCCTCACCTAACTTGGTGATATTATATAGATATTCCTTAAGGATTTCACATTATGTATGAGCAGAATCCATGGAAATAAGATACCTATGTGAAAAAAGTGACTTCCAGCTGCTAATCTAAAAGAATCTGATAATTCCACTGATTCCACAAACCAAATATTCAGCATAGAGCAAGTAGAAAAGACTGATACAGTTGAAAGCACGTATACTGGTTTCATATAAGGAGAAGTTACTGTACTGCCAAAGTTGGCAGTTTTAGAATAAATAGTATTTATGATTATAATTATGCAATTCTCTCAGATCAATATAAGGTATAAATTCATTATTAATTGGTTTTAAATATCAAACATTTAAATAGTCAATTTTTGTGTAAACATTTAGATTATTTTTAATCCTTTGAGTGTCCAGAGATTTCCAAGAAGTGTGGTATTTCTTTTACCTTTTAACACATATAATAACTAACCCTATCAATTCTAATTCATCAGATTCTATTGATCCTATTCTTAGACTTGAATCCTTTGAAAATATTCAATTGATTCAGTCCTTTTCTTCGAAAAGAATCCACAGGAGAGATTCAATTGATTCTGCACTTTTCTTCGAAAAGAATCCATAGGAAAGATTCTATTATTCAAGAAAGTCAAAACTGATTAGAAGTCCTGCAATGAAAACTGCAGGTTCCAAGGTGGAGTTATGCATGTGAACACGTCACAGGGTTAATGTGAAAATAAATTTCCTCTCAACACTTTGTGAACATTAAATAAAACAATTTAGTTAAATTAAATCACTGAAAATTACCTCTTGTCTCCTTCTGCCTTTGCAATATGCCCAAAAATGTGAGCAAAAGAATTGGGTATGATTCCTTTCTGCTCAGCAACATCCCGATTTCCTTCCATCGTGAAAGTTTTACCAGTACCAGTTTGTCCATATGCAAATATAGTACCTAAAATTAAATTGGTGTTAGATTAACAAGTTAGTTATACATAGTTGCTCATGAATACAATTTATGTTAAACAGCTGATCAGCTTAGGCATTATGATTTATAATTAAGAGAACGAACTTTCAGCAGAAAGCACAAATAGGAAAGAACACATCGCTATTTTGTCTCAATATAGCAAAGATGAACCAGAATTTTTTTTGGCAGAATTTTCATGTATAAACTTTTTTACAGGGTGAAATGGCTGATAAATTAAACGTTTTTCTTCCGATCAAATGAAATGACCATATCTTGTGCATAAAATTGTAATAAGAATCTTGAGTGTGAGAAAGATCTACACTACCATAAACTGTATAATAATGTGTTTACATCTTTAATTTAATCATTTGAATTGCTTTCGGGATAATTTTAAACAGCAAGATTGTTAATGTTCAATTTTATGTTATTTATGTCTGTATTTGCTAGTGTGTTTAATTGTGTGATTTTTATGAAAATTTTCAATGCCCACAAGAGAATGAAAATTTTAGAATCACTTTAACTATGAGCTATTCAACTAAACTACTCTGCTAATAATATATTCTTTAAAAGAAACAAGCTAAAAGATTACGTAAACGTAAAAGTTAATGAACTTTGAGTGTACCCCTTGTCTCAGATACTTAAATATATATCCCCATCGTTGTTAAAAATGCATCAACATTATTTTGTACACATTGGTATGTTTTGCTAACTGAATTGGTATGTTATTCTGCAAAATTTTAAGTTAAAGAGAACTAAGCTAAAACTAAATTACCATTGTATCCTTCCAGTACATTGTCAATAATAGGACGAGCTGCCAAGTTATAAACATCTAATTGAGTCGAGTCGGTACCAAATACTGTATCAAAAGTGAATGTCTTTGGTGGATCATACTCTGAAGCATTTGGACTACACAGAGTTACAGTTCCTTCAACCTGCTTTATCTAAAAGTAAAACAGTAATTCATTTAATTTTTACTCTGGTTTGCATAATTTTTCAATCATATAAGAATTAGATTTTTAAATTAATTTAAAAATAGTCACATTTCAAGCATCAAATTAAAAAATTGTTCAAGAGCATAAAGATTAAGCACAGAATAATCTAGTTATCAATTCTGCAGAAGTAACAATGCTATAAAAGACTCAAACTAATGTTATGTATAATCCTATTCTTTGCTAGATTATTTTTGGTGCAATATTTTAATAATTATCTAATTAGACATTGCCTACGTAAAAAGGGCTGCTATAAGGTTCTGCACAAAACTCTCTAGTATTATTTTTATAAAAGCTAAAAAACATACTTCAACAATATTTTTATAACGTGCAGATTTTTCATTTTCATTCATAGGCCGACATCGAACCACAACCTTGATGTTTTCGTCTTCAGGAGCTTCTCCCTAGATGAAGTATTCAAATCACTAGAGCAATCATAATACAGCCAAATCTTAGAATAATGGATACTAAGATAACTTATATATTTTTAATAAAGAGTTTCAGTTATCAGGAAAAGATATTGTCAAATACTAATCTGTCTAAAACACTCATTTTACAACTCTCATGTACAAGAGAATAAAAAATACAACATAACAATCAAAATTAAAGATATGATTTAAAATGAGTGAATAAGTCTCTAAATAAATAAATAAGAATATATAAATACGAAGAGAAAAATAACCTGTACATATACATTCCTGAATTAGGAAATAGATGAGCTAGAAGACTGCTATTCATATCATTTAAGAAAGCAATTAAAACTGTACTTTTTAACATGAATCGAGAGTTTCCTGTGATAAATCCATTCCAAAAGCTGCAGTGTATTTCTTTGTATACCCTTATTATTACACTAATCTATGTGAATTTTGTGTTTGTATGGTTTTTAATTATTTTTATACTGATTTCAGAAACATAAAGGTTTTCTATCACATAATTTTCTTTTACTACTAATGGTAATTTTAATACCATTTCTAATCAAAATTCGTATAGTTGGTCTAGCAGACCAAACACTAAATCCTTTAGCTAAATGTAAGTCCCAATTATTTTTCATAAATATTACAAAAAAAAAAGCTGGATAAAATTTCAATTCTTTTTGCAAGCACTTATAATCAAAAGTAACAAGAGTCTGATGTATTTTTCATAAAAATTATGAGTTAAATGAGGTTGTACCAGTTGAGAGATAAAGATGCCTTTTTTAAAGGCCTATTATTCCACTACTTTTAAGATGATCCCAGAACCATTATGACTGCATAAGTTGCCAACACTTTTAAATCAGTATGCATTGAGTGATTTGTTTAGATTTTAGTCTGCCTGAACTTAGTTTGTGTCTTAAAAGCAAATAAACATTTTCTGGGAACCAGATACTGTGAAAAGAACTGGTTCAATATTTTTCTGAAGGTAAAATTTATTGAACAATGATGTAAAGGAACTAATGAGGTTCTTTAATCTTCAAGATATGCATTTAAAAGAACTTTTAAGGAGTTTGACTCCATAACAAAAATAAATATGATCTATCCCATAAATTAAAAAAAAATTGTACAAGAATGTTTTATATTTGCCTGAGTAAAAAAAATTATGTGGACAGAACTTTGGATTCCAAAAGAAATTACCATACCTTGCCATTGTTAGATGCTAGAGATATGACTGCTTGTATTTAAATAAAATTGGACTAAAATCAATGAAAACATTTCAGCTAAATAAGTTAGGTGCGCTTAAATTTTCAATTAAACACAGAATATATACATGAAAATATATCACATTCTATGCTTATACTTCTTTTGTAATACATGTTTTTCATAATGTATTCTTTATTGCAATTAGAGTGGCTACCTTGAGAAGGCAGATGTGTGTGTGATCTTGGTAAAGTTAATTTCTTACTAGATCCATGGTAAGGAGAGAAGGGGGAAAAGGCTGCTGTAAGCAAAATAAAATATGGTAATAGCGAAAGGAGATAAATTTATTTTGTCAACTCCTAATAATTGCTATCGTTAGCAGTCCTGACTGCTAAACTGGGAACCAGAATTCATACCAAAGATACTAATTGTGGCAATGCATATTTTACATTTAACCTGCTCTTTAATTGAATGAACATAATCAAAACCATGTGATTCCTATGCCAATTCAACTAGTTACATAGCATGGTTTAATTTTTTACTCTTACAAATCATGGTTGTTGTCAAATAAAGATTTGTGAAAATTTTACCTGGTAAAAAAATGAAGTCCTTTTTTAAATTAACATCAAAAAACCATTTAGTAACACACAGATACCTATTATTTTTTAAACATCAATTAACTGCTGAAGTCACCCCTCATAACAGCTGATCAAGAACAGAACATAACCTGAGAATAACAAGTTGTAACTAGTATGACCTTAGGGGAAAACCTTTATTTTTCAAACCAGATATTCTAAGAATGTTCTAAATGCATTAAGAATCCTAAGTGTAATGAGACATAACTAAATATATATAAAATCTATACCATTTCTTTTTTGGGTAAAACTCAAGAGAACAGTACCAACACATCACCAAATCGGGGACTAAAATCATTGCCGAATGGCTATTCTGATAGGCTTATGACAGGTTACACCATATTCAAACTTTAACGCTAATTGGTGAAGGTACCACACACATTAGTCTAACCCTCTTTTTGTATCGAAAATAGCTTTTGTCTGAAAACGAACTTTCTTTCCTGTCTGCCATCAAGGGTTGGAACACCTTAAAGATTTGATGGAACAGAATTTGTTTCATTCACTCTCAGTTCAGCAGTAAAAAGTATAATTTTATATATATCTATTACAAATAGAAAAAAAAAATTTTGCTGAAAATAAAGTTTAGAAAAAATTATATTCAAGCTTTTCAATGTATTTATTTCTGAAAGACACAAGAAATGTTAAAAATAGGGACACTATCAATCTTTTTCTCACGTATTGCATTTATATTGAAATAGATAAATGATAGAATTTAAGAGGATTCCAAAGATCCAAAATATTTGTTTACAAGCACATGTTACAATTTTAAAGGAAGAAAACCAATATTTACTATTTAACTACTAGAAATGGTAGAATTCATACAAATTTTAATAATTTTTTGTGGAAAACACTTTTTATCTACAAGGAAATTATTGATGAAAATTCATTCCTTTTGATATCAATAACATTTTTGAACGGGTTGCTTATGTACAAAAATCATCAAAGATGATAACATGATAAAATTTACAAATTTAACATATTTCATTGCACACATACAGGCATTTTTTTAAATCACTTCAGACAAGAGATTTAAAAAAAAATTTCCAGATCACATTGAACTGTCATAAAATTGAAATTGATTCAAATGGGTAAACATTTCAATTTTCCTGCAATTATTCCAATGAAATTACAGAAATTTAAGATTCGATCAATAGTTCAATAGCCACCATAACTTGTTTCCATGGGAACATAGACAAAAGTTGTGTTGTAAATGGACAAGCTCTACAGTATATATACGTCCCAATCGTAAGGCCGACCAACCGGTATAGTGGTTAAGGTTTTAGCCTCTAGATCGGAAGGTTCCTGGTTCGAATCCGGGTTCGGGCATGGATGTTTGTAAACGTATGGTGTAGAGGCGGCTGGTGCACCTTAAATCTGTCGTGGCCGAAAGTCCTCACGTTGGGTTGGTGTGGAAGTTTGGAGAGTGGGGTGCCAGCTCAGGTGTTGCTTCGTCATCTGACCGTGGTTCAAAATTATGAGGTGTTGTCCTCGGATCTTTTCCTTAAGGGACTGATCCCGGACCGTCGTCTATAGCCCGTTGTGTTGCTCTAGTACGACGTTAACTAAAAATACCAAAATTACCATTCCCAATCGTAAGTTAATTTTTGGAGTGGTAGCTAAGGTCGCTACTGTGTTAACCTTTCTTTTTTATGACTAACAATAGTTTAAAAAATAGAGCATAAAAAATAATCTCAACACAAATACAAATATTGACGACCAGCTACAGGCTCAAGACCAACAAGGCTGGTCCTTTGTTTATGAATTCTCCAATTCCCACTGACTAACCAATTGTGTCTTAAATTCGTACACTCCCTTTGAATTAACTAAACACTAATCTCGTTTCAGGTCCTTGAAAAAAAAAATTTGGATTTGAAAAGTCCTTTTTTTTTTGGACAACTGTGGGTGAACCCTGCTAACTGTAACCACTTAAAAATTGCTTTGAGTTGTGATTTGTTTATTCGAAAATGAACATGAGCTGAAATTCAAATCCAGGTTTAGGCACCGGTCGTTGGATTTAATATATTTACTAATTGTTTTGGAAGACCATATTCTTCGCTTTCAAGTAAGTGTGTTATTTTTGGTTTTCGGGGAATTTAGATGTCTTTTCCGTTATTTGAGGTAACTTGGCCCATTCATTACCATTAGCTTGTCACTTTCTGAATTTTGAACATAGTACATTTTCATCCTTGTCTGTTTAAATCGTATCCATAACGTGCATTGTTTTTTTTAATTCTGTCCAAAATTAGGTGACTTGCCTGGTTATTAATAACCGGGTACCGGCTGGCTAATTTAAATAGCACATATGAAACAAATTAACATTGACCGACTAAGGAGCTGTCACCGTACACAAAATGTTCAAACTAAATATGTTACTTGTTACCGCTAACGATAGACTGCTATTGCTTAGCCAAACTTGTGTCTAGTTCGACAGTATTTGTGATTATAATTAAGAACTCGTTTCACCTCAAGCAAACGATTCCAGAAAGAATGGATTTAACAAGACACGTTAAATTATTAACTGGAGAATCTGACTGGCCAATTTGGAAAAGAAAAATTAGAGACTTGCTAGATTACCATGAAGGAGCTCTAGAAGTGATTGATGGCAAGCTAGTCAATCCAGAACCTTTGCTCAACTCAGAAAATGCAGATGCAATCAAGGATCACAAGCAACAGTGTGATTTCTACCACAAGGCAAATAGTTATGCCAAGTCTATGATCGCAAGTACGGTTACTGATACAGTGTATCAGAAAATAATGGACAAAGAGACTGCATGTGAGGCTTGGGAAGCTCTAAAACAGCAGTTTGAAGCCACTTCAAAAGATCAGCTATTCAAAATTTGTACAGAATTTTTTGCTTTTAACTGGTCACTTTGCGATGATGTTTCCACACACATTGCTAAACTCAGGAGTCTGTGGAACGAGCTGAACAACGGTCTCAAAGATAGAGGTGAAAACAAGCTACCAAATCTAATGCTAGTGTGCAAAGTTTTAAATATTTTGCCAAGTAGCTTTGAGACGTTTAAGTCCAGTTGGATGTTGTTAGCCAAAAATGAGGACCGGACTTTCGATGAACTTACAAATCAACTGTGCATGTTTGAGAGGAATTTTGCAAAATCTGAAACGAGTGAAAGAACCATTCAGGAAGCTTTGCCAGCTACTAACGAAGATAGGCATAAGCAAGATGGCAAGGGTAGATTCCTGAAGCAATTAAGGAAAGGAGACGTCTGCAACTATTGCAACAAAAGGGGACACTGGGTGAAGGACTGCCGAAAGTGGATTTCCGATGGAAGACCAAGCAGGAAAAAAACCAGTGAATGGAAACATGGAGACTGCCAATGTGTCCCTGATGTCCATCTGTGGTGAAGTCTGTGCTGCTGAAATGGATTTAACGTCCTTCTGGGTTGATAACGGAGCAACTCGTCATATCACAAATTGTCCAGAGTATTTTGTAGAGTTTACTAGTTTCCATAGTCCTTGTTGCATTAAGGCTGCTGGAAAAGAAACCTTGGCTGCACTCGGAAAAAGCACTATTTGTGTAAAGACCACTATTAATGAGAAATGCCAAGAAATTCAACTACAAGATGTCTGGTATGTGCCCGAGATAAGCAGAAACTTGTTTTCAGTGCTGGCTGCTCAAGATAGGAATGTCAATAGTGAATTCAGGTCATCCCCTACTGAGTGTTGGCTAATAGTCAATGGAGTAGCTGTACTATATGGAACACGAAGTGTAAATGGAACTCTCTTCAAGGCTGCTATTGAACCGATTGTGCCTGAGAAAGGAGCAGAAGTAAATGCAGTTGTGGAAGACAGCTCCTTGTTGCAGCTGTATCATGAAAGATGGGGACATCAAGATAAACGCCACATCAAAGATATATTGCAAAAAGAACTGGGAATCAGTGTTCGCCTAGATAACGAACCCTGTGAATCATGTGTTTATGGCAAAGCACATCGATTACTATTCGGAACCAGAAAGAAAGCTTCCCATCCTGGTGAACTGGTTTCAGCTGATGTGTGTGGACCCTTTGATTACTCATTTCAAAAGAAACGATTCTTGGTTGTATTCAAAGATAGTTATACCAAATTTCGCTATAGTTTTGTAATTAAGGAAAAATCAGAAGTAAAGAATGTGCTTAAGCAAATGCTCGCTCATGTTAAAAACTTAGGGCATTCTGTTAAAGAATTTCTCAGTGACAATGGGGGTGAATTTGACAACAAAGAAGTTTGTGCCGTTTTATGCCAAGAAGGAATCACGCAAAGACTAACTGCACCTTACACGCCAGAGCAAAATGGCGCCAGTGAACGTGAGATGCGCACCATTGTAGAAATGGCAAGAACATTCAAATATTCAAATCCTGATGCCAATTATCCTGCTGCAATGTGGGCTGAACTCGTTACCTCTGCTGTATATATTTTGAACAGAACAGGCAAATCATCAGTGGAAGGTGCTAGCCCATATGAATTGTGGATGAAAAAGAAACCTCGCCTGAAACATTTGCGAGTGATGAGTTCCACTTGCTATGTTCATGTTCCTGTTCAAAAGAGGAGGAAAATGGACAAGAAAGCTGTCAAGGGCTATCTTGTTGGATATGACGGTGATGAGCGTTACAGGATTTGGTTGAAAGGAGAGAACCGAGTGATTTTCTCAAGAGATGTAATTTTTCAAGAGAAATCTAGCAAATATGACCACATTAAACTGATGATAAAAGGACTTCCTGATGAGGGAAAGTCCGATGAGGAGAAATTGATTGGAAAACAAAAATCTCAAAGCGATTCTGAAGATGAATCAGAAGAAAATGAGCCAGGAGTGCCAGGAACAAGTGATGTCGAAGAAGACAATGGTAAGGAGCTCAAAAATTCAGGTGATAGACAGTTGCGAAACCGTTCTCTATTACACCAGCCTGCGCGTTTTGAGGACTACATTATGGAAGCCGAATCATTTATTTATGAGACTGATAGTCCTGGAACATTTGAAGAGGCAGTTAATGGCAAAGAAAGTGTAAACTGGAAGAAAGCCATGGACAATGAATTGACTTCTCATAAAGAAAACCAAACATGGGAGCTGACTGATCTACCAGCAGGAAGCAAGGTTATACCATGCAGATGGGTCTACAAAATCAAGACAAATCCAGATGGCAGCATCAACAAATACAAAGCTAGGCTTGTCGTGAAAGGTTACAGTCAACGCCAAGGCATTGATTACAGTGAAACTTACAGTCCAGTAGCAAAGTTGGGAACAATACGTGCAATATTGAGCATTGCTGCTGAGGAGAAAATGTATTTGTCGCAGTTTGACGTATCAACAGCCTTTCTGTATGGAGAACTTGATGAAACCATCTACATGCAACAGCCAGAAGGCTATAAGGATGGAACAGGACGCGTTTGCAGGCTCAAGCGCAGCTTGTATGGTCTGAAACAGGCTCCACGTTGCTGGAACAAGTGTTTTGGCCAGTTTTTGCTGACACTTGGTTTTAAAGCAAGTGATGCTGACCCGTGTCTATATATTAGAGAAGAGAACGGTAATAAAGTACTCATAGTGTTATATGTTGACGATGGACTGGTTGCTGCAACTAACCAAGAGGACATGGATGCATTCCTTAAAGAATTAAAAGCTAGATTTAAGATGTGCATTGGAAAAGTTTCCTGCTTTCTGGGACTTGAAATTGAACGTCACAAAGATGGCTCTATTGAAATTAATCAGAAAGGATATGCCAGAAAAATCCTCCAGCGATTTGGATTTGAAGGGTGCAAACCTGCACTAACTCCCATGCTGAAGGAATCTAAGTTCCTGAAACCTGAGGACACCAAAAGACCGGATTTCCCATATCGTCAGGCGGTTGGTGCCTTAATGTATCTGATGGTGGGAACAAGGCCAGATATAGCTTACAGTGTTGGGTTTCTATCCAGGTCACTAGAAAATCCATCTACAGAGGATATTATGAGAGTAAAGAGAGTGTTCCGCTACATAGCAGGTACAACTAATCTGGCAATCACTTACCATGTAACTGGTACAAGTAGAGTGCTGGAATGCTACAGTGATGCAGATTTTGGTGGATGTTCTAATACAGGAAGATCAACATCTGGTTCAGTAATGGTATACGCCGGAGGTGCAATTTCTTGGCACAGTCAGAGACAATCTATTGTAGCCACTTCAACCACAGAGGCTGAAGTTGTGGCAGCATCTGAGGCTGTCAAAGAAGTCCTTTGGCTTACAAGACTGTATCAGGGAATAGTGAACCTAAAAGAAGTGCCCTCACTTCAAGTAGACAATCAAGCAGCTGTAAAGCTTGCCCACAATCCGGAATATCATGGAAGGACCAAACATATCGAAATCAAGCATTTCTTTATTCGTGAAAAAGTGATGGAAGGCAAGGTGCATGTTGAAAAAGTATCAACCGAAAGACAACTTGCTGATATTATGACCAAGCCATTAACCAAGCCTCGGTTATTGATCTTGTGTCAACAAATGGGACTTATGAACTAATCAACCAAAAACCCAATTAACAAGGGAAAGTGTTGTAACTAGTTATTCTAAGTGTTAACGTGTTTTGTTATAACTGTAACTTTTTTGTATTAGTTCTATCTTTTAAGTGGCTCGTGCTGTTTTTCGCTAGCTTTAATTATGATCTCTTTTTTTGTTACGGTTCTTTCTTTTTTCAATAAAGTAACGTTAGATTATCTCTGCTAAATAACATCGTTCAAATAATTATTCAAACATTACTTTCTTGTTTAATTGAACAAAAATTCTTTAATATTTTGAATTTATGAAAAAAAAAACCGGGAAAAACATTGACTGAAACTCATGCAAAACAATAGGGCATTCAATGCCAATGCGTCATTAGTTTAAGCATAGTTGTAAAACTGTTGATGGTACGAGCAACTCACCAGTTTCTCAAGGTTCAAATAAAATAATTTATTGACTTTTGATACATTTACAAGTTAACTGGAGACTACATAAAATGTGCAGCCATTTTCATTTCCCAGCGTATTGCATACTGCCCTAATTAGATTTCTAGTTATTACATAATAGAAGGAAATCCCTTGTAAACAGAGAAACTGGCACCAAGCAACCGTAAATAGGAATTTATACTTTTTCTTCTTTATACTGAACTGCAAACGATATTTAATGCAACCAATACTTATTTTTTTTAATCAAAGCTATTGAATTCAGCCAGGTTGAACTCTTGATAAAAATGCATCCGGGGCATCATTTGTCGCCAAGCAATTTTTCTCGCCAAATGAAGATGGCGGTCATCTTTGCGATTCGATTAGTTATATTGGAAGTGAAAATGACAAATGCACAAATAAAAGTAAAGAATAATTTGAAGAAAATTTTCTGCTTCTGTTTTTTGCAAAATCCACACTGTGAACCATATCATATATGGTAGTAAAACTGAGGAATGCACAAAAAAAAGTAAAGAAAAATTAAACTTGCACTCCAATTTACTCTGTTTCTTCAAGGTGGTAAATTTTTGCCATTTGGTCAAAAAAAAAGTAAGGAACATCTGTTTCTTTTTTGTCCCATCTACACAACCATTCGTACCTATCGCCCGCATCCTTTTTTAGTGTTAAAGTTATTGCTTCACTCACACATTCTGGATATTTAACACTTTCTGCAATCAAGCCAACTTTATGGCACCATTCAATCATTTCAAGCTCTCCATATTTGGTAGATTCATCATAAGTTTCCCCAAAAAATCTGAATTTAAACGTTCAATCAAACCATTCATTACCATACCTGATCAAGGGTGAGTGAGCGGCTAATAAATCTATATAATCACGAACAGTACTTAATTTAATTTGTGATTAAAAAAATAACTATCAATAAAAATGTGTAATTTACTTGAGAAGATTTTGGCAATGAGCACAGAAATGCAAGCACAGAGCAAAAAAAAACAGTGAAATTCTTTGCAATCTAAAAAATGCAGTTTAAGTGGTGAACAACGAAAATCATTCTCAAATGCTAACCAAGCATAGAATGTAATAAATCCCAATCTCATTGCCATGCTAAACGAACTTTCCAACCTTGGCATTGGTACCTATGGTTGCCTTAAATCTGTATGTAAATAACAAGATTGTGTGTGTGTAATGAGTTCTGCGATATACTCAGTGTTCGAAAAAATATTAGTATCATATGTATTTGCAAGGGTCCTGGCTCCTAAAATTTTTTTATTTTTGTCATCCCATGTTATAAAAACTTAACACTGCAAATCACTTCACAAAACAAATAAAAAAGTAAACAAATTATCGACAGAAATACCCCCCCCCCCCTTCAAAAAAATAACAGTTATCCAAGCACGTTTGTCATGTGTCTGTTAATGAAATTCTCGAAATATTGCAGTCAAATAACATTAATATTATTATTTGCATCCTTACCTGTTTTCACAAGCACATATACCCCAGTATAAAATCTGGAATCCTCCTGATATCAGCCATTCCGGTTTTAGGACTTTTTCGGATTATTTGCACATTTTTTGTCAAAATTTATTAGACACTCCTCACCCTTGATCAGTTCTTCATGAGTAGGACCCCAAAAGGAAAGTAGAAGAATCATAAGTGTACTATGTTCCTACCAAAGTATTCTGTCATATTGTAGTTTTACATAAAATTTAAATAAGGAACGTGTAATGTGAAAAATTTATGCTTTATTCTCTATTGAGTAACTTTTTCTTGTCTTGCTATCATGCATGCCTGATACTCCTGCCATGCCCTGTATTATGCTTACCGGTGACAAAGGTTCCTGTTTCGCAAAGGCACCAATGCAATTGCTTGAACATTGTTTGGTCTGGAACGTTTGAACGCTGCCTGTACAATCTTTCAGCTTCCAGAGCATTCCCAAGACCATACATAAAATGGATGTCCTTCTTTTCCTGATTACTGAACATTGCCATGCCTTCTGAAATCCACGGTAGAAATGACGATGTGTAAGAAAACTCACAATTTATGCTTTCCATTACAGCGCCATCTAGTGGTTCACTGCTTGCTCTCCCCCAATGCATTGTTTGGTGAAAATTGCTTGTTTATATGTTTTCTATCACCCCTTACATTTTTGCCCATGAGTTTCGAAACACCCTGTATATCATACTCTTATTTAAGTATGGAATGGTACAATATGGTTGAAATGTTCACTTTGCTTTTCCATTTGCTCTGAATAGTGAACTAATATTGTGCTATATTTAGCTTATCAAGATGAATCAATTGAGGAGTAAAAGGGTGACCAGGAAAAAAGTAATTCCAAGACATTTTCAGAAAAGTCAGGCCTCCCTTTCGCAGATCCTGACAACAGGTAAGTTGCTTATTCATGAAGGCTGTCCCACTCCATTCATAAATGAGTTTTTGAACTAAATTACATCTAAAATTGTAAAATTTGTCTTAGAACAGGTCTTAGAAAGTGCTTAAAAGTACTTATTTTTTGTCACTAGTCCTTAGAAAGTACTTATTTTCCTTTGAAAACAAAATTAAGTTTTTAAATGACAAAATTTTTACACTATATTTCTAATCTCTTTTTAGCATCAGTGACAAAACTGCTTACGAGAAAAAGAATGTGATGCCTTATTGCTTCAATTTAAAGAGTCAGTCTCAAAGTACTCAACATCATTCAAAACCTTTAATCCAAAATCTGACAGACTAGAGTTTTTAAAGTGATTTTTTACTTAAAGATGAAGCAAATGCAAAATAATGAAAATTTTCATGATTTTATCACATGGACAAGTTACAGTAGACTGGGTTCAGTGTAAATAAATCATTAGAGGTTAAAAACTTAAAGGAAGAATCTTACATTGCTCAGAGGCTCATTAGGGAGAATGTAAATAATTCTAATGATATTCACACTACAAATATAACAAATACGATGAGAGGGTATGTCTCTTTTTCAAGGCAAAAATATTTCTGTCATTTGGAAGAACTACACAAAATTAAAAGTAAGAAAAGTAAAATGGAACAAAACTATTTAAAATCTAAAAAGCTTTTCAAGATGATGTTACAGATATGGAAATTTTAGCAGAATTGTCTACTAAGACAAATATAAAAAAGGGATACAAAAAAAACTATCCGATTAAAAAAAATGTTTGTAATAACTTAATAATGTTTTTAATATTTGTAATACATAATTTTTGAATGTATTTTATTTATTATAATCAATAAAGTTACATTAGTTCAATCATTAGAAATTCAATGATCAATCAAAACGATCATATTGTATAAAAATTAGCTTTCCTAATCGTGAGTTTTCCAAAACGAACACATGCACTCGCAACAGGAGGACGAGTCCATTTCGTTTTTTAATCCATCCGCCCTGACCGGGGCATTTTGGACACCACGTCTTTCCTACCCATGGGATCGAAAGAGTTAAACTGTTAATTGAAAATATTCTCTCTTCATATACAAAGTAGCAGTGATGGTGAGATGGCTTTCATGTCTTTTAGACAAGCACTGAAATATAAATCAATTTTCTCTTTTCCAAATGAGTTATTTGGGAAGCAAAATTTTCACAAAGAGGAATCAAAAACATCTTGAATTTTCATAATTACAGGCATGATATTAGATATATATTTTGCTTTTGAGAATATTAAGAGGATCTTTCTATTCAAACATGGTTGATTGATTTTATTCTGGAGGGTTTTGTAAGCTAGAGAGGGGACCAGTACTAGTTTGTAACATACTGAAAACAAATGGTAAACCATGCTGTTAGGATTATTGTGAAATATTTGGTTTGTTTGATGAATTGGCATCTGATTAAAAAACAGCTTTGAGGATGGGACGTTTAGTTTAGATTATAAGGACTTGGGATGTAGGCTTAACATAGTAGGAGCTGGGGACAACATATCCTCCCTGCTTCAAGCACTAACAGAAGTCCATTTTCTCTCTCTCTCCCCCCCCCCCACTGTAGCCTTTCGGTTACAGTTTGGGGTGATGATCTCACACATGCTGATTCCTTTATCAGGAATTAGAAATTCCCTCATGAAACGTCAGGTCTGCATCCTTTCCATGGGGAAGAATTTATAAACAATAATATAACACTTAAGACAATGTATGGGGCTGACGCTACATGGTTTAAACTCATCCTCTATTGATAAACAGATTTGCGAGGGACTTGTTGCAATAAGCAAAAAAATATATTGATTGGTCAGAGTTATCATTGTCATCCCAACACAATTTCAATTTGTCCAGACCTCTTATGTCCTCCAAAGGAGAGGAGTAAATATTTCCAATGAATAATCAAGTCGGTATAAAGAAACCCGCCTAAACCAGGATGCCAAGAACCCTTTAAAATTTTGTGTTTCAGTTCAAGACTCCAAAGCATGAAGTGAAATTCTTTTTAAATAATATGAGCAACCAAATATACACACGCAGAGCATTTAGATTTCTTATTAGGTCTCTTATCAGAATGTGGGGTTACTTCTAGGCACCTGAACTCCTTGTGTTCTAATATTGGGACTGTCACCCCTCTAACATGGGGAATAAGTATTATAAATATACTGAGAATATTAGTAGTAATTTATAGTTTCAAAACTTATGGTTTAAGAACAGATAATTTTTCAGGTGAATTGGAATCAAATTTTTTTAAACTTTTATGTATAAATGAACATGTATTTTCCAGGTAATTTCATTTTCAATATTGTTAAACTTTAAGAAATAAAAGAAATTTTGATTTAATTCAGCATACCCTGATTGTAACTGTTGCCCTTCTATACTGTCCATTGTTTTTCGAAAGTATTCAGTACAACTATATAAAGTATACATTTGCATTAGTAAAACTGGAAAGCAATATGTGTGCAATAATCCTTAAAAAAACTTTGAATAGAAAGAAACACCCACTTAGGAAACGAGAAATCTGTTCTCTCAGATGTCTGCGAAACTGGATTTAGATTTTATTTTTAGCTCTATTGATATCAAACTGTTCTTGTCTTGTGTTTAGCACAACATGGCCAAATATGGCCTGTGTGCCATATATCTTAAGGTGCTAAAGGTTGTATATCTAATAGCTGCATTTTTCAGGAGAGCAAACAAACTAATAGTTTTCCTCATGATTTGATTCCATTTTGTTATATACATTTGGTTGTAACTATAATTGGATCAGCTGATGACATAGGAGATTTTACCCCCAAGTGGAAATCACAAAATGCCACATATAGCAATAATAAAAGGAAAAATGGAATTTTTGACACACAATCTTTTGCACTTTGAACGATGATATCCCCAAACCAACAAACCTTATCCAGATGGTTTTTTTTTCTATAATTCATGTCATTTTTATTTTAATATATAATTTACTATGAATTGGAAAAAGTTGCTCAATTAAAATTATAGAAATTTTGGTCAACACTCTTCCAAAACAAAATCCTGTTTTCTTGTTAATGCCACCATGTAATGTATTAATTTAATGTAAAAAGTTTTTTTAACGATTCCATTTTTACGAAAACAAACATAACAATCCCAGTTAAAAAGTTTCTCTCTCTCTCATTCACTCAAATAGAATAGGACAGGAAATGTAGTCTGTTCCTTTTTTTTTTTTTGCACGAAGGGCAAAAGATGTAATCAGTTTTCTGTGACGTCACAATCTCTTGCGAAAATAAAAAAGATGTATTCAATTTAAAAATTATTTATTTAAAGAAAATCATATATTTAGGTGTTGATCTAAAGAGAAATTTTCCACAGATTTCAAATCCGTTGAATTTTTTACTCTATCTTTAACAGCCTAGGAGATAGAAAAAAGAACTAAGTGACTCCAGTTAAAAGATTATTTGTTTTTATTGTCTGGCTGGAAAATCATTCCTCCGTGCAAAATCAAAACAATCCAGTCAAAATGTCTCTGTGGAATCGTTTGAGCTGAGGCTACGCATTCCCATTTAATTGCGAAGAGTGAAATGAAAAATTTGGCATGGTTTCAAAGGCTGACGTCAATAGTGGCGATTGTGACGTGACGTCAAAGGGGAAAATAGAAGAATTCCGTTGTTTCTTCCAATGCCGAAGCGGGACGAAATGAATTTTCAAGTGGAAAAAACTACTAAATTCATTTTTAAAAGTTCTACATTAAATTTTAAATATTTGCCGCAACCCTAAAATTGCAAAAAATTTTAACTACCTGTGTGCCAAATCCTTTACTGTAAGTACCATAGATTCGTCAGGACTTTAATCACAAGAAACGGACAGACAGACACTTCCTTTTATAATATTATATATATATTTCTTAATATATGTTTATATATTTTTTTTATGTTTTTTTCTTTCAATGTTTTTTTCTTTCAGCCTTGAATCAATTGGTTACAAAAAATTTAAGTTATACTTTACATATTTCTCTATTTTTCCCAAAATATGCATTTCATAACTTGATCTTTTTTTTATCAGCTTCTTACAAGAAACGTGTTAAAGAATTACAGAAGAATAATAAAGTTCTAGCAGTTGCTCTTCAAGATGCACGTCTTAATCTTGCAAATTCCAATAAATTGCTACAACTGTGTTCTAATGACGATGCTAAAATCTTGGTAATGAAAATTTGTTCATTTATTACTTACTCTAATGTACAATGGCCAGCTGATAAATAATGCATTGTCCCACATAGCTCACAAATGAAAGGGGTAGTCAAATTAAACAAATATGGCATAAAGGTACATTTTAAATGCTACAGAATCTTGCATTTTTTTCCATGTAGTCATTAAATGCAGCTACATATTCCACCCAACAGTGATCCAGTTGTCTCATCCTGTCAATGAAAAATGCCAATTATAACAGCTTCTGAAATGTTATCACTAAAGATATGACTTTCTTTTCAATATTGTGATGGGATATGAAACTTGAGTGCATCATTATAACCCAAAAGAAAAAAAGGCAGAGCATGAAATACTGGCATTGTGGTTGACCAAAATCAAAACAAAACCCTCTGCAAAGAAAATTTCTTTGACAGTGTTCTGGGATGCCAAACATGACTGACTATCTGGAAGATGGGTTAACCATGGATTCTGTGTTACATAGAGTCGTTAAAATACTAAGGAGACAGTTTGTTGTGTCGACAAACCATGTAACCAATAATTCTGCACCAATAATTTTCCAGCGCCTGGTGATTGCTACGCAATCTCATTTGGTTTACTCCGCAGACCAACACGTCTTTCGTAAGCGACTTGGTGTGGGTCAGGTGTGAATGTGTTGGCTTCACTAACCAACACACAGAATAAAATCTTACTTGCTGCGCAAGTTCTAATTCTAAGGAATGAGTCCCACCATCATGACATGGGTATGTCACCTTATTCTTTCCCTGAAAGAGAAGAAATTATTTAAGGAATCAGTCCCACCACCTGATATGACACTGTCATGTCGCTTTATTACTTCCCTGAAAGAGAATTACAAACAAAAGGAAAGCAGTTTTTATTTAAATCACTACTAAAACAGGTAAAAGTTCGAAACAAATTTGCTTCAAACAACGAAACGACTGAAAATGATTTACTGCTAACAGTTCTGATTGAGAACTATGGTTCAATTCTTTTGTATACAGTTCATTATCTGGAGAGTTGAGTTCGTACAAAGTTCCCTTCCATACAAAGTAATTTTGGAAAGATATATTTTCCTGTGTTTGAATCTAGCACATAATAATTCGTTATTCCTGATTGAACATGGCAATAACATCACAGCAAGTTTCAATGGACAAAAAAGTTGTTGCTACGGCTAAAATGATAAGTTTTATGTCTGGCAAACCCGTTAGAAACGTAACCTTTTCGTCGCATCGAATTTATTTATAAAATAATTAGACCATAAGAAAGAGTACATTCTAAGGTTTCATATGATGTTTTCAAATAAAAAAATCAAATAGTTCTGGCTATTTTACAAAAAGTAATGAAAATTTCAAAAAAAGTATTACCAAGAACTAAATTGAAATTTCTAAAAGACTCGGCGAGGTGCAAAAATTCAAGTTTAAAGGTACTCTTAAAAAGAACTGGCTGACTGAAACTTTGAATGTGTTTTTTACTTTGATACTTACTGCACCCTAAACTAATAGCCACGTTGGAAAAAACATGTAGAGAAATTAAAACTAATTAACATTTTATATAAAGATGCAAGTTTATCTGTGAAATGGTTTATTTTTGCTTTTTGTGTATTTTCTATATTAAAATACATTTCACTATGAATACTATTGTGTGTCAATATTAGTATATGCAATTGCTAGAAATGCTTCTGCCTATTCCAACTGTTGGAAATTAACAAATTTCATCAGAAAATGCTTAGTTTCTCATGTCAAAATTTAAATTTCTTTTTGAGTTCTTTAATATCTGTTTCATAATTAGTAGGAGAGTGGGGATGAATGGGACAAATTTCACATTTTTATTAATATTGCAGAAATTTTACATTTTTCAATTAAGTAACAATACTTATACTAATATTTGAACTGTTAGTTACATATAAATAAATGTATTCAATCAATTTACTATCATTTTAAATTACAAGAATATTTTTTATGAGTGCATGTATATTGTCCCATTCGTCCCCATGAAGGGGATGAATGGGACAAGTAAAAAAATAAGTTACAAATTGGGGGGGGGATTTAAAAAAAAATTTTATATTGCATTTTTATTTCAACTCGATAACAAATGTAGAAAAAGACATTTCCATTTTTCCAAAGAAACAAAAAAGAAAAAAAAAGCGTTTAAAGTGAAAAAAAAGTTAGTTTGCTCTATTTTACATCATATTGATTAAACTTAACATCAAAAGTCCTTTTGTTCTTTCTGTTCCTAATGTTCGAGGCTTTGGCAGTTTCATTATAATATCTTCAAAGTCAACAATATAAATTTCTGGCATGTCCTTGTAATAAAATAAAAAGGTGTTTTCTTTCTTTTTAAGCCAATCCTTTCTTTCAGTTTCATTTTCCTGCCACACTGAAGGCACTTTTCCTAAGAATTTAGCATAATCGAAAGCAAGCTTCCTTGTTTGAATAGTGGTTAAACCATAACACATTTGGGATGAAATTTGCAAGTATTCGCACACAGTTTATTTTCTTCTTCACAAGAAAATATTTTCCTGTTCCCGACATTGGGATTTGGGACATAGGATTCTATATCACTGTTCTGTTTAGCTTCTACAACATATCTACTCAAGGTTGACTTCGACATGTTGAATGCTCTTGCAGCTGTTCTTAAAGGCATTCCTTTTGTAACAACCTCATTAACAGCTTCTTTAATGGTTGATGATGAACTCCTAATTCTCTCAGTTTTCTTTTTGCAATTCCGTGGCATCCTACAAAAGTAAAATAACATTAATTTTTAAAAAACACACAATTAAAAAAACAAATAAAGGTACCTACCCATTTTTTATTTAAAACATTTTACAACAAAGAAATAGAATAGGTGATAAAATTAAATGTCTAAAGTTAAAAATTTTATGCCTGTGACTATAAGATAAATTTTCTTTATCAGACTTCCCTATTTATCCTATAGGCTTGATCAACAATATAACTCAGTGCCTTAATAAATTTAAAACTACTCATATACCAAATTTTAGATCATAAAAAAATAAATTAATAAAATGAGTTGAATATTGCAAGTTATTGATGCAAAGTTTTAAAACCAGAAAATGAAGTGATGAATGGGACTGTCCCAATCATCCCCCAAATTGTTGTCCCATTCATCTCCATACCCACTTGTTTATATGAATCAAAGAGTAGGCTTAGAAAACAACTATGAATTTTCTCCATTTAAATTGTAAATCATAGTAAAATAAGTATATTTTCAACACACAATAATATTCATAGCTTTAAGAAAATAACTTTTTAATAAACTTTTATGAAATTGAAACAAAAAAAAAACTTACTTTTGGTATGGAAAAATGCACTTTGTACTGTTTACACCAACATGGAAGCTAATGGTTTAAAACTCAATTTGCTGAATAGGCTAGGAGCTGCCATCTACTAGATGAAAAATAAAACATTTAAAGTTTACTTAAGGTATAAAAAAATTCAGTTGTCCCATCCATCCCCACTCTCCCATTTTGTATTTTAACTTAATCATTTTGTATCTGAGAAATTAATATAAGGTTTAAGAGGAGAGTATTTCTTATGAATTTGTTACTAATGTGCTACAGTACTTTGTACAGTACTACAGGTACTTTGGCTTTAACAGCCTTGGTATGTTAAATTAGAAACACATTCTTCCATTACAACAATCTATTGCTTCTTGTGAACTATTTCTTGTAGGAAACTATAATTTACTTAAGATTTGCATACAATTTTGGTTAAAATGGATTTTAAGTGTGTATTTGTAATTAAACCTGATTTAAACAACTAAGAAAAGAGAATCATATTTTCAAATTAGGCTTCTAATCAAATCAAACTAACATGATAATATCTTCCCTAACAGTATGCTAAAACGAAACTGAAGGACATGGCAGTTTGCATCCAAACACTTGTATCAGGTTTAGATGAAGTTATGTGTTGTCTTGACTTAAAACCCCTCTCCTTGTTTAATAGGTAAGAATATGTTATATATTAATACAGTCTTGTGAATCTTGAATTTGTAGGTTTTGAAATTAATGCTTGAGGTATTTCTTTTCTCACTTTTGTTACATCATATTTTTATATATGAGGTAACTTAACAAGTGATATCACTTGTAGAGTTCACCTCATGTTTTCTACGAGTGTGGATACATTGAAGTTTAAATGAGACATTTTAATTTATACTTGTAAATGCTATTTCTTTTGTTAGAGATTTAAAGCTAACAAAAGGGCAAAAAGTTTTCAGTTCTTGATAAAGGGTTGGGATTATCTTCATAGAAACAAAATGAACTGCATTTTGAGATCGACTATGAACTTTAAAATTTCAACTGTGAAGATATTTGTTTTATGATTTTATAGTAGATTTTGAATCATTTTCATTTTATAATCATAATGTGGACTGATGGTAATTGATTCTTAGTTTAAAAGCTGTACTTAATATCACAAATTCTCAAGAGTACCCAATAGTTTATATGGTTAATGTGAAAGGAACCTATGAAAAATTGAAAATCCTTTAGAAGTCATGCAGATGGCACAGCATAGCAGTTTCTGCTTTTTCACCATAAACCTCTGCCCAAATCAAGAAGTGATCCTGTATTAAAATATATGTGGAGAATATTTGCGATAAAAATAACTGTCATTCTCTCTGAACTACATCGTGAATACATAAAATAATATGACTAAAATAAATTTCTGATTGTGTGAAATCATTTAATGCAGTTTGGAGCAAGTTGTCTTCATAAATCCTTTTTGCTTACCTAATTGTTTCTTTCCTGCCATTCTTGACACAGTGGTTTAACAAAATTTGACCCTAAATTTTTGATATTGGGATAATATCAAGGCAAAGCTTCCAGAATTCTACTATCTATCACTATTCTTCTTTTTTCATTTAACAACTTGAAGCCAAAAACAAAGTATTAAAGCATGAATAGTTGACTGGAATTGTACCAAAAATTAAAAATCAAGTAAAACCTTCCACAGCAGTTGAGTACAAATATTAAAAAGTGTACCAGAGCCATAGGCAAGAACTTTAGTTTTCAAATGGAAAATAAATGCTTAAACTCATACAATTTTAACTTGCAAAATTGTTATTTGCAATCTTATGTATCCTTTATTCAATTAAATATTCTTCTAAACTACTGTATTTTCTTACTATAGCCAGTGAGAACAGTTCCAGCTAAAACATTTAATTGAACTGTTTGACAAAAGCATGAAATCAACTTTCCACCTCCTAAGTTAGAAAATAACATTTTTATTTTATTCCCAAGCTTTCAAAAAGAGACAAATATGAATACACAGATGTTTGTTCTATGTAATTTGTTTTAATTAATTAATCATGAAACTACATAACAAGAAATAACTTGCATTTAATTTCTTTTACCAGCTCGTCAGAAGAAGTCAGACTGAAAATCAGACAGCCAGATTTGGACCCTATTGAAGAATCCAGTTCATTGATTGAAGATTCTAATATAAATGTTTCTGTATCTGGTAGGGATTCTTTGCGTCCAATTACTCCAGAACAAAGTTTAGCATCTGAAAGGACTACAGTATCCGGTACTGACAATTCTCATAAGGAAATCTTTGGTGTTCAGTTGGACGATGCTCAAATAGGTATGCTCCATATATATTGTGTTTAAAAGTACAAAATAATTTTATATGCTTCATCCACTGATGCACTATGATTTGTGGTAATTGATTTTATGACTAAAAATCAAATCGTAAGGCCATAATTATGCACTTATTTAAAAAGTAAACAAACTATAAATCAAGATCTTACATTGACTTTTTGTTTTCAGTGTCTTCAGTATATTATGAGTTGTTATCAGGTATTTATAGCAATTTTAGACCTCATGAAATTTTTCAAGCTTACCACAAATAAAGTGCTGCTAATGTAGTTTTCAATATTTTGACACTAAAAGTTTTGTAACCCCAAAAAAGAATAAAATTTGAATATTTCTAAAAAAATCTTGTAAATGAGTTCAGAATACTACTTGTACATCCAAAATTGTAAATGTATACTTTTGTTTTGAAAAATGTAAATGGGAAGGTAAAGTAACTTTTTAATCAATTAGAAGTGAAAGAAATTTTCATCAATATTTGATTTTCTAAGAAAAACTTAAACAAATATTCGTTCATCGAATGAGCTGGTATAAGGGGACATTCATTGGAATTTCAGTTGGAAAATTCAACCTTTTTAGTGCAATAATTTTTTTTATAAAACTTTACCTGGAGAAAAAGAAAATTTACGAGGTATGCAAAACTTATCTATCAGTATTTAAGAATCTATCAAGTCACAAAGAAGTACTCCTGGTGTGCCTTATGTTATCAACACTGCATAAAGATCTAGCAAATGATTGACAAATTAAAAATAATACCAAGCTTATTTCAATGAAGAGTAACCAAATGAAAAGCACTCAAAAATTCTGCACCTAAAACGGAGTTAGCTCTGAAATTATCAAGTCAGTGTCAGTAGGGCTATGAGTGCATAGAATCCTATTATTTCATGCATAAATTTACAAAAACGATAAATCATGAACCATTGATTATACTTTCCTTCAGAAGTTATTGATGTGCTGTTTAAAAGTAACCCATTGGGTACATTTGACAGGGTGGTAACAGAACCAGGAAATCAGGGAATTCTCAGGAAACTTTTTAATTCTGGAAATATCAGGGAATTCTCAGGGAAAATTTCACAAAAATCAGGGAATTTTGAAAAATTTTATGAAAACGGTAACTATTGTCGTTTGTAACCTATTTAGAGATGTGCAATTACAAGTACTTTTGAGAATCGAATAAATTGTATTCGCCGAAATTGTAATTCGAATAAAGAACACTGGCGTCGTAATTTTCGAACGCAGCGAAAACCGCTGCCGGAGCGTCTCGTCGCCATGAGACCAAGGATACAACTTGTGGTATACAATTTTAAATTTGTGTAACTAATGATGTGTTTTTTGTGCATTAAATTAATATTTTTTGCTTGCAACTATATTTTTGTAGAATTTTTTGGTAAAGCCTCAGTCTACGTTTATAGCGGTGTAACGGCCTTGGCGCACTTCTAAATTCGCCAAGGAAGGAATTATTTCAAATGAACCACTGAAATCAACCGACAGTTCGACAAATTTTGAAAGAACTTTTAAGAATATTAGCCACACTGTGTGTGTGTGTGTGTGTGTGCGTGGTCAGCACGGCGTTGCTCGTGACAGTTCTTTTCGTGGGGTCAGGTGCTTACTAATTAGGTGTTGCTCGCTAACCCCAGGTGATTGCTACGAATACAGTTTGAGAAACAAACGAAATGACAATTTGTAGCCTATTGGATAACAGGCATCATGGCGTTACCCGTGCTGTTGGTTTGCGAATGGAATGGAAATTCGTAGCCTATTAGAATGAATTCCCTGCGAATTTTCATTTGGTTTGCGAAGCAAACCAAATTATGAATATTGTGAACTATGATTTGCTTCGCAAATTGGATAACAGCCTAACAGAGTTGCCCGTGGTGTTTGTTGGTTTGCTTCGCAAACCAAATGGGATTTCGACGTTACGTCACCATCTCTTATGAAAGTATAAATATTTAGTTGAAAAAGGATTTATTAAAATAAAATCAAACATATAAGGTATCTATATACCTGGTGTCAAATTTCAAATGCGTTGAAATTTTCAATCTGTATTTAACGATTCCGATTTTACAAAAAAGAACTAAACAATGCCACCAAAATGTTTTTTTATTTTTTCTTTCCTCTCGCTAAAAATCTCTAAACGTCACAATCTCTTTCGAAAATTTTGAAGACATTCAATTAAAAAATTTTATTTATTAAATAAAAAACCACATTTTTAGGCATTGATCTAACGTGAAATTTTCCGCAGACTTCAAATCCGTTGAAATTTTTACTCTGTCTTTTTAACGGTCTAATAGATAGAAAAAAGAACTAAATAACTCCAATTAAAAGTTTATTTGTTTTTTATTGTCTGCTAGAAAATCATTCGTCCATGCAAAATGATAAAGGAAACGAAAAAAATAAATTTAGAATCCGTGATCTTCTATGCTGTTGCATTCAATAATAATTACATTTCATCAAATTCATTATTAAATGTTCTAGATTGAATTTTAAAATTCGCCGCGTCCCAAAAATTGCAAAACGTTTGGACTACCTGTGATGTAAGTGCCATAGATTCGTCAGTACTTTGCGTGCAGGAAACAAACAGACTGACAAACACTTCCGTTTATAATATTAGAGATTCAAAATGAAAATTTAACTTTTTGATTACGACTGTCGATATAACAAGCGCGATTCTTATAACTTTCAATGCACAACTTCTGTGACTGCCGTAGTCTAAATTATTTATTGGTGCGATTCTTATAACTTTTAAGGTACATGGCCGTTGTCTAAATTCTTCCTTGGTGCGATCATGGTACAACTACTGTACCGACCGTAGTCTAAGACATGGCGCACACATCCGATTTTTCAACGTGCTGCAGCGAAGCCCAATTATGCACATATAACCGTGAAATAACGCAAGTACTCATTTCGTGCCATTTGCGATAAATATTCTATCGAAGAAAACGTGTTTAATTCGCTAACTTAGGGTCAAAAAAAGTATATTTTAAAAACAAAATGGACGTTACTGGATCAACCATTTAGTAATTACTTCAGACAGGAGAAGCGTGTGTGGTGAGCTGCTGCGCGGTGGGTTAACTGTGGTACAAATTGCACGCGAGGTGGACGTACATCACCGCAGCGGCGCCGGAGGCATGTGTAAACTAATCCATTGGATCTAATGTATCTCAGACTGCTCTTGCTTTGCGGCAGCGTCTAAGTACGTTGAAAAACCGGATGTGTGCACCTAGCCAAAAGTTTTAACTTTTCACTTGCCGATGTTGCCATGGAAACCATAATAATCGTAATGCAGATAGGTTGCCTTAACCTGCCCTAACTCGCTACTAGAAGTGCGCCAAGATCGTTGACATCGCTTTGAGCGTAGACTGAAGCTGTACCAATTTTTTTATGTTTTATGCATTTCATTTTGATCCATATTTGGACAATGTAGGGAAGGTATAAAAAGTTCATGATCAAAATATATTTTTTTTTTCTCCCAGTTTTATCAATTGCTATTATTAAGAGTTCCATTAAGGGTTCCAACTCTTACGATAACAATTAAAATATCTAATGAGAAAAAATACAAAATATTTGTGGAGAATGATCCTTGTCATGTGGGTACTGTATATCGATACCAATTACGGATCCCGACATTTTCTAAGGGATTTGTAAAGTCATAGAAATTTTTGTCACACTATCAGGGAATTTTTTTTGAGGATTTTGTTGCCACCCTGTTTGACGTCTGAGACTCGGCCTGCACTTGTTTTGTCTAAGTTATGGATGACGAGTCTAATTCATCATTCAAACTAGGACAAAATTAAGCACGTACATTCTTGTTCATGGCAAGAGTGATTGGTGTTACGAGACTCTTTGAATCAAATTATTCAATCGTTCTCTACAAAAATACATTTTATGTAATCTGACTCCATACGTAGAAGTATTTACATGCCTGCATTACCAGACATTCTTTTTTAGAACGAACACGGAGATCAGAAGCTGTGTGAACTCTCTCATACTGTTGCCATTCTTATCACAGGGTGGCGACAGAACCGGGAATTCAGGGAAATCAGGAATTTCTCAGGGAAGAATCATTTTCTGGAAAAATCAGGGAAAACTCAGGGAAGTTTCGTTTAACTCAGGGATAAAGTTGTAATTTCGTTTTGCAAATGACACCCATTTGGTACTTTTCCGTAAGCCATGCGGGCGCCACTTTGAACCAAAATCAAAATGTCGCCAATTTTGTTTTCATTCCGAAAATGAGAAGTGTATTTTTTACGTAAACATCCAGAAAAAAGAGTTGTATACATTGTATACTGTTTTATTAAACCTGTAACGGCCGGAAATCCTGTACCGAAGTCTACAGCTGTGCCACGTTCCCTAATGTCAATAATAGGAACGTAGTGCCTTGCGGCTTTAAAAAATACTAACGGTCGGAAAAACTTGCAAAAGTTAAACATCCGGTTCCAATTTAATCAACATTTTAAAAAAAAAAAAATTTCTAAAATACCTAGATTGGCGATTTTATTTTTGGTCCAAAATTGCTCCAGGCTAACGGAAAAGTACTAATTTATAGATTATGCATATGTTTTTTAATACATATGTGTTAGAAGTTATTATTTTTTTCGAAAATTTTCGAACTATGAGGTTTTTTTGTTGTTGAAAAGTTTGTGTTGTCCGTTACAGTTCTTTTCGTAATGGATTCGTCTTTGTCAAATGCGGCCAAAATCGTTTGCGAAGAGATCCAATCAGCGTAACGTCACAATCTCCTATGAAAATATAAATATTTAACTGAAAAATTATTTATTAAAAGAAAATCAAACGTATAAGGTATCTATCTGGTGTAAAATTTTCCGCGTATTTGAAATCCGTTGATATTTTTATTTTATTTTAAACAATCGCTGAGATAGAAAAAAGCACTGAAGAACGCCAGTCATAACTTTAATTATTTCTTTTGCTTCACCCGAATCCGTTAATCTTCAAAATGAATGAATCTCAAATCAAACTAAGGTCATTCTTCTCGGCGGCGAAATTCGTATTGGGAAAAATATAAAAGTTACAATTTAAAAATTATTTTTTTGAAGAAAATCATATTTTTAGGTATGGATCTAATGTAAAATTTTCTGCAGATTTCAAATCCGTTGAAATTTTTATTCGATCTTTAACGATCGCAAAGATAGAAAAAAGCAACGAAGAACGCCAGTTCGAACGAACTCAAATCCGTTGCTCAGGAAATCAAAATGAATTAATCTAATCTGTTTAACCACGAAGGTAGAATTCTTCACGGCGCTGGCGGCCAAATTCGTATTGGAAAAAATATAAAAGTTGCAATTTAAAAACTATTTATTTAAAGGAAATTATGTTTTTAGGTATCGATCTGTTGTAAAATTTTCCGCAGATTTGATATCCATTGAAATTTTTCTTCTACCTTTAACGATCTTGGAGATAGAAAAAAGAACTACATAACTCCAGTTAAAACTTTGTTTTGTTCGTCCGCTAAAATCGTTGCTGAGAAAATCTAACGGAAACGGAAAAAATAAATTTAGAATGTCATGTCTTTATATTGTATGCCATTCTAAGGAAAATAATAATAATTAAATTCCAATTAATTAATTTTTAAATGTTTTAGATTAAATTTTAAAATTCGGGCGCGATAGAAAAATTGCAAAAAATTCAGACCACATGTGTGCTAAATTTCATTATTGTAAGTGTCATCGATTCGTTAGGACACTGCCAGGACAGACAGACAAACACTTCCTTTTATAATAGTAGAGATGCACAAAGCGCTGGCGCCTTTGTGCATCTCTCAGGGGCTGATGACTGCTTTTTCAAACACATCAAAATAGTTAAAAGTGTAAAATTGAATATTATATCTATAACTTTATATTATTTGGTCTATTATAGAATACAGTAAAAATATTTTTTACTTATCTTATTTTTATTCATCTATCAGTATAGTTTTTTAGTTCATCAAATGTCAAGTTTATCATAATTACCGAAGAATTGTTCTGCGAACAAATGGTGAAACTCAGGGAATTTCAGGAAAAATACTCTGGAAATCAGGGAAAACTCAGGGAACTTTTGACTTCAATTTTTGTAGCCACCCTGTATCAAACGAAAATATAACTAACTAGTGTGGAAACGATAATACGAAAATAAAGAAGTAACTAATGTGCAAACGATACAAACTACTTTTTCAAATAAATCTGTACCCAAGGGGTTAAAAAAACAAATCTGAATTTGCGAGGAAATGTTACGTGTTTGTCAATTTGCCCCACGGATAAAGAATTATTAAGCAAACTATATTTTTGTAAGAAGGTCGATTGTGTTTTGGGGTGCAAGGGCCATATTTGATGGGAAAATGTCAAGTAATGGACACACACGGGGAAAGATTTTTCCGTAAAGTGTTTATTAATTTTGGCCACAAAATATAAACCAGTGTAATGATTTAGTTTGAAGTGAGAAAATAAGAAAGTTATACATTTTTCCAGTTAACAAAATTTTTCCTCATTTACCTTAAAGTTTTATATGTATAATTGATAGTATAAATACCTGGAAATTCTATTCTGACATAGATGAAAAACTGAGAAAAGTTTTTTAAGAATAAAGTTTATTTCTCTTGCAAAACCTAAAATAAAAAAAGTTTTGGACTGATTTAAATTTTCTGAGTTTCTCTACAGATAATTTGATACTAAAATTGGCGTAAAATATTTCATGAAGCTGTACCAAATTGTTCAAAAATAACTGCAAATCATACATTAGCAGTTAAAGAACCCTCAGAAATCAAAATCCGTTTCTATCAAGGAAAGGGGGGAAAATCCCCCTTTTTTTTTCACTTTATGTTGATAAGAACATTGTACTTTGTTAATTTAATTACAACAAAGTTCAAATATTGAGTTCAAATTTATTTTTTTTTCTTGTTATTTTCATTATATTTATTCAAATTGAGCTTATTCTGCATGTTTCAATATTAAAGGTAATAATTCTGTGCCCTTACTGCTCCAATAAAGCATTTTTTGGAAAATGTGTACCAAATCATAGGCTCTAAGGAAAGGTCTGCGATTTTCCAAAATTATATCAATTGGTTCAAAAATTAATGATTAGTGAAATTGCAGTTTTACAAATCTTGGCTTGAACCTTAAACATTCACCATATATGGCAGCACTTAATTGCTGAATTGGTACCACCAGCTGAAAGCAATCAGATGAAGGTTATGTTTTTGACTGTCGGGTTTGCCAGATATCAAATTTAGCGTAGCAATAATTGCCATAAAGACTTTTTTTTTTTTTTTAAGTTGGTGAGGAAAAGGGCTTGCTTTTTTCACTGTTCTCAGACACTTTACCAAGAAAGTACCGATCATAATGTTGCGAGATTAACTCGGTTTATTTAAAATTGTACATGGAACAAGAAGGAGAAGGGTTTTTACTGATGCAGCTATTAGTTTAGGGTGTATTAAGTGTTAGGAGGTTGGCGAGCAGGGGACAGAGCCCCCTAGTTAATTAAAAATATAAAAATCCTATTTTTATGCCCCCTGCTTTAACATCTACCACATGCAATTAAAAGATGGCCTTTTACTACTATTTTAACTGCTGTGGCAACCTTTTAAGAGATTTTGCTGACTTTTTCCTTTGAAATCACCAATGCCACTATTATTTTGTACAGTTAGAAATTTTGTTTCACTTAATATTATGTCGTTTAGTTGGAACTGACTTTGTTGGAAATTCCAAGTCTTCACTTAAGAAATGTCCATAGTTTTAAAAGTTTCATAATTGTTTCTGATTACTTTTTCATACAAGATTAATTCATTAATATTATTTTAACTTATTTGAATGTTTGATGGGCTATCGCAGGGCTTATACAGGGTACCCACGGGTGCTTAGAAAGTGCTTATTTTGACCTTCCATTTCTAAGGGCCCTTAAAAGTGCTTATTTTGCATCAATAGCCCTTAGAAAGTGCTTATTTTCCTTTGAAAACAAAATTCAGTTTTCAAATGATGATATTTTTTCACAATATTTCCGACCTCTTTCTAGCAGCTGATCGGCGATAAAACTGCTTACAAGTATGGTTTTGGTGATGATTCGGGAACTGGCTTGCTTGAATGGCAACCCTTGTTACGCGATATACAAATCGTCGATCAACTCTTGATGAGCTCATAATACACTTTAAGAACTTGAAACCCCATGAAAATCGGTCTGTTTTCGACTTGAGTGGCTCTCGCAATGCACAAAATAGTTGCTCTGATAGAGGAAACTAGAATACAATCATCAAATTTTAATTAATTTTGTTTTATTCAGTTACCCGCGAGTGCAATGTTTTAAAATTTTATTATAATTATAGGGAAGTGTATTTTTAAGTTTGTAGGTGAATCGAAAATAATATAAAAATAATTTATTTTAATTAAAACTGCTATCTGAGTGGTAACCCGATGTGTTGCAAATTTTTTTTAAATCCAGCTTCCTTTTTTTTTTTTTTTAATTTATTATTATTATTATTTTTCTTTTTTAATGTTTTTTATGTTTTTAATTTTTTGTAACAATTATACCAGGAAAAAAAATGTTGAAGATTTTCAAGAGTGATTCTGCTTTGAAAATTTCAAGCAATCGGTTATCAGTTCCAAAAGAAAACCAACCCGCTCATTTAAAAAAACCATTGGAGGAAAAGATCGCAAAAACGTAAACCACAGTGCTTGAGAACCAAGAATAGTTGGGAAATTTCAATAATCAGGAAAGGTCGTTTGTAAACTGAAAATTTCGGACTCTCTTCGTATTTGACTGCTGACCGAAATAATTTTTCTATGCTTTATAATTTTTTTTTCTCTTTGTATCTGAGTGACAAATACTCAAAAGGCCGACTACTTGAATTTCACTTTCTTTGGTTATGCCATGCGCAATCTGTTTCCATTGTCAGCTGAGATGATTATTTTCAAATTAATTTTGTTTCATTAAAATGATGTTTGTAAGCATATCGTGTAGAAGTGGCTGGTGCACCTTAAATCTGTAATGGCTGAAAGTCCTCACGTTGGGTTGGTGTGGAAGTTTGGAGAGTAGGACACCAGTTTAGATGTCTCGTCATCTGACCTTGTTTCAAAATAATGTTGCAATACACCGAATGGCTTAGGCTGGGACTGTGGCAACTAGTTGAATATCTATTCAATAAAGTTGCATTATATTTTTGTAACCTTTTTATAAATTTATCAAAGTTTTTGCATAACTCTTATGATCTATTCTGGTTCACGGGAAAATATTTTCTTAGAAACTCGTTCAGTCTCCGATCCAGTCAAATTTGACTCTGACGTATGCAACTTGCAATCCTTTTACATACTTTTAGTAAATTAATAGTTTGCCACTAATTATATTTTATTGAAACCTCTGATCTGCAAATAAATGAATTTACTTCTTATTTTCATTATGAATTTATGAAAGTGTATTATAAAATAATTACTGGGGTGGGTAATTTCCATTTCATAAGCAGGCTGAAGCTGCAGATACAGCAAGGTAAGCACTGTAATTTCAAAAAAAAAAAAGGAAATTTTTGAAAATGAAAGTGTTGGTGGATCAGGGAGGTGACCCTTAAAGACCATTAAAAAATAAAAACAAAACAATATGAAAGTAATAAGAAAACTAAATCAAACTTGCAACAGCAGCTTTGAGATCGACAACACCAAGTCCGGTCCCCATAAAAGAAAATGCACTGCAAAGAGATAAAAGAAAAACAACCCAAGTTTTTTTTTCTTTCTTTTTTTTGCGGTCTCCATTCTATAGTTTGTATATGTACTTACACATATACTAACTACTAGCCACTGCGTGGCTAACCCGACCCTATTTGTATATGTACTAACCCCTATTTGTATATGTACTTACACATATACTAACTACTAGCCACTGCGTGGCTAACCCGACATTGTCCGTGCCCGTGTAACACCACGGGCAACGCCTTGATGTTTGGCTGTTATCTGGTGTTAAATTTTCCGCGAATTTCAAATTCATTAAAATTTTTATTCAACTTTTAACGATTGCTGAGATAGAAAAAAAGCACTGAAAAACGCCAGTGATAACTTTAGTAATCTTTTGCTTTACTGGTATCCATTTCGCAGGAAATTCAAATGAATGAATCTCGAAAGAAACGAAGGTCATTCGAATTTGTTCTCTCCTTGGAGGTGAAAAAAACTTTGCATGGTTCCAAAGGCTGACGTCAAAGGGACACGTGAGGGCGAAAAGTCTACATTTTGATGTTTCTTTATTCCTCTGATTTACCGCAGTAGAATGAAGAATGGTGAAAAAACTATTAAATTCGTTTTTAAATGTTCTAGATTAAATTTTAAATTTCGCCTTGACCCTAAAATTGTAAAAAATTTGGACTACCTGTGTGCCAAATCTCATTACTGTAAGTGCCATAGATTCTTCAGGACTTTGCGAGCAAGAAAAAAACAAACAAACAGACAGACAAACACTTCTTTTTATAATAGTAGAGATACATGTACACGTAAATGCCCACATATTAACTGCTGAATTTTGTAAAAATCAGACTGCTTATTTTGAAAAATCTCATTTTTGTGTGGCATTATTTGTGTATAATTTTTAGAAAATAGACTTGAATATTAAATTTTTTACATACTACTGTTCTTATAAGATTAACTAATCTGTAAGAGCGTCCCTATTTGGTCTAAAGTCAGGTATTACATTGTATAATACGGTTTCTATAATGTTTTATGTAAGTCCTTATTTTGTCTTAGAAAGTCCTTATTTTTGGTTAGAAAAAAAGAGTGGGAACCTTGTTATAACACGTTACTTACTGTCACTTTTTTATTCTTTTGTCACTTTTTCAAGTGTTTAAGTTCTTAAATTCTACTTGGAGAAAACAAATTTTAGCTCAGTTTGAAAAATTCATTTTTTTCCTCTACAAAAAGTCAAATTTCAACCTAGTACATATTGTGTAATTTCATCTTGCGTTGGAACTTGTCCAGCCTAGTTGTCTATACGACAGGTATGCCATTCGAGCGTCATTCAGAAGGAGGAACAATTCCCCTCCCCCTTCTGATTGACGCCTGCAATTCCACCTAAATTAAACCTTTTTATATTTATTTTAAGTCGATCGTAATGTGATCCTTCACGACTTGTGCCGGCTGCTATATTGATTTAAATTCGCGAAAAGAATTGGAGCCTCAAGTATCACCAAATAAGATAATCTTGCCATCAAATAACCGATAGCAACCCTCTAAATACAGAGCAGCAGAATATAGTTTCCTTCCTTCGTAATTTCCGTAAAGGCAGTGGAACGCTGTTCCATCAACTTCCACCACAACACCATTGGTACCATAGCCTAGTGCTAAGGGATTCCATATAGGAAGAATGGGAGAGTGGGCTTTGAAGCTTGGGGAAGATGTGTCTGAATTAGTTTTTTTCTATTCACAAATTTTTTAATCAGTGGCCTAAGCTTTGGTTAACATACAAACAAATTCAAGGAGACTTGAAGCTTCCCATTCACTATTTCATCAGGAATTGTTCAAGCAGGTGGCTAAGCCTAAAGCCAGCTGCTGAAAGGTTGCTTGAACAGTGAATTGCAGTGCGAAAGTCATTTACTTAGAAGAGAAACTATGAAGGATGAGGTGGTATTTGCCACATCAAGTGCAAGTATATATATAATCATTTAAAACCTTCAGAAAAAGGTACCCCTAATGCATAACCATCATTCTCAACTTGAATTGTTGATAAGAACAATTTTGGGTAAGAGCTGCAAAGATATTTTTATTCGAGCTTTGAAGATGGATGAAATGGAAGATATATGTCCTCGGAAACTGTTGCCTCTGGCTGATATTGTGATTGGAAATCAAATTTCTAAAGTGCTTCAGAATGTGACAGAAAATGAAAGGATTTTTTTTTCAAAATGCTCAGAAGCAGTACATTGCTAGTGTAAAATATCTTTCGTAAAAGTCCTCCTTCAGTTCATCTCTCCTTAAAAGTTTATTCTGTCTTTGTCGTCTTGAGAGACTCAGTGGTGGGAGTGTACAACAAGTATTAGAAGTTGCAAGAGCTATGCCATGGGAGGTCCCAACAGACATACTACTGAATGACTGGAAATTACTCCAAAGAGAATTTGAGGAAGAAGGATCTAGAATGAGGCTTATTGATGTTCACTGTAACCAAGTTCTTGAGACTGTGAGACATTAGTTGTGTGGATCTTAAATACCCAGTTGTGTTGAAGCTTATGAAGGCTGCTCTGTCTTTTTCTCATGGTAGTGCTGACATTGAACCTGGCTTTTCAGTTTTGGGAAGAACTTTGACAGGAGACAGCGTCAATGTCAGAACGTACACTCAATGCATTGATGACAGTCAAAAGTAGCTTGGCAAATTTTGACAATCAACCTTATTTGGTGCCGATCAGATCAAATATAATGGATATGGTAAGGGTTGCTTATAAAGCCTACAGTGCCTATTTAGAAGATATAAAATGGAAGGCACAGTAAAAATTCAAGAAGGACATGGAAGAAAGCAGAAATTTTTTTAAAAACAAGCTGGCAAAGAAAAGAAACGTAATAAAAGATGAAGAACGAAAACTTAAAATTATGCGTAAGGAAGAGGATGAAGCGTTAGACAGTGGTTCAAAATTGTTAAAGGAAGGCAATGATAGATGCACGATGATAAAAAATAAAGATTTTAAGGAAGCGGCACTTGCTCAGGCACTGATTAAACAGCAAAAGTCTCAGGTGATACCGGTTATCAGAAACAAACTTTAAAAATTGTACATTCTTCTCTTTAAAAAATAAAAATAAATAAAAAAAAATTGTTGTCAGGAAAAAAAATTTTGAACATATTTGGCATGATTGTTGTTTGTCACTTTTTTTGGTTTGATTAGTGACTTTTTTGGTTCGATTGGTCACTTTTTACACCTTAAAACCTGTTATAAGCCCTGCTGTTGAAATAAGCATTGAAGGAGTAAATTTATGTTGCTAAAAGTTCTTGTGGGGCAGCATTAAAGAAATTTAAACATGGAATTTTAAAAACAGTTAATTATTTTAATTTATACTATTGCTTGATTTTTTTTTATTGTTCTTTTTGTATCAATCCTGTGTAAATTGTGTTTGATTTTTTTTTTTTTTAATTTCAGCTTTAGATACTGTAGTTGAAGATCAGGGTACAACAGGTAGACCATATAATTCAGTTCCACATATACCTCCTGATTCTCCATTAACACCAGAACTTGACATTTCTCATTCCGCTGATTATTTTAAACAGCTTATGGATCTTAACTTGATAGGACAATCACCTAAAAAAGATGTAAGTCCACAAAACAAAACAAATCCTGAATCTCCTCGAAAAGGAAGTAAAGTAATGTCAAGAATTCCAATGAGAAAGAAAAATCCTTTACCTATACAATCAATTGAATTTTCACCACCTGCACCTACAATCAATAGAAAAACTTTTGTGGTTAAAGATGCCCCCGTGTCATCTTGTATGGAAGAAACTCTCATTACGCATAACTCTGCTCGTGATGTAATGAATCACCGTGATCGAAGAGGAACATACTTACTCGCTGCTGTGCCTGAAACCACAGCAACTGATACATTAAGCCCCATAGTCCCTGGAATTTTATCACCAGAAGTGAAAGTGCCTGATGCAACTATCTACTTTAATGAAGATATGGAACTTACTGGTGTAATACCCATTCACAATATGCCCCAAACTAAAAGGAATGCAGTTCAGACTTTTAATGCTACAACCCTTTGTTCTAATAGCCTTCAATTTAATGACAGTGTAGCTAAGTCAATAGCTAATATTGTTACAGTGGAGCCAGAATACCCTTTAGCAACAAGTAAGCCTGAGCCATCAAAACTTACCTCTGATACACAAGACTTAGATGAGTCAATATTCTCTACAAAGAAAACTGCTTCAAAAAATACATCACCAAAATTCAAATGTCCGGACTTTAATGAGGATATGGAACTTACTGGTATTCTACCTATTCACACTCTGCAGCCAACAAAATTCGGTATTACTATGGAGCCAGAACACTCTGTAGCCACAAGTAAACCTGACTCATCGAAACTTATCTGTAATCTTGACTCATTAAATGAGTCGGTACTTTTTGGAAAGGACGTCGCTACTGCTTCAAACGATAATTCTCCAGAAAGTGGGGACAGTAAAGTCGTTAAGGGATCTTTGAAAAGAAAATCTATCAGATCCAATAGAAAAGTTCCAGACCCTCAAGCTAAAGAAACTTTAGGCAGAAAAAGGCAATCCTCTGTCAACTTAAAAGAAATAGCCTCTCCCAAAATGTCTAGAAAAGTATGTTTAAGAGCTGTTTCCCCCTCAAAAATGAGCTCAATCTCTAAAACTGCCTGTGGGGGGTCATCAAGAGAAAAACATATTACATCCTACGCAATGTATTTTAACTCAGATTCTGATAGTGATAATGAAACTTTAAGCAAGGAGAAAAAATCAGTTCATTCTAAAATTTCACACTCGCCAAAATCTAACATGCCCACAAATCTGATAGAAACACCTTCCACCAGTTATGCGAACTCAATCTCTGATGTTTCTAGCAAGAAAGCAAAAGATAGCATATCCTTTGACGATTCTGAATCAGCCTCATATTGGAACTTTAAAGATGATTTGAAATCTGTTGGAAGATGTAACTTAAATAATCCTAAAAAAACGTCAAAAAGAAGAGGGCCTTACACATTTAAAAATTCTACTGTCCATTTTGATCAATCTAATTCCAATAAAAGGGAAAATGTTCAAACAATGACTGTGGAGGCCACAAGTGATGTAACTCCAGAATGCTCGACATCCCCACAAAATCTGAACACTTCAAAAAGTTATTTGAAAGGAAATCATTTCTCTGAATTGTCAGACAATGCTCTTGAGAAAGAAATACCAGGTCTTTCAGAAAATTTGTCACACTTACAAAAATCTTCTAAAACATTGAATAAAGGTGTGGACAAATCTTCTAAAAGGCATAAACCAAATCAGAAGTCTTTGAAATTGAAATTTTCAGATCAAGAGACTGACACAGATAGTGAAATTGTTCAAACAGATTCAAAATCAAGTAAAAGACTATCCACTGTTTCTTTTGCCAAAGAAAATTCTAGGGCTGTAGAAGTTGAAAGTGACTCTGCATTAGATGGGATTTCACCAACAATACAAACTCGAGTAACTCGTGCTAGAAGTTCTAAGATAGTTAGCTCACCTTGTATTGAAAATAATACTGTTAACAGTGCTACATCAATCTGTAGAAAGTCAGTTCAGTTTGCAGTCGATGACTGCTATAGTGCATTTCAAGGCATAAAAAACAAAGAATTGATGAGGGAACATAAAGGTAATTTGAATGCTAGTAAAGAAATTGGAAAAGTTAAGGGTTCTAAGCAACATTCATCTTCAAGATTGTCAACAATGTCCAACCCTGGTATCCTTAAAAAAAGACCCACTTCTCAACAGAAATTGAGTGAGGAAATTGCTCGTGGTAATAATTCTAGTTCTATTGATAATATTGAGAAACAAAATGATAACCTACTGAAACACTCTCAGACTGAGGCTAACAACAAGCTAGATGAATTACTTTCTTGTTTGGATTCTACATTCAACAATGACAATGGATGTAGTTCAAAAGGAAAAACTGTTGATCCAGACTCGGCTTTGCAATCCATTGAAGGGGATCTAATAAAAAGACCTTTTTCTGGAGTTTCGGAACGCAGAAGTAAAAAACGAGCTACTGATACTAGTAGTGATGTCTTCATAGAAATTGAAAATTTGTGTCTTCAAGCTCAGCAATGCCAAACAGGAAAGGTTTCAGATGGTGTTGAAGAAACTGAAATATATGATCTGAGAAACATAAAAACAGAAGATCTTGAAAATGAATCCAAGCAAAGCCATTCCCATCAAAGTAAACACAAACCTCAAAAGTTAAAAGGAGAGGGGAAAACTTTGAACCGTCAAAATGTGAAACATAACATGCAGGCTCAAAATGCTTTAGTAGGTAATGAAATGGTCAAATCTGTAAATCAAACAGATAAAATAATACCTTGTGAGAAAGATGACTTAATTACCCTTAAACATGATAAAAGAAAAAAGAAAAAGTATATAAAAAATGCAGAGGTTGACATTTTAACACATATCAAAACAATCCAATTGCCTTCCACTGAAGCATGCACTTTGAATGAAATCGATACTCAAGGAGTTAAAACCCTTGATAAACAAAAACCAAAAAAAGTAAAGAACTCTTCTACTCAAAAGGAGACCAAAACTAAATCAATGGACCCTGTTTCATCTCGTGTTTGTAAACTGACACAAGTTAAGAAAGAGAATGAAATAGTAATTATTCCTAACACTCAACCTATTGTAGTTTTAGAAGTCTCACCTGCTTGTTTGACTACGGAAGGGGATAGCTTTGCATATTCTAAAGGTAAGTGTTTTATTGCCCTTTTTAAAACATTTTAGATATTGAAAATCATATAATGTATGTTTCCAAAGCTCTGGAAATTGTGTTATAATTTATTTTACTAATAGACCTATGCATAGCATCTGCTCTAGTTTCTAAATTTTAGTTTGTTAATGGCACAATGAGACTTGCATCTGATACCTTATTTAAATCCATTTACAATGAATTTGAAAATCCATATGTACATTTCGTATCACCTGATAAAATAAAATTAATCAAAAATGTAAAGCTACGTTGAATGCTACAGTAGAAGCTCGTTTTAATGGACAGTGAGTGAAGGAAAGACCATTTATATTTGGTTATTCAATATGTTGAACAATCGGCAAATTAAAATGTGTTTGCATATTATGAACACCTTACGGCACCTCCGTCAGTTATTATCTGAAGAAATAAGCAAACAAACCCAGCAGAAATTAAATTATTTTTTCAAACCAATAAATGTAAACAATTAACAGCCTTGTTCTAAAGATTAATGCAGTGTACACATCTTTTTCAATTCAACCCGTGTTGAAGAGAAGGCTGTTTTTTATTTGATAGATAATAAACACTTTTATAGCTAACTACTGTACTTTCATAGATGTACATTAGGGTGGAGCGAAAAATACGAATTTCGGAAATTGAAAACTCCTTTGGTGGGAATAGTTGTAGACTTCCATGCTTACTAATAATTCAAAATATGAGCTAAATCAATTAATATCTTCAGATGCCAAAATCACTTTGCAATTTCTTCACAAAAATAATAATAACGCATTAAAAAAATTTAATACATCTTATTTAAAGCCATGGGTGGTTGAAATGAACTTCCCTGCTTGTAAAAAAAGTGTTACACCTAACATTATCCCGGAAATTTAAAAAATTCCCCCTTTTTTAGAGCGCTATATCACGCACGTCTCCACTCCTCTTAATAGACTCATCATTGCGTTCCTCAACTACTAGGGTGCACAGCGCTTCCCTTTCTTCACTTGTTTATATGGGGTAAATAACTCGTATTTCACTACATGGAGTGGAGGTGTCTGGGTTTCTTTAAATACCCGCCCACTTTTTTTGTAAATATCTAGTAGGTGTATCCACCTGCAAATGCCCTACCGATCATGTCTATCGAGGAAAACTAAGTCCTTTGTTCAAATTGATTCTTTTTCGTTTGTTAGTGCGTATTTTGCTGTTTATTTTTCTTATTTTTTATTTTGAATGTTAATCTTTAAGTTCAGTTTTGTGTGGGTTTTGTTTGTTAAGGATCCACGGTTCTGTGAATAAGTCGAAATGTCTACGACAATATCAGTAGATGTATGTCCCGTGTTTGGAATGGCTGAAATAATGAAGCCTAACATGCTTCCAACATATGCAGATGTTATGAAGTATTATCTTTACATACAGAAAGATTATAAAAGAGATGATTGTATGTGGCTGATGTATGTTCAATTTTAATTAAAGAGCTTTAAAGATAATGGGGAATTAGTTTGATTCCAACAGTAACAAACCAACAAATAATATATATGCTGAAAAAATACCATAAAGCATATAGAAATATTAAAAAACTGTTTAAAAATACTGGCAAACTAGATTTCTCGAAAAAGCTTGTGTCCTTCAGGTAATCAGCAGGAAAAAAAATCTATTTGATATTAACGTTTGTAAATGCAAGAACTTTCTCAGTTGTACTTTCAAAATGAAAGTACCTATTGCTGAAAGAGCTTTTTTAACAGATCAAAGGACATTTCAAAAAATGGTCATTGGAAATGTTGACATTAAAACCAGCAAAATGCTTGAAGAAAAGATAGCAGCGCAAAGAAAGAGAAGTAGAGAGCCAAAACGTTCAGCTCAAAGATTGTAAAGGAAAACAATCCAAAATACTCTCGCCCTCTATTACGGGAGCTACTTTGAGTTTTAATTTGCTTAAGAATTCTAATGACACTATAAACACAATCATTGATTATAATTCTTCAACTTCACAAACGAGAACTAAACTTCCAAATGTAGCTCAGGCTTGTGACAGAAATGATGTTTCCGATAGATCGATAGCAATTCTAATAAATGCTGCTTTGAAGGATATAGGAAATATTTCCAATATGATTCTTCAAGCATAGTTGATCGTAGTAAAATTAGAAGAGAAAGGACAAAGACCCGCAGCTACCTGAAAAGGAAAAATGAGTAAACTACCTCTTTATCAGAATATGGAATATACTTTGATGAGCGAAAGGATTAAACTTTAGTAATGATTAAAGAAAGAGAAAGGATTGCTATAAAGAGGGTAACAGAAGAACATATCGTTCTAATACTAGAACCAGGATCAAAATAAATGGGACATGTCACTCCTGCAACTGTCTTGTCTCAAAATATTAAAACAAGTATTTTAACTTTTTTGGAGAAAAATATCGATCTTTCTAAGATGCAAGTGGTTGTGATGGTATAGTGGCAAATACAGGTTTGAAAAATGGAGTCATTCGACAAATTGATATCTTTTTAGGACGTCCTGTGCATTGGTTTATTTGTTTATTACATACAAATGAGCTACCTTTACGTCATTTGTTGCAACATTTAGAAGGGAAAACCACTGGACCAAAAGGATACAGCGGAGAAATTGGAAAAATGTTAGAATCTTGTGAAAAATTGCCTTTAACAAACTTTGAAAAGATAGAAGTAACTTTGCCAGATATTGTCTTGGAGAATCTTAGCATCAACGATACCTTTATGAAATGTGCACAGGGATATCAAATAAATATATTCCATTAAGCTTATCACAAAAAGATCCAGGAAAATTGAATCATTCCAGATGGTTGACGACGGCAAATAGAATTTTAAGGTTATATGTTGCAACAGAAGATCCAACCCCTAACTTGAAAATATTAAAAAATATGTTGTTTTAAATGAATCGAGATATTTTTGCCTGAGGATTTAAAAATTGTAATAGATATAACTTTGCAAAGAAATGCTTATTATGCACATCCAGAAAATATTATATTGGCAATGTTAGATGATGATCGAAAACACGTCAGAGAATTAAGCCTTAGAAGAATTTAAAATTAAGACAAAAAAATAAAGTTAAAAAGAATATTCAATAGTTTGAAAAAAAAATTCCCCAATTGAACTTTGAAGCAGGCGATTACATATATATCTAATTGAATGGCAATCAGATTCCATTACAGATCCACCACTTACAGTATCTCTTTCTGATGATCATCTCAAGTCTATGATTCTAGACGTTCCAACCAAAAATAACATGTTTAACTTTCCATGCCATTCATTCACAAGGAGTAGAAAGTTGTGTTAAATTAGTAACTGAAACATATAGTACAGTATGTGGTACAGAGGCACGAGATGGATTTATTTGGTCAAGAATTGCTTCTAGACTTTCTTTACCCAGATTTGAAACCAAAAGCCAATATCAACCACTTTTAAGCTAAACCACTTGCCAGTAACTTCAATTTAATTTTTTAGGGTAAGCTATTAACTTAAATTGAAATTTTTATGGGGTCGGGTGGGGTGGAACTCGATATGCAACCACCAACCCATGCAGAGTTCTGGGTTGTTTTCATAATGCAAAAACAGCGAAGAGCTGCAAGGGAAGCGCCCGTGTAAACGCGTGGACGCAATGATGAGTCTTTTGAGACGAGTGTAGACACGGTTGATGACGCTCTAAAAAGGGGGAAATTTTTTATTTTCCGAGATAATGTAAGGTGTAAAACATTTTTTTTACACGCAGGGAAGTTCATTTCACCCACCCATGGCTTTAAATAAAATGTATTACATTTTTTAAATGTGTTATTATCCTTTTTGTGAAAAAATAGACAAAATTTTGAAATTTCAAAGTGATTTTGGCACCTGAAGATATTGATTAACCTTATATTTTGTATTATTAATAAGCATGGTAGTCCCTAACTATTCCCACCATAGGCGTTTTCAATTTCCGAAATTCATGTTTTTCGCTCTACCCTAATGTACACCCTGTCACATTACACCCCTACAATAATTATTTGTTTTAAAACAGACAACCTTCAGCCCTTATTAGTCCTTTATAATGCGGGTGTACTGTATTCAATTTATTCAGTGCTCTTTTAAGAGGTTCTTGCATTGTTCCACTTCTCTGTCTCATTTGTGTACTCTAGCATGTCGCTTTTGATTTGATAGAGCTGACATAGTTTAATAACATAAGACATCTCTCTATAGATAGTACCAGTCTAGGAAGCGAGAGGCCAAAGCGTAATAGATCTACAAAGTGTTTGAAAGAGCCTTCACTAAATTGGTAGGTTTTATCTGCACATTGCATATATACATGATATATTTTTTATACTAGTCGCTTGATTTGTTTTCAGCAATTAAGAAATTATTCTAGTTAATTATTATTAACATAGAAATGGTTCTTAATTTCTGTATTAGCTGAATAACCTGACATTGCTTGGGATGCAATGGTTAAATGTTGATTGAAAAATGAATTATACTAATCACTTTTCTTACATAGAAAAATGCAATAATTTAAGTTGTATGGAAAATAATTTAAAAAAATTTTGTCTTCTACAATTTACTTTGGATGCAAATATATACATTTAATTCCTGAATAATATTGCAAAATGTTAAGACATATATACAAACAGAAATGAACTTCCGATGAAAAAATGCAGAATTCTGAAAAACTATAAATGTGCAAAGTGTCGAATTTCGACATCCTTAGCCGAAAAATGAGCAATTCAAATAAAGACGGAATATTGATAAAGATAATGATTTATGAAATTTAGTGATGCCCAAATATGACCCTAACATTTCCCTGTATTAACTCAAATACCCAAACCCTGTGGGACATGTTTACTTGTCAATATTCATTTATTGCAAGAAAAGAAACTTAAGATTTTAAAATTTAAGCTTTGAGGGTACTTTTAGTATTACCTGTGTGCCAATTTTTATGGTTGTAAATACAATAGATTTGGTTTTGTCTGAAGACGGGAAAGTAATAGCCTATGTTTTCTGCAGTGTTCTAAAGTATAAGTGTACCAAATTTGGTTTGTATTGGTCAAACATTGTAGATTTGTATAGAAAATATAGACACAAATATCCTTTTTTATATAGTTAATATAAAAGTTTTATCAGTTCATATCTTTTAAACTGCATAAGTTCTTATCTATTTTAAGGGTTTAACAATCATCTACAATTCTTTGGTGAAAACATTTAATTCCTTTATTTTCTTTTCAACTTTTAAAATGTCTTTTTTTTTTTTCATGGTTTTAGAATGCATAATTTTTTTCTCTGCTTAGCAATGCTTTGGTTACCTAATTTTAAGCTGTTTTATTAAGTATATTTAATCTTGCATTCAGCACAACTTGTTTGCTAATGAAACTTTGCCATTAAACCCAAACAAAACTTGTCAAACAAGGCTGTCCTTTGTAAATTTGAAAACTGGAAAATTATAAGTCAGGAAGCTAGTGTCACAAATGATGACTCATTTGTTAACTTTTTAAACATGACATGACTCAATCATTAATATTTAATGCAAAAAACATTTGCCGCTGGTCTGTCATGCAGGTTCTGTGAGGGAGGCATGTTTATAGCACTATAAACATTGCAGGGCTTATAACATGTCACTTATTGTCACTTTATGTTTAAGTTCTTAAATTCTACTTGGGGGGGGGACAAATTTTAGTGCACACCTAAAAAAAGTTTAATGTCAACCTAGTACATATTGTGTAATTTTGTCTTGCATTGAAAGATGTTTAGGCTAGTTTCCTCCACAGCAGGTACACCATTTGAGCGTCATTCAGAAGGGCTGGCAATTCCCCTTCTTATGTTCCTAGCACTTTTTTTAAAAAGATGCTATGCAGAAGCAATCTAATAATATTTTTATACTTATTTGTGTTCAAAATTAATTTTGCATTATTAATAATTAAAATTTTAAAAACATATTTTAAAAAAAGTGAAATTTTGTGTGTAAATTTAAAGTTTTTTTTTTTTTTTTGAAATCTGATACACGGCATAAAATTTAAATTAGCTGCAAAATTACATGATCAGAGTAAACTTCATGATGTTATCTAGTGCTTCTACAAGAAGTAGAAAGATATTTAAAAAAAATAAAGGTTTTATGACTCATTGAAAAATTGTTAAAGGATTTTTGACCATTTTGCAACATTGATATTCAAATGTGCAAGCTCATAAATAAGAAAAATTAAAGATAGCAATTGGATTCTAGTGCATGCACTAGCAAACACTATTTCGAACGTGCATAAAATTTTTTATAAATATACATCAATAACTTTTTTAGTTATCATTTCTGGAATTCAATGTTTATGCCTAAAATGTAATTTTGAGAAAATTCGCTTGTAAACAAAATCCAAGAGAGTAAAAATATAATGCGAAATTCTTCTAACAAATAAATGAATTTAATTAAAAAAATTGTAGTGGCCAATTTTGAAACATAATTATTATGTGTTTTAACTTACTATAACAGATAAAAGGTAGAAATTATGGTAAAAATCGAATATTCTTATTATTAGTTCCGGTTTCGTTATGCTACTTCCGGTATAATTAACAATTTCGTACAAATTTTAAACTGACCTAACTTATTTTCTATTAGTTGCACATTGAAAGTTTAAACTGTTTTAGAAGCACAAAAGTACAGGGAGTTTGTTAGTAAAATAAAATAAAAATTGCAAATTTTCATCAAAATTGGCGTTTTTAATGTATGCATATATCTGTGTTTCCACCAAAATCAGACCTTTTTAGTATTTATTTTTGAGGCGATCGTAATGGTGATGCTACTGCTGACGCATGCTATTATAATGTTGATTTCAGTTCGTGAAAAGAATTGGATCCTCAAGTATCACCAAATATGATAATCTTGCCATCAAATAACCAATAGCAGCTCTCTAAATACTGAGCAGTAGAATATAGTTTCCTTACTTTGTAATTTCCATAAAGGCAGTGAAACGCTGTTCCGTCCAATTCCCCCACAACAGCCTTGGTCACATCCTGGTGCTAAAGAATTCGTTATAGTAAGAAGAGAAAAGAGTCGACTTTGAAGCTTCGGGAAGATGTAACAACTAGTTTTTTTCTATTCACAGATTTTTTAATCAGTGGCCCAAGCTTTTGTCAACATGCAAACAAGTTCAAGGAGACTTGAAACTTCCCACTCATTATTTCATCAAGCATTGTTCAAGCTGGTAATTTAGCTTAAAGCCAGCTGCAGAGAGGTTGCTTGAACAGTGCAAAAGTATTTCCTTCTCTATATTCCTATAAAGAAGCCAAACATGATACAAAGACCAGGCTACACAAAAATTGTTCATTTACTATGAAGAAGAAAGAGAAACTGTGAAGGTTGAAGTGATATTTGTCGTATCAAATGCAAGAAAAAAAATTGGGTGGCCGAATTTCTTCAGAAAAAGGAACCCCTAATGTATAACTCTCATCCTCAACTTGAATTGTTGATAAGAACAATTTTGAGTAGTATCTACAAAAATAAATTTATTCGAGATTTGGATGAAATGGAAAATATGTGCTCAGAAAGTGTTGCCTCTGGCTGATATTGTGATTATAGATAAAATTTCTAAAGCACTTCAGAATGTGAAAGAGAAGGAAAGGAGTTTCTTTTTTCTAAAGACTTAGAAGCATTACATTGCCAGTGTTAAATATCTTTTGAAGTAGTCCTACTTCTGTTATCTCTCCTTTAAAGTTTATCCTGTCTTGGTCCTCTTGAGAGACTCAGTGGTGAGAGAGTACGACAAGTATTAGAAGTTGTAAGAGCAATACCATGGGAGGTCCCAACAGACATGTGCAATTATACTGCACTGGATGAGTGCAAATTACTCCAAAGAGAATTTAAAGAAGGATCTAGAATGAGTCCTATTGATGTTTACTGAAACCAGTTTGCGAGATTGCAAGACATTAGTAGTGTGAATCCTAAATACCTAGTTGTGTCAAAGCTAGTGAAGGCTGCTCTGTCACTTTCTCATGGTAGTGCTGACATTGAACATAACTTCTTGGCCTCAGAAAGAGCTTTGACAGGAGACAGTATCAATATCAGAACATACATTCAATGCATTGATGACGGTCAAAAGTAGCTTGGCAAATTTTGACAATCAACATTATTTGGTGCTGATCACATCCAAGCTAATGGATATGGGAAGGGCTGCATATAAACCCTACAATGCCTGTCTAGAAGATATAAGAGGAAGGCACAAGAAAAAATTAGAGGACGAGAAAGAAATACTGGAAGCAGGAAAAAAAAAGTAAAAGAAGAATGAAAACTTAAAATTATGTGTAAGGAAGAGGATGAGACATTGGACAGTGCTTCAAAATTGTTAAAGGAAGCCAATGATAGGCTCAAGAAGGCGATAAAAAATAAAGATTTTAAGGAAGCAGCACTTGCCCAGGCAATGATTGAAGAGATAGCAAAAATCTCAGATGATGCAGGTTAGCAGACAGGCGTAAAGAAATGCACATTCTTCTCTTGAGAAGAACAGACAAAATTAATTGCAGACTTTTTCGACAGAAAAAATCCGACAATCTTTTAAAGAAAAAGAAGAAATTCTTCAAGCTATGTCAAAAATAAACAACCGTTTTAAAAATCATAATTACAAAACAAAAATTTTGTTTGTTAATATTGTTTCAAAATAATATACTTTTTAAATGAAAAAAAATATCCTTCCAAAGGAAGAAAAAAAATAGAGGTGGCTGGTGAGGATATTTTTCTTTTCTATTTTTACGCTTGAATATATTTGACATTATTGCTATTTACCACTTATTGTCACTTTTTTTGATTGATTAGTCGCTTGTTACTTCTTTACACCTTAAAACTTGTTATAACCCCTGATATAAATAAATTTATTTATATAAAGTAATGTTTATAGTGCTATAAATATGCCTTGATCCAAGGACCTACATGGCAGACCAGTGTCATTTGCATTAAATGCTAATAATTGAGTCACATTTGCAAAAGAATACCGATTTTGTGACGCTAGCTTCTGGACTAAGTGGTTTCTTACAAAAAGACAAGCATCAAATTACAAAGATAAATTAAATTATTACCCCATATCATGCAGATTTAAATCAAACTTTAAATTCTCGTTTTTTTTTTTAAAGTTTGATAACACTGCTCTGCATGAAAAAAAGGAATATGACCCCCTTTTTCTGGGGATGTCTCCCCCTATGTTTATCACTTTTCAAAATAATTTTATGGACATAAATTTGATTTGGAGTGGGGTAAAGGCTTATTTTAACCATTAAATTTCTTCTAAAGGGATAGAAAGGTGAAAAACTCAAAATCCCGAAAAAAAATTTACAAGTAATAAACATGTTATAAACTGTAATCCTGTGAAATGTCAGTTGTATCAGAGATGTCCTTCATTTGAATTCTTATGCCTGTTTAGAGTAGAAAATTGCTATTTTCGTTATCTGTGTGTGTGTTTTGAAGATGAAAGAATTAAAATGCGACTTCCAAACTCTATCAGTAATATTATCATACCTAGCACTGTAACTGGCATGATTTTAAAGTATGCCGTAAAATTTCTTTAGCCCATAGAAATGTTTTTAATGCTGTCAAAAATGACAATTTTCCATTTTTTGCAACTAAATTTTATATTGAATATGATGTTTAAAATTGTTGTTGCCAAAGTGAAAAAGAGACAATTTTGTACAGATTATAAAGATGTAAAATATGTTTGTCTACGTTAAGTACTTTTTGAGAAACAGTACTTCAAACATGCAACATTAAGCGATCTCACAACTGTGATAAAATAAAACGATAATTTCCATCTAGGTAAAAATATTCATGGGACGAAAATAAACAAATTGTAAGGATGGAAATTTCAGGACATAATATACATCTTGACACATAATCCTGAAACATTTTGAAGTTTTCGGAATTGTCCTTCTCAATGAAATTTGTATTAAAAAAATTGAAAAATCGCTGTTTTCAATCATTTTCTTTGTTTAATATTTTTTTTCTTATCTAAGGAATAGAAACACAATCACTAAATGATACCAAACTTTTAGACGGAAGAAATGCTTTGTTAAGAATAATTTTTGATACTTGTTTTCTCCTTTTAAAAGGAACTAGCGCAATTTGTATCAAACAGGCAAAATCTCTATTTTCGCTGATCCCTGCGAATGAGCAGTAACGGATAGAAAACTATATTCTGTAACAATTCTGTATATATGTAACAATATAAAAAAATTTAATTTGTGTTAATAACTTATTGAAATATAGGGTCTCAAAAACGCTACAATTAGCGCAAAAAAAAATCTACATTTGTGTGACCTTGAACTTTAAAATTCAATAAAAAATAAAATATACATCTTGGACATCTAATATTTGGCCTCCTTACTATATGTGATCTATCTAAGAATTAATTTTCATTAAAATCGGTGATGTGTCAGAGATTTGCTCATTTTGCGTGGAATGACCCAGCTTCTATTCCCCCCCCCCCCAAAAAAAAAATATATATATATATATATAGCTACAATTTTGGCTAAAAGCAGGTGAGGGGGAGATGTCCCGAATTCCTGGTAAGAAAGTTTGGAAGGTTCACTGTATGATGGTGTCGCTCTCAATAACTCACAGGCTTCGTGGTTTGCACAGGAATTTTCATGCTTTGACAAGCTTAAACTTGCATTGCCTTTATCATTATAGTTGTGAACTGTAATCGTTGTCTTCCCTCATTACATTTTTTGCGATCGTAGTCAACTTTTCGGTATTCTAGGAGAGGATTCTGTTTCCAAGTTGTTTAGATTTTGTAAAACGGTCCAAATTGTTTTGCTCAAGCTTTTTAAAAATGAATTACAGTATGTGAGTGTAAGTTGTGATTAATACTGAGCATTGATTTACTCTTTAATTTTGCCATGCGAGTGTAAAAATCACATCCCGATAGTTTCTGTAATGTTTGCGGTGAATTGACTAAAAGCGCAACAAAAACTCCTTTCACTGCTTCTTAAAACTACTTATCAGTTTTACTTTGATTGCAAAATTCCCACGGTCCTTAAAAGTCCTTGAATTTTTTTTTTTAAACTAGAGGCCTTTGAAAATTACAGAACTTGGTGAAAAGTACTTGATTTTTTTAACTAGTACATAATTGTGTAATTTCATCTTGCATATGGAACGTTTCCAGACTAGTTTCCTCCACAGCAGGTGTGCCATTTGAGCGTCATTCTGAATGAAACCATTGTTTCGCGCCTTAACACTACTTGATATATTAATAATGCTACGTCTAGATCGTCCATTTTCCACAGTATTCTGCCCGTTTAATTTGAAGCCTCTAGTCTCTGTAAAGACGGCCGCCACATCATGATGTATCACAGCCGTTAGATAACAGCACCGCTTTATTAGGAAACCATAGCTTTTGCAGTCGGTACATCATTGGAAACTGGCGTGCATCCAAAGAAATAAAGCCAAATTCTTTTTGCAAAAATATAAAAGTTACAATTGAAAAAAAAAATTCAAGCAAATCACATTTAAGATATCCTTTTGTTGTAAAATTTTCTGTAGATTTCAAATACGTTGAAATTTTTACTCTTTCTCTAACGATCGCAAATGTAGAAACTTAGACTAGAGAATAAAAAAGCCCCAACACTAGTCAAAACTTTTTATTTGTTTTGTTTCTTAAACAAAATAAACCATGACAGCTGTCTGTTGTAGGCACTGGAAATAGCCAATTGAAACAAGAAGCCCACTTTGCAAAAAAAAAAAATCACTGGTTGTGCGAGAAGAAAATCCAAAAAGTTCCACTAGGAGTTGGAAAACAATGACAACTAACCAACAAATATTTGCTCACTGAAAATAAGTGTTATCTTTTGATCAGCATAGGCTAAATCTTTTAAGAGGACAGTCTATATCAGTGGTTGTCAAATGTTTTGAAGTCGTAGCACACTTGAAGTTGTACAAAAAATCGTGGGCACACCACACACAAAATGCATGTATATATATATATATATATATATATATATCTCTGGAAAACAACCTTAAGAAGCTGTGCTTGCACTTTATCTCAAGCACTGTTTGAACAAGTTTAAGCAGTTAGAACAAGTATAAAACCTTGCTACTGTTTTTTGCTGCATTGCATATTTTCCACATTCTTAACAGAATAATAACTTACCACAAAGAACCTTTTAATGCTGAAATGAAAAGATACTGGACTATGTTTAACTATATGACTATAAATTCATTTTTATATCCCCCCATATCCATCTGGAATTTCATAGGGTGTGTCTGGATACACCCTTGGAGAAGCACGGTCTCTATGTTGCAGTCTCTGGTTAATTTTGACGTCCTCTTCCCCATGAAAAAGTTGGATGTACTTCAACTGATGCCTTTTTAAGAGGGAATTTACTATTTCTGACTAAGAAATCAGTTCTGGCAGCTCTCTTTTTGCAAAACTAGTGTGAATCTGATCTTTTATTTCCAAATGAATGTGTAGCAATTTCTAGGTATCCATTAATTACTTAATCCTATCAACAGTATAGATTATTGCGTAACTATTCTTTTGTACTATTTGCCTCTTCAGCTAAAGTTTCAGTTCTCGATAATTTAATTCAGAAAAGAAGGATATGACTAAAAGAGCTGCATTTCCTAACTTAACTACTTCAGACCTTTGTTCCAAACTATTCTTCAGCAATGGAAGGTTTATAACTGGCACCATCAATTAGGTGTTTATAGTTAGTTTTTTATTTAAATGCTTATTTTTGAATTACATTAAATTGTTTTACTTCTTTTTGTATGTATTTGTTTGTTTTTTCAGCAAGCTGAGAAGATGATCTTTTTAAAAGGTAAATATGGTTTTTACATTTTGACTATTTTATGTATTGATGTGAGTCCAAATGAAAAAAAAAAAAAAAAACATTTGCATACATTTTGGGTTGTAAAATTTTTAAACAGAATTGACTACTTTTATAGAAGATTTATTTTTAATTCACAAGTTTTGTACACTTATTATCTATTACAAGCTACCATTCTGGAGTGTCATTCTTTCTCTTAAGGAAATTCTAAACTTTGATCTGCTTTCTCTGCCCCTAGTCTATTTCTCAATTTTGCCCATATGTAAAGAACAGACGTTCAATGCATTCCGAACTTGGTGGCAGCTGAGGAGTGGAGCGAAAAACCTGCAGAATCCTTCAGGCAATCCCAAATTTCTGTATGTTATGCTCCATTAACAACCACCACTTTGAAGGATTATTTTTTTTGTATAGGTTCAAAACATCTACATTGCAAGTGTTTTGGGGAAACAATTCACTGTCTTTGATTTTGAAGGCTAAAACACCTGGTATATATTTAGGTTTCACAGATTGCAGCCATGTTTCCCTCTGATGACAATCTGTTGCCCGTGCATGATGGGTTCATTATATAAGCCAGGTAAAAAAAAAAATGATTGCATTGCTTTATCCATCATTTGTTGCTTACATGGCAACAATTCGATACTCATGGTGAGGTCAATCCAGACCTCCACAGCTGTTGAGAAGTTTGCCAAATCTGCCTGCAACTTATCTAAAGCTACAGAAACTTCTCTTAATTGCTCCTGTAATGCTGAACATTCTTGTTACAGTACAACTTTTCTTGCAATTCTTCCAATGTTCAAGTCAACTCGCTGTTAATTTTTATTAATAACTTCCACCTTCCACATGAACTTGTGAATTCCAACGTGTATCATTTGGAATTTGAGGCACAAGTCCACCCTTTTCCTTTAATAATTCAGGAGACATGGTGGTTGTGAAAGTATTTATTTACCTCCACCACAATATGTTTAAGAACACTTTCATAAAACAAATTTGACAAAAAATTTATTTTAAAACTTCTATTAAGTTTTAGTGTGTGTGGGGGGGGTAAACACATTTATTTTTCTGTTTTACCTAGATTTTTAAAAAAACAGTCTTGTAAGTTTTTTTTTTTTTTTAGAAAAACCGAAACAAAAACCATGTGAATTGGGCTTTTTTATTTAAAACAAAACAAAAAAACTGGTTTTTGTCAAACCTGTTCAAAAGTAATTTGAGCAGTTTGTGTGATACTTAAAAGTGCTTATTCAGTCTTTACATTTGTGTTTCCTATGACATCAACAACAGTGTTCATTAGTAGATCACATACAGTGATTTAGATTATTAATTTAAAGTATAAATAACTCATGAGGTTTGAGCTGAAAATATTCTCCAAATATTGAGACATTCGTAGAATATTCGAGAATTTTCTACTTAACCGAATTTTTCAGAAAATTGTAATTATTTAATTTTATTGACTGAAGAAATAAACATGAAGCCTATTTTATGTATCATTCACCGTATATAGCATGTATGGACTGTTATAGAAATTAGTTATTGCTGATATTTTTTAATTGAAAAAACATGCAAAGTTTTTCTATTTTCATCATCATAAAATGAAAATCTATAAATAGCACTTGGAAATAAAGGAAAAGTTAACATGCTATGAAACATTAAACACTAATTTATCGTGCCAAATATAATTTTTTGTTATTTCACTCTTATGTATAATAATTCTTCTTTATGGACTAAGTTTCTAATATTACATTAAACTAATAGTATTAGATTTGTAGCAGTTTATAAAGCTGTATTGCAAAAGTATAAATTTAACAATTTTTTACTTGAAAATCTGATTTTTCTAGCCAATAAACATTAAATAAAATGTTGGAAATTCTGTGAAAAAATCACAAATTATAATTTTTTCTGTGTTTTTTTTTTTTTTTTAATAACAAAAATCATAAACCTAGTAGTTTGGTTCAAAATGTGTTTATTTTGGGGGAAATTGGATGTTTTTGAGTTGGCAATACTGCCTCAATGCCTTGTTTCACACCATTAGTCCTCCATTTTCTGGATTCTTTTCACACAGAAAAATGCTTTTAATACTAGGTTTTTCGAAACTCATAGGAAAAATTTAAGAGGTGATAGAAAACATCTAAACAAGCTATTTTCACCATACAATGCATGGGTGGAGAGCAAGCGATGAACCGCTAGATGGTGCTGTAATGGAAAGCATAAATTACAAGTTTCTTAAACATTATCATTTCTACTGTGGATGTCAGAAGGCATGCCAACGTACAGTAATCAGGAAAAGGTGGACATTTATTTTATGTATGGTCTTGCAAATGGGAATGCTCTGGAAGTCAAAAGACTGCACAGGCAGCGTTTCCCGAGAAGACGCGTGCCAGACCAAAATATGTTTGAACGATTGCAGCAGTGCCTGTACGAAACGGGATCCTTTGTTACCGGCATGCATGATACAGGGCGGGGCAGGAGTGTGTGGATGCCAAAAGTGGTACAGGACATTCTGCAAAGAGTGGAAGATCGTCCGAATATTAGCATACGAAAGGTTTCCCGTGCCGTAAATGTGCCCAACTCGGTTCTTTGGCGAGTACTACGGGATGAAGGATTACACCCCTTATTATGTGCCATGTGTCGAGTTTGCACGTTGGTTTTTGCAACAGCTAGCAGCGCAGCCTGATTTTAGTGCATATGTATTATTCACAGATGAATGCACCTTTACTCACAAAGGCATTTCTAATACGCACAACCTTCATGTGCTGGTATCTAACAATCCATACGACACACATCCTCATGTGTATCAGAAGCTTTGCAACTTAAATGTTTGGGCTGGAATTGTGGGTGACCACTTGATCGGCACATACCTTCTGCCTTTCCAAATGGACGGCAGAACATACCTCAGATTTTTACGACAGGTATTGCCAGACTTACTTCAACCTGTTGCAGCCAACATACAAGCATGAATGGGGTTCCAGCATGACGGAGCACCACCCCATTTCAGCTTGGATTTACGGAGCGCTTTAGATGCTAAATTCCCAGGGCGGTGGATTGGTCAATGTGAAACCACACCTTGGCTGACACACTCACAAGATCTCTCCTGTCTGGACTTTTTCCTGTGGGATCATCGACTCTGACGAGGACCTAGTTGCCAGGATTTCTGTTGCTACCTGTGCCATCCAAGACATGCCGGGTGTGTTTGGAAAAGTGCACCGCTCACTACATTGCAGGTGTAATGCTTGCATTACCGCAGACAGTTGCTCTTTTAGAGCAGTTTCTGTAATTTTGCCACACAGACTGTCAATAAAATTATTTAGTACCTCCTCAGGGTTCCCACGGTCCTTTAAAGTCCTTGAATTTTTATTCCTAACTAGGGGCCTTTGAAAGTCTTTGAAAATTACGAAACTTGGTAAAAAGTCCTTGATTTTTTTTGACTAGTACATAATTGTGTAATTTTGTCTTGCATTGGAACTTGTGTCCAAACTAGTTTCTTTCATGGCAGGTGCATCATTCTGAGGTGTTATGTGCTTTGACACAACGATATATATATATATGAACAACCACAATTGGGGATATATACATAAACCACGTGATATATTTATGAACACACACAAGGTCATAAACCATGTTTCATTGACACGTCCCATCGCTTTTTTGCATAAACTATACAAACATGAAAGAGTTCTGCCTCTTTGAACATTTTTAAAAGTTGTCTCGGAGATTTCTTAAAAAATACAACAAATAATATTAATTATAAAATATATTACAAAGAAAATATTAAGGTTTTTGAAGGAGGTCACTGTTTTTCTTTCACTTTTACATTGTCATTAAAAAATTTGTACAGTTGACGTACGTACAAGAATGGAAACTTAACAGTTTGGGATTACTGAATTATCGGTTTTCATGAAATGAGGAAGATTCTTCAAGCATTCGCAGAATTTGGGCTTTGCATAAATTCGGGCTACCTGAGGTATCAATCTGGTGTAAAATTTTCCGCAGATTTTAAATCCGTTAAAATGTTTACTCTATCTTTAACGATCGTGAAGATAGAAAACCTCTAATACACCTTTTTTTGTGTTCGTTGTGAATATCTTCATCAAATGTGGCCAAATTCGTATTGCGAAAATATAAAAATTACAATTGAAGAATTATTTATTTACAGAAAAACACATTTAAGGTGTCCTTGTAAAATTTTCTGCTGATTTCAAGTCCGTTGAAATTTTTACTATCTTTAACGATCGTGAAGATAGAAACTTTGACTAGAGCATAAAAAAGCCATAACGGCAGTCAAAACTTTGGATTTGTTTTGTTTCTCAAACAAAATAAACCACGGCAGCCGTCTGTTGTAGTGGCAGTGGACGTAAGCAAAACGTAGATTGTGTCGTGTGTAGATCGAACCATGTTGCAAGCTCCCATACTCTTCTTCGTGGCCACCAAAGAATTCATCATACAATATTTTATCGCACGACCGAAATCGATGTGTGTGCAAGTAGCTTGATAGTTAGCATTGAGACACAAAACCCACTTTTTTTAAAAAATCACAGTTTCTGTGATAAAAGAAAATTTAAATTATAACGAAAATTGATGACAACTGTTCCTCTTTTTTTGACTGTCAGTAGTTTAAAAAATGAAGTTAAAAAAATTGACAGTTTCTTTATATTTTTCGCATTTTTCTTTTTAATTGACAAATTTTCCACATGCTATGTTTAGGTCGCTATATAAAATTTTAGGTCCTTGAAAAAAAAATTGGGGTTTTAAAAAGTCCTCTTAAATGTTCTTGAATTTTTTTTTTTTTGGGACAAAGGTGTGGGAACCATGCTCCTCTATCTGTTTAGTGTTTCGTTCTTTCGTGTGACAGTAACAACGGATACCTCCTAGCGGTTTACCGCTTGCTATTCCCCCATGCATTGTATGGGGAAAATTGCTTGTTTAGATATTTAATTGAAAACAACAAGATACTACTACATTTTTAAATTTTGATTTTTTTCATCTTGTGTATTCATTCTTAAATTTATAAAGAATGTGCAGTATATTTTTATTTTTACATTTAGAAGAAAATTTGCAATCATTCTCTTGTTATTATTACCAAGAATTTTACATCTCTAAATAACTCAATATAAATTAAGCTTAAACTGAATTTTTGAAACTGTTTTTCTTTTATTCTCTGTGTAAGCATAAGCCTACCATATAAACGTTTTATCCAATCTGAATATTAGACGACATTTTGTAGACCTTATTGTTTTCAACTATTTACTAATTGCTGTTCTTGCAATAATTACCTGGTTTTATGAAATAAAACCTGAATGCAAGTGAAAAAAAAGCTACTAAAATGTACCGTAGACCAATCTAAGGTACGTCACCGACTCTGGTCCTTAGTATAAACATACATTTTTTTCCGATTTTAAATTGAACAAATACAATTTTTGTTTCTTACAAACGTATTATTTTAGTTTATAGAAAATGCTAGTGGCTATACTTATTTACTTTAGTTCTTACAAATGTACAATGCTGTAGTTTTCCTCCAAAAAAAAATGAAATTTATCTTAAAAAATATGTAAGGTGTAAAAATAGTCTGAACTGGACTAAAAATAATTATGATCAACCTTTTCTGTTCTTGACTACCCAGAAAAAGTTTAAATTAAAATTTGTTGAAAGGATTCAGTTTAAAAAAAAAAAATTAATGTATGTTTAAAGAACAAGTGTCAGCATTCCTTCCAGCAAGTTGTATTTAAATAGAAAGCTGTTTACCTGCATGAAGTTGTACTTCAAGAGCTGGAGAAAGTTCTCCATTGTGCCACCTCTACACTAGAGACCTTGCGATATTTTATATTTAACTTTTCTGTCCTGGTCTATTGCATATTTTCTTTTTAAAAACACATTCTCCTCACTCTAGATTTTTAAAATGTATATAGTTGCTATTTTTAAATGTATATTATACTGTGTGCTTTAGCTAAACTCCATTTAAAGTTTTCATCTGTTATCTTTTAAACTGCAAATTTTCTCATATTTTAAGGATTTTAACAATTGCCTATTTATATTTAAAACATTTCATTCCTTTTTATGTTTTTTAACATTTTGAATGTTTTTAACTTTGTTATTTTACTTCGATTTTGTTATTTTCAGCTGCTTTTCCAGCATGTATAAGTCTTACCTCTTATTTATTTTTAAAATTGCATTTATATGTTGAAATTTGTCTGGGTTTTGTAATTCTTTCAATGAGCAAGTGTTTTTCTTTGCACAGGTAACAGTTGTGCACACTGGAGAGATGAAGTTGCAAAAGAAGCAAATTGTCTTTGTATTATTTCTTTTGTAGTTTTAGCTTTTTCTATTTTATGTGTATATAGAAGAATTTTATTTTAATGCTTTTTAGCTTTGGGTACAGTAACCCTTTGTCATGTCGCGAATTCCATTATATCGCTCGTTTTTTACTTGCTTTCTGGTGAAAAATTTGGTTTGAGCAGCAGAGACAATCTTAATCTTTAATTAGGATCTCGAAAGTCTTGTTTCAAGTAGCTATCCTAACTGTAGGTCCTAATCTTATCAGTCCTGCTACATTAAGATGTAATGACATTGTTCCCCAGTAGGTGTATGATATAAAAAATTGTATGCTTTCATGTTAGATATATATAAAATAAAGATTTCTAAATTAAACTATATGTTTCCTATTTTTCAATTTCAAACAGTTTTTCCTCGATTTCCCAGAAATTGTTCTCACCTGACTTATGAGGTTTCTCAAACAACCGATTCAAATTATGTGTTGTGAAAACAGTCTGTCAAATGATACGAGGGTCGTTCGGAAAGTAATACTCGCTTTCGAATAAAATACTGGCCGATTAAAAATTTTCAACCACACTTCTTATTTTACATTTTTATACCTTATTTTAATTTTATACATAGTCCCCTTGCCAATTTAAACATTTGTCGCATATCGTGACAAGCTTTTGCGGTCGTCGTTGAGCAATGGGTTGCACCCACCTTACATTTGGGATGTCGATGTATTGGAACCGATGTTTTATTTTTCGATAAAAAAAAAAGTACCATTTTAAAAATTATGCTACTTGGTTATTTTTTAATCAGTAAATTGAACTTATTTTTTAGACCAAAGTGGTTAAGGGTCTGAAAAGTAGGGATGAGATGTCGATGTTTTATAAAAATATTGTCGTGTTTACCATCGATTTATTGGAGCCGATGTTTGTTAAACATCGTCGATGTTTTATTTTTGAATGAAAAAAGCACCATAGTAAAATTTAAGAAAAATAACCGTGCGGCTAAGTATTTGTCAGTGATGGCGTCATCTGTCCCATCAGAAAGAGTTTTTTCTCTAACTGGTGAAAAAGAAATCGTCTTTAAGGTGGAGAAAGTTAACTAACTTCTTTTTTTACAAACTGTAAATAACAAATATTGGGGCCTGTAATTATGGGCCCCAATATTTTTTTATTTCAGTAAATAAAAAATAAGTTTGTTGTGTTCCCACCCATAAGTTGATAAATAATTAATAACTTACAATTTAATTATTGTTATGCACCTACCTAATTATACTTATAGTTAGTAGTACCTATGTAAAATTGTTGTAAATATTTTCTTTTATATTATTTAATTGAAAATAAAATATTTGTTAATTATTAATTTTTCTGCCTTTGTATTGACAGTTCAAAAAAATCGTACAAATTATTAAACACGGCAAATGAGACAGGTTGCGAAACCAGTTTTAAGAAATGGGGGTTAAAAAGTTTAAATACACTTATGATGTTTAAAAACATCGATGGTTTTTGGGCGATGTATTATCAATATCAATGCTTTGCTGTCGATGTCGCAACCCTAGTGTAATCCAGTAAAAAAAATCCTAGTAAACAAACTTTTTTACTAGAATCAACATAAGTTGCTGTTTTCAGTTTTTATCTTTTTGTGATTGGTCATAAGATAATATCTGTAGCGGCTTGTAGAACGGGTTTGGTTTTATTAAAATATAGAAAAAAGTGTGTTGAGATGATGGGTTTTTGTGCAATAGTCTTTATTTCCATTACTTAATGCATGGCTATTTAAATTTTATTGTATATGTTTAAATGGTGAAATAAATGCATGGCTTTTGATGTATGCAATCACTAAATATTTGTCAGTTAAAGGCCAAATATATGAAAAAGAATTATTTTATAAATATTAGGTTCATAAATGATCATTTAAAAATGTTTGCAATTCTTAGAAAATGTGCATGTTTAAAAGTTAAGGTCATGAAATTAAGTTTCCACAATTTGGTAGCCACACTGGATTACATTAACTGTCATTTTTTAATAGCTTTTAAATGATAAAAAACTGAGTAAACAGTTTTAATAAATTAAATTTATTGTACAATAGTACTTACATGGTAAGTTCAAGCAAATGAACTTATGATAGACATTAGTATAATGAAATATACTTCACATAAATGCAAGTTCATCTCGGAAAACTAACTAGGTGCTTCCTAAAAAGTAGTCTGCGGAAAATATGCAATATTTCACTGACCAAACTAGAGAACTTTCAAGAAAAATTAAATATTCCATTTACTGTTTCTTTTATATTCTAAAAACGATTACTGAAAATTGCCTCTTATATGTTCTAAAAAATAAATAATCACTTGCAGCAAAGGAAATGTTTCCCAGTAACTGATCGTCCTGTGAAAACCTCAGAACATCTCACCTGAACTGAAAAATATCAATAACTCTTAAAAATGCCTTGTGAAGAAAGACTGGATACATGCTTTTGCAGGGAGCATATATTTAATCTTTCTATACGCATAACTAGAAATTCATTTGTTTAGTTAGTGTGCGAGATGTGGATAATGAATCTATTTGCTTTTGGGTTATCAATTACTAACTTAAGCAACAAGATTCTTTGTTAGACCTTTCAACTAACGGTTCGTTGAAGTTTTCACAAGTACAACTGTGTAACCTGACTATCTACATTGACTAAATAGTTGTGCCAAATTGCATTCCTCTAGCTCATGTATTTGATCTTATCTAATGATGATGAATCTAATCTAAGAAATAATAGTGTTCTAATTACTTAATAGAAGTTGACCGTGACTTACAATCAGGGGTGTAGTGAAGCAGAAACGCAGTGTTCCGGCACTGTTTTTTTTTTTTTTTTTTTACACGATAAATAACTAAGAAAAATTGTAAAATACCACTCCATTCTGTCTCAAAACCCAACAGGTCAGAGCTTTCCCGCACTGCTTAATTTACGACTACACCACTGCTTACAAATGAAACTATCACATTAACCAAACATTACCGAGAAAAAAATTGCTAAAAAGCAGCTTCATTTTTCACATAAAGATTAAAATATACTTTTTCATGACAGTTACAATATTGCAAATTGAGCCAATATATTTTAATTAATAAGTTTGTAAAAAAAATTGTTCATTTTATTTCAGAACTCTAGATTTTCTGTTTCAGAATTTTAAGTAATAACTTCCATGAGGTGTCCTATGACTGAAAGTGTTAGTGAACCACTGCTCAAACTACAGGAAATTAGTGCATCAACGAACTTAATATTTTCAAAACATTAAAAAATATATAGCTAAGTATTGCGTCAAATAAAAAATATATTCAATCAATGTTTAATTATTCATAATCTAATTGTAACATAAATAGCGGCATGAGAAGCTTTAATATTTGATACATTTTTTGGAATGATTCAAATTCTTCAGTCTGTTTCTTCAGATAAAAACTGCGTTACACTAAAAGCGCCTTAATACTTGTTTCCCAGCTGTAATATCTTCATAGTAAGACGGATCCCTTGAAGGAAAAACAGAATTCCTGTAAATCACGAACAAAACACATAAATACTAAAACTAACTATGAAAGAAAATGATCGAATTTGACGATCAAGTATTTCAGCACTAAATTTTTTCAAAGACAATCTTAATACTGAAGAGTGGTAGAAAAGACGAAAAACATTTGTTAACAACACAAATTATCTAAATTTCATTTTACATTACGTTTTGTGTGTCTTATTTTTAATTCGAGAACTCGTGATGACGTTCGTGTGTGGAGGCCCCGTAGTGAACGCCTCAATCCTGCCTTCGCTTTACAGCGACACATCGCTCCCACAGCTGGTGGATGGTATGGTGTGCCAATTACGATACACTGTCACCCCTATTATTGATCCATGGCACAATGACAGCCCAGCGGTACGTCCATGACATCCTTCAGCCACATGTGATACCACTCATGGCAGGGCTCCCAGGAGCCATTTTTCAACAAGACAATGCTCGGCCACACACAGCAAGGATGTCACAAGACTGCCTCCGCCACATTACCACCCTTACCTGACCTGCTCGATCCCCAGATTTGTCACCAATCGAGCAAATTTGGGACGGCAAGTTGGACACCCTACGAATTTGGTCGAACTAGAGGCGCGTTTACAGAAACTGTGGAACGAGATGTCTCAGGACATCATACGGAAGTTGTATGCCTCAATGCCAGCTCGTATCGCATCGTGCATTCTCGCTAGAGGGAGTCCAGTGTTGCAAAGGGTGGAAAAAACCCGGTTTATTCCCGGGAATAAACCTGGTTTTTTGGGAAGGGAATTTTGAAAACTTCCAAGACTTTTGAAGTTTCGGGAATTTTGAAAATTTTTAATGTTTTGTCTGGAAAATTTTAAAACAATATTTTTTTAGAAACTCTTTAATAGTTTAAACAGTAACTTCAAACGTGTACTCTTTTGGCGGGCTCTAACGTCTGTTTCCATTAGAGTGCCTATATAATAAGAGTGACGACAAGGGACCAAATTTGGCCCAATGCGCATGCGCGGCAGCCATTTTTCTACCAGAATCGTCTCAAAGAAGATTGCTGGGCGAATTAATATATCATGGAGAACAAAAAGCATATGATTGTTATAATATAGATACATTCGGTATAAATGAATAAAAAAACGCTCAATTACATTCGTAATTGATGAGATGGATTGCACATCGTGCTAACTTAAATTGCGGGAAACACCATGTTGTTCAAAAAAAGCTATTTACTTAAAAAGTCTTCAAATTTATACTGACAAAACACTAAAATAATAATAAATAAACATTCTAGAACACGAACCGGAACATGAATAAGCTATACTTTCTTTTTAATTTAATATACACACGTTTTTCTCGAATACACAAAAAGTTCCCATATTAAGTCTACGGTAGCTAGGAAAAGACCGCCTCGGGCGGTAGAAAGGGTCTCTAAGCCAATCATAAAATGTTTCCAGTAGGTCGCCATTTTTATTATATAGGCACTCTAGTTTCCATTGACCCTTTCAATTTTAGAAAATTTTCGTCTTAAAGAAATAGAATATCATTTATGCCTAAATTTTGCCATCTTGCAATTTACAAAAATTGAAAGGTAAATATTAATGAGATTTTGTGGATATTACTAGTACTAATAGGCGCATGCGATGACAATATTTTTGAGCTAAATCTTTTTTGTCAATGAGCCATAAGAACAAACTTTTTAAGTGAACCCTTGTGTGCATTCAAACTTTTGCATAGTTCTGACTATACATTCTGAACCTTTGAATAATTCTCTGGATTGGCTGTTTCTTATTTATATTGTCATCGTTTTATGCAAATTGATATCCCAGTGAATTAAAAAGTTTCTTTGACTAGCTCTTTGAATGTGATTATATTCTATTTTAAAACTTCAATTAGCAATTGATAAAGCTATCTTCCCAACATAAAATCAGGTATTTACTATGTATAAGTTTAGTTGGAAATTTAAAAATCTAATTTGATATTTATTGAAATTCTGAGCATTTTGTTTTTGAATTTTGATTTTGGTGTTTTTACTCAACAGTTTCATGTATGAACTAGAAACATTGAATTTCATGAGTTCAGATCAATCTATATAAGTAATACTTATAATGCAATCTATGCTAAGAGCATCTTTATGTGCTTTATTTAACCTGCTTTGTTTTGTACCTTTGACAACTTTTAATTGGGAACTCAAGCATTTAAAATTTAATTTAGTGTTCTATTTCATACAAATGGAATGATTTTTGTTCGAAATAATGGTAAGACCAACTTCAACAGTGTGGAGTCATTACACATCAGAGTTTGGTCATGGCAATAAAAAGACTGCTAAATGCAGGTATTGCCACAAGTAGTATCTGGTACCAAATGCTACTAAAATGGCAAAGCATTTAGAAAAATGCGTTAAAAAAACCCCAAATAATGTCTTTCCCTATATATTCTTTGGCAAATGCCGATGAACCTTCAGTTATTGTGGGATCCCAAGAGGTGATAACGGACGTTGAAACTATGTATATGGATCCAGGACCAGGACTATCAGAATCTACAAGTAGATCATCTTGATATTGCGTTGTTTTTTTCAGCTATTAATCCATCATTAAAGGCTTACAAGTGCCGGTGCCAAATTGAATCATCAGTAAAGTAGAGAGTAAATTGTAACTGCTTTATATAAAGATAATATGAAATGTTTACAAAAGTATTGTTTTTGATGCAAACATTCATCTTATTTTTTTGCTGCTAGGTCTCTGAACAAAACCGTCACATATACATTCATCTGGATTTGAATATAAATGCTGATGTTGTTTATACAATAAAAATAAACCGATATTTTCCACAAAAAAATAAAATTTAAATTTTATTGAAACAATTTTCTAGGTTGTAGTTTCATATATATGGGGTTTTAGTTATTTCTCTCTTAGTTATTACTCTTTATAGTTTTACTTAGCATCAAACCAAAAGAAGCCACAAAATGTGAAAAAATGGTTGGTTCAGTTTATTCCCAATGTTCCTCAAAGTTCCGGGTTTATTCCCCAAAATTCCCGTGTTTATTCCCCTCTTCCAAAATTCCCGGGTTCACTAGGTCCAGCATCACTAGGTCCAACAGAGTACTAAAACTTCCGTTCATTTGTACTTTTTTCTGCAATATTTTTGAACCTTTCTCTTTGATTTTCTAATCACTTACTTATATCAAAGTAGTACTTACATTTGTAAAATTTCGTTTCATTTTGACTTTTTCTTGGTGATCAAATTTTTATGGCAATGAGTGTACATACAGTGGCTGTTCGCACATTTTTAGACAATTTTGGTTAGCGGTAGTAAAAAATCGAAAAATCTGCAAAAGAAATAATTGCAGTTGTACTATGTTTTTAAAAGTCAAAAATGTCGTCTGCGGCTTGAGAGGTTTGTTTTAATTCAAAATAGCGTTTTTAACGAAGCAGTGGTTCGAAGGCTATATTTATGCTCTTTCCGAAGAGAAATATTTATATTCCGTTTTCCCAAAACGATGTGAGAGTCATGGTTTTGTGATATCTAAAGCGTCGATAGGTAATTGCGTCAACAAGAAAGGAAAAAAATACGTCAAATTGAAGCCTCAAGGAAGTGTTTGACAAGCTTGAAGACAGTTCATAGCAACACGTGCCGTATGTGGTCTGGCACTGTCTTGCTGAAAAATAAGCCCAGGGTACTGCGAAAGGAACGGTAGCAAAACAGGTCTCAGAATGTCGTCAACGTACCGCTGTGCAGTAAGTGTACCTTTAATGACGACCAAAGGTGTCCGGCTATCAAGGGAAATGGCACCCCAGATTGAACTTCTCAAGGAACTGAAAGTAATCTTAACTTGCTTCCCTAACATCAAACAGCTTTTAGCCCAGCTACGAAGCTGCAAAACATCCCCGGAAAAACTACTTGTTTTAATTGAAAACATGAGTCTTAACGATGCTTAAATTTACCTGTCCTTCCCCAAAAAACCCAATCTTATTCCACTTTTTACCTTTCTATTTTTTTATTTTATTGTTCACCCCAAAAGTCCTGAACTTTTACTCTCTCTTTAAATTCTTGTTAACCCCGCCTTTAGTTTATTACCTCTCCATTGTCCACTTCTAAGCACCTCCCACACATGGCAATCTTCTCCTTACTGCATTTGATTTTTAGTTTCGTCGAGTGATTCTACCCATCATCCTGATTGGTTGCTGCTTCATTGGTCGCCCCCCCCCCCAACAACACTCAGAAAACATCCTAGCTATTCAGTCAGCAAGTTACACTGGAGATTGAGAGCTGCTGCTCAGGAACTCCCGTCATACGAAAACCCGCAGTCTAACTCCTTGTTGAGGGCCCGTGTGGCGTGTACTAGTGAAAGCAGGATCGGCACGCTGCCCTGGGCGTCTCCAGAAACGTCATCGACGATCGTCAGGACACAATTGGAAGCGGAATTCGTCGCTAAAGACTATAAGTCCCCAGTCATCATCATTCCAGCCTGATCGAGCCAAGCACCACTGTAATCTGGATCGACAGTGTGCAGGCGTGAGTGGCAGCTGGCGTAACGGTCGGTACGAGCGTAGATTTTGCTCTCTCAGCCGTCTGTGAATGGTCATGGTGGACACTCGTGTGTGGGTCGCACGACTGATGGTTGATAGCGATGAATCAGGCGCTGTGACAGCTGATCTAACAATCACTCTGTCCTCGCGATCTGTTGTGGCCCTACGTCGACCTCTAACATCATGACGCTGAAATCTGCCACTGTCCACCCACTCTTGCCAGCATCTTCTAATCGCTACATCGCTTCGACTCACATGACGAGCGATTCTCCGATTTGCCCAACCTGCCTCTTTCAATCCAATGATACGCCCTCTTTCAAACTCTAAAAGAAGCTCGAAATGAGCTCGATTCCTGCGGCGAGGCACTTTTTCAGTCGTTAAAAGGTATCCTAAATCACAATGCAGCAGAAATTTTTAACAACAGTTCAAGAACAACTCATTATATACATCTGCTGGATGCGCAGTTCCGATGCGCTGGAGATCGCACTATTCATCCATTGGACACCAAATTTTAATCATTTGCATATTTGGTCAAAACATTTTTGCATACGAAATTTCAAAGCAATCGGATGATTCCTTCTTGGTGCGTCAACTTTTTTGATATAGAGTGTATATGTTGTCACTGTTGCTGTATTTTGTTTCACAAATATTTAAAAACAGATGGTTCGGATTAACCAAACTCGGATGAGCGGGGGGTTTGAGTTAGCAAGATTTTAGTGTAATTCAAGACTATCCTTAACTAATTTGTTGTTAAACCAAACAATGTGTTTCTCATGCAGGATACTATACAACAACATTGTTTAAAACGACTTTATTTGAATTAAAAGTGACTAACATTTGCTAGACGCAAAATTTTTAATAATTTTATCAATGTTCTACGAAAAAAGTATCAATATATCGTGTGATTTGTAACATAAAAATACGAAAACTTCCCTGAGAAGTTCTCCAGATGCTTCACCTTTTTATTGGTGTACAGTTCATACTTCTTGGGACTGAACTCCTCCCCCCCCCCCTCAGTCATCAACCCCAGTCACGCCTCTGCCTCTGAGTACTACAAGTGTCCGCGCAAAGGAATTCTCGATACTACACTCGTCAATGAATAGAGATTTTTGGTGGTTCATTTCCTTTTCGACATACATTTATATATTACTTTTTAAGTTCTACTAGTTTCACTTTATAATCATGGTTTCTTAACCGCCTACATATTATTAAAAGACTTAAATTCCTTAAGGGGCATGGGACATGTTCTCTTTATAGAGATGTTCTGGTGAACCTTATCCACAGCCAGTGGTGCCAGATTTTCAGAACAAAGTACCTCGTTTTTGCTGGCGTAAACCTCTAGAAATCCTCTGATTTAGAGATCTGGGGAATTATCAACGATTTTTTAAAGGATAATAATATATGTCGATATTTTTGAACCTGCCATATGCTAAGCACACACATGGCATTTATTTATATAAGCGCATTATACTTATTTTATTTTTAACTGCTGCGTGCTACTGAATTAAGATTCATAAATGTATGCTTTATTTTTCTTGCAACTTAAATAAGCTTTTGATAAAGATGTCAAAAAAGGGCTAACGAACTTTATTTTCAAGTATTAGTCTCCCGTCTAAGCAACCCTGTTCTTAATAACATACACACGTTTTAAGCAAAATCGGTTATTTAGTGAATAATTATTCACTGTTGTACATTATTTATTATTATCTTTCTTCAATTGTGCAGTGAATATTAATACATTTATGGAATACTGAAAAGATTGCCCACTTCAGATCCTTCAAAAATCTCTCATATTTCATCTTCACTTCTTTCACGCTCGGTTGCATCTTTGGGCCATACATTGAATCTGAATTAAATTTCTCATCGGCATTTCTACTAGGATTAAAGTCTACACAGCTTTCACCTCTAAATGTTAGTCCATACCTAACCATCATGATTGATTCAGTTGTCTTCAGCTGTAGCTAGTTTCTGAGTTTAATTTTTACATTACTCAGTTGAAAAAACATTCTTTCGACAGTTGCATTAAAAAACTGAAAACTCATTAAGGTCAATGCAAGCTTACAGAGCTGTGGTAATTATTTTTCTCCTGCAGCATCTGTTAGTTAATCTATAGAGGCCCAGAATTTCACGGGGTTCTGTTTGATAAATTACTCGGCTGACACTTCTGAGATCAATGGTAACCGATCCCACTCTCTCTCTGACACTTATCCACATTTTCACACACAGCTACGAAATGTGCAGCAAGTGGAACAATGCTAAACTTCACTTTTCTCGCAGCATTATTGGGATGTAGTGTAGACCAATGAAGCAGCACGCCAACATTATCTGGTAGCCTTCTTCGGCTAGTTAAACAATAAATTCTTTACAGCGACGTTTGATATCATTCAACTGTTCATTTGATAATGATAATTTTTCTAACTCTAGGGAAAATTCATATACGAAGTACATTCCTGCGTTAGGCATTGTAAACTTCTCAAAGTTAAAGTTGGACATTGATTCTTCTCTTATTTTTATCTAATTGCGAAGGAACCAAAATCATAGCTTGTTAACTCTTGTGATGTCTACCAACATGTTCTTTAGATATATCATGTACAGCTTGTTCACTGGATCCCTGTACAGTGTGTATCTCTTTCTCTCTGTATCTTTCTTCTGTATAGTCTCTTTCTTGATCAATGGTAAATCTAAATAAAAGAGAGCGTTGTTTGTGAGAATAACGAAAATCAGCGGCCCATTTGCATGACGATCGTCATAGCGGTCTCAAACAGTTGAGTTGGGGAACGTTTTTTCTCTTGTTGCGGAAACATTTCATTTCCTGCGCCAAACAATTCGAGCGGTGGGGAAGAAACAAAAATTTGACTGACATTGTTTAGTTCGTTTTTGTAATATCGGGATCGGTAAAGACAGATTGAAAATTTCAACGGATTAGAAATCTGCGGAAAACTTTATACGAGATCGATACCGTGTATAAGATATTTTCTTTTATAAATAATTAATTATTTAATAAACAATTAAATGGTCAATAATTGAATAATAAATCTGTTTTTGGTATCGTTCTGGCGGAGAATTTTATGCTGATTTGAAATCCGTTGAAATTTTCACTCTATCTTCAACGATCCTGAAGTTGGAAACCTTGGACTAGTGAATAAAAAAGCCACTTTGTATTCACGAATAAAATAAACCAGGACAGCCGTCTGTATCGCCCATTCTCCACCGTATTCTGCCCACCTAAGTTGACACCACTGGCGCCTCTGGTCTCTGGTTGAGGCTAGCAGGGTCCCGCATTCAAATTATGTTTATTTATTCCTCTAATTCACAAGTATCTATCTTTGCGACCTTGAAGAGCGGGACCCTGATAGCCTCGCCAAACGCGCGTTCTGTGGAGCATAATCTCTTCTGAAAAAAAAATATCACAAATCTACTGGGCTAGTTTACTAACGGCGTATTAACGGCAATTATACTTCAGACCTCTAAATAAACCTCTGTTCTTTTTTTCAAACCTCTGTTTCTACCTCTGAGCATTTTGTACCTCTGTTTTTACCTCTGAAGCGAATTGAAACCTCTAGATCTGAAGGTAAAACCTCTGATCTGGCACCCCTGTCCACAGCACATCTTCTGTACTTCTGCTTTAAAATGTTTCAGTATTAAAAATGTTGCATACTTCCTTTAAGTGTTTATATTATGAGTGCTGTTAATCACGAATGTTTATACATTACTCTTCCCGGCATTTAGATTTATGATGTCATGTGTTAACCATTTGTTGTGTTGCAAACTCTAAGTTTTTTTTTTTTAGTAATTTAACTTTGGAGTTCTTCTCTTATAAAGGGTTTCATTACATCCCCTTTTGTATATTTATGTTGTAAATGTTTATACTTTTAAATATTTGGAAGTACCGAAGAGATGCTTGGCCTCTAAAACCTTTAAAAACTATCATTTGAGTGTTATTATACTGTGTTTTTTTCTATCCACTGTCTGCTTTACTTTCCTGTGGGATATGTTTTTAACCAGAGGCTTCCTCTGGTTCTTTTTTCGGCTCCATCATTCCAAGTGCATTGCGTATGAAGGTGTCCTGTATTCGGTCAGCCAGTGTCCCTTTCACAAAACGAAGCTTTTTTTCCAGTGGCTCCTCCCAACACCCCTTTGCAGCAAACCCATAAAACTATTCCCCCTCTCTGAAGGAATGCAGTAGAGGTAGGGTCAACTCTCAAATTCATCGTCCGACAGCGGTCTTCACCCCATCCCAATCCCCAAGTTAGGGGTGGACACCTGCCAGATGCTGAAACGGAGAATCTATCATCGTCCCGGAGCCAATCACAAAATTTGCTTGCCAAAATGGAATCCATCCCAAAACTTCTGGAAGGATGGTGGCAACAGGAGAGTGATGGTCTATAAAAAGGGGACACAACGAGAAAGCGGGGCTTTTTTCTCTTTTGGACGTGCGATTTTGGATTTTCTCTTTTGCGGTCTGCTAAAGGGGCCTTTTGCTGGAAGTGGAGACGCTGACAAAATGCTTTCAAGCACTTGGTAATACAGCTCCAGGAGCCATTTTTTTTATCCCTTCTACCTTTTTCTTCAATCTTTTTCGTTCCTGCCTCCTCTTATAGGAACATTAAAATATAAAATTATAATTTAAAGGTAGATCCAATTATGTGTCGCGATGTTGATTTTTGTCAAATGGTGATGGCCGTGATCATATAATTACTGTGAAGATCATTATAATCGGAAAATCCTTATGCAAAAATAAATGTTCCATATTTTAGATTTTTTAAATCTTTTGATTTTGGGTATTCCTTTTTACTCGTCAACACAGACAACAGCACGTATCAAGTTTACCTGATTATTGTTTTAATTCTCAACGCATCATGTGACCACTAATGATTAACTTATTCTTTGGCCATTGAATCGCAACTTATATAGCGGTTGCATCTTGCTACCCAGCACATTACTGTTTCTAGTAAATATATATTCTAATCAGTTACAATAGGCTGATGTAATCTTTTATAATACGCAGTAATTGACCCAATTCCTCTGAGTCATTACGCTGCTCGTTTCGTGCTTATCCCTGTCTATTGTGATGTCCTTTTATAATTATTAAATATCTTGTTGGACTTGGAAGTACACTCTTTTTCCTTTATTACAAGACCTAACAAAAAATAACAGTGCGAAAGCATTATTGCAGTTTTAAGGTAAGACATATTTGATGTAATTATGTTAGAATTTAAATAATACTTTCGGGAGATAACTTTTTTACTAAAAAAAATTCAATAGAAACGTTAATGTGAAAAGTATAACTTATTTTTCCTCTTGTTGACATTACAACAGTGATGTTTCTTCCAATACTGATGAATGATTTCATGTCTTAATCTCATTATAAATATTACAGTTGCATGTAGGTATTCACAATTATATAATTAATACACTTATTAAAAATTGTGAGCTCTCATAGACGACAGAATCAGAATCGAGAGAATTTTTACCGATGTGCTTCAAGCAAATCAAGTTTAAATCTGAGAAGTTACGAAAAAATCGACGTTTTAATTTATAATTTGTATGTATTGTAAATTTAAAAATTTACCATAAAAATTTCTTGTAAATATACAATAAACTAGGGGGCTCCGCCCCCTGCTCGCGAACCCCCGGGGAATGCTACGTAATCCTATATGGTTCCTAACATTCCTTTCGCAAGTGATTTCTCTTTTCTTTATTTTAACATTTAATATACCAGCCACGCATCAGTAAAAAACCTTCTCCATCTTGTTCCCTCTACAATTTTAAATAGACCATGTTAATCTCTTAATTTTCTGATCTCTACTTTCTCGGGAAGCCGTCTGAGAATAAAGTAAAAAAAAAAACGAGCCTTTTTCCTTTTTTCCTCGCCAAATAAAAAAAATTCGTTGCTATGATAAATTTGATATCTGGCAAATAAGTTAGTCAAATAATGTAACCTTCATTTCCATGAAAGAGAATGAATGCTATCGCTCCACGATCTAAAAAATACGAAATTTGTGTGACCAACTTTTGTTTGTATCGAATTTATTTATGAGCCAATTTTAAAAGTAATTTTGCCGTAAGAAGGAGTGTATTCTAAGCTTTCACTTGGTATTTTCAAATTTTAAAACTAATAGTATTAAGCTACACATATGACAGTTTTAGTTTTGTGTATCAGAACTTACGATCTTAAAGTCCCGAAATTTTTATATGACCAACTTATAATCGCATCGAAAATTTATTTATTAACCAATTTCCAAAATAAATGTACCATACGAAAGAGTACATTCTAAGGTGTTCAGTGATGCTTTCAAATTTAAAAATTAATAGTATAAGCTATAGATATCACAGTTAATAAAAATTAACGTAAATTTACAAATATTCCAAAATTTGTATGATCAACTTTTGATCGCATCGAATTTATTTATTAACCAATTTCAAAAATAATTGTACCGTAAGAAAGAGTATATTCTAAGGTTTTGTGCGATGTTTTTAAATTTAAAAACTAATAGTAATAAGCCATAGATATGACAGTTTACCGAAAAAAAATAACGAAAATGTACCGGTTTTTCACGAAATTAAATAAAAATATTACCAAGAACCAAATTGAAATTTCTAAAATAGCTCGACGATCTGCAAAAATTCACGTTTAGAAGCACTCTAAAAAATCACGACTGAAGACTGAAAATTTTTACGTCTTTTGCTCACTCGCCTTTGAAATTTCGCTTTTTCGCTTAGACATTTAATACTAAACTAATAGCCGCATTGGAAAAAAAAATCTTTTTTGCGTTCCCTGTACAATTTTGAACAAACCATGCTAATTTCATAATTTTCTGATCCGAGCGAGTTTTCAACCCTGCGATGGCGACTGCGGCAACGTTTTTTTAAATATAAAGCAATTAAAAAAAATTGTGATTTTTAAAAATCAAGTTTTAATTAATAAATATGCATTAATATAATTAATTAATTTTTGATAATTAATATATATTAACCATATTAATACTAATAATTATGAACAATTAATAGTTGTTAATTATATTAACGTAATTCATTTAATCTTCCCTTTTTACTGGGGTACAATCCAAACTCTTTGGGAGGAACCCCCCCCCCCAATTCAATAACCTCACGCCTATGACTGCTGATGGTTCGCGATTGGTTCGTTCCATTCCCTTGGATTGCTGGAAGTTCGATGTGAAAATAATTTCAACGAGCGATTTGTAAATGTATACGCACCTTTATATAACTCGATATAAAAATGATTTGATTAATATTTTCCCAACTGTGTTCGTGACGGTTCTCAAAATCGCGGAATCGATGGAATTGGTTTACGGACAGCCCTGGTCCGCACAATCGGAAATCATTGAAAGATGTGACATATATACATGCATTCCTATTTACCTGAATTTCAAGAATTGAATAGCTGATGTGAAGACCAATTTGAATAACCTAAGCGCCGACTTGAACTTTAAGGCTGGTGTAAGAACGGCCGCCGTCACTATTGTCGATATAAAGAAGGCTCAAAAATGTGTGATATAGCTATATGCGTAGTCAAATGTCAGAACTGACAAAGTTATAGTTGATTTCCAGCTGTGAAATCGAAGAGTATGTATATGGAAATTGCTGCCATTTTAGAAATACATAAAAAAATTCTTCACCGTAGAAGTCTAGTGGAAGAAGTATTATTGTAATGTAAAAAAAAAAAAAAAATTAAAAGGTCAAATTAGACCCAGTCAGCTTCTGTCGGAATATTCGATGGATATGCCATTATCTAGTGCAGACTTAATATGAAGTTACCAGACTAGGATTGTCTACAAGTTCGAAGTTGCACTGATATTTCTGCACCAGCAAACAATTGGAATGGCATCAAAAGACGGTTGTAGCCATACCACCAATTGTGCCTTGCAATATTTTACCTTAAACTATGGGTAGTTTTAACACAATTTTTCTCCTACCAGAGTAAAGAACAGTCTAGTTGCACAAGAAATTCGCTTCTGCTAAATTCGTCTAAAATCCTCCTCGTGCAGATGGAGACTGACAACAAAAAAGGGTGAGAAAATCTTTAAGAATTTACTGCTGCCATGACACTCATATTTCTGGCTTATTCGTATTGCCCTTCAGCAGTGAAAGAACTTTATTGCTTTTGAGATGGGGGGTTTCAATAAACCCTGTTGAATTGGATTCGTAAGATTTGGACACAAAGGTAAGGTGATGCTGCCTTTTAAAAAGTGTTGTCATTGTCAATACAGATTTCGGATAATGGTCGCCAATTTTGATAACTGTGGATTAGGAGTAACTTGAACATTTGTTTATAACTACCACATATTATATGAATAAATATTTTACTAACGTGTGAATTTTATGTATCTTATGAAGGCTTCAAACTATAATTTAAGAAAAAATGTGCCTATTTACCGACAAATATCATCTGTATTTTTGAAATGATGTCTCTTAACGTGTCCCCTCTTTTTGAAGAATCCTGAAACAGGTCCACCGTTTGAATAAGCTGATGAAATCTTCTCATTGTTGTGCCTTGTCTTGTTTCGTCGTCGCTTTCTGGAGGACCCAGCTCTATGAACGGAGGAAGACCAACTGTTTGAACTTTTGTTCCTGAAGAAGCACAAGAGAGATGCACTTCCAAACAAATCAATCATCTCGATAATGGAGATTACAGACACACCTAGATATAAGCCCAAACAGCCACCTAAATCTGCTAACAGCTTCGGTAACTAAAGAAATGAGAAACGTAATTTCATTAACTTTTCTATCCCAGTGAATAATTGAATAATTTCTACACACTTGGATACTAGGGATGCGACATCGATGTTCAAAATTAAAACATCGATTTTGATAATACATCACCCAAAAGCCATCGATGTTCTTAAACATCAGTGCACTAAAACTTTTATTCCCCATTTCTTAAAACTGGTTTAGTGACCTCAAACATTAATGATGCCGGGGTGGGAGATTTATAACTAATTTTTAACTGCCAAAACAAAGTAAAAAAATTAATAAGAACAATTAACAAATATTTTATTTTGAAATTGAATAATACGAAAGAAAATAATATTTAGAACAATTTGACATAGGTACTACTAACTATAAGTATAATTAGGTACGTACATAACAATAATTATTGTTAGTTATTACTATTTATTTATAAACTTATGGGGGGAAACATAACAAACTTATTTTTTATTTACTGTAAATAAAAAATATTGAGGCCTATAATTATTATATGCCGCAATATTTGTTATTTACAGTTTATAAAAAAAGAAGTTTGTTAACTTTCTCCACCTTAAGCCGACTTCTTTCTTCATTAACTATCCCACAAGTTAGGGAAAAAACTCCTGATGGTATGGATGTTGCCATCACTGACAAATATTTAGTTGCACTGTTATTTTTCTTAATTTTTATTATGGTACTTTTTTTATTCAAAAATAAAACATCGACAGCGTAAAAACATCGATGTTAAACAAACATTGGCTCCTATGAATCGATGTTAAATCTGTCGATGTTTTGATAACATCGATATCGCATCCCTATTGGATACTGCTTTCATAAAACGTATACTCCATGCATTCAAATATTATGTTTACTTTAATTACTTAAAGAGGACTTAATTTAATTTCTCTGGAATCAAGCGCCATCTTTTTCAATTCCTGATAGTATATATTTGGCAGAGCGGACCGCTGCCAGACGTGCAGGAAGAGAGTCAATTAGGTTTCTGAAGGTGTTCACTGGGATGTTGAGCCATGCCGACTCCAGTGCCGTGGCCAACTGCGCTAGATTACGCGGTTGAGGATCCATGGCGCGAACAACCCGATCGAAGTGGTCCCACAGATTCTCGATTGGGTGAGTTTTCTGGCCGGGGGAGTACGGTAAACTCATCCTAGTGCTCTCCGAACCACGCACATACTGCGAGCGAACACTGCGAGCTGTATGACACCTCGCATTGTCCTGCTGGTTGATGCCATCATTCTGAGGGAAAATAATTCGCATGTAGGGGTGGACATGGTCCGCAAGGCCAGATGCGTACTTGTGCTGATCCATCGTGATTTCCACAGTGATGAGTGCACCCAGTGAATGCCAGGAAAACATTCCCCAAACCATAATGCTCCCTCCTCCAGCCTGGATCCTTCCGACAATTGTTGCAGGGTGTTTGCTTTCAGACGTTTCACGCCGTCTTAGCCAACGTTTTACTGTCCGACGGAGCATAAAATGTGATTCATCGGGAAAAGCCACCTGTCGCCACTCTGTGGACGTTCAGTTGCGGTACTGGAGTGCAAATTCCAGCCTTCGTCACCGATGAACAGCAGTCAGCATAGGTGCATTAACCAGGCGTCTGCTGCGGAGGCCCATGTGCAGCAACGTTCGCTGAACCGTTGTTGAGGATACACTCTTGGTAGCCCCTTGGTTCATCTGGGCGGTCAGTTGCTCAACAGTTGCACGTCTATTCGCCCGAACGCATCTCCGTAGCCTTCGTTCGCCTCTGTCATCTATAACCCGTGGTGCACCACATGTGCCACGCCGCTGATTTTGGATAGTGTCATTTTGCCATGCACGGTACACTTTTACCAATGCTTCCACCCTTGGCCCGAAAGCCAATAATCATGCCCTTTTGGAAGTCGGATATATCGCTACGTTTCTGCATTACGCCAACGATTGAAATGCTTTCCGATGCCCTAGGACATCCTTTATTTACACTCCACTGCAATTTGCTGCCACCTACCTCTTGTGATTGGTTATTTCACGTTGACGTCGAAAGTAGGTGGTGGTCACATTAATGTGACTGGACTGTGTGTGTGTGTATATATATATATATATATGCCTTTATTTGCTTTGATGCGGAAGATATTTGGAAGCATATTTTGCTTGTTCGATTTTATAATTCTCTAAAAAAAATTTTAGATTTACCTTCTATTCTTAGTAATTTTTTCTAATGTTCATTTTATGTACAATATATTACTTCGCTGGTTTATAGAAGACGTCCTGAATCGGCGTTAATACACTGGACTCGTGTCATGACCTCAAATGACTGGACGAACGAATAAAAGTTAATTAGAATAAAAATAGTACTCAGACACCAATTGACTAAAAACGCATTGTAAATAGAAGACAAATTATGTTTATTTGTATACATTGCGTTGATGTATCAAACATTTTAAGTTTAAATTTGGGTTTTATTTTTTTATTTTTGTATATGTAACATCATACAGAACCCTTGCTACATCATAGACTTGAGCGATTCTATTATATGTTGCAAATTCGTATCGTTGGAATGTATAATCCCTAAAACCTAATACACCCTTAAATTTCTTTCTGTATCTATCTTATTTTCCAGATATAATAATTAATGCTAAGAAGTTCATTTTTAAGTAGAATTTTAGTCTTAATAGTTATACAAAAGAAACTTGCCGGATAATTGTAACGTTCTTCAATTGACATATATATCATTTCTTCGACAAACAGATGAACTCGAAGCATGTTTTGTCTAAGGAAACAAAGAATATTTTTAATCATAAAGAAACTTTTAAAACATAATTATAAATTCATAATCAAATGAAATGTGAACATCGGTTTTACAGCGCTGGAGCAGTTTGTGAAGCATTAGTTGTATGAAGTAAATGCTGGAATCTCCTAATAAAAGCATGTAGTACTTAATCTCAATATTTCTTTCGAAATTCGGCAAAGAAGGCTGGTGTATGTTAAATCTGTGATGGCCTCAAATGCCTCCACGTTGGCGTGGTGTGGAAGTTTGGAAAGTTGGGTGACCTATCGTCATCTGACTGTTAAAAATTACATTGTATCCTCGAATCTTTCTCTTCGCGTTTACCGGACCGCCGCCAATAGTCTGTTGTGTTGCTCTAATGCGACGTTAATTAAAATACCTTTCGAAATACAATAATTGAAAATGTCAGCGCTCAAATAAGGAGGAACTAGTATTTAAAATTGGCAAATTCGATTTTTGCATTAAGAATTTGTAACTTTCTAGAAAGTAATAAAAGCTGCTCTCCATATTTAACTGAAAAACTATTCCAGTATAAAATTCTGAACAGCCACGATTTTTATGCTTTTAAAATATACTAAGACAAAAAAAAAGTTGCACCTGGAAAGAGTAGACCGGTATAAATGAAATTTCGTGAAGTGGTACATCTGCGTTGGAGATGCAAATGGTCAATTTTTCAGAATCGTTAGAGCATGCACCACTTGCATGGCAGCTCTCAAACACGCTGCATACCGGGGCATAAAGGGCCATCCAGTAGCGCTGCAAATTCATTTCGACTCATGCTGTTCTTTTGGACATCGTTTCACATTGAGTTATGCCTCGGGAAAAATTGCGCAAGAAATTTAAGCAACTGGGAGAGTTTGACAAAGGCCGAGTAATTGGTCCCCGAGAAGGTGGAAGATCCAATCGACGGATAGCGCAACATATTGGTTGTAATTATGTTACTGTTGCTCGCTGTTTGCAGCGGTGGATACAACACAACAAGGCACATGCCAGCGTCAACCAGACTCAGGAAGGCCTAGAAAAACCGGACCGGAGAGGATCGATGTATTGTAAGACATGCGCGTACTGATGCAAGTGCCACTATTACAGGCACCCAACGGGCAGTGAAAACCTCTCTTGATCATCCAATAAGTGATCGACTGATCGCACCATTTGTCGATGACTTCACGACGTGGGACTAAACTCACGTAGACCGTTACGACGACTGCCTTTAACAGCATTGCATCGCCATCGAAGACTGGAATGGGGCGTCTAGTGGCATCAAGTGGTCTTCACTGACGAATCCCGCTTCTGTCTGGGTGGAGACGACAATCGAATCCGTGTGTGTAGGCAACGTGGTCAGCGCAAAAGATTCATGGTTAGTTGTTCAGCGTCACACGTCCAGAAGACCTGGTGTCATGGTGTGGGGTGCAATTGTGTATGATACCAAATCACCTTTGGTATTCGTTACGAGCTGTTTGACAGGCCAGAGTTATGTACAAGGAATTTTACAGCCAGTTACGCTCCCATTCCTGAATTCCCGGGTTCACCCGCTTTTCAATAAAACAATGCTCGATCCCATATTGCTGCCGTCTCTAGAGCTTGTCTACGACACAACGATATCGTACCATGTTCGTCATACTCGCTGGACCTGATCGAAAATGTATGGGATGCCATTGGACGAAATGCCATCACTCCACTTGGACCGCGTAATCTGCTGGAACTACTTGACTGAGTTACAGCAGCATCGGATGGACTGTCGCAGGATTTCATAAACAGCCCTTATGACTCACTACCAAGGCGCTTGGCATGCTGAATTAGGAACAATGGCGGTTATACGCCATACTGAATGATACCACTTTTTTAATTTTTCTCAATGAAATTTGCATATTTCAGTCTAAAGTTTCAATCATTCACTCATTCATAAGCACTTTACCAACCTTGTAAATTTCATTGCATCCTGACAGTTCCTTCTAGGTGCAGCTTTTGTTGTCTTAGAGTGTACATTCGCTTTTGATTTTGTAAGTTTTCAATTTTTTGTTTATAAATCACAAGAGTTGAACTGTACACTTCCTGTTTATTATATACACATAATAACGAGACAAACCAGGCAAATTTCGTAAGTCGTAGAGGGGAATAAATAATTTAAACCATCGTTTCAAAATCAGGTTTAAATTAGAATGTAACATTCCTAAGCATTGAAAAACATGGAATTAAAACAAAAAGAATGGTTAAATTATATTTCATTTCTGTTTTCGGGAAAGATACATACAGTGACCACCATCACACATTCGGCTTTGTCACTCTTTTTTACTCTTTCCCAGTGAATTTATTCAATTTGCGAATTTACAGATAAAAAAAATTTACAGATTTAAAAGCTTTGCCATCGATTTTGGGTTTAACTTGTAACTTTAAGCGTAAGTAAAAACGTGTAATTTAATGCTCATAAAATACCTTTCACTCATGGGATGAATATAACTAAATTGAATAAAGGGAATGGAACCAAATTTGGTGTTGAAACTTTTGAAGACATGGGAAATGTACTCAGCGATGGGAAAAAACTTAGTACCGTAAGGGGGAGGGGATTTTAAGTGTTATTTTTTAAACAGTTATTTTTTAGCCACCCAGTATAATTTGTGCCTTTATTTCCATAATTTTATCTACCCTCGATGTACCGCGCAATTTTCTTTGTCTCCCAGGAAGTGCGATATATTGAGTAGTTTTGTCCTTATATTTCAGTGCAATACAAGTCAATAATCGAACTGAAATAAAACAAAACGAATAATGGAAACTACATGGGGAGAATTTTAATAAAAGTTCGTTAAAATGGGTTGGTTAGGTTTTATTGCTCAAGATCCATACTGAACCATAAAAATGTGTATCTACACTTTTATTAGATTTACTTGATTTTTATTAATTCAAAGTGTAAATGCTTCCGTAAAGAGCCAGTACAACAGAAAAACTCAAAAGCCAAAATTTTAAACATATTATGTCTCAAGTCAATCAATTTCCCTGCCTGAAACGACCTAAGCGTACCTCTTGTCTTATTGTGTGCCATGTTTGAAAGAAGTTTGCCTGAGATCTTCACATCATCTTGCCTATTCCGAAAAATTATTTATTTTCATTCTCAAGAATTTTGACTAAATTGTCGGGAAATGCTTCAAAAGCCTTTTCCAACAACTTTCCTTTCAATTTTTACAGAATGTAAATGCCACCAATTAATAAAGTATGAGAAATATGAAAATGGATTATTTGAGAGAAAAAATGTTTTGTGTGTGTGTGTGTGTGTGTGTGTGTGTGTGTGTGTCTAGGTTGAAAGCGGGACATATTTTATTTCACTTATGAGTCTACAATATACAATAAGTATAGGCGCGAAAAAAAAAACACATTTTTTTAAAAATACCATAGTAAAAATCTACTAATAATTAGACGATGTGGAAAATAAACCTATAACTTGCCATTATGCCGATAACTAAGCACGTAATATTTCTAAAAGAAGTTTATCTAGACAAGTTAGAAATTGTTTCTAATGATATTAGAGAAGAAATGAAGTCCAACAGACCGAATGAAGCTGTAGGCTGCTGATGCATTACCATCGTCTTGTGAGAATTCATGCAGTAGAGACAATATCTCGGGATGTTGGTTCCATTGTTCGGCGGATCGATTCAAGACGTACAGTTGGTGGCTAAGATTAGGCCAATCAGCTTTCGACAGGGAGATGTCATACCTCACAGAACTGAAATTAAATAAATGAATTTAACCTAAAGATGCAACGTTTACTTGCTGACAAGGCCATACAGAAGGAGAGGGCTACAGGGACTGGAGCCTCTACCCCTTCTCTCCGGATTTGAAGTGCCCCTTTTCCAAACTATTTACATCATTTATAAAACATCTAGCAATATTTCTACTTACAAATATTAATTTGATTCATATGTTAATTAATTTCAAATATTAATATACTGGGTGTCGCAAAAAGATCATTACAACTTCAAAAATGTATTTAAAAAAAATAGAATAGGCCTACAACAAAACTAGTTACAACAATAGATAGAATAATTCAAAAAGTTTTTTTTCTACAGAATGTTTCCGTTCATAGAAAGCGTTGCCCAACACGCAAACGATTATTAAAGAATTCAGTTATTCAAAATGGCGGATCCGGTGAAGAAAGCTCAATGTGTCGAGCGGATGGCCCCATAGCATGGCCGCCCCGGTCTCTGACATTACTCCACTCGACTTTTTCTTTTCGGGTTATGTAAAAGATGTTTTGTACCGAACAAAAGTTAACAGTGTCGTAGGACTGAAACAAAAAAGATCCAAACAGCTGTAGCTACTGTTGATGTTAACATGCTGAAACGTTCGTGGATTGAATTGGTATATCGTCTTGATATTATTCGTGCTACGAAAAGATCTCATGTGGAAATTTACTAAGGAAGAAGAAAAAAAAATAATTATGAGTTATTCTATCTATTGTTGTAACTAGTTTTGCTGTAGGCCTATTCTTTCTTTTTTTTTTTTAAATAAATTTTTGAAGTTGTACTGATCTTTTTTGGGACCACCCTGAAGATAAAATTCCATTATTAATAAAAATTCACTTGACAAACAAAATTTGTCACGTTAAATTTAAATCTTTGTGACAATAAACACTCCTTAAGGGCCTAATACCAAACAGCTCTTAGTTGACATTTTCCCTGTAACTGTTTAGTCTCACGTAAAGGTAAAACTTGAGAGTAACAAGGGTATTTTAGGTTTTTTTTTTCATAAGCTGCGATTGTGTGTGTGTGTGATTGTGTTTGAGGAGTATGCACAAAATAGTTCGAGAGTCTTTTCCTTTCAAAAAATAATATCAAGTTCCCTTTTTTCAACCCCTGCTCCAAACCAGGCCCACGGCGATGCTTATTAATTTGGTAATAGCTTTAATATTATGCTGCTTAATTCTCTAAAGTGTCAAGTCAGTGTCCATTTCAGTTAACCTTTGCAGCACATTTCTACTCAATCAACTTTATGAAGTACCGACTAAGGTTTCTATTCGGTTAACTGTTAAATGTAGTTGAACAAGTTTTGTGCTATTGATCAAGAAATAACAGTATTATAGAACATCTTTTTTAAGAGTGTTTAACAAAAAAAACCTAAAACACAAATAACCTAAGAATTTCAAGTGTGGTTTCGTGGTGAAACCATTTAACTTGAAAGAGTTAAAATCTAGCTGACGCTACGGCCTTAAGCTTGATGTTAGTTTTTCGACGATAAAATGGCAAGAGTTGGTCGGGAACCTTCATTCTGGTAACCCATTTAATAAATGAAAAGACGAACGGGGTTACCAGAATTGGAGAGTGTGCCACCCATGAATCGCCAGTCTCAAAACCGTACCGTCAACTAGATTGTAACCTCCATTTCTTTGTCCAATTTCCATCATCGACAGAAAAAATCGTTTTTATAAACTCTAGATCAAGTACTACTCAACATACTTAAAATTCAAAACGTAAAAATGCATTACTTGCATGAAGGTTTGCAGACATCATCACAAACATTTCCACTGTCCGTGAAATTTTTAAGCACCACACTTCTACACTTGGCTATTGGAACAAATAAATACATCAGTACAGTAACAGCTAAAAATAGCATCTATTAATTTATCTAAATGTTTACATTTTTTAAGAAATTTTAAAACAAACGAGTCAAAGGAGCTGCATTTTCAGGTTTTGTGTTATTTCAGCCCTAATTTGAGTTGTAATGCTCTAGTACGACGTTAATATTAAAATACCCTTACCTTACCTGACCTCAGTCCTAATTTCGAAAGACTTCATTGCTATTTAAAAAAATGAAAGCAGTAGTTGCCATCACGTTACTTGTAAGGAATAGGTCGTTCATCAAAGTCATTTTAGTCACTCGCATTAAAAGAATAGTTAAAAAAGCTTGTAGTCGAAACTTAAGTAGAAACTAAAATATATATATTTTTAATTGCTTTCATTCTATTTCTAACAGAGGGCTTATATTGAGAATGATCATTGACTCATGCAGATGCTTACAATACTTTTGAAAAATTGTGCTATCATGAATTCTAATAACAGAATAGTTTTACGAGAAAACAATTTAATTCATTTATTTTCTAAGACTTTTTGTTCTTCCCCGATGTAAATAAAATAAAAGCTTAAACCAAAATCTAAAAAAAAAAAAAATACAAAAAAAATATTAAAAAAAAAAAAATAATAATAATAATAATAATGAAATAAAACTGTTTACTCGTTCTCCGAATAACACAAGAAATGTTTTAAAACAGTAAAAAAAAGACGTGTGCAATTAATCCATACTATTTTACAAGTATTTTCGTGAAAAGGAAGGACATTTAAAAAAAGGGAAGTTTAAACATAAACATTTTAAACTCTCTCCATTGGTGGAATATCATCATCATCTATCTGTCAAATAAATTTTGTTTTGTTTTGCTATCCTTGACTGGAATAGTTTCAGTGCAGGAAATTGAATCTGTGATGCGAAAGTCACATTCGTATTGGAAAAATATAAAAGTTGCAATTTAAAAGTTATTTATTTAAAGAAAAATCCTGTTTTTAGGTATCGATCTAATGTGAAATATTGCGGAGATTTCAAATCCGTTGAAATTTTTACTCTTATCCTTAACGATCTAGGAGATAGAAAAAAGAGCTTCATAACTCCAGTTAAAAACTTTATTTTTTTTTCGACCGCTGAAAAATCGATCCTCGGAAAATGAAACGGAAACCCGGAAAAAAATAAATTTAGAATCTGTCATATCTTTATGCTGTAGTCATTCTAAGGAAAACAATAATAATTAAATTCCATTAAGTTCATTTAAAAATGTTCTAGATGAAATTTTAAAATGTTCTAGATTAAGTTTTAAAATGTTCTAGATGAAATTTTAAAACGTTCTATAGATTAAGTTTTAAAATGTTCTAGATGAAATTTTAAAATGTTCTAGATGAAATTTTAAAGTGTTCTAGATGAAATTTTAAAATGTTCTAGATGAAATTTTAAAATGTTCTAGATAAAATTTTAAAATGTTCTAGATTAAATTTCAAAATTCGGAATGGGCACAAAAATTGCAAAAAATTCGGACTACCTGTGTGCCAAATTTTATTATTGTAAGTGCCATAGATTCGTCAGGACACTGAGTAGTGGAAAGCAAACACTTTCTTTTATAATAGTAGAGATTCAACCAAGAAAACAAACTGCAGAATACAGAACAAAAACTTTTCACATTTGTTGGGAACCTCCTTTGGTAGATAGTTTGAATTTTATGGCGCAAGATCCTAAAATACAAACACAGCTCCCTCTCCCTAGACTTCAGACCTATGAATCATGGTATCGGTGACAACACCTCCTCATGTGGGTAATGGTAAGGTAAGGTAATTTTTAGTTAACATCCTATTAGAGCAACATAACGGGCTATTGACGACGGTCCGGGATCAATCTCTTAAGGGAAAGATCCATATCCTAACGATGAAATATGTCTGTTACCCAGTGCAATCTCATCTGCTTCAAGTTTTTAGAACACTTCATTTTGCTTATAAAGATAATTTTCAATATTATGAAAACATTTGTGATATTCATCCCTCATGTTGGAGGGGGGCCTGGGTCCCAATCGTGAAAATAACTCGAAGAGTTCGAGTCCTATGACTTGGCACCGTTTTCACCTGGTATAGCGGTCAAATAAGGATTGAATGAGGCTGAGCCACCTTGTTGCTTATTTGATAAATCCATATTACATACGATATATGGACAAAAGTATTTGGAGACTGCATGTTTTTTAGAAAAAAATGTTTTATTATTCTATTTAGTAACTGGTAGGTCCTTCTTTTGCTTGTATTACAGCTGCAAAAAGTCGAGGCATACTTTCCACAAGTTCTCTGGAAGTCTGGGCAGTAATAGCTCGTCATGCCTCTTGCAAGGCTGTGATAAGTGATTGTCGTGTAAATGGGCGTACGTGCCAGTGTCGTACTCGTCGCTCCAATTTTTCCTGCAAGTGCTCGATTGGATTGAGTGTCCAAATACACTCTATAACAAAAAAATCGACTCACCAAGAAGGTGCTGAATTACAGTGGTGCCGGGCTCGATCAATACCTCCTAGAGATAAGAAAGCCGAACCACTACGTCACTAGAGAGTAGTAACGTCACAAAAATTAGGCGATGATAGGAACGCACTGGTTACGAAAAAGCCTGAAATAACTGCGTAACGTTATGCGGTGAAAATTGATGAATGTGTTGGTTTTTAACTTTTATAAAGTTATACTTTTGTTGAAGCATATTTTTTTTGTACTCAAAGCAGTATTAAGATTCCCTTTGAGTGTTCAGTTCCTCATTGTAGAGGATTGTAGAACTACGATGCAAATTCAATAGTTAGTCTTCAGCTTTCCATCTGACCCAGAGCTCAGAAGAAAATGGATATCGGCAATTCCGAGGAAGGATTATGTCTTAACAATTTTAAAGTAAGTGAAGATATTTTTTTATGTTGGCATTATATTCTGTAGTTTTATGATGATCGAAGCATATAAAAAACTTCATGAATTGAAAAAATATAAAGATACTTTTGTATGGTGACTTTTGTTTTTGAGTAAAAATATAACGTAATTATAGTTAAAAGCCGGCAAGAACCCGGATAGGATATGTGCAGTAAAAAGACTTCGTTGAAACTTATACATGACTTATAAATGATAAAGATATGGTAAATGATAAATAATTGAGTATATATAAAGTTACGGTTTAAAATGTATAAATCAATAATAGTGATAACAATACAGCAAAACATCTTAATTGACTTTAATTATGATTAAAAAACAATTCGAACAAATAATGAATAAGCCTATTACAGTATTATTTTGTTTATATATCCTAAACCTCTCCGATGTCATAATATCAACATGGAAAGTTTGCTGTTGAGTGACATGAATTTAATATCCATAGACAGTATTGAGATAAGAGTTGAAAAATAATAATTTTCATTGAGAAAAATGCATGTTTTGATCATTTGTAAGGCATTAATTTTGTAAAATACTCCATGTTTATAACAGTAGCCAATCAACAAAAATAGTAATAATGCAATTTTACTTTAAAAAAAATAAAAGCATTATAGAAGAAGAGAAAATTTTGTCGAGTAATAATTCATAATTATCCTTCTGCGTCCTACTGAAACTGTCTGGGGGAGCTCTGCATTTCTGTATAGACATATCGCACCCTGGCAATAAAAGTGACACAGCTCAAAATTGCAGAATTTGAGAAACATCACTTAAAGGATACTATAAAACATTGAAATAGTATAAGCTTTCTTTAAATTTTAGGTAAGTATTTTTATGGTGGTTACTTCTATTATATTCTACAGGGTGTCCTAAAAGATCCTGTACTCCAACTTTAAAAAAATTTATTGCCAGTGTTTTTTTTTAATTATTGAATTTTATCGTCTGCATATTGTTTTATCGACTCGTTAATTTTTATCGTTTGATTTTCTTTGCACTCAAGTTGTGCGATAAAAGAGTTCCATGTAATTTTGTTCTTCATTGCAAGATAAATTTATCATGCATTCAGAGAATTGTCCTGTTTGAGGCTTATTTAGAATATAAATCGCATGAAAGATGTAAAGATTTTTGGTGACAGAAATATCCAAAGGATGCAATACTAAGTAAAGATACCCTGTATCAACTTATTCACCAATTTGTTGCATTATTAGAAGTGAATGAATGAGACTCTTGGTTCCAACAAGACGTTGCAACTTGCCATTCAAAATGTTTTGAAACAACCATGAGCATGCTTCAAGATTTTTTGGCGATCACCTCGTCTCAATAAACCTTTGGCCATTTCGTTCCCTAATCTGCACATTCCTTATTTTTTTCCTGTGGGGATATTTAAAGAACAAAGTTTATGAAGATAATCACCAAACAATAGGAAATCTGAAAATTGTCATTACTCAGCATCTTGAAACGTGTTTCTAAAAATATGAGCAAACTTCAGTCTTGCCTCCAAGAAAAAGATGGAAATTTTGAACATTTATTGTAAACGTAAGTTCAAATTGTTTTTTTCTACGTTAGGTTAAAAGTGCTTTTTACCATTAGCATAAAAATTATTGTTTTGAAGTCTGTTGTTTTTGTATAGTAAATTTACGAATTGTCAGTACAGGAACTTTTAGGACACCCTGTATTTAATAGTAATATAGGGCACCTCATACATATTTTTCTATAACATAACATCAAAATTTTAATTTTTTGACTTCACTTTTCTAGCCGGGGTGCGATTTGTGTGTGTTTGTGCGTTAGAAATTTAAATAAGAACTCTATTTTAAAATTATTACATAATTTTAGGTTTCTGAACTTCACTTTGTCAAGTGACATCAGGTACGTCGCAGAAGAGTTCGACGAAAAAAATGGAAGGAAAATTTATGTTAGCCTTTGTAAGCCTCGGCTTCAAAAGGCAGCGATCCCCAGCATTTGGAAGGTGTTGAAATGATCAATGTGCCAACTTGCTATTCTGTATTAAAAAAAGAAAAGGGCATTTTATTTCTTATCATCTCAACGTCAGCACTAGTGATATCCTTGTCTGTAGTTGTTGATTCAGATTGTTTTATAAAAGCCTATAAAGAGAATGTTATGATCTCTGAAATTGGAAATTACAAACTTCCCTTTCATATTAATAACATCAATACTTTAGATTCCATTCTTTTGGAAACATCAAACCTGAATTCTCCAAATGGAGACGGTAATGTTAAAAATATGTTTAGTTTAACGCAGAATGTACTGAAAGACTTATTAAAGTGTGTCGCAAGTGAAAGTCAAAGCTTATTATTGGGTTTGTTGCTGAACAACTATCACTTGCTGAAAATCACAAGAATCGAAATCGGTACAGTTCTGATTTCTTAATTTTAAACAGTTTGATCTTTACCATATCCCCTCACGCGTATCTATTTTTAAGAATTTGTGGATTTGTAATTATACCCCATCCTTCGACAGTAAAGAGACTGTTCAAAATTTAATGTTGATCCCTAAACTGAAGGACTTGAAAATAATTTTTTATTATATGCTTAGGAAAAGATTTTACACTTAAATGATGCTGACAAATATGTATCATTACTTATTGATGAAATTCATTTGAAAGCCTTTCTTGATTATAAGGGTGGTGATATTATTGGGGTATCCTATAACTGTGAGAAGGCAACTAATTCTGCTTATGTATTTATGCTGCAAAGTATAAAATCTAGTTATAAAGATGTTATACACATTTTACCCGCTAAGACAATTATTTTGAACATTCTTTATTTCTTGTTTAAAATTGTTATAGGTCTTGAACATCTTGGTTTTAAAGTTGGGTACATCATCAGTGACAATAATGCTATTAATCGCAAAGCTGTTTCTTTTTTTGCTTCCCCACCCAAATTGAGTATTTGTTATAATCATCCTGCTGACCCTTCAAAACCATTGTTTTCCATTATTGAACCTGTCCACATACTGAAATGTATTAGAAATAATTGGCTAAACCAAAAAAAATTGTGGACAATGTATGTTTTATCCAATGTTTTACCAATTGGACAATAATTTATCTAATGCGGAACAAATCACAGAAAGATTAAAATCTGCCTCTCTTAACACTAAAACAGCTTCATGAAATTGAATCAAATGCTATTGTAAAATATGCTGATACACAAACAGCATTGTATCACACAACGCGTGCAATATTAGAACTAACAACTTATTGTATAGAAGAGTTAAATTTTTAGTATATATTAACTGCAAACTGATTAATTAGAAGACTGTTTTGGCAGTTATCGCCAGCTAGCAGGTGCCCAGTATAATATAAATTTGACAGAATTCTCTTTAAAACTGAAAAAAAAATTAGAATTATATCTCTTCTTCCATTATGGTTAAGCTAAAAAAAAAAATGGTGAAATTGATATTGGTATTTCAGATGTGAAAGATGTAGTTGAAGTTGAAAATTTGGGGGAATAAATTCAATTTTTGGGTAAAATTAATGTTTGTAACTCTGATATGTCTGACTTGAATGACACTATTCTTGCTATTGTGTTTGTAGCTGGCTATTGTGTTCATTCTCTTTCAAAAACCATCAACTGTTTATCTTGTAAAGCTCAATTATCTGTTGATAGAGAACTTGAATTAAGTTCATGTTATGCTTTGATCAAAAATCTAGATCGAGGTGGATTGAAGTATCCAATTAATGATGTAATTACCAAAGTATATACAATTACATAATTGTATCTAAGTTATTATCCACAGACTTTGAAAATTGTTGACTTTCAAAATAAGAGAAATGTTGTATGTAATATCACGTCAAATGTTTTGAACTCGTCGGAAATTTTCCTGCCAGTTGAAACTTGCGACAAAAGTCAATTCTGAAAAAATCAACAAACATATTTTTGAAGAACTGATGCAAAAGAATAAATGATTTGTGCTAGTTTTGTCTGCTAAAGATAAAAAAAGGCCTAAAAATCCCAAAATGACAAATTTCCTAAAGATAGAAAAATTCAAACTCTAACAAATTTTAAAATTTAATTATTTAAAGGTAACTGTGGATGTTTTTTATTGCAATGTGGTGTTGGCAGATATGCTATGTAAATTCATTAAAATGAATAATTTATTGTATTGATTTTTATGCTATTTATTTATGCTATGATAATTTTATGTTTAATAAAGATAATTAAATTTGTTTTTCTAGTGTCCTATTATTTTTTTGCTTTCAGTGAGTGAACTTTAGAAATTCTAAAATAAATTTCTTACCATAGTATTCAATATGTTATCAATAGGGTACATTGGAAATGACTGGTTGATATAATTGTATATTAATTTGTTAGCTCAATGATTTCATGTATGATAATAATGTACTAATCACTATATGCTTAAAGTTAATCCATTATTGGAATTGAATTTTCATGTCAAGTTATATGTATATAGGGCAATTCCACGGTAACTTACATTTAGACAAATATACTGATCTTGAAGTGTAAATATATTAGCAAAAAATAATAGAAAACAAAATATTTACTTGAATTGTTCAACAAACTAGTAAAAAGCTAAACTTTGATAAGAATGTTATTAATTTGCTGATATTTTTAAGTCCACAGAATTAAATTTACTGTAATAACTTGCGTTACAGTAAAGAGGAATAACAGAAAAGGTTCATGAACATTTGAATAAAATTCTGTTTTGTTCAACATGATATAGCTTGAAAAGTATATACATTAATTCTAAAGCCTTTCATAATTGTAGTCATGCAAATTTTTTAAAACTGTCATTCATCAATTAAATTTAATTGAAAAAAATTTAAGTAACATACGTAACATTTCATTTTTCCAAAATTTTATTCTAATAGCTAAATTTTCATTACAATAAATCAAATACAATCATGATGAATCAAAACCAAAGAACTCCAGTCTTTTTTAAGCCCAAAATTATGTAAAATATATCTTATTTTATTTTTTCAAGTTTTTACTTTTCAGCATGGAATTACCCTAATATATCATGGGTGTTCACTAATTCTTGCATACAGGATTTACTTCTCCAGCCTCCTTTTTCAAAAGTTAAGGCAAAATATTTCTTAAATAGTTGACACAATATAAAAGGGACTATATGGATATATTGGTCAAAAAATATTATGCAATTGACATTGGAGATACCTGATATATGCATCCATCCTCCAAGTTAAATATAAATAGTTTTCAAATGCTTCTAATTGAAAAAAAATTATCTGATCAACTTCTATAGTTATGTTCTTTAATTACCTAAAAAAAAGCATTAATACTAAACTCGTCATTTTTTAAATTCCATTAACAAGGAAATTATTTTTTTAGCAAACTCATTTGAATAATGGATTTACTAAATGTTACTATCATAATTTAGCTTTTCTTTGTGTAAAATGTATCATATTGTCGCTATACACGTAGATACAATAATTTATCAACAGGTCCTAGAACCCAACAAAAATAGCCCTGGAAAATTTTAACCTTTCTTATGAATAACCGAAAATTAATCTAAATTAAAAATTTATTTATATGGCTGCATTTATCAAGGATGATGGGTATTCTTCAAAATTTATTTTTCCCACAGATGTCTCAGAATTTTTTAATCATTGCCTATTAAATATAATTTAAACTGTCAATTTGATTTTGTATCCATAATTAATTTAAACTCTTAATTTCACTGGGTCGCATTTATTTCCTCCCGTAACTTTCCAGATATTCAATGAAGCATCGCAAACATTACTATTTATATTTTAACCTTCTGAACGTTGCTTTTTCATATTTTATTGTTTCCCACAATTATAAATTGTATATCTATATATTTCTTCCCCTGCTTTCAATTTCATTTCATTATGCTACTTTAAGCTGACAAATTCCAATAACTAAATAATTCGTTGAATGAAGTCGGAACTCGCTGATAAACAAACGCTCAACAATGATGTTTTGCATCGCCTAATTTTTCTGACGTCACAAAACAGTGGTTTGGCTTTCTTATCTCTAGGAGGTATTGGCTCGATCCACTTGGAACGGTGCTGACTGGGGAAGTATGGTCTTTAGTGACGAGTTCCGTTTCCAACTGTGTCCTGACGACAACCGCAGACAAGTCGGGAGAGGTACAGGGCAACGTGGGGATCCTGCCCTTACTATCGCACGCCACACATGCCCACAACAGGGCATTATAGTCTGGGGTGCCATCTCCTTTGATAGCCGGACACCTTTGGTAGTCATTTCTGGTGCACTTACAGCACAGCGGTACGTAGACAACATTCTACGACCGGTTGTGTTACCGTCTTTTACGACACCCCGGCTTACTTTTCAACAAGATAAATGCCCGGCCGCACATGGCACGTGTTGCTATGAATTGTCTTCGAGTTTTCGCAACACTTCCTTGGCAAGCTATGTCTCTTGATCTCTCTCCCATAGAGTACATTTAGGACGTAATGGGAAAGGGATTGCAACCATCCCGGGATGTTTATCCTTTAGCCCAACAGTTGGAGACAATTTTGCCAGAAATTCCGCAGGACACCATCCATTTAGTCTATGCCACATCGGATGTCAAATTGCATCCATGCCAGAGGTGGACCAACGCCTTATTGCTTCCTCCCTTTGTAACGGTCAAACTCTGAAATAAATCATTCAATTGCTCTGAAAATTTAATCGTTTGTTTTGCTATGTATGGTCTTCACATCCACCAATTTTTATTGCAATGGAACAACTCCTTCTTGGTGAGTCGATTTTTTTTTTGTTAGAGTATACTTTAGTCCATATAGTGTATTATTTGTGTTGTGTGTGCATTTGTAATACTTATCCCTTTTCTTTGGTGAACCAGATCAATCCTAAAATTATTGAGACAGTCGAAGGGCGCCCGATCCTGGTATGGGCTTTTGTTGAAATAACAAGTTTGGTAATATTTAACAATACCAACTATTGGTAATATTTTTAAACTTTCCCCTCCCGTTTGAAGGTGGGGTGCTCCTCTATGAAATTATTGCTGGAATCCTAGGGGGTTGAGCCTCTACGAGTTACCTAGTTGTTGACGAGGGAGCACCGGAGTCACGGTTGTTGGGATGGAAACATCACCAGTAGCCCGATCAGTAAACAAACTATTTCCGTTGCAGAGTGATTGACACGCCAGTGGGAGGCGTTCGATGGACACACTTCACCGTAAACAATCTTCTGTCTGGAATTCCCTGTGTGTGTGGCACAAACGCCTCTCAACTCTTGGGTTAATGACATCGAATGGCGCGCAATCTGTCATTAAGAAACTGAATGTGATCGGCATTGCGTGTCACAGGGGTAAGTAATTCGGTCGACTTTGTCGGCAAGTTTCCGGTCCAGAGATGACACAGTTGCCGAGTCAGCTGTCGATGGGGGTAAAAAATCCATACTTATTCTATGTGTGTGCTTTTGTTTTCTTTGGCCTTCGGGGAAAAAGGAAATTGATTCTGCGTTACGGGGTCATTTGTTTCGCCCTTTTATGCAAACAAATGATTTACCGTCAGTGGAACACCCAAGGTGTTGTCCCCCCAAAAAATTAAATGCCATCGATTTGAAGATATTCACTTGGTGTTTAGTAGATTTTAGAAAAACATTCTTTGATGATGAAAGGTTGGATTTATAGGACTCAAAACAAAAAAAAATACTTAAGAAATACAAAACAATAGGTTTAGTTCTGATTGAAACGTCACTTTGAAGTTTAGGACTACGACTTGTACATCAGATAGTTGAAATGAGCTAAACAAGTATTGTTTCAAAGCGTTTATTTTATTTATGAATGTCAATTGGTTCTTTGTATGTTTTAATAGGTTTCGCCGAGAGCTTTAAAACGATATCATGCACAGTCGCGATGTGCGTTTTCCTAGACAAACCGTGATATTGTCAAATGATATTATCAATACAAGATGAGAAGTGTGTTTTTAGAATTTGCTTACCTTCTGTTTTATTGCAAGGGTTACAGAATTTCCAGTTGGTGGTTTGTCCGTGGTTGATTTTAGGAGATTCGTCAACACACTGGCAGTTCACCATTAAAAGATAGCTCATGCATAATGTGTTACAGTACTGTAAGTGGAAATTAATGTTCGATGACATATTACTATATTTCTAGTCTAATTATATATATATTGAATTCAGAGCAAATAATTAAACTGTTACAGAAATTAATCAAGAGGTTATGAAAATTAAAATGCGATACAACTATTGGGAAATGTATTTTGCTCGTAATTGGCAAAAATTCAAGGACGTAGTAATCGTTTCTACGCCTAGGGACTCAATATGAAAAATATGCCCTTATTTCTATAATACTTCCATTATTCTACTATGATACATCGTTTATGGGCTGCAATGACGACAAAACTAAAAAAAAAATATTTTTGGAGTAAGTACACCTTAATATGGAAAACTAGACGTGCTTCTTTTCCCCGATGTATCAATAAATTGAATTCAGGGCTCATTTGAAATTAACCAAATTATCTCAGGTCATGGAGTATTTGCCAAATACCAAAATAGATTCTTCGAGAAAAGATAGATATGTTTCTGTGGAATACCAATAGAGGATGTAGACCACGTAGTTTTCGAATGTGTTCAGTGGAGCAACATCAGAACACAATTCTTTCCCAATAATTACAAAGATTCACAAAAAAGATTATTAATCTCAAATCCAAAATCGAGGAAGGGCCTAGTAAAAATTTTAGAGGGATTTTGGAACCGAGAATTGAAGAAATCCCACAAACCTGAAATAGTAAATTATACTCTGTTGACTCAGTCGTCCATATAAATATTTGGCTGTTGAGATGGAGTTCGTTAAAGTTGCATAAAGATACGTAAAATAACTATTTGGTATTAATTATTGGTATATTGGTGGATTACTGGTAATTGGTGTCTGTATCGGTGATCTATATATTTATAGTACTATTTACTGCATATAATTTGTAAATATTGTTGTAAATATTGTAAATATGGTTGTTTTTGTACTTTCAAGGTTTACTTTCGGACTTTTAACTTTTACTTGTTCTGTAACAAGCATTGTTGCACTACTTATTGTTTTTGTTTAGAAATTACTTTGTAATGCAAAAACTGGATTAAAAAATAAAGCAACTTCCAAGGGGATGGAACTTGGCGGACAGCAGATTGGTAGGCAAAAAGACGTTCGCGCATCATTGGGGGGTGTCCCGCGGACGGGGTGTTTTCGCTCCGGGGGATATCAGCCACTGTGCGGAGTCGGGAGATGACTAGGATAGGAGCACTGGGTACCCAGTTCTCATCCTGACAGACTGTGACATCGCCGACTTCCTTCGGGTGGGTCGGTGAATACCACTTAATTATCTTAAAATGCGAGTTTTTTAGTTGTGTCTGTTGCAGCCCATAAACGGCATATTATACACAAATTAATTGTATACATTTACAGCCTTTGACATACTATTGCACTTAAAAAACAACATAAAATTGTGTTTCTACTGTTTAATTGCATCATTAAATCGTGTTGAGGTTGTTTATTTTATTCCACGTCTCATCTCAATGAACAAATCTAATATTACTCTTTTTAAATACATTATAAATAAGCATATGAAACGTTGCGTATGAACATTGAAATGTAGCTCATAGCAACATATTGACATCACAAAGTTCGCTCGGAAAGGCAATTATTTAAATTTTTACAGTATTTAGTCCTGTTTTTGTTTTGTGGCAAGCGTTCAATTTATTCCCTACGCATTCTCCATTGAGTAACCAAAAGTAAATTCGTCGTTTTTTCGTGGTTTGTTTGTTCAGTAAAAATTCCTCTTACATTTGAAAAGAACAGCTACACGTTCCTCTTAATGTTCATGTAATTTAAAGCATATACCTTCGTCCATTAGAAGATAGATACTTTGTATGTGAAGGGAGCGATTGATTTACACTTGTTTTTCAACTACTAGAACCAACCCCAGACAGCACGTGTGAAATAATTTTTTGTAAAATAATTAGTACAGCTACACTCTAGGCGAGTTAGATTAAGACAACCCATCTCGGCAAACGGTAATTTTTAATTTTCATTTTGAATATTCTAGAAAGATCTTTAAAAATCCGTTAAAATGGTTTGATTTCATTGGTTTTTTTGAAAATTTTTATTTGCTTTCATTGGTTATTTTAATTTTAAAATATTCTTTGATTGCATTGGTCCTTTAAAAAAAAATTTCTGTGATGTCAACAAGTTGAGTGGTTTACTTACTGCAACCCTATTTGCAATTAAAATATTATTACTATGCCTACTAGTGCCGCTACAAAGCTTTTCAAAAAATATACTTTTCTAAACGTTCTTAAATGTGTTTTCAAGTTTTCATTTTCCGTTGTAAAAAGAAAAATATTTTTGAAAAAAAAAAGAAAAGATTTTTGAAATAATTCTTGCTTTGGCAACTTTAGAAGTGCGCCAAAAAAAATCGCCAAGGCCGTTGCCATCGCTATAAGTGTTGACTTTAGCTGTCTGTATTTAATAGTACGGCTGATTGGTGGAAAAATATTTGCTAGAATTGTGCCTTTAATGCATACAAGTTTACAAGAAGCAAACAAGTTTTGGCACATATATATACTACATATATGAAGATTTAATTTTGGATATGAGGCCATCTCAGATTTCGCCTATGGCAGTAATGGCAGACTTTCAACTTTAATAGACTTTTTGCGGCTTCGGAACATTTTTTTTCTCCTTTTAAATGTTATTTGATGATGTCAAATGACAGCTACTACAGTAATGGCGAGTAATTGTGCTTTTGTGCATGTACTTAGCTATTTTTAATAATATAAACCTTATTTTATGTTTATCTATTTGTAACAAAATGGCGGCCTCTGAGTTTATTTTATATGCTTTATTTTTATTATCATTTGGTGATGTTAATAGAAGCATGTGATTTTGCATGAATTGATGCTATAAACAAGGCATGCATGTCATAATTAAATTTTCATATTAATTATTAATTATATTAATTAATATTATCACATTAATTTTAAATTATTTTCATATAACTTTTTTCACAGGTGACACGATAAGAAGAAAAATAATATAAAAATACGCATGTAGTACGTAAGCTGATTATTCCATTCAATACTGATACATCTGGACAGTTCAAAGAAACAGAATGGAACAAGTGTTTTATCAGTCAAGAAGACAGGTTTGAAGTTCTTCGTTGTCCAGCAGACAGTAAGTAATAGCAGTAAGAGTGAAGAAAAGGGAACTGGTTATAAGATAATTTCTGATTTACTTGTGGGGTTTAGTATTCCAGGGTGTTTAACAAGGACAATAAATGTGGAACGTCTAGATGATGCAGGAAGTGGTCGAGGCAACATTGGTACAACATAAAGCTCAGTTTCACGAACATTGCAGTTCAATAAAACAAAACTTCAAAGTGCTCATAAATGAAAAATAGAACCTGCGTATAATGCAAATAGTTCTACGAAATTCACCCGCCAGAATGTTGTGGTAAATAGTTCAGTGAATTCAAAAGCAATTTTTTTTGTGACCTGCCTGCTCAAGCTGAAAGTTCATTATGTACTGCATCTATTGTACATTCGGCCTGGATGTATTTCTCACTGTGCCCTTAAACTGAAGGACCGGCATTTGCTTGCGAAGCTGAGTGCCGGTGATGTTAATGCATTTAACTTGGTAGGCAACGAAGATTTCTTGTACTGTTTGCAAAGGACAGTCAGTTCTTGTAGAAAGCACAGGGGTAACACTTGTGTAGCTTTCAGGAAGATGTTTAGTGGCTTTCTCTTCAAAAGTACTTGAATTTTTGTTTCGATAGGTTCCTCTAAAATTATCATCTGGATGTTGAAATAGGGATATTCCTGTGCCATGGAAAGAATCATGAGTTGTAGTAGAACTGGGATTGTGGTTAATATTATCAACCGTACTAGTTGTGACAAGCCCTACTTTACAACTAACAGAGATGTTGGTATGGAATCTTCCTGACAGGTTTCTCCAAATCCATTGAAGAGGTTTTTCATTTAAAAAATGTCTCTAACTATATTTGCTGCTTTTGCAAGATGAATAGCGTCACTATAGTATCTGCATCGTATTCACAAGCTTTCTTCAGAGATAATCCAACATCATTATTAAATAATAACATCACATCTCGACCTTGCTTATGTGCTTCCATGTCAGGAAAATATGCAAGTACTCTATTTTTTAGTTTTGTATAATGTATGCGCCCTGAAAGATCACTACCTTGTTGTTTCATCCTCATGCTGTACAGTTTGCGTAGACCAACAAGTTTAAATATGGGTGCGATTTAATTGTCACTACTAGCATCTTCGATGTATGATACAAGTTTGGCAAATGCAATACCATGGTTAGTTTGTTCTATTTCAGTTTCTTGTATGTTTTTTTTGTCTCTTGCTCTGTTATATAATGATACGAGTCATCGAACATAATACAAGGCATTTAATGCAATAAGATCACCGACACTCAGTTTCGCAAGCGAAGGCATGTCCTCCCGTTTAAGGGCACAGTAAGGAATACATCCAGGCCGAATGTAGATGCAGTACATAATGAACTTCCACCTTGAGCAGGCTGATCACACAAAAAAAAATTGCTTTTGAATTCACTGAACTATTTACCAAAACATTCTGGTGGTGAATTTCGTAGAACTATTTGCATTATCCACAGGTTCTATCTTCCATTTCTGAGCTCTTTGAAGTTTTGTCTTATTGAACTGCAATCTACATGATTCGTGAAACTGTGCTTTATGTTGTACCAATGTTGCCTCGACCACTTCTGTATCATCAAAACGTTCCGGATTTATTATCCTCTATAAACACCCTGCAATACTAAACCCCACAAGTAAATCAGAAATTGTTTTATAACAGTTCCCTTTTCTTCACGCTTACTGCTTTACTTACTGTCTGCTGGACACCGAAGAACTTCAGACTTGCTTTCTTGACGGATAAAACACTTGTTCCACTCTGTTTCTTTGAATTGTCCAGATCTATCAGTATTGAATGGATTAATCAGCTTATGCACTATATTCGTATTTTTATATTATTTTTCTTCTTATCGTGTCACCTGTGAAAAAAGTTATTTTGAAAATTATTCAAAATTCATCCGAAAATATTAATTAATATAATTAATAATTAATATGAAAATCTAATCTAAAAGTTAATTTGAAAATTATTCAAAATTCATCCGAAAATATTAATTAATATAATTAATAATTAATATGAAAATCTAATTATGACATGCACGCATGTTTATAGTATCAATTCATGCAAAATCACATATAATACGCTATTAACATCACTAAATGACAATAAAAATAAAGCATATAAAATAAACTCAGAGGCCGCCATTTTGTTATAAATAGAATATATACATAAAATAAGGTATATATTATTAAAAATTTTGTTATAAATAGAATATATACATAAAATAAGGTATATATTATTAAAAATAGCTAAGTACATGCACAAAACAACAATTACTCTCCATTACTTTAATAGCTGTCATTTAACATTATCAAATAACATTTAAAAGGAGCACAAAAAATGTTCCGAAGCCGCTATTTTGAACGTCCGCCATTACTTCCATAGGCGAAATCAGAGATGGCCACATATCCAAAATTAAATCTTCATATATGTAGTATATGTGCCCAAAGTTGTATGCTTCTATCATTAAAGGCACAATTATTTCACATATCAGCCGTACTATAACAAAAATAAATGTTTTAGTTTATCTTCACTTTAAACGTGTACCTATTTATAAAACGTTTTTCGTTTAAATACTTTATTAATGAATGTTTTTGGGATAAAATCACATATGAATTAAGAGTTCTTGATTTGAGCAGATCACTAAAAGATTTTCTTTTAAATTTTGACTTTAAAAATCCAATTTTTTACAATAGTGCATTGGTATGTATTAAGAATCATTTCGGTGTGAAAAACAGATTAAACTAATTATTAATTATCTTATTTAGATATAATTAGCTAATTAGCATGTTTTTTGAACAGTGACATCTCAAATTCTAAGAATTCAGAAAAAGACAATTCCTGTTGCTAACTATTCCGTCTATATCCTTCATGGTTTGAACCTCCGTCAAGTTGCTAGGAAGAATAGTTTTTTTCACCAGGGAATTCTTAGAAATCAAGATTTTTTCAAGAATTTCAACACTTAAAAATTGACCGAAATTCATTTCGTAACCAATAACTTTGATTGAAATTCAAAACATCCGCTGTATTATATTGATCGTAATGATACAAAAATAATTATAACATATCAAATTCATTGTTGAGCTATCACTGTTTGAACAAAGCATTCTATCACACAGTTCTTCACAAATCGGGTTTAAAGTTTTGGAAATATGCCTAGTACATGGTGACAGTATCTAACAAAAACAATTGTAACTTGAAAATTATTTAAAATATTTACAAGATCTTGCCATCGTTTAAAAGCTAAGAAGTTGGAAAATATTTGGATTACTAAAAATATTACTGATATTCTGATCGATTACCGTGATTTCTTGTGTATGTATACACCGTAACCAGTTTTAACTGAAATAGTCTGAAACCACTATTTTCAGTAGCATCCAACACTACCAATGACAATATATTTTGGTAGTATTAATATCGCAGATTCGGCTTTATTCCGTATTACAGATGAGATAAGTACAAGACCACTCACATTCTTTACACCATGGACAAACCATAGCTTATAATTATAGAAATTGAGTTCATAACTAATATGTGTTTCTTTTAGTAGCCTTATACTACCAAACTAAGTAATTGTTATGATTTGCTTAGATCGGTGGTAAAGCACGATCTTGTGATACCATTGGAATTACACTCGTATCACAGTATTTTGTAATTTTTGGCAATTATTGATTCGCTATTCTGTCAAACATCCAGACATATCTTGGATGGTGAGTTCATTTAAGGCATACTGAACAAAAAAATTGGACATCATAGCTTACTTTCATTCTTTGATGGTTACGTAACTTTTAAGCCCGGCACTCAAAATAGTAGAATTTTTTTTTTCGAAATTTCGTACGCAGTTAACTTTCAGACGCGAACATGTCGACAATTCCGATAAAAATGTCTTTACTCAGGGCCGGTCACAGGCTCATGCGACAGATGCGGTCGCATGGGGTGCCAAGAGGTGGGGTGGGACGCCGGCCAGTGCCGTATGAAGGACTTGGCAGAGTTGACACCCGTAATAAAGGGGCGCCGGTTGGCGCCAGTAAAACCTCAGTAAAAAATGCCGTCCATACAGATGCAACAGAGTTTACATTTTTTTTCCAATCAAGATATAATAATGACAATAACAAAATAATTAAATACTCTAGTTGTGTGTCGTAGCGGGAAGGAAGAGTTTGGGCTTCAGTATTCGAAGGATATTAATGTTGAAGAATAATAATGGCGATCATACGCAATACTGAAAGATAACGCTATTTTGAATTTTTCTCAATAAAGTTTGCATATTTCAGTCTCAAGTTTTAATCATTTACTCATTTATAAGCACTTAACCATCCATGTAAATTTCATTGCATTCTGACAATTCCCTTTCTAGGTGCAACTTTTTTTTTTGTCTTAGAGCAGGGATTCCCAACCGGTGGTACGCGGCAACGTTTCAGATGGTACGCAAGGATGATACGAGAGACCCAAATAGCTCATTGCTCCTGTGATATTGATATTTTAATAAAAGACAAACAACAACAGACTTCCCACTAAAAATTGATTCTTGATTAGGTTAATCTTTGTTTGCTTAGTTTGTACTTATTATTTAAAATTATTTGTTTTTATACCTGTGAGTAAAAAATAAAACTGTAATTTTCAATATTCGTTTTTTTTTCCTTTATTAAAACATCATTAATACGAAATACAAGTGTATTAATCATAAAATATGAAGCTTTCTTAGTAATTTAATTAAAATAAAACAAGCTATTGGGCACTTTTCTGACATTAGATTTATGTTTCTAAAAATATATAAGACTGGTGGGGTACGCCAAAAATTTCTACAAATTTCGAGTGGTATGCAGTTATTAGAAGGTTGGAAACCCCTGTCTTAGAGTGTTTAAATTTAAAGTTTCATAAAAGATTGATATCGATATCAATTGCTAGACATGTGTAGTAAGTATTACCAAAAATATAAGAAATAGAATCGTTTTATATTCTTTACCTCGTATGTATACTTCAAGCCGGTCACATCAAAATCCAAATCCGAAGACTTTAATGTAGAAATAAGCTTGGATTTCTCGAAGGATTCCGTGCACAAACCTTCATGTCCTGGTAGAAGCGTTGTGACTCTCTAAAAGATGCCAAGATCAGAAAATGAATATGCTCCAATACAGTTTACTTCAATATAATGAAATAAAGCTGGAAATAAAGCGGTTTATAATGAATGTAATATTTTAAAAAATCAACCATCTCATGAACTTCATTATATATTTATCTGATTAGACTTAATTTATAAAATATTATTTCATTAAAGATCGCAGTTTGGTTTTCATTGCATCATATTTTATCTGTTTATTAAGAAAAGAAGCGAATTTCCTCCAAACAAATACCAACTTACATAATTGGTACATGGAGAAAAATAATAGTAGTATAAACTTCCACACCAACGTGAGGGCATTTGAGACCCCGACAGATATAACGTGCACCATCCCCCACTGTACACGAGGGTCTTTGGTTGGATTCGAATTCGCAACACTCCGGTTGCAATCCGCTACACTTTCAACGGGGCTACCGTGGCCCCAGTCCGGTTGGAAGAGTAGATTAGCAACCGGTGGTTGCGAGTTCGAAACTCGATCCAACCAAAGACCGTTGTGCACGTGGGGTCTGGTGCACGTTAAATCTGTCGTGACCTCAAATGTCCTCACGTTGGCGTGGTGTGTACGTTTGGAGAGTAGGGTGCCAGCTCAGATCTTAACTTGCCATCTGACCATGACTTAAAATTACGAGATGATGTCGATGGAACTTTCATTTCGGGATTGATTATGGATAGTCCCAATAGCCAGTTGTGTTGCTCAAGTGCGATATTAAATCCCCAACCCCTCCCGTCTTAACCATTCTCCTCCACGCTAAGTTTGGCCTGCCTCTTGCGATCTCTTTCCATCTAGGGTCCTAGCCAGTGTTATTCTCAGATGTTCTGTAGTGGCCATTAATACTTGTCCGATACAAAAGTTCCCCTTCTTAATTTAATTTAAAATAAATACAGGGTGTCCATAAAGTCTCTACAACTTCAAAATTTATTACAAATTCAGATGAAAAGACAGATAAGTAGAAATTATTCTATAATGAGGCGTATATATTTAAGTTTTTTTTGTTGCCTCATTTAATGTACCTCTATATGGGCACCATTAGTTGCACGAGGCATATCAAGACTGTACTCGATTTATTGCCATGTTCGCTGTAGCATACCCTCATCAATGGTAACAGTGATAATGGCATACACGTTATCTTTAACACAACCCCATAAAAAGAAGTCGAGGGGAGTGATATCTGGTGAACGAGGTTTCCAGGGAATTGGGCCACACCTTCAAATCCACCGATCTGAAAATGTTTCATTTAGGAACCCACGAACATGCAGTCCCCAAATGTGGTGGTGTGTTGAATAAAAGTACGGGACATCACTAATATAACTCACAGGTTCTCTGATGCTATTGCCATCATTGATGAGGGTATGCTACAGTGAACATGACAAGAAATCTAGTACAGTCTTGATGTGCTTCATACAACTAATTGTGGCCTTAGAGAGGTGTATTATATATATATATATATATATATATATATATATATATATATATATATATATATATATATATAAATGAAGGAAAAAAACTTAAATACTTACGTCTCATTTTTTAACAATTCCCACTTATCTTTCTATTTGCATTTGTAATAAATTTTTGAAATTGTAAAGAGACTTCATGGACACCCTGTACTTTTGTGTTCGCCTTTGCATACAGTTTAACGGAAAAGAAAACTTATTTCCAACAGATGTTTAACATTTAGCTAGCTAAACATCTTACAAATTTCAACGGATTTTAGTTAGCTTCCAAGTCTTAGCATCATGCAACAATACAGAAGCTCAATGACTTAATCCTCTTAAATTACTAACCCCTATAACTGAGACCTTTAGGATGCCAACATATCCCCTCCGGATTCATATCTTAGGTGGGATCCCCTGGTTATAAAATATTAATTTTAGGTAAAATATCCCAGGGGATTCCCATGGTAATAAAATATTAATTTTAGGACGTAAAGAAACATTCAACATTATGCATATACACATGAATGGAATTTATACAGACCCTTTTAACTCCTATATGAATGCTCCTTCCAGGACTTCCAATTATTCCACCTCTTTGTAAAGTAGGGTACGTCCCTTGGGGGTGAATCAATAATCTGACTCCGTACTCCGGAGATATTAAATTCCAATATTCATTTCTTTCGATGTTAAGAGTCATACGAATACCTAAAAATACAAACGTAAGAAATTAATAACTTCGAAAAAAATGGGGTGCATGAAAATTTTCTACACGCTAATTTTGAATTCTTTTCAACAGCGACGCTTAATTATTTCGCCACTATCAATCAACACCAAAGAGGGCCTTCCTGAACGTAGGTAGGGTCACTATCCGCATTCATCATTTTTTACCTTTAAGCACTCTGACATTTTTTTATGTAGACACCAAACGAGGGTTCTACTGGAGCAACGCGAGAAACTGGCGTTCGGACAGCATCGATTGTCTCCGGTCATCCAAGCGCTTCGAATGGATCTCGAGGTGCATAGGAATGTGCTGCTCTGTTCACATGACACGAGTTTTGACTGGCGTTAGGACTTTTTTATTCGCTAGTTCCAAGTTTTTCTATCTTCGCGATCGTTAAAAATAGGGTGAAAATTTCAACGGACTTACTAGTAGGTAATTTTATTTCTGAGGTAACGTATAGGGTAGATCCTCTAGATCGGAAGGTTCCTGGTTCGAATCCGGGTCCGGGCATGGATGTTTGTAAACGTATGGTGTAGAGGCGGCTGGTGCACCTTAAATCTGTCGTGGCCTAAAGTCCTCACGTTGGGTTGGTGTGGAAGTTTGGAGAGTGGGGTGCCAGCTCAGGTGTTGCTTCGTCATCTGACCGTGGTTCAAAATTACGAGGTGTTGTCCTTGGATCTTTCCCTTAAGGGATTGATCCCGGACCGTCGTCAATAGCCCGTTGTGTTGCTCTAGTACGACGTTAACTAAAATTACCAATTACCAATAGGGTAGATACGGCGAACCTTTTTAAGAAGTTGGTCACATTTTGTTCATTACTTTTTTAGTACTAGCTCGTGGGTCACTAGGAAAGAGGGAAGGAAGCATGATAAAAAATACTATTTTTTGGTTCTCAATTTTTTTTAATCCTTTAAAAAGTTATTGATACCTTTTTATTTTACAACTTTTACTTTTAAAAATGAGGAGTAAACAAACCAATATAAAAGGGGAGAAATCATACCCAGCCCCCCTGCACTGAGTTTTTAATGAATAAGGAGAAGAAAGCAACACAAATGAGTATCTATATATTTAATTCTCTTACGTGGCACGCAAAAAAGACGTTATTTGTAATCGCGTTTTGGCAACATATATATAATTCTCTTACGTGGCACGCAAAAAAGACGTCATTTGTAATCGCGTTTTGGCAACATTCTATGATTGTTTGTTTATCACGAAGCCTCGCGCTTCCATTGAATTTATAGCGTTATCGGATGACATTTTATTGAAAAAAAAAAAATTTTAGTCGAGCTGTTGCAGTTAATAATAGCGTAGGATCTTTTCAGGGCCATTTTAAAAAAAGGTCCTTTTCAGTGCCAACAATTATAGTTCAACAAGACGCTTGCACTACAAATTTCGACAACAAACTCAATAAAAAAGCGTGGGTGGCTCGAGTGCAGGGGTAAATGTACGCACAAACAACATGCTGGGTATTCAATTTCCAAATTAGCGCTCACATTTCGAGCCAAATTTGCTCAAAGTATTCATTTGAATTCTGATTCCATAGGTACTGTATACATGTTTTCTGAAAAACAGCAAAAAAATTTAGATTTGAAAAATATTTTTTTTGAATATCATATTTTGTAAACATTCTCTTATGCTAGGACACATGTCTTCATTGATGCGAGCGAAGCGAGCACATGTTCGCGCAGCGAACCAATGAGGATTGCGAAGAAATCCTCCGGGGGTTGGCGAGCGTTAGCTAGCAGGGGGCGGGCCCCCTAGTAAGAAATATTATATCTTAATACATAATATAGTAGCAGGTATGGGTATTCACAATAAAGTTAAAGTATATTTAATGAGAAATCTGTTGTTGCTTTTTGTCACATATTTTCTTAATATTAGGTTCATATCCAGTATTCATTAGCTTAACGCATTTTACAGTCAATCATTTCCGAGTTTATTTTTATTGGTAGACTTTACAATTCATCGAAGAAAACAATTTTTCACATGGATATCTGGATCCAAACATCATTAAAATAGCATTAGCAAGTTTCTTCATTAGTATATAATTATTTGTTAAAGAATCCATACGTTTAATATAATAATTTCAATTTTTATTGTGGGATCATTATAATTAGTGCGTCAGGCGGGGCAGCGAGGTCCCGCCATTAAATTATGTTTTTTAATTCCTCTAATTGAAGTTACCATCTTTGCGACCTTGAAGAGCGGGACCTCACTAGCTTCGCCAAACGCGCGTTTTACGAGCCTCATGTGAACGAGGCCTTAATAAATATGTCTTAAAAATTAGTATAAACCACATCTGTTCATTCAAGCGGTATTTTATAAATTTACATATTCTACTCAGTCGGCATTCATATAAATCTTAAGACAGCATTATGCATAATCAATAAATCTAAAGCATTTTACAAAAATCCTTTGTGCATTTATTTTTTATTTTTTAAGTTCTTTATTAACATTTGTATTTTCTTGATATTTTTTAGAAAAGGGGTTCGAAAAATAATTAATTTTTTTAGGTATATGATGAAATGATGATGATAAGTTTATAAAAATCAACGCGTGGGTCATTTAAAAAGCCTGCGTGTGTCAATGTCTGACCCGCGGGTCATAGGTTCGCCATCCCTGGTATAGGGGAAAGTTGAACAAAACCGGGTAGGCGGATAAAACCGGGTCCCGGAAGTTCTGGCTAGATTATTACTGCCATCTGTGAAAAAGACGTTTTTAGTCTTATCAACTGAATCAACCAAACTTTCCCTTTAAGTTTATTTTTAATCTATAAAATATTCTTACTATTATCTTCTTCATTTATCACTTTTTTCACCAGCATTATTTTACTTGAAAATGTAGGCTGAAGTGAATGGCGTGACAAACAATTTTGGTTAATTATATTATAAACAGAAAATGTGAAAAATTCAGCAGCCGTGTTCTTTTCCTGTAGTCGTGTTCAACTGATAAAATTGCAATGGCTGAGCAACAAAACAAATGGTCAAGTTGGATAAAACCAGGACTCGGCAGTTTTTGCTAGATTATTACTGTCATCTGACGGATTACGCATGAAACTAGTTGCAGACAGTCTTCATGTTATTTGGAGTTGAATGAAAGACAGTGTAGATAAAGCGTTTGTCGACATTTTTCACATTCTCGTGTTAAACTGAACTCGATATGGCTTTTGAAAATGAATTTATTAGCCTGATTTACAGAATTTAATTTACTGTGAGCTTATTTTTATTTATATTTTAATCTTAAAGTTAGTGTTTTACTACTTTTATCGAAATTTTTATATTACTATACTAGGGGGCTCCGCCCCCTGCTCGCTTACGCTCGCCAACCCCCGGGGATTGCTGCGCAATCCCATTTGGTTTGCTTCGCAAACCAACACTCCTTTCACATATGTCATTTGGTTTGCTTCGCAAACCAACATTCCTTTCACAGAGTGAAACTATCTGAATAATTCGTATTATGCTGATTTCACTTTCCGGTACATGACGTCACAGCGAGGGCTTCGCGCCCTGCTCGCTTACGCTCGCCGACCCCGGGGATTGCTACGCAATCCCGTTTGGTTTGCTTTCTCAAACCAATACTTCTTTCGCAATTGATTTCACTTTTTTTTGCTTTAACACTTAATGCACCCTAAACTAATAGCCGCATCAGTAAAAATCTTCTGTATCTTGTTCCCTGTACAATTTTAAGTAAACAGTGTTAATATCAAAACTTTACGATTGTACTTTGTCGGTAAACTGTCTTGAGAACAGAGGGAAAAAAGCGAGCCTTTTTCCTCGCCAAATAAAAAGAAATCGTTTTTATGGCAATTGTTGCTACGATAAATTTGATATCTGGCAAACCCGATAGTAGAAAATGCAACCCACTGCTGTTTGCGGAACCAGCTATGCGAACTGAAAAATACGAAATTTGTGTCACCAACTTTTGATTGCATCGAATTTATTTATGAACCAATTTTAAAAATAATTGTACCGTAAGAAAGAGTACATTGTGAGGTATACTGCAATATTTTTAAAATTAAAAACTAACAGTAATACTATATAGATATGACCATTTTAGTTTTGTATCGGAAGTTACGATCTGAAAGTTCCGAAAATTGTATGACCTACTTTTAATTGCATCGATTTTGTTTATTAACCAATTTGAAAAATAATTGTACCATAAGAAAGAGTGCAATGTAGTGTATTCAGTGATGTTCTCAAATTTAAAAAATAATGGTTTTTGCCGTAGACATAACGGTTTTAACAAAACGTAGCGAAAATATCCGAAGATTCCGAATTTTGTATCACGAACTTTTGATCGCATCCAATTTAATTATTAACCGATTTCAAAAATAATAGTACCGTAAGAAAGAGTATATTCTGAGGAATACTGCGATATTTTAAAAATTAAAAACTAATAGTAATTAGATATAGATACGGCAGTTTTAAAAAAAAGTAACAAAAATGTCTCGATTTTTCCCGAATTTCAAAAAAATATTATCAAGAACCACATTTAAATTTAAAAAAAAACTCGACGAACTGCAAAAATTTACGTTGAGAGGTACTCTTAAAAAAAAACTCACGACTAAAGACTGAAATTTTGAATGTGTTTTGCTCACTCGCGGAAGAAATTTCACTTCTTCAACTTTAACACTTAATAAAACCTAAACTAATAGCCGCATCGGAAAAAAATCTTAATAATTATCCAGGGAATACGATGAAGAACAAAGCATGTTAATTTCATATTTTTCCGATCAGTACTTTCTCGGGAAACCGTCTAAGAATGGAGCTAAACAACAAAAATTTCAATTCTGCGGCGGCGGCGGCGGTAACTTTTTTTTAATATAGAGAGATAACGGAAATTATCTTTGCAGTCTTCCGGTTTTCGATAATAACGTTTTTTTTTTTTTTGTCATTCTTAGATTTTTTTTAGTTTTGCATAATTCTCGTGCTTTGTCGTGTGTTTTATTTAGATTCGAGTTGAAATATTCCCCAGTCGTTATTCCATTCATTGTTTCATCTGTGTTCCGTTATAACTAATTTTTCTCCGGTAAAATGACATCCCTAACAACGTACTTACATGGAGGGATATCATACCTATTCTCCTCTAGCAAATCATCAAACTATTTGAAATCATAAAAATTTTTAGTTCGTACTCCCTCAGGAGGATATATAATCCATTAGGATACAAAGTCGTAAACATTCCGTGTGTTAATTTATCCCTTAAATTGGGGGATGTACCCAATTTCTCGATTGGTTTCTGTATCGTTACTTGTTCAGCTTCCATGATGGAATAGACATTATACACAAGACGAGTGGATACCTTTTAGCACGAATCCTAACGTTATGATTTGAAATTTTCCCGCTTAAATTTTTCCCTTTTGTTTCACACCACTTTATAGACCCTAAAAGAAGTCCTAGCCAAATGCGTTTCACAAAAAGGTTGGTTACAAGAGAAAATGTATTTTTTTATGAAGAAAATTATGTTTTTGGTCTAGCGAAGAATTTTACGCATATTCGAAATCCGTTGAAATTTTCACTCTATCTTCAAACCATCGCAAAGATAGAAACTTGAATTAGGGAATGAAACACAATTTAATGCATAACGAAAGCTGACCTTGCAAAACGCAGAAAGTGTATTTGTATGCAGTTTTTGAAAATCTCTTAACAAACACGCGCTAGAAAAATTCCATGTGAACAGGCCTAAGTGTAGATAACAGTTCCAGTAAGTGAGCCAAAATGCGGCCTACTCGAAAGTTATTTAGGCTTTGGTTTTTATTGGGCTCGAAACGTTGATGATCCTTTTCCGCTATGTTTAGTAAGATTTAATATGTCTAAAGAATCACACACATTGGTTCCTAACAATGTAAACTGAGCAAGAATTTTAAAACCAAGCACTCTCATTTACAAGTCAAAGCTATAAGTTATTTTATTAACTTGTTTTTGAAATATTGTTAGAACAACTGTAAAAAGCAGCACACTCTTTCAAACATGTAATAACGGTTTCTGAAAAACCTCAAATTGCTTCTTATGGAGTTTCGGAACTGATTACACAAAATATGAAAGCTAATATTTTAAGCGGGGCATTCTGTCTGCGTGTCAACTGATTATGAAAACATTGTTAGGAAATGAAGCATAAAAAAAAGTAAGATTACTCTGACCAATGTCTGAATGTCCACAGACGTATTCTAGATATGTCACCTAATATCGAGAAAAATGTTTGCAGTAATAAACTTCAGTACTCAGAGTTTGCATTACAAGTAGATGAGTCAACAGTCAGTGCCAACAATGTCAATTGACAGTGCAATTCTTAGCATTTATTCGGTTTATTGATGAAGATATAATTGTAAATCAGTTTTTTTTGCAAAGAATTAAGTGTGAATGCAAAGGCAAATATCATGGAAGTAGTGTGTCGGCCTTTGTACAGATCGAGGTCCATCAATGGTATGCTGTTTTAATGGTCTTACATCCTTTGTAAAAAAGGGAAAATGAAAATGTTGTCATAACTCACTGCTTTATTCATAGAGAAACCTTGATGGCTAAAACAATGGGAGACAACTTTAGAAAATTTTTTGATCTAGTTTTTGAGATGGTAAATTTTATAAAAACAAGACCAGTAACGCCACGTTTATCCGAGCAGTTTTGTATCGATATGAATTCTCAACAGATACGCTTGAGTGAACACCGAATTGAGTTGGCTTTCAAAATGGAAAGTACACTGCTGGCCACCCAAATTGCAACACCAAGAAAGACAAGACATATCACAACAAAATTTATTTTGTAGATAACATGTTGACCAAGTATCAAATGATCAAATTTATAGACTTCTGTGAAGTGTTGTTCCTGCCAAAATCAGTAGCCAGAGTAGCCGCTATTGTTGGAGATCACCGCTGCCACACGCCTCGGCATTGATTCAAAGAGACTTTGGATGTGTTCTTGGGGTACAGCAGACCAAGCAGCTTCCACACGTTGCCAAAGTTGATCTGGTGTGGCAGCTGGGGATGTAATCTGGGTCAATCGTTGAGCAACCATGGACCATATGTTTTCTATTGGCGAAAGATCCGGAGAGCGAGCTGGCCAGGGAAGCAATTCAATCTGGCGATTGACGAAGAACCCTTGGACAATGCGTGCCACGTGTGGTCACGCATTATCCTGTTGAAATATGGCTGTGGGCAAGCCCTGAAGGTAAGGAAGTACAACTGGCTCCAACACTTCGGAGATGTAGCGCTGGCTGTTTAAAGTACCGGCAATGCGTACTATAGGAGTGCGAGAGTGATATACAATACCGCCCCATACCATAATACCCGGTGCAGGACCGGTGCATAGCGCAGCTGTTCAGCATCTTCTCTCCACAGTGTCTCCAGACTCGAATCCGACCATCGTGGTGTTGCAGACAGAAGCGTGACTCGTCAGTAAAGACAATTTCATTCCATTCTGCCGTCCACATCCTTCTTTCATCGCACCATTGGCGCGGCGGAGACGTCTGTGGTTCTGCGTCTAGGGTAGACGAAGCAATGGACGTCTTGCGAACAGACCAGTCTGCTGTAAACGGCGTCGAATGGTACGCGCAGACACTGGATGATGCGTTACAGACTGAATGTGCTGTGCTATGGTTCGTGATGTGGCTGAGCAATCCGTCTCTGCCATACGGACAATATGCCTGTCATCACGTGAAGTGGTGCACTGAGGTGGATGCGATCCAACACGTCGGTCCGTCGTACCCTCCTGCATCCAACGATCACATATCCGCATTACAGTTGTTTGGTTTCGTCCAACACGACTACTGATTTCCCTGAAAGATAATCCACAATCTCGGTAGGCCACTATCCTTCCTCTGTCGAACTCGGATACTTGATCAAAAGATGATCGCTGTTTTCTACGAGGCATAATTGATCGGTTTTTGTTTTGAAAAAACCACAAGAAAAACACAGTTGCCGTACTTGAAATCGTCGAAATCTCCAAGCCTTAAATAGCGCTTTGAAGTGGCGCCACAGGCGCGCGAGATGTGCGTCTGCGTTGAAATTCTAATCATTTGCATATTTCACCTCCACTAATGCATGTTGTAAATTTCATATTATTTGCATGCTTCCTTCAGAGTGTTGCATTTACAGTGGCCAGCAGTGTACTTAATCGGGTGTATGAACTACGAGAACAACTACCTTAGTTTTTTGAAGAAATGAAACAAAAGCACTTAAATGAGCTCGTTCTATGATAATTTTGAACTACCGAATTAGCGTATTTAGCTGATATATTTCAACACCTCAATATTTCAAATACTAGCATGTAAGGAAAAGAAGAAAATATTTTGACATTTACTGACAAAATCAAAGCATTTTAGAAAAAACTACATATCTGGAGAAAAAGAGCTTCCAAGAACAATTTGGAAATTTTTTCTTTGGTAAATAAGACAGGCAAAAATTTATTTTTCCGATTATAGCTAAACATTTGACAAGTTTGGAAGAGAAACTGAATCATTATATTCCATCACTTAACACTGAACAATACGTTTGGATTCGAAATCCATTCATCTATATCTCAGATGATGCTGGTTTAACATTAACAAAAGAACAGGCTGCTATATCCCTGATGGTGGATTAAATATTAAATGTAAGGAAATGTCTCTTGAAGAATTTTGGATTTCAATCAGAGAAGAATACAAAGCTTTGACCATTTAACTGCAATTTTCAACATCATATTTATGCGAATTAGAATTTTCACTCTCACCATCTAAAAAGAGCAGAAGGAGATCAAATTTTCGGTCTATTGACGAGGAAATGGAAGTTTGCTTATCATACATAGGCCCCAACATTGAAGAAATCGTTAAGACACATCAGGCTTGCGTTTCTCATCAGAAGAAATGCAAGGATGAATATTGGAGTGTGGTATTTTCCAGCTATTTTCACATTTCTTTGCCTTTTTCATCTTATTTGTTAGCATTTTGTGTGTGGTGCGCCTACAATTTTTTGTGTAGGACTTCAAGTGTGCAACGACTTCAAAAAGTTTGACAACCTCTGCATTAGTAGGTTGTTGACACTGTTGTGATGGATCAATCAATAACAGGGAAGTTTATCTTTTATCCAATTATCATGATTCAAATCAGATGGAAAGAATACAGAGAAAATATAAAAATAGGGATAAAATTTCAGTTGCTCGTCCCTTGTTAATTATTGATTATAATGCGAACTGCTCCTTTTCAGCTCAGAAAGTCGAAATTCAACACTTTGCACATATTTCGTTTTTCAGAATTATACATTTTTTCATAGGAATTTTGTTTTTGTTTTTCTTAATCTTTTGCATATTGCAATATATTTTTCAGGAGTTAAATGTATATATTTGCAACAGATTAAATTGTAGAAGCTATAAAAAAGTTTAAAAAAAATTAAAAATTATTTTCCGTACAATTTTAATGATTGAAGTTAAAAAGCATTTTCTGTACAACTTAAATTATTGCATTTTTCTGTATAAGAAAAGTGATTGTTATAATTATTTCCAATCAACATTTAACCATTTGAACCGGAGCAACGCCGGGTTATTCAGCGAGTACAGTGGATAAATTTGATCAGCTATTGGCAAGTTATAAATTGACCGACGGAGTAAAAAATCGTGGCAATGCATTTGTTCATGGAAACTATCCGATTGATAAAAAAATAGGCTTTCGGGTAAGACTATTTATAAACAACTAGCTGAAGAACGCGGCGTTTCTCGGGTTTAAAATATGACCGCGACAGGAGTCCTTGTGTTAACTGAAATACCCAAACCCTGGGGAACGTGTTTCCTTGTCCATGTCCATATATTGCAGGAAAACAAACCTTATATTTTAAAATTGGGGCTTCGAGGGACTTTTTTAAGACCACCTGTGCGCCAATTTTTATGGCTCAGATTGATCTGAAGACAGGAAAGAAACAACCTATGTTTTCCACAGTTTCTAAAGTATAACTGTACCAAATGTGGTGTGGAATCTACATTTTTTCCTTTTATGTTGATGGTGACATTTTTTAATACATTTATTTTTTCATACTTTTGATTAAAGTTTTTACTTTGTTTACCTAAAATATGTTTTATCACCCTTCTAATGTTGGTTTGGTTGTTTGTCTGATAAATTTTATTAAATTTTATTTCGTCTTGCGTTTACACAGCTTATCTTTTTCTTTGTTCTTGCTTCATAAAACCCAAAGTACGTTCCTGAAAGTGGTACATCTTGAAATGATTGTTGTTACACATCAAGTCAGAGACTGGCTGACTGACGCAATTTTGTGCTTTTTGACGCGCAAGGATAATGCGATTCGTAAACAAAAAACCAACGAATTGAGTTATTTAAATGTGAATGAATAAAATAGCTATAAATAGCATTTTTGCGTCTTTTCCACTTCAATATTTTGTACATTTTAATGAGACGGTTCATCTAGTTTTCCCTAAGGCGCTAACAAATACAAGTAATTTTCGAATGACGATCATCTTTTTTTTATCTATTCCTTTGTTAGCTGTACTCTTTTATATTCGAGGACTAGAATTTACTGTGTTTTAAAGTTAGTTTCTTTTTCGAAATCATGAAACTCAAGACTAAAATCCATATAAAATTAGACATTTGGTTACAAGGGTGGTCAAATTAACTCTATTTAGAATAAGACCAAAAGTGTTTTGACCGAATTTAGACTTGGAATATAATGTCTACGACACATAAATATACATTTTATGTGCATAAGGGTTCCTATATTTATTTAGATATTATTATCAATATTTCAAATTATATTACCCAATATTTTCGTTATAAAAAGACTTCTCTTGTAATTCCGTTGAAACAGACACCAAGTTGGCATTTCGTTTGCAAATATATCTGGCTACTTTCAGACCTGCCCATAACTTTTCTACTTAAAGGCTTAACGAATTTTCGATTCACATCAATTAAACAATTACACTAATTTCATTATTGTGTGTGTAACCTCAAGAACATTTAGAAAATCAGATCTCCCCACCCCTATGACTAAGCGTCTGCAAGATGCCACATGCTGGAAGTTCTGTAATCGAGTCTTGTTTTGTAATTGAAAAGAAGATACATTATAGCTTTGTTCAAATGGACATTCATCTCCAAATTACTTGGAGCTTATTGTTTCGTATCACCCCTAACAAATAAGAGCACTTAGAGGGCTGACAAACACAAAGTGTTATAAATAAAATGGTAGTGAAAGCACTAAACGTTATCATACCATAAGTTGTTCCTCCTCTTTTAACGGTTGATGGAGCTCCAGTTAACCTGTTCTTTACGGAAAATGTGTGGCACAGTCCGAATATGGGTGAAGTTATATTTTTGATTTCCACTTTGAATGTATTGCTGATGAAAAAGAGTGCAACAAAATTCCATTAGATAAGTACATTTTCCAATGGTATTAGAAGTGTTAGATGCAAATTAGAGACCCAACTCCATTTTGTCCCCATATGTATCTATTAGAATAGTGAAATTATAGAATTTAATTTTATAATCAAAACCTTTTTGGAATATTCATTCATTCAGTTTTACTAAGGGTGAGCAATCTCGTTTTGACAAAACTGCCCAATAACTCCAAGGGAAAGAAAATCCAAGAAGGAAGAACATATTAGCCCTTGCTCAGAACTGGTGACAATTTGGAACAGATTTCTGCACCAGAGGTTGGTCATTATAGGGCAGTTTCGAAACCACCAGGAGGGTTAAATATCAAAGCCAAAACAGTTCTATTTTTTGAAATAACAATTTTCTCACTAAACATTTTTTGACAAAATGAATTTAGGCCCCTTCATCCAAGTTCTATTAAGAATCAACAAAAGCATCGTTAACATTTCAGCTTTTGCGTTGACATATTTTTCAACGTACTTGTCAAAATCACAATCCTTGTTGTTGTACGTACACAAGATAACAAGGTCCTCTGCCTTATGGCCGTACACGGAGAGATTGTCTTTGGTAACGCCTAGATTCAACCACGTGTCACTGAGATCTACAGCACTCTCCTCAAGCAGTTCATCCTCAGACTGGGCACAAATGGGTTGTGAGGAATTGTTTGGTACAGGTGTACTCTTACCATCCGCAGTTCCACTTCCTACTTTGCTTGCGGAAGAAGCCATCTTGAAATACGTCCGTGCATATTCCTATAATAGAATAAACATTTTAATTTTTTTTAAATCGAAGACTTTCCTGTAAACATAAAAATAGGTGACCCTGTGTTTTGATACATGTACGTAAATTCCTTTTTCCTAACTTGTGACGTTACTTGGCATTTTACTAGAAAGCAATTTCAGAGTGTCGCTTATGAGAGGAATTTATGGAATAAGCAGAGGCAATCTTCTGCGACGGCAAAACTATTTCAATAATTCGTATAATCCTGATTTGACTTTCCGGTCCATGACATCACAGCGAGGGCTCCGCCAATGCTCGCTAACGCTCTTTAACCGCCGGGGTTAATTGCTACGCAATCCAATTTGCGAAGAAACCGTCTGAGAATCGAGCTAAAAAAGCCTTTTTGTCTTTCTTTCATGCTTCCTTTTCTATGACGTGACAGCGAGTCGATGGAGTTTCACGCCAAGGCCAGTTTAGAAGGAAATAACGTTTCCTCCCCGATACAAAATGTGTGCCCTGTCGCGAAATTATACTTTTCATCGACTTTATTTATAAACCAATTTCAAAAATAACTGCACCGTACGAAAGAGTACATTCTAAGGTTTCCTGTGATGTTTTCAAATTTATAAAATAGTAGTAATAAGATATACAGGGTGTTTCAGTGAACCGTTTCAGAACTTCTAAGAGGGGTAGGGTACATCCTGACAACTCGAAATCATATAGCACTGTGGGGTCGGAAATGCTTTCCTGAAGCGGTGTTGTACACAGAAGCACCGTAAAGAAAAGAGACCGTAAGTGAGAAATCGTTTTAATAATACATGAAAAGAAGCAAAAGGTACATGTGTAACGGAACCAACAACGCCCCCTAGCGGACTGACAAAAACTTACACAGTGTAACTCCAACCCTGGAGCAAGCAGCAGCTAAGCTGTAGTATGTGATAGTAAAAATGTCCCTGTCCCGAATATTTTATGTGCGTGAAAGTCTTGTAATTTCTGTAGTGTATGTGTGTGTAAATAAATTCAATTTAAGTGTTAGCTAGCCGTGTCAGTATACATCATTGCTACAGAGAAATGGCTACCCAACTGTGGGCCCGATCCCGATATCCATCGGATAGATAAGTATTTTTATACTTTATGTAGTCTAAACCTAGACAAATAGTGATTTATAAAGAAGGTTTTTCAAAGTTGTGTTGTAGAAATAGTAATTTTTAACTCAGAAGAAATTCCTTTATTTTGTATGTATTGTAATGAGAAATTGATTTCGTTTTAATGCTAAGTTGTTCGTCTGACTACTTAAACTTGTAAATCAATCCTGATTTAAGTGTTTCAGAAAGCTTAAAACTATTTAACTGTATGTATGTATTTAAATAGTTGGATAATTAATGATTAATTATGAATATTAATGCTGTAGAATGTGTGTGATGTCCTGAAATAATGTATCGATAACTAGTAGTTGAACGACCTTGAACTCTAAAATTTCCCGCCTAAAGAAAATCTTAGTCGACGTCTAACACGGCGCCAGTTGTTTTTACTTTTCTTATTAGGCGCGTTGCATTGAAAAAAGAAAAGATTTTGTACGTATGTTTTTTTTTCATGATTTGTATTTTATATTTACTGCATTGTCATTCTTCAACGAGTGAAAACAAAAAAAAAATTTAGTGTGTTTCAATAAAGATAACACACAAAAGAAATATTACTTTCTGAATTTAGGGAGATATTTTATTACAAAAGAAGTTGATATTTAAAGTATTGCCTTTATTGAATTATTATTTTTGTAATGAATGGTAGTTTAGATCAAGTTATTAAAGTGTTGAGGAATTCATGATTTATAATTAGTGTTAATGCAAGTATCTGTATACAAGTGTTTCTGAATATATTTCATACTTTTGCTATTTTTCATACTTTAGCTAAGTGAATTTTTTAAAGTGTTTGGGAAATGTTTTATTTGTATTTTGATAATGGTTCTGAGAATTCAAGAATATTTGCATGTAACTTTAGTTAAGTGTCCATAACGGAATGAACATAATATAATCTAAACGTTTTGCATTTAAAGGTATTAAGTTTAGGACTATTGAACTTTAAACTTAGGACTCTAGATTTAGGACTCTCTTCTTAAAGAAAAAAAAAATTCCAACCTAAACAATAGTTAGGGGTTTTGGACAATATGGCGTTCCTAGGGAAAGGAAGGAAAGAAGACCTCCGAACTCTTGCATCGGAGCTTGGTCTGGCTGTGTCGGACAGCTTAAAAGTTATCAAACTTCGAGAACTTATAATTAAAAGTGAAAATTACGAAGAAGAGCTCGTAAAGAATATGCTCGAAGTTATAATTGAAGATCGACTAAAAGCGGAGAATGCTGTCGAGGAAGACAAGTTGAAGGCTGAAAAGAAGGATGAGGAGGAAAAATTACTTAAAGCACAAGCAGAAGAACAGGTCCGAATTGAGAACGAGCGCAAGTATGAACTCGAAAAGCTAAAACTCCAGTTTGAAGCTCAAAAGGTTTCCAATTCAGTTGTTTCTACTCATGGCTCAGAGTACCCGAAATATGAACTCAGTCGGATTATCCCTAAGTTTAATCCAAAAGAAGATGAAATAGGACTGTTTTTAATTATTTTCGAACGTCAATTGAAGTTTATGAATCTTCCAGAGTCATCATGGATACCATATCTCATTGGTTCCTTACCAGCTGAAATAGCGCAGTTACTTGCTAGAGAAGATGAACAGGAGGCTCAAAATTACCAAAAGGTGAAATAAATGCTTCTCAAGAGATTTAGGGTCACTGCTGATAAGTTTCGACAGTTATTTTCCCAACATAGGAAGAATCCTGATACGACATGGAGGGACTACTTTTTCGAACTGTCTTCTTATTTTGAAGGTTGGACAAAGGAAATGAATGTCACCACCTTTGATCAACTCAAAAGTTTATTAATTACTGATCAAATTAAGAAAAGGACTTCACCATACATCAAAGATCACTTCATTGATTTGTGGACAGATTGGGCTAACCCTCTAGAGTTAGCTGAAAAACTGGATACTTATGAGAATATCCGTCAAGGAGTGAAGAAACATGTGGTGCAGACTCAAAAGAAAACATATTGTAGAGACGAAAATAAAACAGCCTCTACAGATAGAAGATTCCGTCCTGTGGTTAATAGACACGAACATACGCAAAGTCAATTTTCAAGAGTTTCGATACCTCGAAATTCTACTCCTAGATCAGAAGGAAGACCCCCAATTCGATGTTTTGGATGCGGAACACCAGGAGTTGTAATATCTAAATGTCTTACTTGTACAAAATCTAAAGTTGAAGAAACTACTGTCAACTGTATGAACTTGTTCACAAGTAATACAACTAAAGATCTTTCAAGCTTGATTATCTTTGAACTTTTTGGTGAGAGAATTGCTGTGTGTGCCGATACTGGTGCCTCACACTCTATTGCAGGAGAAAAGCTGTATAACTTTCTACGAAAGAATGGAATTGCTTTCGAGGACAAAAAGATTTCACTGACTCTTGCTGATGGAAAACTCCAATCCATGGTTGCTCTTAAAACGGTTATCAATTTGTGTATAGAAGGTAAAATTGTGTCAACAGAACTTCTTGTTCTCCCTGAAGCAAAAGGGAATAGCACGCTGTTAGGTTCTAGGTCCCCCTAGTTCTATAAAAATATGTATGACACAACCATTTTTGTCTGAGAAAAACGTAAAACAGCACGGACATAATTTTCAAATACTTAAGAGGTCTGTATAATTATAACAATAACATAAATAAACAATGAGTTCACTTACATTGATTAATTTGAATACATATGTATAATATATTGCCATCGTTGACATCTGGAAGGTTCGATATTCTTATTACTAATCATTGGTCATTCTAAGGCATGCATAAATATTTTTTAATCGAGGAAACTACTCCATTGTTTTATTATTGCCGACACCCTTTTACAATCTATCTATATAAAAAAGGATGTGTATGTATGAGTAGAGTATATTTTCTATACAAATCTACCTCATATAATTGGTACACTCATACTTTAAAACACTGCGAAAAACATAGGCTATTACTTTCCTGTCTTCAGACTAATCTGTTGCACTTACAACTATGAAAATTGGCACTCAGGTAGTCCTAAAAGTGCCCTTCGAAGCCCTAATTTTAAAATCTAAAATTTGTTTTCTTGTAATAAATGGATATGGACAAGGAAACACGTTTTTCAGGAAACTGAAAGATTTTTCTCTATTAGCATAACTTTGTCACAAGGAACGCCTTGCTAGTAATAATTAAAATATTTAATTTTTCTTAACTTACATTTTGTAGTGGAACACAACACGTTCAAACGAAAAACTCGTTAATCATAAAAGGGTAGTTTTGCTATTTGAGATCTGGTCAACTAGAATTAATGTTTTATTTTTTAATTTGATTTAGAATCTCGTGTTTGTGTATTTGAGTTAACACAGTGAAATGTCGCGTTCCTATTTGAGCATTACTAAATTTCATAAATCATTATCGTCTTTAACAATATTTGTCTGTCTTTTTTCGAATTGCTCAATTTTACCTCAGGAAGTCGAAATTTTATCGACACTTTACACGTCTTTCGTTTATCAGAATTCTGCATTTTTTCATCGGAATTTCGTTTCTATTCGGATTTTGCATATTGCAGGAATTAAATGTATATATTTGCATCCAAAGAAAATTGTAAAAAATTATGAAAAAGTTAAAACGAAATTAAAAAGTATTTCCCGTACAACTTAAGTGATTGCATTTTTCTATGCAAGAAAAGTGATTATTCTAGTTCATTTTTCAATCAACATTTAACCATTTCAACCCGAGCAACGCCATATTATTCAGCTAGTATATTATATATCAACCCTTCTAGTTCCATTTATAAATATTTTATCACCAATTTTATCGGACTTGTTGGGTGACCTCCACATTCAGCACTTCTTACATTCCATCATCATTCAGGATTTTTACTAAATTTGTAATTCAGCAGCTTTTAAATTTCATTGTATGAAGTTTTATCATTTAAGGTAGGATTCTCTCATCTCTTAGTTCTAATTTTATCTTAATAAACTTTTGCATTTTTTGTGATCAAAATTTTAGCCTGTATATTTTAATTTCAAGTAACTCACTTTTTTTTTCATTACACCTTTTCTTTTAATGTTAATCTGTTTTCTATATTCTGATGTCTTTGAAATCTATTCTACAGAATTTTAGTGTCTTGTGTTTGGCTCAGCTTATTTATTTTTTGATCTTGCGCTATAAAACTCAAAACAATCAACCAACCACATGAATAATTCATTAATCCACAACTTCAAGTCACTTTTGTTTCCGTAAACAATTTTTTTCAAGGTATGACGCATAAAAAACTGTTAAAGGGATATCAAGAACCATCTTTTTCTTACTGTGATTGAACTATATTTCGTACTAAATAATAATAGGTTTGTATTCAATCAATTGATAACTTTTAGGAAGACTGATTGAAAAATTTCGTATCGAATGAATAGATGGATTATGGATGTTTAAGGTTATGAGTTATGAACTAATGAAAAAGTAAATACAAATAAATCACTTTTAAATCTTAGAGAGTACCGAAGTTTCGATATTCAATTACAATCCGTTTGACTTACCTTCTTGATGACATTGAGGTTACAGACAGTTAGTGAAGGAAACTCAACGAAATCCGCGTCTTTTTCTTGCGTGATAGTAGCCTTGGGATTACTTGCAAAATTCATAATGAGGTAACTGCAATGGTAACAGCAAGCTGCCAGGGATATTAGGAACACGGTAGCCCAAAACGTTCTATGAGCTGGATGTCTGCTGCTGGTGATCTTACGCACACCATGGGTGGTGGTCTGGTTGATGTATGTGTGAAGAAGTTTGTGATAGCTTGAAGTTCCACTCCATCCTTGACCCATTCTATATTAATGTCAGCTGAAAAGAGTTCAAACATTGAAACAGTAACGTTTGAACACACTGGAAAGTTGTATATAACTCCTCATAGCTAGGGCCCTGTGTTGGAATACATAGAATTATATCACATTGATGAGGACATTATTTGGATCTTAGATAGTCGAAGCTGTATACAGCTTCTTATCAAGCGATGGAAAAGTGACCTTACCATCAGAAACATCATTAGTAAAAAAAAAAATGTCTTTGTGAGGGAACACAATACACCTTCAATGGATCTCTTCACTTGTTGGTATGTATGGAAATGAAACCACACGAACTTTCGACTAAGAAAGGAAGTTTAGATGCCTTATCAAGTTACTAGACATACTTATGATGAAATCACTTCTAAAATTAATTAAAGTGAGTATGAACAAAATTTGGAAGACTCCTCTGATTCATGTACGCTTGGCATCAGCCTGGTACCTTCCTGGGTAAAATGGATGGCAGAAAAGATCAGATTGCTCTCTCAAGGCTTTGTAGAGGACATTTGAAGCCAATGAAGAAATGAGAACTGAGATTGAATTGAATCGCAAACATTTTCTTTTGTGTTCTTTAAATGCAATTCAGCTCAGGCCTTACCTGAGCACATCATCTTCTGTCTCGGCTGTCCCTCAGGTCAGCTTATTCACCATCCTGAGCTCGTTCGCTCGTTCGTTCTTGAGTCTCATGGACTAATAGACTTGGTGTAGTTTAGTCAAGTAATAAAACAAAAAAAGTAGGGTAGATAATCAGAGCAATTGGTGTGTTTTTTGGAATGAAAAGGAAGCGTACATTACTCCTTTTCCCACATGTTCTGTTCACGGAGGCAATTTAAACCTGATTGATTTGTGGTGGAAAGAGGGAAGAGACATATATAAATGACCTCCCAAAGACATTCAATTTTAAGTTCATTATAAGTGGACTTCCTTAGAAATACAATTTGCAAATACTTTTTAATAATGAAAATAATTCATATTCAATATCAATTACTTATCATGTTTGTTCATAAGTCTTATATTCAGAAATATCTTTATGCTTAACAATATGCTTTTTATCTTTGAATAAAGACATTTATTTAATATTACATTAATTTAATAGTTTCATTAATTTAATAGATAATAGTTTCAAAAACTTCAAGTTATACAGAGGCTGTTCGCACATTTTTAAACGATTTTGGTTAGCGGTAATAAAAAATCGTTTGCTGCAAAAGAAATAATTGCAGTTGTACTATGTTTTTAAAAGTCAAAATTATTGTCTGCGGCTTGAGAGGTTTGTTTTTATTCAAAATGGCGTTTTTAACGAAGCAGTGGTTCGAAAGCTATATTTATGCACTTTCCGAAGAGAAATATTCATATTCCGTTATCCAAAAACGATGTGAGAGTCATGGTTTGTGATATCTAAAGCGTCGATAGGTAATATCGTCAACAAGAAAGGAAAAAAACGTCAAATTGGAGCCTCAAGTGGGACACAAATTCCAAACAAGTATCCAAGGAAGAAACGGACATCTTCGACTATTGCAAAGGTACGTTGTTTAATGTTAAAAGAAAATCCCCCTAGTCAAAGGACAGTTGCAGAATCATGAAAATGCTCGGTGTCCACTGTAAACAAAATGATAAACGTTGATTTAAATCTTATAAAAGCGAAAGAACGCAATGTGCATCGTCTTTCTCCAAAGCATATCGCTGAACGCAGGACTCGCTGCCGAATTCTATATGAGAAACACTTATCCAAAGAAAAATGGAAAAAAATTGTCATAATAGATGAATCATGGGTGTATTTAAATGTTTGCAGTCAAAAAAAGAGCCATTTATTATTATAAAAGGTGAGAAAAAAATTTAAGTAGGGGAAGACGGGGTACAATGAAACAAGGGGTACAATGAAACATTACTTCTAAAACCAGTAAAATTTGTCACAGAAAGTTGCAATTTATATATATGTTATGCAACTATATGTTCCAATTACTGATGTGATTTGGATACATTCTCACTTCTACAACATTAGCAATAGAGGATTATTGGTTTTTCACCATTGAAAGTAAGTTTCTTTACTAAAAGTAATTTTGTTTCTTTTTCCTTATTGTTATATGTAATAATTATTTTTTCTACACATTGTTATCTTTGTACTGTTGTCTTCATACCTCCAAAACCAAAATTTAAAAAAATAAACATTAAAAGTTTGAAATTTTTTTTTTAGTTAGTAACCCCTCAGTACGGGGTACAATGAAACACTTGCAGATGGGGTACAATGAAACATGCTTCATTGTGCCCTGGGTGAATGCATTTACTTGAAGTAATATATACTGGTAAATATAATATCACTGATATAAAATAACATATTACTGGTTGTCACTAATATAAATAAAACACTTTTACTAAGGAAATGGCAACACCTAACATTAATAGGAAAAGGCAACACCAAATCAAAACAGTAATTTTAAAAGCATGCAAAATTAAACTTTTTTTTCTTCAAAAAAAGTACAAATTTCAATAGTAAGTTAGTTTTTTTTTTAATATTCAAAAACATTTAAGAATAGTTTATTTATTTCATAGGCCTAAACTGCACTTACTACAGTTCACGATCCTCCTAAGTACTCAGTATAAGGGGCCAAAAACAAATAGGTTGACTAACTTCTGGTGAAAGGGGTGTTCCTGTTACTATTTGTGGATTTATGAATGCTTCTGCAAATTCTATACCCCATTATTTAGTATTTCCTAGCGTGAATTTCAAGTTTTGCATGATGAATGGAGCTCCACCTGGGACTGCGGGTGATGCAACAAAATCGAGATTAATGAATGGAGATATTTTTGTTAATGTTCTAACACATTTGAAACATACACAAAAACACAGCTGTACTAATAATCGACAATCATTAATCACATATTACGATTTCCAGTCTAAATTTTACGAAATATAACGGAATTGTTGTTGTAACACTGTCTCCACATACCAGTAACAAATTGCAGCCTTTAGACAAAACTGTGTTCAAGTCACTTAAAATTTTCTTCAATCTAGCTGCAAATGATTGGATGCTGTGTAATCCAGGTCGTACAATCTCTATCTATGAGATATCTTCTTTACTTGGCACTGGTTATTGTAAGTCTTTCACTCCACGAAATATTACAAAAGGTTTTTCAGCGACTGGAATATGGCCTTTTAATAGAGAAATGTTTTGTGAAGAAGATTATTTGTGTTCGTACGTGTGAGATAGGCCTTGTCCTACTGAAAATTATTTCCATGATAGATCAATGAAACTGAAGACCAGACAGACAAAACCCAAGAATCAGAGAAGTGGTTGATCTTGCCATTAGTAGATCAGAATCACCGACAGCAGTTTTTTTCAGCAATTGTTCATACACCATGCACTAGCTCTAAACATGTGAGGAAATACATTTCTCCTCAACGAGATAAAACTATACCAAAGGCTGGTCCAAGAAAAGTAAGAGTAGGAAAACAGATTAAAAAATTTTTTTTTCTAAGCACACCAGTAAAAATTGCTCTTGTTAAGCAATTAGAAAGTAAAAAGAGGGAAAAAACTAAGAAGGTATTGTTTTCTAAACAAACTACCTCCTATAGACTGAAGATGACTATAATCCAGATTATTTTCCAGCTCCAGCTGATCACCGAAGTACTAAGAATGAGATATCCACACATAACATGTGTGACATAAGCAGTATTTGTATAAATGATTGTTTTAATTAAGTAGGGTGAACTGAAACGTAAGGAAATACATTTTGTTGGAGAAATCATAAATTTAAATGAAGTCAAATGGGACTAAAATAAACTATATAGGGTGAAAATTGCTTGCATCATTTGGAGTGTTTCATTGTACCCCAGTATCTGTTTCATTTTACCCCGCCATACGGGGTACAATGAAACACTGTGAGACATTTACTTTTTGTTATTTTTCAAGCATAAAGATATTGTTTAGAACCTAATAAAAATTTATTTAGATGGGGAAAACACAAGATTAAAAGTATGCATTAATTATATTTTAGTGCATGCAAAATTGTGGATAGGAAAAAATAATTAGTAAATTTTGTTTCATTGTACCCCGTCTTCCCCTACATGGTTCACAGAATCGAAAGAAAGTTTTTCTAAGGGATTCATGATTGTTGCTGGTTTTTTTCATATAATGGCAAGTTTAAAATAAAGAGAGTGGGAAAAAATGTCAAGCTTAACTCCAAATACTATCAGGAACATATTTTATCGCCAATTTTTCTGAATGAAATACCATCGCTTTACCCACAGTGCCATCCATCTGTGGAACTCCATCAAGACAAAGTTAGCAGTCACACATAAAAATCCACTGTAAAATTCCTAAAAGAAATGGAACAAAAAACCGGTATCAAGGCCATACCCTTCACTGATATCCCTACTAAATCTCCCGATGTATCACCTATGGATTTTTGTGCTTTCGGACTTTTAAAATCTGCTTTATCCAAACGTCGTCCCACAACCCTTACAGGACTCTGGAAAGCTGTTCAGGAGGAATGGGATAGAATACCTCTTCTGACACTTCGAAAGGCATTATTATCCTGAAAATTACGGTGTCGAAAGATAGTTCAGAATAAGGGCTATCAAATAGAACATTTAAAATACAAGAATTTTATGTAATTTAGTTTTGTGAATACAATATACATTGTCTAAAAAATGCGTGAACAGCCTCTGTATTTATAGATTGTTTCCATTTTACTACCTGATAATGGATAGTTATGAGTCAGAATGCATTACTTTGCCTGTTAACCATAATGCTCTTCGTTTTTAATGTTTTGATGTAAGGGAATTGCCTACAAGACATCATGCAATAACGGACAGTTGCAGTGACGGACTGACTCGGATGATCAATCCGAGAAAATGCAGCCCTCTATCGGCCACAGCTGGGGGAAATTTTTTGAATTGTTAAATGCAAAATATGCAATTTTAAACAAAATGACTCTATAAATGGGGAGATTGTCCTCTAAAAGTGTTTTCTTTTGTCTAAGTCAAGTATAATGATTCAATGAATAGAAGGTAGGTTTTAAGATTAGGTGGATCGAAGTATGAAATGATAATTATTTCAAAGAAAACTTCCATGATCGTTACTTTTGCAGTAAAGATGCGGCATATATACGCCCTATTGTACTAATATTGTGGGGATGTCACTACCACCTTTTCCTGGTCCAAGGAGTCTAGATTTCTAGCATGGTGTGGTGTTTGACCGCTTTATACAATCACGGTTTTATCCACCAGTCCTGCTTTCTAGTACAAGATAGGTCTAATGTTATAATAATCACATTATGATACGCAGAATATATTATATTCTTTAGCTGTGACTATTTTTAATTGAAAGAACATTTAAATTACTTCATGCAATAAGCCCTCTTCTTGTCTAACGCCACGTTTTATTCTTTTGAAAGCCCTCCTGCACCAGCCTCTCGAGAATTTTCCTATTCCCGGTGGACTTGCCCCTCGCTGTACATTTAAAAGAAAAGCTTTTATTAGGAACTGCTGAATTGTGATATCGCTAATCCAAAGCTTTCCACGCAAAAGGCCGAGACATTTGGAAGGTGTAAACGAATTTCATTCAACAGATGAACGTCTGGTAAACTAAGACTCTAAAAAAAATTAATTTGCAACACTTTAGTATAAGTTGCTGTGTAACCCAATTCTTACATGAAGTACTTTTTGGTTGACAAAGTTACACGGTCTCTTGCACGCATCTTCCTAAATTGGTGACATCGACGTGATTTTGAACATACGGACAAAAATAAACCTGATGGAGCTTCTGAGACAAATACTAGATGCCTCGTACTTCGATGGATGAACCGCGCAGAGTTGTTGAATTGGTAATGCTATCCCAATCACTTTCTACAACTGTCTGAAGCCCTGTTATAATAAACGTTGCATCCACGTATATCACAGTTACACTGTTCATTGCCATTCAGTCGAACGGTCGCAATCATTTATTGCACGACCTTGTTTACGAAAGTTCGTCGTGAATTTAATACAGCTCACGCACGATGTCACGCATTTGGTAATCTATCAACTAGGGCTAGCACCTATCAAATTATGTCACTAAATTCTGTGGGGAAAGGGGAGTTTTATGATGAACTTAACCATCACTGCAAAAATTAACAAACAATACAATAGTATATATCCACAATGAAGTGCTTTTTGGTAGTATCCAATTCCACAATGAAGTGCTTTTTGGTAGGCATAGCCCGGTTGGAAGAGTAACGGATTAGCAATCGGAGGGTTGCGAGTTCGTAACTCCGTCCAGATAAATATTGTCGTGTACACAGGGGCTGGGGCACGTTAAATCTGGCGTGGCTTCAAATGTCTTCGTATTAGCGTGGCGTGGAAGTTTGGAGAGTGGTTTACCAGCGAAAGTGTTGACCTCGACATCTAATCGAGGTTCAAAATTATATCCATGGATTTGTCCCTTGGGGATAGTTTCCGGACCATCGCCAATAGCTCGTTATGTTACTTCAGTGCTACGTTAATTACCTTCCTACTTTTGGTAGACAACGTTGCACTGCCTTTCACGCTTCTTGCTAAAAACCTTTTCTCTTAGTAGCGTTGCTAGGGATTAAATTTCGAAGTGACCTAAATTTTGAAATTAATTTTTTTTCTACCGATCCTGTAGAAAATTATTTATCTGCATCTTGTCATGATATGTTATCTCTTATCACTAGACACACGAATTTTTGTTAATTGTATTTTAAACAGGTTTAAAACAGATATTCAAACTACATGTTTATTATTATAATAGTGTGAATATTTTATATAATAAATGGAAGATTATAGTTGACTTAAATGCAGAAAATGCGATACACGATTTTAGTAAACTAATCGAATCATTCAGGATGAAATTTACTTGAACTAAGAGATAATGGTGTTTTTACTGTGTCCTTACAAACACTGAAAACAGTACAAAGAAGAAACAATAATTTTAAGAATGAGACCCACCCCCACCCGACAGGACACGGGCATGTCGCAAATTCGCATAAAATTTGAACTACCTGAGGTATCGATCTTATGTGAACTTTTCCGTAGATTTTAAATCCATTGAAATTTTCACTCTATCCTTACAGATCACGAAGACTGAAAACCTCTCAAATAGTTCTTTTTGTGTTCGTAATGAATTTGAAATATTTATTTACAGAAAATCACATCTAAGGTATCGATCTCGTGTAACATTTTCCGCAGATTTCAAATCAGATGAAATTTTTACTTTATCTTGAACGATCGCGAAGATATAAGCTTGGACTAAGAGGGTCATTCTCCTAGAAACGTAGAAAACGATGTCATGAAATGTTTATGAAAGTAATGTTGTAATTAAAAACATGTAGTAATGGGTATATTATATAATATACTCACAAAATATGTGTAATTAATTAAATATTTAAAAAATTAATTTTTCAAGGAAAAAAATGTTTCTACAGAGTATGACAAGTCATATCCGTGACCTGTCACATACTTTTTACCACTTATTGAGTTTATAAAGTTGATATAATTTTTTTTAAATAATTTATTTATCTTTAACTCAATATTTTTTTTAACTAACCCCACATTGAATTTAGAAAAGAAATATCAAGTAGTTATGGTTTTATTTAATAAATAATTAGTGTCACAAAAAAACACTGAGTCAAGGCCACGGACAAGTAGTTCAGAGCTGCCAAATAGCTCAACAGATAGCTGTAGATGAATACTTCCCGAAGAAGAAGAAGCCAGTTAGCCATCTTGGTTGTAGCAATGAGTTACAAGTATAATTTGTATCAAAATAGTTATTTTTTTATAGATCATTGTGAAGAATTCTTCATTCTTCATCAGTTCTCTGGTCAAGTTAAAGTCAGATAAATATTATGAAATAGTAATATTAAATGGAATAACATTTAATATTAGTTGCACAAAGTTTAATCTAGCAGCATCATTTAACTTAAGCCTAATATTTAATGAGCTACAAATAATTTATCCAACAAACAACATGTCCATGGACACCATGTCCGTGGACTTGCTGTTCTACGGACATGATACTATTTTACTAACCTTGTCTGGATAACGGGGGACCATGTCCGGAAACAGTGGTGAAGAATGGGGAGACAGGGTGTTTCAAGACACTCTGGAGACGAAGGCTAGGAAAGCCAGTCTTGTTTAGCACCTTGCGGTGCTTCGTAAACGTTTAAATTCTATGTTGTATTTGCAAATAAAGTGGTTCGCGTCCAATTAAAGTGTGCTGTGTCCCTCTATTCTTGTCCACTACTACACACATTGTTAGGTCACTCTGATATTGTTCTAAGACATTAGTTATGAATTTTTAACAGTTTTTGCAGTTAAAACAAGTTTTAGACGTTCATATCAAAAATTTGTTTTTGACGTTAAAAACCAAACCTTGGTCATATGTTTATATTCATTCTGATATTTGTTCATTGTGTACAAGCCTTAGAACTAAACTTTTATGTCTATAATTGGAGCTAATGTTTTGAACAAAGGAGAAAATATTAAAATATTTGTTTAAAATTTTTATTATTTGAATTACTGTGTTTGTATTTTTAGTTTACTTTTTTAGTGTGAACTTTACTAACCTAAATGCTATGAATGGATTTTATTTTAGATTGAAGATCATGTAAAGTTTATTAAGATAAATTGCTTTCGAGTATGGCGAGAGCAAAAGGTTAGGCACAGAAAATCTATGGCTAAGAGAAGAGAATTCTTGAAAATTAGCATGAGGAGAGCACGGAAAAAATTGAAACAAAATCCTGAAGCATTTTAGGAGGCAAAAAGAAAGGATAAAGAACGGAAGGAAACCCAAAGAAAAGGTATTAATGAAATGTCAGATCGGGAAAGAAGGAAAATCCGAAAACAATAAAAGGTATGTTAAAAACGTATAATAAAAAGAAAAAAGGTGGAAATCTTTGTAACCTAGAAAACATTACACCTCCTGCTAGTAAAGTTAAGGTCTAATTCTACTCCTGTTACCCTGCCTTCCACCACAAGGGTAAGAAGTGGAAGTAACAGACGAAGAAGGAATAAGGCCATGAAAAGAGAAATGAAAGATCTGAAATATGAAAAGTTAAAGCGGAAAGTGAGTAAGTACCGTCTAAAGATACATACAATACTAATGTCAACCAGTGAAATAACACCAAGGAAAAAGTCAAAGAATACTTAAAGGAACAAACGTGTTCTAAAGAAGTTTAGGAGTCATTTGATTTTCAGTGAAGTCTTTAAGAAACAGATAAGAAAAATTTTTCAGTCTTTAAGATTGAATGCAAAATATTTAGCAATAATGATCAGTTTTAAAATATTAAAAAAGCACGAGTTTGCTTCCAGTTTAGCAACCATTATCTCACGTAGATTTTCAAAAGCCACACCTACTGAAAATAGAAAGGAAGCAGTAAAACAAATTTTCAATGCTCGGTAAAGCCATTACGAAATTTTCAGAGTAAGATAAAAATAGTAAGCAATGTGCTGGTAAAAAAGAAACTATTACGAAAGATAAAAGCAAAATGCAAAAGCTTCTTTTAAATGATTCCTTAAAAGCTTGCACTACAAGTTCATTTCAACTTTTGACGAACATAGGGAAACGAGTCATTCGTATTTCTGTAAACTAAGACCATTCTGTACTTGGCTTTAGATTGCCGAAATAGGGACACATGCCTCTGTGAACTTCACGCAAACATGTCACTTGTGGTAAAAAAAAGTTAAGCTGTTTAGGTATTAATGAGAAAGATACCGATAAAGTGTTAAAATATATAACTTTTAATGAAAATTGAAAAGAAAAATGTCTTGAGAAAGTGTGAATACTGTAAAGAGATAGGAATAACATATAACAAATATGATGATAATGATACTGTACCAGTGGGTAGATAAAAAAATATCATGATATATACAGCTCAGACATTGACACAGAAGAACCATCTGAAAACTCTACTACTACTACTCTCTCACTGTTGAGGAGAACGATTTTGTAGTCAATTTTTCTACTTCCAGAAATAGTGTCAGGTATTACATTGATCGTGTTCAATCAACAGCTGGAGAAGAATATAGTGTTAAATTTTTAAGGAAATTGAGAAAAATCATTTGTGTTTCCGAAAAATGATGACATTGGTATTGTTGATAAAGACACTGTCCTAAAGTTTTAGCAACCTGTTCGTAATAATAGAGGCCATTACAATTTCTGTGAAGATTTGTCTCATTAAAAATATCTGTTAATATTACAAGTTGAATTAAACATTTTATGCATTAATCAATGTCTCTCAAATTATTAATACGTTACCTGTTTTAATACTTTTAAGAACAAAACTATCATGTCCCTGGACATCGAAGTCATGTCTGTGGACAGGCAGACATTTTGCATTTTTTCCCGAGTGAAACAATTTTTTACGATCTCGGTGGATACTGGCATGATGTTAGATAAGTTTGAAGCAATTTAAAAATATTGTTATAAATCCACAATTTGATTTTTTTAAAATTTCGGTACTGAAAATGTACGTTTTTAGGAGAATGACCCAAGAACAACCGTTTTGACAAAAAACTCAAAATCCTTTGCTTTCTTCAATTGAGAATCTGTGACATCAGCTCCGCGAGTTACGCTATAGCTTAGCACAGTTCGAAAGGACGAAAAACGAAAAATTCTTTGCTTTCTTCAATTCAGAATCTGTGACGTCAGCTCCGCAAGTGAAGAAACGATGGGAAAAAAAAAAACTAATAAATAAATTAAAGAATGTTCTAGATTAAATTTAAAAATTCGGACTTCGTGGTGCATTCAGTCACCTTTAGGACTATCTGTGAGCCAAATTGTAGGACTGTAAGTGTTATAGATTCGTCTGAAGACACCATACCACACAGACACATAAACACTACCTTTTATAATAGTAGAGATTCATACTAAGTAAACAAACATAAAATACGTACTTTATGATAACGAAACACAGAATGACAGTTAAAAAGTTATAACGTTCTCTTTTTTTTCTTTTTTTTTCACATTTTTGTTTACAATTTACAGTTTGAACAAGTTAGATACTCATATCTAATTGCGTGCCAAAAATGCAAACGAATTCGAAACAATCCCGAATCGATTTGGAAAAGGAAATTGAATTTTGCTTTCTGTCTGTCAAAGATAATTGTTTTCTCAGTTCATTGCAAGGAAATAGAAGTGCGTGTGTAACGAATGTTATTTCATTCATTCCTAAAGCTAAAATGCGACATTTCTAGAGAATATTTAAAAAAAATGCTGCACATAAATTTTAAACATAAGAACTTATGTGTTTAACGTTTTAAATAATTTAATATCAATAATTGATTGTGCTTCATAAAACTCCATTTTAATGTTTCTTTTCAACTTTTTCTCTTCGGTGAAAACGGTTCGCATTTAAGTAAGGTAATCTTTCAGTTGCCATTCCATAACACAATTCTAACAACTATTTTAGAGTGGTAAACGGAACATTTTACGTCTGGACAGTCACCAAAACAAGTATCATCGTCTTTGTTCTTTTGGTAGTAATAGAATTAAAATACATTTCTACTACATCAATAATAAAAAAGGATGGGGAAATATGAATAAGACTTTAATTTTAAATCGTGAGCAAAAATTATTTATTTATCTCCATATTTATTGGATTTCGAATACATGGAATAGTCCATAGTTTGGAGGAAAATTTTAACAATCTTTTTTTCTGCCGCAAATATTATATTTATGCCATACAGAAGAACAACTCTAAAATGATATGTTATTGAGCACGTGTACCTTTTAATACCATACTTCATGTTGTTGACTAACATGTTTTAAATAATCAATACATTAAATTCATACTTTCACCTTAATATTTTTTCATGTTGCTGTTCAGAAAGTTTTAACTTATACATTTGAGTTTCATATTGCTAAACAACATGTTTTTCGTAAAATTTTTATTCCGCTATTAAACACTGGAACTTGATTTTCGCAATCTACTATTTTTTTAATGTTTTTCTAGTCACATCAGTTTTGTATTTTTATCGTACTCTTGGCGTAACTGGTCGGTTTCTGGATCATGAGCCATAAAACCTATTCAATTCCATCCAGTTCCCGAAGCACGTATGATTTGGTTTCGATCAGCGTTTCTTAAACAGGGGGAGCAAGTAAATTTAGAGTTCCCGTAATTATATTAGTTTAAAATCACAATGAAGGAACATAAACTCTAACTCGTTGCTCGTTTAAGTGTGTTTCGTCTTTTTTCTCAGTGCTTCTATATTATGCACAATTTATTTCATTTTCATGTCACACTAAACTGAATTTATATATCTTTAATGAAAGTTTTACTTTATTTGCAAAAGAAAACAAACACTACTTTGGTACTCCACACCGTTATTTTTAAATGATCGCACACTTAGAATGAATACATTTTGTATGATTGCTAACTTCAGTCATTATTTTCGAATTGATAATGATGAAATAGAAACATCGAAATAAAAATGCCTAATATACAACAGCTTGATCGTGGCATAATATTTGGCAACTATTCCCTTAGAGTTGTAGATGAAACCCTGTCTCTTAACAAAATACGTGTAGACTTAAAAATTTAACATTTCTAGCTGAATTTTATATTAACTTAAAACGAATCTATCACATTTCATCTCTTTTCTCACAATTCCTTTTTCAAGAAATTCATTTTTCCAAGCTCAGGGTGTTTATGTTTTAATTTAAAATTCATTAAATCTATACATTGAATCTATACAAGGTAATAAAAGTTATAACGGTTAAAAGTGCCAATATTCTTCTGTCTTATATTCTGTTTCAATATTCTCTGTCATCATAAAAGTATCGAAAATTGAAAGATGTTTTGTTTGGTACGCTGCATTAAAAACTTGCAAAATAGACACACACACACACACATTGACCCTTTTTCACCAAGGCACAGAAACATTTCTGCAGTAGAACATAAAATGATTATCGTAATCACGTCTGACCCTTCAGTATAGAAGACCACCTATATATAACTTTTATGTTCATGAACAAAGATTCAATTTCATTAACTAAGTTAAGATATGTCCATAAGTGATGACGGAAAACAGTTTGAGAACCATTGCCCGAATACTGCTAAAAAGATTAAAATTATCTTATTGCAATAAAATCACTTACCCTGGGTAATATGCTAAATGCAGAGGCTCCGGCAGCATTCCATCTTGTCCAAGACTATTGACAGCAGCATGGTCATGCTGAAGCGTTAATGCGCTGTCATTCAGAACTGCTCTCCCCCTCTCGACTTATTAGGCTAAATTATTCATTCGATCGCGCAAAATTCAATAAACAAACAGGTGGCGTGCTGCCACCTCCTTGGACTAATGACATGACGAAACCTTGCAATGTTTCTTTTTCTTCGATAATCTAGTTGTTTCCTTGATGAAGTTTCGCAAACACCATCGAGGAATAGAAATCGGCTAACATTGGGTAGCAATTAAGCCAACGGAACCAATACTTGAGTGGAAATCTCTAGGAAACAGTTGCAGTTTTGGAATTGAATCTTCTCGTCATTTCGTAGCAAAAAAAAAGCTATTTGCATCGAAGTATATATTTAATTGCAGGTTGGAATGGGACCATGCTTTTGGAATCTGGGGTCAACTCTCAAATATCGACGAGCAGTGGTGTAGCTAGGGGGGAATGGAAGATATGGGCAGCGGCCCCAAGCACCAATGTCTAAATGGGTGACATTTCATAAATATTAGTCTTGTTTTTCTTACAAATATGTGTGTTATGTCTTATCTTCTGACTTCAGAGCAGTTTTATTATTGTTAGTTACTTTATGTCGGGATGTAGCTGTAAATTTATACAGTATGATAGACATTATACGCAACTGATTCAAAGAGCAGCAAGTCTATTTAGATAAGAGCGCGAATAGAGAATGAAAATTTGTGAAGAGAAATGTTTAGAATTAGAACCCTCCATAACCGTTTCGTTTATCTAACACTAGCTACTGCGTGGCTAGCCCGGCGTTGCTCCTGCCCGTGATGTAAGGTAATAATCTGGTGTAAAATTTTCCGCAGATTTAAAATCCGTTGAAATTTTTAATGTGTCTTTATCGAATCCGATTTTACGAAAAAGAACTAAACAATGCCAGTCAAAATGTTTTTTATTTTTTCTGCTCTCAGCTAAAATTAAAGAGGGCAAGAAATGTAATGTTGTTGTTGTTTATATATATATATATATATATATATATATATATATATATATATATATATATATATATATATATATATAATATCCATCCATATTTTTTTTTTAATTGCGAAGGGCAGAAAATACAATTTGTTTATTTTTGGAAAGCGAAAGATGATTTTACGTCAAAATCTCTTGCGAAAATATAAAAGATATATTCAATTTAAAAATTATTTGTTTAAAGAAAATCATATTTTCAGGTATCGATCTAATGTAAAATTTTCCACAGAATTCAAATCCGTTGAAATTTTTAAGAAATCTTTGACGGTCTAAAAGATTGAAAAAAGAACTACATACCTAAAGTTAAAACTTTGTTTTTTATCGTCTGATGGACAATCATTCCTCCGCGCAAAATGAAAACTTAAACGAAAAAAAAAAATTAGAATCTGTCATCTCTTTATGGTGTTACCATTCCAAAGAAAACAATAACAATTAAATTTCATCAAATTAATTTTTTAATGTTCTAGATTCAATTTTAAAATTCGCCGCGACCCTAAAATTGCAAAAAATTTGGACTACCTGTGTGCCAAATCCCATTACTGTAAGTGCCATAGATTCGTCAGGACTTTGCATGCAAGAAACAGACAAACACTTCCTTTCATAATATTAGATATGAACCAGTTATTTTTCTTAATTGTGAAGGTATGCTATTTTTAGAAATTTCTCCATCCAATTATCCATATTTCTAATCAATAGTGAGGTTCGAGTTATCATGGTGGGTGAAGTAGTGGAATGAGTGCGAACCTCGATCTAACCAAAGACGTGGGACTGGTGCATGTTAAATCCGTCGTAGCCTTAAATGTCCTCATGTTGGGTGAAAGATTGGAGTGGGGCGTCAACTCAGGTCGACATCCCTTCGTAGTTAAAAAATACGTGGTGTTGACCTTCACTCTTTCCCTTCGGGATTGATCCTTGGACTATCACTAATAGTCCGTTGTGTTGTTCACAACGTTGTGTTGTCATTTCTACTACCACGTCATTTCTACTACCTACATGTATTTCTAATCGATATCGTTCCATTCCTAATGCCTTGTGTTTCTATAATGCGATGTTATTTAAATTAATTTAAATTAATTAACGTAAACATGCCTATAATTCTTTATGTATTTATTCAACGGAATTTATTAGATTATTCAGTTGCATATGTCGAATATCGTTCCATTATAATGGTTCAAGGTTTATTCAATATATTAAAGTTTTCTTATTGTTCTGGTAATATTAAATATGTGTGCATTATAACTTAGTTCTTCTATATGTACTGTGTATTTTATACATTTTTAACTTAACGAAATAAAATATCGTTTATTAATGTTTTTAACAATGGTTAGCCACGTTCATATAAAAAAACTGATGTGTCGTTGGAAGATTCAGATATCTTAAAGTCTTTAATTATTCAGTGTAGTGTATTCTTATCAGTGTAGTTCACTGTTGTAAACTCGCATTGGATGATGTTCTTAAAATAACTCAAAAGATATTTCTTAAAAATGGCGAAATTACATAGTTTCAATCGAACTTCGTCAGATTGCAAATTCTTAAAGTTTTCGTTTCTTCAAATGAGTTTAATTTCTACACGTGAAATCAAGCTTTTAGTTTTAAAGTACAAACGACTGAGAGTTTTCTGTTCTTTTGTAATAAATAATATTTTAGGAATGCTTTCTTTACACAAATGTTCATTTTAACGTGTCGCTCTGTCTCACAATTAAGCAAAATGGTGATGTGATTTCTAAAAGATAACAGGTAATATGAAACAGTGAAAAATTTAATTGCAATTTCCATAAAAAACATAGTATTTTTATAATCTTAAAATTAGTAATTCCAAATGTGATCAATGAATTAAAAATACAAAAGGTTTGGACAAGGACATTATGAATCTATTTATTGTCTTTAAAGTTAATACTAAGTGTTTTCTACAATCGAAAATAGCCAGAGTGTTTTTAAATAGTTTTTCTTGATTCTATGACATATTTTATTTCTATGGCATGTGCCACGTTCCGTTTTCTGACGGTGACTTAAAATTATTAAAGTTAAACTAATAGTTTTAGTATCGAAAAAGTCTAAACATTTTTCTATTTCAACAGATTTTTCTTGATTCTTTGTAATAGTTCGTTTATTTTCGGTATGCGTCCAATTCGTTTTTTTGCTGGCGATGTTAACTCCTCAGATGTGGACGGAATCATGTTTTCATCGGCACTTTCATTGCAGCTAACGGCTTCCACGCTGGTAGAGAGGTTTTCTTCATCTTCCTTTCCTTCTATAATGCACCTCAAAGGCATGTATTGAATTCTTTTCTTCGAATTGCGCCAATTTAAATAATATCGAAAGCGAGAGAAGAAATCCAGACTATGTTTGGGCTCGTCGCTCTCAGCCGTCCACAGATGACTTGGTCCTGTGCTTCTAGACTTTGCTAGGCCTTTTGATTCAAGCACAGGTTTGGACTTTTCTTCCTTTCCTTTAATACCTGCTTTTTCAACCAAATCCATACCAATACTTTCTTTCTTTCTTTTAATATCTATTTCTATCAAATCCAAATCCATCTTCTTTTCCTCTCCTTTAAAATCCCCTTCGACGAAATCCATATTCATCTTTTCTTCCTTTCCTTCTTCAATACACCTCAAATGTATGTATTGAATTCTTTTCTTTGAATTGCGCCAATTTAAGCAATGTCGAAAGCAAGAGAAGAAATCCAGACGATGTTTGGGCTCATCGTTCTCAGCGGTGCACAGATGTCTTGGCCCTGTGCTTCTAGGCCTTGTTAGGCATTTTGATTCAAGTGCAGATTGGGACTTTTCTTCTTTTTCTTTAATATCTCCTTCAAAATCCAAATCCGTCTGATCTTCCTTTCCTTTAACAAATCCTTCTTCAAAATCCATATCCTTCTTTTCTTCCTTTCCTTTAATATCTCCCTCAAGCAAATCCTTCTCCGTTTTTTCTTTCTTTCTTTTAATATCTCTTTCTACAAAATCCATATCCTCCTTTTCTTCCTTTTCTTTAATACCTCCTTCTTTAACCATATCCATATCAATAATATCTTCATTTCCTTTAAAATCTCTTTCAAAATCCATATCCTTCTTTTCTTCCTTTCCTTTAATATCTCCTTCTTTAACCACATCCACGTCAATCTTTTCTTCCTTTCTATCAAAATCTCCTTCAAAGTCCATATCCTTCTTTTCTTCCTTTTCTTTAATATCTCCTTCAAAATCTATATCCTTCTTTTCTTCCTTTCCTTTAACACCTCCTTCTTCAACCATATCCATATCAATATTTTCCTTTCCTTTAAAATCTCCGTCTTCAAAATCCATATCCTTATTTTCTTCATTTCCTTTAATATCTCCATCTACAAAATCCATATCCTTCTTTTCATCCTTTCCTTTAATAACTTCTTCTTCAAAATCCATATTCTTATTTTCCTCCTTTCCTTTAGTACCTCCTTCTTCAACCATATCTATATCAATCTTTTCTTTCTTTCCTTTAAAATCTCCTTCAAAATCCATATCCTCCTTTACTTCTGTTCCTTTAATATCTCCTTCTAAAACCAAATTCATATCTGTCCTTTCTTCGTTTCCTTTAATATCTTCTTCATCCATATCTATATCCATCTTTTCTTCCTTTACTTTAATATATACTTTAACCAAATCCATACCCGTTTCTTCTTTCTTTCCTTTAATATCTCCTTTTACCAAATCCATGTCCATCTTTTCTTTCTTTCCTTCAATATCTACTTCAACAAAATCCATATATATATCCACCTTTTCTTTCTTTTCTTTAATATCTCCATCTTCTACCAATGCCATATCCATATCTTCTTCCTTTCCTTTGATATTTACATCTTTAATCAAGTCCGTATGTCTGTTTTTATCCTCATCGCTGTTGAAAGCCATTAGCAACAGCAAATACGCAGTCACTAGTATAACGTAAGCTGTATTACCAATGATAAGTAACTGAAAAAGTGCCCAAATCCAAGGACAAAGTAATAACCCTGCAATAACATCAGGTTTATCCATATTAATCTCGTTTTCGAAAGTAAATCGCCAATAAATCTCAATATTTGCTAGCATAAGAAAATGAATTGTTTGTTTCAAAACATTGTTAACAGAATTCGAAAAGTTAATCATTGTTATGAGTTTGTATATTGCTATTATCTCTTAAATAATGCCTGTACGTAATTTCCCAACAATGGTAGGCATTCATTTTTATGTTTCAAAAATAATGAGTTAAAGGTAATTTAAATTTAAACTGTGTTCACTTTGAAAAGAAAACATGAATTCAGTATAATAAAATCTAATCACAGCTCTATAAATAACTCGCCACTCAAAATGAACGAAAACTAAAATAAAAATACATAGAATGAAAATACAATGTTCATTATTTAAAAATTACAAACTAATTCCTGTAAATTTCTCAATTCTTATTTAAATCGTCATTTGATGTATTCAATTGAAAAGTTATTTTTAAAAAATCAAACGCATAAGGTATCGATGTAATGTAAAATTTTCCTTGCCCGTGACAGTTCTTTTCGTGGGGTCAGGTGTGGCCATTGCTAGCTAACGCTCGAAAACCCCGGTGATTGCTACACATTCCCGTTTATTTGCAAAGAGATCCAATATGTGTTGTCCTCGTATCTTTCCCTTAGGGCAGTGGTTTCTCAAACTTAGTATGTCCACGTCCCCCTTCTTGTAGCAAAAACCTGACAAGGAATTAGCCACCCAAAAAATCTTTAAGCCCGCCATTCTCTACGACGCATCATCAGACCCTTACAGTACCATTACAGATGATATCTTACATAAACTCGAAGATATTTTCCCAAATGATGATACTTCTACAGATGAAATGCACCATATCTCCATGAGACAAAATGCTGATAATATAAAGACTGTTTTAATCAAGAAAATAAAGATGAATCTCCTTTTACCATAGAAGAATTGAAAGAAGGTATTAACACCCCATAACAAAGCTCCTGGTCTTGACGGTACTGATGGAAAAACTCAAGATAGTGTCTACCATGCTATCCCCAATATCATCTTGCAACTCTACAATACCTGTCTTCGACTCAAACATTTCGCAAAGTGCTTTAAAAAGGGTGAGGTCATTTTAATCAGCAAACCTGGACGAGACCTTCAAAATCTAAGATTCTTTAGACCCATTTGTCTTCTACCTGTCTTGGGAAAGACATTGGAAAGATTATTGCAATCAAGAATAAATCATCACCTGAAAACAAAGAATGTGATGAACGTAAATCAATACGGCTTTCAAGAAGGTAAATCAACAGAGCATGCCCTAAGCAATCTATATATATAATTCTCTTACGTGGCACTCAAAAAATATGTTATTTGTTATCGCGTTTTGGCAACACTGTTCGATTGTTTGTTTACTACGAAGCTTCGAGCCTCAATTGAATTTATAGCGTTATCGGATGAAATTTTATTGAAGAAAATTGAATTTTAGTCTAGCTGTTGCAGTTTATAATAGAAATCAAAGAAGGAGGAGAATCTTTTCAGGACCATTTAAAAAACTGTTCTTTTCAGGGCCAACAATTATAGTTCAACAAGACGCTTGTACTACAACTTTCGACAACAAACTCAATAAAAAAAGTGTGGGTGGCTCGAGTGCTGGGATAATTTACTCACAACTAACATGCTGGGTATTAAATTACCAAAGCAAAGCTCACATTTCGAGTCAAAATTTGCTCAAAGTTTTCATATGAATTCTGATTTTAGAGGTCTGTATATATCTTTTCTGTAATACAACAAATTTGGATTTGAAATTTTTTTTTTTTGGAATATCATATTTTTTAAACAATTCCTTCTGCTAGGACACATGTCTTCATTGATGCAAGCGAAGCGAGCATAGGTTCGAGCAGCGAACCAATGAGGATTGCAAAGCAATCCTCCGGGGGTTGGCGAGAGTTAGCGAGCAGGGGGCGGGCCCCCTAGTCTTATGAAAATCATTAGTAAAAATTTTAAGTCTAAAATGTACACCGTTGTCATCTCCATTGATATAGAAGGCGCATTTGATAACGTATGGCGGCCCTCCCTTATTAACGAACTGTTTAAAAAACAATTTCCACATAACATCCATCCTCCAGATCCTGTGCAGCTATCTTCAAGACAGAGAAATAGTCTTCAAGTACGGAGATATTCAAATCACGAAGAAACTACAAAAAGGTACCCCTCAAGGTTCTTGCCTGAGCCCTATTTTATGGAATATAATTGCCGCAAAAGATCTTGAGTATGGATTGGGGTCCCCATATTCAAACTCAGGCATTTGCAGACGTTTTTATTATTATTATTACCGGCTCTAATAACCTACCTATTATTATTATTACACGCAGGGAACTTGAAAACCTTAGCTCAAGATGCTCTCAACAAGTTTAGTATCACGATATCTGATGAAAAACTCAACATCTCCTCAGGAAAAACAAAGGCTATGGTTTTCTCTAATCCAAAACTCAAAAGAAAACCTATCTTTAAATTTGAAAACACTAATGTTCCGATTGTTAAACAATTAAAATATCTGGGAGTCATTATTGATGAATAACTCACATGGATTCCACATGTTAAGTACCTGCGATCAAACGCACTTCTTAAAACTAGGAACATGATGAGATTCACAGCTAAAGCTTGGTGTATGCGTCCTTCAATTCTAAAGACTTGGTAGTACACTACAGTAATTGAGAGGGCTGCTTGCTATGCAGCCAGTACATGGGGTTTGAATCCTACTGTAGCGTTGATAAACCATCTAAATAGTCTCCAAAGGAGCTTCGCCCTTCTGATCACTCGAGCTTACAGAACGACTTCAACGGTATCTCTTCAGATACTGGCTGGTATTGTGCCCCTGCACCTAGTCGTCCAAAAGGAAGTTGTTGTTTCAAAAATAATGAAACTTCAAGAAAACGTTAAGCTATATGGTCAATGGTTTATCTGTACTAATTATGAACAAAGGTGTTTTTCTTCAACCCACCCAATCCACTCAAGTCTTCAATCAATTATTGGACCACCCTCTCCCAGCATCGCAACATCTATCTATTCAGACGGATCGAAAACTCCCAAAGGTGTTGGCAGCCCATATGTACTTTTTTAAGGACTCCAAAATCTATCATAGTTGGGCTAGTACCCTACATCCTTACAACTATGTATACCAAGCTAAACTGCTTGCTCTTAAAGAAGCAGTCTACTATCGTGTTTCAGAGGGAATAGCAGCCAACATCATGACAGACAGCACATCAAGTATCGCCGCTCTTGGTAATCTCTTCTCCCACAAACAGATCGTTAATGAGGTCAAGGAAAAATTGCTGGAAGCCACTGACATACCCCAAATTAATATCTCATGGGTTAAAGCACACGTTGGCATCGAGGGAAATGAACAAGCAGACCTACTTGCGAAAACTGCAGCAAATGGGATCTCTCACCAAACAATCAGTCTAAAGTGGCCTAGGTGCAAATTATCAAGTTATATTGATGCGTTGATCTTGAACCAATGGCAAGCAGAATGGGATACTTCTACCAAAGGAAGATACACTCATCAATTCTTCCCGAAGATTTCACCCTACCTAAAATACCAGAACTCAAAGCTGGTACAGTTTTTCGCAGGCTATGGACCATTTCCGGCATATCTAGAGTGTTTCCACCTTCGAACTAGTGCGCTGTGTATCTGCGGCCGAGAAGGTGATCCCATCCACTACCTTTTTGACTGTGATCAAACAAGTCAGTGGCATTTGCTGAAACCTTCTCTGCAACACGACTCACATTGGTGTCAAAATACTGCCAAGAACAGACACTGCCTCCACAAAATCCTTACAGTGATGGAATTTCTCAGCTCCAACATTGATTACATCTGTGAGAGCTGAGAAGTCTTAAGTCGAAAGTTCTCAAAATAACTTAGCTTTTCTTTCAAAACTTTTATAGGTCATCTTGGCTGTCTTTTAAACGTTCTGACTTCTGAATTTAACATTTTTTTTTTGAAAATGATTTTATGTTTTTGTGTTCTAATTTTGTATTTTGTTTATGTCCTTTTCTTGCTTTTATTTTCTCATTTTGTTTATGTCCTTTTTTTGCTTTTGTTTTCTCATTTTGTTCTGTGTCAATTTTTGAAACTTTGTCATCCTCTTCTTTTGTATTTTTGTGCTTACATATTTTGCCCTTCACTTGCCTTTCCACTTCTGTGTACTTAAATGTTTTATGTATGTATTGTGGATTGCTCAGCTCTCTCCTTATCCCCGAATCTCCTCCGTAAGGCGGACTATACAGCTGAAAGCCGCACAGGTGAAATTCCAAGATCAGCTCGATTATTTGCCTAGGCGTTGTACGGACTGTATTTCTTCGTCTCGGAGACATACAGTGTATTAACCATCATACCAACCATGTCATGTTAAGTTTTTGTAAGGTCGATATTTTTTGTAATTGCTCCAGTGAGCAAATATCGTAGTTTTTATGAATGGTATCATACATATACACCATCTTTTTTGTTATTTATCTTTTGTTTAATAAATGGGCTTTATGAATAAGTCACGTTTGTTTTGTTTCTGAACCTTTATTTGCCGGAGCTGGCATTATCCTTAATTTATGGACATGAGTGTGTGTATATACGTATAGATAATTTCAAAAACACAAGAATTTAAAAAAACTTACAAAAGTGTTAAAAAATGATTAAAAAAAATGAAGAAATGCTGGTGGATCAGGGCGTCATCAGGGAGAAGCCTGACCTAGACAACATAAAATTTGTGGTGTTTAGTTTTTGTTTATTTGCTTTTGGGGGAGGGTATGAGCAATTTTTTCATCCTAATGCTGCTCATATGTAGAAAACAGCATTTTATGTTGTCTGGGTCAGGGTCCTCCCTGATGACGCCCTGATCCACCAACATTTCTTCATTTTTTACATATATATATATATATATATATATATATATATATATATATATATATATACTAGCCACTTGCCTGGCGTTGCCTGCGCCAGTTGCTTTTGTGGAGTTATTGGTATGCTTCGCAAACCAAATTTTGCATTTTTCGAACTGAAGGTGAAAACACATAGTATGGTTCCAAAGGCTTTCGTCAATAGTGACGTCAGAGGGGAAAATAGCCAAATTATGTCCTTCTTCAATTGCCCGGAGCGGGACGAAACAAAGATATAAGGGTGAAAAAAACTATTAGATTCATTTAAAAATGTTCTAAATTGAATTTTAAAATTCGCCTACATCTGCTAAAAATTTGGACTACCTGTGTGTCAAATCCCATTTCTGTAAGTGCTATAGATTCGCCAGGACTTTGCGGACAAGAAACAAGCAAACAGACAAATACTTCCTTTTATAATATTAGAGAAGAGATGTGTGTCATGGGTTCCTTTCCAGTACCAAGTAGTACAATAGTCGATAAGAACGGGTGTGCTAGTACTACATACAGGAAGATCTTAATTATTTCAATTTGAGATGGGAAATATGGCCATTTTGTTTATCAATCATCCGAAGATTTCTTTGGTTGTTAATGGCCGCAGTAATTCAAAACTTCATGGGCAAGGATTGTACTTAGTTAAAACTACATTGTAGGGCATGATTCGATCTGAAAGGCATAGTGATGATTACTATATTTGAAACAAAATCCAAACCATTGTACTGATTTATGTGTTATTGAAATTGATCAACTGATTGTGCTTCATCAGCACAGGAAAACACATTGAGAATCTCAAAGGTTCGCATTGCACAAAAGAAGATTTGTGTGTCCTGGAGATCATCCGAATTCTATCTCCCATTAGTATCGAAAGTCTAATCGAGTTCAGCTTCCCTGACAGTAGTAGCGTACTTTTTTTCCTCGATTGTTTCACGTGCAAAAATGTAAGATTCACTTCTGCAATAGGTTTCATTTTTCTTTAACAAGTCTGTTTAGTACACGCTATTGCACAAAATCATTTACTATTACATCTGTTGTGTTACATTGTGTTCATCTGTTATAACTCAAAATTGGCCATATTTCTTTTTCCCATTTGATAAGATATATTTTTGTGCTTTTGAGAGTTATAATATTTACCGCCAATTCCGTTTCAGCTAAGCTCTGTTCTATTCTAAACCCCAAAAGCATTTATGATATTTTGGGAAACATCATTGTAACGAAATGAATCGATAAAATTAATGCTATGAAACAAAAAAGTCAAGAATAAAGTTGTTTTAATTTTTTATTTTACTATGTGACTGTAAAATTTGTTAGGTATTAATTATGATTGTATTTCTTTTAAAGGAAAAATGTTATGTTGGTAGTTCGTATGAAATAACTAGAATTTAAATGCAACTCAAATAATCGAAATAATTCAATTACATTTTATAATTTATTCAGAAAGATTCCAAACCATCTCTTAGCAAGGTATAAAATTTGTATACTATTATTCGCACACAATTTTTTTCACAAAGACATTCTATCATAGAATTAGAATTTTACTGTGTGAATCACACACATTCTATTGTGAGTTACATAAAGCCATTTTTATTGATTTTTATCGTTTACTTTTCATAGGTTCTGGATTAATCCCGAAGGGAAAGATCCAAGGACGACAAAACGTAGTTTTGATCGACGGTCAGATGACGAAGTCAACACCTGAACTGGCACCCCGTTCTCCAAACTTACACACCACGTCAACGTGAGGACATTTGTGGCCATGACAGATTTCAAGTACACAAGCCCCCCCCCCTTGTGCAAAACGGTCTTTGGTTGGACCTAGTATCGAACTCGCAACCCTCGGGTTGCTAATCTGTTACTCTTCCAACTGGGCTGCCCATTTATAGTTTAAAAGTGTTGTTTATTGTTATTTGTACTTATTTCTTTTCAAAAGTATGTTCTAACACAAGTTGTGTTTCATCAAACAAAATTGTTTGAGTTACTGAAAGAAATATTTTTTGTTTGTAATTAATTTAGTTCTCCGTAATTAAATGATTTTAGATACGTTTTTTTATCGCAGCAGTGGGTTAAAATTTAAATGCACTTGAAGTGCCACCAAAACTACTAGTCTAATATTATACAAGGGGTGTTCAAATGAAAAGGTACGAAACGTCTTAACAACGTAACCGATAACATATTTGCCTATGCCGCTATGGGAGAACGTAGCGGGACAACTAGGGATGCGATTTGAATATCCGGCGTGGATCGGAGCATGCGCGGGCGCCCGTATGCGCAGGAGAGAAGAGGCTCTTATAAAGAGCGCCGTCCAATTGACGAGGCAGTGGATACATGATACTCATTTTCTCGTAGTAGTATTCATACAGAACGGACGCACCTGAACAAGCTCTCCTGATTTGAAGTTAAAACAGTCTTTTTCAAGACTTAAATCACGAGAAACCTGAAATCAACTCGATTATGCCAATGGAAGTATCTACTCCACATCCTGATGAACTCAACGACCATGAACGGGAGGAATTGGAAAGAATCATCGCTGCACTCTCGCCTGAAGATGTCTGCCACAAGAAGGAAGAAATCCTCGCGGAACTTGAAAAAGCAAGAAGTGCATCTGCTTTTGCCATCACCGCCAGCCGGAAAGAAGACGTCTCAAGCTATATGAAAAAACTCCTCCAGAACAACCTGCAGAAAACCAGGATGGAACTCACTAAGCTAAAAGGTCAGTGGAAGATTTTGTCTTTGTTTGACTGCCCTGAGCATTGCCCCAAGCACACGAAGAAACCGAAAAAATCAACGAAAAAACGCCCGATTATTGATGAAACGGAATTCCAAACTCCACCTAAGAGGTTAACTGCCAAACCTAAACCTACTATTCCGGAACCAGAAATTCTAACCTGCAACAACTTTGAAGCGCTTGTAGAAAATCCTGAAGAAACCATTCCTGAACCCAAATTACCGCCCATCCATGTGCGCACACAACTTAAACATACCGAATTCCTCAAGAAACTTGAAGATAAATTAAAAATCTCCCCCACCTGCAAGATTGCAGGCCAATTCATCAAAATTATTCTTAACACTAAAGCTAATTACGATGCTGTCCTGAATTATCTTATTGATGAAAATACTGAATACTTTGAAATCACCCCCCGCAATCTTAAACCGGCTAAAATAGTCATCAAAGGTCTCCCCCTTGATACTGATATAGACGAACTTAAACTTGAAATTGAAAACAAAGGCTTTGTTGTTCAAAGAATTTCCCAGCTTAAACGTCGTGCTACCAAGGACCCACTACCAATATTCCTAATTACCCTCCTTAAAACTGAAAAATGGAACGAAATCTATAGAATCAATAATATCTTGTATTTAAGTGTTATTGTTGAGCATTTCAGGGGAATCAAGGGCCCCATGCAGTGCTATAATTGTAATCACTTTGGACATGGCAGTACAAACTGCCATATCGCAACTCGTTGTTTGAGATGCGGACTTGGTCATAGAACAAGTTCATGTACTAAACCGAAAGAAAAGAATCCACTTTGCATCAACTGCCAAGAACATGGTCACGTGGCCTCTTGGAGAGGTTGTAAAAACTTCCCCAAACCACCCCTACCCCAAAATCGCAGACCTTTCCAGCGTAGAGAAACCCAAGAGGGCGTATCTTACGCGAAAGCTCACCTACCAAGGAAAAGCTCCCAAAATCCCTCCACCGCTCCTACCCCAAGCCAAACCACAAATCAGAATCCCAACACTCCAATTCCAGACTTTGGAGAGAGCATTCAGCTCTTTCGCGAAATTAGAAGCATCTTCGCTCACATCAACATCAAAGAAATCATGCAAAAAATCCAAACAGCCCCGACTCTTGCTGAGAAAATCATTATCGTACTTGAAATTATTTTCCAATAATTTCATCGCTCTTAAAATTTTTTCTGCTCAGGGCAATTCAGCCAAAGTTAAGTCAACCACTACTTTATTCCACAGGAGGTTAAGGCCGCTGCGCGGCCATGCACTCCGTGCTTCGCACGTCCGATAAGATTGACGAGGCAGTGCGTGAGGACAGGATGGCGTTCACATTGCAAAATTCGACGATTGAGGAGCAGCGAGGCGTTATCCGATTTCTGACGGAGGAAGGTGTTAAACCGGCCGTTATTCATCGCCGGATGGTGACCGTATACGGGGAAGACCGTGTGTCCGACAAATCGGTGATAAAATGGAGTGCCCGTTTTCGTGCAGGCCATGAGTTTTGTAGATGACCCGAGACCAGGCCAGGCAAACACAGTCATCACGGCGCCGATCTCATCGACAAGGTGGACGACCTAGTGAGAAGTGATCGGTGTGTCACATTGCGAATGTTGGCGGTGAAGGTGGATGTCAGCGTTGGAACAGTGTGGACAATTGTTCACGACAGGTTGTGTTATCGGAAGGTGTGCGCAGTGGGTTCTGAAGCAGATCACCGATCAGCAAAAGAAACTGCTTATGGGGCTGGCACTTCAACATCTGTTTCGGTATCATGAAGACCCCGCTTTCCTGGAGCGGATCGTCACAGGTGATGAGAGCTGGTGCCATCACTACGAGCCAGAGACAAAGCGAGACAGCATGCGTCGTTACCTCCCTCTAAAAAAGTTCAAAGCCGTGGCGTCAGCAGGGAAGGTGTTGCTCACCGTCTTTTTCGACGTCCAAGGTCCGCTACTTGTTGAATTCCTTGAGCATAGAAGAACAATTAACTTCGATGTGTACTGTGAGACACTCCGAAGCCTACGCAGGTCCATCAAGAACAAAAGACCACGGCAGCTCACGGAGGGTGTGGGTCCACATGTCTCCAGGGTCACACACACGGAACTGGCCAAGTTCAAGTGGGAGCAGCTTGTTCATCCGCCCTACAGCCCGGACATGTCGCCCTGCGATTTCCATGTGTTTCGTCCCCTGAAGAAACATCTGAAATGGAAGCGCTTCAACTCGGACGACGAACTCAAGGACGCTGTGATGGACTGGGTCTCGTCACGGCCACAGGAATTCTTTAAACAAGGAATCGGCTCGTTAATCAATGGGATCGTTGTGCTCAGGCCTATGGTGTATACTTTGAATAAAGTCTTCAGTTACACCCACAGTGTAGTTTCGTACCTTTTCATTTGAACAACCCTTGTATATGTTAAACTAGTTATATCCTTTTGTAGATTTAAATATTGTTTCCAGTTCTTTTTACTATTGTTTTCTTTGTTATATACCTTATTATTCGTACTTCCGTATACGTATTGTGTGTAATATGAAACATAGACAGACAGAACTAAACATATCTTGGGGCTCCACGAGAAACTATAGCTTCAAAAAGGGCTCCGTGTCTGAAAACGTTTGGGAACCGATAGACTAAATATTCAAACACATGCCTAAACTACAAAAATGCTTATCCTAAGGCTACTTGCACACACATCGATTTCGGTCTGCGGTAAAATGACATACCATAAAGTCTTTTGATGGCATGAAGAAGAGTATGGGGGCTTGCACACAGTTCGATCACTCACAACACGACAGAATATCCGTTTTCCTGTCGTCGATTGCCACTAGAGTAGACGACTGCCGTTGTTTATTTTGTTCGAAAAACAAAACAGCTTTTTTGCTCTCCAATTCCAAGTTTATGTCTGCTCGCTCGTTGAAGATAAAGCGAAATTTTCAACGGATTTGAAACCTGCGAAAAATTGTTAACCAGATCGATACCTTAGGCCCAGTTCACATGAGGCGCATAAAAAGCACGTTGGCGAGGTTGTCCAACACCTTCTATAGAAGACTGCCGGCTGTTTGCAATGCACACACATCCTGTCGGCATTTCACGACCTCCTGTCGGACGATAAACAAACGTAACGATATTTAATCGTGCGTTGCTTGCACACTATAGACGACTGTCGTGGTTTATTTTATACCAGGAACAAAACAAAAGTATTTTTTTTTATTCCCAGTCCAAGTTTATATCGTTAAAGATAGAGTAAATATTTCAACGGATTTGAAATCTGCGGAAAATTTTTAACCAGATCGTTACCGTAATGTGATTTTCTTTAAATGGATAATTTTTTCAATTGCAACTTTTATATTTTCGCAAAACGAATTTAGCCGCATTTGATGAAGATATTGAACAGGAACACAAAAAGGGCTATTTATCTCGATTTATAGAAAAGATATAACTTAATGGAGTACTTAGTTGCCTTAATTTAATAAATAGCAACTATTTAATTGTATTCGATATTTTGACGAGTTTATACAACAAAGGGGATATTAGGTAATTTTATTTCTGAAATAGTGTATACCGACAAAGGTCCGTTTAATTTTTCATGCGTGGCAAATGTTTTTAAAATAAAGCTAAATTGAAACATTCAATTTTGAAGTTATTTCTTTCAATGTCCTTAAAGTGAAACTTGAACTCGATATGGCTTTAGAAAATCAACTTATTAGCCTGATTTACTGAACTTAATTTACTGTGAGCTTATTTTCGTAAAATTTATATTTTAATCTTGAAGTTATTTATATATTTTAATCTTTATTATCTTATTCTTGAAGTTATTACTATTTTTATATTATGCAGACAGAATTATCTTTGAGATCTTCCGATTTTGACATAAACTCTTTTTTGGTCATTCTTAGATTGTTTTTAGTTTAGTATAATTCTCACGTTTTGTCGTGGGTTATAATCAAATTATTATTGAAACAATCCCCAGTACTTTACAGCAGACGCAGCTGTCCAAAAGACAATCTTGAGAATATAAAAAATAGTTTACCCCCCCCCCAAAATGGAATGGAAATCTTTTTCATTCAACTGAAGTTAAGAAAAAAGAAATGAAATTAAGTTATTTGCTGAAGTTTACAGATATCTGCTTTATGCAGCATGACACAAAATTTTACTAAAAACAGTGTCAGTACACGGAGATTGTGGTAAGCTCATTTGAAATACAAAACATTAATTCAAAGTAATGATGAAACAAGATTTCTGCGGTAAACAGCGCCATAAATGCCACTTCTAATTAATCTGTGAAAGGGACCTGGAAACATCAACGAATAAAACCAAAAAATTATTGCTCATTATTTAAAGAAAAGCTATAGTGCAGGTCCTTTAGTTAGTAACCTAAAAATTTACTAATTTATATTTTCTTACAAAATATTAATTAATTTCACATTTTAATGGTCTCTAATCTATAAAATGAAAATCCATAGAATTTTAACTAAACCTAACAATTCGTTTATAACAAGTTTTAAATTCCCTAAACTGACAATAAATAAAGCAGTTTTTATTAGATAGGTACGAATTTTTGTTACATAAATGTAAAAATATGAGTTTTATATCAGATTTATTCACCAAAATAAAAGCAATTTACAAAAGATGTAATTAAGGACCATGTTATAAAGTTAACTTTATTTTACAGGTTTCATTTGCCACAAACCATCATTCAAGTAATGAATATTTTCTACACCAATGCCTTTGTTTACTTTGGATCTAAAAGAGAAGAAATATTGAAGGAGTTAAAATACTTAAAAAAGAATGAAAATCCATGCAAACCTTAGTTGGGTTTTAAGGAGCAAGGAGCCACATTTACCCCCCTTCCCCCCCAAAAAAAAAATTAATAATAATAATAATAAAAATATGTATATATATATATATATATATATATATATATATATACTTGAGAGCATTAGCTATAGAAGATAGTTCATACAAAATACACAGTCCAGTCACATTAATGTGATCACCTGTCAAAAGCCAGAATAACCACCTTTGGCAGAGCGGACCGCTGCGAGACGTGCAGGAAGTGAGTCAATTAGATTTCTGAAGGTGTTCACTGGGATGTTGAGCCATGCCGACTCCAGTGCCGTGGCCAGCTGCGCTAGATTACGCGGTTGAGGATCCATGGCAATTGTTGCAGGGAGTATGCTTTCAGACGTTTCACGCCATATACGCCAACGTCCATCTGTCCGATAGAGCATAAAACGTGATTCATTGGAAAAAGCCATCTGTCGCCACTCTGTGGACGTCCAGTTGCGGTACTGGCGTGCAAATTCCAGACTTCGTCGCCGATGAACAGCAGTCAGCATAGGTGCATTAACCAGGCGTCTGCTGCGGAGGCTCACGAGCAGCAACGTTCGCTGAACCGTTGTTGAGGATACACTCTTGGTAGCCCCTTGGTTCATCTGGGCCCTCAGTTGCACGTCTATTCGCCCGTACGCATCTCCATAGCCTTCGTCTGCCTCTGTCATCTATAGCCGTGGTGCACCACATGTGCCATGCCGCTGATTTTGGATAGTGCTATTTTGCCATGCACGGTATAGTTTTACCACAGCAGCACGTGAACAGTTCACAAAATTAACCGTTTTCGAAATGCTTCCACCCTTGGCCCGAAAGCCAATAATCATGCCCTTTTGGACGTCGGATAAATCGCTACGTTTCTGCATTACGCCAACAATTGAAATGCTTTCCAATGCCCTAGGACATCCTTTATATACACTCCACTGCAATATGATGCCACCTGCCTTTTGTGATTGGTTATTTCACGTTGACGTCAAAAGTAGGTGGTGGTCACATTAATGTGACTGGACTGTGTATTAAAGGAAATTAACTTACAATAAGTCAACTTTTTTAACAAAAACACTTTACTGAAGCAAATAAAAAAAAAATAATAAAGGTATTTTAAGTTAGAACCAATTTTTTTTTTCACTGGAAAACAACTTTAGTATAAAAAAATACATAAAACAATTAACATACATATGCATAACTTCGAAAATGAGTGCAAAACATTCTACAAGAATATAAAAAGTTTAGTATATTTTGGAGGGAATTAAGTCACATTGCACACCTATTTATAATGCTTATTTTGATAATGTACTTACTGAAATTAATTTTTTGTCTATTGCAAAAAATTTGTCAGCATAAATTAAGTTCACAGTTCAACAAGATTTAAGCATTCAAAATTTATAATCTTTACTTCTAAGCAGTCAGTTAAATTGGTCATCCCATAAAAAATATCGAAGAAAAAATGAATATAAATTTGATACATATTTGCCTATTTATATATCATATCAGTGCTTCAAAAGATAGAGAAATATATAGTGAATTTCGAGAAACAAAATGTGAATAGTTATAATTGATGATAATTGAAGAAAAATATTTGGCAAACACTACCATTTAAAAATTATATCTATACTGGGATCAATAGAAATCCACACTTTTATTTTATGTAATCCATATAAAACTAATCTGGCGGCAAAATATATAAAGCTTCAGATAAATATTAAAATCCTAACAAGGCTCACATCTTAATTTGGAATGAAAATTGTATTTCTAACTTTGGCTTTCCATAATGAAATCTGGCTATGACCAGAATCATTGTTATAATACACAACAGAGTGCTATGAATCTAGGACGTCAATTCATTCAAAAGTTACTCTCTTTCAGAGAAACCTCACTCACTTCAATTTTTCTAAGGGCTGCTGTTTTTGCCATTTTAAAATATGATCAAACAATACAAATGAAAAAAATTCAAGTTTAGATTAGTACAGACAGCATCGAAGACAAAGGAATTTAAAATTGACAGAAAAGCTTTTTTTTTTAAGAAATATATTTTTTGTGAATATTAGGTGATTTCCCCCCATTTTACAAAATATCTTGAGAAAGTTGCTTTAAAAGTTTGAACTAATTTCAGGAAGAACACATGTGTGGTTGTTAACCTTTAGACTATGGCTGATACAGCAGCTGTACCTTCCAAGTTATAAGAATCAATGAATTGAAGGGGAAGCTATATCTATAGCCGTTAGCAGTTATATCTATAGTCAAAAGGTTAACTTTTTAGGTATGATTATCAATTATTAACTTGACAAATGTTTGGTAAAAAGGTAAAAATAAATGTAATTATTCTTAATACAATGAATGTGATTAATATTTGGGATTGAAATTTTTTTTAAATTAAGTAATCCTTTAATTAACCCTTTCCCATTACATTTTCTCATTTTTAATGGGTAAGAGGCTTAAATTCAGGAATTTTAAGGTTTTTTTTGTTTGAGTTTCCAAGATTATAAACTTTTCAAAAAAAATTCATACACCCGACCGAAATTCTTGTTTTCTTCCAAGCAAAGTGTCATAGTATGGGAATTTTACACTTTATAAATAAGTATTGAGTAGAGACCTATAAAAACAGTCAATTGTTCAGACTTAAAAGATGATTCGACAAACACTTTTAGGTAAGATAAGTTCCACTGATAGATTATGGATTAAATTGAAAAACTTACATTTCATCGGTGGACATAGACGTCATGCCAATAGCAAGTGCATGTTCTTTTCCTTCTGCCATAATTGCCTAGTATTAAGTTAAGTGCATAGAACAAATGGAAACCATGGATACCAGGTAGTGTTTTAATTTTCAGCATAACTTGAATCATAGAATTAGAGTTATACTTAGGTGAAGTGTTAGATAATTTTGCAGTTATTATATAGTAGATCAATAGATATGTGTAAAAAATTGTAACACTGGTTATAAAATTATTTTTGACACATGTAAACAACAGTGTTTTTTTAGACTTCAGACTGAATTAAACTGAGCACGAACTGTTGCTTTATACTGGAAAATATGAATAGTAAAATTTATTCTAACATGCAAACTACAATTAAATCACTTAATCACAACTTTCATGAAATTAAGATTAGAATTTAGTGTTATATCTTTACACCACTAACAAAAATAAAAATGAAATTAATTGGAAAACTGATATTCTACAATTTAACACAATTCAAAATTTAATTCCTCATTTCTTCAAGACACTTATTTTTTTTATTCGTTAAACTTGAATTCTAAATTTACAAAAAATTCTAAACAGGCTTGCAAGTAAAAAGGAAAAAAAGCTGCAGTTCATATTTCCTAATGAATCTTTGTATCAAGCATTCTTAAATACTGTTTGTCGTTTTTTCTTATCTTTTGTGCTATTTGTCTTACAAATAACACATTTCAGCATTATTCTATTTGCGTGATTAAGTTTCAATTACAACCACACCTATAAAGTCTGTTTCAAAATCAGACATACTATTTCCAGATCTGAGTATCTTTTTATGTATTTAATTAACCAAAAGAAGGAAATTAAATAATGGTTCCTTTGAGAATTTGCAGACCACTATTTTCATGGAAAGCACTTGCACTATACTGCATATCACATGTAAAAATATTTTGGGTGCTATTTTTTCCCACCTTCTACCCTTATCAGCAAAAATCTTGACACGTCACACACACACAGATAAATAAGTAAGATTTTAGATACCTGACGATTATCTGAGATTTAGATTTCAATAATTAGAAAGTGCAGTTATAAATTCTTAAGAGATAGAGATCATTGTGACAACGTGAGAAACTCTGTTGTGCTAGAACTTTAGGAAAGGTCATTTGCAGAGCAGGTGCCTACTCCATTGTGTCATCGGAATGACGAATATATTCTGAATTTTTATTGTTTGGCGTCAGTTGTTGTTCTTCCCTTGTGCGCTTTACGACTTGAGAAGGGGTGAAATAGAACATCCTCTACATGTGGTGCTTGTCCAGATGATCTCTGATTGGGTTTTGACTTTTACCATTGGGTTATTTTTAGGCTGACAGTGGTTAGAGAGCAAAAAGCAGTGGGTGAGGCTTGTTTACTGTGCTGGACTGTGACATATATACTTTTATGTATTGGTATAATGATGTTAATATGATGTAACTACTGTATTTTTTCTTAATGTTCTTGGAATAATAAGAATTTAACTATCTTAGCTGTTAGATGTTTTCTCCTTGTGTAAGATTCGTACTGTATTCACGCTACCGTTTTGGGGCGACGGCACAACGCCATACATAATATATTACTTAAATCATACATGAAATATAGCAAAAAGGATACTACAACAGTATTTTTTGGGACAGTTGTCATTTTAGCACCAGGTGATGTAAGTCCGGGACACATAATATTAGCACCACTTAAAACAAATCGAATTGCTCCTCTATCCACTTGCTCCCAGGGACAAAGAAAGGGATCTACATAAAATAAAAATTGCAATGATTAAAACCCAACTTAATCTTCAAATTAACAGGTTTCAAAATATAACTAGAATGATACATTGATAACAAATGCACTATCTGGTTGGTTGTTTTGATTTTGACGCAAGGGCCACATATTTGTCTAATCTGTACCAAACACACAACATATAAGGTCATACACACAAGGAAATGTTTGTTGACAGTGAGAAATACACCCAGTTACAAGAAGTTACAAGAATGGAACGACCAACAACTTGTAAAAGCTGCTAGTACAGAGATCAAACTGAGTCAACGATCTAATTAATATTGCACTCACTATTCAACTCTTTTGATTCCAAGCTGACCAAAGTCGCCCGGTTAGAATGAATGTGCCCAACCCGACCGTCCTTCGGTCAGATTTGGGGAAGAGTGTATGTTTTGTAAAGCAGTGCCTCTAGCATTTAGAGGGGAGTGTAGCTTCTTAGTATTCCGTTGAATGAGAAGGGTCAATAAACTGCTGAGGGGGGGGGTAAACTTTTACACCATTGTAAATCACTGTCTCATTCGTCACCCAAAGGAGTGGATTTTGAGAAGTTTCTATGTGTCTTCGTTTCTTCAGTTTGTCTTCAGATCGGATATTCTTGTTTGATCTTAGAATGTAGAATTTTACTGGTTTGAAATTCGTAATGACTAAAAACATCGCATAATTTTGTTACATATTTCCTTGATTTGATATTTTAGGTATTTGAATTTTCCAAATGAAAATAATGCTTAAAAAATCAGAACACTAAAATTTGCCATTCAAATAAACTTTGAAGTAACTTATTTTACTATTTTTTGAATTAATTTGTATGATTTGAAATATTTGAACCTTTTGTAAAATTACATAATTGATATTAACTCGGAAACATTGAAGTTGTAGTTTTTATGTACTACAAAAGATAATTAAATTGCCTTTCTCGAGGTTTTCAAACTTATTTTTCAGGTAAGAAAATGATTGTATGTTTTTCAAAAGCATTTCAGGTTCAGCATATATAAAAAATTATTGAAATTAAGTATTTGTTTTTGAGGTTTTTTTAAAAAATCTTATTGTTAACAAAAATTTTTAACTTCATGAAGTATATGCACTAAATATTAAAATTGGAAAAAAATTAAAATATTATAGATTAAAAGGTACTTTAGAATATAACTTTTGATCAGTGATCAATACCTAGTTCGATTAACCTTCCGACTGCCAGATGGGTTCATTGGACCTGACAGCAATATTTGATGCAAGCATTTTGTTTGAAAGTATAGGATCAGAACTATGTCATTCCGTGACATTTCCTACACTTTTGAGCTTTGTATGCAAAGTGGAATTAAAATTTCCTACAAAATTTTTAATAATACCGCCTGGGACTATTGGACCAGATTGGTAATTTTTGCATATTTCTTTTTCTTGGTATTCAAAGGGTTAATGTCGACGTACAAAAAAATACTGGAAAAACTGTAAACAAAACTCAAGAAATTCCAATTATTTTGACTTATTATCAATAATTTGAATAGAATTAAGCATTAAAGCACTGTTCACATTTAAATGTATTAAGGTAACAGTAAAAGACGTATAAATAATTTAAAAATTCGATTGAGACAAAAAAGTTTTAATTCACCATTAATATTTTAATTCCTTCACACTTGAATGTAAATAACAAATTGCATGCATTTTTAAAATAAGATAATGTTTCTTATTTTTATTTTTGAGAATGTCCCAAAATATGTTAACATTTAATGTTCTATTCAGAACTGCTTGAATTTGGGATTATTGATAAATATGCTTATTACATTCGAAATATTTGTAGTTTTTAAAACATTGATTGATTGAAGATCATAGTTTATTTAAATTCAATAATTATAAGAATTTTACACTAAAAATGATCATGTATAAAAATTAGCTTTTCTAATCGTGAGTTTCGCAATAAATAAGAATTAAAAACAGTAAAAGAGTCCTGTAGTTGACCAAAATACATGCCGTGTTCCCCTACCCTGTAGGAAATTTCTTAACATTGATGAACAGCTACTTAGGGCTCTTTGTAAAAGAGGGGAGGCTAAACGAACACACGCCTCGCAATAGAAGGATGAGTCCATTTCATTTTTACCACCATCCGCCCTAACCTGGGCATTTTGGACACGTTGTTCCTACCCGTGGGATCAAAAGAGTTAAAAATTATTGCATTTTTCATGCATTTCATTGTATACGAGAGGGCTCCGCCCCTTGCTCGCTTACGTTCGCCAACTAATAACAGATCGCTAACTAATACTAACAGAAGCATGTTGCTACATTTTCTAATTACCAAAATCAAAGTTTAATAACAAAATAAGCCTAAATATGCAATTGAAATTTATTGTGTGATTGATGACAGGAAACAAAAGAGGTTCTAAACATTAAGAGTTTGAAAGTGGGTGGATTGTGTTTATAACCCCACACCTAAGCATAAGCATTTAACAAAGAAACTCAACATCCATGTAAAATCAAAAACTCTGAAATAAAGAATTATAGCAGCAGATTTTATCAGGGATAAGCAGTTTGTAGGTAGCATACAGTATTTGCATACCAAATAGTTAAACTGTAAGCAAAATCAAAACAATAAAATCCCAATTTTCTCACTACATGTTTTTAACAAGTTTAAAAAAACCTAATGCTTCTTTTATTTTTTCTAAACATCCTTATATGATATTTATTAATTAAATCATAAAAGAAAGAAATTTTTAAACCAATGCACAGTAATTTTAATTTCACCACATTATAAAAACGCTACCTATTTTAACTTTTTACAGCATAAGTAACTTATTCATACCAATGTCATTTAAGTATTTGCTTGATGAGTTCACACATGTCAACGACATGAACTAATTCTCCCCTTCATTGTAAATTTAATCGACTTTCAAAATTAATGTTGTATAATTGTACAAGCAATCAAAATACTACAAATGAATGAAAATACGATAAATTTTGTACTTGCAACAAAGCGCAACTGAATTTTATCAGACCAGAAGTCATGAGAATTCAATGTTTTTGTGCATCTAGTTGATCAAAGAAATCAAATTTTACATGCATATTTTTTAATCAAGAGTAATTCGCTTTTTAATAATGTGATATACAAAATGCTTACTAAAGAAAAATATTTTAGGCATTACAATCATAATAATCTATTTATATTGTTTATAAAATTTCAAAATGCTTTTAATTTGAGAGACATAATTAAATGAAGCACTCTCAAGCAATTCAAACCTTTAGACATATAATTCAGAAAATTGTATACATACATTTATGCAAAAGTCTTAATGTTGGTATGTAAGGTCCTTCACGTTGCCTGAAGAACAGCAACTCTCCATTACCTCCCACAATGATTTCAATGTGATCATGACTATACCAAAAGAGAAAGAAGGATCTTAACAATAATCAGTACTAGACATGCAGTTACAACACACACCTTCGTATTAGAACCACTGAGATCTGTAAAGCGTGTTTAACAAGACGCTTGAAAGACAGCGCAACTGTCTTTTAAAAGTACTTCCTGGGGAAGTTGGGTTTTACACTTTATTGTAATTAAATTTTTGTTGAGGTAGCTAAGTTCACCACACAAAAATAATGTCTACCATGCTAATGCTTTTCACCACTAGGTTTGGGAGATGGTAGTCACTGCAGGAACTAAGCACTCGTTCATTTTGAGTTGTGAAGGCTTTGATGAAAGTCTATGGTACAATGAACTTTGAAACCTACTCATATTAAATAAGATTTTCAATAATATATAAGCCAGCAAGCAGAAAGTGCTTAAAATTGCAACATACGTTGCAGAAAAATTTTCCTTAATTCTATCAAAATATTGGTAGATTTTTAAGAAAATCATACGTTACGATGTTGTGCAGTGCAAAGAGCGCTTCTTGACAAACCTTTTTTCTTTCCTAGCTACAGAACAACCTCCCTACACCGCCAAAATTACCACAAACACTTTATAAATAACACTTCTTTTATGTCAATGACAAAATATTTAACATAAAAATTATCGACAGAATTGCAAATTCTGAAAGTACGCATTGAATTTTTATCATTTTAAATAAAGTAAGTTAATTAATTTTGATGTGTTTTATTATAAATATGAAATACATATTTTGTTGATAATTGTGTTTTAAGTCTTTGTCACTTTACTGCAGTTTTCAAAATTCAGACAAATTGCCTGCAGAACAATTGCAATTGCTTGGAGTTGTGCTGTAAAACACTTAATTCTGCACCTGGTATATAAGTAGGTGCATTGAAAAATACATTTTAAAGATTTGTGTAGAACATAAGAAATGTTTTAATTATAATAGATTATTTCATTGATATCAGCAATGAAACTAATTTAGGAGAATGGAATTACGAAATTTTACATTTTGTGGTGCATTAAAAATGTTTTAGGTCAAGAAATACCTAACAAACATATAAAATATTGATATACATCAGCAATTAATATTTTTGAGTTATATGCACCTATTCTATACTTTCAGTAAACTTGACACCAACTTTCATCAAATAGAAAGAAATGAAAAGAAATATAATTTATATTCAAGATCTCACCATTTAACAACTCGAAGACTTTCTTTTTTTGGAAGAACATGATTCATATATTCCTCTAAATGAGGAAATTGATCCAGCAGCTTTGTTCTGATGCCTTTCTGCACTGAAGATTTCAATTGAGTAACTCCAGAAACATGATCTTTCTCATCAAACCTGTATGAAGCAAAAATCAAGATGAATTTATACAGGAAAATTTGAATTAAATAAGTGTTGAAAAAGCAAAAGTTCTAAAGTAGGCGGTTGGACCCATGGACCAGAGGTTGGTATGGTGGTTTAAGGCACAAGGTGCCATAGTTGGCTAAGCATCAATTGGGAAAATGTTGGCAGCATTTCCAGGACCAACTTCTAATACAATTAGATGCTAATATTGGTATTATTCTGAGTATCTAATCATAAAATACATTGCTACTTAAAGTGCTTTTGGCAATTAGTGTCAAGAAATGTGTGGCTCTCAGCTTGCGAAATTCTTAATGGGGCCACTGAAGCTTCTGAATTTTTTTAATACCATCCTTCACCTGATTGGCTGAAAATCACTATTCTGAAGTATAAATTCTTTATTGTACTGTTTTTCAGTGGTGCTAGGGATTTGGTAGCTTCTTAACAGATAAAATACTGGTGTTTAATCATAATAATTCGAAAGCCTTCATCCCATCCTCTTCCCCTTTTTTTGTAGTCTGTTTATTTTTCACATGATTCAATTTACTTGGAATGTTCTGTAGGGAATATTCTAGGTGGAATGTTCTACATGGCATATTCTAGGTGGAATGTTCTACATGGAATATTCTAGGTGGAATGTTCTACATGGAATATTCTAGGTGGAATGTTCTACATGGAATATTCTAGATGGATCACACAGAAATATGCATCAACGAGTAATAGTAGCTGAACTATGTTCTTTTTTACATTCAGAACAGAGGTCAGGTGTTATCTTAGTTTTTAGGCGCCAACTTTTATTATTCCATGTGTGTGGAGAGACAGCAGATTGCTCTACAATCCATGAGGGATTTTGCCTTGATGTTCAATACCCTTTCATGTTATATTCTTCACAGGAAAGCATTGTCCATTGATGATTGAAATCATGATTCAACAATAAAATTCATACAGTCCACTATCACTGGCCGTGTGTGTGTCAATTAACTTATAACTAAATGAGCTTCGACAACACTCCTACAACTGGCTTTTGGTGAATAGTTTTGCTTTCATATCATGTATTTTAAAGTCAAATGATAACTCAAGCAGTAGACAACGTTTGAGCGTGCTAGTTGAATATGAGCTGTATCAACATAAAATCTGAACAAATACTCAAATTCAGGTAATTAAAAATTTTTTATAACTATTTAAATGCAACTATTTTTGTTTATAGCTGTTGCTTACACTGTGTGTATCTCCATGATAGTTGTTGGTGCTGTTCTTTAATAAGCATAATTTTTAATGTACTTGGCAAGAATCAAGAACGTTGCCCACTTTTTAGTTAGTGCCTGATCCCTTGATGTGATAGGTCAATTTTGCCAGCACACACATTCTGTTCCAGGAAACATTCTTTGTACGAAGGGTAGTACAACTCTTTGTGTTCCTAGGGTAAAGCAATCTGAATTGATGTCAATAAAGTAACAGTTCATTTAAGTTTGTATTTTATGAGCCATAACAGCTGTGGTGTATAACATCAGGATTAATGTATTATAGATGTTAAGATCAAAGGGCATTTATAATAATGTTTTTATAATTAATAAATGATTGAATGCTAGATTTTGCAAAAGTTTTTTAATGGTAGGTAGCTGAATTAACACCACACTGGAACACAACAGGCTATGGGTGACAGTCCAGCATTAATCATGAAGGGAAGATCAAGGACACCTCATAATTTTGAACATAGCTTTGGAGTGAAATAAAACTGTTAATTTTGAAACTAATATTGGTTTAAGGCAGAAATTAATCAAACGGTTATATACTTTTTCATAGGAAGACTTAATCCTTACATTATAGATTTTGCTAATGTTGATTTTGAGGACCTTTACAGTGCATCTGGCATCCAACAATCTGTTTTGGGACCCCTGCTGTTTATTTTTTATTAAAAAACGATTTAGTAATGCCTTTGTTATTTTTTATTTAAAATTTATTATGTGCATTTCATTGTACCACAATGACAAAAAAGTTAGAATGACTTAAATTATGATTAGTGTGAAAAACAGCTTTACTTGAATATTACTAACTGTTCTGTAGTTAATTTTACTAGAAAATTGAGCCCCATTACATGTGCTTATCACACAAATGGGGAATTTCTCCAGAGAAAAAACAATTTATAACAGACCTAGTAGAATAAATAAGGATTCTAATTTTTTTTAACTCTTTTAAAACTTACATTTTTTTTAAACTTTTAATTTGCATACACAAAGTGGGCATATATAAAAGGGTAGGATACACCACTCTTAATTCTATTTTAGAGCATGGCTGTGTATAGTCTGGTATATCAGAAGAAAAAAAATTTAATTAGACATTTCTTTTAACTCTTTTATTGTAAAAATTCAATTTTACTCTTTTCTTGCAATCTAAATATAATACATCCTCAAGAATGCATAACTGTTTCCATGTTAAGAAATTAAAAATGTGTTGCCTAAATATGTATAGTACATATTCATAAAATAATTTTTCAAGAAACATCTTTTGCAAAAATTATTTGGGAAATCAATCCAATTTGTCACAATGATCAAGTTAACCTCAATCCTTGATGTTTACTTTGAGGGTTTAGTGTAGTCTTTCATAATTTTATAGCTAAATATTTGAAAACTGAGAAACTAACTTAACCTTACTTTTTCTTGTGTTTACATTACTGTGTACTTACTGTACATGTATTCTTGTCAGTTCGTTTATCAGATGCAATCCTTTTCTTGATATGCCTCTGAATCTTTCCACAGTTCTTATACTTGTTTGTTGTAATGTCTCTTGTCTTTATGATTATTGAGTATCTTGAAGTTACTTTTATTTCAGTATTACGACATAACATATGCTTTCCCTGGACAAATGCTAATTAGCCTAATACTACTACGTATTTTAATTAATATCACACTGGAGCATCATAATAGGCTAGTGGCGATAGTCCGAGATCATACCCGAAGGGAAAGATCCAAGGTCAGTACCACAGTAATATTTAACCATGGTCAGATGACACAGCTAATTGCTAAAAATATTATTACCATCAAAATACACACTATCTGTAAAATAAAATTGCCTTTTCATGAAATTGTACAGTTGCATGTTTGATTAATCATGTAAAGGACCTTTTATTCAATCAAACTTGAAGTACCTGCTAAAATTTTGTTGACAGAGTGTGGTACCTCCTATAGCCAGGGTTCCCACTCTATTTCAAAAATAAAATTCCCTGACTTTTTTCCAGACAAATTTTTACAAAATTCCAGGTCATACTTAAGCAATTCACGACGTTATTAAGGTGATAAACCAAGAAATATTTTAGCATTCAATAGCCAATAATAAAAACCAATTTAAGAACTATACACTTGAAAAATTAATACACAAAGCACAAGTAATTTTGCATTAAAATAACTTATTCAAATAATCCAACATATTTGACTTAAATCAATTTGAGATTTAATGAACTACCATAAGACATGGAATTCTTCAATTTAAGCCAGGGGACAAAACAAAATTCTTCACCTGTTAAATATCAGCTGTTTCTTAAAATCAGTTCAAAAATTCTATTCATATATAAAATAAATTGATTGAAAACTGTGTACGAATATTGTTGGCTACTTTTCTACAAAGCGTTCTGAGAAGCCATGATCAATCATTTTCCAGGTCAATGAGGCGATTTTCCAGGTTTTAGAGGGAAAGACGTATATTTCCCTGATATTTTAGACAAAATTAAATTCCCTGACAATTCCAGGTTTTCTCTGACCCATGTGAAACCTGTATAGCACACCTGTCATATGGTTACCAAAACAGCTATGCAATTAGCTCAAGAGTTTTTAAATTGTGGCTTCATATCTAAGTTTTTGCATACACGTTAGGTTTTGACTATATCGCAATTGAAGTACTAGTAGATGGTGGTCTGTTCCAAGAATAGATAACATTTGAAAATTAAATATATAGCACTGAGAAATTGTTTGATTTATAAATGGTAATCTATTATTAATTCTCCTATCTTAACTATTTAGTTTGCAGGGGAAAAATTAACTCTTTAAAAAAAATGTTCCTTTTCAATCTAGACTCCAACTAAAGATTGTCATGTGCCAGATGATACAAGTTCTTGATACAATGGTTACAAAAGTGAACATTTGAATATTGTTATATATGTAAGAGCAGTCCAGAATGTATATTTTTGATGCAAACACCAATCATGCATGTTTTATTCCTTCAGTATTAAATTGAAAAATATTCCATTCACAATTGCAGAATATACAAGTTATAGCACTTTCACACATCAAGTTTGATGCTGCATCTCAGACTTACTAAATATAAAAATGCTTCTCAATTAAAAATGACATGATTTATTAGTTCTGTTTAAAAAATTGGTCAGTTTGTTTAAACAGCTTATTCATCTACCATAAAAAAAATTTAAAGAATGATGAGTGTAAAGAATCATGTTAATATTTATTACACAATTTTTTGTCATTACATTCAAATGAAGGTTTTTTTTATGGTGCAAGGGCCAGGTCTGGTGAAGTAATGTTTCTTCCATGAAGTAATTAGGCACACACAAGGAATGTTTTCTGTTCAGAATAGCTCCAAGAATCCAACCTGTGCTACCAACAACTTCCAGGCTGCAATCGCAAACATATTGAGCCAAGTTTAATGTTTGGCATTTTAGAACTTGTTACAAGAGATGGAGTAGGTGGGATGGAGTAATTAGTTAAGTAAGCAGGAATATCTATTTATTTATTCAAAATCAAACTTTGATTCAAGAACCATCAAATGGCTGACTTCATTAACAGAAATTGATAAAATAAATAATTAAAATTTCTACACGATTCATCATGGATTTTCAGCTTTAAACTTCGAGAAAAGATCCACAGGGCTCAGTCCCTCTCGTAAATATTTTACATGTTGAAAACCAACTATACACATTGAAGGAAATTTAATCAGTGCAAATCAATTTGTTTATATCAAGTAAAATACTTATAAAGGTCTGAAAACAGACAAAAAAAAAAGGAACGTAAAGGTCATATTGCAACACGATCTTTCGATTGCAATAGAAAACCGATTAATGTTGAAGGCCTCTTTCGTTTTTGTATTTTTTATGAATACGTGCCGGTTTGATAACATATAATTTCAAAGTAGCTAAGCATTCCAATTTAAGCCGGCGTGTTTATTTACGATTAGGACCGTTGAAAAACAATAAAAGGCTTTCAAAAATTCGAACTTACTTCTTGAACATTATATGAATTGAAAGGGGTGAAATTATATTTAACACAGTATCTCTCTGAATGGTAACTTAACGATCCAAATAAGAAATAATCCCAGTCAAAACAAACTAACAAAACCCTCTCAGGCACAGGATATTAGTTTGCATGGACTTGTCCTTAAGCCGATCAACTTGTAGCAACTCTGAGTATTGCGTAAAACTGAAATAACCCAAATAAAACAGTATCGTGATCTATAAATTCATCATCAATATTTCTTTGCTCACAAAGTTTGTGATAAAATATTCTGAAACTGAAACAAGTAATGTACACATATTGTGCCAATATATGTATGCCGACCAACCGGTATAGTGGTTAAGGTGTTAGCCTCTAGATCGGAAGGTTCCTGGTTCGAATCCGGGCCCGGGCATGGATGTTTGTAAGCGTATGGTGTAGAGGCGGCTGGTGCACCTTAAATCTGTCCTGGCCGAAAGTCCTCACGTTGGGTTGGCGTGGAAGTTTGGAGAGTGGGGTGCCAGCTCAGGTGTTGCTTCGTCATCTGACCGTGGTTCAAAATTACGAGGTGTTGTCCTCGGATCTTTCCCTTAAGGGACTGATCCCGGACCGTCGTCAATAGCCCGTTGTGTTGCTCTAGCACGACGTTAACTAAAAAATTACCAATTACCAATATATGTATATTTTATATTTTCAATACTATAATAAGTTTTTTAAGTATTTACAGATTAAATATAAATATATACTAGAAATATTTTATGAGACATTTGAGCAAGACTGTTCGAATCATTTAACTTTACAGAAACTATCTTCTAGCTATAGCGCATACCACTTTACTACGGACAATAAGTAACAATTGCATCTGGCAATAAAATTGATAGTACGTTGTTTCTTGTTTGTTATTTATGTTTTAGAAAGGGAAGGGGAGCGATCTCAATTGCTTATTGTTTTAGTTATACGTTTGTTGTAATCTTTTAAGTTTGTTATTATCTTTTGTGAAAAATGTAATGAAAAATTATTGTTGAATGTAACCAACAGTTGTAGTATACGATTCCAATGTTTTTGACTTAAACTTTTACTGTCTCGTATACCGTAGTCGAAGTCGCAAATCGTCAGCTATCACCATTTTATTTTCCAACCGAGTTGGAAAAGTGCTGTCAATTTTATTGCAACCGTTTCACATACACCAAAATAAACTATTCTTGAAAAATGAATGCGATCAGCAGACCTGTATCTGAAATCATAAAAAATCGGGATGTGGAAGAACCAAAAAAACGAAGCAGAGAAGATTGGCGAAAAGCTAAGGAATTAGAAGAAGCAAGAAAAGCTGGAAATGCTCCTGCAGCTGTCGATGAAGATGGAAAGTAAGTACATTGGTGTGATATGTTTAGATTTTGTTCTGGATCATAATATGTCAGGTAGCTAATTTACGATCAACACACACAGAGTTTTCAAATAAGTTCGATTTACCGATTTAAATGTTTAGAAATACACTCATTGAAAATATTCAAATTTGTAGCATTAATTTTTATATATTTCTCAAATCTAAACAATGGTTTTAATATCTCTATTGAATGAACTTGATGGAGGCATTTCGGGGATCGTGGTGACAATCACAATGTGTAACAATAAATATGGTAAAAAATGTCACTGTTAAAGACAAAATTTGCTGATAGACAGATCTTTTACATGTTTGTGTTCAATCCTGTAGCTATAAGCCCTCAAAAAACTTAAATATTTTCTAAAAAATTTCGAAATCCTAATTTCTGTAATTGATTTTCTTAAAAGTGGGTTCATGAGATTCAAACTCTGCAGTCATGAAAGTTTCTTCGCTATACTCTTAAGGTAATCTACCATAATTAATATGACATTATAACTTTAAAAAGGCCTAAGTGTTTGTTACATTTTCTGGTCTAAGTTTTGTGTTATAGTTTTTAATGAATTCACAAATTGCATTAATGTTGTTTTTCCTAACTTTAGGGATATCAATCCACATCTACCTCAGTACATTTCATCAGCTCCATGGTATTTTGGAGCAAAAACTGCAACTCTCAAACATCAAAGGCCTCAGCCAGATAAACAAACTAAGTTCAGTCAAATCAGTGATGATTATGTTCGGGGACTTAAGGTAAAATACTTGTATTCTTTCACATAATTTTTTCTATTATTCAAGATTCTTAAAAAATTACCAGATAATAAGTAAATGTTTTCTTTCCATGGATTTCTTTACCTTTAAAAAAATTTTAATGTGAAATAAATGTGTTGAATTTTCTTTTCTAAATTTCTGGTTAATTTCTTTGAAGATATTATGTAGGTGTGCTATGGTAATTTTTGAAAGTTCAATGCAGGAAACCTAGTATTAAAAATGGAAATAAATGAGACTCCCTGTCATCTTGTTCATGTGACATGGAAATGGATATTAAAAAGCAAGCCACATACAATTTGCAGTGAAAGTTCAAAATGTCAGTTTGCTTGTAAAGAATGTAGTTATGGAATTTGCTTTGATTGGGCTTATGTAATCACAAAATCAAGATGGCGGCTGGTTCCAGTATAAGCAAAATCTACACAGTGAACCTTTGCATGTATGGAATTGAAAATGAGAAATGTACACACAAATTAACAATAAATGTACCTTTCACATTCTATGCTTTAACAGCTTTTTTTTGCCTTATCTCATTGATTTTTGTGCTTGTGTGTGCTCTTCTTCCCATTCGTTGGTTTTTCAATATATTTCCTGCTTCGTCTTTTAAATTGAGTTGCACATTTCTATTGATATTTTTTTGGGGTTTCATTTGAATTTCAAATTCATAACCCCAGTGGTAAATATTCTCCATTACTCCATTGGAAAATATTCCCCATGACTCCAAAAGGTAACTGCACTAATAAAGGAAAAAAAGTAAAAAATAATTTAAAGCAAATTTTATGATCCTTTATGAGTAGATTTTGCAAAAAAAAAATGTATGCATTTTAAGATTAGTTATAGCATCCATTGCCTTACCTTATCAAGGGTAAGTGAATAGCTAATAAATCTATGTAATCACAAACAATATTTGAATAATGCAATTTGTGGTAAAGAAAAAACAAAGGAAGCCCAATTAAAGAAAAAAAAGTGCAATTTACCTTGAAAAGATGAACACAAAAAATGATGGAAATCCAATGGTGCTCAAACACACACAACAATCATTGTTAAAAAGAAATGGTAGCAATTAAACAAATGATGTGGAAATGTTAACCATAACGCAAAAAATCCAAATTTTAACCAATTGCAGAATGTGGTAAGTTCAATAAATTTAAGTTCCAGAGAATTCCCTGAATAGGGTTGCCTTAAAATTTGAAGAAAAATTGAAAGTTACCACATTTGTAATAAATTGCCAATGTCTTGGCAGTTACATATCACCCTAAAAAGAAAAGGAATTATTCCTTGTGGTACTGAAAATAATTGCAAGAATTTCATGTTAGTGTGTCAATGTCTTTATTTTTTACCTTAACTAAAGTGACCCAATAAAAATGAAACTATTCAGGCTATCACAAAATAGAATTAAAATTTCCTAACACTTACATTTGCATATTTAGTATCATACTATTAATTTTACCATTCATATTGAAACTTAAGAAGTCCTTAATTATTTTTTAAATGGGTATGTAGTGTGACCAAGGTAGTGTTTATACCAAAATACCAATAATAAATTGGTATTTTTAAACAGTTAAAGGAATAAACTGTATAATTTTTTTTAAGATACCCTCTAAACATTTTATGAACTATTACCCTGTGAAAAAATTTCAAAAGGCTACAATTTGTATTCAATGTTTTAGGGTTCTGTTAGTGTGAGATACAGAGCTGGATCCTGTGAAAACTGCGGAGCTATGACTCACAAGAAAAAAGATTGCTTAGAGGTTATAATCTTTGTTGAATATTATGTTGTTCTTTTCTCATTTTAAAAATAGACTGGATTGTTACTTTTTATAATTCTCAGTTAATTGTTATCTTTGTACTAAGTGGAACTGAAGTTTTTGCTTATGAGAATCAGTTTTGTAAAAAAAAAAAAAAAAAAAAAAAAAAAAATTTCATCTCACAATTTTATCCTATTTTTCTAAATTTGAAACAGTTGTAAGGTCAATGCATCAAAATCTGATTACTTTGAATGTTGTAGTATTAAATTTTTTACCTGAATAAAATTTAATTTTTCTCAAAGCGATATTTTCAGTTTTAAGAGCTTTGGTCTTCAGTTATAAGCCCTTTTGTAGCAATTCAATGTTTCATTGTAGTTTGTGATATTTTTATGAAAGGCTTTTTTTGTTTTGAAGTAAGTGCTTTCAAAATTTCTTTCAGAAGTTTTTGCAAAAAATTTTGAAACAACTCTCTCTCAATTTAAGAGTTTTTATTTGTAATTTATATCATTACCTTAATTTTACCAAGTCTCAGTCTTCTGTTATGCTTTTGTAGAAAATAAATTTATAGTATTTTTCTGTACTAATTTAACATTTATGTATCATGTATTTTTAGAGACCACGAAAAGTGGGTGCAAAATTTTCTCAACAAGCTTTTGCTCCAGATGAAATTCTTCCTCCCAAATTAAGTCTTGATTATGATGGCAAAAGGGATCGATGGAATGGATATGATCCCACAAATTACCATACCATTGTGGAGGAATTTGCTAAAGTGGAAGAGGTATGTGCAAGTTTTGCAAACCAAATTTAATGTTTAGTGAATTTTTCTGTGTTTTAACTTCTTAGAGCTTTATAGTAACTACACATATTTTCCAGGCAAAACGACAGTTGAAAGAGGAAAAATTAAAACAAGATTACATGACTGGTGAATCAAATCAATCGAAAGAACAGGTAAAACTATATATTTTTTCTTTAATAATTATTTTTCCTTTTTTTTGTGCAAATTAAAAAAAATAGATTTTGTTTTGTTGAAATTTTTTTTACTGCCTATTTTTATATTTTTAAAAATTTAATTATATTTGTTTTTCTTTTTTTCATTAATTTATAATTTTAATTAAAAAACAAATTATTTGAATAAAAATCATTTAAAAATATTCAATTTACAGTTTTGATTTATCAAATTGACAAACTATAGTCTCCTACTTGCTTGCAAGCAGAATTATTACTGACAGTGGGGAATAAAGTATACTTTGATTCCTTTATCTAGCTTTGTTAAATGTTAAGTACTTCACAATATCATAGTTTGAGTTTTACATGTTATTCAGGAGGGATAGTTTCACTGCAGAGTATCCTGGATAAAGGATACCATGTCTTTTTATCTAGCTTTTATAAATCTACATTTATTTCATCAAAAACTTCCCTGACATTGGTACATGTGACATCCTTTCTCCAGGACAAAATAATTTATATTCCTTAGATATCCTCAGTTCTAGTTTTATCTATATGAAGTGACCAGTGTTTACTCTTATTTATACAAATACAAATACAAATATTGACGACCAGCTACAGGCTCAAGCCCAACAAGGCTGGTCCTTTGTTTATGAATTCTCCAATTCCCACTGACTATCCAATTGTGTCTTAAATTCGTACACTCCCTTTGAATTAACTATATTTTCTGGCAACGCGTTCCAACTGTCTATTACCCTATTAAAGTAGTAGTTTTTCCTTAAATCCCGATTAAAATGTGTCTTATTCAATTTATACCCATGGCCCCTTGTTCTGTTATCCCTATTGAAATTTAAGCCCTCTGTGTCCCCTTGTTTTACAAACTTGAAAAGCTGAATCAAATCCCCCCTCCTTCTTCTTCTTTCCAGTGTATACATGTTTAGCTTACTTAAACGTTCATTATAGTCGAAATTTGCTAGCCCCTTTATTATTTTTGTAGCTCTGTGCTGAACCCTTTCAATTGATTCTATGTCCTTTCTCATATATGGAGCCCAGAATTGTACAGCATATTCTAGATGTGGTCTTACTAAACCCTTATATAATGGCAAGATTATATTCTTATCCCTTGAAGTTACAGTCTTTTTAATATACCCCAATAACCTATTAGCCTTTTTACCCGCAGCTGAACATTGGTGACCCATTTTAAAATCTCTGTGAATTATCACCCCAAGATCCTTGACTGTTTCTCCCTCCTTTACCTTTACTCCCTGCAGACAGTACTCGGCTCCACTATTCCTGTAACCCATATGCAGAACTTGACATTTCCCTACATTAAATGACATACCCCATTTTACAGCCCATTCGGATATCTTATCAAAATCCCCTTGTAAATTTTCTATCTGTAACTTGGTATCCACTGTCCCCCATATTTTTAAGTCATCTGCAAATATACTGATTCTATTCTTGATCCCCTGACCTATATCATCTATGAAAATTATAAATAAAATTGGTCCCAAAACTGATCCCTGAGGCACCCCACTTATAACTTCTGTCCACTGTGAATAATTTCCTTTTACCTGCACTCTCTGCTTTCTACCCAATAACCAATTCTTTATCCATATTAATGTTTTTCCCTGAATCCCCAGCCTTTCCAATTTAAACAGTAATGCCTCATGAGGTACTTTATCAAATTATTATATCAAATATTATTTGCCCATACAGTCTTTCTCAAAGATAACAGATAAAATTTCTGTTGAAACCACAATCCCTATTCAGTCAACACCTTTTTTAATTCTCTTAAATAACCACATATGGAGCTAATAGTAAACTGTTGTAATCTTTATTTTTCGCAAGTTTTCTGATTGTCCTTTTTAAGATCATTCAGTAAACTGCAATGTACTACAGTACAAAGTCCCAAATACGGAATCGGCCATTTCAGATTATTTTCATTTTTTGCTGAAAAAACTTAATCTACCCCCACTTTGCGTGAATTTTATGTTTGCGATAGTAAAGTAGCAGACACATAAATAGGAATAGTTTTTAATTAAAAGAAAAAACCTCAATGCAACAAATTATACTTGCAACTCTTTTAATTTTTCTGTGTGGTATTTACTCTGAACATGTCCATTATTTTGAGTTGTTTCATCAATTAGGTCCAGGTTTAATTCCTTGTTCTTAAAAAATTGTCGGAAAGATGTAAATTGTTGTATTTACAAATTTATCAGTAAACTATTCAATTGAATCTGGAAAGCCATTGTTCTTCATGGTCACTTGAGAAAGATATTATAGGGGCAGGAGGGATAATTTCACTGCAATTTAATATTTGATGGATATTGTTACTCATCTATTTATGATACAAGGAAACTAAGAGACTGAAATATTTAATAAAAGGTTAAAAGTTATATTTTAGCAGTACTAATCAAACAATCTGTATTTGAAGGTTGGTGATGGTGATATTGATGATGATGATGATGAAGAAAAATATGCAGATAATGCTGACATGCCAGGGACCAAGGTTGACAGTAAGCAAAGAATTACTGTAAGAAACCTCAGGATAAGAGAAGATACAGCAAAAGTGAGTTGTTTAAATCTTTTTACTTCTGATGTTATAAATGTGAAAACCACTGAAAATATAAATTGTCAATGGTATTTTTCAATGTGTCATTTGCCTAAATATTATAATCGTATTTATTTTATAGTATTTGAGGAATCTTGATCCTAATTCGGCCTATTATGATCCTAAAACAAGAGCAATGAGAGATAATCCTTACAAAAAAAGTGGGCATTCTGCTGAAGAGTAAGTAATGATGTTGAATATTCCTTTGTGTTTCTTTATTTTAAAATATTTTTTATTTCCTTTTTTTAAAAATGAGATCCTAGTAATGGTGGCTTCACACCAACGGCAACAGAGACAGTTGACATTTTGTCGCCTGTTGCTGTTAAAAAAGCCTTCACACCGCTAGTGACATCAATTTATTTGCACATGTACATCATCTTCTTTTTCGAAAGCAAAACATTTATTTCCGATTCTGCAAGATGGCTAACAGATCGTGTCCGTGGTTAATAAAACTCCTTTTACAGTGAAGACCATTGCTTTTAAAGCTTCTTGCTGATGATGAAAGAAGGCAGTGGGTGAAAAACATCAAATGAAATTGGATTAGGCAAGGTGCTCCGGAAACTTAATCGCTGAGATGCGATTGAGCGGCGTTGAAAGTTTCTTCGGCTGTTGCCAAATGAATCCATCTGTGTTTGACGACCTTTTAAGTTTGGTCAGACCCACGATTTTAAATTTTGATACTAGTTATCGAAAAGCAATTGCAGCTTCAGAGTAGATTTCGATTACTCTCCGGTGAGCGAGAGTCACAATCTTTATTCTGATTGGCTGTTGGCATGGTGACAGACAAAAGTTGAACTTCCTCCAAGTCTTAAAAACTCTGCGACAGAGACCAAACCAGCAGAAAAAAATTGTATTTGTAATATACATGCGCAATAACGAAGAGGCATGTTTTTTGACTTTGTCGCCATTGGTGTGAAGCCACCATTTGTGTTTCTGTGGTAATATGGAAATTCATCATCCATATTCGTAGATGCTTGTTTATTAAACTTCCCACTGAAATAATTTCTTTTTTATTATTTTGAATCTGGATTCAGAACTCAAGAACATTTATTCACTTATGTTGCAATATTGAAAATAACAAATTAATTTTTGCATATTATTTGAAGATGTAGACTACATTGTATCTCCTGTTCACAATACACCTTGTTTTAAATACCCCTGTTTAGAAACTTCTAAATCTAAAGCAATTCTGTCAAACTTTCAGTGGTTAAATAAATTTTTTAATAACTGAACCTTCGGTAACTTCTTTTGAACTTGCAAAGAGCCGAGTGAATTAATTATTTAAATTAACCTTGTTAACTATGTAGACATTTTAATAAGTTTTTGAATTCTGGTTTGTTCAGAAATAAACATACATTTATAGACAAATTTATTTTTATTGTATATACATTCATCAAATCTAATATCACTAAAAAGTTATTCTTTAGTGTTCCTCAATCATGTTCTGAATTTTAAAACTATTTTACAGATTAAATTATGCTGGAGACAATTTTGTTCGTTATACTGGAGATACATCTAAGCACAGTCAAACACAACGTAAGCATATTTTTCTCATTTCATCTATGCACTTGTAAAGTCGAAACCGAATTTAGCTTGTAACCTTAAAACTATACAGTTGATTTTCAAACTAGTTTTTATAACTCAAAAAGCCTCTAAAAGAGTGAATGAAAAGAAGTAATCTGAAATGCATTGCCTCTTTGTTTCTAAAATTGCTTATATTGCACCCTTGGTGCTAAAGTGCCACAAGTCAAAAAGTACATGCTGCATTTTGAAATAATGTAGAAAATACTGGATGGAGAGAATAAGACTGTGACTTAATAGTTTTCATAATAAGCTTAACTTGGTTTTGATTATGAGACGCATTGAGAATGGCATATATTTTTTAAATCGTCAATACTGAATGTTTTGTACACATTCTATTGTTGATTACAAGCATATACTGGAGTTTGATTTGGCATTTTACTGTATCTGCTGCCTTGTCACAACTTCTGAAAGAGGGAAAAGCCATTGGAGAGTAAATTATTAAGCTCTAAAAACTAATAACTGACAATAAATAGTTCTAAAATTATAAGACTGCCACCGGCCAACCTTTTGATACTAATTTTCAACAGGACTATATCTTTTAAAACAAAATTGCTTCAAAAGCAAAGTTTTTCTGAACATTTTGGCAACATTTTTTGAAAAATTCGCCTAATGCCAAAATTTAGTCCCCCCCCCCTGTGCTTCTTAATCTATTGTATGAATTATTGTTTCTGTCTTGGATTTTCACTTTACTAGGAATAATGAAAAGCCCCATTTTTTGGTGATTTAATGTGTTTTTTCCACAAAAGTTCACCAAGTTGATGTTTTATAACTATCCTAGTTTAATATTGAATACAAATGATTCTGCCTATTAAGAGAGTTGTAAATTAAGATTTCATATTTAAAAAATTATTTATTTTATTTTATAATGAAATTTCTTTGTGGGTTTAATGTTTGTTTCATTTAAATAACACATTTGTGTTTTGGAAAATTCATTTTGTATCAAGTCACCTAAAACTGCTGCTGAAATATGATGGGAAGAGAAGGCTAGTTTTTCTATTTTAATAATCTTTGCTACTGTCTCACAAGTGCTTAGGTTGTGGCAGCACTGAAATCGAGTAATATTGCTGCTTCAATTGCCCAAGGCAAATGCCTGCTTCTTATAGAATTGCTCTATCAACCTCAAATTTGACCACATCCAAGAACCCCCAAAATACATTTTGAACCTTAATTATTAATAATTTTCCTTATATAATAATTTGCTATGCCAATATCCACTAAAAAGTCTTTATCTTAAAAAGTGATCTCTAGTTGTATAAATAAATGTTGTTATAGATGTAAAATCCGACAGGCAAATACCTCATCCTTTTAAATATTCTCTCTTTTGATTTAGTGTTTGCTTGGCAAGCCTATGAAAAAGGTGTTGAAGTGAATTTACTGGCTGAACCCACTAAAGCTGAGTTGCTTCATCAAGAATTTCAAGTGAAGAAGGAAGAAGTTAAAGACAGCATAAAAGGTGGTATTGTGGAGAAGTATGGAGGAGAAGAGTATCTTGAAGCACCTCCTAAGCAGTTGATTTTTGCCCAAACAGTGAGTTCTTTTCTAATGTTTAAAAAAAATATTTTTATTTTTAGGTACATTTCTTTTTACCAATAATTTCGATATTTTTATTTTTTTTCATCCAGGAAGATTATGTTGAATACTCAAGGCAAGGACAGATAATTAAAGGCATTGAAAAGGCAATTGTGCGATCAAAATATGAAGAAGATGTGTATGTAAATAATCACACCGTAAGTTCTGAATAAAATTATAATTTTTTTTTTACAAATTTAGAAAAAATTAAACAAATTGTAAAATGGATACACATTTTCTGTCCCCTCACAACTTAGTATATAATAATCCTGGACCAATATAAATTTTTCAGGTAAAAATATTTTCAACTGTGAATGGTTTAGTTATTTTATTTAGGGGAGAAGAAAAGGTGGCTTTGTTAAAACCACCAGCAACAACAAAAAAAGATTAGAATAACATAAAATTTTCCAATGTTTGGTCAAAAATGTTCTTTGGTGTTCCTATTCTTACACTGTGCTTCTGGTTCAGGGCTGTGCTAGCCAAAGAACGTGAAATAGCATACGTTTAAAAAAAATAGTAGTCCACTAAGTCTCAATACTATTTTAGTTGCTGATACAAAAGGAATTGGCTAATACACAAAATGTATCAATTAAGTATGAAACAGACATTGAAGATCACACTAATTAAAATTTAAAAACTAAATATTTTTGTAATGAAGTTTTCTTATCAATCTAGCTACCAAAGATATGATCTTTTCTTTCAAGGTTGCCAGGACTTGGTGTCAAAACTTCGAAATCATTGTCTGTTAAAAAATTTTCTTCCTAGAGAAAAATAAAAATAAATTTTTTTCTTCTGCATACTAGAAGTTAAGAAAAGGGAACTAAACTTTTGTTGACCTTTGGTGAACCTTCAAAAAAGTCACAAATTTTGAAACTAGGTTTTGAAATGATTTTGCTTAAAGCCCTAGTTGCCAAGGTTGAAAAATAGCAACAACAAAAAAAGGCGCCTCTGGCAACTCTGCTGATTACACATATCTAAACCTTGGCCAATTATAATTTCCCATTTATATTTAATTCCTGACAGCTAGTTATTATTTGACAATAATTTAAGAATTTATTAGAAAATAATATTGCATCAATATTGGAGTTGTAATGAAATTGTATTTTGCCCTACAACAGGTTGTTGACTTCTACACTAAATTACCTGCTGTCTCTTAAAAATACTATTAGTTCTTACATTAAAAGTTCAACATTCACATGTTGTCATTCTATTTATAAAAGGATTTCAGCAATCCTACTCAGAATAATCTGTATCTTTCATGTTTTTCAGTCTGTATGGGGATCATATTGGAGTGATTTTATGTGGGGCTACAGGTGTTGCCATTCCTTCATTAAGAATTCCTACTGTACTGGCACTTCAGGAAAAGAGGCTGTACAAGAAGTAAGTTGTGCTCTTTTCGTTTTTAAAATTAAAATGTGCTGGATTCATAAAATCAATTTTCATTTTTAGAGAAATGATTTGTTGTATGAAGTCATTTTCTAATTTGTTTATGGTCCCCAATATTGTCTTCCATTTCTGACAGCTAATTATTGAATTCTGTTTTCCAGTCAAACTATCATAAATCACACTATATCATTAAATAAAAATTATACATACATGTTTTGTTTTTCAAATTAACTTGATGAGAAGTTTTGCAGTTTTAAAAGGTGTCTTGACATCACACGAGAAGAGACTTAAGCATGCATTTTTTCAATGTTAAATAAATCAAGATGTTTGATGTGAATTGCTTACCACTACCCGAGAATATATAGTTTATTCCAAATGTAACAGGACTTATTTATGTACAAACAACTAAAATCTATTTTATTTTCAGTCATCCTCTTTATCATTACTTGAGCAGCAAGCAGCCGTGATTGAACCAGTGAGTAAAGATGAGTCTTCAAACGAGAAAATTTCATCTGATTATGTAAGCATTCCTAGAATTTGTTACACAATTTTTAAAATTATTTCAGTGTTTTTAAAATTTTTTCTTAATGTTAACTTGGTTTCTTGACAGGTGAAAGAAAAAAGTGCAGAGAAAGCAAAGAAAAAAGATAAAAAACACAAAAAGAAAAATAAGAGGAAGCGCCATACTTCAAGCTCTGAAAATTCAGAGGAAGAAAGTGAAAAGAAATTGAAAAAGGTAATATTTGTGATAATCAAGTCTTTTTCCATAGAAAAAGTGCAATTCTTAACAATTTCAGCAGGAAATATGAATAACCAAGTGTGTAAAGCCGTTGTAGTTAGTTAAACAAGTACAGACACAGAAAACCTCCCAAACCACTCCCTTTATCTCGAATGCTATTCATAATATACCAAATTCAAAGATACCATTCAATAGGGAATCAAGTCCTACAAATTCAAATGTAAAAAATTGCATAAGAGGACATCTCTATATCAAATATTGAACAAACAAAATTTCCAATAGAAACACTGTTTTGATGCCTTAGTCATATTCTGCATTGTTAAATTATTCTAAGCATGAAATTTCATTAATTAAATATCTTCAGGTGTTAAATTTGCTGTCAATTTTTCAAATTCATTTCCACATTAAAACTCAATTTTCGTAGATTGCGATTAACTATAGTTATAGCCTCATCAATTTCAAATTTGAAGACTATTTAAAACGTTTTTGTCAGCCATTCTAGGATTTATTTTGCAAGTGCAAACAATTTGAGAATTACATTAATACATTTACTATTATCCACTGTGTGGCCAGCACAGCAATGCCTGCGAATTCTTTTCATGGGGTCAGGTGTAACCACTGATTGCTATGCATTCCTATTTGGCCACAGGCCATGATGGTCTCAAAGTGACTAGTAATAAATAATCTACAAAAATATTTTAGATTAAAATTTAAAAATTAGGCTGGACACATTAAATTCACGACACAATTATACCACAGGCAAAGTGATTGTAAAATGCCCAGGCATTTATAAATTGGGGAAAATGCCCAAAATGCCTGGGCATTTATGCATTTCTGAGAATTATTGTCAAAAGCTTATTTATCAAAACTGATGTATAATCTTTGTACATTCAACCGAATTGACTAAGTTCTAATACAATATTTGTTTTGAACAAAAACTCGTAAAACGATTTAACTTTTTTCTGAAACTTCATTAATGGTTGGTGTTGGAATTATTTGACAATTAACACTAATAAATTTTAACATCTATAGTAGCTTTACTTCGACATTCCATTACAAATAACATGTATTAAGCCATGCCCCAGGCCACCTAACAAAACAAAAAAAAAACACAAATGGAATAAAAATAGTTGTGAAAAAAAAAAAAAATCTTATTCCAAGGCTTCATTCACTTTCACTGATGTCCTAAGAGGAGGAAAGTGATCAGATTTTCCTGACTCTGATTTATTAAACTCTGAGATTTCCTCTTCATTTGCAACAGGTTTTTCTTCACCTTTCTCTTGGTCACTCTGTTGTTATTTTTTGGGACTTGGGAGTTCTGTGCATCAATTTCCAATTATAAGCCAGATAAGTTAGTTTTGCTGCAGTATCACATGCCAGCCAATTTCTTTTTTTTTTATTGTGGATCCATTAAAAAGTGCTAAACGTTCGCTCAGTTTTTGCAGATGTCACTGGTGCCCCCAGAATTTTTATAGCAATTTCTGATAGTTCACAGGTTGCTCTTAATCCTTGCCACCCCAGTAGAGGATTTACAGGATTGTTACTTGCCAGTCCAATTTCTTCCCATACAAACTGTCTTAACCAAATCCATTGTTTGTCCCTGAAATCAGCTAGGTTTTCTCTCACTTGAATTACTTGTAACCCTGTGTGAAATGACTTCTACTTCTCTTCACATATATTGTTTATAAATTATTCTATTTAATTTTGATTTAACAAAAAATTATTGTATACAAAAATTGTAATGGTATTTATAAGCTCTAGTACTTATAAAAAATAGTGTCAAAGTCAGTATAAAATTTTTGTTTCTTTTTAATTTCATAAATGCCCAGATTTTGGGCCCCTTAAAATGCTTTAGGCAAATTCGTTTTATAAATGTACAGCTCACTGGGCATTTGCCCAGCCCACATCACTACACAGGCATGCCTCGCCTCATTCCTGCCACCACAGCGCATCTGTGATAGAAGAAACATTAATTTAAAGAATGAGGCCCTCACCTCCACGCAAGACTCAGGCGTGTCGCCAGGAAATCAAAATGAATGAATCTGATATCATTAATAATCGGGAAGGTCAAATTCTCGTTTAGTGAACACTGATGTCAGACTTGGCAAAATTCCAAAAGTGATGGTTCAAGGGAAGGTCCAAGAATTATCCAAAATTTGTCAAACTTTTAATTGCCCCCTAAAATCCCAATGAGGAAAATTTAATGCATCAAATTTACTTTTAATTAATGTGATTAATTTTTTTGTGGTATTGTTCTTATACTATAGTTATACCGTACTATAATTTGAAACAAAAACTTGATATTCTTTTAAAGCAGCCCTACTTAGATGATTTCCTCAACATAAAGAGGGCCGACCAACCGGTATAGTGGTTAAGGTGTTAGCCTCTAGATCGGAAAGTTCCTGGTTCGAATCCGGGCATGGATGTTTGTAAGCGTATGGTGTAGAGGCGGCTGGTGCACCTTAAATCTGTCGAGGCCGAAAGTCCTCACGTTGGGTTGGCGTGGAAGTTTGGAGAATGGGGTGCCAGCTCAGGTGTTGCTTCGTCATCTGACCGTGGTTCAAAATTACGAGGTGTTGTCCTCGAATCTTTCCCTTAAGGGACTGATCTAGGACCGTCGTCAATAGCCCGTTGTGTTGCTCTAGTACGACGTTAACTAAAATTACCATTGCCTGAACATAAAGAAATCAATTACAGTTCTGATTTTGTTTCCTAATTTTAATATAGGAACAGTTTTGCAATATTCAGATCCTTTGTTGTCAAGTTCAAGGGTTTTATATATATTCTGTTGGAAACAAGCATTCATGCTTGAAATGTTTCAAGTACGAAATTTTACTGTTGATTAGATTCATTCTTTCCTTATGCCAGCGAAAAATTTAATCCTGTTATGAAAATGAAATTATTATTTTGAGATTTGCTTGTTTTTTAGATTCATATTTAATTTTTGGTCTTTTCTGACCAGGTGTTTAAAATTTATTACCTGAATAAAAGATTACTGTAAAAAAATCTTTGAAAATACTCAATGTGGGAAATCTATCACCATTAATCCAACTTTGCATGCAAATCTGAACCTCCTTCATAAATCTTTATGTACTTGTAAACTAAAAATTATCATTTTTTTTTAAACTATGTTAAATGAATGTATTTTGTCTGCAGGCTCTAAAGAATGAAGAATTAAGTCAGAAAAGGGCAGATGAATTGCTAGCAATGGATGAAAGAAAGAGACCATATAACAGCATGTATGAAGTGAAAGGTCCCACAGAGGAAGAAATGGAAGCCTATTTCATCAAGCGACAAAGACCAGATGACCCAATGGCAGGGTTTCTATGAACAATAAATATCTAGCTGTATATAGAACATGTATATAATAAAATCTGGCCCTTGTAAGATATTTGAATGTTTGCTAATCTTATACATGTAAAGCCGACACCTTTCCAATAATATTAACTCATTTTTAAATTAGTGCAGAAACCATGAGTCCAATTTCTCAAATTAATAAAACCACATAGGGTATGTAGTTTCTGCACCCAACACATTTTTTCATGACACTATATTTATGCATTGAAGTCAGTTTTAATAACTTATGGATTTCTGTCTGTTATGTTTAATTGGTCGCATTATCTTTGACCTTCAGTTTCCTCTTTTTTATTCAATTTAGATTTTTTTTAAATGAGGTTATTCATTAGGTTTCATTTGTGATACATATCACATTCAATTACTTTTATAACTTTCAACAAAAATTTAAATCGACACATAGCTTTAAGTAAAAAAATTTATTCATAATTTATTTTTACAAAATGATATATAATGAACAGTGTATAGTCCAGTAAGAATTTCATATTTACTGAAGTAATTCATTTTCTAAATTGCATAGTATTTTTATCAATAGGCACTAACTAGAATGTGAAATGTTGAAAATTCAGAACAATCTAATCAAACCAGATCATAATTGATATTAAAATGGATAGAAGATGAAAGTATTCTTATAAACTGGAAGACAAATATTTTGCATAAAATGACAGTGTAATGCCACAGTAAAACACATGAATATACTGTATATTTTCTGTAATTTTCACACCTAATTATTAAGCACCAATTTTGGAATTATTTTATCCTTACTTAATTTTAACATCCTTGACAATCCAGAATAAAATAGTGAAAGAGAATAAAATTCGCAATCAAGCAAATTTCCAACTTTGAATGCAATTCTTTAACACTAGGTATAAAACCATAAATAATCACATACTTAGAGAAAACGCATTCTTAAAACAAGTGAATTTCACATACTACAATTCCCCACAGAAAAAGCTGCTTGCTATTTGTCATAAATATAAGTGAGCTGTGGATTAAATACAATCATTTTTTAAATTAACATGTTCATATTTGTGGGAAAATAGTAGAATCACTAATGTGAAAAGTGCTAGCCACAAAATGGAAAATTTTAGTGATTGGAGAAAGAATTTGTTTGATGCAAAATGGAAAAGTTGTGTGTTGCACAATGAAATGTTACAGAACCATGAGGGAGAAATTACATCCAGCATAGACATTATGCTCAATAAATTTTTTTAAAGCAGGAAATGGCTTAGGCACTTGATTAGGAAAAACATTTTTAACTGAAAAACTCTGATTATACTAAGAACCTGTGATTTAGCATGTAATTTGAGTATGCAAAAATACTAAATATTAGCTATTGCTGCAAACAATTAACATCGATGTGAGATGCATTTCTTTTATGTCCAGCAATGCAGTAAAAAATATCTTTGATAGCATCTATAAATATATATATTTTTTTTTATCCCCCAAACATGCAAATATTCTTTCTATAACACCTTTTGAATTAAAACTAAGCTATTTAAAATGTCTAACCTTCTGAGAGGTACAAGATTTCCAAGTAGCATAGTATTGCTCATGTTCAAATAAGCACAACGATTGGTTGAAAGAATCATTCTATTGTTCGAAAACTTCACTAAATGTCATGTAGGGAAAACTGCGTGTTAAATGGTGAGAAAATATGTGCATGACCATCAGAGGATTAATGTTATTAGTACTGCAACTTTTTTTCACACGTACTACGCTGCATGTTAAGTATGTAGTAAAATCAAAATTCCTGCTTCATGGGGTGTATTGTGAGTTATAACCACAACATAAATGCAACTTTTTACACAAATGCAACCACCTGCAACTTTTTAAAATTTAGCTTAAAATGAACAAATATGAAATTACTATTTCATTTTTTGCCCTCTGAATCAACTCTTTGATCACATGTCTGATCTTGTGAACGTCGAAGTATTGCTGATCAAACATGTTCATGGAAAGAAGGTTATTGTCCTAACAGACGGAAGTGAAATAAATGGCAAGTACTTTAACACATTGGTTGGCACTCTTGATAATCCAGAGGAAACTTGTGTAATCGACTGCAGAGTTTGCGAGGTGAGTGTTGATAATCAATATGTTGTTCGCCTTGTAGATGACGTTTTGAAATCTCTGAATGTTGAGCGAAAGGATTTTGCACTTCTGCTATCCGATACTGCATATTATATGACTGCAGCTGGTGCAGTTTTTCAATGTTAAAGAAATTACTGGCCAGGGATCAGCCATTCAACTTTCTTCTGTATTTAATGTGTTATAATACTGTTGTACACTACTAAAATTGTCAATATATTTTTAATTTTTTTTTTAAATAATTTATTTTAGATTTCAGTGAATCAGAAATAAATGCAACTTTATTTCCATAAATGCAACTTTTCCTATTTTTTACTGCAACAAAAAAAACTGCCCTAGTTATCAGAAATTGACATTTCCTCTTGGTCTTTTTGTTAATGCAAATAAATTGACTGCCTAAATTTTCCCAATAACCTTAATTCACTTCCTGTTGAAGGGGTAGATTAAAAAAATTCTAATGTATGTGGGCAAATACTTAGTAATAAGTAAATAGTGCAACTGACAATCTATAAAAATAATCATAAGATACTGCCTGATTTGAATGACGACATTCACAAGTTCAAATGTCTAATAAGATAATATAGATAAACTAAATCAGTTTTAGGACTGCATATTTTTTAAAATATGCTCTTGGGGATATTAAATTAAGCCAATTTGAATGTATAAATCTAATTTAAACAATTGACTTGTGAAAAACTTCAAAATAATTACACATTAGTTATAATAATGTAAATATTTTGATTTTTTAACCTTTATGACAAAGCAACAATTACTAGTTTTGTAGAACAATTAATCCACAAGGGGTTTAAATATTACATGAAGGAATTGAATTGAAATTTTAATCGTTAAGTCAAGGATCAGCTAATTAAGTAACGGATAGGAACAATTCTGGATTTAAACAAGTTACAATTGTACTTGTCTATTGCATTCAAATCAATTTAGTTGGTCAATTAATATAAGCTAAAAATTTGAAAAAAGAAAATTTTCAAAGTATCTTGAAAGCATTTTGGTAGAAGCATTATCTAAATATACAGTAGCTAGACAGATTTCCCCTTTATATAAAGCATGCAATAAGTAAATATAGCATAGTATGCAACTTGAAAGAAAAATTCACTGGTATATTTCATTAAGCATAAAATTTCAAACAGAGTGCATTTTCTACAATAGTACTACAATTCATAAACTATAAGGACTACAATAGTTGTGATAAAATCAAAACATGAAAAAGATTTGCAAATAATTGTACACCACTTACTAGTACTTCTGTAAACTTATTGCATAAACTTTAAAAACTAGTTGTATTACATGTTCTATCTTGAACTTTGAAGTAAAACAAAAGTCGGTAACATTTAAGAATTGAAAATTTTACATAACCAGAGCCATCTAATCTTGTATTTTATTTCCACATTTTTGAGTGAAATTTATTCACATGGCTTTTATCTTGCATCATACTATTGAAATAAAAGCTTTTATTATGTACAATTTATACTTTCTTCATTCAATGTAACAGTTTCCTTTTATAAATGTGTAAAAATGATAGGAAATGGACTACAAACATTTTTGTCTGGCAAAAATTAAACCAAGAAAATGTTAGCAAAAAAGCAAATGAAATGTAAATGCCTGTATAAAACTGTTCAAATGCTATTTATTTCACACGAGAAATGTTTTTATAGGCTACAAGGAAATAAAATCTTTTTGGATGAAACAAATTAATCTTTTAGAAAAAAAATTATAATTATAAAAAATCCCAATGCTTTAAAATTTTATGCATATTTGAAAAAAATGGCATAAATATTAAGATGATTTTTTTTAAATGTCCACAACTAAGTATTATGGTGTAAACACATATTTTACACCAATCTAAAGTTTTCAGAAAAGGTGAACCTAGTACAAAAGCATTTAAAAAATATAAAATAATGATTTTTATTAAAAAAAGTAACAGCATAAAATTTATAAGCAAATGAACATTTACCAAATTAACTAGTGAACTATTATTGAAAGACAGGTATTCAAACTATGATAACAAATCAAAATAAAATAGTTCAAGATTAAAAATTAGATTTCAATTATCACAATGTTTTAGAGTAAATATAAATAATTGATCATTTTTCAACAAATAATACAGCGAAAGAACATGTACGTTTTAGAATGCACTTCTATGAGTGAAAAAAATTTAAACGTAGCATTACATTAATAAGTATTTAGCATTAAATGCGATACTTTATTTACACATAAAATAAAGTCATAGTATTGAAAATAATGACATTTTCTGGCACAAATCTATACAGGTTAAATTAAATAAAAAAATTAAATTTTGCCTTGAAATAAATTAATTAAATTCATATACAATAAATGAAAGCACTTTCAGTGACAGATATAGTTAGTTTAGAAAGTTGATGTACCAATAGTCCTCTTATCATGTTGTTTCCATGGACATTTTAATTGCAGCCTCAATCATTTCTTGTTCACTCATTTCTGAAAAATACCAACAGATTAAGCAATATAAACATTAATAAACCATAACAGAAAATCAATTACTGTTAACAAGAATAACTTTGTTTTTAACTCTACTCAAACATATTGAAGGCAATTGGGCCTCACTGGAACAGCTTTATATTCTTATTTCTACTATTCTAAAAAGAAGTCTTTGTGTGAGTTTGCAAATTATTTATGGATCATTTCATGTCAATTCACCCAGGGGCTATGTGTCATCATGTCTCGGATGTTTTTCAAAACATTTTTATGATTAGATACCTATAAGATATTATCAAATTAATTTTTTCTAATTTTCCATCAAACTTTAAATTTTGGGAAATTAAAAAAAAAATTTTTATTTTGCAAGATTTTGACTATTGTACTTTTGGTATCATTTTAGAAAGAAATTTCTGTTTTACTTATTTTTCAACCAATTGGGCTGATCTTGGCATCAAAATAAAGCTAATAATTTTCTCTTTCAAAAAAAGCTATAAAAGTTGATACTAAGGGTAATAGTGTTGCCACTCAAACGGTTAAGTGATTTTTTATATTTTTTCAGTCAGTAGATTCCAATGGTCATACATCATAAACCACATGTAACATATTTTTGTCTAGAATGAGCAGATCATGTACTTGTGTTTTAAAAATAAGAAGGGTGTTTTTTGTAGTCATAAAATTAAAAATAAATTTCTTTTGCAACAATATGTCTTTAAAATCAAGAGCTTTCTGTAAATTTGAGGTCTCTTTGAACTTAAATAACTCACAAATTTGTGAGAAAAGTTAAAACTGTGGTTATAAAATAATAAAAATTGATCTGCATTAGTCATAATTAAAAACTAGTTTAATTTTGTAAAAGAATGATGCAGAAACCCTTTCTGATTCAGCAAAACAAAAATAATCTTTCTTTTGATTGAAAAAAATAAAAACGTAGAAGCAAAAAAGTAAGCAAGATGCATCCGCCTCACCTATAGGGGAAAAAACACAGTAAACAACATAAAAAAATGTTTTCATGAACAGACATGTTAGGATTAAAAAAACACCTGCCAATGATCTCCCACTCCCACCATATTCATGTGCAGTCTTTCTTTAGATTTCTACGAGGCAGGTTGTGGTTGATGGATATTTTATTTCCAAGCATTTTTATGGCTTAATTAAGTATGTTTTTTAGTTCTGATTCCATTGGCATCACATTCAGGTTACACTACACCCATTTGTTATCTATTACAAATATAACGGTGAACTTAAATTAAAGTTAATATGCTTTATGTGTGTGTGTGTGTGTGTGACTACCTTAATCATAACACTACAACATTGTTTTCATTCCAGAAGTCACTTCTACAGTATTCGAGAAAAGAAATACCGCATTTAAAAGATGTGATAGATTTTAGTGATGAGGTAGTTCAGATCAGTATAAGAATTAAAAACACTTTATAAATTTATGTCACCACGAAGAAGACAATGGGTGACTGCTGAATTGCATTTCTTTGCCTCTAGTCATGGCAAAAATGTATGCTATGGTGTAGGAGGTATAATAAAGTGCCTTGCTACAAAAGCAAGTCTTCAAAGAACTGTTGAGGGACAGATTTTAGATGTTTTTCACAAAATCAGCAGAGGTGGCAGCAAATGAAGATTTTCTGAAGGAAATATATGAAAAGTCGTTACTAATAGTAGGTACTAGAGAGAACCACTTCTTCAAGCCATTCGACAGAAGAAACATTTTGGTGAAGAAGGTTTCGGTTTCTGAAAATTCTTTTATGGCCACTGTTGATAGCAAAACCAGAGAAGTAGTCAATATTATTCCTGAAATGTTTTATGCAGTCATCTATGGCATTAAATTGTGGATTAGGAAGGTACTATACAAGTGTGAAGAAGAGAGAGATGCAAAAGTTCAATTCATGCATCCACCAGGCCCTTCACCGACATATTTTTGACCAACTAAAACTGACCGCCCTTTGAAAATTTAGTCCAAGAAGTTCCAGTTCTTTAAACATCATCTGTATCAGGGCGAACATACAAAATAGATGAAAAGATTTACAAACAACTGCAGAAAATGATTATTTTAGGCTCAAATAAACTTTAAATTTACATTTTAAAAGTTGATTTTGAAATAAAATTTTTGCAAAGCAAATTAATTTTTTTATTTCATGACCACAAAAAAAAACACTTTTTTTATTTTTAAAACAATAGTAGATGAACTGCTCATTCTAGAAAAAAAAATACGATACATGTGTGACTTGTGGTTTATGGGGTGTGACCTATTGAACTTATCCGACTCAAAAAGTATAAAAAATCCCTTAACCTGATGAGTGGCAACACTCGGTTACCCTTAGTATTACTTTTATAGCTTATTTTGAAAGAGAAAAGTATTAGCTTTATTTTGATACCAAGATCAGCCCAATTGGCTGAAAAATGAGCAAAACACGAAGGTCTTTCTAAAATGATACCAAAAGTACAATAGCCAAAATCTTGCAAAAATAAAAAATTTCAAAAAACTTTTCCAAAATGTAATTTTTGATGAAAAAATTAATTTGATAGTATCTTATAGGTTATCTATTCATAAAACATTTTTGTAAAATATCCGACATAATGGCACGGCCGAATATTAAAATCGGGTGATTTCACATGGATTGTCCCCTATATACCACTTACAATTCTGAAATTTGGCACATAGGTAGTCCTAATTTTATGTGAAGCCCTAATTTTAAAATTTTATTTGGGACATTTTAATTAGCTTATTGGAATTTATTTATTATTTGTTCTACTTAGAATGGCAACAGTTTAAAGAGATCATATTCCAAATTTATTTTTCCCTTTCATTTTCCTAAGCACAACGATTACAACAAAACAAAAAATTTTGACGTGTTTATTTCTTTTTTATTCTTTAGCCCAAGTTTCTATCCTTGCAATCATTAAAGATGGAGTGAAAATTTCAACGGATTTGAAATCTGCGGAACATTTTGCACTAGATTGATACCTCAATACCCGTTGTTAAAAGTGAATTAGATATTAAAAGTTATTAACTCGTACACACATACTTACTGTATATTTTGTACAATAACCAGATTGCTGCAAAAAATAATTTTCCCTTTACAGCTGAGTGGCACACTATTTAAAAAATAACTTTACTTAGACTTTTAAAATAAGACACTACTGTTTTATTTTTAAAGGTTGTTGTGTACTGTACGCTTGATTTATAAGTGGCGCAACACAGGTACTTCTATGTAAAGTTCAGAACATTGCCACTTAGAAAGCACAAACCTTGAAGAAAATTAAGAATATGCAACAAAAAAAATTAGACTAATTTAAAATCTGATAAAATTTTATTTTAATGTATGTACGAGCGTAAATTCATGTAACAATATGTGGTCACAGAAGAAAAAAACGAACCAATTCTCTTCATTCAAGCAATTTTAACAGTAGAGAAAATTCAAAGATGCAGGTAATGTCTTCTATAAATTCATAAAATTTGCATAGGGCCATCTTCATATTAAATCAAGCACCAACTTCATAATTTCTTATTGGAACCCCAATTTTAACACACAATTTCAAATCTGTATCAAAATATAACTTCAGATACTAAATTTCATGTCATTAGGTCTTGCCGTTTGGAAGTTAAGGACAGAAAGATAGGAACTAAATAATAGTGCTGATATTTTGTACCATGTTAATGTTAAAAACAACCCAAACCAAATCCACCTAAAATTTTATTTAAAAAACAATTTTTAGGACATAATGATTAAATTAATGTTTAAAAAAATTACATATTGGAATTATATTTTGACGGGAATCGATTCAGGACTTCTAGAATGGCCATGCAAAATTTCAGCTCATTCTGATAATTCGTTTCTGAGCACTTTTTTGTTTATTACTGTTTAGTTTGGTTTTGTCGGAATCAGTGAGGTTGACCTTTTAAAAGCATAACTTTATCACAAGCAACACTGTGATGGTACTGCTAGTATGTAGTATAGTGTATTAATATAAATTCAGGGCTCCTAACAGGTTTCAAGGTCTAAAAAGGTGACAAAAGTGACTAATTTAACCAAAAAGGTGACTAATCGAGTTGAAAAAGGTGACAAAAAGTGACTAATCTGGCAAAAAAAAAAGTGACAAATAACAATAATGCTATATTCAAGTATAAAGATAGAAATTAAAAAGATCCTCCCCAGCCACCCCTATCTTTTCTTTCTTTGGTAGGATATTTTTATTTTCTTCATTTAAAAAGTACATCATTTTAAAGCATAAAAAAAAAAAAAAAAAAATGTTATTGTAACTATGATTTTTTTTATTTGTTTATTTTCATGGTTCCCACACCTTTATCCAAAAAAAAATTCAAGGACTTTTCAAAACCAAAAATATATTTTTCAAGGACCTAAAAATTTTTATAACGACCTAAAACAAGGCATACACAAAAGTTGTCAACTAAAAAGAAAAATTAAAATATATATATATATATATATATCATTTTTTTATACAACTGATAGTCCAAAAAAGAAAGGTTATTGTCAATTTTGGGAACAATTGAGATTTTCTTTTCTCACAGAACCTGATATTTTTTTGCAGAGTGGGCTTCTTGTTTCAATGCTAACTTTCAGGCTACTTGCACACATACCGATTTCCGTCGTGCGATAAATTCTTTTGGTGGCACGAAGAAGAGTATGAGAAGCGGCTGTCTTAATGGAGACCAGAGGTGTCAACTTAGATGGATAGCCATACTGTGGAGATCTAGACCTAGCATTATAAGTATATCACATAGTGTCAAAGCGTAAAACACCGGTTTCATTCAGAATGAGGCTCAAATGGCACACATGCTGTGGAGGAAACTAGTCTGGACAATTTTCCAATGCAAGAGGAAATTACACAATTGTGTACTTGTTAAAAAAAATCAAGTACTTTCAAGGACTTTTCACCAAGTTCCGTAATTTTCAAGGACTTTCAAGGGCCCCTAGTTAGGAAAAAAAAAATTCAAGGACTTTTCAAGGATTGTGGGAACCCTGATTTTTGACACAGCTTGAAGAATTTCTTCCTTTTCTTTGAAAGATTACGCGTCATTTTTTACGTTGAAAAAGTCTGAAATTAATTTTGTATCTTTCTTCTTATAGAATAATGTGCATTTTTTAAAGTCTGTTTTTGCTGACCAGCATCATCTGAGACTATTGCTGCTCCTTCAATCATTGCCTGAGCAAGAACTGCTTCCTTAAAATCTGTATTTTTTTATTGCCTTCTTCGTTCTTCTTCTATCACCTTTCTTTTCTTTGACAGCTGCTTTAATTTTTTTTTCTCTGTTTCCAGACTATCTTTTTCTTTCCTGTCCTCTAATTTTTCTTGTGCCTTACGTTTTATATCTTCCAAATAGGCTTTATATGCAACCCTTCCCATATGCATTAGCTTTGATGTGATCGGCACCAAATAAAGTTGATTGTCAAAATTTGCCAAGCTACTTTTAACCGTCATCAATGCATTGAGTGTGTGTTCTGACATTGATGCTCCGTCTCCTGTCAAAGCTCTTACTGAGGCTGAGAAGCCTTGTTCAATATCAGCACTACCATGAGAAAGTGACAGAGCAGCCTTCACTAGCTTTGACACAACTGGGTACTTAGGATCCACACCACTAATGTCTCGCAGACTGAAGAACTGGTTCCAGTAAACATCAATAGGCTTCATTCTAAATCCTTCTTCCTCAAATTATCTTTGAAGTAATTTCCACTCATCCAGTAGTATGTCTGTCGGGACATCCCATGGCATTGCTCTTGCAACTTCTAATGCTTGTCGAACACTTTCAAGAGGACCAAGACAGGATAGACTTTTAAGGAGAGATGAACTGAAGGACTTCTTCAAAAGATATTTAACACTGGCAATGTAATAATGCTTCTGAGACCTTAGAAAAAATCAATTCCTTTCCTTCTCTTTGATATTCTGTAGCGCTCTAGAAATTTGATCTCCACTCACAATATCAGCCAGAGGCAACAGTTTGTGAGGACATATATCTTCCAATTAATCCATTTTCAAACCTCAAATAAATTCCTCTTTGTAGAAGATCCTAAACAAAATTGTTCTTGTCAACAATTCAAGTTGAGAATGAAGGTTTTGTATTAGAGGTTCCTTTATCTGAAGAAATTCGGTCACACAATTAAATATACTTGCACTTGATACGACAAATATCACCTCAGTATTCATAGTTTCTCTTCTAAGTAAATGAAAATTTTTTTTGTAGCCTGGTTTTTGTATCACTTTTGGCTTTATTATTGGAATGTAGTCAAGGAAATACTTTCGAACTGCAATTCACTGTTCAATGAACCTTTCAGCAGGTGGCTTTAGGTTTAGCCACCTGCTTGAACAAAGCTTGATGAAATGGTGAGTGGGAAGTTTCAAGTCTTCTTGAATTTGTTTGTATGTTGACCAATGCTTAGGCCACTGATTAAAAAAATCTGTGAACAGTAAAAACTAGTTCGGACACATCTTTCCCAAACTCTTTTAGACGTTTAAGAAAAGCATTATGTATTGTGTGAATATTGCATGTCCCAATGTTAATTAGTTCCTTTTTTCAGGTAGAAAGTAATGAGTCATTAATCTTTTTAAAAACTGACTTTCACTAAAAAAACTCAAGAATTTATAACAATTAACTTTGATGATAACAGATTGCGATTTTCAATATGTTCACAATGCTCTTTCAATATTTAACCTCTGGATACGGAGACGCCCGAAATTTTTTAATTGTCTGGTTACGGAGGGGGTTGGAATCTTTCAGATTTCAAACTCTTGAAGAAACGGCTGAAGTCCATTAAGATTTCCATCCCCTCATTTCTGTGCCACAAAGAGAGCAGCTCGTGAATAACCTCCGTTCCCATAGACAGGAATGTCAGGGTTCTCGATGGGGAGCTTCGAGCGCTTTGAATGGGTGAGAGGTTTAATGATCTATCCCCTTAAAAACTTTGCTGAAGAAACCTTTGAGTGTAAATTATCATACATATTGAAGGTTCCGCCGTCCTTTCAGAGTTTACCTGCGACGTATCTATACCTTCTAGACATAATCAGACCCACAATAGAAAAGGCAACATGTGATGACAAAGGTACTAAACGCATTACCTCTCTTCCTGGGGGAAAGCCGCCCCCAGGAGGAGAGGCCGGTTCAGCCGTGTTTCAGTTTGCTGCTTCTTTTGGCTGTTTCCGTAACACGAAGGTAGTAGCCGCTCCGTATGCTGAGGGTTAACATTGAGTTAATATCAACTTGGTCCGTCCGGTCTCTTGACCTCTCCATTCTGGTCTTATTCCAGAATCCGAAAATAAAACGGGTCTGTTGAAACCGCCCTCAGATCTGTGTATGGAGGATGTTATCCCCCTTTAAAGTGAGCGCTGGCATCGATCACTATTTACAAGCTGTCAGCGTCTGACCTTCTAGAGGGTTCCTCCTTTGGTTCGACCCTGTCGACCGGTGATATCTCTCTTGCGCCAAATGATATGCCACACAATACTATGAAAGAAAAGCGTCAGTCGTAAATCCCACTCAAGGTTCTATTGCTCAAGTTAGGTAATTAGGTAAGAGGGGTCAAATATGCAGATGTCCCTGCTTCCCTTAAACTTCGATTCTTCGCCTTACTGATAGCCTTTTCTTGTGGGAAAATTTCCAGACCTTGCTGCTAATACACAGCGGGCAACGTGAAGTATACTTTTACAATTGAAACGGTACGTTTTTGAATCCATTCTTGCTGTGGTAACTGCCCTGTTTTTTTATAGAAAAAATATGAAATTTTTTAACTGTGCATCAAAAATTTTTCTTCTTCAAATAGAATTTAAGAACTTAAAACCCCTGAAAAGGTGACAAAATATCAAAAAGGTGACGTGTTAGGAGCCCTGTAAATTGTATATTGTTTGTACCTGTAAAATAAAATAATGTATGTTTGTAATAATGTATAATTGTTGTTTTAAGGTTTTTCTGTTATCCATCTATTTGATTAAACATCAGTTAATCCAGGTTTCACTGTATATTTCAATATTTAGTCATTCTTAACTTCCAAGTCTATGTCAAATTAATAAATACTGAAATCAATAACTGTTTTAGATTCTAAAATTAAGATTTTAGAATAAAATTAAAAGATAAAATGAAGTATTTTAATTTTTTTCTGGGAAGTTTTCAATTTTGGCCAGGGAAACATTGCATGTTTTATGGACACCCTGAAGTCTTGTCAAATCACATTTTGGGAACCATGTTATAAAGGATTAAACCCTATCCCTTCATTTGAATTTACTACAGTATATGAAATCATACCTCTGTCAGGTGAAGTAGCAGATTGCTGTCCGTATGTTTGTTGAAAGCCCCTGGCAGCATTTTCAGATGTTGACAGACTTCTACTAGACGAAGCAGTTTGGAATTCTAATAATAAAAACAATTCATGGTTTTACTTTAGTAATAACATGCAGAAAAAGATGCTAAGACAAAGGATACCCACACATAAAGAAAAATTTAGTTTAATAAACATAATGATTTTTTTAGTAAAGATCACATGATTTAAATCAAGTTGTTTTAAATTAACATACTGATTTCAAATTATGTGCATTTCTGCAAACATGTGAAGTTTGAAAATTGTATGTTTACTGACTCGTGCCATGGTACATTTCAAATCATGTATCTCTCTATTATCATAAAAGTAAATTGTCTGTCTGTGATCAAAGTCAGGACGAATCTATGGCAATTACAGTAATGGGATTTGGCACACAGGTAGTCTGATTTTTTTTTTTTTTTTGTAATTATTGGGTCACATTGAATTTTAAAATTCAATTTAGAACATTTCAAAATGAATTTAATTGAAATTAATATTTTCTTTGGAATGGCAACAGCATAAAAGATCACAGATTGTAAATTAATTTTTTCCACTTTCGTTCTTCCGATTTTGCAGAGGAACGATTTGTCAGCAGACTATAAACAAACAAAGTTTTAACTGGAATCATGTAGTTCTTTTTCTGTGTTCTAGGTTGTTAAAGAAAGTCAAAATTACAAGGGATTTGAAATCTGCAGAAAATATCACATTAGAGATCCATACCTAAAAATATGATTTTCTTCAAATAAATTATTTTTAAATTGAAATTTTTATATCTTTCCCAATACGAATGCTGCTGCGCAGAATGATCTTCGTTTGATGAGAAATTTTAGATTTTATTTCCTGTTCTCAGCAAAACAAAAAAAAAAAACATTTTGACTGGCATTGTTTAGTGCTTTTTTGTAAAATCGGGATCGTAAAAGATAGATTAAAAATTTTAACATATTTGAAATCTGTGGAAAATTTTACACTAGATAGAAACCTTACATTGGATTTTCTTTTAATAAATAAGTTTTCACAGTTGGAATTTGGTCGAATTTGACAATGACAAGGCCATTACTGCGTTGCCAATCTTAATATATTCATAATTCGGTTTGCGAAGCAAACCAACACAACGGGCAATGCCACGATTGTTCTTATAAAATTTTTATGCATTTGACAATGACGAGGCCATCACAGTGGTCAGGTTTGCGAAACAAACCATAGTTAATCAGATTCATAATTAGCAAACCAAATTGGAATTAGCAGGGAATTCATTCCAATAGGCTACGAATTTCCATACACTACATATCGCAGTAGTCTTCCATCTAGTGGCTGCAAAAGAGAAGGTATCAGTCAAGCATTGGCTGGCATGAAAGTTGTACGAGACAATTATGTTACCAGCAAAGCGACGTTATGTCCATCCCCGAAGTGCAAGGAGGCATTATCATTGGAATTCGCCTCGCTGAAGCGTCCATGACGCGAACAGCCAACCTTGTGGGTGTTGCAAGGACCACTGAGTCAATTGTTATGACAGCCTACACAAAACTTGGAAACATTTCATTACGAAGCAGAACAGTGGGTCAAAGTCGAAGTTGACCAACAGGGATAGACAAGTGTTGAAAAGGATAGTCGTCTGAAAACACATGACTACTCTGCCGCAGATTACCTCCGAGATGAACACCTATCTCCAGAACCCTGTATCAACCAAAACTATTCAATGGGAGTATACAGTTTTTTCAATAAGATTCTGTAAGTCAAGTAATGGTATTTTTTTACCAGATAAGCTCATAGATAATGCTGCTTGTAAGCAATCATTTTCTATCTGAAGAGACTCAGCCAGAGTTCTATTTAATGTGTCATTCAGAGCTTTATCTTCATCTTCCTGAGGGCCAAAAGTATGTGCTCCTCTCATTTCACTTATCAGACAAGGCTTCTGATGTTGAACAGCAGGCTGAAGGAGTAGTAACTTATCTGCTGAGCACTCAGGAAGTTTACCATCAACAATGAATATGGAATACCCTGAATAGGAAGAAGGAAAACTTAAAATACCAAAACCCGCACAAACACTTTCCACATTTACTAATGGGATAAACTTCACACACACACACATTTCATTAATGTCATTTTATCGTACTATATTCAGCATTAGTAAAGAAAAAGTGACTGGTCCCATGGACCAGTGTATACGAAAAAATAAAAATTAATTTTCTTAATAGTGTTAATTCAGAGTACAAAATTTCCAATTGCTATAGTCGAGCGAAATTTTTTCTTCAGTGAATGAAAATTCTTTCAAATTGTAGATAATTTTTTTATTAGCTTCAAATCTCAAAGGAATCCTGATTGCCCCACTCTCAGAAATTGGACGTGCCGCCCATCGCAAAAGAGCAGTGTGATATACCATGTGGTCGAGTTAAGCGCGCCACAATCCCGCCCATAGCAATAATGACACCAGAAATGCTCCACAGCGCACCTTATTTTAGGACCTTTGGATCATAAACGGCCAATGATTCAACAGGCACTGATTATTGTGTTTGGAATTTGGAGGCAGAAGTATACGCTGAATCGAGCTTCCAAATTCTCGATCATGTGACCGAAATAAATTTTGAGTTTGCCAAAAGTAACATTTGGGAGTTTGAAACTTATTTTAACAGAAAACATGTACACACTCGCTTTTTCATTATAGCAACTGGTCCAGCGGAACACCCATATTTTTAATCTCCTGGTCCGATCGTAATTTTAGTGGTCTCGGACCACCAATGATTTCGAACACTGATATTAAAGGCCAAGTTGCGACAACATGGATCACTTTTCATCCTTGCTCTATCATTGGTTGAAGTTATATTTAAACCAGCTGTAAGGCCCATTGAGAAAAAACATTGGTCTCTAGAAATCACCAATTGCTATTCAAGTGCTAGTTAATATTTTCTGGAGTAATCTTGAATAAGGAAGGCACATTGAGCCTCATTGTTCATGAATATTTATATCAAATTATATTATTATATATCAAAAACCACTAAAGTCAATATTAGGATAGCCATAAGTAAAGTCAGTATGGTGGGCATGTACTTATGGCATGTGTCTCAAGGTTGCTATAGTATTCAAAACTTTCCACTTTTGATTGTTAAAGAATATATCTGTTATACTTTCAGCAGAGATTTTCTAGTGTTAAATATCTTTTCTGGGATGAATAACGGTAAATCTGGAGGAGCTCAATTTCGTCATTATATGTTCTTTCGGTTCAACTAATGTTTTCAAGCAATTATTTCAACTGTGAATAGATTAATGCAATTTGTGCAAACTCTTTAGACCAGGGTTGGCCAGCTACACTACCTCTGGAAGTCAAATTTCAGGAAGGAATAATAGTATGTACATGGACCCCTTCTTATAGCAAAAACCTGACCACGAACCCCCAAGTAAAATAACTCTATATAATTGCATAATAGAATATTAATAATAGAGAATATTACTCAAGGGTATAGGTTTTAAATCAAAAAATATTTTTGATTCATTAAATAGTGCTTCACCTTTTGTATCAGTTTCCAAACATTTGATAAATAACAATATTCTTAAAAAATTCCTTCTTTTACAAATCTTACAAAATGTAAAATTAAAGCTTTGTTCTGTGGCAAAATTGCCGCGTCAAGCTGTATAGAGAATTCAGATGTTTTTAAGTACTCACATAAATAATTTTCTATGCACTAAGACATTTCATCAATTCTTCTTTGTACTGTACTATTACTCAGCGAAATTTTTATAATATTAAAAGCTGGTTTATGCAGCACGTTGCGTATTACCTCAATTACAGCCGGTATAATATGGTCTTCACCAATGGCGTGCGGCTCTTCGGACTTTGCAATCAGTAAAGAAATGTTATAAGAAGCATGCAGTCCACCGTCGTCTTGCTCAAATGTTGTCGCAATGAGTGTTTTGAAATATTTTTATTTGACTGCTTTAAAAAAGTCAAATCTTTATTATTTTTTGTCGCTGTGGACTTTGTTTAATGTTCCTTAAGCTTAGAAAGTTTCATTGAATCCGTTTGACAAAGTTTTATTGCATAGAAAGCACATAGGTAAAGTACTATTTCCTTATAATAGAAAAAAGCGACATTTTAAATATTCGACACTATATTATCTGCATTTCTTCTTTGTCTCACATCCTACTGTTATCAGTAAAAACAAAGACAAATTAAGATATAAGGAAATAAAACATATGTTCAGTAGGCCTGGGTGATGTTAAAATTTTTACATACATCGGCATTCTATCACCATGTTGCGATATATCGATGTTAACCATACATTTTATACATAGTAAAAGCAAAACCTTGTTTCTACATCACTATATATATTTTTAGTAATAATTGAAAAATTGAGTAGATTAACAGTCAACATACATGGAAACAAAATGACACGAGTTCTGAACACTTGATATAAATCAATTTTAAAGGGAGCTGATTACAAAATAACTTGCGTTTAACTATGATAGGAAGCAGAATAAGAAATTATCTTACCTCCTTCTTGCAGTTGTGCAAGAAACAAGACTAAATATGTATCTGATATCAATTCTGGGCCTATTAGGAGACTGTTCAAATTAAACCATTGTTTTCCTATTTTTCTAATAGTTAACCAATGATCTCGGAAGTTGCAGATATATGCCCGTTGACACCTATGAAAAAAGATACTGTCAACTGAAAAACTAAGGCAATATAGAAAAAAGATGGTAGATGCAGTGTTTTATATAGTTCTATAAAAATGTAATACTTTTTTTTACAGCAAATAAATTGAATACTAAAAAATTATTTAACTTTCTATGATCATGCATATGTTGTACTATTACATGCTGATATATATTTTATTTGTCAATATAATGGTATGTTTTTACTAAAACTGCAATGTTTCAAGAATGGAATCGGCAAAGACATTATACAATTATTTTCAGCAGTCATATTCAGCAGAAGATTTAAAATTGTTCATTTTTTTTTAACATATTAAAAGTTAGTAAACACCCAAATTTTACAAAAAATTCATTTTTGAGTTTATTTTTGATTAAAAATGTGCGTTGAACATTCTTTTTCAATATCTGTTTACTATTTACCGTTTTAAAATTCATTAAGTATTAGCGAAGTTATAGGCATTTTTCTGAAGTATAGTAGTATTAAAAAGCAATCTCCTACGGGTAAAATGAGCTGGTGCAGATACCAAAAATCATTAGTAGATCCTAATGTGGTATTTAAGCATGGTCCAGGACTACATTCTAGTGTTTTACATAATGTAAAACTTGTTTACATGGATTTGTGTAAGAAGGAACTTCTTTCTAGTGTTTACATGGTAAAACCCAAAACGCTAATGAATCATTCAACGGAATGGTGTGGCAGATTGCCAAAATTTAACTGTGCATTTAAACACACTATCTTTTGGAGTAAATGAAGCTGTTATTGTTTTTAATGATACCTCTAAAGGACTTATTGATGTGTTCATTGTCTTAGGACTGTTTGTAAGTGATTACACTTACAATGGCTTGTGATCTCGATAGCTTACAAATTAAGAAGGCTACAAAAGCATCAACCCCTGGTGTAAAAACCCAAAGAACAATTATCAGATCTTCCAAAGAGCGAAAACAAGATAAACATAAACATGCTGAAGGTCAAACATACAAAAGTGGAGAATTTTAAGTGTATTTCCTTACCTCAACAACTCGATCTAAAAAACTATTCAAATTTGTTCTTAGATAATTTGCATAAACGTTTCTTAAGTCATTATACTGTACAGTGAACCTCAAAAAATATATATAACTGTAATCAAATTTGTAATTTTGTAAAGTAATGAGATAAAATCAGAATTTGTTTAGTCTTTTGGATAATTTCCATATTTGATAACATAATTCAGATTGTTATTCCTAATATTGTTGGTTTAATGCACTTATCAAATGTAAATGAAGAGTTAGGTACGAAAACAAAATAGGTGCAAAATTTGTGATCAATGTTATAAGAAACCGTTCACACTGTCATACTTTATTAAATTTTGATTTTTTTAAAAGGTTATATTTTTTATAAAAATCAAATGTTACTCGTTACTTTTAAAACATTTGTATTGTGCTAGTACATCACTGATAAAAATATTAAAACGATCTAAGCAATATTAAAGAAAAAAATTGGGAAGGGGTTCTCCTACCTTAAAGAAAAACATTGACAAAATGCATCTGAATTCCAATTAAAACAAACTCATCAAAACATTGTTTCATGCTAAATGTGTAAGGATTAGAAAAAATTTATTTCATGAAAATTAAATTCTGTGAATGCACCAAAATAGAAATTACACATTTTAATTGTTTAGTTAAAGATATAATCCAAGCAGAGAAACACATATTTTTAGTAAAGATACATTCATACTTACTTAGGGTCATTCCTAGCCAATTCAGCAAGTGTGTTTTGACTGCTATAAGGTATTAATTCCAGACCCCACACTTTAAGAGCACTTGCTATTACTTGTACTGAAAAGTATCCACTATCGTCTACATTGCCAGATGGTTGCTGAAAGGAAAAGGTTAATACAGAACCAGTTAAAATATATAAAATACAAAATTAAAACAATAGAGATAATTTTTAGAATTTTAAAAATAGGGTTGTTGGGTATAAAGTTTTCGAAACCATCCGTTCAACCTTTTGTCGTTAGTTTATAAGCATGGATACTTGATAAACATATACGCTTTTGCTCCGGGACGTTTCACTGGAAATTCTACCTAAATTCTTCCCCTATCAATGTGTGCTAAGTCCCTCTCTTTTCAGCGGTACATTTGTACTCAACCCCCGAGTTTTTTTGAATTTGAATGTCCAACCAATCACGGCACGCCAGCGAGATGACGAGGCGTTTTTGAAAAGGCTGGGAAATAGTTCACCCTTCGTTTTCTCGTGCCGATTTAGGCGAAAAATAGTTTTCCCACGAGTTCACGGGAGAAGAACTTTAACCTCTCAACATCCAGGTTCCGAAGCTATAAGAGAGGCGGGTCAATCGGACTCGTCCTATTCGCTCTCCGATGTTTTCAGTGGCTGGGGTCACCGTGCGGTGATCCCAGTCGCGGTCGAGTTTTCTTTTTGAAAGGACTCCGTTTCTTTTCTCGGAGCGTGGTTTGGTTGAATTGAGGACGCTGTTTTTTTGTCCGTTGGAGTTGCTGGAGAAGTTAATCACAGACTCCGGCCATGAATTGAGATGGATATCGGGATCGAACCCACAGTTGGGTAGCATTTTTCTCTGTAGCAATGATGCATGCTCACACGGCTAACTAACAGCAAGATATCCTGACACCCTGTGCTCGGGTGGAGCATGACCCAACGTTTATCCTGGTCACGGCACCATCTTTTATTGGGTTTATTCTATTTTGAATCCGATACTCTTAATGAGCTTGGATAATTAATCAACTTCTTTCGCCAAGCACATGGCAGCGTATGAGATAGTAGCATAGTTGGTTGATTTGACGATTTCCAGGTCTGGATTGTAACCATAGTAGGGGTCTCCTGCAATGGTTTGGTGGGCAGCAGCAAAGTTGGCGAATTCTTGGGGCACCATAAGGCGGAGGTGGGCCCAGTAAAAATGAGGGTGAGCGTTCTTCATCTGAATTATCATTTGATAATTCGTTAACCCTTGCCACTTGGCTTGCTGGATGATCAGGTTAATCCTTAGGGAAATGCCCTGTGTGGCCCCATCCCATATGCCCAAAAACTCACGAATGTTAGTGGGATTGATTTTTGGTCCCACAATGTTCCAGATCTGGCGAACCACATCCGGATCAATGGTGAGGTGGATCCCTCTTTCCTGCTGCATGGCAATCGCAATTTTGTTGGCCACATTCAGAGTCACATTTCCTCGTTTGCAATAAGCCAGTAGTCCCATGATGAGTCCCTTAAGAACGGCCACGGGATGGGCTTCGGTTAGGACGATGATGGCACAGATGGCCTGCATTTCAGCAATCGTGATGTTTCTTCCACCAGCATCGATAAAATCCTCATGGCCAGGAAGGTTTCGGATAGCTTGGGGGAGGGTATTCCAGGCATCTCGCAGGAATCTTGTTGCCCGACCTAGGGCTTCATCCAGGGGAGGGAGTTCGTCCGCTAACATTCCTACGCAGACACACTGGCAGGCTTGATAAATGCCCACCATGGCTGCTGGGGACCCTGTCGGTGGAGCCACCAAGGTGCTCATTGCCACTACATTAGCGGCATCGTTCCTCCATTCTTCGGGTACCTGGGTCAGGAGCTGGGCCAAATCATAATGTAACACTATCCCTCGACCTCCTAAGGCGGACTGGATGCATCTGAGGTTAAGGAGAGGGCTTTCGACGTAAGCTGCCATCTTACACTAAATAGGAACACAACCTAAACTCATCTTTTATTGGGTTTATTCTATTTTGAATCCGATACTCTTAATGAGCTTGGATAATTAATCAACTTCTTTCGCCAAGCACATGGCAGCGTATGAGATAGTAGCATAGTTGGTTGATTTGACGATTTCCAGGTCTGGATTGTAACCATAGTAGGGGTCTCCTGCAATGGTTTGGTGGGCAGCAGCAAAGTTGGCGAATTCTTGGGGCACCATAAGGCGGAGGTGGGCCCAGTAAAAATGAGGGTGAGCGTTCTTCATCTGAATTATCATTTGATAATTCGTTAACCCTTGCCACTTGGCTTGCTGGATGATCAGGTTAATCCTTAGGGAAATGCCCTGTGTGGCCCCATCCCATATGCCCAAAAACTCACGAATGTTAGTGGGATTGATTTTTGGTCCCACAATGTTCCAGATCTGGCGAACCACATCCGGATCAATGGTGAGGTGGATCCCTCTTTCCTGCTGCATGGCAATCGCAATTTTGTTGGCCACATTCAGAGTCACATTTCCTCGTTTGCAATAAGCCAGTAGTCCCATGATGAGTCCCTTAAGAACGGCCACGGGATGGGCTTCGGTTAGGACGATGATGGCACAGATGGCCTGCATTTCAGCAATCGTGATGTTTCTTCCACCAGCATCGATAAAATCCTCATGGCCAGGAAGGTTTCGGATAGCTTGGGGGAGGGTATTCCAGGCATCTCGCAGGAATCTTGTTGCCCGACCTAGGGCTTCATCCAGGGGAGGGAGTTCGTCCGCTAACATTCCTACGCAGACACACTGGCAGGCTTGATAAATGCCCACCATGGCTGCTGGGGACCCTGTCGGTGGAGCCACCAAGGTGCTCATTGCCACTACATTAGCGGCATCGTTCCTCCATTCTTCGGGTACCTGGGTCAGGAGCTGGGCCAAATCATAATGTAACACTATCCCTCGACCTCCTAAGGCGGACTGGATGCATCTGAGGTTAAGGAGAGGGCTTTCGACGTAAGCTGCCATCTTACACTAAATAGGAACACAACCTAAACTCGAAACAAATAAGTTTTCTATTTTAAAACTTTCCTGTTTGAAGTTTAGGTTGTGTTCCTATTTAGTGTAAGATGGCAGCTTACGTCGAAAGCCCTCTCCTTAACCTCAGATGCATCCAGTCCGCCTTAGGAGGTCGAGGGATAGTGTTACATTATGATTTGGCCCAGCTCCTGACCCAGGTACCCGAAGAATGGAGGAACGATGCCGCTAATGTAGTGGCAATGAGCACCTTGGTGGCTCCACCGACAGGGTCCCCAGCAGCCATGGTGGGCATTTATCAAGCCTGCCAGTGTGTCTGCGTAGGAATGTTAGCGGACGAACTCCCTCCCCTGGATGAAGCCCTAGGTCGGGCAACAAGATTCCTGCGAGATGCCTGGAATACCCTCCCCCAAGCTATCCGAAACCTTCCTGGCCATGAGGATTTTATCGATGCTGGTGGAAGAAACATCACGATTGCTGAAATGCAGGCCATCTGTGCCATCATCGTCCTAACCGAAGCCCATCCCGTGGCCTTTCTTAAGGGACTCATCATGGGACTACTGGCTTATTGCAAACGAGGAAATGTGACTCTGAATGTGGCCAACAAAATTGCGATTGCCATGCAGCAGGAAAGAGGGATCCACCTCACCATTGATCCGGATGTGGTTCGCCAGATCTGGAACATTGTGGGACCAAAAATCAATCCCACTAACATTCGTGAGTTTTTGGGCATATGGGATGGGGCCACACAGGGCATTTCCCTAAGGATTAACCTGATCATCCAGCAAGCCAAGTGGCAAGGGTTAACGAATTATCAAATGATAATTCAGATGAAGAACGCTCACCCTCATTTTTACTGGGCCCACCTCCGCCTTATGGTGCCCCAAGAATTCGCCAACTTTGCTGCTGCCCACCAAACCATTGCAGGAGACCCCTACTATGGTTACAATCCAGACCTGGAAATCGTCAAATCAACCAACTATGCTACTATCTCATACGCTGCCATGTGCTTGGCGAAAGAAGTTGATTAATTATCCAAGCTCATTAAGAGTATCGGATTCAAAATAGAATAAACCCAATAAAAGATGGTGCCGTGACCAGGATAAACGTTGGGTCATGCTCCACCCGAGCACAGGGTGTCAGGATATCTTGCTGTTAGTTAGCCGTGTGAGCATGCATCATTGCTACAGAGAAAAATGCTACCCAACTGTGGGTTCGATCCCGATATCCATCTCAATTCATGGCCGGAGTCTGTGATTAACTTCTCCAGCAACTCCAACGGGCAAAAAAACAGCGTCCTCAATTCAACCAAACCACGCTCCGAGAAAAGAAACAGAGTCCTTTCAAAAAGAAAACTCGACCGCGACTGGGATCACCGCACGGTGACCCCAGCCACTGAAAACATCGGAGAGCGAATAGGACGAGTCCGATTGACCCGCCTCTCTTATAGCTTCGGAACCTGGATGTTGAGAGGTTAAAGTTCTTCTCCCGTGAACTCGTGGGAAAACTATTTTTCGCCTAAATCGGCACGAGAAAACGAAGGGTGAACTATTTCCCAGCCTTTTCAAAAACGCCTCGTCATCTCGCTGGCGTGCCGTGATTGGTTGGACATTCAAATTCAAAAAAACTCGGGGGTTGAGTACAAATGTACCGCTGAAAAGAGAGGGACTTAGCACACATTGATAGGGGAAGAATTTAGGTAGAATTTCCAGTGAAACGTCCCGGAGCAAAAGCGTATATGTTTATCAAGTATCCATGCTTATAAACTAACGACAAAAGGTTGAACGGATGGTTTCGAAAACTTTATACCCAACAGGGTGAACTCTGAAAAATTGGCACAAACCTACATTTCATCGTTAATCTATGCATTATGGCTTGTAAGCTATTCCTATAAACAAAAATTGGAATGAATTTGGAACTTTATGGCACAAGGTTTTAAGTAGGACAAGCTGCACCTGATGCAAGATTACAAAACTAAACAATAATAGCAGCACAATGATGTAGGCTAATATTGAGAAATCAAAAGTTGAGACACAAATATAGAAATTAAATTGATGTTTAAAAGATTGAACTATAGAAGAATTTGAAAAGTTAGATTTTTGAAGCATTTTGGATTTGGAAAAAAATGAGATTCAAAAAAACCAATACAACCTAAAAATGCAAAAAGGTATGAATGGGGATTTTCCACAACCAAACATTGCAGATTAAAAATTTCATTTTTGAAAAATTCCAGATGTTGATGATTCAAAACAGGACAGACAATTAAAATATGATTAAAAAAAAAAGAGTAGAGCATGAGTTGCAATTGAGGAGCTTTCCTAGTTAAAGATGAGTGAATAATGTGTGTCCTGCAAAGGCAGGTCAGTGTGACATCAGTTCTCCGCAATAGACACTGGCCATCAAGGATTTATGGATTTTATAGAATATAATAGGTTGTTGACTTCAGATTCCATGACTTGCCACAAGGAGTCACTGAACTCCTTTGTGAAAATCTTGACGTCACTAACAGGATCGGCTTGCTGCAATGTAACAGATGCTGTCAGGAAGCAGCACTGTCAGGAAGCTAGTTACCCATGCCATGTGACTCTGGATCCAACAAAACAGAATAAAAAAAAACCAGCATTGCAAGGAACGCAATATGATAAATGTCTGACACAGCAGGATGAAAAGCAATGGTATACTGCTCCAGCTGCTGTAAAACACTCATGCTATCAGTGCAAATGCTGAACTTATGGTAGGTACTACAAGATATCTACCAAAGGGCGCAATAAAGGCCACCGCTCTAGCAGTGTAAACAGAGCAGGAAGTACAAATTCTGTAACTATAAATAGTATTGAGAATAACTATTTTACCACCTACATAAACTCCTATGGACACAACTGAGAAAACTGAAAATACACTACTGCAGGAAATGCAAAACAGGTTAAGATGTGTAAACGATTAGAATTACAAAGCGATCATGCATGTGTGGGCCAAGAAACACTCTAAACTTCCAAGTGAGCAGTGCATAAAAAGCACTGTTTAGCTGCTGTAAATGGTTGATTAGAAGTCAATATGCCTCGCCAAAAATGCAGAGTACAGAGAGCAACTAACAGAGTTCGAACAGGATCACATGATCGGTCTCCATGTGGGTGGACTTCCGTATCTTAAAATCGTCACTCGCATAGGGCGTAATGCCACAACAATGATGTCTGTAAGGAAGGACCATGGAGAACCAGACAAGTTGAAACACTGGTAGTTTGGCATGCAATATAATGCCATCACAGGCGACAGGCACCTTATCTGCATGGTGGTGACAGACCGTACAGTGTCCTCTCGTGGGTTGGCGCAGCATTGTAGCACGTCTACAGATGTGATTGTCTGCTCCCACAGTTTGTCAACGTCTGCTGTGCCATGGGCTACACTGGTTCCCTTGATGCTGAACCAACAACGCCTCCGGTTACAATGGGCTCACCAACACAACCAATGGCAGGCCGGTTGGCAACAAATTGTCTTCTCAAATGAGTCCCTCTACAATCTGGACTATTACAACAGACGCATACTTGTCAGACGCTACAGAGAACAGAGGTGAACGCCGTCTCCTGTCTGGTGTATCATACTGGATAAATGCCTGGTGTTATGATCTGGGGCACAATTGGATATCATGGGTGATCCCACCTACTCCAAACTGTTGGGACCCTGAACAGCAGGTGTTACATGTTATTGAGAGAAGTTGTGTAGCTGAAGGTCATACCCCTACTGTAACACATTCCTGGAGCTGTATTTTAGCAAGACAATGCCTGTTGCTCAGAAAGTACAAGTGTTCTTCAGTGCGTGACAGGTTCCACTTCTTTCATAGCTTGCACATAACCTGGTATGTTGCCCATTGAGCAAGTCTGGGATTACATCATTGGGCAGAGTACAGCTGAACATAGAATCAGATAGACTATCTGGAATGCCATTCCTCAGTATGACATTCAGAATATGTATGATTTGATGCCATGACGTGTACAAGACATGTGGCGGCTGCACAAGATATTGATTTTCACCATTATTTTTGTTTTTTATTACTCAGTAAACTTGATTGTTTATTAAAGCACTATAAGTAATACATGGAATAAATTTCATTTATTTCTGATGATTCTTTCATAGTGTTGCAATTTTCACAAACAGTAGTGTACATGTCAAGTTAACAGCAGTGTAAGTAATATAGTTGTTGGAAAAATACAGGAGTGGTGCCAGACCTTGCGTTCAGAGTGAAGGGAAGAGTAACACAGGTGGGGAATCCCATGGTGGGAAATGGAAAATTTCATTTTGTTGGGAAACAATACCAATACGATAAGAATCATTGAAGATGGAACATGTCATCTGAAAAAAAGGTTTTATGCAAGAGGAATGAGCGTCGTAAAGTTGATTCAAACATGGGGCAAGGATCATGACTCAAGGGATGAAATGACAATGATTTGATTTTGAAATAGTTGATGGACAACTTATTTCCTAGCAAGTCAAGTGGAGGTTAGTTGCATTCCACATAGAGGCTACTAATTGGTAACATGCGGAATGCAACAAAGCATATTCCATAATCGAAAAACTTCTTCACCCCTTAACATTTCTCAAGACATGTGGCATGAATGGTTTTGAGACACAGATCAATAATCAAATGTATTTGTTAAGGTTAAAATCCGTGAATTGAAGTTCAGTCATTAGAGATAAAATGTAATAGTACTTGTATTTTTATTCAAATATATTTGCAATTCCACTATCAAAAATTTTTTTAAAGAAATTTCAGCTGTCTTAGTTTGATTTTTGATTGGTTGTTTTTAATGTTTCACACTGAGAGGTGTATAATGTAGCAATTTAAGTACAGCTGCATTTTATGCCTTGTTTAGTAGCAACGCTCTTAGCATATTTTTTGGAGCACTTTTAGCAACAAGTTATGGCAGGTGAAGGCTACCATCTTTATTATGGATTTGATGGTAACCTTGGCAAGTGGAAAGGTTAAATTCTCATTTCGAATATTCTACAATGATGCTCTTTTCTAGGTATTCGTAGGAAGATTTAAAAATTGATTCCTAAACAAGTTCTTAGGAATTGTTACAGATTTAAATTGAAAGTTTAAAATAGTTTAATAAATAAAAAGATATATTAACCACTATTTTCCAACGTTTACTACTAATAACTTTTTTGTTGAAACTTATTTTCCACTGTGAAAAAAACCCAGTTCTTTGTAAGAATTCTTACCTTGGCGACATAAAAAGAATGCCAAAAATAATACCAAGAGCATTGCCACCAAACGAGGCACAGAATGCAGCTGTACTGAAATTTTACACATTTTATTCATAAATGATAAATAGATAATGCAGAAAGAATTCTCAAATTTGTCTGATTTTATACAGAAATTAATATGATGCGAGAGGGATACCTACAGCAACCCCCTAATTTATCTAGTTCCAAAAATTTTTGTGCCATTGGTTTTTTTTATGGGTTAAATCAAACTAATCTTAAACACTCAAGAACCAGATAGGACAATACTGTTTATGCATGGCATTTGCTGTGCTGTCCTGTTTACTCTATCATGCTTGTCTATGCTCATTCCTATATCATGTTTCAATCTTTCCAAAATTTACCATACTATGTTTAATGTTTATAATAAATATTAATGTTTAACACAACCGAAACTGCACTGACTTCCATGTCTCGTAACTGACATGTTTAAAAGCAAGGGGAAGAGATTAATTAAAATAAAATATTGATTTAAATAACATCTGATTTAGTCTTCATATCATGATATTATAAGAGACATTATTGTACAACCATCGCTATTTAAGAGATGTTACTGACTATTTTAAGATTTAAAGTGTTGCTGACTATTTCATGATTTAAGGTATGTCATAAAAAGAAATGGTCATAAACATACTTGCACAAACTTTCGATAATCTTCGGATTGTACTCCACCTTCTGCCATTTTTGATCGTTCTTCCTCATCAATCTGACTAGCTAAGGCTGCTAATTCTACAGCAGTAAAGTAAGGTGCTTGAAGCAATGCATTTAAGCAATGTTGAGCACAAAGTGATCCTTCTTGCTAAAAATAAGAAAAGGACATCAATATTTAATGAAACTGTATATTAAAGTGGCAAACTATTGACAAATTAAGGGTAAAACTCAGATTTTCAAATGAAACTGATTTACTAACAATTTAATATCCAGTCCTTATGTAAAATTAAAGGAGTCTTCAAAGATCTTGAAACAAAAATGTTTGAACTTTTCAGAAAAAATCGGTATATATGAGAAATATAATACTATATAGCATGTACTTTTAAAACAATTTGCATAAAAAATAAAACACCAAAAGTAATTTAGTTTTAAGACCATTCTAATCATGGCAAAAAAAATGTAAATGTTACTTTTCAAACGAAAGCCAGGTTTTTTAGAATAAAAAAAATTGTTTTACAATATATTTACAAAACGACCACAGCGGCGGTTTTCTCAGTGTTTGGAAATTACTACAGCACTTAGTTCTTTATTTGAATTACAATTTCAGTGAATACGATTTATTCGATTCTCAAAAGTACTCGTAATCATGCATCTCTTATTAGAACAAACTATAGTAGTTGCCTTTTTTATCTTAAAATTCTTCGATTTTTGTGAAATTTGGAAAAATTTTCCCAATATTTCCAGAATTAAAAAGTTCTTTGACTTCCCGGTTCTGTTACCACCCTGTTAAAATGGAGCTACATCTCCAATACTACTACACAAGCAAGGCCAAAAGACTGTTTTGGGCTTGTAGACGTACCATAGGTAATAATTGGGGTATAATAATACCGAAAATGGTACATTGGATACACACTGGAATTATCGTTCTGATGATATCCTATGGAGCCATTGCCTGGTGGAATAGAACCCGTTATGAGACAGTGAAGAAGGAACTCGCTAGTCTACAGAGAATGGCGACCTTGCAATTTCTAGTGGAATACGAACCACTCCCTCACAGAGCCAAATTGCTTCTGGGACTCCTACCATTACATCAACAAGTGGAACTAGAGGCAATTTCATGCTCACAATGCCTCAAACTCATGGGACTATGGAAATGCCTGTGATAAAAAAAAGCAAATTTGCTTTCAAGCCAAATATAACATTATCTTTCGAACCAGAGGAGAATGGAGATTTGTCTCCGGTCTGATCGGGGTAGGTGATGAAATTTGGTACACAGATGGTTCAAAAAACTTCTCATTGCACTGGTTCCGATGCTTTTTGTCCTAAGCGAAAAAAAAAATAAGGATATCTTTCCCTTTGGGTACTTTAGCCATTTTATATAAGGCTGACATTCTAGCGATCTCTGCTTGTACTTACAACTGCCTCAATAGAGTGGTTATAGCGAGGGTTGTAAAAATATTGTGACAGCCAGGCAGACTTTGCAAAGTTACTGGCTCCACAGTCACCACAAGTTCCTCAAAAGCAAGTAATTTTGAATTCGGGTCACTTAAAAACAAGAATATGAGATGACCCAAAATAAAAATATTCAAAAACACGAAATGACACTTAGATCAGAAAATAAGTGCAGACAAGAAATCTGGGGGGACCGTACAGTTAAGGTCAACCGCAATTTCAAGGGATCTTGATTATTTTGAACGAAAAACGCATATCGGTTACGCATGTAAAAAAGGAAGGAATTCCTCAGGTTTTAATACAAATTTCAAATATTCGATACGAAAATTAACAACGATATAAATAACTTTATTTTTGGGCTCTTCATTAAATTTTTCGCCAATGACCGTATTTTGAAAATGAATCCAACAAATAAAGTTCTAAAATAATAACAGGTCGCTTTCTATTAACAATTTTAAAACACGAGAAACGTCAATTAAATACAAAAAAGATCGCACAAGAAAAAACGTAAGAGGGAATGAGTAAAAAATTATAAATTAATTTATTTAGAGTGACTTGACTTGCACTGAAAGCACATCAATTACTAAATAAAATCAGAAAGCAAGGTATACCTTTTCGTGAAAAATCTCTTCCATTGTATCATTAGCGTTTGCGATTGATAAGCTAACGCCGCTAAGGACATCTGAAAAACGGTGAAATCCTACAAATTTAGAGTGTTAAAAATAGTTTCGGTAATTCTCCCAAGAAAAAAAAATTAATACATTTTTTAAATGTCCGATTCGTTTCCGTTTACAAATTGAGTGTTGCCATTACAGAACAAGCAAATATCTAAGTTCGTTTTAGCCTTGCCTTTATTTGATTCGGCCCTCGGTAGCCCGGTTGGTAAAATGTGTAAAATAGTGCATTAGCATCGACCTTCTAAGGTCAATGTGGATTTGCAATTGAAGAATGCAAAATTGCGAGGTGTTGTCCTCGAATCTTTTTCTTCTGGATTAATCATGGACCTTCGCTAATAGCTCGTTGTTGTTTTGAACTAGTACGACGTTGATTCAAGTAACCCCAACTACACTTTTGTTTCATTGATTCAGCCGTTGGTAGACATTAAATTAACCTCACATTGGAGCAACAAAACGAACTATAAGCAACGGTCACATGATTCGGGATCACATGATTAGATCCGAAATGAAAGATCCGAGGACAACAACGTTTTAAACCACGATGAGTTGACTAGAATTGGGGCCGCAATTAGCCTGGTTGGAAGATCAACGGATTAGCAACCAGAGGGTTTCGAATTCGAAACTCTATCCTCATATTGACATGGTGTGGAATTTTGGAGAGTCGGGTGTGAACTCAAATGTGACCTCCTCATCTCACCGTGATACAAAATGCGAGGCGTTGTCCTAAAGTCTTCCCTTTGATCCCACACCGTTGCAAATAGTCCATAGTGTATCCAGTGTGACAGTAATTGAAATATCTACCCTCTCTTTACAAGTTCACAATCTCATCTTCCACGTATAAAAAAATTATCTCATATTATGTTTCTGGATACGGTGGCTTGTTTCCAAGTTTGCTAGCGTGAGTTTTAACTCCGTGTGGGTGTATCCTCTGGTATCTCAGGAACCGCCGTTGCTCAGTGGGTTTATCCATTAGCAACCCACGAGTTATAGGCTACACATTTTCGATTTCTCTCTTGGGTCAGTAAAATTTTCCTTGTCACACGGTCACTGCATTCGCGGGGGAAAAAAACCGAACCACCTCTTTAATTTCGAGCACTATTCATACTAGAGCAAATTCAAAGCCCTCATTCACTACGGAATAAAGTCCTCTACAAATTCAAATCCACGAGTTATACAAAGGGAGTCTTCATATCAAATTTTGCACAAACGAAATTTATAATGGCCATAGTCAGAATCTGCATCATTAAATTAGTCTAAGTATGAAATCTAACGATTTTACTATTTTTATATCCGGAGAAATATTCAATATCCTTCAAAGTGTGTCAATTTCAGAGATCATCTCACCATAGAAAATCGCTATACGTAGATAGAAATTAATTGTATTCGCTACCAGAATTTCAAATTTGTTTTTCAGCGATCCGAGTATTGTTACATCTATTTCAGGATATCAGATGGATTTTGTTTGGACTGTTCAACAGAAACATGGAACAAAATATCAGCGTTGTTGAAATATTATTTAGGAAGATATCCATAAAAATCTAAGAAGCAGATTTAACTAGATCTAATATCTTTCTGTTCTCATAACTTTGAAACGGCAAGACCCGACATAAAATTTAGTATCTAAAGTTAAATTTTGATAGATTCGAAATTGTGGGTTTTCATCAAAATTAGAAAGTTGGTGCTCAATGAAGATGATCCCTTTTGCATACTAATTTATTGAAGACGTGATCTTTGAATTTGCTGGAATGAGGAGTGGTTCGTTTTTCTCCATGACTGCTGTGATCTGGGTCTGCTAAATGAATAGTTATTGTGAGAAAAAGTGTGGTCTCCCTTTTTGAATGGCATTTTAAAGTCACTCTATTCAAGTGCTTGGATGAGATGCAGAAGTTCCACTTAGAATACTGTGTACAGTGCAATTATCATTTTATCTTACTGTTCGTTTTTATGGTGCAAGGACCATATTTGGCAATGCTATGTCAAACACAAGATATCATGAAATGGACATACAAAAAGAAAGTTGCCGACAAAGGTGAGAAATACCGAGGGAGGAATCGAACCTGTGCTGCTTACAGCTCGCTAGTACACAGGGAAAATCAACTGAGCCATGCCAATCTTTGGAGAGGATATCAATTATTGCACCAGTTTATTGTTCAACAATGAAATGAGATTGTAGAATTGGCTTGTTGCATTGAAATCTTCCTTGGTCACATACCCAGACCTCTTTCCAATTGAGCATATCTGCAACATTCGAGGTCATCAATTGAACCATAAATTGATTATAAGGGATCCGCAGCAGCTGTAGAATGCTTGGCATAATCTGCTACAAGATGGCAAAAAGAGTCTTGTTTGACTCCTTGCCTAGCTGTATATCAGCACATATCGCTGCAAGACAGAGCTTACTAATTTGACTTCAATGGAATTCTACAAAAAAATCATCAGACACATGCTTAATTTCATTCCAATTGAACATGTCAGGTGTTTTTATTTTTTGGCAGGAGAATGTTCAGTATGAAAAGCATTAAAGAGATGTGCCCATGTCTGAATATTAACTTTTTTAACAGTAGTAAAAGACTCTTAAGACTTCACTATATTTCCTTTCGACTGAACGAGTAATAATATATATTGAATTTATAATGTATTTTCCTCATTGAAAAAATTATTTCATAACTGGATTATAATATGCATAGGATATTGAAATGCATAAAAAATTATATGGGAAGAAATAAAAATCCAAACAAAAAATGAATATTCTTTATTATCAAGTTCAAAATGACAACAAGTAATAGCTTGCAAAATGCTACAAAAGCAAAAGATAAACAAAATGATAAATACGAAGCAAATACAAAAACTTAGGATATTGAAGAGCAACATAATTCACAACACATAATGTCAAAGTTTGGCAAAAAGTTACTGAAATATAAGTACTGCTACATAAACCAAACAGAAGTACGCTAAACTTGGTTTTACTCAATGGAATGTGTAATTACATAAAAGAATTTAAGAGATGCAATTTGATAGATATGCAAGTAGATTCATAAGGAATCATTGATATATAGTATTTATGTAGTTTCATGCAATGATTATATTTTGCATGTGAATTTATTTTAAACTCACATAATGAATATATTTTCCTGTGGAAATATATTTTATTATTAACCAGTAAAAACATAGTCGCCTATATGCAACAGAGTAATATACTTTTAAACAAATATGAAGTGATAAAATTCATAACATAAAATTTTAAGAATATACAAAAAATACTGAGAAGTCACAAATTATACATAGCACGAAAGCCTGAATAAAACAGTTCTTTATTGAATTTCAAGAGGAAGCTTTAGAGATCTGGAATGGAGTGATCCATAGTCTTTTTGATAAAGCTAGAAGCAGTGCTGTAAACAAATAAAAGTTATGAACTAACAACATTTACAAACATTTTTCCAAACATAGTCTAATGCCGTTTTCACACACTGCCAAAACTGGAGGTGTCACTTAAGACACAGGATGCAATGTAATGAAATGGAATGTTTCAATATGTAGCCCAGTCGGGCAGATTCGCCAACCCAGCTACAGTAATAGGAAACCGGTGATGGGCTTCACAAATTGACTGTCGGAAGGTTTTCATTGGTGAAATGCACACCTTGCACCTGTTACTCATTTGTTTACTTATAACTTTTACTTCAGTTCTATTGTTCTCATAGCGTTTATTTTATTTTCGAAACTTAGTAATGTTTAAGTACAATGGTGTCGCTTTATAATTGAATTCGTAGAAATGAGATGTGTCCAGTATTGCTTTCGTTTTTTGTCATTTCCATACCTTTGCCTCACACACAATAGCCCGAGGAGATAAAGTCTGTTGACAGTAGCACATTTTTTCATCAAAGGCAAAAGCAAAAAAAAACTAGCACATGTGAAAAGCCATTGGGGTACAGTAATATTTCAATGGAAAGACAATTATTAGGTTAAAAATGTTTTACTTTAATCTTTGGATTTTGAGCATTTTATAACAAACATAATTTTGATGTGCTTAAAAAGTACATGCTACAGTAACATTTTCATTGAGTATTATTAGTTTCATTCATACAAGCTTCTGAAAAGTCAATGGAGCCACTTAAGTGTATTGTATTTTGTTATTAAATTTGGTCAGTAAAAATGAGTAATCATGGTTTTTAGGTATGAATCTACATCTATTTCAAATACATATATTCTGATAATACTTAACTGTCAAATTAAGTGAATTCTTATTTTTAAATAAATTATCCAACAGTGTGAATAAAACTTTGAATTAGAAGTAGAGAAACGTCTTATTTTTTACCAATATGCCTATCAATAATTGCTGATGCAAGTTCATGAAATCAAACATTACAAAGCATATCTTCAAATCAGATACATATCAATTTGAATTTACTTTTCCACTGGTAATATCCAGAAGCAAACTTTTAAAATAAAGCAATTTTTCCTCAATATCTTATAGCCTGGTGGACAAGTAACCATCAACTATCTGTCAGTTTTGATCAAATTAACCCCTATGTAGCAAAAGACTGAAAAATCACTAGATTGAATCTTAAATTATATCCGCCCATTTTAATCCAGAACATGTGCAAAATACATTTACAAAACATTTTATTTTAAGTGAACATCTGATTTTTGAAGACTTTTTAAAATGTGTACAAAATGCATATTTAAGAGTAAAATTAAGTATAAAGCAACATAAAATTGCTAAAATGAGATGAATTTTTATGAATTTTAAAAATCTAATTTTTGTATTTTGAGAACAATTCCTACTATGTTCAAGATAATATACTTACTTTTTCATCATGTGGTCATAAATGAAGGCAGGCATTATGGTCACAGTGACTGGAGATGGGCCTTGTCGAATAATAGCGGAAACCTCCTTATCCTTCAATCCAACAACATTTTGCCCATCAACCTGCAAGAGATTAGATTTATTATAAGCAAAAGATATACAACTTAAAAACACTTAGCAACTCTTATCTACCTCTCTAACACAACATATATTTAATTTTTTAAGTATTAAGTTTTTTCATAAAAGTATTATCCATATGCAAACGAAAACCATACAGGGGGTCAAGAATCCTACAGTACCTCATGTGACAGTCATACTTTTTAATGAATAAGCTACTTTTAATAACATGGGTACAGTAACAGAGCAGGCTATACAGCTTGCACTGTTCCTGTGCAACAGAACAAACAGAACCATACTAAATTCAACCTGTATACTAAGACCAAGCAGAAGTGAATTTAAATGTAGAAATTCATATACGAATTTACCTGATTTAAGAAAATATCTTGAACATATTTAGTAAGAAGGCTCTTTACAACTACTTTCTAGCCTACTTAAAAATAATATCCATAGCCCTAGAGCAGTATTCTAGAAATAATTTTGGAAGTGTCCCAGTCTCATGGTTGCATATTACACTCAAATTGACATAATGCTGATTAAGAATAGGATTTCATTTTTCAACTGTTTTCAGATATATTTAAGTCAATTTATTTGACCAGTGAAAAGAATTTATTTTGATTAAACTAGGTTGCATGTATTTATTATTTTTTAACACCAAAAACATTTTTAAAGGCTTGATGCCTTTTCTAAATATGTTCCTATACTTTTGCAATAGGGATTTTATACATCATATTCAATATTTTTAATTTGATTCAGTTTATTAAGTTTTTAATTACTTAAAAATGCAGAATACTCATTGCCTTAGGTTTTCTTTGAAGAGAAAATATTTACTGTTTTAATGTCAACATTTCATGCTACATAAGCATTGTTTTTTTTTTTTTTGCATAGCTAAACAGGAGAATAAGGACTTCCTAACAAATTTCAAGAACTGTTAGTCAACAAAATTATCACTTGTGCTCTTTGTCAAATAAAAAAAAATGAAGACAACTATCAGTTTCTTTTTGCCTCAGTAATTCGTATTTTAATAAATAGACGAAAATAGAATTTACTGATATTTCAATTCTTGACATCCTGCTTCCAATATAGAAACTAAATATGAAGAAACTAAAGGAACAACAATATGCCATCACACTTCCTACAGTTTATAGAAAAGTGTGGTTCCATCAAACTGAATGGTTTTTACTTTTGATGTAAAGGTAACAATACTCTGAATAATATAAACAACTTGTATACGAACAAATGAATAGTAGCTTTTTATAGCAGATTGACACTGAGTTGTATTTCAAACTTTTAAATTTCCATGCAGTATTAAAAATAAAGAAAAAACGTTAAATGTATTTTTCAATGCAAAAACACTCATGCTTTGAGGTTTCTAAGAATCTCAGGTGAAATTTCACAAGCATCCAATAACATTAAAGTTGCTAAACTAAGTGTTGCATGATATATGGAATGCTTTTTTCTGTTACATTTTCTTCTAATTAGAAATTTTATACTTCAATTGTATATTGTCTGCACTATGCCAAAACCATGAACTTGTAAAATCCGCATTTCAATAAAAAGACAGTAAGTTTAGGACTCTCATTGAAAAATTGAGTGTTCTTGCAAACGTAGATATCAGTTTAGGTTATGAATCAATATTCGAGTACCTTTTGCATCACATAAAACAGACTAGAAAAATGCATTTGATGAAAACTGCAAAAATGAAGACTGGACATCAAAAGATCTGTTGAGTCACCCATTTAGCACAAAATATCACTAATAAGTGGAACAGTTCACTATTTAAAAATTGAAGTATTTGTGGAATATTTTTTTTAACAGGGTTATACAATCTTTTACAATGCACTATTTGCAGGTTAAGTGTTTTCACTACATATTAAAAAACACAATTCATTTGTGAACTTACTTCTAGCAAGTTATGATCAATAAGAACTCCATTACGTGCAGCAGAGGAATCTTTAACAATATTGATGATCTTTCCATTCTTAAATCCAAAACCAACTGTTCCAGCACTGTCTTTGTGCACAGTAATGGTTCTCTCAAAGGGCCTACACATAAAAATATCAGATTAAAATAAGAGTACATTAATATTTGCATATTATAGTGTGGCTCCTGGGAAAAGACAGTCCCGTCAGAAGGTTTGAATGATTTCTTTAAATTAGGGTGGGTGGTAGTAACATAAGCAAAGCTGGTGACTTTAGCGTGGATTCTGGTGTCGTAAGTTTATCAATTGGTACCAAAAGCAACAGCAAACTGATAGAAGAAGAAACATCCACTGTTTGCCATTCATGTATTTCTAGATGACAATCTTCTCCAAACAAAATTTCATGCCCATTTAGAAATTGACTGACCCAAGGTCGACAACCTTCTCATCAGAATTGCACTATACTCTCATATGTAGATATTTTGATAACCACTATGGGAAGGTAATTATTATTTGGATAGCAAAATTTAGATGTTTACTAAAATTAAATTTTTTTCTTTACAAAACAGTTCTCTGTATAATTTGATTTTTGATTGAATGATAAAACTTATAGTCGAAATATAACCATTTTAATTCAAAGTTGATGCCAATCAGGCATCAACTTGAAATAAATTGTGCATTTTTTTTGTTACAAGGAAAAATGAAACTCAGATCCTACATATTGCATTTGACTAGAACTTTCTACTCGAGCCATAGTTGATTGGAAAAAAAATTGTTGAAAGAATGGCGCTTATTTTAAGGCAAAAGAATAAATTGTCAACTGCCAATTTAGTCAAAAGTGAAAGTCGATTTAAATGAGAAATAGTTAAACAAAATTTTATAACATAATTCAAAAGTGCAATAGAAAAGCATTTTTGAATAAAATTGTTCTTAGAGAAGAAATTATTTACAAAAGTTGAACAGTCAGGAAACTCAAAATACAGTCCTTAAAAGTATTCCTTCTGCAGAGATTTTTCATGTTTTTTTTTAAATTATAGGATATTAAAAATTGATAAAATTTTTTCAAAGGTACACAAGAATTGATTTCACTGCTATAACTAAATATATGATTTAAAAATACTGGGGAAAAAACTAAATTTTCAATGTAAAAAAAATCAAATTGTTCCAAAGGGTAAACTTAATGAATTTCATAGTAAAATTTTTTTATCCTCAATTATTTTAATTTTAGCATATCTACTGTTATAAAAGTAAGTGTCCTGACAAAACTATGACATTAACTATAATGAAATTTAGCACACAGGTAGTTAGAATTTTAAAATTTAATTTAGAACATCTTTAAATTAATTTATTGACATATTTTTTTATTATTTGGTTTCCTAAGAATGGCCAGTCTTTAATCGGTCTTGATTGTGTTCTGCCATTCCAACTGGATAATAGTTGTATTCATTTTTATCAAAGTTTATGACTTTTTTAAAAGCATAATTATCTTTTTTAGAGTTTAACGATATCTAATGTTATCATTTATGCAATATTTTGTTTGTTATTGCTAATTTTTTTCATTATGGATGGGATGTTTTTTTGAAAGTGTTCTTTTTAAAAGTATAAGCAATATTTAATCATATCACTTGTGCAATATTTTGTTTGATGTCGTTAATTTTTAATATTTTGGTTAGGGATGTTTTGGATGCCTTTTTGAAAGTATTCTGTTTCAAGTTCTTCAAAATTATTTTTGTTGAAAAATGATAACAAGTTCTGCTTAGAAAAACTATTAGCACAACGTAAAAATGCATAGCTAGTTAAAGCAGATTGAAACATACCAGACAGAAAATTGAAAAAATTAGTAAGAGAAAAAGTGATAACTAAACAAAGGAGGAATGATATACAATTGAGGTTTAATTAACACAGGGTTTCCATTCTTTCAGCAAAAGAATAACTAGGGCATTTTAAGGCTATTAAACGTTTTAAAGGCTACAATTAACATAGATTGAAGTCCATGAATGCATGCAAGTGCAGACTCAGTTTAAGGAAATAAATAAATTTTTATTTAAACACTATTGTACATTCCCTTGTAATAACTTTTAAGAAAATGATTGATACAGTTTAAGATAACATGACATGAGATTCACTTGCATTACCATTTTTGAGCATCCAATTTAGTGATATAATGCAATTTTATTAATCAAGTTTAGTAACATAATCAAGTCAATTAACATAAACAAATTAAATAGATTTTTATCCAGGCACTTTGGTAGAAAGTTCTTTGATCGGTACAAGGTAATTTTAAGAATTCATATTTAATAAAGGTTTTTCCTTCACCCATAAAAACAATACCAATGACACGTGTTCAAGATCAAGTGACAATGATACTGCTTCAGTGTATAAGGAAAGATCCTCATATTGGAAAGAATGGATAGAAACTCTTAAAATTCTTTAAATTAATTGTCATTGATCTTGGTTTTGAATAAGATTAACTATAGTTTGAAAAAATGTCTTAACATTTTCTAAAAGTATTTTCATAAGTTTAACCTTTAGACTGGTCAGTTCAGTAGTTGTATTTTGATAAAGCCAAGAAAGAATCTAGACTGGACATGATATCTTGGAAGTTATAAGAATAGCCAGTTATATCTATAGCCATATAGTCAAAAGGTAAAGGCTTTAAAAGGGCCCTTAAACACTAAAATGAAAAATCAGGCCTTATTAATGCCAGTGGAAACCCTGTAGGAATGATTTTATTCTCCACAAAATTAAGGAGATTTGGAGGAGTTAAAATTCACATAAGATAAGAGGTTAGTGGAAAATATATTAATTGAAACCCTGGCATGGGAAATCTTTTACAATTTCATACATGTTATTTTTCTAGATAGGATCAATATAACAATACCTGTCACGTACGACCATTGTTATTTTATTAGGATCAGCCTTCTTGATCATCTTATGAACATCATCCATGGAAAATCCAGCAACAGTCACATCATTAATCATTAAAATTTGATCACCAAATCTAAGACCCGCAAGAGCAGCAGGTGTATTTTTTTGCACAAGAATAATGAACACACCCTAAAGTAGAAAATATTTCAGTAATGGAAAACTTCAGCAAACATTAAAAAAAGTTTAAACAGAATTTCCCAAAATTTTATATTTAAAAATAACACGTTTTAGTTAAGTTTTCAAAATACAATTTCAAGATTATAGAAAAGAAAGTAAAAAAAACAAAACAAAAATAGAGTACATAGCAAATACTTAAAAGTTATAAATATATGATTTTATATTGAGTATTCTGCAATTATAAAAATAGTTTTCAAAATTTAGCAGTGGGTTTCACACAATTTAATTTATTTATATTGAATTAATCCATATATCTTATATGAGATAGAAAGTTATTGATATCACACATCTACTCAATCTAATAACAAAAGAAATACTATAGCAAAAGGTTTAGCTGTCATTTTATGTACAGCATTTAGTTAACTTCATTTAGATTACATGCTGGAAAGAAATTATGAAAGTACAATAATCCAGAGAAGTGACAAGTAATAATGATTTATGCTTCTACTACTGGCAATATAACTAGATTTTGCTATAGATCCAGAACAATCAAGTCATTTACTTTACTACAGCAAGTTTAAGATGTTACACATCAAATATGCATTTTCAAATGAATCTGCATATAATAATTGATACAATTCAAGTCGCTCACAAATTTTTTAATAGAAATTATTTAATAAAATTTCAATAATGCACAAACCTTATTCACAGGTTGAACTCTAAGTCCTACCCTTCCATTGCCATCTTTACACAAGATGACCTCTCTTAAGCCATGAGATACTTGAGCTCTTGCCAGTCCAACAGACTGTCCAGAAATGGGAGCAATCATGTTTGTTGTCTTGACAGCAGGAATAGCAACAGTATTGTGCTACAAAAGATTCAAGATGACATCATAAATAACAAACAGACATACAGGAACATTTTCTCGATACAGGATAGGTTTCTGGATTTTGTTTGTTCAAGGAGAAAAGGTTAGAGGTAAAGTAGAAAAACTGTATTGATTACTTGCATCAGATGGCCACCTTAAAAATTGTTAAATTTTAAGGTAAAAGCCAGGAAGCAGAATGTGATTGAAACTGCGACGAACAATTTTCTGTTAGTTGAATCAAATTTTGTCCGATATTTTTTTTCAATCAAAGTTACGATGTTCTGCAGTACAAAGTGCGTACCTTGCCACACCTTTTTTACTTTTTTAGCTATGGAACAACCTCCCTACATTGCCTCAAATTACCCACAAACACTTTATAAATAACACATTTTTTATGTCAATGACAAAATATTTAACTTCAAAAGTTATCAACAGAATTTCAAATTCTGCCTGAGTTTTAAATAAAGTTAGTTAATTAATTTTGATGTTTTATTATAAATATGTGATACATATTTAGCCGATAATTGTGTTTTACGTCTGTTTTTGATTTTACTGCAGTTTTCAAAATTCTGACAAAATGCCTGCAGAACAATTGCAATTGATTGGAGTTGTGTTGCAGAATACTGAATGTAATTCCACACCTGTAGGTAAAAGAATAGCAAGTTTAAGAATAACACAAAGGACTTCAATCATAAATGTTAATGACATGACAAAACAAGTTTCAGAAGAAAAACAGGGAAATCAGAACTGTCATTTGAAAGTAGTTTAGATGACAAGCATACAACAGGAATCAATTAAAACTTTAAACTTATTTGGAATTGGTAAAAATGATATAAATTTCAATTACTCTAGATGCAATTAATATAATCAGTTTGAACTGAAAATTAAATACAGTTGAAATAGGAATAGTGACTGGTAACACAAGTTATTTGAAAAAATTCCCTATACACAATAATTTTTTTGAAATGGGCAGCCTAAATTTTTCTGAATTTCACAATAGTATTTTTTATAGTGAAAGCTTTTCTTGTGGTGAGACACAGTCCAATGCTTCCTGTGAAAAATTTTACAAAATAAATTGTGCTTTAAAACATTCTCTAGATTGAAAACGTTTTAGAATGTATTCCCAGTACTTGCTTTCACCATTGTGAACTTTATTTTATGAATGAATATGAAAGCCCATACAAAATTACATGAAATTGACAATAAAATACGGCTTTAATCAGATTTTATGGTTATTATAACTATCCATTGACAACTCAGGGCTCAGGTGGAGCAGAATAGTTGGTTTTAGGGAGGGGAAATACTGTTATTTTCAGCAAACAGTTCTTTGCTGTTCTGCTTTTTTCAAAGAACTGTTTTTGAACCTGCACTTCTGTTCAACACTGTTCTCTAAAGAAGTCCCCCTACTTCAAATGTGCATTCTCCGTTCCACCTCCTAGACTATGTGGCCTCGGCAGTTTTCACAAGAAATAGACAGGGACTGAATTTAGTTGATCTATCATCTTGTTACTAATTGTAAGACATGCATACATAAAAAATACAAATGACTCTTCTGCTATCTTTTGGATTGGCGAGTTTCTTTAGTTTGGACAGGAAGAAAACGCAAGATAAAATTATTTTGAGTCTTCCAATTGTTATTCAATTGAGTGATATTTTTATGGTGCAAGGGGCAAGTCTGTCCAAGCTGTGCTTAACCTATCAGTAACAAAGTAAAAAATATCCATAAATTTGAAAAAGTTCTTCTGCAAATAGAAATGTTTAAATTCTCTCTGTGTCGCCAGTAGCAGCTAATAAGGTACCGAATCTGAACCATCTCAAATACGCTTTCCCAAAGATATGAGGTGCCTAGGACAAAAAAAAATTCTCAAACTAAAGTAATTGTTTTTAGATTTTAATGTCTTTTTAGGTCTACGAAATCCAGGGCCCGATAATCATTTGGAAGACTTCTAATTATAGCTTTATAATAGGACAGGTAGGTAATTAACATTGTACTGGGGAAAAAAACAGCTATTTACGAAGCTACAATGAGCTATTGGCGATATCCATCTCGAAAGGAAAGATATGAGAACAAGCAAATTTGAATAATGCAAAAGGGAGTTGCCTTTTAAAAGATTATACTATAAAATTATTTTAAATTTATACATATATATATTATATAAAATTATCTCTTTTATTATAAAATTATCTTTTATTATAAAATTATATTAAAAGAAAAGGTTATAAACACTGAAACAATACATACTAGGATTACCACTAGAGAAATAAAATTAGTACGTCAAAAAAAAAATTATAATATAATCCATCTAAACATGTTTACAACTTTAAAAGTCTTCGAAAAAAATCACTTTTGCTTTTCAACACATTAGTTTTATAGTGGGATGGTTGTTTCCGAGATATATTTAAAAATCGCAATAGCTGACTTAATTGAGATACCTTTTCAAACTTATAGAGTCCCGATACCTGATCTGTATTTGTTTCACAGGGAAATATGTCCACATAATTGAAATTTTGCTTTTAATCTCTTTTGTAAAATTCAGTTTTAAAATAAAGTTAAAGCATTGCAAATCCCAAGTACGAGTCAAGTCGGCACCACCAAAGAAAGCTAGACAGCAAAATCTTGAAGAGTAATATATTTAAAAAATGTAATTTTTTAAAACTAATTCCCTGCTATGTCATTGCCTCTACCACTTATAAAATTTCACATTATGCTAGTCTTCTCACAAAATCTTTAAACATTAGAGTTTTGTTCAGTCGAGATGGCAAACAGGATTTTGTGAAATGCAGTTACAGGTTGTTCCCATTTTTTAAAGAAGAGGTTGTTCTTTCCCCTATCCCTAGTTGGTTGTTTTGGGGATTTATGGAGCAAGGGACAAGTTGCACCAAATGCAGGAGATAACATTAAGTAATCACGAAAATAAAATAAAAGGAAAAAGATCGTTTGGGCATCCCTGGGGTCATGGAGAAACACTAGACCCCCTTGGAAAAAGAAATCATTAAGGTACCTCGGGTTCATGAAGCCTATATGAACATAAAGACGTGCTTCTGAGGGAGAAACAATAAAAATATTATCTTTTAATTTTTGAAAATAAAGGAGTTTCATTTCATAGAAATATTTAACTTTCAAACCTGGGCAGGTAAAACAGCCAAAGCCTGCTGTTGTTGTTGAGAAAGTTGAAGGCCCATATAGTCATCCAATTCTGGATACAGATTAGCATATTTTCCACCACTAACTGGATGCGATGCAGGGGCCAATGCATATTGTGGTGGAGCAGTGGCAGGATAATGGGCTGGATGAGTTTGATGTGAATGTGCATAGTGTTGCGATGAAGCACTGGCAGGATAGGCAGCAGAAGCTGTTTGAGCAGCATGTGCTAACTGCGCCTGGAAGAAACAAAAAGTAAATTATTATATTAATACACTTAGTTGGGAACTTGAACTACTTTGCATCACACAATAGCAGAATCACTCAGCACTTGTCATGTCGAATAATTTCATTTTCATGGAAAAATAGTATCCAATGTAAAAAAAAAAGTGTTAAAAAAATTTCAATATTTATTAGTGACACTAATATAAAAATGCTACATTCATCTATTTTTTATCAAGCAAAGAATTCTGAATTTCCATAAATTTTAATAGATGTGAAATGGGATGAAAACATTCAATGTACAAACTCACTCAATTTTGTTTATATAAATATAAGCAAATCATTCACAAAATAGAGAATGCTTGTAGAATTTGAGTGCACCAGCCTACATCCTGCACATCAAGGTCTGCCTTATTCTGTGTAATGGTAGCTTACACCCAACACTATTTTCACCACGGATTTACCATTTTCATCCAGTTGGGAACATCCAACTTGTAGATAATTCCTCAAACACCAAATTAAGGAGAAAGTGGAAAAAAATACATAAATTTATTCCAAAATTTCAAAAGTATTTCAATGTAAATGAAGTAATAGTGAAGCAGTGTGTTGGTTCAATACCAATAAAAAGTTGATACCAGCATGGAAGGTTGGATAAACGTGCAAGTTTCAACCTTCTATAAAGAAAGAATACAAGGCCATGATATAGAGTCATAGTTGAAAATGGTTCCAAAGTGAAAATTATTGCTCAAGAATGTATCAAACTATTTGTATCACAATTATTTCTTCATACTTGCAATTTATTCCTGGGTTATTGGAAGTAGAAAATATAACCCACACATTGTTAATTAACATTGGAGGTCAAGCATGTATGCTTGTCACAACATAATCATTGTATTGAATACAAAAAGAAATATTTATAGCTAGGCCAATTGAAAGATTGGCTGTGGAGACAAGGACTTTGGCAAATTAATTGGAGAAATAATTGCCAATAAGTCAAGATTGATTCACAGTCCATTTTATATTAAAATCACTGACATATTTATTTTTACTACACATAATCAACATGAATTGCTTAACAATATTCCACAGTAAAAAGTACCATTTATAAGACTTAGGCTAATGAATTTAGATAATCCTCAGAGTTCACAGTAGCATTTAACTCCAAATAAAAATTACTAAGTTCAGTTTTCTTTCTGAACTACATACAACATTTTCAACAAAACTTTTTCACTTTAATAGGTAAAACGAACACTCACTTTTGCCATCTGATCAACTTTCATATCTTCTAATGAAGGATAGAGCGACATTTTGATTTCTTGAAACTGAAAAAAAATAATAATAAGGGTTTAATATACAAACTATAACAATATAAATTAGCAAATATGATATAAGTGTATCCTAGTTATGACCATTATAAATTAAAAACGCAATAATACAAAGCAATCAGCATCAGACATGGTATGCTAAACATGTAAATAAACACTTCCTAGTGTGGAAGAGATGCTTGGAAGTTGTCAAACAAAACAAGACAAGACACATCCCATTGCATATTTTTTATTCCAAGAAAAAAAAAATTCCATATTGTTAGACAAACTTCTCCAGTTACAAAGCAAAAGATCAAAGGCACAGAATGTACGACAGTTAAATAAAAAACAGTAGGTACTATTTTACCTCATATAAACTACACCATATATTCACATAAACAAAATAGCTACATTACATTTTGGAACGTTGTTTCCATACAAATTATGCTCATGAAGGCAACAGGGAAACTGAAATAATGCGTAAAGGGGAAAATATTTATATTGCCAAAACAGAAATTGATTATCACTCAACGCACATAGGAAATTACAACAGTTCTTGACAAAGAATTACGCAATTGCGCAGTAGATTGTCAACTTAATCTTGCAAACCAACCACAAAATATTAACATGTTGAATAGAACGAACAAAGAGAATCACCGAAAAACTAAATTTTGATAGGATATTTATAATAGAAATTCGATTAGTAAACTAAAGGCATTTGATTCACATTGAATTGAAATATGTCAAACTTACTTCTTCCCACAACAGATAATTGGCAATAAAAATCGTCAACAACTGTCAACGTCCAACTGGTAAAAAGATCAGTTTCACTCCCGTTACAAGTTAAAAACCTTTTAATCACGTGTTTGTTTATCTGTTTCAGAATGTATAGGCAATCGTGAGTTTTCGTTCATTTCATTTATTATGTTGATAAACTGACGTCAAGGTTAAAGTTAGTTTGATACGAAATAAATTTTTGCATGATTTTCAAATTCTTTTTAAAATAAAAGAGCATGAAAAAAAAACGTAGAATATTGCCAATTAAACTGCAATCTGAGGACATTAAATATATTTAAAACAATTTTTAAATCACTCTGACGTCACTTTCAACCAAACACGGCAGCCGCTGACGATTCTTGAATGTGACGTCATCGAACACGATTTTCCCATCGAGCGTCCATTGAACTGTGTTGTTTCAAAGCGTATCTTTTTAGTTGTCTTATTTTTCGATTTTTCATTAATTCAGCAATGGAAGATTAAAAAATAGTTAAAAAGAAGAATTACAAATATTGTATTGTTCCGTTGTGTCATAATTCAACGATTAAAACACCAAATAAAGTATTTTTTGTTGTACCAAAAGACGAACAAGTTCGTTTGAAGGTGCATATGTCTTATCTCTTTTTACCTGAACATAATCTATGGCGTTGTCTACTTAATTTTCACGCCCTGATCTGATGAGTAAAAAATCTGTAATTGCATTTATTTAGAAAAATATTGCATAACATTTTTAAAGCTTAGCTCATTTAAAATGTATGAAAAATAATTATGAATTACAGGTGACCCTCTTATAACACGGTCAAATCATAGACTTCTAATATAAGTAGACTGAGCATCGCAATTGAGAAGAGCTTCGCAAAGCGTCCGCAACATGTTGTCAGTAGTCACGTGACTACTCCACGAAAATTCAGCTTGGTTTCAGGATTTGGCTTTTTATCGCCTCTGTTGGCGTCATTTTCTTATAAAAAGTCAGCGATTCGCTGAGCATACATTATTATGAGTATTTCTGGAATTTGAGTTACATTTTAACATTTTTGGGCAATGCAAATGAATATTTACATTTCACTTCTGAATATTTTTTTTTAATTCGTATCACTTTTTAATGTTTTTAGTTTTATTATAGAATTAAGTTCTCATCGGGATTAAGGTTAATCAGTACACTTAAGATAAATAAATTGTAGTCAATAGATTAATTTCATATTTAGTTCTTCAACTGTATTAGGTGTGGAGAAATTATCTGATTTAATTTCAGAAAATATTTCAAACTTTTGGAAAAATTTATTGAGGTTGGTATGAGTTGGAATTAATTGAAAAATAAATACCCATGTTTGGAAATAACTTCAATTAATGTGCATAGTATTGAATATGTATAAAACTGAATGCTTCTTGAATTTGAGTTTCATTTTACCATTATTGGGCAATGCAAATGAATATTTACTATTACACAGCTAAATATTTTTTTAATGCATATTACTTTTTAATGTTTTTAGTTATTTGAGATTTTTTATAATTAACTGAAGTTTTCATTGGGATTAAGGTTAACCTGCACGTATACAAACAAAACAGTACACTTGAGATAAATAAATTGTAGAGAGAGAGTCAATATAAATTTCTCTCAGGTCAGGAGTTCAGATTAAAATTTGGTATAAGATAGTTGTTCTAAAACCGACATTTTTAATTAATACAATATTTTATAAAAATTTCTTCAAAAACTGTCTTAGGTGTAAAGAAATTATCTCAAAGATTTCATTTCAGAAAATAATTAAAATTTTTAATGAAATGAGGTTAGCATGAGTTGGAATAAATTGAAAAATAAATGCCCATGTTTAGAAATGACTGCATGAATAAATATTTTACTGATGCATAAAATAAAAATATTGAAAACAGATTAGAAGATTCCCTGTTCAAATGACGTTTGGGCTAACACTAAAGCTTTCATTGATATTATGAATTCTTAATTGCTTACGTTTCCATAAATAAAAATTTATTCAAGGAGTTACGCATAAAAATATTAACAAGAAAAGTTATACATATAATCTTTAAGATTGAAGGAAACTATTTTAAACCATACCCATGATGTTAGTTTTTTTTTTCAATTTTAATTTTCTGGTTCAAAAACTAAGAAAGTCGCAACTGTGTGTCCATATATGAATTTTGAATTCATTAAAGCGATGATGTAAATAACTCTCGACAATTTTTATGCTTTTCAGCATATAAAAAAGTTTGGTAAAGATTTTTATATTGAATTTTTATTACTTATTGTGTGTGAAATCAATACTTAATAAATACAAAAGATAAATAAGAAACAGTAAACGAATGAAATTTATTGTCACATTCATCGCATTTTAAATGAAATAAAAGACAGAAACAAAATTCTTCGATCAATTAATTAAAACGATTTTCTTCTTTCTTCATCTTTAGGAAAACTAATAAATGGAACAAAATAAAAATTTTAAAAACATAAGAACTAAATAAATGAATTTTCAGCAGGTGCACATCTTTACAAGTTCTCATTACAAGTAAATATAAATTGTTTTACTTATAGTTCTAAAAAAAAACATAAATACAAATTCACAATTGTAATACGGCTTAGAAAATGCTTTAATCCTATTTTTAAGAAATTGATTTTATTTAATATATAATTAAAAGTTTAAAACGTTATCTTTCATTTTAAATATTATTCTTATGTAATTACAGTTTGCACAGATGGGTGGATACAAAACAATTTTTCTCAGCAAGAAAAATAATTTATGTGATGTACTTAAATTGATGTTACCAAATTCATAACATTTTTATCGTGAAACACGAAAGAATATAGTACTCTTAGTTGTGTCAAAACATAATCGCCAAGACAAAGAACGATTTTGCACAAGTTTTTACATTTCGGTTAACTGTTTCTAATATTATAAGACAGTATAAATTTCAATTTACAATTAGAAACATACTCCACCCGTTATTTTGTTTCAAACATTATTTTAGATACATACTGATTGTAAATGTATGAAATCGTTTCATAGAACGGGAAATGTCCACAGGTTGTATTTATTAATTCCAAAGTTAGAACATCCATTTTTATCACATTACAGAGTGTCCTAAAAGTTCCCGTACTGATGATTCGTGAATTTATCATACAAAATCAATAAACTTTAAAACAATTATTTTTATGCTAATGGTGAAAACCACTTTTAACAAAACGTAGGGAAAAAATATGAACTTACATTTGGTTATCGTTTACTGTACAGTCCCCCTTGGTGACTTATCAAACAAAATCGCCTAATTTAAGATGGGGTAGATGAATAAGCCTTAAACAGCTAAATTCTCTGAATGCATGATAAATTCATTTTGCAATGAACCAAATGGAGTGGAACTTAATTATCGCACAACTTGAGTGCGAAGAAAATCAACCGATAAAAATTAAGGCGTCGATAAAAATGTAAACAGACGATAAAATTCAATAATTAAAAAAAAACACGGGCAATTATTTTTTTTAAAGTTGGAGTACGGGAGGTTTAGGACACCCTGTAGAAAGTATTGAAAAATACAAATGTGAAAGAAACGTTTTTCGCTCACCTGTGAAATGCAATGTTTCCACCTTTAATAAATTTTGAATTACATCCATATACGCAGCACTGTAGTCCCATTTTAACTTGAGTATGAAATGCATTTGCTACTTGCTAAGGAAGAAGAAATGCGCAAACAATATGCGCGAAGAGAGAAGGAGTCACGTGACGTGACTACTGATTTTGGTCATATGATCATGCGGACATAAAAAGGTTGCCATAGCTCACTCTACTATTATATCTCCTCTATGGGTCAAATGGTACCGTGTTATATGGAAGCAGTGCTATAGGATAGTTCGTGTTGTATAGAAACCGTGTTGAGCGAAACTTAAGAACTAAAAACATAGAAAAAGTTAACATATTTATTTTTATTTTAAATAAAGTTACATTAGGGATCATTAAATAATATAAATAAATTCATATAAACTTTAAAAACATTTTAACTATGTATTAAACCGTGTGGACGTGTATAGGGCACATACAAACAGACAGACAGATGAACAGACAGACCAGAAAAAACAGGCAACACAGACCAGACAGACAGACTAGAACAGAACGGATAGAACAAGACAGACAGACTGAACAGATAGAACAGAACAAGACAGACAGACTGAACAGATAGAACAGAACAAGACAGACAGACTGAACAGATAGAACAGAACAGTTCAGACAGACAAGACCAGACAGACTGAACATACAGGACATACAGACTGAATTGACAGACAGGTGAAAAAAATCTAACGGGTCTCTATTTAACCAACCAATTGTCCAAAAATAGGTAAAAATTAAACCGTGTTATATACAGAAACTATTATCGTGTTATACGAGGGTCGTCGCAATTTTAGTACCGTGTTGTAAGGAATCCGTGTTATAAGAGTAAAGTGTTATAAGATGGGCACTTGCATATACATTGTATGAGAAGGAAAGTAAATATTTTTATTATTGTGTGTGTGTGTGTGTGTGTGTGTGTGTGTGTGTGCGCGCGCGCGCGCGCGCGCGTCATTGGGGAAAATAATATTTAAAAACCAACTTAGCATAATGATACAAGACAAGATAAAATTGCAAAAAATATTACATTTATTTCATGTTATGGGAAACAAGTTACTAAAAGTGAAAATTATTTTTTCTTTTGCAAAGGATTCCATGAAAATTTGGAATTATTTGATGGGATGGGAATTTAGTTTTTTGAAATCATTAAAACCTCATTTGTTTTGCATTCAAACTAATATTTTTAAACAATTACGAATTTTCTTTTCAATTTGCATAATTTTATGAAATTTCTTGCAATTTCAATCAAATTATCACACTACCTTCATGGTTTAAAATGGTTGTTAAAAGGTTGTGTTCAATATTTAATATGCAGCTGCAATTCTGTAATTCTGCAATAAATTTCTCTACGCATGTTATTTTTGGATCATCCTTTAGTACATTAGGTATTACCGTTTTATATATTTAAAAAATTATTGTTCATTAACTAAAAAAAAAAAATTGTGCTAAAAAATTAACGTAAAAAATTAGTTTTAAATTAGCTTTCAAAATTCACTATTTTGATACCCCTGCAATTTTAATCTACTTTTAAATTCTTTTTCTAATATAAATCTCTTATTTGATATACTATCAAACTATCTATATAAAAAATCTATTTCAGAATGAATTGTGTTACTTATTAAAGAAAGAACAACTATTAATATTCTATTTGCTTGAGTACAACTTTTTGATAATAGCACTACTCTTTTTAAGCAATATAAAAATACTTTTTTTAAAAGTAATAAATCTATTGTATGTGCATAAAATATTATCTTACCTATTCGCTTTTACGCCTTTCATTTCTACTTCCATAAAATCTGGATGGTTTCCCAGAAAACAAAACATGTATATATCATCCAATTTAGGTAGATTATCCGACTGGCCTTTTACAAGGCATTGTTCTAAAATCGGCATTTTTAGAGAAGAAATCTTTACAATAATCTTTCTTTCTTTCAGTTATAAAAGAAAAAATTTCGGTCGTTTTCAGGTTTATTCGCTTTGTGATTGATAGATAGCGAGTCACGTAATAGCGAGTTTAGAAAGAGATTTTAGAAAAATAAAAACGCTTTAACAAATATAAATAAAAACTTCTATATGCGCTATGCTGTATAAAAGTTGCAAAAATGTTACCCTATTTTAGATACATAATTAAAATTACGAATATACAAACAAAAGTTCGAAGTTTTTATATTTTGAACGCATCTTTTACGGATAAACTAAAATGCTTGTCTAAGTGAGGTTTCCCAGCACTCATCACTCTTACTTTCATTTGAAAGATCTTCTAAACTATAAAAGTAGATGTTACAGGGAGCAACAAAATCTTCTTTGAATATTCTATTTCCAGATGATAATGTGCTACTGCGTAGCTAATCCTAGAATATATGATGCTATCAGAACAAGAGTAGCCTAACCCACAATATCCCCAAATAATTATTTTTGTCACCTACAATGCACTCTTTGGCATTTAATATGTTTTCAAAATATATTTTAAAACTAGTCGATTGATGGTAGTACTTTGGGGGCCTATCCCAAAGGTGTGTGAAGTTCATTGAGAGGAATGCTACACTGGCCTAAGACACGGACGACTGGATCGCGCTCTTCACAGGAGTGCAGGTGATTGTTCCTACACTCACTCGTCCCGCTTCGAAATCATGTTATGTTTGACAGTTCTATATTCCAACTTCTTACGCAATTAGTTTGTTAAGGAAAATAAGTAAAGCATTAAAAATTAAAACTATAGTCATTGATACTACTTTTAATAATTATTTTTTTTACTTTTAAATTTTAAAATATATACTTGAAATGAATATGCTGCTTCCAGAGGCTCCAGGAAATCGGTTCTTGCTTAATTCATTACATTAAAAAAAAATTTTGTGCAAACTAAACAACTAATTATTTATTCTGACCAATGTTGAGAGGGGTAAAATAGGAACATAAATCTCTCTTCTGGTGTACTCTCGATAAATCTCTCTTGGCACTCTTGATATATTACTTCAAGTCCCGACTTTAATGTATCTCAAATATATCACAAATTTCTGTGTAGAGGACATTCCTACCGACCTTGTGATCAGGATTTCGGATTGGTAGAAAAGCAAAAAGTAGCACCCCAATATTTACATACCCAATGACTGGGAATAAGTGATAAGAAGTGCACGAAAGAAAGAAACCATTCCAAGTCCTTGCAATGTAGAAGGAGCACTTTTTTTTTAATTCAAAGCCTTTGTAAAAAACAACATAACGAGAAGAGGGGAGTGGCTTAAAATCCAGTGGCTAAGGTTTGAGACTCCGAACCTTTCTGCGTGAAACACAAATTTACAAACCAGGGCGGCATACCCCTTAATGAGCTGGACCAACAAAAAAGAACATCGCAAGTCTTGAACACCTTACAAATGTTGTATCTAAACGGAAACTGGAAAGTGTGTAAAAGAAAAAGGACATTCTCCTACTTATGGCCTATGTCCCCCCGTGCACCATGACTTTTTACAAAATTCTCAAATCATTCCTAGAGCTGCTAACGAGGTCTATGTTAGTCTGGTGGAGAGCTAGGGTGATGAGTTTTAAGTTTTATTTTATGGACTATCATTTTAGACTACCTATTTTAAAATAATAATCTTGGAATAAAATCTAGTTGAAAAGTTGTGAGTTGCCATTGGTTACAAAATTACAAATTTCTCATTATGTGGTATTAAATAGCATAAATGACCTAACCAACAGTCATGTCTGTTATTTTAGAAAAATCTAACTGCAACAGTGACCTAATCCACATTTTTTTTTCTTTCTAAATGGGCAGATTCAAATCTTTTAAAATTACAAAACAACTTACTGTCGATTACTGAGAAACAAATGTTAAGAATCTCAAATCATATTGTGGATAAACAAAAATTATATAAAAAATGTTGCCAAGGAAATTTCATTTATCTCCATTCTGTATGCCACTGTTGCTGTGATAGCTTGGTATATTCTAGTAATTATAGTACCAAGATTAAGATTGAAAATTTAAAATTCTTTAAGTCATCATTAGAGCAACTTTTTGCAACAAATACAACTTTTTTTCACGCGTTCTACGCTGTATGTAAAGTACTAAAGCCAAAATTCCTCCTACATGGGGTGTATAGTAAGTGAGTTATAACCGCAACATTTATGCACCTTTCTGCATAAATGCAACCACCTACAACTTTTTAAAATATAGCTTAAAATTAATTAATATCAAATTACTATTTCCTTTTTTGCTCTCTGAATCAACCCATCGATCACGTGTGTCTGATCTTGAGAACGTTGAAGTATTGCTGATCAAACAAGTTCATGGTAAAAGAAAGTGTTCGTCCTAAGACGAAAGTGAAATAAATGGCAAGAAGTACTTTAACACATTGCTTGGCACTCTTAATAATCCAGAGGACACTTGCGTAATCGACTGCAGAGTTTGCGAGGTGAGTGTCGATCATCAATATGTTGTTCGTCTTATAGATGACGTTTTAAAATCTCTGAATGTTGAGCGAAGGGAATTTGCGCTTCTACTATCCGATACAGCACATTATATGACTGCGGCTGGCTCAGGTTTTCAATGTTAAAGAATACTGGCCAAGAATCGGCCATTCAACGTTCTTCTGTAATTCCGTATGTATTATAATATTGTTGTACACGACTAAAATTGTCTATATTATATATTTTTCATTTTTTACGAATAATTTATTTTAGAATTTAGAGTATCAAAAAGAAATGCAACTTTATTTCCATAAATGCAACTTTAAGGAATGATAAATGCAACTTTTCCCATTTTTACTGCAACAAAAAAGTTGCCCTAATCATCATCAATAATGTAGTTGATAAATACGGCATTTCTGGTGAAATTGTTTTTTGTTATTATCTGAACAATGAATCAACAATGAATGAATTAACAGATCACTGGAACAACACAACGGGCTATATGCGACAATGTGAAGGAGCGCAAAAAAAACAATCACTCTTACCGAACCTAAAACTCTGGTACAGCGATTCGAGGAAACTGGTATCTTGGCAGATCGTGCTCCCAGAGGAAAATCGAAGTAATCAGAGGATCGTGATAATGGCATGTCATTGGAAATGGAGGCTCTCGCCTCAGAATCAACGAGAAAGTGTATGCAATGCACGAGAAGTTGCCAGAAACAAGGGTGAATCCCAAACAAATCGTCCTGAAGTGCCGGCTTTTGACTGAATGCAAATTTTTGCAGAAAAATCCTTTTATTTTAATTAATTTTCATTTTGTTTTCGTCTTACCGATATCATTATTTTAATTTTAAATTGAACGCATTTAAAATACCAAAGAATGAAATAAGTTTCAACGAAATAGTCCTTTCAGATTGACCGGCACAATTAGAAAATTAGTGGGTTAAATTGATGGCTGCTACGATGAAGACTGTTCAATAAAGAATGATCATAATTTTTTTAATGGTGATTAAAAAAATCAAGAAAAATAAAATTCATATTGAATGCGTAGCGGGAGAAGTGAAGAATAGATAGCGCAAGTTTCACGGTCATGACGTCATTGCTGAGGCCTTGGCAGCCAGCCACGAACGCTTTGTTTTACTTTCGCCTACGGCAAAAATGGATGTGACACGCGAAGTGCAATACACTGCATTGAAATTTTGTTTTCGCCTTAAAAAATCGTCAGATCTTTCAAAAACCAATGTCATGTGTGTTCCCCATCCTCCATATAGTCCTGATGTAGCCCATGCGATTTTTTCTTTTCCCGAATTTGAAGAAACACGCCCGGGAAAAACGGTTTTCATCATCACAGGCAGTGGTAAAAGTTGCGTAGGCAATTTTGAAGGACCCGTCAAAAAATGGCCTCCAGCATGTGTTTGAAGACTTGAAAATAGGTGGGATAAGTGCATTTGCATGTAATGGAGAGTATTTTGAGAAAGACCATAAAAATTTGGAGGATTAACACAGGAAATTTATTTTTTATTAATTTATGATTATTCTTTATAGAGCAGCCATCGTATTATGATTTAGTTCTAATGTAACTCTATAAAATGTGTAACTTTCCCGTCTGACTTATACCATTATTGCCCGAGGCTGGTTGGTGAGAATGAAGGAGGGTCAAGTACGCCAATCTGTTATCAGCTTTTGACAACGGTGCACTGTATTTATGTTTGAAGTAGAATTTGTAAATAGTTGTTCGACAGTATTTTTTAATTTTGTCTACTTATAACTGTCTATTATGTCAAAGACCAAGAGATTTCTAAATGAAGAAAATAGGCTTTTCAATGAGTATTGGGAGTTATCTTGAGCAATATTATCTTTTCCCCGCTAAATATAAGCTGATTTGCTTGCTTTGTGGCAATACGATATCAACATTCAAGAAATTCAGTGCTTGTAAAGATTATTTCGCTTTATAAGGACCATAAATATTTTTGAATAGAGAGAGAGGCGAAATTTTGTATTGCAGAAATTAAAAAATGAAAAGTAAAAGAAGATAATTATTTCAGGCAGTAATAAGACCTGGAAATAATAGGACTAACAACTTATAAAGTAACTTATATACTTGGGAAAAAGAGGAATCTACCCATTTATGTAGAAATTGTGAAATAATGCATGGTCGAAGTTGTAGGAGGCATAGACCCCGACTACGGATCTAAGAACAACCAGCTGCCTCTTTATAAGAGAACCAGAACTGATCAGCAGTATAAATTAATAGAACAACTACATACAATACACCTTATTCTTTTTTTGCATGAACTTTTTTTTACATGAATTTGATTTAATACGAATTCAAAATAAATATTTCATTTTTTATTTAGGCTTGTCATTTTGATTTAACACGAGCCGGCCAAGACAAATTCTGAAATTTTTTTTGCCTAAATTCTAAGAATTTTTTTTATTTGTGGCATGGTAGTATAGTTACTATATTACACACACAAATGAGAAACGCGCTGGGAAGTTTCAACGTGGGCAGAAGTTGTTGATAGCCTCTTACAGACAATTATATAACCGCCTAACCAAAACACGAACACAACGATTAAAAACTGAATGCGTTCGTAAAACAGGTGAAACATCAGCAACAAAAGAGATTCGTGCTGATTTTGCTCACGAGATCAGAGAAAGAAATTCATTAATAGAGGAAGAAGACGATGTCCACACAACATTTCTAGTGATAGCAGTGATATTGCAGTCGTACGCAAACGTTTTCACCGTTAATTGTCTGAAAATGGAAAAAATAGTGTCAGAGTAACACAGATTTTTTTTTTGTTCGTGAAGAATTTTTTTTACTTCCGATTGCAAATTTACTGTAATACATTTTCATTACATATTATTACATATGTATTTTGTCGAACTAAATTAATAAGCTTAAAACGAATATTTTCATCTGGTTTATTTTAATTATTTTTACTGTATTTTTAGATCCAGAACCAATATTCCTTTCTCCCATAGATACAATGTCTTTTTTAAACGATTTTTTTACACATATTCTTCAGAAACGTATTTATTGTATAAAAACAGAATTAGCTGTACTTAAAAGGAAAACATTATTAAATAGTTTTGGATGTATCAAGTGATACTACTGTCCTGTCGCAAGTTTCATACTTCATTCGAGCCATATCAGAATATTTTTTAAGCTAATATCTTGGTGTAGGACTGAAGTTGGTAAAGTTAGTGAGTGTATGTACAGACGGTCCACTTCAATGACAAGAAAACATGAATGGTTTACTTCACATAAAAATAGCATTGACCGATCCAGATGCTCTCATTAAAAAAAATTCTTTTTCTTTTTTTACTGTATCTTGTATTATTAAAATCAATGCTAAGGCTACTATTTTAAGTGACGCTGTGAAAAGAAGCTTTCAGATTGTTAACTATATACGTTCAAAAAACGTCATGGTGTCGTCAGTCTGGTAACAAGCTAAAGTTGTAGGATGAAGCATACAGTGTGGATGTGTGCCGTACGTATAAATAATTTTTAAAGTAAGTTGACTATCGTAAGGGCAGGTGTTAGCCAAAATTTCATATCTGCAAGAGATAGTTTAATTTTATGAACAGCAGAATCAGCAATGTGAATTATCGAAAGACGATTTCCATGGGAATGTTTAATTTCTGTATGATACTATGTCAAATCAAAACTACTTGAATATACCTTTGTAATCATAATTTTGGGCAACAAATCCAATCAATTCTAAAAGAATCTATCTTTTCACGACCACTTCTTCCTCAAAAGGAAATTTCGGACGACTTTTCCCACTCCCCGCAATTAGTAAAAGACATTGGTGAGCAGAATGATATACGCGAATCATTCGAAGAATACGCACTGTTTACAGACTTAATGGAGAGTACAATGAAATATTCAGTGACTTTGAGAATCATGACATAACACTTAAATTAGCATTTCAGCCTCATCTAGTTTATTTTACTGGGGCACCTAAAGAGCCACATGTGAAATTGATTGAAATTTCACTTAATGAAATTTTAAAATCATTGTTTGATGCAACGCAAGATCCAATTGAAGTATAGAAAAATGCAGTAGAATATCCACGCATTCATTATTATGCCCGAAGCATTTTTTCTTGTTTTGAAATAGTACTTATTACTGGGAAGCTACATTCTACTTAAGCCAAATCAAACACACTTCTCCATGCTACAAACATTCAAATGCCTTCCAACAAAAAGCAGATGCAAAGTAATTAAACGATTTGTTAACTTTAAAATTAAAAAATAGTTTTCAATTTATAAGATTATTATGTAACTAAATTTTACAAAATAACGTTTTGAATTTAAATGTCCATTTTTAAGTATCAAATTCATGCACTATTGTAGCACTTATTGATTTTTCTTGAATGAGGCCTTATTTGATCACAACTAAATTAATGCGGACTTCCAAAATGAAAATGTGACCCATGAAGTATGTGTCCCATGTATCCCTATGAAGTGTTCAGTTAATATGTAGATGATAATTGGACACTTGTAGATAAGATTGACGCAGTATAAGTGAAAATATTAACATCAGCACTATTCTATTTCCATTGAGAAAAAGTAAAGTTAGGCAACATAATAAGCATGTTCGTTAGCTGATCAAAAATTCTCAGATTTCATCGAAAGAAATTTAGGCTATCATGCGATTAGAATAATAATATTTTTCGAATTATATTCCAATATTATGTGCTCGTTTTTTAAATATCTATTTACTTATCAATCGTAGTTGCTCAGTCTTTACTAATTGCGGACTACAGTCGTTACAATACCAGCTGATATCCAGACACCTTACTTTTTATCGATACGTCAGTTAAAAGCCCGAATCTATCTCAGGTCGGGTAACTATCGCAATCCAAACTTTCGGTGATATCAGACAGTATCAGTTGTTAATTCGATAATATTTATCTTTAAGTATCGATTCTATTCATGAGATAAAGTTTAGTATGGGTTAATACAAAGTTTACCAAATATTGAATTTTCGAGATTTTTATAGATTTGGGCCGTTTAGTTTATATTCATTCATTACTTCATTTTCGCTCCAACTCTTGATAGGAGTATAAAAATTTTAACAAAACTAACCGTAAACTCAAATTTCAAACTTTGAACTCAATTTTCTAAAAATGGACATTTTCTATTTTTAAGATACTTTTCTAAAAATATACTTTATTCTCGTCTGTAACACTCCGCGCATATTTCACAAGCATCAGAGATTTTACAGAAGTGACGTTTTGTTATGTACAGAGTAGTTATAGTTTTACAAACTATAAAGAGCAAAAAACAATTTATATTTTCGATTGAGAAGATAAATTTTATGTTATGTAATAAAATACAAAATCCTCAATAGTATAATTTCAAAAATTCTATTTTTAGAATCAACAACAGTCATTCATAGCAAAAATGGTAGAAAAATTGGTCTAGTGAAAATCGTAGAATTTTCTTTGAGATGTGGCGTTAAGTATTTGAAATTGCTCAAAGAATACTTTTGTAAATCGCTTGTGAAGGGTTTATCTGCATTGCGTTTGTGTTGTGTGTGTGTAATGGGAAATATTTTAGGATAACTTGATATATTTTAGGAGAAAAAACAAAGAGTTGCAAACCTAGGATTGAACAAAAATCACGAAAAAGAAATCGAAGCAAAATTGTGCTTTAAATTAAGTAACTATTTGTTATTTAATACGTATTACTGCAAATTGAACACAGAATAGATGGTAAAGCTACAGAGTGTATAGCTACGTATATGCGTAGCAAAAAAGTAAATATATGTTGTAAAAGTACATAAACTTATTACGTAAAGCTTTATTTTAAAATAATGCAAAAGGTGGTAGAAATCTCTATATTTTACTAATATCCCTATCAGTTCCCATTTGCAGAAATCTACGTCATTTGTTTACTATTGAAAGGCGACAATGGTGTTAAACAATATAAAAGCAACCACTACGGGATTCATTAGCTAATTTCAGAAATTAGTTTGAATATATTTGATTTGAGCTATGGAGATTGCATAATATTGCTATAACTACAAAGAAGAGCTCATCATTCTCTGCTGAAAGTCTTCAGCAGTTTGATTACAGAACGCAATGAGAAATCTACAAGAAAGAAATTATCTCAAGAAAATACAAGCAAAAATAAATTTCGCAAAGATGCTATGAGTGGGTCTGCTAATTTCTGAAAAGCGATATAAATATAATAAGAACAGAATAACACGTAATATTGTGTCTGTTTCTTAGCGTTCTTGGTTTAAAAATAATTGATAAATAATGAATTTATTTTTATTTTCGGAATAATTTTAATTTTTAGTTATGAAATAATTTTATTTTCGTTGTTATTGAAATTTAGCCAACAAAGTATATGAACTAAGAGATTTTGTAATTGAATTCTTCATAAGTTCTTGCAACTGCTACACTACTTTGGTACTCACTGCATCAGTTGATTAGTAGATAATTAACGTCAATATGAGCAACACAACGGGCTATTGGCGACGGTCCAGGATTAATACCGAAGTGAAAGACGCTAGAACAAAGCCTCGTAATTTTGAACCACAATCAGATGACGAGAACAGCACCTGTGAGCTGGCATCCCAATCTCTAAACTGAGGACATTTGAGGCCATGATAGATTTAACGTGTACCAGCACCATGTGTACACGCAGGTCATTGTCTGAACCGAGTTTCGAACTCCTAACCATCCGATTTTTAACGTAACCATCCGTTGTTCTTCCAACTGGGTTACCACGGCCCACTCATCGCTTCAGATTCTTCCTCTTCGTCGTTGGGTCTGTAAATTTGGAAAGAGAGAGTAAGTTTTATACGTTTTAAGTTTGAAATATCTGGTCAAAAATGTATACCATTCTAGTAAGTATCATCTTACTCCTCCAAGTAATTTCGAGGAGACATTTTGTCCATCAAGATTTGAACAATTTTCCTAATGACGAGAATCTCGCCACCAAGACATTACCGTTTTTTATGATGTCAAAATCAAGATATGATCGGCCTTCTTCCAATAACAGGATGAGATAACTAGTTTCATCAAGATCTCGTCAGTTTCTTCTATGGCGAGATATCTTGTCCTTCAAGACAAGGTCAGTTTTCTTCTAATGAAGAGATATCTTAGCCACCAAGATATGGAGTCAGTTTTCTTCGATTGGCAAGAGACCAACAAGATTTGATCAATTTTGCTAATGATACTTTCTCGAGATAAGAAGATCAGGATTGTTAAAGAACACTCTGTATTTTCCCTCTCGATTTAATTCTCTAACTGGTTTCGACGATATATTTCGTTCAAGATCTGATCAATTTTTCCAATGACGAGATGTCTTGTCACCAAGATATTGTAGATATTTTTTTTTATGCCGACTTCAAGATATGGTCAGTTTTATTTCTATTGACGAAATATCTCTTTCATCAAGATCTGGTCAGTTTATATTTCCATTGACGAAATATCTCTTTCATCAAGATCTGGTCAGTTTTTATTTCTATTGACGAAATATCTCTTTCATCAAGATCTGGTCAGTCTTGCAAATGACGAGAGATATCTCGTCGAGACAACCACATTGTGGCTTAAAGACTCCCTTGAAAAATTCATCTTTAACTGATTGATATTGCGATTATCCGTTTGACTTTGCCATAAAATAATTGTTTGCGTAATACATTCGTGATGCAATGCAACAAGAAAACCTTGAATAAAAACAGTATTCTCCGTTTGGAAATTAAATCTATATATACATCTTTTTAGTTTTGCTATAGAAGTCCCTAAGAATTTAGATAATAATTGAATCTGTCTTGGAAAGCAGGAAGAGTCGTATTCAAATGATAAGACCTTTGACGCGAAAGCCTTTGATTTCAAGTTATTAGTCTTATGAATTTTGAAAGTTGTTAATAAAAAATTATAACGGTGTAATTTACATGCATGCTCAAATGTTGGAATGTTTTAGTTTCTAACTCATATCCAGAAGCTTCCCAGCATGCTTTAATGTCAAAGTATTGATTTTATTGAAACTATCAAACACGTTTTGTTTAATTTTGCATTTTTTCTTCATAAGAATGGTAAAAAAGATTACACCAGTACACTGCTTTTCCCAACAAGATTCTGAGCCACTCTTCTGTAGGCATAACATACAATAAAATCAGATAATCTATATAAATAAGAATGGAGTGTTTGTTTGTACATTCAATATTTTCGACCCATTTCAAGTTTTCTATCCGTTTTGGACCCTTCTGATGCCGAATCCGCCTTTTTCTCGTTTGGTGTCTGTCTGTCTGTCTGTCCGTCTGTATGTTGTGCCCTATACACGTCCACGCGGTTTGAGATATTTTCATGAAAATTTGCATACAGTGAGTACTTATCTTCATTTAGTGAGTGGCATTGATTGCGAAAGTCTGTCTGTCCGTCTTTCTGTTCTATGCTCGATTTTGTGTTTGTGTGTTTGTGTAGACATCACATAAATTGTATTCCAGATATTTGATTGCATTGTATTTTATTTTATACATTATCTATTAGTTTAGTGAATGCAATATTAAACATTTCTTTATTGTTATATTTAGTTGAGTTTCATGCTAAAACACCTGAGAAAGTATACTTAAATCAACCATAATTTGGTAGTTTTGGAAAAATTGGAATGTCTATTGAATATTACGATTACTTCGATTGCTTTACCAGTACTGCTGAAAAAGTAATTATTCTTCAAAAAATTATTATTTTTTTTATGGAATTTCATCTCTGATACTTCATTTATTTCGAGTCTTATTTTTATTCTTTGCGCAATGAAAACGATTTCCGAATATTTGGGACAGACGATATTTTTCAATGAAACGAGAATGAACAAGATCGCGCGAGCAGTGATATTTTTTCTGGTTCTTTCGCTCTGAATTAATTTCACATATCTAAATTTTATACACTTTTAGTTGTAAGTTGTGGCATCTGTGCGAGATCAAGAGATAAAATTGAATCACAAATTAATATCTTTAGAACAATTTTTTGCGTCATCTTTTATTTTGTTTTATTTTGCTGTTTTCTGTTTTAAATATCTATTATTTTAATAAATGTGTTTTCCTTCTCATCACACGCAACAGCACCACAAAGTATTAGACTTAAAAATGTTAGGTAAGTCAGTATAAATTTTCAGTAAATTTTAAGTGTAGTTATGCCATTATTGAAAGAATAATGCCGTTATTGAAAGAATAATGCCGTTATTGAAAGAATAATGCCGTTATTGAAAGAATAATGCCGTTATTGAAATAATAATGCCGTTATTGAAAGAATAATGCCGTTATTTAAAGAATAATGCCGTTATTTAAAGAATAATGCCGTTATTTAAAGAATAATGCCGTTATTTAAACAATAATGCCGTTATTTAAAGAATAATGTCGTTATTGAAAGAATAATAATGTTTAAAAATCCAAACTATAACTTTTTCCTACATTAAAAAATTCGTTGTAGTAATGACAGGAGAAGATTGCAAAATTTTACAATGTCGCATACCGGAGGCAAGAGTGCCACAAGTAAAAAAATATTGTTTTGTTGACTATGAGTGCGAGAGCACTCGCCGTAAATCGTAATTTTAATTAATTGAGTTGCACATGAAAAGAACTTAAGAAAGGGAATTCCAAATCTTCCTATAAATCGTCTTTTATAGTAGTAACCTTAGTATCACCTTTCGTCTTTTTGTAGCTTTGTCATACAACAACTGTGCGATGTATGTGAAATGTATTACATGAATGGATATGCATGTGTAGGATTTGTGTCCAAAGTAAGTTGTAGAAAATATAAAGATGGCGAAAGGTGTTAAAATAAATTTTTATTCTACAAAAAACGTAAGTCATTATATATTTTGATTATCTCTTCAATCTAGAGTAAACGAATTCAAACCGAGTAAGGTCGGGTATTTTGCTAGTAATAAATAAGCACGCAACCAAAAGTGCGAAAAAACGATATGATAGTTCATCAAAAGGTGAATCCTCATAAGGAACATATAAGGGGGCTCACCGAAAATGGCAATTGCGGAAGGTTCTTTCCTGACGACGAATTCTTTGATCTGCTGCCATCTAGGATAGAAATTGAGAACTATTCAAAGCACTGTGGATCCATCGCTGCAGTCTGCGAAACTTATTTAATCAGAATTATGCCTTAGGTAACATGAACCAAGTGAAATAAAATTTACCAAGGTGAAATACGTTTCGCACAATTGTACTTACATGCATTTCAGAATCTTCTGCTGAAAAGAAAAAAAACGAAATTATTTTTAAAGAAAATTAAACAAATATTTGTTACACAAATCTATCTCCTTCGTATAGAACATTCTCTGAAGTTTCTGAATTCACATTTGATTACTTGAACCAAGTTGATTGCTATTCTCTCATCTCTCACTTCAATTATCTGTTTATAAATCAAAAGAAAATTTTATTGCATAATATCCATCGGATCTGTGAGCAGGTGAACAGTGTGATTAGTTCAGAATATTAAGCCAGGCGTTAGAGTTTGTACGTCCTAAAAGGATTTCAGTAGTGAGAGAACTAAGGAAATAACAATGTGACTCAAGAAGAGAATGTTGTTTGATTTGTCTCTGTGTGGTCATTGTTTGCTACATAGATGCTCTCTCTCTCAAGGAAGGATATTCCACTCAAGATATTTCAAAGATCTGGATTTAATCACTTTTGCAGCACCACGGCAATCGAAGAATTGGTAAGCACTCTACGAAAGAAACCTAGGGTCAGGAAGACGAGATACAGAGAGAGAGCTAGTGAGGGAGAGAATGAGATGGAATATTTTTAATCTGAGGTCCGAAGACAAAAGGTAGTTTTACAAGAGCAATTAATCATGCCCTGTAGCATCAATTACATGAAACAAACATCCAGAAATTGATCAAGTCTATGCCATACAGATGTACAGCCGTTATCAAGAGAAAAGAAGGTTTGGTAGAATAATGAATGCGTATTTATTTGTTTGATGAGTAAAAAATAATTAATTAATTCATTTCAATCAACGTTTCAGTATTGTTTGGAGTAAAAAGTCAATTACTCATAGCTATAATTGACTAATGCATAATAATTGAATACTCTTTTTATTTCATTTGGTAGTTTTATGATATTTATAATACCACAATACTATTTTTAAAGGTTATCTACATTACTCACGATCATTAAATATCGTCACTTGTACAAAATTTCTTTGTTGACGGCTGGATATCGTAATATACTACTTATGAAAAGTGGTGCAATGGTTTTTCCACTACTATAGATAACGCTTCTTTTTTTATCGGACTGATAGGGATATGAAAAACAAGGGTAATCGAAAACAAAAATCTGAAAATCGAATGACAATGCTAATGCATATCCGTGGACATCAATTTACATAAAAGATAAATAACGTTATTATTTTAGTGTTGCTAACTTTAAGATAAGTACATTATTTTTCAAAATACTTTAAGAAGGGAAGCGGTAGCACAGTTGTTAGAGTCGTGGATTAGCAATCGGAAGGTCGCGAGTTCGCAACTTGATCCAATACAAGACCGCAGTGTACGTGGAAGCTGGTGCACGTTAATTAAGGCACGTCGTGGCCTTAAATGTTCTCGAGTTGTCATGGTGTGAATATTTGACGTGTAGTGCCAGCTCAGATATTGATTTCGTTATTAGATTGCTGTTCAAAATTACGAGGTATCCTCGGATCTTTCCCTTCTTGATTGGTTCGAAAATTTCCCTTCGGGTTTGATCCTGGACCGTCACCAATAGCCCGTGTTTTGCTCCAGTGTGATGTTAGTTAAAATACCTACCTATCTACAATTCGGAATTGGTGCCGAGTTGTCACTAATAGCCCATTATGTTGTATCATTAGGCAAATTCAACTGCATAAGTCAATAAATTTTTTAGTGTGACGTGGAAATTTTGGAGAGTGTGGTGCCAGCTTAGGTGTTCACCTCATCATCTGACTGTGGTTCGTAATTACGAGGTGTTGTTTAGGGAGCCTTTTCATCGGAATTGATCCCGAACCGTCGCTAATGGCCCGTCGTGTTGCTTCAGTGTGATGTAAATTCAACTACCTTCCAACCACATTATTTTAAAAATGAATAAAAGAAATCAAAGCAAGCAGTAGTTAGCACTTTTAATTTACTAGGGGGATCCGCCCCCTGCTCGCTTACGCTCGCCAACCCACGGGGATTGCTACGCAATCCCATTTGGTTTGCTTCGCAAACCAACACTCCTATTACATATGCCATTAGGTTTGCTTCGCAAACCAACATTCCTTTCGCAGAGTGAAACTATCTGAATAATTCGTATTATCCTAATTTCACTTTCCGGTCCATGACGTCACAGCGAGGGCTTCGCAACCTACTCGCTTACGCTCACCGACCCCCGGGGATTGCTACGCAATTCCGTTTGGTTTGCTTCACAAACCAATACCTGTTTCGCAAGTGATTTCACTTTTTTTTACTTTAACACTTAATGTACCCTAAACTAATAGCCGCATCAGTAAAAAATCTTCTGCATCTTGTTCCCTGTACAATTTTAAGTAAACAATGTTAATCTCCAAACTTTACGATCTGTACTTTGTACTTTCTCGGTAAACCGTCTGAGAACAGAGTGAAAAAAGCGAGCCTTTTCCCTCGCCAAATAAAAAGAAATCGTTTTTATGGCAATTGTTGCTACGATAAATTTGATATCTGGCAAACCCGATAGTAAAAAATACAACCCTCATATGCTCCGCGAAATAAAAAATACGAAATTTGTGTCACCAACTTTTGATTGCATCGAATTTATTTATGAGCTCATTTTAAAAATAATTGTACCGTAAGAAAGAGTACATTCTGAGGTATACTGCGATATTTTCAAAATTAAAAACTAATAGTAATAAGATATAGATACGGCAGTTTTTAAAAAAAGTAACAAAAATGTCCCGATTTTTCCCGAATTTCAAAAAAATATTATCAAGAACCAAATTGAAATTTCAAAAAAAAAAAAACTCGACGAGCTACAAAAATTTACGTTGAGAGGTACTCTTAAAAAAACTCACGACTGAAGACTGAAAATTTGTATGTGTTTTGCTCACTCGCGGAAGAAATTTCGCTTCTTCAATTTTGACACTTAATAAACCCTAAACTAATAGCCGCATTGGAAAAAAATCTTAATAATTGTCCAGGGAATACGATGAAGAACAAACCATGTTAATTTTGTTTTTTTTCCGATCAGTACTTTCTCAGGAAACCGTCTAAGAATCGAGCTAAACAACACAGTTTTCAATCCTTTTAACTCCGGTAACTTTTTTTTTAATACTAGGGGGCTCCGACCCCTGCTCGCTTACGCTCGCCAACCCCCGGGGATTGCTGCGCAATCCCATTTGGTTTGCTTCGCAAACCAACACTCCTTTGACAGATGCCATTTGGTTTACTCTACGGTTCTTTTTACTACATAAAGGTCAACTAGACAAACAACGTTCTAAATTGGATTCTGAACCACTTCGAACATCCATGCCTTGACCACAAAGGAACCTGTTGAGCCGAACTTGACTGCTCACGGGAGAAGATTGTCGAGTCATGTGGTTTTGAACTAGACTTTTAGTTAGTTTAGTGAACTGGTGGCAACACAAAGAAACCATTTCTCCCACTGGCCTCTTGGTTGATTCGGGTTTTAATTTTATCATTCGATGCTAAATCGTATTCATACTTTTGCGTACGGTAGTCTTTTCTCAACGTGCTTCATACCTATTCAGACATTAAATGACCCAAACCTTCTCCTAGGAGTCGCACTATACCCGACCAGGTGATTTAGAGTGACAAAATATCATTTATTTGAAAGTTCATTTAATCGTAATTTGAAAGCTTGAGAATAAAATACAAGCATCCACTGAGGTTTATTAGAAACACATTTACAGAACTTCCAATCTCCTTAAAAAAAGTGCTTCGAGACATGTTTATTAAGGCTCAGAATAACTGGTCTCAGTATCAAACATTCAGTAGTTTGTGCCAACATACCTCTATGAACAGAGGGAGGGGTTTATTTTAATTGGTCAGGCAATTATCGAAACTGATTATGATCCAATGAAGAAATGAGCTTGTCTCGCTGATTAGACTAGATTCATATTAGACTGACTGTCACAGAACCACACTTTGAAAAAAATGTTAAACTTATAATGATCCCAATAACTTCAAAGAATGTTTGATTGTAATGATATTGGGTTGTTCAGCTCGATTCTTCGACGGTTTCCCAAGAAAGTACGGAGGTTTGTTCTTCGTCGTGTTCCCTGCACAATTTGGAAGATATTTTTCGATTCGGCTATTATTTTAGGGTTTACTAAGTGTCAAAATTGAAAAAACGAAATTTCTAACTCGAGTGAGCAAAAGACGTACACATTTTCAGTCTTCAGTCATGATTTGTTTTATAGAGTACCTCTAAACGTAAATTTTTTTTAGAAATTTCAATTTGTTTCCTGATAATAAATTTTTGAAATTCGGGAAAAATCGGGACATTTTCGTTATTTTTTAAAAAACTGTCATATCTATAGCTTATAACTATCAGTTTTTAAATATGAAAACATCGCAGTATACCTTAGAATGTACTCTACTACTTTCGTTACAATTGTTTTTGAAATTGGTTAATAAATAAAAGCTATGCGATCAAAAGTTGGTCATACAAATTTCGGAAAAGTGGGACATTTTAGTTACTTTTTGGAAAAACTGTCATATGTATAGCTTAATACTATTATTTTTTAATTTTTAAAACATCACTGAAAACCTCAGAATGTATGTACTCTTTCATATGGTACAATTATTTTTTTAAATTGGTTAATAAATAAAGTCGATGCAATTAAAAGTTGGTATTACAAATTTCGGAACTTTTACATACTTCCGATACAAAATTAAAACTGTCATATCTATAGCTTGATACTATTAGTTGAAAATACCACATAAAAGCTTAGAATACACTCTTTCGTAAGGTATAATTATTTTTAAAATTGTTTTATAAATAAATTCGATAGGATAAAAAGTCAAATTTCTCGACAGTGTAGAACATTTTCTTTGTGTCAGTGCACGATGGGGGGAGGGGGGACGTCAAACGCCTTCGATGAAACCAAGACCAGCTCGCTGTGACGTCATGAAGGAACGGAGGCGAGGCAGAGGGCGGAGGTTTCGCAGTCACAGTAGGACCCTGCGACATGAGTGTTGGTGTGGGCTCTTTTTTCCCTCAAATTCAGTAGAAATCACAAAATTACGAGATTAACACGGTCTATTCAAAATTGTACAGGGAACAAGGTGGAGAAGGTTTTTTTACTGATGCGGCTATTATTTTAGGGTACATTAAGTGTTAAAGTAAAAAAAAAAAGAGAAATCACTTGCGTAAGGAGTCTTGGTTTGAGTAGCAATCACGGAGGTTCGCAAGCGTTAGCGAGCAAGGGGAAGACCTCGCTGTGACGTCATGGCCCGGAAAGTCAAATCAGGATTATACGAATTTTTAAGATTGTTTACCCCTTCACAGGAGATTGACTCTGCAAAAGAAGTGTTGGTTTACGAAGCAAACCAAATGGCATAGCGTAGAAATCTTCTAGTGTTGGCAAGCGTAAGCGAACAGTGGTCGGAGCCCCTTAGTATTATTAAATATCCGAGCAATAAATCGTTTTTTTTGAAAGTGAAACTTATAAAAGAAGGAGTTTCATTCATGTATCAAAAGAGAAAAAAAAACTTGTGAAAATGAAATAGACTACGAGTGAGACAAATCAACAGTCACAGAAAGTGCTGAGAAGGGGAAAAATGAATATATCAGGGAATTCTCAAGGTCACTTGTTTCTATCTGAGCATGTGCACAAAGAATTTTATTCGTTCACAAAAACGTTATGATACACTTCAATTGCAGAAAATGCCATTAGTTAACAGGAAGATTTTAAAATGACCAATCATATACGGATATGCATTCAAAACACAAAATATAATATTAGTTCAAGTTATACATTGGAAAAACTGGAATTAAACAATTTCTCTACAGAAACAGAATACTAAAATCAAGACAATTCCTATACCAAATATTGACATCAATTAAAAAAATTAACGAAAATCAATTGCACAAATTACTGAAATCAGGGTGATTTCTTTTGACACAGTTTAGTCTGGATGACTACTACTTTTAAATTTTTATCAAAACAAAACAATGCAATGCAACTTATAATTTTCAAGATCGAAAATAGCAACACAAAACAAAAGAACTTATCTGAGATTTTCTATTGAAAGCAGGATGCTTAGGTGATTTCTCCGACACAAGTGTATACTTTTGGGTACCTGTGAATTAAATGAGCCTAAAAACAACACGAAAACGAAACACATCGGACAGTTGGGCGCCAATTTGTAGCGCAACATGACTCAAATAACTAATCATCGGGTGATTTTGATGTTTAATGAGACAAAATATTACAAGTCACGAAACACCACAAAATAAACAATTACAAGGTTAACATATTAATCGTGTTCATAACATATTAATCTTATTATACGTGTTCATTGTTTGAGTGCAAGCGTTTGACTGAAATAGTTATAATGGTCATTAATATCCACAACTCCGATAGGTGGCGTTAGGAGTGATGTAAGGTTAAGGGAGAGAGAGAGTGTTAGAGTTTTTTAATTTCATATGAATACACACTAGATTTCCTTATATAATTTATCTTTTAGTACTATAACTTTATACTTTTTATTACATAAAGTACTGAACAAGTCGCGACATTGAAAACAGGGATTTCAGCAAAATACATAAACAATCATGTTATGTTTTCGTGATTTGAAAACTCATTTGCGAATAAACTTATTCCGTAATTTAGCATATGTAACGGACTACCAGACCAGCAAGACGTTGCTCGTGACAGTTCTTTTTGTGTCTTTTACTGATACAGAAAACGTAAGGAAAGATACTGAAACATAAAGCAAAAACAATAATTTTAAGAATGAATCCGACCTCCACTCATGAAACAATTGAAAAATTATTTATTTAAAGAAAATCACATTTAAGGTATCGATTAGGTGGAAAATTTACCGTAGATTTCAAATTCGTTGAAATTTTCACTCTATCTTTAACAATCGTGAAGATAGAAAACCTCAAATAGTCCTTGCCCATGACAAATTTAAAATCGCTAGCAAGAAAGTTATGCTAATCAACAACGTAAATCAAAACACACTTTCTTCAATTGAAGATCTATGACGTCAGCTTCGCTAGTGCCGTCATAACTTAGCACAGTTCCAAAGGACGAAAAACGTCAAATCCTTTGTTTTCTTCAATCAAGGAACTGTGACGTCAGCTTCACGAGTAAAGAAACGATGGGGGAGAAAATTTATAAAATTTTTTTTAACGTTTTAGATTACATTTTTTAATTCTGGCTTCGAGGTGCATTCAATCATCTTTAGGACTACCTGTGTGCCAAATTTCAGGGGACTCTGAAAATTGTATATTTTCCTCAGAAGACACCAGATCAACGCATACAGACCAACAGGCACTTCCTTTTATAATAGTAGTAGGTAGAGAAGATGCAGGTCACACACGAGCATTCGAAGTAACAGCCAAGTGCAAAGTGAATTAAATGAACGTCGACCGTTGAACAATGTTATGATTAGACACTTATTCTTCCAAAATTCCAGTTAAAGAATCACGTGACATAAAATTCGAATACTATTCCAATACGAACTTCTTAACAAATCCTATTTCATGTTTTCTTTAAACATGAAAAAACTTCTTTATATCCGATAGAAATTTAAAAAAAATGCTACACTACTTATTTTATTACATATGAAAAAACAAGTTTTAATCCTTGAAGATATTAAAAGAATATTTTCACATCAAATTGATATTTATAACTTAAATATTTCGGAGAGTTTTATTAGCTTTTAAATTTTGTTTACTTTCGTTTTCAGTCCAAATGTTCAGATTTTATGTCGAAAACATCTTTTAATGGCAGAGCTTAATGGTGTGTGAATAAAATAAATAAAGAATAAGTTGGTGAGATTATAATAAATTCACATTAAGTATATTAAGAGAAGCCTACAGAGAAAACAAAGTCTGATAACAGAATGACATTTTTGTGCTATTTTTATAACAAAGGTAGAAAGAAATAATTTTGCAAGAATTTTGTACATTTAATATTTACAAAAAATGTGACAGTTCCATTAAAGCTTCAACTCGAACAAGAATAAGACGTTTTTTGGAATCTAAAAGAATCCATTAAATTATATCTGTGTTTTGTTCAGTGCTCAAGGTTTATTTTTAGAACTATTTTTGTTTTGAGTGCAGAGGAAAGAGATGTCTGACATCTAGTAGTGCCAAAGAACACAGTATAGCTCAATTTTTGAAAAATTGGCTTTGATAGTACAATATTTTCGAACACCATGAACACATACCTTTGAAGAGAACTTAAAAAACTCCAAGTATTTCCGATGATATCTCGTCCAAGATTTGGTCAAATTCTCTAAGTGTGGGATATCTTGGGATAAAAATGCCCTATTACTCCAAGAGGGTATGAGATCCAAGTAGGAAAATAAATTGTCCTTTGGTGACGGTTTGGAACAGGATTTTGCACCGGAGGCTGAATACTACTGGGCAGTTTTTGAGGTGAAGGTATACCAACAGATATACTACCTTCGCCTGTTTTTTTTTGTTGGTTGGTTTTTATTTTTTGAATTTCCTCTTGTTTTAGGAATTATATTCCTTACCATGCTATGTCTGCAGCTTTCATATATATATATATATATATATATATATATATATATATATATATATATATAATCCCAGCCCCTATTCAAAACAATATTCATAAATAGTAAAATAAAATTGAAATTTTTTTGAATTATATTGAATTTTGAATTTCCTCAGAGCCATGGGAGTTGCTTTTCAATTTTATTTTACTATTTATGAATATCGCTTTGAATAGGGGCTAGGATTTTAACATTATTTTTATTTTTTCTGCTTTTTATGGACTCGTTGCATCGGAAGTATGGTGTTAGCATGTTGTTAAATTGTGCAATTGAAGGAATTTGGTGGTAATTTTTAGGCTTGTTGTTGTTGATCTCCGAGCTGTGGCTTCGATTTCGTTTAGTTCCTGCTCTGTTTTTTTTTTGTTTTTGTTTTACTTGCTTTTTGGTGGTGTTTAGGGGAGTGTATGAGCAATTTTTTTAGCCTAATGCTGCTCATATGTAGAAAACACCATTTTATGGTGTTTGGGTCAGGCTCCTCCCTGTTGAAAACCTGATCCACCAACATTTCTTCATTTATTATTATTTTTTAAGACTTTTGTTACATTTTTTTTGGAAATTCTTGTGTTCTTGAAATTATATATATATATACTCCAAGATAAAAAAAAAGTTGCACCTAGAAGGAATTATCAGAATGCAATGAAACTTACAAGGTGGTGAAGTGCTTATGAATGCGTAAATATGGAAACTTCATTGAGAAAAAAAAATGGTATCATTCAGTATTACGTACGACCGCCATTATTTCTAATGCAGTATGCCAAGCGCTTTGGAAGTGAGTCACAGGCTTTTTATGAAATGACAGTCCATCCCATGCTGCTTGAACCCTGTCACGTAGTTACAATGGATTAGCGTACGGGTGGAGTGATGACATGTCGTCCAATAGTATCCCATACAAACATCTTAAAATTATATTGCTTACCATGCTATGTCTGCAGCTTCAACGCGCTTGCATGGTTAGTTTTAATTTCCGTTTTCAGGATGACTACCCCTGCTGCTTAGCTCTGCTTTCTTTGCTTTTTTTGTTCTCCGCTTTTTAGTTGTTTTGCCGTGTTTGAATGTTACAAATGTTTATCTGTTAGAGATAGTTGCAGCTTTAGCGGACTCCTCTGTCAGTATGTTTGTACTGTTACAGTTACTATTATTTCTTACATTTATGAAATATGTTAGCCTCTGGCTTGTGTCCTATGACCTTTTACATAATTTATCTTTCTATTTTGTTCTTTATGGTGTTTGGGGAGTATATGAGCAATTTTCTGCTTACTGCTGCTCATATGTAGAAAACACTATTTTATGTTGCCTGGGTCAGGCTCCTCTTTGATGATGCCCTGATACACCAACATTTCTACTTTTTTAACTACAAACTTTTTGTAAAAATTGTAAATTTCCTGTGATCTTGAAATTGCATTGCTTACCATGTTATGCATGCAGCTTCAGCGCGCTTGCACGGTTAGTTTTAACAAATGTTTTGACTTTTGTTTTCAGGATAAATACTCCTGCTTTTTAGAATATTAATAACAAAATAAGGAGAGTTAAAGGTATAAAAGCGCATTTCCATCCAAAAGGACGTAACCAATTGTATATTCGTTTTGTCTATCAGTAGCTTTTTTGGTTTCGTATCCCCATGCAACGTAAATAACCTTGGCGATAATTTCTAAATTTTGCTCACTAGAAATTTAATTGTATACAAAGCTACCAAAGATCCCAATCGAAAACAAAGGTACCCAAATATTCAGTAGAAATTCCTGTTCGTAGATCCATCATTTCAGTTCTCTTTGTTGTGCGCAATCATTGTGTTAAATTGAACATTGAAAATGTTTTGTCTGTTAAATTTGTAATTCTTATTACCGATACGAAAAGGGCTAGTTTAAACAATAAGTTTGTCGTTCGCAGTTATTTTGAAAGTCTGAAAGGATACGTAATTAGTTTCCGAATCCTCTCTGTTTCCTGAAATATAAAAATAGCAATATGAATAATTTGTTTGGAGTACTGGCTAAACTGGAGCATCTCAATAAATGTTCATCTTAGGGTGAATATTTCTGATAACGTAATTTTTTACTAAAGTAAAGTATAAGCTCATCAACATTGAAATGTATAAAAATAAAAAAAGATGCATGTTTCATTGTACAAGATCTTTTAATACTCGAAACATACAAATTTTTAGGAAAATATAAATAACTGTTTGAACGGAAAGTAACGGCACACTACATACAGACTGATACATACCTTTATGAATTTGCAATTCGCGAAATTGAATTTATTAAACATAGTAAATGTATTTACCACCACTTATGCCACTGTTCCTTCATTCACTAAATTGTCGTTAACTACATAGTATGTAATTTGGGAAAATAGAGCAAAATGCTATTTTCGTGTTTCGATGACCTAAGAAATATATATCTGTAACATGGGTCTTTGAAAAACGTGGTGAATATCATAGTAAGCATTTTCTACATTAATTTAACACTACTTTCCATTTTATACGGGTGATTTAAATATGAAAAAAAAATTGTCCCCTTAACAACCAGTTCAGTAAAACTATAAAGAAATATCACTACTGGACATTGAAAATACAACAGCAGACTCGGATATGACCATTGAGTGCTGTAAGCAGAAACGAGATTTGTTTGAAAATACGATGTCATTCTATTCGTTTGTATATACGTAAATGTGTGGGTGTTGTAGCGGCGTTGTAGGGGATCTCTCTGACCACAGCTTTCATGGTGGTCCTTGAATTTATGACCGTATGGGGGTATCCCCTTGTCTTGGAACTGTAGCGGTTTCGGAAGAACGTGTGGGGTCTTCTCTCGAGGAAAAGAGAGAATCGTGGAACGCAGGAGCGTGAACGGACGCAGAACGACTCTGCTCCGATTGAAGCCGCGGGACTGAAACCCTATTTGTATACAATATCTATTAGCCTCGAAATAGCCTTAACTTATATGTATATCTTCAATAATTAATTAAATGTGCTGTATTTTTAAATGTCGTTTTAATTGCCTTCAAGCCAATCGCTACGTAAACTATACCCACGACGATGCAGTGTGTACGAAGTTCTACGCAACGTTGTAGTAGCAGACTCGTGTGTGGTAGAATGGAGAAATGGGCAATTTAAAAGCAGCAGTGGACAATTTGAAAAAAAATTTCCCTTCCTGCAAATGATATCAAATGGTTCATGCTAGCATAGGTAGTTATGCAACACAATATAATTCTTGTGCTAGGATTCTAGATGTAGCAGTAGCATCCTTGATAGCTATGCGCCAAGATATCTGTTCTCTCATTTGTTGTTGTTGTGTGTGACGAGTCTTCTACAATCATTCACACCAGTCCGTTCATCCCTTTTGCACCCACCGATTTCATATTCACATCACTGTGTCTTGATTTGGTCCAACACGAGCCCTGATTTCTTGGAATAATAATACACAAACTCGAGATGAGCCACAATTCATCCTCAGTCAAACTCTGAAACGTGCCTGAAAGATTATCGTACTTTACGATGAGGTTTGATTAAGCACAGGAAGAGCGAGAAAACACAACTCCAATACTTATAACCCTCTTTGCTTTATTTATAAAGCAAACAATTACCTCTTTTTTTTATATAGTTAACATTTTGATGATTTAATATCTAACCATTTACAGTTGCAGGGAAAAAACCCGAACCACCCCTCTTTATTAGAGTGGGTCGAAAAAAATCAATATTTTTTTTCGGAATGCTTCAGTGTGGAAAAGTTGATTATTGTAATAAGAAGAAAAACGGTATTAAAAAATTAAAATCGGTTAACATCTTCCGTTCGGGCATCGTACTTAAAGTTTATGAAAAATTGCAAAAATCGGGCCTTTTTGGTAAATATTTTAAGTTAGTTAAAACTTTTTTTATAAACACACTTTAGTTTTATATGCTTATTAATATGTCTTGGTCCATCAGTAAAACATTTGCTCTTTTTTATGGCAAACCACACAGGCATATATCATTTTCAGATTAAGCCAATTTTTTTTTTTAGATTCCGGATGGATCTGATGAACTTATATACAACCTAAGGACTCGGTTGGCAGCAGTTAGCCATCTGAAATGGAACAAAGGACCAGGGTCCCGATTTGTCAAGTCTTCTGAACAATGTCGCAAGGTGATTGCATTTGAAATGTCTAACAAAAACTGTTGGTCTTTGCTCTACAAATTCCTGTCTATATCAGGAATCAAACAATCTATGGGTTTATAAACGACCACAGGGAATTTTTCACAGGAAGTGAGATGCTACCCGATTGGCCCACTAAAAATTTAGGCTCTGCTGTTTGACCGTCTATACGTTATAAAATGTGGCGAAAAAGAAGCTCTTTAAAATACAGGATGCATATGCTCCACTGTAGCGGGCGTCCTACATGATTTTCTAGTCGGTGGATGACACCGTTCTTCCTTCCAGTGTAGGTTAAAGTGCTATCACACCCTGCTACTTCTAATTTTCTAGATATTGATAGTGCAGACAAACGAGAAATAATGCTTTGAGTTAACCATTTGATGAACCCGAGGAAGGAGATACATGTCCAATATAAGTTAATCCAGGTTCCTGGATAAGATAATAGTGTTTTTCTTTCACATTCCTAAGAAATTGTATGGCATTCCATTTTTCGACGAACAAAGTATTATCTTTTCGTCCGTCAAAGAAAAGACCCCAACTTTTCTCAGGAGATTCAAACCAGTTCTATCTATTTCAAGTCAGTTCTTTTCCGCTTTATTCTAGCAAAATGGACGAAGAGTTGCACAGTGAAAATTGCGAAATATTGGTAAATTTCTGTTTTTTCTAAGACGTTGCGCGAACGGAAAAAATTAGATTATTGATCAGAATTTAATTTATTTAAGTTATTTAAAACATATTAACAAGCATGTAAAACTAAAACGTGTTTATAAAAAAAGTTTTAACTAACTTAAAGTATTTATTAAAAAGGCGCGATTGTTGCAATTTTTCATAAACTTTAAGTACGATGCGTGAACGGAAGATGTTAATGGACCACTGCAATCTGGCTCGACAGTGTGCAGGCGTGATTGGTAGGTGGCGTAATGGTCGGTACGAGCGTAGATTTCGCTCTCTCAGCCGTCTGTGAATGGTCATGGTGGACACTCGTGTGTGGGTCGCACGACTGATGGTTGATAGCGTTGAATCAGGCGCTGTGGCAGCTGATCTGACAATCACTCTGTCCTCGCGATCTGTTGTGGCCCTACGTCGACCTCTAACATCATGACGCTGAAATCTGCCACTGTCCACCCACTCTTGCCAGCATCTTCTAATCGCCACATCGCTTCGACTCACATGACGAGCGATTCTCCGATTTGCCCAACCTGCCTCTTTCAATCCAATGATACGCCCTCTTTCAAACTCTGAAAGTTGCTCGTAATGAGCTCGAATCCTGCGGCGAGGCATTTTTTCAGTTGTTAAATGGTATCCTAAATCGCAATGCAGCAGAAATTTTTAACAACAGTTCAAGAACAACTCGTAATATACATCTGCTGGATGCGCAGTTCCTATGCGCTGGAGATCGCACTATTCATTCATTGGACACCAAATTTTAATCATTTGCATATTTGGTCAAAACATTTTTGCATACGAAATTTCAAAGCAATCGGATGATTCCTTCTTGGTGCGTCGATTTTTTGTTATAGAGTGTATTTTAAAATTACAGCAAATTCAAAGTTGGCAAAGACAGCGAATAACAGCTTCTATAAATTCATATGCATAAAGGTTGAATAAGGGACCGTTTTCATATTAAATTGAACTCCAACTTCATAATTTCCAACAGCAACCCCTATTTTCACACAAAATTTCGAATCCACAGAATACTTTAAACAAACTGATTAAAATATCAAAATACTGTAAATATCGTTGTTTATGTAAAATTTAATACGACGACCGCCCATTATTCAATTGTTTTGCCCTTGAATTTGAAGAGGACGTTATTCCTATTCAATTTTGAATTTGTTCTACTATAAATAATGCTCGAAATAAAAGGGATGCTTCGTTTTTTTTTCTACAACTGCGCATAGCTTGTTTAAAATTCAATAAAACAAACTTGTAATCGAAATTCAGATGAAATAACGAACAGGATTTGACCTTGAGTAGCACGGCCATGGGAGGGAGCTGTCACTTACCAAGTAAAATGCAGCAAAATTTGATCAGATTCATACTTTCTCACAAGTCACCGGTCAGAGGACTATCACAAGCCTGAGAATTTAATCCAAGATTGTGTCAATGAACGGCTAACTGATTCAAACCCAGAAAGTCTCGTTCCATGCATCCGTGAGATTAGACGAGCAGTCCCGGCTGTCTCTCTATAGCCTTATCTCTTTCTAAATGCTAAATAACTTCTGAAAATGACAGCAGGGCTTGTTAAAAGTATTCTGAGAAAAAGTTTGATGCAATAATGTTACTTTGGTGAATCAAACCTCAGGACAGAAATGAAATGCATATCGTACAGGAGACTTAGAAATTTAAAGAAAACTAAGCAGATATAAGAAGAGCAATAAAGAGCCCACTCAAAATCGTCTTTAGATGAAAAGGAGCTGTGAGTTGTCTGTATAGTTTGTTGCCTCAGGTATCGAAAGTATGGCTTTAGATAAGAAGGATTTTAATTCATTGTAATAACAGCAGCACAATATCTAGCACTGAACACTACTACGAGATAAAAAATACCAGGCTATCTCGTACTGTGACAGTTCTTCAAGATAGTTTTCAAAGCAGGCACAGGTCTTTGAAGATGGAACAACATCAACAGATTCCACAGTTAATAAATCATATTTAATTATAATAGAAAAACACAACAAACAATACCAGACAATTGCTGTCTTAAGAGAAGGAAAGAGAGAGAGAGAGAGAGAGAGGTAATTGATAATTTTTTAGTTAACCTCGTACTAGAGCAACACAACGGGCTATTGACGACGGTCCGGGATCAGTCCCTTAAGGGAAAGATCCGAGGACAACACCTCGTAATTTTGAACCACGGTCAGATGACGAAGCAACACCTGAGCTGGCACCTCACTCTCCAAACTTCCATGCCAGAGAGAGAGAGAGAGAGAGATAGAGAGAGATAGTACTTTATCAAATTAACTACAAACATGTCCATAAATTAAGGATAATGCCAGCTCCGGCAAAAAACGGTTCAGAAACAAAAAGAACGTGACTTATTCATAAAGCACATTTATTAAACAAAAGATAGAGAACAAAAATTGATGGTGCTTGTATGATACTATTCATAAAAACTACGATTTTTGCTCACAGGAGCAAATACAAAAAATATCGACCTTGCAAAAACTTAACATGACATGGTTGGTATGATGGTTGTATGAACATTGTATGTCTCCCAGACGATGAAATACAGTCCGTACAACGCCTAGGCATGCTGAGGATCAAATTATCGAGCTGATCTTGGGGAAGATCCCTCCATTCAGCAAGCAATGCTCTCTGCAGTTCCGGTTCACATGTAGGAGGTGGTTGACGGGCTGCAATTCGTCGGCCAAGCATGTCCCATAGATGCTCTTTCGGATTCAAGTCAGGTGAGAATGCTGGCCATTCCAGACGGGTGATATCCTCAGATTCAAGGCATTCGTTTACAATGTTTGCACGGTGAGGACGGGCGTTGTCATCCATAAGCACAAATTCTGCTTCCATGGCACCCCTAAATATACGTACACGTTGTTCCAGAATGATATTCCCGATAAATTGGGCCTCTCATGGTTCTGATTTGAACATGTAGATCTGTTCTGGAGCCCAGTATAATTCCGCCCCAAACGAGAAATCATACACCACTGTAACAGTGTCGTTCAATGATGTTGTCTTGGTGGTAACGGGTACCTGGCATTCTCCATACGAACGTCCGCCGCGAATCAGACTGAAAGCTAAACCTGGACTCGTCGGAAAACACCACACAAGCTCACTGTGACGATGTCCACATTGCATATTATCTACTCCAGGCTAACCGCTGACGACAGTGAGTTGCCCTGAGCGGAACACATCTGACAAGTCAGCGAGCATATAGATCAACATGCCTCAAACGTCTGTAAACGGTTTGTCTTGAAACTATAGTACCCGTGGTTGAAGATAGCTGACAAGAAAGGTCCGATGCTGTGCTCCGTCTGCTTCTTTTTGCAGTTACTGCCAAATACCGGTTGTCATTCGACGTTGTAACTCGAGGGAGACCTGTACTGCAACGTCTACTGACATTTCCATCATTTTGGAATCGTTGCCAAAGCCTAGAGATGACACTTTGGGCGATTCCAAGTTACAGCGAAACTTCCTTCTGAGTACGCCTACATTCAAGGCGGTCGATAGATCTATCACGTAAAATATCATCGACATGCGTTCTCAGTGCCATAACTATTTGGTTGTGGCACAGAGCGGCTTACAGAACGCTTGTAAACAATTTTACTTCTTTGCTACCGTTCCTTATATACACCTCTCTTACACTCTCGTCATTGTGACGTACTATCGACGTCATCTGATGGCTTCCTGTAATTTGGATATTATTCTTGTAGATGTGTGCGATAATTCTACAGGAGTAATTTTTACTTTAGAGTTCGATTTCCGTGTGATTCTGAATTAACCTTAATTTATGGACATGAGTGTAATTTTATAGTATGCGCATCTGCTCAGAACAAAATTTACATCCTGTTCGATTGACAAGAACATGTCGGCATTTGCATAATTCAGTAAAAGAACTGATGCCACCACATCTGATTGTTTCACAATTTAATCAACAGACAAATAAATAAAAGAATTTTATGTACAAGAAAATTTTAGGAATAAGTTCCATTGGAAATCATATGAATGAGAATGAAATCGGAATGACTGCAAAGCTTTTTAGAATACTTTGAAAAAGTATCTAAAACTTATCCTCCAAACTAAATCTATCTATCTCCCTAAAAATTGCTGAACTATCTCCATTTGATCGCTCGGCGAACCATGCTTTGCTTCTCTTGCTCATAATACGTTCTAGAAAAAAAAAATTCGACAAATACTTTGTTAAAAGTAAGACAAAAATATCAATTTAAGATACATAATTTAATAAACGTAAAAAAGAAATTTATCAAATATTTTTTTTCAAGAAAACAGTGTAATGGACTCATTTTGGAAGAAACCTATGGGGGAAGATGATAAAAGTCATTTAAGACTTCCTATTCCTTGATCAATTGCTGATTAATTTTTATTAAGCTCAAAGTTTTCTGATTTGCTATGTAACAAACTTATTAAAACATCAAGATTATTTTGACTACTAGGGGACTCCGTCGCATGCTCGCTTACGCTCGCCAACCCCGGTGATTGCTACGCAATCCCATTTGAGCTGCTTCGCAAACCAACTCTCTTGGTCTTGGTGAGAATCAGGTGTGAATATGTTTTGGTTTTGAAAACCAACACTCGGATAAAAGCCTGCTTGCTGCGGAAGTTCTAATTATAAGGAATCAGCCCCACCAACACCCAATAAGGACACGGGCGTCACCTCATTCTTTCCGTAAAGGAGAGTAAAAAAAATAAATTATTCTCACCAACACCCAACATGACCGGCGCATGTCGCCTCATTCCTTCCTTAAAAGAGAAAAAAAGAGATTATCTAAGGAATCCGTTCCACCACCAACCAACATGACATGGGCATTTCCCCTCATTCCTTCCCTAAAAGAGAAAAAAAAAATTATTTAAGGAAGCAGTCCCACCAACAACCAACATGACACCGGTTGGAATGTCATGTGTTCTGGATTTGAATGTAGCACATAATAATTAGTTACTCTTGATTGAACTTTCCGGGCCATGACGTCACAACGAGTTTCAAACTCCAAAAAAAAAAAAATCGTTACTACGGCTACGACGATAAATTTTATGTCTCTCAAACGCGTTAGAATTGTAACCGTTTCATCTCCGCGAAAAAAAAACTTATATGCTGTAGCAATATTTTACTCATAGCTGAAGACTGAAAATTTGTACGTGTTTTACTCACTCGCGGTAAAAAATTTCCTTTAAATTTTTTCTTTGACAATACATCCTAAACTAATAACCGCATCGGAAAAAATTCTTCTTCATCTTGATTTTTGTATAATTTTGAACAAACCATGTAAATTTCGTAATTTTCTGATGTTTACTTTCTCGGGAAACCGTCTGTGAATCGAGCGAAAAAAGCGAGTTTTCAATCCTATGGCGTCGGTAGTATATAGCACATAATGATTCCTATTTCCTGATTTGACTTTTCGGGCCATGACGTCACAGCGAGTTTTAACGGCCAAATTAAAAAAAAAATCGTTGCTATGGCTAAAGCGATAAACTTTATTCTCCGCAAAGAAAAACTTTTATGCTTCCGCGAAATTTTAAAATTATACTTTTCATCGCACCGAATTTATTTATAAACCAATTTTAAAAATAATTTTACCACAAGAATGAAAACATTCTAAGATTTTTCGGGATAATTTCAAATTTTAAAAATAATGGAATTAAGATATAGATATGAAAGTTTTAGTTTTGTATCGGAAATTACTATCTAAAATTCCAAATTTGCATGAACAACTTTTAAAAGCATCCAATTTAATTATTAACCAATTTCAAAAATAATTGTACAGTAAGAAAGAGAACACAAGGTTTACCGTGATGTTCTCAAATTAAAAAACTAATAGTATTAAGCTATAGATATTAGAGTTTTAACAAAAAATTACTAAAATTTTCCGAATTTCAAAAATATATTACCAGTAACCAAATTGAAATTTCTAAATAAACTTAGGGAGGTGCAAAAATTCCTATTTAGAGGTACTCTAAAAAACCTCACAGCTGAAGACTGAAAATTTGTACGTGTTTTACTCACTCGTGTTTGAAATTTCGCTTTGTTTGACTTTGACAATTAATACCCCCTAAACTAATAGTCGCATCTTTAAAACCTTCTTCATCTTGTTCCCTGTACAATTTTGAAGAAACCATGTTATTTACGTCGTTTATAGTAATTTTACTAAATTTTAAAAATATTATGCTGCAGTAGAATATTTTATGTTTCAGTGTAAAGTTCAAACACAATCTAACGAAGTTTGCATTAAAAATGTACCCTAATGAATACATACAAATTTTATAGCAGAATGTTACAGAGCGAAACGAATGGACTTTAATTCTTTTTTTAAATCGTTATTTATCCGAGAGTATAATTTAAGTAATTATTTCGTTTGTAGACGCCACCAAAATTATAGAATTTTAAAATACTGTTTTTTAATTTACATACCGAATATATATTCCCTTATTAAGGAATAAGTAAAGAGATTAGTAATTACAAAAAGGTAAGAATTTTTCTTTTTATTCAAGACCTTTTTCTAATTATAAAATGGGAAAAGAACGCGAGTTAAATAGATATGAAAAAGATAAATATTAGCGGAATCTCTTCGTGAGAATAACGTAATTTTCTGTTTAGTGCTCAAATACACATCAGTTTGTTTTTTTGAGTTAAACATTCCAAAAGAAAATATTTCTTGATAGATAAACATTCGTTTCCTTTTTGAATTCCAACATTCCCACATTACACCCGCGAAGAATAATGCCTTAATTTTTACTAACAGTAATTAGCCATGTAAGAATGCAAACATTCACGTGTATATTTCTTCTTCATGTAAAAAAGACTAGGCCTTTTGAATTTTAAAAAGTTTAGTTTTTATTTGCTATGTTTAGTGTTTCGTTTCAATTATCTTTCATGCACTATATTACCACGGGATATTATTTTTTCTTTTAAATTCAGCTAATTGTCTTGGTATCAATTACTTATTTTTCTCTATTTGCGTTAATTTTACAGGTGGTTTTGAAGAACAAACGAAGAAATCCATGGGGAATATGTGTTAGATACCATCGGAACTGGAAATTCTATCTTTGCTATACATATTTGCAAGGTTTAGTTTGTTTAATTTTTTGATTTTATGTATCCTATCTTTATGGAACAATATACTAATTAAATTGAGTACATATTAAATAAATTGTTAATTAGAAATAATTTTATAACATACAAATATTTGCTAAAACGTTCTTCACATTAAACAGCTTTAACTAATTTATAATTTGTTCAATTTACTTATTTTATTGATAAAACATGTGCCATCTTGAAGCAACGGTTTTATACATTTAACAGAATATTTTGGATTTTTGAAACACAAAAAAAGTATTATTTGTACTTAAAATGTTTAGAGAATGAAATGGATTTTCTGAATATTTGATGAATTGTAAATTAATCTGCATTGTACTAGTTTAAGTACCCGACCTTTCATAGCACATAGAATAATAGCACAAAGAAATTTATGTTATCATTCGAATTAAGAGACAATTAATATTAGTATTCTCAAATTAAAACTTTTCATTTGCCTTCAGCTACTTCCAGAAACATCAATAATTACTGAAAAGAAAGATGCTGTTACCACAAATAGTATCGAAACCAGAAAATTAGGCTATGTAGCAGAAAACTGAATTGGAAGCATGACTCATGAATTAAGTTTAACTTTCTGTTTCTGAGCTCTAAATTTATTTTTGATTCTCGGGTTATGTAACTTACGTTGGACTGCATGAAATTTATACATAGTAGAATCATGGTTACAGTATTCTACAGTTCAAAATGTTTGCTATTATCACTATTGCAAACTAACTCGAAACCTTATTCACATAACTTAACTAACTATAGTTAAAATATTATTAAAAAGCAATATTCACTTATAAAATAGGTACATAAAAATGTAAAACAATTCAAAACTATAATAATATTTGCTACTCTAAAGTTCTATTAAAATTTCAAATCGCAGTTAAGTTTATCCTAATTGCCATCGTTAGTTTATAAAACAAAGTATACAAGAGTTAAACTCTTTTTCGTTGTACTACTTTCTGATGAATTTCAAGCTTTATAAAGCCAATTAAAATTTTTGTACATTCGATTCCTGCATTAAAAATTTTTTTAAGCAATCTTTTCAGTTATTTTGGGAATTTAATGAATGCTCAATAATTATAGGAATGTTTTGCATTATAATCATAATTTTGTTTGAAAAAAAAATAATAACGTTAGCATTTTAAGAGACACGTTTAAAATACTTAGAAGCAATACTTTTGTTGATTAAAAGTATACTTTGTTGAAACAGTGCGCATTTGTATAAAATTGGCATATATTTGTGAGTAAATATTGAAAATAATACTTTTGATAGGTTATTTGTTCCAAAAGGCAAAACATTTTATTACATTATAAATTTAACCATGAACTCAGAATAATATACTAACTTTTTAAAAGAGATGTTAATATTTAATAATATAAATGAAACACGCTGTTCTGTAAAATTCTAAGAGCGATAATAAATTTAAGATAATTCCCTTTAATTCCCAACAATAAAAAAAATAAAACATACTAAGCGATATAAATCCCATAATTCTTTTAGTTTGAAATTCATAAACTAGGAGATTGTATTAAAAAACTATTACACTGTAGCTTAAAATTTGAAAGTAATTTTCTTCATGATCGTTCTATGCATATGAAATCCGATTATGCAATCTATTTTTAATGAACTTCATTACAGATATAGTTTTTGCTTCGTTCACACAATTATCTTCAAAAATTCAGACGAGGAATCAAAAAGTATTTTTTAAGTACGCTCTCAAAAATTCAAAAGGATATGGAATTAAAGTCGTAATTTTTTCTCTGTGTTGCTATGAAGATTTAAATCCTCACATTAGATCTGTCTCTGATTAAATTCCTATCAATTATCGGATACACATTATTTCAGAAATGCCAGTCGTGATTGAAATAACTTACTTAAAACAATAAAATCATTTATTCATTTAGTTATAAATGCCTAACCGAGCGACACATTAAAGATTTAGTTTTGAAGGAATGGGAAGAACGGCGTGTGTGCATAATTTTGAACTCCGCCATTCCTAGCGACAAGAAAAAGGTAATTGAAAAATGTTATTCCAGTTTACATCCGTGATCCAGCTTTATTGAAGCGCAGCTTTCATTTAAATCAAATGAAAAGAGATTATAAATTAATGGAGGTGACTTCTTTTTCCCATTTCCCCTTTGATTGGAAGGAAGGATAATTGAATTTCGTTTTGCGAGTTAAAAACAACCCAACTCAACAACGCGAAGATCAAGGAAGAAAACGTTAATTGCAACAACTCAGTGTCCGATGTTTATGAGCATTCGATTTTGCTTTTTAATTTAATTTAAGAGATAAAAAATAATTCGCAAATCTCTGTTTTTCATTTGGAGAATTTAACGTATTTCTCATTTGTTATTCTCAAAACTGAAGCAATATGAATTAATGACATTAAAGGACGAGCACTATATTCTCAAAGTGGCAGCGAGAGAATTGTTTTTTTAGTGAGCTGTTGATAGAATAAACGTATGCAAAAATAAGTAATCGCAAATGCTTCTGATTTTTTTAAAAATTAGATGACAATCGTTTTAAATGTATTCTTATTAAGAATAGTTTGAGTGTTGTGTAATTGAATTATGCTTTTGAAATTACAGAAGGATGTTTTTAAAAGAAAAACGTAAAGGCGAACTTTCGAACGGACTAAGAGTAATTTGCGATATTGAAAATGGAATTATTTAAGTTTCTTCCAAAACATGCGTAATTTATTTAGCCGTTAATAACTCGAAACGTTTTGTAAGTATTCTTTATTTGCCAGTAAGTAGTTTAAAGATTGATTTAAAATTACAAGGGATGATAAATTTTAATTTTTTTTTTGGTATGTCAACTAAATAACTACTGGTCGGGGAAAATAACGAGTCATAATACTTTTACAGATTGTGCATAATTCTGAGTAATTATACAGACATGTAATGTAATAAAATTAAGATTTAATTTCCAAAACATGCAATTTCATAAAATGGGGATAATTAATTTTGCACATTGATTGAACAACTTTTTGTTTATTTGGATTAATGTGAGAAAATAAAACTATTTCAGAAAATACATCTTTTTCACCAATTGTAAAAGTACTATGTGACTGTTATCATTTTTAATAGTCTTGTCTTAGTTTTCCTTATCTAAACTGTTAAATGTTTCTCTTTTTATCGTATATTGGGTATTCCCCTAAATATTTTCTACTACATCATTTGTCTGACCTTATTTTTTCTTGTAAAATATTTAACGAAACTTTTTTTTAAAATATATATACTGTTGTGTTGCCACTATTTTAAGTTCAATCGTCCCTTAAAAAAGCACTTTGTTAACAAGAATTTATTTGAAAATTTTAAGGGATAAGACATGCCATCTCTTATTAACGTATTTTGCACACAAAGAACCCCCATTTCATTTTAGATATTTACTATCCACTGAGTGGCCAGCACGGCGTTGCCCGTGACAGTTCTTTTCGTGGGGTCAGGTGTGACCACTGCTCGCTGACGCTCCCCAACACCCGGTGATTGATACGCACTCCCATTTGGTTGGCTTCGAAAACCAACATCACAGGCAACACTGTGATGTAATAAGTGGCTAGTAATAAATAAATGCCAATAAACTAATTAAAATATATTTTAGATAAAATTTTAAAACTCGGGCTGTTAATTCGCAAAAAATTATGACACGGGCATGACACCTAATTCCTTCCTCCACGGCTGAGGTGACCAGATTTCAGAAAAGAAAAACCGGGAAGCAAAAAAAAGTGTCAATTTCTCCATCGCCAAAGAAAATTAACATTATAATTATTTCCAAAAAAACGTCTTCTCCAAATTCGCTGTTTATTCATTTTTAAGAATAAATAAAGACAAAGATTCACACACACACATTTTTACTTTTACACAATAATGCTCACCAACTCCCGGTGATTGCTACACAATTCTAAAAACGATCGCAATAGCCCATTGTGTTAGTCCAGTACGACATTAAATAAATACCTACCTTCCAAAAACAATCGCGAAGACTATTCTAAAGGACCAAAAAGTCGTGACGGCATTGTCTAATGCGCTCATATTGGTATTACAAAAATAAAAAACTTAAAATTGAAAAATTATTTATTAAAATAAAATAAAATGTTAAATATCGATATGATGTAAAATTTTCCGCACATTTCAAATCCGTTGAAATTTTTAATCTATCTTTAACGACCCCGATTTTCCAAAAAAAAAAAATTAAACAATGTTAGTCAAAATGTTTTATTTGTTTAGCTTCCTTTCGCTCGAATTGTTTGTGCGTAGGGAATTAATCTATTATCTCTTTACACTCTTTAACTATCGCAAAAACCAAATTCGTATTGGAAAAAAACATAAAAATTACAATTGGAAAAATTATTTATTTAAAGAAAATCACATTTTTACGTATCGATCTGATGCAAAATGTTCCGCTGATTTCAAATCCATTGAAATTTTTACTATATCTTTAACGATCCAGGGGATAGAAAAAAGAACTCCAGAACTCTAGTTAAAACTGTTTATTTTAGTCCGGGCGCCTGCCTACCATTTTGGAAAGTCATTTAACAAGGCTCATTTTTGTGTCAGTTGTTATATTCATATCCCTCAACTGGAAACCGAACGTCAGCTGGCACTCCCGCGGTGTGAGAGCATTCGATTGTTGATGAAAATTAATTTTTAAAAAGTGATTTCATCAAGGCTGAAACTTTTTCTATAGTTAGTTAACATGATAACATGACAAAAAGAAACAGTCAGCTGCATGGTAGAGGATGGAAATATAGTCCGCTGATGCGATAAGTATACCGCGCATTGAAATGAGTTCGAGCACCGCGCGGCAACGTTGGACTAAACTCGACTGGAATATCACTTTCGGAGCACCCGCTGCAATGCAACTCATCTCCACATCATAAAAAGAATTAAAAACTTAAAATAAAGACTACGGACGAATAGCACCTGCACTTCTCAAGTCGTTGTAAAGCGCGTGTCATAAGAATATCAGCTGGAGCATAAGCGGGGGTGAATTTTATAAAAAATGTCGATCTAGGGTGCAGTAATAAAACTTGGATGCTGATTTAACCTTAAGCTCACACACAGCAAAAACGAGAAGGGAAGCCACCCTCCAAACCACTGACGGCGAACATGAGTGACGCGACAACGTTATTGTTTCAGCTGACGTACCTTCCCCCGATACTCAGACAACTGACTTTTATTTATTTGTCTTTATTTGCGTAAATTAATTGAAAAACCGTCGTCACACCACAGTCCACAAGTAAGCCAACTTCAAAAGTTGAAAAACAATCAGGGATCATCTGGACGAATAGCACCTGCACTTCTCAAGTCGTTGTAAAGCGCGTGTCAAAAGAATATCAGCTGGCGCGAAATAATAATCGATCAGAATATATTCGCTTTTTCACGATTCATTCAATGAGAGAGGTGTCACTAACTTTTGGAAATATTTCAAAGAAACTTGTTCACAAGTTCACTTCAAATAATGCGTACTAGGGGGCCTGCCCCCTGCTCGCTAAAGCTCGCCAACCCCCGGAGGATTGCTTCGCAATTCTCATTGGTTCGCTGCGCGAACATATGCTCGCTTCGCTCGCCTCAATGAAGACATGTGGCCAGCAGAAGGGATTGTTTACAAAATATGTTACCAAAAAAAAATGTTTTTCAAATCTAATTTGCTGTATTACAGAAAAAATATATACAGTATCTCTAAAATCAGAATTCAAATGAAAACTTTGTGCAAATTTTGACTCGAAATGTGAGCGTTGCTTTGGGAATTGAATACCTAGCATGTTGTTTGTGTGTACATTTTCCCAGCACTCAAACGACCCACACTTTTTCATTGAGTTTGTTGCCGAAAGTTGTAGTGCAAGCGTCTTGTTGAATTATAATTGTTGGCCCTGAAAAGGACCGTTTTTAAATGGCCCTGAAAAGATCCTCCGCTTTCTATGATTTCTATTATAAACTAACTGCAACAGCTCATTAAAATTTCCTTTTTTTTTCAATAAAATTTCATCCGATAACGCTATAAATTCAATCGATGCGCGAGACTTTGGGATAAACAAACAATCGTACAGTGTTGCCAAAACGCGATTACAAATAACGTCTTTTTTGCGTGCCACGTAAGAGAATTATATATATAGATACAATCCTAACAGCATTTGATCACTATTTTTCACCTTCAATCAAGAATTATGAGCATTCATTGACAAATTGGGAGAGAGGGTCAGTCATACAGAATACCTGGATGTGATCAACTTCGTACATCAAATTTTACACATGAGTTTTAAAAATATTTAATTCAAATAAGCGCTCGTCAAATTCATTATTGAAGATTGGACAAATAATGACATGACTCCATATTTAGAAGGAAAACATTATACACTCATTGCCATAAAAATTTGCCCACGAAGAAATAATTGTGGGATCGGAACGAAATTTGGCATGAAGGTACATGTCGGCCAGATATGCAAATGATTAGAAATGCAACGTGATTGCGTAATGCTACTAGACGGCGTTGAATTTCTCCTTGGAGTATAAAACAGGTAAGCAGAGCTTGTTTGAGTGTACTTAATCTTTTGAAAAGGAAACGCTGAGGTAGACATGCCGTTACGCCGCCACAGCTAGTGTGATGGTATGGGGTGCCATTGATTACGATACACGGTCACTCTTAATATTGATCAATGGCACAATAACAGCCCAGCGGTACGTCCATGACATCCTTCAGCCACATGTGATGCCACTCATTGCAGTGCTCCCAGGAGCCATTTTTCAACAAGACAATGCTCGGCCACACACAGCAAGGATGTCACAAGACTGCCTCCGCCACATTACCACCCTTCCCTAGCCTGCTCGATCCCCAGATTTGTCACCAATCGAGCATATCTGGTATCATTTGGGACGGCAAGTTGGACGCCCTACGAGTTTGGTCGAACTAGAGGCGTGTTTACAGCAACTGTGGAACGAGATGTCTCAGGACATCATACGGAACTTGTATGCCTCAATGCCCGCTCGTATCGCATCGTGCATTCGCGCTAGAGGGGGTTCAACAGAGTTCTAAAACTTCCGTTCATTTGTACTTTTTTCTGCAATAAATGATCCCTTTTATTTTATTTTCTAATCACTTACTTATATCAAAGTGATACTTACATGTGTAAGATTTCTTTTCATTTTGACGACTTTTTCTTGGTGCGCAATTTTTATGGCATGAGTGTATATTAATTATGATTATTGTTATAAATAGGAAGTTAATCGTGATATCTTTGAAAGGTGTGTGGAAAACGATTTAAACTGTCCAAATCACGGGAAGAAGCCGATACGAAAATCGTATTTCATGTTTGTAAATTACAATACTAGGCCTACGTAATGATAAGATGCTCTTATACTGATATTATAATAACCGATTTTTATAATTATGCTTGGAAATATGAATTGTGTAAACAGCGACTTGACAATATCGATGCTGTTTGGTACCGTTAATAATGTGAGATACATAAGGCAAAAAAAAAAAAAAAAGGTTTGTTTCCTATAACATGAGCAAAAATATTAGAGTAGGTAAGTAGGAAAAAGTTATTTTTTTTTCCTAAATATTTTTAGCAAATATGCAAAAGGAAATATTATCTGAGTACTAATGTCACATTAAAAATTGACTAGAGGTGTGATCAGTGATGAAAAATACCTGGGTATATTTAGCTTTGCGGGTCAATATCCTGGGTATATACTCTGGTATTAACTCAAATTGGGTATTTTAGTGGGTATATATAATTTTTCTTCAGATTTAACTGCTTATTCACCCCTAAAGAGTTTATTTATGACATATAATGTTAATCGTTTTAATAAACGTGTTTTTTAATTAAATTAATTTAAAAAAGTATAAAAAAACCTTTAGGGTCGGAATTTTTGTATTGTAAATTCAAGGTCGGTCGGGTTACAAGAAACAAACCATTTTTGTTTGCCTAAATATAAGTAAATTATATCAAACTTTAAGAAAACATATATGCAGTACTTTACCAGACTTCCATGCTCTTACAGATTGTGATTTTTAATCCTCCCTCTTTAAGAAAAGAAAAACTAAACCATATTCCTAAATGATAAATTCAGTGTCATAAGGCATACTTTCAGCGATATCACAAAATTACCTGATTGTAATATAGACGAGCTATTTGGAAAAGAAAAATTTGTTTGTAGGACGGACAGTTTTAAAAGAATCAAAGATATCAATAACGCCCGAGTAGCCACATTTATGATGAGACATTCAAAATTGATAGAGAAAGATATATTACAATTAAAAACAACAGTTGATGGTACTATTCTGCCTCCTTGTAAATCCGAGCTACGCCAGTATTTATTACGTTCATCATACATAGCTACTCTCTGGAGTCACGCACATTCTCCAAATCTATTTGAACTTTCATCCACTCAATATGGATGGAAATAAGAGAAATGTCATATCTCTTTAAATGGTTTGATGGCTCTGTTTCTTACGATTTCTCACACAAATTAATCAATAACTTATTCATTTATATTTTTAGATAGCGTTGAAAAATAAGAAACAGATGAATGTAACGATAGGGATCTCATAAGAGAAAATAATATTCAGAAAATATCTTACTAGAGGGCAGGAGAAGAATACAACTATAATACCGATAGCACAGTAGATTTTAATGATGACTGATTTTCACGTTAATAAAGAAAAAGGATGAATTTTTAATTTTGTTTATTTAGTAACTTACTATAAAAAATATAATGAAATATAAGCATTCACGTTCACATTATTTACATTTTTTTTAAATATTAAATTTATTTCATAATAGAAATTTTGATCTACTGTAAAAGTATAAATGTCTTTTGTGAAAATAAATGTCAGTTGTTTGAGTATCGAGGAAGATACCTCCGCTGAAAAATAAAGTTGCCGCGTGGTGCTCACACTCATTTCAGCGCGCGGTATACTTATCGCATTAGCGGACTTTATTTCCACTCTCTACCATGCAGCTGACTGTTTCTTTTTGTCATGTTATCATCTTAACTAACTATAGAAAAAGTTTCAGCCTTGTTGAAATTACTTTTGTAAAATTTATTTTCATCAACATTCGAACCCTCCCACAACCACCCCCACCGCGGGCGTGCCAGCTGACTTCCGGTTTCCAGTTGAAGGATATGAAGATAACAGGTGACACAAAAATGAGCCTTGTTGAAATGACTTTTCAAAATGGTACGCGGGAGCCCGGACTATTTGTTTTGTTCGTCCGCAGAAATCGTTGCTAGGAAAATGAAAGAGAAAAATAAATTTAGAATCTGTGTCCTCTTAACAATCCACACAGTTACAGTTGCCATTCTAAGGAAAACAATAATAACTAAATGCCAATAAATTAATTAAAAGATGTTCTAGATTAAATTTTAAAATTCGGCTGGACATAAAATTTTTGAAACATTAGAACTCTATGTGTTCCAAATTTCACTATTGTGCCACAAATTCGGCAGGACACTGTATAGGACACGTGAGGTCTGAAACAGGACAGGTAGGTAGTTAATTAACGTCGCTCTGGAACAACATAACGAGATATTGGCCGGGATCAATACCGAAGGATAAAGATCCAAGGACAACGCCTCGTAATTTTGAAACACGAAGTCAGATGACAGGAATATCGCTTGAGTTGGTATCCCACCTGTTTCAAACTTCCACACCACACCAACGTGAGTACATTGGAGACCATGATAGATTCAACATACACCAATCCCCATGTACACGATGGTCTTCTGCAAGACCTAGTTTCGAACTCGCATCTCTCCGGTTGCTAATCCGTTGCTCTTCCAACTGGGCTGGGCCCACGATCCAATAAGTTAAAAAAAAAAAGCCCATTTGAAAAAACCATTTTGTATACATTATGGTTTTTTTTAATTGAATTCTTTTGGCAATTCTTTAAATTGGAATTGTTATTGAAAACAAACACAGAACATTACAAATTTATCTTTCCAGCTTTCTTTTTTCTTGGAAATACCTTTGACTATCAGAAATACCATTATGAACATGAAATACAAGAAGCTTTAAAACAACCGATGAAATATTTTATTTAGACTAAAAGAGATTAAAATAGATCCATGAACGGAAAATTTTATTCTGAATCTTCATATCACATCCCTTCATAATTTCCTTTTAAACGCCACTTTTGTAGGAGTTATGAATGGAATAACATTTTTAGAAGTTCATTTCATTTAGTTGTTTGGAATTCACACTCTATTAAAATTTGAGAACAATATTCTTCAAAAATGGGGTGTTTAAAAACGAATGTTTTACAGAATATGTTACGTTAAAGCCTCTTAATATTCATTTGATGTTAGCACATGAAAATGTATGTATATTTTAACAGAAAATCATGAAACAAGATAAAATTTTAGCATTATAGAAAGATGATGTTTGTACACATTTACTCAATACACCTGAGAAATACTGATTTCAACAAGTATATATAATAATTCAGTGCTGTTAAAATGTAAAAGTGTTTAAAATAGTTTTATTCGAAACTCACGAGATCATTTTGAAAATGTTTCCTTTATTTACATTCTAATTAAAAAATTAAAATTGTTTGCCAGTGTTGTAAATCCATTCGAAATCAACGTTTGTGTAGGTTTTTATAATTTATAATCGTATCTAAAAAACTCCTGATTTCAATGATACATTAACTTAAAATATTAATTATTCTGAAGGCAATGTTATAACATTTGCTCAATCAGTTCAAAAGTTTATGGAAACATACTGATTATGCAATAAAATGGATCAGTCAAGTCTTGTTTGAAGATTTAGTTTTAAAATCTGACTTTTCTGGAAGTAATACTCGAGATCAAGACTTAACTACAGACTTTAAAAATATTTTTCTGATCTAATCTAATTCTTTTGGAAAATAATGGTTTTGGTCTATCGCATTTTATTTTGGCTTGAAAGTTTAAAATAAACCAAATAAAAAAAAAGACGGAATTTTAAATTTGGAGTACCCCTAACACTTTTGTGAATTTTTCTATAACTTTTCTAACATTCAGTTTATTATTAAATGAAATAAAATTTATTTTGTTCAATGGAATGTGAAGTATTATTTTATTTTCATACACACATTAATTGCGTATTAAAATAAAAAAAATTTTAATTGCTGATTGCCCTCAGATTAATAAATAAAATTTTAAGAGTTTGAGAGTTATGAGATTATCTTTTTCAAATCAATGTATAAAATCAACCTTCAATGACTGTTTTAAGTAAAATGTCTAACTCAAAAGAAATTATGAGGACAGTTGTAAGCTTTGGTATCAATGCAATTTAAGCTCTGTAAAATTAATTTAAATAAATATGTAGTGTTTTCATGACAATAAAATTTTTTATTCAATGTAATTCAATTTAGTATATTTTAAAGTACAATATATATATCATCTTATAAGCATATAAAATAAACTGTAGAAATACATTTTTTATTTTTATCATATTTTCTCTGTTTATAAATGATTTTAAAGGTTATTTCATGTCAAAGAATCGATACAAAAGCTTTTTTCAGCATTCAGAGAATTAATATCTAAAAACAATTTTTATAAAAATTGTAACATAAATATATCATTATATATTAAATAGATACGGTAGTTGTATTTTTCACACTGACTAAGATGCATTAATAAATCATAATTATTATTTATTGTTACCAATTTAGTGCAGGTGATACATAATAATGTTTCAAATTTTAATTAGATAGGATTCATAATTTATGCTTATTGTACAATGCTTAATCTTTAGAACTGTAAAATATTCAAATGCTTATCATGAGTAAATAAAATTACTAATTTATAATTAATAAACGATTGGCATAATGTTTATGGTATTTAAAAAATTATATTGTAGTAAACCCGAGGTTTTCAGTTTTATATAAGTATGATATGTATTTGTATTTTCGTGAAATTCGCACAGGAGCAACAAAACAGGCTACCAATTTGTATGATTAAGGTGATTAGTACCACTCCTTCTTTATCACACCTAATACACTCGATAACGAAAAAAAAAAATCGACGCACTAGAAGAAGTTGAACGATTGCAATAAAAATTGGTGAACGTAAAAAACTTACATAGAAAAACAAACGATTAAAATTTCAGAGCAATTGAATGATTTATTTCATAGTTTGAACGTTACAAAGGGAGGAAGTCAACAAGGCGCTGATCCACCTCTGGCCTGGATGCGTCACCCGGTGTGGTATAGACTGAAAACGTTCTGGGACTGTGTCCTGCGGAATTTCTTGCCAAATTGTCTCCAACTGGCGGGTTAAATGGTCAACACTCCGGGATGGTTGCAATTGCCTTCCCATAACGTACCAAATGTGCTCTATGGCAGAGAGATCTGGAGACCAGGCTGGCCAAGGAAGTGTTGGGAAAGCTTGAAGACAATTCATAGCAACACGTGCCGTGTGCGGCCGGACATTATCTTGTTAAAAGTGTCCGGGGTGTCGCAAAAGGGACGGTAACACAACCGGTCGTATAATACCGTCTATGTACCGCTGTGCTGTAAGTATACCAGAAATTACTACCAAAGGGATCCGACCATCAAAAGAGATGGCATCCCAGACCATAACTCCCTGTTGTGGGCATATGTGGCGTGCGATAGTAAGGGTACGATCTCCACGTTGTCCCGGACGTCTCCAGACTTGTCTGCGGTTGTCGTCAGGACATAGCTGGAAACGGAACTCGTCACTAAAGACTATACTTCCCCAGTCAGAGCCTTTCCAAGTTGATCGAGCTCGGTACCACTGTAATCGGACTTGACGGTGTACAGGAGTAAGAGATAAGCGACGTAACGGTCGGTGCGAGCGTAAATTCCGTTCACTCATGCGCCTGCAGAGGGTCATGTTGGACACATGTGTACGGGTCACTTGTTGAATAGTAGCTAACGACGAATCCGGTGCTCTGACAATCGCTCTGTATTCCCTATCTGTTGTAGCCCTAGGTGAACCTCTGACGTTCTGACGCTGACATCTGCCGTTCTTGACCCACTCTTGCTAGCATCGTCTTATCGCCGCATCTCTTCGACCCACATGTCGTGCGATTCTTCGATTTGTCCATCTAGCCTCCTTCAATCCGATAGCACTACCTCTTTCAAACTCTGATATATGCTCGTATTGAGCACGAATGTTTCGACGAAGCATTGTTACAAGTGATATTCGAAGTCGAAATGCAACAGAAATTTTGACCATAGATTGAGAATCGCTCCTTATAAACACCTGCTGGATGCGCAGTTGCGATGCGCTGGAGCTCCCACTATTCATTCATTGGACACCGAATTTTAATCATTTGCATGTTCGTTCAAAATGTCTTTGCATACGAAATGTCATTACAATTGGACAACTTCTTCTTGGTACGTTGATTTTTTTTGCTATGGAGTGTATATAAGAAGGAAGTGTTCTCGTTTAAACAGGATATTTTAACACTATTTCAGTTTAGGTCCGTTATCCGTTTTGGATCATTCTAATGCAGAACCAAAGGTTTCCACGCTTGATGTCTGAATGTGTGTGTGTTTTCTACGTCCAAACGGCTGTGTAATTTATTCATTTATTTAAACTTTGCATACTGTGAGTATTTACATTATTTTATTGATTCATTCAATTATCCGTCATCTTGTTTTATATCTATTTTTTATTTGTGTGTTTGTAATAGTATCATATAAATTATATTCCATATATTTTAATAAAGTGGTATATATTTTTATTTTTATTAAAAAAAATTTCATTTGTTGATTACGTTATTTAATTTTTGTTGTTTCTATAATTAGGGAGGCTTCACAATAAAACATCTGAGTTACTATGATTCAAGATTGCTGAGTGTTTTGGGCCTATTGTTAGATTATTATATTATGCTTATGCGCAATGAAGAGAGGGTTGCTAACGCTTGGAATTTGTTTGTAGAGATTAGAAAACGGATTTGTCCTTTTGTTATAGTTTTATTTTCAAATGCTCGGGTCATCAGATTGCATAAGTAATCAGTATATGCTGTTTAAAGTTTAAGGATCGGAAAAGTTTTTTCGTTTGTTATTGTATTTTGTACAAACAGGTAAAATATGATTTAATGAATCTTCGTTACATTAGGACATTCGGCTGATAACTATACTTAATCAACCATAATTTTGAAATTTTGGAGAAGCTGTAAAGTAATTTTGAAGTTGTGATTACTTGAATTGTTTTACCAGTTAGCAATTAGTTCCAAAATATTTTTCATGGAATTTGAATTTAATACTTTACTTACTTTTAATTATTTTTTATTGCGAAGTATAAATAATTTCTGAATATTTGGAACATATGATAAAAGATAAAGCATTTAATTCTACACTAGAGTTTACGAGAAATTAGTTATTTCATGTCGAATGTTGCTGAAAACGTGTTTATTTTCTGGACCTATTATGAATCTATTCTACTTTATTAAAAATCATGAAAATCCAGTCATTTCAGAAGTACTTTCTAAATTACCATCTCTCTGTTCACTCCCATTACTATCACCACTTTAATTTTATTATACATTTAGTAGTTCTTTTATGCCTTCATATGTTATGATTGCGTAAAGGAGCCGCGATATCACAGTTGGAAGAGTAACGGATTAAAAATAGGAGAGTTGCGAGTTCGAAACTGGTGCGTAGTGTTCACCGGGAACTGGTGCATTCTAAATATATCGGGACTTCACTTGGCGTGATATGGAAGTTTGGAGAGTACTGTAGGTTCTGACTTCGTCATCTGACCGTGATTTTGTCTAAATTTCATTATACTTAGAAATCTCAAATCACATAGAACTAAAACTTTTAGTAAAAGAGATTTACTGATTTAATTTCCAGAAAACCACTGCATTTCACATACTTCGAAATCAACTAATCTAGACACACAAAATAATTATTATCAAACCACTTCTACACATTTCAGCTTTTAGACTTACTAAACTTAGAAACCTTTAAAACACTATAAAAACCAAGCAATGAACCTTGAAATTATCAATGATCTTTACTAAAATTTCCTTGCTAATAACTCTGACCTCCAAAATTAGCATTCCAGGAAATATCGGGACTCACCGTTCTATGTTTGATCACGTCTCAGTACTTCTAGCTGCTTTCCTCTAGCCGCACAGGACACACGCAGGGATATTCTCTGTCGTACAACACCAATAATTGCTGACAATGGCTTCAGCTTTCAAACGAAGAACTCTTCCAACACAGTAAATCTTCTGTCATTGAACACAACACCAGTAACCGCTGCTATAAAGTTCTTTACACACGAAGAACTCTACCAACACAAGATAAGGAATCTTTTTCCGTTGAAAACAGCACTATGAACAGCTGCTAGAAAGTTTTATGCTCCGGCCACCCACAAACAAGCCCTCAAAAAGTCTGGATGACAACACGTGTTTAAACTAACACTGGATCGTGGATCTCACTAATCTAGATCCTATTTTATCAAACCAAATTTAGCTGTGGTGTCGTCGCCCCAAAACGGTAGCGTGAAAACAGTTTGAATCGTACAAAAAGAGAAGACATCCAACAGCTAATATATCTAAGTTATTATTATTCAAAGAACATTAAGAAAAATATACAGTATTTACATCATCATATTAACTTCATTACACCAATACATTAAAGTATGTATATCACAGACCAGCGCGGTGAACCAGCTTCCCCTGTTGCTTCTGGCTTTCTCTAAGGTAGTCTCAAAAATAATGCTCTGCGCAGTATAAGTAACACAACGGTAAAGGTCAAAAACCAATCAGAGTTAATCTGGACGAATACCACCTGTTCTTCTCAAGTCATTGTACAGCACGTGGCGAAAGAACAGCATCTGGCGCCAAACATTAACCAATCAGAATATATTCGGCATTCCGGTGACACTATGGAGTAGTCACCTGCCCTGCAAGTGATTCTTCCTAAAGGTCAAGCACAACGGAGTTTCTCACGATGCCAAAACGCTCTGTTTCCTGTCGATATAAATTTAATGAATATTTAAAAAAATAGTCATTCCTATTCATCACATACAAAAAATAGCCTTACAAAGGAATCGATTTTTAATATGCAACTAGATTTGAGAAAAATAAGTTCTAAATGTAGTTTTGCCGATATTGAAAGAATACTAACTTTAGAAAAATCTGAATCAAGACTTTAATTATTAAATCTTTCATAGTATTTTCAGAAGGACAAGATTACCTACTTTACGAGTTGGAGGTAGATTTAAACAACTTTGTTTTCCAAAAAACACTGTCAAATAAATCGAGATACCATTAGATGGAAAACGGCAATGGGTTACTTTTGCGTTATCTGTACTGAATATGTTCGATTTTAAAGCCAAGTTCTTTTGTTATTTCGTGTGCCAGTAAAATACATTTTCAAAAGAAATGTATTCACTTAAAAGATAGTAATGAATATCTTATGAAATTAATTTGATAAGACATTAAAGAAAGATTCGCTTATCTTTTTTTATTTGACCCAATATTAGAATCACTTGACCCTGCTCGGGTTGAATTGAGTAACTCTCGATAAAAATGTCACCAGAATAATCGCTTTTTCATTCGTAGAAAAATGCAAACAACATTTAAGCGTCAGGAAAAGAATTTTATAACACTTTTCCCACATTTCTATGAAGAAAAGGTTACCAATTACCACATTTAAAATAAGGTAGAAACATTTGACAGCGTTTTTTAAACAAGTTTAATGTTTTCAACAAATTTTTAACAAATTTAAATTGTTTAAATATAGCTTCAACTCGTAAAGTAGGCAACGTTGACCTTCTTTCACTGAAAAAGTAATTTTATTATTCCAAAAGTCCTAGTTTTTATTTTTTTAACGCATTAATATTCTTTCAATATCGGCAAAGTTTCATTAAAAATTTGCTTTATTTTATTTTGCATGCAGATTAAAATCCAATACTTTGCGCAGTGACCTAATAAGGTTTCGCTACCGGTTTAACTGAAGCCGACATATAACATGGCGGCAGCGCATGCGCTGTTAAAAACCTTTTGTAAGGCGCATTTTTTTTTCATATTAAGATGTGTTCATTCAATGTTCAACTGAGCGATGCTAAATAAATGAAATATTACTAATTTTGGCAATATTTTGGTTTTTTAAATGATATTTTAAGTATGATTTAAAAAAAAAACTACTACCTTTTCCCCGTTTGCTTTTAAATTTTGTGATTGAATAAGCTAAATATAATTACAATATAAGAAACAGAAAACTAACAATGCTAGTTTTTTTTCTTTGTTGGTTATTGCTTATCATTGGCGTGAAAAATATTTTAAAACAGCTTTTTAATTCGTAAAAATTTACTGATTAGTAAAATTATAGGTATCCTACAAATACCATTTCTCAGTAATTTTTTAATTTAGATTAGCTTTTAGCCACGGCGGTGCGGTTGCGTAATTATAATTGCGAATTTAGACTGAAAACAATTGAACTTAACATTTATCAAATCTTAACAAATTAAATACATTAACTTAAGAAAAGTCTATCAGCGCGCTAACAAAGGTGGTTACAAAACTACGAGACTGCAATCTCAAGAACAGCTTGAAGTACTTAAAGCGTGAACGCATGACGCAGCAATCGCACGTCAGAAGTCTCTTGAAGTGGAAGTAGTGTCTAATTTGCATAACACCACAAGTTGATCAAGTTGATCCACACATAACTTCTGCCCTCTAGTGCCTAATAGTCTAGTGCTACTCTGTATCACTCATTCTTGTTTTTATAAATTGTATCCAAATTGGTTTCACAATTAGGCATTGAAATTCATTTTATTTATTTCCTGCAAACATTCAAACTTTTGGCCCAATCATCCATTCTAAATATTTGTTTTCTTGTGGTATTTTACTTCTTATTATGCACTGTTTTATGATTATGCACTGCTTATCCATGCATCTCTACGTTCAGGGTCTTTGGGAAACCTAAAACGATTTTTTTTAGTCAGATACAGTGAAGTGCTATATACGTTGAAGCCTATATGTATAGATCATGTCTAATGATAAATCTATCTAACCATATTTTTTCCAAGTCCCAACAGTATTACAGGTTTTACTGTTTATCGTAGACTATTGAACAAAAATTTATAAACACAAATTAATTCAATCTAGAAAACCACTAAATCAAACTTCTTTACAATTGCTTGGTTTCATAATAAATAAACATGCTTGATAAATTGAAGATTGATTATTGAATATATTATGTCTGTCCACAAATCCACCCATAGAAAGGGTCTTTTTTCTTATGAATACTTTCTAAAATTGTAATACATGCAAATACAGTAAAACCTTGGACTGGAAGCACAAATTGTATGAGCTCAAAATCTTAACCATTGGCTCAAGAGATGCTTGTTTTGAAAAACTTCATACTGTTACAATGTCTTAAATATTTGCTCGTCTTCTAAAACACTCATTAACAAGTTGCTCACTGTCCAAGGTTTCAATAGCATTGAAGCAGTTACTTGTTGATCAACGCAAAAGAACTGAACTAACAAAAAAAAAAACGTTTTAGAAAACCAAAAGTAATGATTATAATTCGAATTTTATAACTGTTAGTTAAAGCTGTTTCATTCTAAATCCTGTAACTTGAGGTAATAATTTCATTCGTGAACTAAAAATACCGCTAATGTTTATTTGACTGTTATACTTCTTTATCATTAAATAAAGTTAAACTTTCCTAAAAAGCAGTTTCCAACTCTTATTACAACTGGTAAGTTACAAAATCAAAATAGTACAATTCTGTTAATTAATGAATCAAATTAATAATCCCTTGGTTCAATCAGTCAACTTTTCAAAATAATGTTTTAAATGTTTATAAATACATCTCATTTTGAATACATTGCTGCTTGAACACTTAGAAGTTACAGGTCAAAAAGCTATCTGCCTAAAGATACATCAAATTAAACTTACCTATGAAACGATATTCCAGGAATATTCTTTGTATTTCGGTTTGTACACCCGTAGGCGATACAAGACGTCATTCCAAATCAAGGTGGAGTGGTCCTTCACGGTAAGACATTTGTCACCAACTAATTTTTGTCGCCAAATCAAGTTGGCGACCGAATTCCATAACAGCAGATAGGGTTGCCATAACAAAAACGGCAGATGTGAAAAAAATCAGCAAAAGGCGAATGTTACCATATTTGGCGACCAATCGCCTTCTTACCGTGAACGACCACTCCACCCAAATCAAAACTAAGAAAATGGTGCGAATTATTTGGTTAAATCGTTAATCAAAAACGTTATAACCACGTTGATTAACATGCACGAGCACAATGTTTTTAAAGCACCAAGATGGCGCCGCGGTTACGATTTTGGCTTCAACAGTTCAGAGTAAAGGTACCTGTCCCGATTATCTTTCCTACTTCTATGAGTTATTGTTGCGTGTGATGAATAGAAATTTGAAGTTATTAAAAAAATAAATATTGTAACAATTTATCGAGCCAGCTGTAAATCAAATCAAATCAGGACGAGACTTAATATTTCTAGACAGACAAGAAACAAAATGGTACCTATCTCAAAACGATAAACAAAATGATTGATTAAAAAAATTCTTCTGTTTTAAACTGGGCACATGCGCAGATGAGAGCACGATCATTCGCACTTGAAATCAACTACCAGTCTCTAACCACTCGAGGAAAGAATACTGGTACTGATACACTCCAGAACCCCTCTTAAAACCGTTCCGATGAAGAAGTTTACTTTTTCACGGGTTTACGATAATGCTACAACTTGTAATAGCTACTTGTAACAATGGTCTAAATATTTCACTTTTGAGCAAGTGAAGTTGTACTTGTCCCGATTAGCACAAAAATTAAACAACGGAATTATTTCAAATATCACTTTAAGTTTTTAAAAATTATCTTCAAATGTTTAAGACAACACTACAATGTCATCTAAGAAACCAGTCTTTTTACAGGCAGTCCTTTCTAAACAGATCAGTTCAGTCAGTTTCAGAAAAATAAATGCCATGGGAATGAAACGGAAAGTTTCACTATGAGTCACAAAGGTCTGTCTTGTTTCGATCTGGAAGATAAACATTCACTTGGTATATCGTATATTGAGTATATCCAGAACGCAGGTCTGTAGTAGACATATGGGAAATATGTTTGGCACTATTGAGTATATCCTTTTCTTCTGTGTAGCGGAAAATTCTCCACTTTGGGAATCCTATTTAATTGTCTATAGTTAATGCACAAACAAACATCACTGTAGCGTGAAGAATATATATTTTATTTGTTTTATTTTTAGATTGTAGGTAGGTAGTTATAGTATAGTATGGTTAGACTATTGGGATTGTGATAATTTAGGATGAGTTGAAGTGGTTCCTTACTTACTAAAGTATTAGCAAGAGGACTTCAATAGCAATAACCCTAGGTTTCCCATTAAAAATAAGGTGACTTCTTCAAAAAAAATCAAGAGATAAATAAGACTTAAGATACGACCTGTGATTCTGAGATGACATTGATTGGTTCTTCTAATTTTTGAGGAGAGTCTTTTTCTGATGAGGAAACCGGATTCGAACCTGAAGTCAGATGAGGGTAGTTCCCTTGAAATGTATTGGAAATGCAATGGGGACAGTGGAAACGACGGCCACTTCCACTCACAGAATTCAGACAGGATGAGTGAGAGTAAATTCTTTTTATTTATTTTGAACAGAAGAAGGACAACTCGTTATTCCAACTCAGTATCAGAGAGGGTCCATACGTCCATCCTTTGATGTGGTTTGAAGGGGTAGGTGCGTTGTTCAAACAAGGTAATCTCTTGCGTAGAGATCCTTGTCGGAGTAGGGCCTCAGCGAAAAATACACGGAAAGAAACAAGGAAGAAACAGCACCGGGACGGTATTCCCAGAGGCCTCTACTCCTCGAAAAAATTGAAAGGGTTGGAGGTAACTGCGGGATCAATGCAAAGAATTGCTGAAGCAAAAGAAATGTTGAATAACAGGAGCGACCATTTCCGTCAGATGGTTGAAAGGGATGTTTCACGGGAGTTGATTCAGTTCCTTCGGTCAAACACTTCCTTTCCACTCCACGATCCACACAGTTACCCCGAACAATCCAGGCAGCCGCAAAAAATTTACGTCCTTCGACGTTGGTGAAAAGTGAGAGTCTGAGGAAAATCACGCCAACACCTGTTTTTATGGGATGAATGGAAACTGCGATTTTGTCGCCAATTATGTTGCCAAAACTCCATTTTTGATGGTTTATCTCCATCCGAAATCCAGTCAGAAACCGCCAAGTGGCAACCCCACTCTGCGTCCTCCCTGGGTCTGAATGAATGAAATTGAATAAAGGGGATTATAAAATCAATCCTTCATCATATCGACTAGAAAGAACTATCAAAATGACCACAAGGTCTTAAAGCACATTTTGACAGATGTTCAGAAGCCGTACGATCAAAATTGATGAAGTTAATTACCCTTTTGATAATTGGATCTATGAATGAAAGTTGGCAAGGGGTTGACCCCTAAATTTGCCCACTTTTTCTCGGAATCGGCCGTCTCTTTGACCGTTGTGGGTAGAAGGAATGCAAGGGAATTCCAGCTTGTAGCGTTGTACTTTTCCGTTGGGAAAACGAGTGAGTTTCAGAAAGCGTTCGTTTCGGTTAGTTTAGGGGGTGAATCCATGAAAATTGGTGTTGTCTGTGTAATTTTTAGGTTCGGTGTAGGTGCGGTGATGATTATGAATGTAACGTTTTCAATTAACGTTACAATCACCATTCGTTTTCGGTACTAAGGGAGCAAAAAAAGAAGACTCGCATTTCTCGATGATTCCAGCTACTATAAGTTTATCCAATTCTTTACTTAAGATTTCTTTCCTTGCTGGAGATATGCGATAAGAAGGAACTGTAACAGGAGCTTGATTCTTGGTATTTATTCAGTGTTCGATGTAAACAGTAGGTCCTCCCCTGAATAAAAAATGTCGCCATGGCCCTTGTAATAAGGAATTAAACTTCTTACGTTGATCAGTAGTTAATTCAAGTTCTCAGTTTTCTCACATGAGGATAAGAAATTCACCTTATTGTCCTTGTTTAACTTTTATAGGTCTCGGCAACTTTCTTTTCCAGAAAAATATTGATCACGAGAATTATCAAAATGAAATCACTTCTTGCTTATAATCTGTAATATTATCCCAGTAGTTTATAAAAGTCCGCACTTAAAAGAGTTTCGATTTCTTTTTGATTTGGTTACGACAACCAAGTTCAAATTAAACTATTTTCCCCTAAACCTTAGTCAGAAGGTCAGTAGTTAAACATCAACGCTGGATTTACGTCCATCAGCTAGAACCATTTTATTATCCGTTTTCTGAAAAACAGTCCCTTGTTTCCTCAATTTCTGTTACTAAATTTTACCTGAAATTGATCTGCTGTCCCCTGTTCTGCACCCCCTGTTCCATTTAATCCATTAATTGTAACACAAAGAGTTGCGTTACAAATCAAATTGGGAAACATATGAGCAGCATTTAATGATTCATGATCCGATTTTGCTTGAGTACCTTTTGGACATCGGGATCTGATGTAACTCTAGGTGTTTCACATACTTAATACTTAAGATAAGGCCTACCATTTCTATAGATACTTGGTTTCACTTGTTGGTGTTGTTTTTGTTTTGCTCATACATCTGCGGTTTTCCAAGAAATTTCTTTCTTCCGATATCCGAGGGTGTTTCCTTTTTCGTATATTTCCTTTCAACCTTGGAACTTTCTTCTTTTTACTGTGAAAGAGTCTTTAGAGATGCCTCCAACTTTAGATTTTCTAATTCATAAGCTATGTCCTTTTCGTTTCCTTGTATCCGTTGTTCTTACTGCTCTTTTCCTTATTCTTTCCGTCATTGATAATAATCGTTAACAGCTCTTTAACAAAATCTTTTTTTCAGTTCACACTTAAGAACATTACGTTACGCAAATCAATAGTTTTATTATTAAGGTTGACGACTTCCAACGAACTTTGAAGTCCGCTTTCAACGTTTTTCTTAAAAACGCCATGAATTCGACAAACCTATAATTCGATCATTCCAACCATTTCCATAAAAGAAAGGTCTGTTCTTGACATAATCGTTTCCAAATACAAATATTCAGAGATTCTTCAGACAGCTATTTCAATAGCAGTGTTATTAGAAAATAACTGAATTATTGATTACAAATTAATGAATTTTAGATTACATATAAGATATTTCAAACATCTTATTAAATTTAAACATTCCTTAGGTTTGTCATATATTTGTTTAACTTTTGTATGCCCAATAAAATGTATTGAGAAAGCCGTAATACAAATAAATAACCGTAAAACTGTTAGCTTATAAATGTACTGAGAAAGCAGTAATACAATTAAAATTGGATAAAATCTTTACAATTGAAATGTATAAAAATTATTTGACATGAATACTAAGTTGAAACTACTAGTTAGTTACTAGAAGTTGATTGAAACAGTTAACAACTGTTAAAATTAACTGTCTGTCTCTTTTCGCTCGCTCAAATGGAACTTCTAACCCTCAGTGTAGTCAACAGCGCCTATCTACTACAACTGGATCAAACACGCACTGCGACTTGAGATGGACTACTCTGATGAACCCTACAGTGTTATTACAAAGTTACAATTAGCAAATGTTGTTGAAATTGTTGAGTTATGTCTAAACGTTAAAAAGTAACTTTTGAAATAAATAAATTCAAAATCAATTTAAATTTAAAAAAATCCGGAATGAATTATGAATAATTTTTATATGTTTTAATTTACTGTTAACAATTTTTCACACAATAATAATTGTTAAACTCATTCACAAACTTTTAGAATTAGTTGCTGTTAACATCTAACTAAGCAGTTACTATTAACAGTTGACTGAGTTGTTACTATTAACAGCTAAGATATTAAAATTGTTACTATTAACATCTAACTAAGCAGTTACTATTAACATCTAACTAAGCAGTTACTATTAACATCTAACTAAGCAGTTACTATTAACATCTAACTAAGCAGTTACTATTAGCAGCTAAGATATTACAATTGTTACTATTAACAGAGAACTCAACTGTCTATATTAACTGTTAACTAATATGTTATTATTAATAGCTAACTGAGATGCCACTATTACAGCTAAGCTGTTACTATTAACAGTTAATACAAGCACTAATTAGCAATAACCATTAAGACTACATCGTAAAATAATAGTTTTGACCGTCTTTATCATTTGATTGGTAATGTATTAAGTTGATCTGTACCACACAGAACTGATTAAAGACAGTGAATTTTAGAATTTTAATCTTAAATACTATTTCCGATTAAATCTGGCAATTGATATCCAATTTTATAGTTTAAAATTACGCTACTATAAGTAACCAGATATAGTCATAGCTATGTTTCATTTAATTCTGGATTCTTTTATAATTTTAGAAAATAATTATTGCTATTAGTTTAATAATTATTAATTATTATTGCTATATATTTTATTACTAGAAGTAGAACCATTTAATTTATTTAGTAATTTAATGTGTATTGCAAGTCATGATTAAAAATATAATTCTCCCATTTAATTCCACAAAAAAGTATTAATGATTTTGATGTCAAATTGTGTAAATTTCATCAATATTAGTAGGATATTGCCAAATAAATTCTTCTAAACACCTATATGTATGCAATTCTACTAAACCTCTATGTATATTTAATTCTACTTACGTTTTGGCCACCTCTTTCAGAGCTGATGCGCGTTATAGCATGTTAATTTAATGCAAGTTCAACCTGTCACTTACATTAAAAATTAACACCAAACGCTTCAAAAACACAAATAAATCAGCCGAAAGTATATATTCTTCTCGCATTTATTACATTTACATTGAATTTCTCACTCATATGTTGTTGTTTTATTGAGTACTGGAAGATATATCCGGCTTTGCTTCGGGTTGAATAAATAATACGTCGATTAAAAAGTCATCATCAATTATTTTTCATAAAAGAATGTTATCATCATTTATGTGTAAGAGAAAAAATTTTAATGTTTATTTTAACTTCTCCATCGCTTCTACAATTTACAACGAACGTAAATATACATACATGTTGTATCCATCTATATAATCCATTTCATATTCGTCGCACTTCTGCTTTTTTTTTCTAATATGATTACTACAGAAGTTGATTTTGAATTTTACGAATATTCCCGTGCATTTATTTTCAGTAAGAATATCGAATTTTTGGCTGATAGTCTTGCACTGAATTTTCCTATAAATATGTTTTACTTGTGCAATTCTTGCACCTAGCATGTGATATTTTCGAATTTCATCATCAATATGAGAGGATAGTAAGTTAAATTGTTACGACATTCGTGACTAATTTAGTTTGAAGCAGACGTAATCTTTCTTGAAAATTCCATTCAACGGCATGTGGAATAACGGAGCTTGTGATAGACGTAAATGTCATCAGTGTAGACAAATTAAACTCAATCGATTACAATTTTTTAATAAACAGAAGGTTGATTTTACAGCAATTTTACAAAAAGAAAAGCACTGCATTCAGCGAATGATTCACATGTATCTAAGTTAGGTAAGAACAGCTTCAATAAGTAGAGTAAGCAACTTCGACTATCTGACATTAAAGACAAAAAATTTCTATGGCACTTACAATAATGAAATTTGGCCACGCAGGTAGTCCTAATCACATATATATTAAAGTTTTAGCATTATGATCAATGAATAGTTATCCAAAATCATTATTTGGGCAATAGTGATTTCCAACGTATTTATATCAAAACGAAACAATTGTTTGCATTGTCATTGTCTTTATCTAAAAGTAACATAAGGATGATTCTTAACTTTACAGATAAAGTTTATGCTTCATGCAGGAAATGTACTGTACAAAATTAAAACTGTCGAAATTTGAATGCATTAAACATTTTGTTCATACTTAGTTCAGCATTACCATTTAATGATATAGAAATTTTCATAAAATTATACATGGCTAAAATATGAAAGAAGCATCTTGACATAATCTAATAACGCTGATTAAACCAAGTACAGCTGCAAAAACATCTTCTATAGAGCGTTTTTGAAAGCTATACATACATATAAGTTTGTAATATGCTATGCAGACATTTAAAATATAAATGTATACCGCACGAATGGTAAAAAGTTATTCGTATTATTTATAAGCCCATGAATCATCAAATAATATACTACATTCATTAACAAGGAAAATTTTATTATTTCCTATTTTAGATTCCCGAAGAAACACAACAGCACATAATGAAAGCTTATGTCAGTGTATTATTTAAGAACGTAATTCGAATTGCACGCATAGACTATCATTTCTTGCTTAGTGAACGTGTTTTGTAAACCGCGAAATGGGACAAGGATGTTCATTTCTTTCGTATCAGCCGTTTTCTTAATATTACGGAAATTCTTATTACTTTTATTCTCGTCTCAAAATTCCACCTAATGTAGAAATCATGTCGTTGTGAACGAACATTGAAATAAAGATATTTTGTACCACAAATTTGAAATAAGTGCCGTGGGTGTTCAGGGAATATTATTTTGCTGTACCTAATTGATGAGAATAAAGTAAAAATTATAAGAGAGAAGTTCCATTTTTCCGCTTTTATATTAACATCAATTTACATTTTATTTATGTAACGGGACTATACATTATCTGTTTTCATTATGCTTACAGATGCTATTTTTATGTTTATACATAAGATTAACATATTTTCAGTCAAAATCGGGACACCTGATGACTGCTTATTCTAATCGAAACATAACAGTGCTATGATTAATGTGGTAGGGGTAAAAAAGTCAATATCTTGTAGCTCCCATTTGCTGCTATAACTACAAACGGTTTCATAAATTTTTTCTGTGTATATTTCAATTGGTAAATTGAAAATGGTTTTACTTAACAAATGATCGAGTAAAAGCTTTTATGTTCGATTTCAGTATATTCAAATACATACAGATTTTAAATTACTCTAGGTTGTTGTGTCTAAGGCTGGCATACATTCTAAGTTATCACTCTTATTTCTTCATATTTCATCGCTGGCACTGAGTTATTTGATTTCAGTTCACTCGGTTTCCTTAAAACAATCAAGTTTAAATTCTGAAAGTATTTCCTTTTTTCTAAGGAAAATACATCACTATACATTTTGCAAATAAGAGCTATAATTTCTTATTTTTATCATTCACGTATAAGTTTCCCAAATCGTTAATAATATCCAGTTGCAAGAAGTTTATGTTATCAAACAAAATCATAGTTGAATATATGTGTAGTTTATAAATAAAGTTAGATTTTAAATCTTGAAATGTAGATTAAATACTGGGAAAGATGATTACCAAAAAATAAAACTTTTGAAGTTCACTTTCCCCAAACGGTTTTTTTGTGGTGAATCGAATGTTTAAATCAGTGGAATATCAATCTAACTCTTTTTTCGGATGAAAAAATTATAGAATTAAAAATGGATATAGATAGATTCTGTTTGGATACTAAAAAAGAAAATTTTAAATTTAGATAATGTAAGTTCGGAAAAATGGAAATCCTCCACTTTACCGATTTTTTTTAAAGTTCAATTTTGGAGCAATTATTAAAAAAATGGTTCGGAGTTTTTCTTTTTTTTCTTTAGGGGTTTAAAGAACAGAAGACTTAACCAAGAAAACCATCATAATTTCGGTATTTTATTTATTTCTCAAAAAGTGGAGCACACAATGCTATATAAGAATTTACACACTTTGCATCGTAACAGGAAACCATATTGAATCCCAAAAATTTTGCTATTGAAACAACGAAAGTTCTGAAAAGAAAAAGCACCACTTTAAACCGGGACACTCTGGGGAAAATAGACTAGAAAAATCATTAAATCAATAGTAAATTACTGGATAACTTTTATTTCAGTTCCTCATTCAGGTTGGTTAATTGGTTTTCAGTTTCATGACTCAAGGTCCAAACTCTCTCAGCCAGAAAAAGTTGAAAACTTGTTTTGCTTCCAAAATCATTTAGAACATCCATTCAAACCATGGATCATGACGAGGCATTTTGAGCAAGAATCTGTGACCAGTCACAATACACTACACAAAAGAAAAACATGAAAAAGTATCCAGATAACCTTTTTTCTCTTCCCAAATAGTAAATTCACTAGTAAAGGGTAACTTGAAAACAAATTTTTCGGCTAGTAAACCATGTTTTATAAGCGATAAATCTATAAATAAAATTTATCTTCTCAATATACTTATCTCTATTTTTGTCAATAGATTTTAATAAGTTTTAACTTTAAACCAGTCCCAATATAAAAAATTCACTGAGCAAAGACCCATTTGCTTGTAGAGAGATTATTAGCAGGGATATGATTTTCGTTATTTGACAACACAAAAACTCTTTAAACTAAAATCGTGGTAAAGATGACACTTTTTTGCATTAATTTTATGACGTAATAGAGTTGACACCTCTTACCTCTATCTTAAAAAGTTTATCGAACAAAAGTTTAGAGATTGAACCTTGCCTCATTGTTCGTACAAACAATTGATAACGCACTGAAAACTGGTAAAAACCCTTTTAAGACGTACGGGAACATCATATGGAAGCTACAACACAACAGCGTTCTATTCTAGGAACTAAAGAAATTCTGAATTCCCCAACCGACAAGACTACACGTCACGAAGAAAGTTTCTACGTTTTTGTAATATAGTAACCCAGAACGAAGCAAAAAAAAAATCCAATTTTCTACATGTGGAAGCTGATCTTTACGCTATATAGCCCGATGAAATATTTTAGAGCTGAATATTTCCTTTTTCTTTAGAAAAAGAAGTTCACTGATCTTTCCATCCATGATTATGTACTCAACTTATGTGTAAGTGTAATAAGAATTTTTTTTGGTGAAGATTATAAATATTCTCTAAACATATTGTTTATGTTTAAAGGCATTTTATTTTATTTTCTATGGTGTATATACTTATCTGATGGTTAATAACAAATATATATCACATACAAGAAACAGGTTATAACAAGATATTGTAAAACATATTAAAATATCTAGTTTCCAATAATATTTATTAAAGTAAGTATTAACGTCACACTGGATAATATTTATTGAAATTATAAAACTGGTTAATTCTACTTATAATACTTAACAAATATATAAAACTGGTATATCGCTATTGTAATTAAGAACGTTGAGATTCTGTAATATATTTTAGTTTTTGCATTACCATTCGTTTGTAAAAGAGTTCTTTGTATTTCTTCAGTAAAGCAATTAGATCCATGTAGATTCTTTCACTCGTATATTTTTGTATATTTATTTTAAAAGCATAAAGAATGAATTATCTGAAGAGCACTTACAGAATTATGACTCGTTGCAACAAGAAACTACCAATTTTAAATTACATAAAGAAATATATTTTGTTTATATTCCAACAGCATTTTTTTAAAACTAGCTACCGCTAGAAAAAATATTAGAATAATAAAAGTTTCAGAAAGTTAGCAGTTTAGAAACACATATATTTAGTTGCCAAAACATGAAATGGAAGTTAAGTTAATCACACGACACATTCAATGTAATAAATTTTAAAAATTCTAGGGTTTATAGCAGATAAATATTTTTTCGTCATAAATCGAATATTAAGTGTAAAAGCATGTATGAATAAGGGCTGGAAAACACCTTCATTGCAAATCAGAAAAAAAATTATGTTGGTGAAAATTATAGGATCATAACTTATGTATCAAAATTTTTATTATAGAACAACCTTTACCCCTAAATGACGCTTTTTTTACCACTAAGGCTCGAAATGCTGAACTTGTATTGTAAGGAGATATATTTTTACGAAAATAGCAAAATAAGTAATGCACTCCATTCACTTAACTTTTAGATTAGCCAATTAAAAAAATTTTGGTATACGCGTTCAAATAATATTAAAAGTAACATTTTACTCTAAGTGCTTTCATTAAGGTTTAATGTTAAAATGATAGTTTTGATGTAATTCATAGCTGAAATCGGAATTTTTGCTTTACAACTAATAAAATAAATACAAGCAAAAAGGTAAGTACGAATGATTTTATTCTTCTCGGAACTTACACTTAATTGCTTAAATTTGTTAAAAAATAGTTTGTTTAAAACGAAGTAATGATTTGTCTTTAACTGGATATAGAGTTCAGATTTAGGTGGCATTTTTACCAATTTATCACATAAATTTCTAATTGAACGGTGGGACTTTTTGTTTTGATATTTTATGAATTAAAATGTCTTACGCAAAAAATTGGACATCTGTGTACTGTAATATATTTTTATCAATTAAAAAAAAAATTTTGGAAAAGCAATGTTTAAATTACATTTTTATATTACATTTTAATTTTAAGTTTTCCATTAGACTAGGGATGTTACTTTTTCTCACAATGTAGAACTGCCAGATTTGCTTACAGTTAAAAACACTAATTACAGTTAGAAATAATTTTTTTTATACTCGAGAGAGGAAGAAAAAGAAATCACTGCAACGATAGAACTTCACGCGTTTCCAGAACTTTTCATTTTAAATACTAAGAATTACAGAATTAATTTCAGCAAGAAAGCATTATCTTTTAGAGAATTTTGGTACGTAATTCTGAAAGACGAACAACGCAATTCATCAAGACATCATGAAAAGTACTTTCTGACTTATAGTAAAATAAATGGCTCATACCAGAGCATTTGCTATACAGGTGGTTGTTTTGGGGTTTTATGGTGTGCCATATTTGAAGATGCTGCGCCAGTCACACGTCATTTAGTCAATAAAAGTAAGAATGGATTGTTTGTTTGTAAATTGAATATTTTCGAACCATTTCAAGTTTTCTATCCGTTTTGCCCCTTGCGCGTTTGGTGTCTGTCTCTCTGTCTGTCTGTCCATCTGTCTGTATGTATGTGCCCTATACACGTCCACACGGTTTAATATATTTTCAGGAAACTTTGCATACTGTGAGTACTTATCTTTATTTAATGAGTGAACTTGGTTGTGTAATTCTGTATGTCCGTCTTTCTGTTTTATGTTAGATTTTGTGTTTGTGTATTTGTACAAGCATCACATGAATTTTATTCCATTTATTGGATTACAATATACTTTATTTTGTACATCATATATTAGTTTAGTGAATGCAGTATTAAACTTTTCTTTATTTCCATATTTAGATGAGTTTCATTCTAAACCACCTGAGTAAGTATACTTAAAACCATCAATGCAAAAGTGGATAAATATATATTTTGATCATCTCTTAAATCCAGAGTTAACCAATTCAAACCGAATAAGGTCGGGTATTTTGCTAGTACCAAATAATAGACATACACACACGTGAAAGCTTTTAATGTTACAGAAGAGGGAAATACCCCCAGGGAGGAATGCATATGACAGGAATCAAATATGCGCCGACTACAACTTGAAGGGTGCTAGCGCAGTAGGAATACCCATTGAGCTACGACGGCCCTTTTAATTCAGTGTGATTCAGAATAGATGATAGATTGGTTAATATTTAACCATTTCATATAAAACCATACTTTTAATTAGATGAATACGAAATTAAAATTTTGATGGATCCCTTATCGGTAACTAGTCAAATAAAAGAAAATTTTATGTTTCTAAAATAAATGTTTTCAAGTTTATAAAAACATCAACATCCGTAAAAATTGGTCATCTACGATGAAAGATACGATATCTTACCATCTGTTGAACCATCTTTAGTTTCAGTAATTTTCCGTTTTATATAGGAATGCTTTCCACCAATTTCTGAGAAATGTCAACTGAAGCAAGCAGTTATTGCTCAATTAAAATAGTTTTAAATAGTAAAACTACATGAATCAAGAGAGAGTTTTGGTGCTCGGAGACCTATTCGAGGTTGTTGTTCGTTCCAAAACTATTAGATCGGATAAATCCAGACTTTTTTCTGGTAATCCAATTTTTGTACCTTCCACTTTTCAATACAGTCATGTATTGTAGTATATTAAATTATCTCCTGCATGTAGAAAACTTTCTGTTCTGAGGTACTTTAATAAAAGGCAGTGAAGAATGAGCTGGAATGCTCATGTTAGTTGTATGTTTTTACTAGGATAAGGTTTCGAAACTCCTGCATAAAGCAAAGCTATAGTAGCAGGTAGAGGCTGCGATTCTACCAATCTAACTTTTGTTTCTTTCGGTCTTTCAAACAGATATGAACAATAGTAAAAAAATGGTGGTATGTCCTGCTTAAAGAAGCAGCGCCTATTTTAAGGTACAGTTCTCAACGAAATTATTATATATAAGACAATAATGCTTTTGTAGCTGCACGTTTTAATTCGAAGACGGGTTCAATCGTTCTTTTTCATTACAAAGCTAAGATAAGATAGATATAGACTTGGCCAATTCAATCTCTGTACCTTTTTCTCTTCAAAACAGGTCTGAACAGGAGTATATACAGGGGATAGTACATCTTCCTCAAAGAAAATAATGTTCTATAAAAGGCGATGGCACAGCAGACTGTAATGTTAAAATAATATTTGAGTTGAGGTTTGAGGGCATTAACAACAAATGACTCTAATACCGGTTTACATATAATGTTTGCTTATGATTTTGTTTTTGACAAATTAATATTATCATAATCAGTCTTAGATTATCACGGATTTTCCTCTAAATTTCATTATAGTTATCAGTAGTTGTACAATTAGTATAATAAAGAAATACAATATCGAGAAAATGTCATGACCACACAAGCATACCTAGCTGATAGGTTTTCATTTGTTGCTTTAGACTTTTTTTTAGAACGGTATCCACGGATTAAAATCCTTGTTGGAAGGAAGTTTGATTGTCGTTTGGGTTTTATGTAGTAAATACTATATTTTGACCAAGCTGAGTCAAACACAAGACAAACAACATCAAGTAATAGATATATACACATAAAAAAAGTTTTGCTGTTACAGATGAGAGAAATACTCTCAGGATAGTAATCGAACCTGTGAAGCCTACAAGTCACATACAGCTAGAGCAATAGGTAAGACCACTGAGACCCCAATAGAGTTTGAATCGCAATTCGTCGTTACTTATGGAATTCTAGAAATCCTTTGTGTTTCATGAGGGAAGCATAACTTCCCGATTTTAAGTGATATTTTAGTTTCATAAATGATGATTTATGTATAATAATGTTCACAAATAAATCAAAACCAGAATGAAGCAATTCATATTTTAATCGAACTCGAATTCAAAGCTAAATAAAAAATAAAATGTGTGCGTGACAAATATGCTTAAGGGATTTACATTTCACAAGTGAATTGATATCTATAAATAACAATTGACAGAGATCCATAGATTCACGAAGATTTCTAATTAATGCAAACATCAATTGTAAATATCAGCAGTTCATTACAACAGAGAAATACATAAATGTTTTCCAAAAATAACTGGAATAAATATTCTAAACATTTCACACGAAGTATTAATTCAGATGTTAAGTGTAACTATATGTATAGACATTATATTTCCGAACAACTTCATTAGTGAAATTTATTTAAAAGTGTGATTGATAGAGATAGTAAAACAAGTCACAGAAAACATATTTTAAATTGCGTTAGAAGTAGAAAAGGGTAATTGGTGATAAGCAAAAATAAGAAGGAATAAGCAAACTGAAATTTTGAAGCTGTTCGAAAAATGAGTCAATTTTTATTGATTGCATTTTTTATCGGAGTTTACAGTGAATCTTTTCTTCTCTCTAGCTTCGCTAGAGCTATATTAGAATATGAAGCAAATTGTTTACCATTCCTATTTTCAATTTGATAGCATGGAGAATCTTTCGACATAAACTCACTGAATACGAATATTTATGAGGGTGTTGGATCAGTTGTTTTGCGTACGTAGTAAGGAGTAGTTTTCTAAACTCAAACAAATGTGTTATCCTGGATACATTATTTTCAAGAAATTCTCTGAAAAATGTTTCAATTTGTATTTTATCTGAAGATAACAAATTTTAATATTTGCCAATTTCAATTTAAATTACATAACTGTATGTTTATGGGGCTGGTGAATTAGTTTCGAGGAAAAATCTTTGCCACTTGATTTTTACGGCTTCAGTTTTGAAAGTTACCAGATATTTAAAAATATATGTTTTTATTCCTTCTTAAATTCTTCCTTACAAGTTTGTTCCATGATTGAAAGCTGTTAGTATGTTTTACTATTTCATCCTTCTTTTATGTTTCCAACAAAGTTTAAAATTTTTACATACGAAAACAATGATTCTATTCTTTTCGTTTTTACTCACAATACTAGGGGTTGTTTGCTTATTTACAACACAACACAACACAAGCTATTCAAAGATACGAATACAATAGAAATTGAGAAATTATTTATAATGTGAAATTGTCCACAGCTCAAAATGATGAAATGATAAAAAATAATTTAATAAAGAACTGTATTTAACGGGGAGATGTTGTCACATTTGATCTCTTGTTCACTTTTTACCGTCCTTTTAGGTTTCGAAGAATTAGCTTCAGTATATTTGATAAAAAGATTTTTCTCGGAAATACTATTCTGTAATAATGGAATCAATGTGCATTTTAAATGCAGTTAATAATCCAATGACGAGATAAATTTCCCATAAATTATAAATATGAGCTTTTTATTATTTTAGTTATTGAGGCTTGAACTCAAAGTGTGCTTTATATCGATTGCTTTGTGTCTAATAATTTATGTAAATAAAAAATTTTCAACCTATAATTTTTCACGACAAGAAACGCTTTAAATTTCTTATTGCCAATTTGAGATAGGATTATTTGCAAAATGTAAATACATAGGGTAAGGTGAGGGAAAGTGGGAGTAAAATAAAGCTTTGTTTAGAGAAGGTCCTAAAATCAAACTATTAAATTTGTTTACTTTTGATGCATTTTATATACATTGGATTCATATAAATTAAACATGAAGCATAAACATTCAATTTTGTTCGATTGTTTTCTCGCAGTGATACATTTAAAAGAACATGTTTTGTTACCCCAACTTTACCCCATCATGGGGTAAAGTGGGGGTAGTTCTAAAATTAGTGTATATTTAAATAAAAATTAGTAAATAGTCTTTTTGAAAGAATACACTGAAATAAATGTATCTTAATTATATTTAAAGTTACAACTGCACAAATTTTTTTTACATATAATTTAATTAAAGAAACAACGTCTAATGCTATCAAAATTAGGTTCACTTAGTATGCGGTATATATCGCAGAACTCTACTTAATCTTCATCATCAATAGTAGGAAAATTGTAATAGTCCCCCAATGGTGACTTAGTCAGATATTTTATGTGATAGAACTCATTAATTTCTATCACTTGGCCGATGAATTTACACTCATGTCCATAAATTAAGGATAATGCCAGCTCTGGCAAATAAAGGTTCAGAAACAAAACGAACGTGACTTATTCATCAATCCCATTTATTAAACAAAATATAAAGAAGAAAAAAGATAGTGTATGTATTCATAAAAACTTTGATTTTTTCTAACTGGAACAATTACAAAAAACAACGACCTTACAAAAATTTAACATGACATGTTTGGTATGATGGTTAATACATTGTATGTCTCTCAGATGATGAAATACAGTTCGTACAACGCCTAGGCATGCTGAGGATCAAATTATCGAGCTGATTTTGGCGATGATCACCCCACTCAGCAAGCAATGCTCTCCGCAGTACCGGTATACATGTAGGAGGTGGTTGACGGGCTGCAACTCGTCGGCCAAGCATGTCCTACACATGCTCTACCGGATTCAAGTCAGGTGAGAATGTTGTCCATTCCATACGGGTTATATCCTCAGATTCAAGGCATTTGTTTACTCTGTTTACACGGTGAAGATGGGAGTTTTCATACATAAACACAAATTCTGCGCCCATGGCACCCCTAAACAAACGTACATGTTGTTCCAGAATGATGTCCCGATAAATTTGGTCTCTCATGGTTCCGATTTGAGCTTGTAGATCTGTTCTGGAGCCCAGTATAATACCGCCCCAAACGAGCAATCCTGCACCACCGTAACGTTGTTTTTCAATGATGTTGTCTTGGTGGTAACGGGTACCTGGCATTCTCCATACGAACGTCCGCCGCGAATCGGACTGCAAGCTAAACCTGACTCGTCGGAAAACATCACACAAGCTCACTGTGACGATGTCCACATTGCATATTATCTACTCCAGGCTAACCGCTGGCGACAGTGAGTTACCCTGAGCGGAACACATCTGACAGGCCAGCGAGCATATAGACCAACATGCCTCAAACGTCTGTAAGCGGTTTGTCTTGAAACTATAGTCCCGTGGCTGAAGATAGCTGACAAGAAAGGTCGGATACTGTGCTCCGACTGCTTCTTTTTGAAGTTACAGCCAAATAACGGTCGTTATTCGGCGTTGTAACTCGGAGTAAACCTGTACCGTAACGTCTACTGACATTTCCATCATTTTGGAATCGTTGCCAAAGCCTAGAGATGACACTTTGAGTAATTCCAAGTTCCACTGAAAATTCCGTCTGAGTACGCCCACATTCCAGGTGGCCGATAATTCTACCACGTAAAAAATCATAGACATGCGTCCGCTGTTCCATAACTATTCGGTTGTGGCACTGAGCGGCTTATAAAACACTTGTGAACAATTTTACTCCCTTGCTACTATTCCTTATGTACACCTTTTTTACACTCTCGTCATTGTGACGTACTATCGGAGTCATCTGATGGCTTCCTGTAATTTGGATAATATTCTTGAAGATGTGTGCAATAATTCTACTGTTGAAATTTTTACTTTAGAGTTCGATTTCAATGCGATTCTGAATTATCCTTAATTTATGGACATGAGTGTAGATGACTGACTTCAGGACAGATATTCAACTTCTATCCATAAGCCTTGCTTTATTTCTTTAAAATCTTCTGCGTTTTTAAAGTTCTTTTCTATATTTGCTTGACTGAATTTTTTTCTTACGGGCACTTTCTTCAACAGTCAACCTTTCCAAAACATTTTTATTTGTTAAAACCTCACCACTCTTTCTCTGCACCGTTTTCTTTGAATTCTCAATGGCTAAAACAGTATTTACAGATGGAGTGGGAGAGAGAGTTTGCAATATTGCTTGCTTTAAATCTTTTAACGGTGAGTCGAGAGAAACTGCTTCACAAGATATAATACTTGTGGAAGAATCTTATCGTGTATGCTCTTGGTTGTTCCTCTTTTCTGTAATCAGAATACGGTGTAGGATAGCCTTTCTGTTCAGAGGATAGGGTCCAGCTCCTTTAAATCCATTCGCTGCATTTTTCGGCTTTATTCAAGCAATTTTTTCAAAATAAATGGAAATGATGCTTTTGAAACATTTTGTAGTCTGCTCTCTCTAAACCTATGTTTCCAAATCTCATTCCAAGCTCTTTTCATGGGAGAAAACACTCCAAGATCTAATGGCTGTAGTGCATGGCTACAATTAGGAAGAAGACATAAGATTATTACTCCAATGTCCATTGCTTGCTTAATAGTGTTTTAAGTGAGAGGCTTCCATGTCCATCATATAAAATAATAGGTTTCTTTCTATTCTTCACAAAATCAATAAACGAACCATCTAGGATTCAAACAGAGTATCATGCATCCATCCAGAATCACTTCAACCGTAAAGAGCTTTTGGTGGTCCTCCAGCAGTCCAAGATTGATAGAGGTGCTGCCCTTTATATACAACAAAAGGTGGTAAGTAAACACCTGTTGCAGAGACGCAAAATAAGACTGTGTACATAACTTTGCCACAGTCAGCTGATGTCATATATGCCGTATGTTGGTTTTTTTTTTAAACTTTAGTTGACCTGGGGTCTGTGGATAAGCCAGCTTCGTCAAGATTAATTATTCTGTCAGGCTGATCCTGGAGACAGTTGTCAAAGAGCAATTTTTCATGGGTGTTGAAAACAACTGTTTCTTCATTAAGATCAGCTGCTCGAGCTTTTGTCAAGAGTTCAGGTTTTTTCTTACTGAGTTCCTCTTTCCACCGCTTTTCGAACCCTCTAATCCATTCGACACCAGGTTTTTCCATTTGGGAAAATAAGTTGAGCTGCCGTATTTGTTTTCAAGTAAGTTTCAACAAGGTTTATAGCATCTCTTCTATCAAAAAGAAATCCACATTGTCCTAAAAATTGTAAAGCTACCACAACACACATTTCTTCTTCATTTGTTAGGTAGAAGGATCTACCTGGTCCTTGATGAGATGGACTTTTAACTATGCATCTTCTAACAGTTGCTTCAGGAACACTAAATTTCTTCGATGCAGCATAAATTGTAGATCCATTTTTTACCTCCAAAACAGCTATCTTAAGATCATCTTTTGTATACTTTGGGCCACTGGTTTTCTTAATATAATTTCTTGGCATATTTGAACTATTAAAGACAGCGTGAAAAATTGATATCAGTACTAATTTAATGTGTTATTAGTACTTATTACATTGATTTTTTATATCATTCTTCTCTTTCTAACCTACAGTTAGAAAATAAAATTTAAAAAAAATTATTTTTCAGTGTTAAAATTAATACCTAAAAAATAAATAAGCAAATTAATTTTTTAGTTATTTTATTATAAAATATAGAGCAATAGACATTTCGAAAGTTAATACAGAGGTAAAAATATACCTATCATATAACATTTAGCTAAGCCTAATTATAGCCCCAATTTAACCCACCTAAGAAAACAACTCATAATAAATAGAATTATAAAATTTGTTCTTGCCTTTCCATGTAGATCTGTTCCATAGATGTTTCTCTACAAGTCTGAACAAAGATCAATAGTATTTTACCAGATAATAATGATTTTAGAAGTTAGTTCATCAGCAGTGTAAGTGTTTTACGTTAAACCCATATTCCTTCACATTCTGTTTTACCGTGACTGGTTGCAAAAAATGACCACTGGGCTTTTAGTTGAAAGTTCTTTTCATGCAGACACAGATTAATGAAGTTGTATTTATTTTTATATTGCCCAGAGAGAGAGAGAGAGAGAGAACATCAGTCACTGAAGTAGTGAATGTTTTCTATGTGGGTAGTTCTTTCAGAAAGATAGTTACAGTTTTTTGGATCTCATACACCATACTCGCGTCATGTTTAAGGTCATCAGATTTGATACAAAGAGGTAAATTCAGTTTTTTATTGCTTGCATCATTGCAGTGAATGAATAATGACAGGATGAATAGTGCATGAATCTGAGGTCCAGTGGTAACCTTGCGCCTCTTTTTGTATTGTGAAAGCATAATTTTCACTAAAATCCAGGGATAACAGCTGTATTTAAGGAAACTGTTTCCTTTAAACTTTTAATAAATTAATCTAGTGATTTAGCAATGTATGAATGAGGAATTGACCTGTTCAGTTTTTCTACTAAGTTATCACTAACCTCATCAACTGAGCTCTAGCACCCTATCATTTCAGTTCGATAAGTCAAAACCCACTGATTGTACTCGACAGGGTCTTCATCATCATAGTTCTCAAATTTTGACTGTAAAAACTGGACACGGCTATATTTTGATGGGCACTTGTCGCAATGCCTTAGCATACTTTCTCTTACTGTTCCTTCACAAACAATATACGAAAAAGGTCTTTGTAATCCTCTTCAATACCTGCTCAGTGAATCAATAAAATCACATTTTGATGTATTGTGCAAACATACACTAAGTGTATGCTAGTGGCACCAGCCAAAACACACCATATAAGGTACTAATCAAAATTGAAGACACATCTTTTTTGTCACAGCTTGAGTGTATTTATTGCTTATAATATTTCTCTTGAAATAAGTTACTGTGTTAGTGAGTTGACTAGTTTAGAACTAGTTTTTAAAACCAAATTTAAATTGTAATGTAATTTTATTTACTTTAATTAGACCTAATTGTTGAAAATAAAGAAATTAATTATTTTATTTCTAAATAATCTCAAGATATAATTGTGGATAACCTAATAACCTATTAAAAAAAAATTGTACACAAACACACAGGCCTGATTAACAATATTAATTACACTATATATTTTAATAATAATTATAAATTTGTGTTAGCTTTGTCTAATTTTATTTGCAATTGGTTGATATGTGACATTTGTAGTTAAAATTTTACTAAAATTGTAACTTTAATTGAACGTTTTTAAGAAAATTAGTGAGTCAAGTGATTTCTATCTTAAAGTGAGAAAAAATAATAAAGGAGTGAAAAAAAACCACTCATTTTATTTTTCCATGTGGTAGAGCATATCTTTTAGAACAAGAATACAAAAAAAAATTTTGATTGTCCTTAACCCTTTTGAAGATATTCCACTTAGCGTAAAACTCGCCATTTTATTTTTGAAATCTTTAAATAGAACTTTGGAATTTTTTTCTGACTATGTATAAGATACTTGCAGGTATAATTTATTTTTTTCTGGACTCTATACATATTGATGTAAACTCTTAAAAAATGTCATCATCATTGGTTGATAAACAAGGGAGATATAATTTATTTTGTATAAAAAACAAATTTGGTTTCTTCCGTCAGATCGATAAAAACCGGAAAATTCCAAAAATTTTAACAGGCTTTAAAACATAAGCCATTTGAGATACAGCAAAAAAAAAATTATACGTGTTCTTAAATCCATAAAAGGAACAAACATGCCAAGTTTCATCATAATCTGAGACCATGGGTGTCGGACCCTGGTTGAACTGACGTGGAATGACCCAAAAGTATTCTGAAAACCATTGGTGAAAACAGTTGAGAAATCTTCCATGACCATTGCTGTAAATTTGAAAAGGGAAAAGTTGGCAGGATTTTCTTCTTTGAGCCAAAGAGGGACGATATGTTTGTTTCGCTCTGTTCCTACAAGTTATGCTCAGTATCTGCAATTGAAAGGAACCAGTCATATAAGGACACCATCAACCTTCAAACGGAATAGACCTAGCATGTGCTTGAAGCTTTATGTTACTTCGCCCGATCACTATGTTCTAATATATGTCATGTGTTATTGGTACAAAGACGAATCCTAATGGAGGACTAATCTGGATTCGTGCAGAGCTACGAAAACCAATAATCATACCATGGTACCGTGGTATGATTTTTTAAGTGGTCGATTCTGAAAACCCTGTATTACTGATTCGATTGTTGATGATAAAACTTATCGTTTAACTATGAAAATGAAAATATTCTGTATACTTTGGGTAATCAAAACTATTCATTTTCAAGGTGTGATAGATTCGCAGCATGACTAAGTATATAGATTCTAATAAGGGCATAAGTATATAGTATATAGATCCGTGCACTGAGTTTAAAGGCTTTTTCTTCCCCACTCTCTTCCTAATACATGAAATCTCTACGTCCAATAAATCTAACGTAATAGTATTATCCATCAAAAAATTAACGTTTTTAGATTCAAAATGACTTGCTGGTTTCAAAACGTAAGAAATTCCTTAACTGGATTTTCTACGATACATTCAAAGGATTCATCTGCCAATTTTTACATTGTTCTCCCTTAGTCATGGGACATGGTAGGCCAATTGTAAGAACAACAGATTAGCTTCCGGAAGGTTGCGAGTTCGAAACTCGGTCAAACCAATGACCGTCGTGTTCACGTGGGCTGGTGCACGTTAAATTTTCAGTGGATTCAAATGTCCTCACGTTGGCGGGGTGTTGAAGTTTGTAGTGAGAGGTGCCAGATCAAGTGTTGGCCTCCTCAATGGAACTTGGTTCTAAATTACGAGGTGTTATCCTCGATACTTTCCCTTCGGGATCTATCCCAGACAGTCGTCAATAGCCCGTTGTGTTGCTCCAGTGCTACGTTAATTCCTATCTACTACTTACTACCTATCTACAACTTAGCTCCTTAGAATGATTACATTAAAAATTAGTTTGAGTACTTACCATTTGAATTAAATCTGGGTTTTCAGAAGTTTTGAATTATATATATCATCAATTAAATTTTCGGCTTGAGTATTTGATTTAGGAGACTTGTCTTTTAAGCCTGTCACACTTTTACAGCACAATAAATCCCCACTTCTTAGAATGTAAATGTTTCGGTGCTTGTATGAGGTGATATAGTAGAGAGAGAGAGGTTGGAAATTTGATTTTTGTAAATGAAATCTTGGAAAAGTAAAATATTTAATTCTATCGAAGAACAGCGTTTAAAAAAAAAACTGCTCAAAATTCGGATTTGGAGTCTTTTTTGTGTGTTGATAGATAATTTCTCCAAAGAGACTGTTAAAAAATAGTTTTGAAAGTTTGAGTCTCGTTTGCCATATTAACTAATTATACTTTGTATACTCAGTAACTTTTTCTTAAATAGATGAGCATCAATTCCAACAAATAAAGAGGATACCACAAGGCATATAAATGGTGAAAATGACCTATCTAGAAAATTTGTCGGATCCCCACCTCAAAATTTGCTTCCCACTTATATTTTAGAACCTAGGCTACATATTACCCCCCTTTCTGGCTAAAAGAAATTCAAAATCCCCATAGGAATAACATTGATTATAAAAAGATTTCGGTTTGTTTTACCAGTATTGATAGAAAAACAACTTTTCCAATAAAATTGTTTTGCAAATAACGCTCAAAAGACAGTTTAAAAAAAAATTTTAATCGAATATTTATGTTTGAACTCATTTATTATTTCTTCTCATAATTCAATAATTTGTGAATATTTGATTAATGAAAAAAGAATATTTAAAATATTTGATTTTATATAACTTAGACTTTGTAATGAAACAAAAAAATTCATCTATATATATATAATTCTCTTACGTGGCACGCAAAAAAGACGTTATTTGTAATCGCTTTTTGGCAACACTGTACGATTGTTTGTTTATCGCGAAGTCTCGCGCATCGATTGAATTTATAGCGTTATCGGATGAAATTTTATTGGAAAAAAAAAAAAAGGAAATTTTAATGAGCTGTTGCAGTTAGTTTATAATAGAAATCAAAGAAAGCGGAGGATCTTACCTAAGTCACGGATGTTACCAAGACCTGTCTTTCCTATTTAGAAGGAAAAAAAACATTTATAAACGGGAAAAAAATTTAATCTAAATCGATAAATCTAAAAAAAAAAATTTAATGAATTTATTTTTAAAATGTTCTTAGAGACGTAACATTTTATTTAAAACTCAGAATTTAAGCGAAAAGTTATCAATAATACTCAATGTACAAATAACACTCAAATGTTAAAAATGTTACCTAAACCGCGGATGTTACCAAGAACTGTCTTTCCTATTTAGAAGAAAAAACATTTATAAACGGGAAAAAGATTTAATCTAAATCGATAAATCTAAACACATCTTTTTAAATGCATTTATTTAAAAAATGTTATTAGAGACATAACATATTTTTAAAACTCAGAATTCAAGCGAAAAGTTATCAATTATACTCAATGTACAAATAACAATTTTTGTTTCCGAATGTTCTGATCCAATTCGCTTTGTAAGATTTTAGAAGATCTAACTACAATTCTTCTAAGAGGGTTAGCTTCCTTTCTCAATGTATTTATTTCTATGTGTTAGTAAAACTTTCCTACAAGACATACAACATCAAGGGATGATTATACAATCATTATACAACTATCACTTGATGTTGTACGTCTTGTGTCTTGGCACAGCATGGCCAAACATGCCCCTTGCATTATAGAACCCCAAAACAACCATCCTCTCTTTCTTAGATATTTCTATACATATATTCCTTGCTCTTTGTTAAGTTTAAGTTTCTTAGGAGAATTTTCTGCTCATTGAAGCAATATCAAAAAACTATTCCGTAATGAGTTTCTGATATTATCTAGGATCCAAAACACTTAAGGCTTTTTTGCAGAAACTGATTTCCGATTTTCAACCGTTCCAAGAACTTCACAAAGCACCACTTAAGCGGTTTATGTTTCGGATCGTGTATCTCTATAAAATTAAAAACCCAATATGCTTACTTTTCTGAGAGTAAAATATTTAGTAGAATAGTTCGTAAAAGTGTTACTTTAGAACGTAGTCAGACTATTCTTCATACTTTGCTTCGAAGAATTAATTCAGAAGTAACGCTCTTAAATTAATCCAGAAACCAGAGTTGTAGGCGATAAAGTACAAAGGAGGCATGTGTATGTTAAATATGCTGTGGCCTCAAATGTCCTCTCGTTGGATTCGTGTGGAAGTTTGGAGAGTAGGTTCCAGATCAGGTATGATCTTGTCACCAGACCATGGTTTAACATTACGTGGTGTTGCCCACGGTTCTTCCACTTCGGAGATTGATTCCGGATCGTCGTCAAAGGCCAATCATGTTGCTCCAGTAAGACATTAATTAAATACCTACATATACTAACCTACAACAACGTATTTGCATAAAATCCGACTACTCATTTGGGGGTGTTTTTCGTGGTACGTCCTGGGACCTTTGCATGTTGTTCTTGATAAATTGAACGCCGACACCTACATGAACATTTTGTACAATCAGGTTCTTCCAACACTCTGGCAATTTTAAGGAATTAACGAATGTTATTTCCAAGACGACAACGCTCCATGTCATGTTGCAGTCTCTGTCAAGCAGTGGTATCAAGATATGGATGTAAAACGTCTTCCTTGGCCTGCTGATAGTCCCGACCTAAACCCTATAGAACATTTGTGGGACGAGTTAGAGCGACGCTTACGGACCAGGGAACTAGGTCCGAAATCCACAGCTGAGCTGGCAACTTTTTTGCAGCAGGAATGGACACAAATACCCATAGCTGTGTATCGAAACCTTGTTGAAAGTATGCCCAGAAGGGTTGCTAGTGTAATTTCAGCACCTTTGGGACCATCCCCATATTAAAGCATGTATTCTTTCTCTTATACCTTCACATCTTGCTGTCCTGTCCATTATTATAGGGTGGCGCAGTTTCAATTCCTGTCAAGTACATTCCTCCGTGGGTGTATTTCTTCCCTTCTTCTGTGTCAGCAAAACTTTTATTGTGTGTCTATTGATATTGTATGTCATGTGTCTGCCGCATCATGGCGAAATATGGCCATTTTTTGTGCCATAAAATTCCAAACCAACCAACCCTTCACGGGCTTACAAACCGGGATCCAAATCCGCGACCTACTGGGTAGCATACACGCACTATGAGCACTATACCAGTTAGGCCAGTTATTTCAAGAATTTTATTTATGAATTAATTCTTTGAAATAAAATACTAAGAACATGCATTGCTATGTTCTTATGTAGCACTTTATAGGAACTATACTTACTGTGCAGTCCGATACCAAAACTATTGATGCGATGCTCTGAAGTCGTCAACATGTTTATGGGAAATTTCTTGGAACTGTGGTACATCGAAAATCAGTTTCTACGAAAAAGCCTAAGTGTTCTGATCCCGGATTTCTCAGAAATGACGGAATAGTTCATCCATATTGGTTCTCAGGAAAGTTGCAGAAAACTCTCTTAAAGAACTTAACAGGAAATCTATAAATAGAAATATCTGAGAAAGGTGAGGAAAGAGTATTTCATTGGGGTCTTTTAAAATTTAACAAAGTTAATAAGATCCGAATATTCTGACGCGAAAAGTGTTTTCATCTGTACACTGAGTGTTATTAATTTTTTCCTATAAATTCTATGAGCTTTAAAGTAAAATTAATGTTTTAAAAATGTTCGTTGAGATGTGACTCTAGATGAAAATATTTTCCGTGAAATGAATTTTTATAAGTAGGAAAGGAAACTTTTCATCCGCGGATTTGGTCACATTTAGCTTTTGCCATAAGTAGATTATTGGATGGACTTTTATTTTATACATTTACATTTATCCTTATTTAGACAATATTTAGTTTTACGCTTAATTTAGCGTGGTTAGTCAGATTTCCTAATCCTGAATTCTAAATTGTGAATTACACGCAATTATGACATTATTTTCATCAGCATTTTCTAATCCGAGAATCAAATTTACCTGTATGGGTTAAGTATGAGGATGACGTGGTTTCCACCAGAATCTCAAGACCTGTTGATAGTGTTACGATCGATTTCTAGGCGCTCGCCATGTTGCAGATGTAATTAACCCTCCAAGTTGTTTCGACGAGATATATCTTTCATCAAGATTTGACCAATTTTGTTACTGACGCGATATCTCGCCTACAAGATAATGCCAATTTATTTATGATGGTGAGATCTAGCACTGATAAATTTTTTCTAATGACGAGATACATCATCCATTAAGATCGAGTCAGTAATGCTAATGAAAGGAACCTAAATGAGAGTACCACCAGTAGAGTTAAGAATGGATTACAATACAGATTTATTAAAGATACATTTTGTCTTCAGTTGAAAATGTATATTTATTGTCAATTCCAATGGACGCCTGATTTCAGTGTTTACAGTGTTATCTTATAATAAATGTCGGCAAGTTTTTCTGATTATGATAAAATCCAAACAACTGTTTAGATTTTAAGATTAAATAAAGACACGAAAAAATATATTAATTACTAGCAAAATACCCGACCTTACTCGGTTTGAATTGGTTTACTCTAAATTGAAGAGGTAATCAAAATAGATACTGACTTACGTTTTTTGTAGAATAAAAATTTATTTTAACACCTTTGGCCATCTTTATATTTTCTACAACTTACTTTGGACATAAATCCTACACATGCATATCCATTCATGTAATACATTTCACATACATCGCACAATTGCTGTATGACAAAGCTACAAAATGACGAAAGGTGATACTAAGGTTACTACTATAAAAGACGATTTTGAGGGAGATTTGGAATTCCCTTTCTTAAGTTCTTTTCATGTTCAACTCAATTAATTAAAATTACGATTTACGGCGAGTGCTCTCGCACTCATAGTCAACAAAACAATATTTTTTTACTTGTGACACTCTTGCCTCCGGTATGCGACATTGCGAAATTTTGCAATCTTCTCCTGTCATTATTACAACGAATTTTTTAATGTTGGAAAAAGTTCTAGTTTGGATTTTTAAACATTATTATTCTTTCAATAACGGCATTATTCTTTAAAAAACGGCATTATTCTTTAAATAACGGCATTATTCTTTCAATAATGGCATAACTACACTTAAAATTTACTGAAAATTTATACTGACTTACCTAACATTTTTAAGTCTAATACTTTGTGGTGCTATTGCGTGTGATGAGAAGGAAAACACATTTATTAAAATAATAAATATTTAAAACAGAAAACAGTAAAATAGAACAAAACAAGGTTGCAGATATTCGGGAGTTAACTGTCAAATTAAATTTTTACGGGATATGTTAACCTTATTAAATTAGTACATAACTCCAAGCAATTGCAATTGTCTGCAGGCATTTTGTCCGAATTTTTTGAAAACTGTAGTAAAATAAAATAAAAAAGACGTAAAACACAATTATCGGCTAAATATGTATTACATATTTATAATAAAACATTAAAATTTAATTAACTTGCTTTATTTAAAGCCAAGGCATATTTTCAGAATTTGCAATTCTGCCGATAATTTTTGAAGTTAAATATTTTGTCATTGACATAAAAGTAGTGTTTGGGGTAGTTTGGGCGGTGTAGGGAAGTTGTTCTGTAGCTAGAAAAGAAAAAAAGATGTGGCTAGGAGCGCGCTTTGCATTGCAGAACATCGTAACTTATGATAGAAAAAAAATCGACCAAAATTTTGATAAAATTAAGGAAAGATTGTTCTACAAAGTCTTTGTTTGTTTTGCTACGTACGTCGCAGTTTTCAGCACTTTCTGCTCCCGGCCATACGAGCATGTTTCTGAGTTTGATAAAGAAAGAGTTATGACTTATCGAGACTGTAGATTATCATCCTGAAAAGTCGAAAACCTGAAAGTGTTCGACGAAATTAGGCCAAAGTGATGCGATTATGGAATCGATGGGCGCAAAAGGGACGAACTGACTGATGCTTAAGACTGCATCATGAATACTATCACAATCGAACGAGAGGACAGACGTCTTATGAGCATGGTTATTAAAAAAACGTTCTGTAACACCAGGAACCCTAGCTCACGAATTAGTGTATTTTTCACAATTTAGGAATCTTGGAGGAATTTAGGCGTATCCCTTGAACACGTTTAAGCACACCTGGTTTGTTTCTTTGGACAATAAAATTAAAGAAGTGTTCAAAATTTTGTTATATGAAAAATATTTTTAAAACTTTCACAGTCAAATAAATTCAAAGTTTTGGATTAGAATGTTACATTTTTGAACATACAAAAAACCCTTTTAAAAAGGAAAGTTTTCAAAAAAATAAGTATCCAAGGTAAACACTTCAAGCGCATTGATAATTTCCGTAAAAGTGCCGTAAATCCAAAATGGCGGACAATTTTGGCAAATACAGGGATACCCGTTATCGGATTTGTTGAAAGGAAAGAAGGGATTTTGCTGAGAGCATTCAGCGAGGTCCCTTGAACACTTTCACATTGGTCTTGCTTTGTTTTTTAGATGTCAACCTAAAACGTTAATTTGACTGGACTACGTGGTGGCTAAACAAAATATGGATTCATTCACGTTCTACATGTCAAACGGATCTGCGTTTTGAACCATTTCACCCTTGTGCCTTATCTTACTTGTGTAATACATATGGATTATCTGTCACGTTGTTGCATTTCCGATGGCCATCAATGTATGTACAATGGTTCACAAAACTTAGTAACACACCATAAAGGGATGATTTCTTTAAAAGCCTAAAACTAATCAATAATCATTTTAACTTATTTTTAAAGGATGGTTAAGTACACATTCAGACACAGATAAGGCAAAGAAACATTCTCCATTCACTACAAATTTTAAAGATAAGTTTTAAATTTAAATTGAGGACACACCCAGACTTTTTGAACACAAGCATGGTTGACCAAATTCCTAAACTATTTTTTAAAAGTAAATTGACATTTTTACTTAGATCTTGTACTTAAAATTTTGTGACAAATAAATAACAAAGAAAATTGTGAATATTTTTAAAATACATTTAAAATGCTTTTCGTTATTAAAAACATCTTGCGTTCAACCATTTTGTGAATATTACTCATAATTTTTTAAATACAAGGCACAATAAAATACTACACTGATTGGACTTTGTACATAATGCACAAGTGAAGTACTTTAATGTACAAGTGAATCAAAAAGTATTGGGGCACGTCTTATTGGTATTTATAAATAGACCGAAGAACAAAACGTTTATCATTTCGTACACTATCATAGAACTGTGCTAAATCGAATATAAAGATTAAAATTAATTAAAGGTAATAAAGAAAGATAGTTTCAAATTTATGTATTATATAAATCAGAAAACACTGTATACCATTTTGGTTTCACTGTGAAAGAGTAGTGGTCAAAAACATATTGGAAGCATTCCTAAAACATTTCAATAAATAGGCACATTTATAGTAACTATCTATTAAACTATGCTTTTAAAAATATTTTAAAACTTAGTTTGATAATTTCAAGTATTCACAACAAATCTGGACAAGTATGGATCCAAAAAATGAAATATTTCTTTCGGTTAGAAAACATTTCCAATTGGATATATCGGTGAAATCTGAATATGAATTGTTTATTATTTATTATAAAATTTTTAACTATTAGAAGAAAATTTAATTGAAAACAAACCGCTAACAGAACGTCCATAATGTGTCAGTGAATGAACGTAAAGGTATCCATATTTTTAAACCGGATAAGTTAATTTGACTTGGAAGTCCAACGGATGTTTTGAAACCTCTATGCTAAAATTGTTAGAATGTTCATCTTATTTTCGAGTATGTTAAGAAAACTAACCATATACAAATAAATTGAATGAAAGGACTTTCGTAGAAGAGTGAGAATTCGTTAAAGGGGACCTACATAAGCTTCGAAAATTTGCAAATATATCTAAATTCAATACTTTTTAAAGTGATGGAAAATAATTAGGAGGATAAAACCCAATATTGAACATGAACTGAAAACTCGCTTCCAGAATAAGCGATGTTGATGACAGCAGATGGTTTGGGATGTACCTTTTTTTTTTGTATTAGAAACTTCGTCAGATCGATCAAGCATAATGCTGAAAATTGTAACTTGTTAGACCCTTTCCATGAACTATATCTAAAGTTATCACAATCCCAGATTTCAGAGAAGTTTTTAAAAGTAATTTAGGCCCCCAAATACTATACATTTTTTTATTAACTTGTGGTGTTATGCAAATCAGAGACTACTTCCACTTCAACTTCAAGAGACTTCTGACGTGCGCATGCTGCGTCATGCGTTCACGCTTTAAATACCTCAAGCTGTTCTTGAGATTTCAGTTTCGAGTTTCAGTCTCGTAACCACCTTTGTTAGCGCGCTGATAGATTATACTTTGTTAAATGTAGTTAACTTGTTAAGTTTTAATAAATGTTAAGTTTAATTGTTTTCAGTCTAAATTATAATTAAGCAACCGCACCGCCGTGGCTAAAGTGGTGACCCGTGACGTGGCCATGGTTCTAAACTGATGACCATAGACTCGAATTTTCGACTGCATCGAATAGGATCCTGAATGCCTGTGGGTGAGTTTTTGGCTTTAGTTCAAGTCCTTGTTCCTCCCTGCCTTCGATGTCAATATTTTCAGTGTTTTAATTCCAAAATCGTGTTTAATGCTGCGATAGCCCATTTTTTAAAAATGCCTGATTTAGAATCTTACTTTGAACTATCAAGAGTCTCTTTCAAGGCTCCAGTTTTTTGGCGTGCAAACCCCGAGTTGTGGTTTTTACAAATTGAGAGCCAATTTAAAAACTCTGGAATCACTAGCGATGAAACGAAATTTCACAAAGCAGTAGCAGCAGTTGATACTGAGATTTTAACATTCGTTTGTGATCTAGTTCGATCTCCTCCCATCGAAAATAAGTATGAGGCTTTGAGAACACGAATTATCAAGCAATTTGCACAAACTGAAACTTCTCGATTAAAAACTCTGTTACAAGATCTCCAGTTAAGCGATAAACGCCCATCGCAGTTGTTATTTGAAATGAAGGAACTCGCGGCAAATAAGTTACCCGACGATATTTTGCGCAGTCTATGGATGCAACGGTTACCGATACAGGTGCAGCAGATTTTGTCTGTCAGCTCGGACGATTTAAACGGTCTAGCTCTGATAGCTGACAAAATACTAGACGTACCTGGTATTTCCTCAACAGTTGCAGAAATACCGCGGAATACGGAATTTTCGCTTGAAAGTTTACACGCGCAAATTTCAGCTTTGAGCGCCGAGGTTCAA